>OX393577.1:35335336-36624687 GCA_947652605.1 Elmis aenea | reverse complement strand
GTAGTTTTTAAAGTTTAAAGCCAATTCATTTGAATTTTTGTTGGAACAACATCGACAAAATGTTACTCCGTTGCACGTACAATAACAATCAATAATTAACCAATGATAAATGATAAAACCAAAAAAGAACTCTTAATCAAGTTATTCGTTTTACTTGAAACAAAGTACAATTAATTTTAATTAAAATGAGCGCTGACAACAATTTAATTTTCTTTTGATTATACATCGCTTTCGTGTTTTATCAAAATTAGTAAATGTATTAAATCACATTTTACTCTATTTTTACTCTTAAATTGTAATGATATTACAATAGCGATGGTTTACAAACGATGAATTAGTAAGTACGGTTGATTAGAGAAACATCGTCGGGTTGGCCATGACCCGCGGATGACCTCGCCTGGATTGACCTACTTCCTGTACCTCATTCCCTTCTTTATTGTCATCGCGGAACCTATACTTCCAGGAACGATTTTCATATGTAAAGATATTCAGGTTTTACATCTAGAAGTGAAATAGTTGTTCATGCAAACGCAAACCTTCCAGGATATTTTTTAGTCCATATAAATAATAAATATATATATGCTATATATACAGGGTGACAATAATCTACATGTGTTGTATGGGTAACTTTGTTATTACAAGAGTAACAAAGTCGGTTAAATTAGCAAAGTTGGGCAGAATTTCAAGACGAATTTAATGCCATTTTGACATTTGGTCTACACCTTCAACTTTTTTAAATATTTTGAAAAAACCAAAAACAGACGATTTTTTCAATGGTAAATAATTCCACAGCCACCTATGTTAAAACCAAAGTGTGAATTGATTCCTTTAGATATTTTTACGTAGAATTAGAAAAAAATATTTAAAAAGTCATAGCTCACTCGATTTTCGAGATATAAGCCAAACTTGACTTTTTTTAAATGGCAACCATAGTTGGCTATGGGTTCATTAAATAGCTTATTTTCTTCTGATTTCAAAAATGTATGGGTTGTCATATCTATTTCCATTAGTTTTCTTACAATTTGCAAAAACCGAAATTATTACTAAATAGTATAAGGGTGCCTTGGAATTGGACAAGAATGTCATGTTTTCTTGCTTTATATCTAATCATCAGAAACAATTGAAATTACTAGTAAAATAATTTAATTGAACAATAACAAATAAAATACTTCGTGGCTAATATTAATAAACTACTAACATAATAATTAATGACTAAAATTAAATTAAAAATTATAATAATGCTTCAAAGTGGCCACCATTTTCTTGAACACACAGTTGACACCGTTTTAATATTTCACTTTGCACTTTTAGTAAAGTATTATGTCTGATTTCTGCTACAGCTGCTCTTATGTTGGTTTTCAGGTGATCAACACTATGGGGCTTTTCTTTATAAACTTTATCTTTAATAGTTCCCTATAGAAAAAAATCAAGAGGCGTTAGGTCCGGAGACCTGGGAGGCCATGCAATGGGACCTCTGTTACCTATCCAGTTAGGAAATTTTTCTAATAAATAGTTTGATACTATTTGTGCATTGTGAGCTGGTGCTCCATCATGCTGAAAGTAATTCAAATTTTGAATCAAGTTCAATGGAAGATCGTCCAACATTTCTTCTAATTGATTTTGTAAAAATAACAAATAGCGCTCTGAATTTAAATTTTCCTCATAAAAATAAGGACCGAGTATTTTTGTACCAAGAATGGCACACCAAACATTGATACTAAAAACATGTTGATCACGTCTTTCAACCGTTAAGTGTGGATTTTCCCTCGCCCAGTAAATATGATTTTTTCTATTAAATAATCCATTGTTTGTAAATTTTGCCTCGTCAGTAAATAAAATTGATTGAGAAAAGAGTTCGTGTCTTCGACTTTCTTCTACGAACCATGTAGCATAGTTTAATCTTCTATCCAAATCTGTTGGGTACAACGTATTTCCAATATGATGATGATAAGGATTAAAATTATTTTGTTTTAAAATTATTCTTGCTTGTTCTCTGGATACGTTACACTCAAGTCCGATTTCTCGTACAGATGCAGTTGGTTTAAAAGTATTGTATGCCAAAACAAGTACCTCTGTATCTTCATTAAAATTTATTTTGGCATCTTTTGGTTTAGAAAATGATCCATACTGTTTTAAATTAGCTTCGAGTTTTGCAAACAATCTTTTATCTGGCTGCCTTCTTTCCATGTATGTTAGTAGATATAATTCCGATGCTGCGTTTACATCACGATTACAACTGTAGTAGCAAAATAACATATCATTTTTTTCTTCCCTCGAATAAGCCATATTTTTTATTTTTTTAAACTTTTATCACAATTACTTAACACATTCACATCAGTAATTAGCAGCAAAACAGAACTTAGTTTGACAACTAATTTAAAAAAAACAAAAAAAGCTCTCCAGTTCCAAGGCACTCACATACTATTTAGTAATAATTTCGGTTTTTGCAAATTGTAAGAAAACTAATGGAAATAGATATGACAACCCATACATTTTTGAAATCAGAAGAAAATAAGCTATTTAATGAACCCATAGCCAACTATGGTTGCCATTTAAAAAAAGTCAAGTTTGGCTTATATCTCGAAAATCGAGTGAGCTATGACTTTTTAAATATTTTTTTCTAATTCTACGTAAAAATATCTAAAGGAATCAATTCACACTTTGGTTTTAACATAGGTGGCTGTGGAATTATTTACCATTGAAAAAATCGTCTGTTTTTGGTTTTTTCAAAATATTTAAAAAAGTTGAAGGTGTAGACCAAATGTCAAAATGGCATTAAATTCGTCTTGAAATTCTGCCCAACTTTGCTAATTTAACCGACTTTGTTACTCTTGTAATAACAAAGTTACCCATACAACACATGTAGATTATTGTCACCCTGTATATAACTAGTTATTTCATAGAATACCTTCCTATAAAAATAGTTAAAATATGAAATAGTTCACTATTCTTACCTTTATCTCATTTTTTCATAAAATAGTGGTTGCGATCTTTGTGTAAAAAAATATTTTTCGCTTAGAAAACGAATGCTACGTTTTCAAAATAAAACTGTTTTGATCAGTAAAAGTGGATCGGTTAAAGGTTGCTTAAAGTTTTTTTTTAATAAATAACGACATAAAATCTCATGTTTGTTTTCATTTAAAATACAACGAAGATTTAAGCAACCTTTAACCTGACCCTTATTTATTTGGTCAGTAATAAGGGGTAAAGTTAAAGGTTAAAGCTATTTTTTTTTTCGATATAATGAAGATGGAGATAATAAGTTTGTTTTTATTATTTTTTGTACAATTACGTTATATTATACAGGGTGGCCATAATCTACATGTGTTGCATGGGTAACTTTGTTATTATAAGAGTTACAAGGTCGGTTAAATAAGCAAATTTGGGCAGAATTCCAAGACAAATTTAATGCCTTTTTGACAAATGACCTACACCAACTTTTTTAAATATTTTGAAAAAACTAAAAACAGACGAATTTTTCAATGTTAAATAATTCCATAGCCACATATGGTAAAACCAAACTGTAAAATGATTCCTGTAGAATTATTACTAAATAGTATAAGGGGGCCTTGGATTTTGACAAAAACAGATCTATTGTTTGATTTTCCTTCGCTCAGTAAATATGATTTTTTTTATTAAATAATCCATTGTTTGTAAATTTTGCCTTCTCAGTAAATAGAATTGATTGAGAAAAGAGTTCGTGTCTTTGGCTTTCTTCAACGAACCATGTGGCGTAATTCTTTCCAGATCTGTTGGGTACAGCGTATTTCCGATATAATGATGATAAGGCTTAAAATTGTTTTGTTTTAAAATAATTCTTGCTTGTTCTTTGGATACATTACACTCAAGTCCAATTTCTCGTATAGATACATTTGGTTTAAAAGTATTGTTTGCTAAAACACGTACTTCTGTATCTGACTTTTTTGTTGGTACTAATACAAAATGTCAATAATTTTTTTTTTGTCAGTATTTAGAAGTTTGCCATTTTGCTTATTGTTAGCATTAAAAAAAAACTTTTATCAACCTGTATCCTAACCGTTTTACTGATCGAAACAGTCTCCCTCCATAGCAGTGTGTGGTAATGACTAAATGTTGATCTAATAGTAAGGGATGGCAAAATAAAAATCGTACTTTCTGAACTCATTCGATCCCGACGGTTTTTATTAGTTTTTACTGACCGAGCATCAATTAAAATACAGCTCATAGTAAATAAAATACTGTCAGAAAAAGTTATTCCTAATAAAAAAAACAAAAAAGAATACCAGTAAAGTTTATTTCAGTTGAAACAAAAAACAATCTATCAAACTAATATTACTAACTGCTTATAGAACTCAATAATGTATGACCAAATCAATCACGGTTAATGATTAAGATATTGTTTACATTTCTTTCGCACAGAATTGTATACGAACGTCACTGATCATTACACAGACCAGTGTGAATGTCAGGAGTTTGCGCACGTACCAATACCACCAATATAAGAAGTCTTTAAACTATTCATATTTTAAACGTCTTTATAATGAGAAGTGGTTTTATTTTGTTAGTGGCAGTTTTCACGTGCTTTGACTTCGTTATTTGCAGCACCTTTACACCGATTGTATTATGGCACGGTATGGGTAAGTACCAACCTGATCTCAACTTGAACTTATTTCAAGGTTAGAATAATCCCAGGGACATCAGCGGCGTAACTTACAATAGGTATAACCAAAATTGACTTTTATAGGCCTTTGTCAGTATCTCACTATTTTTTTGTTATTATAACTTTTAGTGTTTATACGTTACTGGATGAACTCACATTTGTTTATGAATGATTTGTAACAAACAAATTGACTAATTTATATAAATTGCGATAAGAAATAAGAACGCGCAAAACAATGATTATTATTTCATATCGCTCAATAAATTGCTATGGAAAAATTTAAAAAAACCCAGAACAACTTTAATTTTGCTAACCACACTATATTACCACACTAAATCGTAATATTTTATTTGACCAATTGTACAACAGTCTTAAACAATTAAATTTTTATTATCTAAGTATCTTTAATATAGTAAAATTCGGCACAGTTATAGGTATAGAAAACAAAAATGTAGTATGTATATGATATATGTATATCTAAACAATCAAATAGATATCCAATGTGTATTGCTATAAAATCTATTTAATATGTCACTGATAACAATGGGATAGTCTTTCACACATTCTCTTTGTTTCTATCACATGTTTGCTATGTTCATATAACAATAAATGATAACAGTGCCAAAATTTAAATTCTAGAAACATTTTCGCGTAGTTTGCCTTACAACAATGTACTTAAATTAAAAATATTAAAGTTATTGTTCTCAAACAAATTAACAAATAAATATTTAAATGTTTAAATACAAATTATGCATTATAAGACCGACGTTAGTATTATTAAAATACTGTAGACATGTTTTAAAATAAAACAATGTGTAGAGAGTTGGAAATAAGTCATTATTTATGTGAGAGCTTTTTAATATTTCTTAGCATCTATCACTGACAGCGCTGGTACTAAACGATCAATTTAAGTACAAAAAATAGCTTGCGTTTTTCGTATTTATTATTAATTAAACTAAAGATTCGATAATGTCACAGAGATGATAAAATCAAGAATTTTAATGCAAAACAAGCTTATAATTTAGTTTTTAAAATACTATGACTGTGTTTATTAAACATTACAGAATTGAATTCAACTTTGAACTCGATAAGAAACACTATTTAACTATAACAACATTTTAAATGATGGCAATAATTTTTAATGCCAATTTAATAATATGTATTCTAGAGCTAGAGTAGCTTTAAAACATTTACAATTGTACAGTTTGGTTAATTCAATTCATAAAATAAATATTTAAAAAAATCGTTACCTACGAAAAACTGTTTTAATTTGAATACGAATATTTAAATTGTTATTTGGTAAATGATTGCATTATTTAAGTGATTCATTGGCAATATAAACATGAAAATATATATAAGATTCATACTAGATAATTTTTTAATTAAATTTGTATCTATTTTTGTAAAGCTTTAAAGATTTTTTAAGTTTGTGTAAAATAAATTTTATTTCACTATTGTAGAACTAATCTCTGCCCAATTTCTGCATGTAATTATGCCTTTCTAATTAATAGTTGGTCTTGTATAACATTTCTTTTGTAGGAAGTAAATATTGACCACTATTTCCGTAATCTAAATTAGTTAATTGATAGTTAAAGAAAATGATTTATAGCGCCAAGGCAGTGTCGAGACGACCGACGTCTCCTCGAGCAAAATGATCGAATTATCTATATTCAATGTTAATTATTAAAAAAGCAAATTTGACTCCAGGTTAGGAGAAAAGTAAAAATATTGATACAAATAATAAATCGACAACAATTATTATTACCTAATCAATTTTCACTGTTTAAACTAGTTTGTTTTTTCGAAAGCATTGCGTTTAAAAATTAGTATGCTTATTAAAACAGTTGAAGATCTATTACGATCACTTTCACTGTCACAAATAATATTGCTACTGATGCGATACATAAATTAACACTTTATGAACAATTTATTCGTTATCAGTTTTAACACCGTCATTAGCGATCAAATTAGTTTAAGCAATAATTTCGTTTAATTCAGTACTTACTAAGTAATTATGTAATTACTTTAGCATTTAAATTTTTTTATGTCAATTATGGAAAATTAAGTTCCTAAGGATTCTGCATATTTGAAATCTTCGTTTAAAAATCACTTATAAAATCAAGCTGATATTTATTTATTTTTTCTTAATTTCGTATTGGCATCCTTTTTGAAAAAACGTACCTATCGTTCAAAAGTTTTTCAAAAATTGTGTTTTTTTTTAATAAACCCTACTTAATCGCCTTTATTTTAAAAGATATAACAAAGTAAAATTACCTTTGGGGAGCAACTTTTGATTTTCTGATCTAATTAAATTTTGTTTCAGACGCTTGTGAGTAATGCGGACCAGCAACGCTGTTATTTCTTACATGAGTCATATTGGATTTTTGCATAAAAAGGTAGTTCAAAAATTCTGAATACAAGGATTTTTCATAATATAGGTGCAGTTTAAAAAATAACCGCAGAGGATTCAAATATACTGACTTACATTTCCCAAAAAAACGGAAAGTTAAAGTTATTAATAATTTTTAAAAATGGATGCAATAAAAATGCCAGTACTGGCCAGGCTTGTGTTTTGTAAAGCCACAACCACGTACAATTTTTTTTACACTGGATAAAGGTTTACAACAAAATAATTATAAAATCTATTAATAATAAAAATCTACATTTAATTGGTGTTTTGTTGGTAGTCTAATCAGTTTCATAATTTTCTGTATTTAGAACATTATTAGATAAGCTGTTGCTTTAATGAAAATATTTTAAAGAATGTGTCAACCATAATTTTTATATTTTTGCTTAATTTAAAAAACCGAATAATATTGCATATTTTTAATAACTTATAGATATGAATAATAAATAAACAGATTATGGAAAAATAAATGCCGAATTAACAAATAAAGCGAACTAATCAACAAAAATATATTACTCATTACACAAAACAATACTAGGACACAAAGATATTGACATAAAAGTGAAAATGAACATCCATAATATGGTAACATTACCAACAATAACCTAAGCATCCGGAAATTGAGGTGCGTGAAGGTGGCCGCGACTTTTTCGAAAGTGCAATTTTTTTAAATTGCATTAATTAGCGCCTAATTAGCGCCAATTGGCGCCGTAGCTTTTAAAATTAGCGCCTTTATAATAAAAAAGTTACACGCATTTAAAAAAAGTCGCGGCCAACTTCACGCAGCCGCGACTTTTTCGAATTTACAAAATTCAATGATGCCATCAATTAGCGCCTAATTAGCGCCAATTAGCGCCGTAGTTTTAAAAATTAGCGCCGTTATAATAAAAAAGTTACAGACATTTTAAAAAATCGCGGCTAACTTCACACCGCGGAAATCTTGCAAACATACAGATTATAGGTTTTCTACTAATAAGTTCTGTGTTGAATACAATTGGCGCCAATTAGCGCCATACTTTAATAACCTCGGATTTATCAAATTAATAAGTTACAGGTTATGGGTTAACACAGTGCGCAGGGCCGGTGCTGGACTCTAGCCGCCCGCGGCTATAGATATTTTGAGCCCATGCCAATGCGGATCGGGTACAAGTAGCTATGCTTTTACAATTATTCTAACCTAATCCACAGGGGTAAAAATATTCTAACCTAATCCACAGGGGTAAAAATATTCTAAAATAATGTGTTGAGCAAAGTGGCAATTTGTACAATGTCATGTGTGCCGTTACAATCATTTTGTTTTTAACTTATATACTTCAACTAATGTTTTTGAATTATGTGTTCCTGTTTACGTATATTTTAAATGACGTGTTATAAATACCAGGTTAAATTTATAATTTTATTTTTATAATAAAGGTATCGATATAATAAAAAACTAAAAAATTAAAAAAGAACAATACAATGAATTTAAAAAGTAAACGAACAAACAACTTTAAAACTAAGTAATAAAGACCTTAAAATAATTAAGTAAATAGAGATCATTATATTGTGTATAATAACAAATGACATAAAAAAATTGTTGAAGCTGCAATTGGGTTTACCTTTTTTGAGAGATCATCATATTTTTCATATGTACCATCAGATCTTCTGCTTATACAATAGTAATGTCCAATACCTGTGTTTTCGCTAGGTGGAATAAAACCAATTGCAGCCCTAAACATGTATGTTTTTTTTGCAATACTTATTAAAAATGGAATTTTCGACAGCATAATTTCGTTTGTGCCATTTAAATCGATAAAAATCTGATTTTCAAGTTTTAAATCGTGTTTGGTTTTATTTGTGCAAGTTCTGCATTTTGTCGATCGTAATATATTATTGTTGATGTTGCTTTCGATCAAAGCAATATTAAAATTGTTAATATTAATACTGATGTATTTTAAAATAGTTTCGCTTTTACTTTTACACCTAGGGCACTGTTTTTTGTCGATGGCACTAAAAATGTTTTTTGATATATTATCAACAATATATGATATATTACATTGGCATTCTCCAGCAATTTTTCTTTTTAAAGAGTTAATTGATTTTTGTGTAGAAGATATTTTATTATCTATTTGACCGCTAAAGTGAAGTAGTTCCAACTAATTTATACTAAAATGTTATTCTACTAGACTGCATCAATTGGATAATAGCGAGAATGACACCAAAATACAAATAATACAACCACAAAAACAAATTAAGTGTACTTACATATATCAACACAAAACACGAAAATTACTTAGTAAAAAAATGCGAAATGCAATTTCAAATATTTTATTCGCTGATAGTGGTAATAAGCTAATTTTGATAACTCTTTTACGCTCAATGGAACATTTGATAATGAAAGCAAAGTGTGACATACAAGATTTAACAGATTTAATATATCAGTAATTACCCGAAAAATGGTTAAGCCCATTGTAAAACTTTAGAATTTTTGGAATAACCCACAACAACTTATTTCTTCAATTGTTATGATTTCCTGTACAGGGTTGAGCTACATTTATTGCAGGTGTACAAAATGATGGTTCAATCCTGAGCGTACTTTTCCGTAGTTTCCTTGTTAATTTTACTATGTAATACATTGTACCTATTTATATGAAAAACAAATAGACCATGTACCAGTAAAACAAAACAATCAACGCAATCAAATACATTACTATTGTATAAGCAAAAGATCTGATGGTACATATGAAAAATATGATGATCTCTCAAAAAAGGTAAACCCAATTGCAGCTTCAACAATTTTTTTATGTCATTTGTTATTATACACAATATAATGATCTCTATTTACTTAATTATTTTAAGGTCTTTATTACTTAGTTTTAAAGTTGTTTGTTCGTTTACTTTTTAAATTCATTGTATTGTTCTTTTTTAATTTTTTAGTTTTTTATTATATCGATACCTTTATTATAAAAATAAAATTATAAATTTAACCTGGTATTTATAACACGTCATTTAAAATATACGTAAACAGAGAACACATAATTCAAAAACATTAGTTGAAGTATATAAGTTAAAAACAAAATGATTGTAACGGCACACATGACATTGTACAAATTGCCACTTTGCTCAACACATTATTTTAGAATATTTTTACCCCTGTGGATTAGGTTAGAATAATTGTAAAAGCATAGCTACTTGTACCCGATCCGCATTGGCATGGGCTCAAAATATCTATAGCCGCGGGCGGCTAGAGTCCAGCACCGGCCCTGCGCACTGTGTTAACCCATAACCTGTAACTTATTAATTTGATAAATCCGAGGTTATTAAAGTATGGCGCTAATTGGCGCCAATTGTATTCAACACAGAACTTATTAGTAGAAAACCTATAATCTGTATGTTTGCAAGATTTCCGCGGTGTGAAGTTAGCCGCGATTTTTTAAAATGTCTGTAACTTTTTTATTATAACGGCGCTAATTTTTAAAACTACGGCGCTAATTGGCGCTAATTAGGCGCTAATTGATGGCATCATTAAATTTTGTAAATTCGAAAAAGTCGCGGCTGCGTGAAGTTGGCCGCGATTTTTTAAAGTGTCTGTAACTTTTTTATTATAACGGCGCTAATTTTTGAAACTACGGCGCCAATTGGCGCTAATTAGGCGCTAATTGATGGCATCATTAAATTTTGTAAATTCGAAAAAGTCGCGGCTGCGTGAAGTTGGCCGCGACTTTTTTTAAATGCGTGTAACTTTTTTATTATAAAGGCGCTAATTTTAAAAGCTACGGCGCCAATTGGCGCTAATTAGGCGCTAATTAATGCAATTTAAAAAAATTGCACTTTCGAAAAAGTCGCGGCCACCTTCACGCACCTCGGAAATTGGACGCTACGGAAAAAGACAAAGCTAAAAATAACTCCATCGAAATGCAACACCTTAGAATAATGAGAACAACAGAACAAGAACCAATAATAGAAAAAAAAAATAAAACACTTAACTGGTATGGCCATATAGCAAGAATGAAACTGACAGGATCACAAGAAAAATGATTGAAATTGGAAAACCAGTCAAAAAGCAAAGTGGGAGACCAAGAAGAAATTGGACAGACCAAAATAAAAAAATAGGGTTAAAAAAAGCAGCAGAGGAAATGAGAACACTAGCAAAAGACAGAAGGGCATGGAAGAAATGGACTCAGGACACATTAACCCCCTCCGACGCTTAAAAAGGCAAAATGAGTTTGAGAAGAAGAATAGACATGAATAATATAAAATCATTGTAATTGCTAAAATATTACTTAAAATATTTACGACAATTAATGCCGTTTAAAATTTTGTTAAAATTTAGCTAGGTTTAATTTTTCATGGAAATGTTAATTTCTTTAAAAAAAAGTTATATGTATTTGTTTTTTACGATTATCTTTAAAATATTATCGTATTCAGAGTTTTAACTACCTACCTTCAACGAAACGTCTGACACAAACTCTAATTAAATCGACTTTTAGAAAATAAAAAGTTGCGTTAAGACAGTGCTTTAAAACTTTGATATCTCTAAAAATTAAGGTCATGAACAACAAAAAGAAAATTTTGGATTTTTTGTTTTCTAGTTAACTTTTGAACTGAGAGAGCCATCATATTCTTTTCACAGTGAGATTTTTATGTAGAGCCTCGAATGTCGGAAACCCCTTAATTCTTACCATTTTAAACGTAGTAAAATATCATTCTAATCTCGAAAACATTTTTTTATTTAGACATATCTTGTCAATGTGTCAGTTTCCCCAAACTTGTTCTGGTCGTGGACCCTTACACGATTTTTCAAAAGTTACGGAATCCTAACCATACCTCTATTTTTCGGAACCCTCTGCAATTTTTGCAAGACAATAAGTAAAACAAAACAAAAATATATTGATAAAAATTGATGCTTTATTTCGGGACTTGATTTAAATGCTGTAAAATTAAGCAAAGCAACACCAACAAGCACGCGGAACTCCTGAATTGTTTCGTGGAAAGCCCAAAGTTCCGCGAAACCCACTTCTGGAAACGCTGTTCTAGGTACATATAATAAATTCTTTTTTGTGTACCAGCTGTTTACTCTCGTTCACTAAATTGATAAACATGAATTGTAAATTAAATAATAATTCATTTGAATCGCACTATCAGGTTCATAACGTGTAATTTTATATTTTTAGCGAATACATGAAAAGTTTTAGTAGCAATAACTTTGTTTTTGTCGCTAAATTATGATATACAGGGTGCAAAAGAAAGTGAACGTGCGCTTACTCCCTTTTTAAAGTGATAATTCATGATTTCTTACAAAATGAGTACAATAAAAAAGAAAAAGGTATGTTTATTTTTTCTTTAATTACTCCTCAATTATAGGCGATGCCTGCTGCTTCCCATTTAGTCTGGGAGCAGTGCAAAAGCGATTAAACGAGTCCATGCCAGGAGTTCATATGTTATCGATCCGTATTGGATCCTCGGTCATCGATGATTTAGAAAATAGTTATCTCATGCATCCGAACAAACAGATTGATATGGCTTGTCAAATGCTGAAGGCTGATCCACTCTTTGCCAATGGATATAACGCCATAGGATTCTCACAAGGATCTCAGTTTATGTAAGTCTACTAGTTTTCAAAAAAAAAAAAAAAGCCATATATAGGGTGTTTCACTTTTCGATGGGCCACTATTGCTATCTCCGTAAATGATGAAAATACAAGGTTGGTTAAATGGGACAAAAGTTAGCTATTTAGGTGTGTATTTCAAAACAGATCTTGTTTTGTTTAAAAATTCCATGGCTTGCGTGATATAACGAAAAAACCGAAATCGATCAAAATTTTTAAACTTAAATATCTCGGCTATTGTTGCGAATACACAAAAACGTCTAAGGAAAATTTTTTGTAAATTTTGTTGTCTATAAGATGGCGATAGTCAATTTTTTTTAAATAAATTATCGTGCGAGATATTTGACAAAACAAATTTTTTTTAAATAGCAGTCGTAGTAGGTGATGACTTAGATTTAAAGGTAATTTTTTTCTCTTTACAATGATATAATATTATGTATGTCTATTTTCAAAAATAAGCGAAATAACTTAAAAAAATGCAAAATCATAAGATAGAAATCAAGGTTGCCATGGTAAAAAACAAAAACCGACTTCAATTGTTTTATTTCCAGCTTTGCTTGTCTATTATGTCACTCATTAAACAGGAATATTACAACAAATGTAATGCGAAATTAAAATAATCATACTAATAGCCATAACATGAATGTAGTTTATACCTCTTACTATGACATTAGCAAAACAGGATTTAAAATATCTACATATGTCGATTTACATTATTTCCAGTTGACACAATTATTATAATAAACAAGCAAGGGTAGAAATAAAACAATTGAAGTCGGTTATTGTGTTTTTTTTTTCATGGCAACCTTGATTTTTATTTTATGATTTTGCATTTTTTTAGGTTATTTCGCTTATTTTTGAAAATAGACGTACATAATATTATATCGTAAAGAGAAAAAAATTACCTTTAAATCTAAGTCATCACCTACTACGACTGCCATTTAAAAAAAAGTTGTTTTGTCAAATATCTCGCACGGTAATTTATTTAAAAAAAAGTGACTATTGCCATCTTATAGACAACAAAATTTACAAAAATTTTTTCTTTAGACGTTTTTGTGTATTCGCAACAATAGCCGAGATATTTAAGTTTAAAAATTTTGATCGATTTCGGTTTTTTCGTTATATCACGCAAGCCATGGAATTTTTAAACAAAACCAAATCTGGTTTGAAATACACACCTAAATAGCTAACTTTTGTCCCATTTAACTAACCTTGTATTTTCATTATTTACGGAGATAGCAATAGTGGCCCATCGAAAAGTGAAACACCCTGTATATAATATTAAAATTCAGAATTTATCGGGACTTAAACATAAGTTGTTTCATTGTACAGCTGAAACCTCTCTTACTCGGCTTTCATGTAGGTTTATAAAAAACGAGTTATGGAGGAAAATCAACTTGGGGAGGTTCTCTTAAATATGCAATTAGAGTGGAGGATTAAGGCATAAAGTTTAATACGGTAATGATGTTATTAGAATTTTTACAGTTCGTGTGAACTGATTTCAACGGGCTTTTTCTAAAGTCGAGCAACTGAGGTAAATCGAGTTACAGATGTATCAAGTAATAGAGATTTCACCTGCATACTGTTGGTTTTTATATAAGATTGTGAAAAAAAAACACTTATAAACAATTAAACATTGAAACATCAAAAATAAATTATGAATTTTAAGAAAGTGCTAATGTACCTATACATTTTGAAAACTTGTTCGATAATTATTTCTAAATAGACTTCTTAAAAATTTTTTGACCTTATTCAAACTTACAAAACATTAACCAAATATGCTTGTAGTAATTTTACTGTAACACTTATTAAGGATGATCAAAACACTTTTTTGTCAGTGATAAATAAACCAAGTTCAGTTTTTAATATGTTCATCAAAATGAATTTCAATTGAATTTATTTGCACAGTCTTAATACTTTCTCAGTTTGATGGATTTTAGCAAATGTTATGTTGTTTATTTAATTTTGCATCGAGCTGTTCGTGATACTGATAACGTGTTAACACAAATAACCGTTAACTATGTAACGCGGTAGTTAATTGTGACCCTATTTATGCTGTATGGTTTCACGTTGTATATACAGGGTGTGTAGAAATTGGCGGAAACGCTACACGTGACGATGTTCTTCGTAAAATTCTAAGTCGAAAATCTTGATACAAAAATGTTGTACCATGCTTCCTATGGCCTCAGGAACCATTTAAAGAAAAAAAAAATTGGCAACATTGCATTCATTGATTTGCGTTTAGACATTTTTTTATCAGCAATTTTTACTTAGGTATTTACAATTTTTGTTCGAACTAAAAGCCTTCAGTTCGTAAACATAGCTACAAACTTTTGGGTATCGTAAAACACAAACTAGAAATAATTACGAGAAAAACACAGATGACAGCGAATGACAATGTTGCCATATGTATTATTTTCATTCAAATCAGTGATTTACATATTTTCAACACCAATTTTTGAAAGGAAGAACACAATATCTAGGAAAAAATACTATTCGAAGTTTATTTTTATTCCAAATTGCAGCTTATTCATTAAAAAATATTAAATAATAACGCTTATTAAAGGACTAAATGTCAAAACTTTTGGGGACCTCTTGCAGACACAGCAAGCATGGTACAACATTTTCGTATCAAGATTTTCGACTTAGAATTTTACGAAGAACATCGCCACGTGTAGCGCTTCCGCCAATTTTTACACACCCTGTATATATCTAATGATAAAACACGTGAAAAATTGTGTAAAACTCTATACAATAGGACATTTTTCATATTTTCAGGCGAGGTTTAATTCAACGTTGTCCTTATCCTAAACCTAAAAACTTCATTTCGTTGGGAGGACAACACCAAGGTGTTTATGGGCTTCCAAACTGTATATCACTTTCTCATCCAACTTGTGACTACATTCGAAGATTACTGAACTACGCTGCCTACTTCAGGTTTGAACGTTTCCATTTTCACTTGCATGTATAAATGTGTGTTTGTATTGTTATCATCCATTAACAAAACGTTTTATTATTAGTAGATAGTCTTGTAAATTAAATATTACAGACACTGATAAATGTGATATAAAACTTGCAGTTTTTAAATTTTTTCGCGACAAGTGATACTTTACAATTTCAAGTCGAATTTTATTTTTTATTTTTACTCATTATAGATTTTAATTTTGTTATCTATTGTTTGACTGGACCCATCTTGAATCCATAACTAATAATTGATAAAAGGAATGCAAATTAAATAGACTTGTGGATGTATTAATTTATTTTAAATTGGTCATCACTACTTCTCATTAAATTTAATCCCAATTTTATGTTTTTTTTTCAAATTAAATGCTTCAGTGTTTGAAAAAGTTAAATATTGTTTTAGTTGGCTGCAACATTCACTAGCGCAAGCAACATATTGGCACGATCCTCTAAATGAAAAAGATTATAAAAAAGGCAGTACGTTCCTTGCCGATATCAACAATGAAAACTACGTTAATCAGTCATATATTACAAACTTACAAGCGCTAGATAACTTTGTTATGGTAAAATTTGAAAAAGATTCCATGGTGCAACCAATCGAATCCGAATGGTTCGGATTTTATCAACCTGGACAATCAGTAAAAGTGCTCACACTACACGAAACAGATCTGTATATTCAGGTAAGACTATGTGCATTTCCAAAATACACTTAGACTCCACTTTGGTGGTATTACCCTATAAAAACAACTCAAACGAAATATGAATTTTGTTGGAAACCTCTAAAGGTCTAAAGCATCAAAAATATTTAGCAAAATTATAGTGTTCAGTAAAAACATTTTAGGAAATTATAAATTAATCGTCGCTTGCAATATACACAAGGCGACAGGGCCGCGAAACAGCAGTCTGTTGTGTTAAACCGTGTACGGGCCTAAATTAAAAGTTCGCGCGCTGTTCGAGTACAAAACCTCTACACAAAAAAAAAATTGTGTGTTCGCCAACTGCTCTCGGAACATTAGTAAATAGTTCGCAAGTGTTTGTGTTTTATAAATTAATACGTTATCAAGCTTTTATGTTTGTGAAAATGATTTTCACTCGCCTTTACACAAGCTCTTCAATAGTGCGCCATAATACCCCCAATTTTGTTTAAGTTTCATCGGATTTCTTCTGTATAACCTCAGAAATTTACCGAATTCTTCTCTGACGACACAATTTTCAACAACTTCACAAAGGACAAGCACCTCTTTGCGAACAAACCCCTTGATGTATCGTCTCAAGAGCAGGGCCGTGGTTAGAGCATTTAGCACCAGGGGCAAACTTAAATATGGCGCCCCCCACCCCTTGGATTAGCCTTTTATTAGTCAAGTGTTTCTCAAACGTTTTACTGTAAGCACTTCTTCCAAAATTAGAAGCTTGCAGACAACCCCAATGAATATTTTTGTAGATAATATTTTAGTCTGGAAAATAATTTTGTATGATTTTCAAACATCATAAAAAGGCTCGGGGAACTCCTTTTGACGGATTCAGGGACCCCCAGGGGTCTGCGAACCACACTTCGAGAAACACTGAACTAAAATAATAATTAAATTTCAATATTTTTTTATAGTTAAATCACATCACTACATCCCCATAAATCGTTACTAATAGGCAGAAGAAATCATAAAACGCGTTTTGCTCTAGATTTATTGATTTTCTACGATTGCGACCAAATTGTCTACTCCAGTGGTTCTTAACCTTTTATTAGTCGCGGCCCCCCCAATATCCTAAAATATTTTTGCAGCCCCCTAGTTTGTAGTAACAAAAATATTACGATTTATTTAAGAAGATATCTCTCCGATGGTTCGAGCAAAATAAGGAGAAAAAAATATTTTTTTAAAGATTTCAACATTTTAAAAAGTAAAAGCGTTTTATAAAACTTTTCGCCGCCCCCCAGAGGGCCGCGGCCCCACGGTTAAGAATCGCTAGTCTAGTCCACCTTAGAATGAGAGGAAAATATATTTTTATCCCAATCTTCGGTTTTAGTAATCACTCATTGTGTACATAGGAAACGTGCCATATAGAATGATGGTAATATTCTATCGCAGTGCGTAGTACGAGAACATTGCCGATTAATTTAAATTTTGGCGCCCCATCATTTCGGCGCCCTGGTCTCGTGCCTGCGCTGCCCCTGCCTTTCCACGGACCTGCTCAAGAGCGAACTTTCTTCGAAGTAGCGGACTGTTCGCGAACTCCCGTCTACACCAGGTTCACACATTGTTCACGATCTGTTTCGCTAACTGTTCTAGAACAGCTCGCGAGCTTGGTTTGTACGCGGCCTAATGTACCGCCTGAAGAGCGAACTTTCTTGAAACTAACAATAGCTAGCGAACTGTTTAATACTGTGACTGTGACTGTGACGGACCGTACTGTACATAGGTCGTGCTGCTATGGAAGAGAACTTATTACTCTTGTATTTATTATTTTTAATTATGACTCGTAATCATCTTTATAAGGTGGTTAGACCCTTAAACATTGTTTTACGTAATACACAGATCTAGAGCAATTATTACACCGTAGAGTATAAAACAAAAATTTTAACAATTTTAATTTTCGACCGCCTGTACATTTCTCGGTGGTTGGTTTTAGCTACCTGAGCGTGACTGTCTCAAGATAGTTGTATTCTTGTTATTCTTGTCTATAAGCACATTTGCGTACGAGTAATGTGTTTAATTTATGATGTATAAATTTATCAACAAATTGTTTGTTGATTGACAATATCCAATACTGACGTTGTGCTTATTGCATCTTCTATACACATTCCATTCTTGAACGCTTGCAAACATTCGTAATAAAAATAGGAAATCATCCTACGTGACTAGAGCATTTAACATGTGAACAACGCAAATGTGGAAATTAACGACTCAAAACAAAATTTAAGTAATAACTTCCTAACGACGCAAAATGGGGTCGTGAGATCTGAGTTTACTACATACATATATTTGTACTTGTAATGGGTAGTTCACACGGTGACATTTAAAGTCGCGACTTTAAATGTCACCGTGTGAACTATCCTTAACTTGTAACCTGTAACCTTTCTACATATTATAATTTTTAGGATCGCCTTGGTCTTCAACAAATGGATAATGAAGACAAATTACATTTCTTATCGTTGCCAGGTGATCATTTGCAGTTTGACTGGTCTTGGTTTGAAGAAAACATAATTGAAGTTTACTTTAAAAGCTAGAGAAACCACGGACTGCAAAACATAATTAAATGAAACCAAATAAAACAAGTGCAAACTCATCGATGTATATAAAGAAATAACCAACGTAATTTAGTTATTATCTTTTGTTATTTTTCTTAATTTTGCATGGCATAGTTAGTTACACTTACCCTATTTATTATACTCTTATATTATAGGAAATAAATTTTACATTTCACTTTATTTCATTATCTTATACCTTATTCCTACCCCATCCATTTGCATTGCACAAATCATTACTATTTAATCAGTTTCAATTCGCGTTCCGAAAGAATGAATTTAAAAATAAAATAAATCTTTACATTTTGTGTGCTTTCAAACGATTTGATGTTTTCTCAATATTTTTAAAATAGATTGAACATTCATACGATATATTAAAAGTTCAAGAAAGTTTTTATTTTATTGTACAAAGAGGATAGTTAAATTTCAAACCTTTTATTACTCTATCTCCCTTATTGCTACATTTATAAAATCGGTTTAAGGGAGGTAGTTACATTAAAATTTGTTTAAAAAAACAACTTTTTAAAATACTTAATGAATTAGATAATATTTTCACATTTAACAAAACTAAACTTGGCACGTTCTACTAATAATAATCGATATTTGTACATTTGTAGGTACTAGAAAGATTAATTAATTAATCGTAATAAAAACAGTATTAATTAAAAATCGTATTATCTACCAAAAAATGGCTTGTGTAATAAAACCAATCGCCAACCACCAGACACTTAAACGGGTATTCAAATCAAACAGTTATACTGTCAGTAAAATACAAGGATACTAAATTAACAGGATGGCCCAATTCCACAGGACTAATCTATTACTGAGCTTTCCGGAAGTGACGTCAGTAATAACGCAAAAATATTTAAACCGACGTCTTAGATTTTATATTGAATGACAAGTGCCCGAGTATAGCTAAATGACAATAATTGAATAGCTCACCGAAATTTTTTTTTGCTAAATATGTTCTCGTTAGTTTAATTGCCAAATAAGATAAGGTTTCTCGTAAACCAAATGGGTACAGTATATTTTATAATTTTTAGATGTAAAATTGATTTCTCTTTCAAAAACATATAGGTTTTATGTATCTAAATTTAGTCGTTTTTGAGTTAGGTATTCCAGTTTTTATAAAAATATTGACAAAAACAGGAGTAAAAAAATAATGATATTTCACAACTTGGTTATGTCAGAACGAATTCCTTTGACACATTGTAGGACAATAGTGGCACAATGGTTGTTGACTAGTTAAAATTTTAAAATAATACACAGGAACTTATGCCCGATCAATTTAGTCAAATTTTAAACCCCAGGAAGTCTTTTTTTTTTTTAATGGTACACCCCATATATTTTTACATTTTCTTATTGATAATGTAATTATTTTTAAAAACTATTGAAGGTCGATTATGTCTAAAATCAGTATTTCTCGAGTTATTACGATTTTCTTGATAATTTACGGATACAAACACAATATTTAATCGAATTAAACTAGCAGGCTTAGAAAATATTTCGAAAATTTGTTTTAAATGTCAAATACAAATATATTTTAATCTTTAGACTGAAAGATTTGTCAGACTATAAATTAATTTAAAAAAACGTACATAAGTATTAAAGTTTGTCACAAGATGAGATATTGATCCGTTACGTTAAGTTCTAATTTAATGTAGATAATAAACAAATACTAAAAACGAGCGTTTGAAAAATGTGAGTGATTTATCCATACAATATTATAAGAGTTTAATTTAAAATCACTTATATCTCTTTGTGACAAACCTCTTGCAGATATGCCGAACCAGTTCCGAGACTCTCGTCTCTTTTTCACAAGCAATCTCAATAAGAATTAACAAAACTGAAAAAAATATTTCCCAACAGACATCAACTTTCATTTTTTAAAATCAGTTGAATTTCTTCCAATGTCTTACCTTTAGTTTCAGGAACGCAAAATATGGCAAAAAATAAACCCAAAATAGCGCAAACACAAAACGCAAAAAACGGTACGTGGATCCCGTAAGTATCCATCGTAATTTGAAAAAATTTTGACACACATGTACCTAGAATATCGAAGTAAATGTCCTCCAAGCATAAAGCGAAAGCCTTAACGTTGGTCGGGAATAACTCTCCAAGCATTAATATCGGAATATTTTGTAAACCTATGCTGAATATCAACACATAAATAACAAGTGCTGTAAGCGGTACGAATTTGAAATTGGTTAAGTCTACTTTAGTGCTTTTAAAGTAAAAATATAAGCCTTCAATAAATAAAGTTACTGCAGCTCCGATTACTGCTGTAATAATTAAAGGTCGTCTTCCAGTTTTATCAACTAACAATGAAGACAGACAACAGCAAACAAACTGAATAGAAAAATATATAATTGATGCTGTGTTAGGGGATATACCACCACCCTCGTTAAATATTGTTTTGGCGTAAAACGTTATTGCTATAAATCCGCACCAGTGTTGGGCTCCTCTAAGACCCATCATGATATAAACAGCTTTTCTATTACTTTTAATTGTAAACAAATCAAGTAACCTTCCCTTGTTCCTCATTTGTTCTTCAACCGCTTTTTGAATCCTATCGAATACCTGTTCTGTCTCCCCCCCACCATTTAAAATATCAAGAGATCTTTTCGCCTCTACTGGTCGTTTTTTCATGATTAAAAAATAAGGACTTTCTGGCATCCAAATAAACGTGATTAATAATAAAAGTGGGTAAACAGACACTATAAATGCAGTTATTGAAATATTCACGTTCAAACCTATAATGTTGATTAACCAAATTCCGAAAATAAATGTGACCGAACAACTAGAACCTAGAAGTCCTCTGATTTCTGGGTGAGCAATTTCTCCCAAGTACATCGGAACAGCACAAAAACTTAAGCCGCTGGCGAATCCTCCTAAAAATCTTCCGATGGTTAATTCAACGAAGCTGTTCGCAAAGGCTATTAAAAGCCAGCCAATAAAATAAGGAAATGAAGTAAGGAGGATAGATTTCTTGCGACCTATTTTGTCTAACAGTATTGCTCCTGAAATAGCACCTAATGGCGCACCAATTAGTGGTGTTACAGCTAACCACGATCCTTCGCTGCTTGTCAGGAGTAATTCAGAATTTGGATCTAGTAGCTGAGGCAATGATGGCGATGGCCAACCATAAAACATGCCACAGGATGTAGTGCTCAAAGTGCCTAAGAATAAAACAATTACTAAGCAAATTCCAATAATCATTTTTTTAAGAAATAACATCAACAAAACTCATATTTAATTAAATAGGGCAAACAGTTGCATGAAAAGGCATTAAATATGTTTAAAATTTTTGCTTATCTAAATCAGTTCTTCAGTTTTTTTTTGTTAATCTCTGCATCAAACCTAAATGAATTTATTATCTAAAATAATTAGTGGAGATATTATACAACTTTTAAAATTTTACCATTGAAATTAATATGTTGCATGATTCAATTCTACACCCTGTATAAAGTATGTAAATAGCATGTTGCTTACATTTTAGCGTACTTTATCAGCATGTAACACCGTAAAATTAAAAATTAATTATATGTTTTTAAATATGAAAACAACTTTTCAGACCAATGGCAGTTTACATGCAAAACATATTCGCAAATTTTAAAATCTATTATTACATTTTATAAACTAGCTGTACAAATAAACAAACTATTGTTGTATATTACCTGAAAACATAGCTAAATACTGTACAAGCCGCGATTCTTGTTCCTTCATAAACCATGATGATATTTTCATGTTCCTTTCAGAACTAAACTTCAGTAATATAATCTTGTATTAAGTTAACAAATTTTATAGTCCAATGTTTTGCTTATTTACTTAGTCTATACTGATAAAATTAAGGTTATTAACTATATTAACGCCGTTGTTATGAATAAATATTAAGCAACATAAACAAGTCAATGTCATGGAATAAATACAAGAAGACTGAGTTACTTGTGTTGTTGTCTTAACTACTCATATTTAATTGCCACTAATATCGGAATAATACAGCAAATGTGACAATATCATATCAATAAACTAGTAATCGTTTTAATTGTGGTATTTCTATTGTTGAAGGTCTTTGAATTCAACAAGAAATTAAGGTTATATTTGAATAAAATTAGGTAATAACAACAATAAAATTCAAACATTTTAATTATTATATGTAGGTTAATAAGATACCAAAACCTTATCACCAGACTATTTAAGATACTATTGTCGTAGAGTAATGAACTGTCATCACACACGCAACCCTTAAGAGGCAATAATTAATTTGATGCATACATCAAAATTTCTGGTTTATAAAAATAGTTAGGCTAGAAATAAAGGATTATTTTTATAGAATTCTGAGAAATGTTATGAATATCATATGGCAACCCATACATTTTTTAAATCAGAAAAAGTAAGTTTTTTAATGAAGCCATTGCCAATTATGGTTGTCATTTAAAAAAAGTCAAGTTTGGCTTAGGTATATCTCAAATATCAAGTGTGCTATGACTTTTTGGTTATTTTTTATAATTCTACTTAGTACGTAACAATACCTACAGGAATCATTTTACATTTTGGTTTTAAGATTGGTGGCTATGGAATTATTCAGCATTGATAAAATCGTCGGTTTTCAGTTTTTTCTAAATATTTTAGAAGTTGAAAAAATAGGTCAAATGTCAAAATAGCACTAAATTTGTCTTGAAATTCTGCCCAACTTTGCTAATTTAACCGAATATGTATCTTATAATAACAGTTACCCATACAACACATGTAGATTATTGCCACTAGGTTTCTCATATTTAACAATTGTGCTTGAACTGGGATCCGGGGAGAATTTAGTCTAATTCCCGGGGTTTTGCGGGAAATCCCGGGAAGTAATAAATTAGGTCAACATTTTGGAAAAAATTACCCGAAAAATGAAGGGAGCGGTTTATTACTTAAAACAACTCAGTCATAAAATATATTTAATAAATTTAGAATCAATATGGAGAAATCGGAATATATGATAGTGGGAAATGAATATCATGAAGATCTGGTACTAGATAACACGAGAAGGATAAAAGGTGTGACTACATGTAAATACCTAGGAATAATCCTCAACAACCAGGGAAGTAGTAACGATGAAATAAAGGAAAGGATAAATAAAGGAAGAAAGACAATTAAATTGTCCTTCAAAAACAATAAGCCTGTTTTATAACTAAAATTGATATTTTCCGAGATATCGCGATTTTTCATCAAATCTGGAACATACGATAACGGTCAGATACCAAATTTTATTGCAATACATATCTTCAATAACATCTGTCTGTTTTCATACTTTTGCGCAGCCCTGTGTGTTATGTTTACATGTTATTCTGATTTTGTTAAATTTATGGGAATTATGTTTGATAAATTTACAATCAATATGGAGAAATCGGAATATATGATAGTGGGAAATGAATATCATGAAGATCTGGTACTAGATAACACGAGAAGGATAAAAGGTGTGACTACATGTAAATACCTAGGAATAATCCTCAACAACCAGGGAAGTAGTAACGATAAAATAAAGGAAAGGATAAATAAAGGAAGAAAGACAATACGGACGCTAAACTCGATCTTGTGGGACAAAACAATCGCAAAGGAAAACAAAAAACGAATATATATAAGCATAGTACAAAGTATAATCACATACGGAGCCGAAACATGGGATATGACAAAAAAGAATAGAAACAAACTCATGACGACGTAAATGGATTACCCTAGGAGAAGTTGTAGAACATCAAGAATAGAAAGAGTCAGAAACGACACGATCAGAGAAAATATGAACATGGACACCAACATAATAGAGGTTGTCGAAAAGAAGCAACTAAAATGGTTCGGACATACGAAAAGGATGAAAAATACAAGATGGCCAAGGAGAATTCTGGAATGGATACCGGCCGAAAGAAGAAAAAGAGGACGCCCTAGAAGAAGCTGGCGGGACGAACAAGACAATTAGAGGAGGACATGTGCTATGATAAAAGAGAATAGAGACTGGGGACGGAGAAGCGGCGCAGACCGTAAAGAAATCCGTTATACAGGGTGTGTAAAAATTGGCGGAAGGGCTACACGGGGCGATGTTCTTCGTAAAATTCTAAGTCGAAAATCTTAATACGAAAATGTTGTACCACGCTTGCTGTGTCTGCAAGAGGTCCTCAAAGCTTTGACATTTAGTCCTTTAATAGGCGTTATTATTTAATACTTGCAAATGAAAAAGCTGCAATTTGGAATAAAAATAGATTTCGAATAGTATTTTTTCCTAGATATTGTGTTCTTCCTTTCAAAAATTGGTGTTGAAAATATGTAAATCACTGATTTTAATGACAGTAATACATATGGCAACATTGTCCTTAGCTGTCATCTCTGTTTTTCTCGTAATTATTTCTTGTTTGTGTTTTACGATACCCAAAAGTTTGCAGCTATGTTAACGAACTGAAGGCTTTCAGTTCGAACAAAAAATGTAAATACCTAAGTAAAAATTGCTGATAAAAAAATGTCCAAACGCAAATCAATGTATGCAATGTTGCCAATTTTTTTTTTCTTTAAATGGTTCCTGAGGCCATAGGAAGCATGGTACAACATTTTCGTATTAAGATTTTCGACTTAGAATTTTACGAAGAACATCGCTTCGTGTAGCCCTTCCGCCAATTTTTACACACCCTGTATATATATATACATATATATATAAATTTTTCTGATTATAATAAATAATGAAATAATATTAGTGAGAGAAACATACCTTTGAGAAATTTTACCTTTTTATTGCAATTTTATTTTAATGAACACAATAACATAATTTTTACAATACATTTTTGTAATATGATTTAAGAAAACAAAGGTATTATATCCTTAATTTATTAACAGAAGGTCCTGCTCTCTCAGTTTGTATTGATGTGAGTGGAATCGTCTTGAGAGCATCCAACAGCAGAGATATTGTTTTTATCAATAAATTTTCATTTTTATGCTATTTTTCTTCACAATACATAGGTACACAAAAATAGAACTGTAAGAGCCCTTTAATGATATAAACTTTATCATAGAGACCGAACTTTCTTTACATATAGTGCGGGTGACATAATTTGCTATTCTAAAGCTAAAAAATTATTTTGAAATAAGAATAAACTGAAACCCATAATTTAATGTTAGTAAACATATTTATAATAAATTATGATAGTATTACAAAGATTTTAACACAAAATAAACCAAAATAACATTTTTTAAATATACCGGGATTTTCCGGGACAATAAGTATAAGTAGGTACTTCCCGGAAAATATAAAATAGATTAAATTAAAATGGCTGGGCGCAGGGAGATAAACCCTAATTATCACCCTGTATGTTTATTTTTTACAGCATGGTCGAACTTAGAATTAAATTCTCTATCAGAATAAATAAAAAAGTACACTGTGTAATTTTAAAAACAAAGTTGACTGTCGATAGTCTGATATACTTTACCGTAATAAAAAAACACTTTACCGTCGTTTGATAAAAACTTTTCTGCGATTTTTAAAATATAACAGGTTTATAGTGGTTTTCTCTAGAAATAAATAAAAGTTATTGGGGTGTGACAGACAAACTACATCACCCGGTATAAATAATAACGTTTCAAACAAAAAAAATTACAAAATGGATGACAGAATATAGCAAACGTATTTCATTTGAATATCTTGTTAACAATGAATACGATAAACTTAATTCGTGTTTTTACTACTCTTAAATTCATCGATAAGATGAAGCATCGTCCAACAGCAGCAACCGAAACAAATTTATACAACGTAAATGAAACTTTGTTAGGTTTTACAAAAAATAAAAATGTGAATTCAGAGGATTTTCCACGTAATAATAAATTACTTGTTTTGTATAATTCAGAATCGTCAAAATATAACAAAGGCTTTTTTCTGTAAGCTTTTTAAACTAGTCTGATTAAGACAAGCAAAATGCGTCCTTATTCAAACAGAACTCAAATAACATTATGAAAAATCCCCTTGTTTTCCTATTCAACCAGACTGCATTAGTCAAACAAGCGGCGTATAATATAACTAATGGATGACAACACTGATTGAAAAATTTTACAGAATACAAAATGCCGCTGAAAGGGCGAATATGATGTAATGAAGAATTCATTTCATTCGCTTTTATACTACACCAGATATTATTATCGTTTGATAGACTCACCCAAATATTTTAAACGTAAACAAATTATCGAAGTAAAGCCAGCACCAACCAATGTTTAAGTAATTCATCTCACTTGAAACATTTCATGGTAAGTTGCTACTTAAACTATTTCGTAATCAGTTTGTTTAATGTAAAGTAAGACACTGCAAAAATCGTTCTTTTTATTGGATTTTTTATTTGCCTTCCTTTATTTCGTAAAATAATAACATCTCAGCACTAAGTGCCGCGAAAATTCATACACTGTAAAGCGAAATTTTGGTTGTTCATGCATTGGTATAAAAAAAAAATATTTTACATTATTTGTAAATATGAAAACATATTAGATATTTTGATCGGATTGGCAAATAACTTGTCATTTTAGGTTAGATTTAACCATTTTTGTTTTAATTTTTTTAACCTTTTTGCTAATTTTATTAAAATTAACACGATTGCCAATACTAAGTTTATTTATTTTACGAATTAAAAAAGTAAAAGTATTATTTTAAATCATTTATTCACTATCAGTTTACATTTTAATCAACTTGTTTATTAAAAACATACGTACTATATTCATTTAAAGTAATAGGTAAAGGGGTTACAAAATGTTTCAGCTAAATTCAGAAACCACTAACCTTTTGGTGTAACACTTAAAATCTCATTAATTTTTGATTGTATGTCAAATTTCAGATCATCAATTGTTTGTTGCGATCTAATGCAGAAAACCATTTTAAAAAATCGCAAAGGTGCACATGAGGGTTATAGATGGATCAATCTTGACTTAACGTCAAACTTGACAGTACGTACAAGTGTGTTGATTATTAGCCTTCAAATCGTAGGTATTATGTGATCGTAGAAAAGGTATGCTACATAACACGAGTTGTCAAGCAATTACGCACTCGTGAAAATACGCACTCGCCGCTTCTTACAACTCTTGTTATGTTTTAATTTTATTCCAATCAGTGGTTTAGACAGTAACGACACAAAATTATGCCGACAGACTAAAATAATAATTATTTAAAAACCGTTTGTTAATTGAATTAAGTTTATTCAAAACCGTTCTTTTATTATAAAATCGGCGTGCAGTATTAATAGGATAATACAAGGTGTTCGCAATATCAATCTATTGTAGTGATATAGTATGAATGTTTAAAAAATCGCTCCGTGGCATGATTATTTGTGAATACAGTTTAATAAGCAATAGGAGTATTTATTGTTCAGACTCAAATTTTATTCCTTTAATGCGTCACGTTACTTCAAAAATACGCTCTTAAAGGTTTAGGGAACATGGGTGTAAAAAAAAATTTAAACGCAAATACTCGTGTTTTGCATTAAAATGTATGTAAAATCATTTCATTTATAAAATACTAAAAATTCATCCTATCTCACCAAAATAAACAGAAGCTTGGTGCAGGGCTGCGGAGTCGGGAAAAAAAAAATCGACTCCGACTCCGACTCCGACTCCGACTCCGACTCCGACTCCGACTCCTGACAATTTTGGTAGGTCGACTCCGACTCCGACTCCGACTCCGATTGCGACAAAATTAAATACTAAGACATTTTATGGTGTGTAATATAAGAAAAAAATAAATAAGTATAAAAAAATTATTTAAAATTTGAGTTTTAATTTTGCGGCAAAGGACCACCTCGCAATTTTTTGTTGTACTCGGAGTCGGAGTCGGTGCATTTTTTCCGACTCCGACTCCGACTCCACTGACCAGAAATTCCTCCTAAACTCCGACTCCGACTCCGACTCCACAGCCCTGGCTTGGTGGGTACCCTGTATATAACGACATTCAATCGAATGTTTATAATTAGAGTGGCTATTAGCTTGGTATTTACTAATATTTTGTGGTACTTTTAATACCATACTTGTCATAAACAATTCAAGCATTTTTTTTATTTTGTTTTCTAAAACCCTGTTACTTTTCAGAAATTTCAATTAAAATTTTTTTCGTGCAACGTAATTAGTTTCTTGTGCGAATTAGTCGCTGATTTAGTCCTTTCAAAACCACTAAGCATTTACAGGAAGTTTAACCTAAAAGAGATTTAAGTAAAAGAATTTTGTACTTGTACTGAAAGAGGCTTTTAGAATAATTTTTTAAGGACTGGTATTCCAAAGTGCTTTAATTACTCTTAGATTAGTTCAGAGTAAGCTCGCACAGCGGTTTATCCCGAACACTGCAACATTTAATGAAAATCTCGTTTACGTTCCGATCTAACTTGATTTTAAATTCAGAGTGGCTTGCTCTTTGTAACCTGAAAACAGTTTGTAACATCAACTTTTTCTAAATAAACAATATTGCAGTTGATGCAAATAAGTAAGTGCTGTTCGTGGTTTTTATGATATAAAAATTAGACCGACCTTTGTTTCCTCCGGATATTTGATTAACAACACTTAATTTTTTATTTTCTTATACACTTGTTTTTGCTGGTGAAAGATTGTTCGATTTTCTAACAATAAAATACAGTAATTTTATTTGTGTGTAAACTTCTTAAAATTATTATATTTGATATGATTTTTCCTATATTCAATTAAAAGAACAAAAGTTGTAAACATTTAAAAAAAACAAATATTGTGTTGTTTCCAGTTTGAATTAGTTTGGTGATTTATTTTTAAAGTAAATTCATATAAGTTTGAATAATGAACCTTTTATTTTATTTGTAAAAAGATTTCTTCTTCAAGAAAGTTTCAAAGCTCGTCTCTTCGCCAGTAGATTATTCTGTTATACAAATAAATTATTACAATAAATTAATTAACACTTTTCTACATTTTTTAAATATTATACAGAGCGCTTTTTACGCTTGGTCAAAATAGTGAAACTTTAAACATATAGAAACTCATTTTTCTTTAAATACAACACACCCTATATTCTCTTAGTCTCATGGAAAATTAAATTGTCCTTCAAAAACAATAAGCCTGTTTTATAACTAAAATTGATATTTTCCGAGATATTGCGATTTTTCATCAAATCTGGAACATACGATAACGGTCAGATACCAAATTTTATTGCAATACATATCTTCAATAACATCTGTCTGTTTTCATACTTTTGCGCAGCCCTGTGTGTTATGTTTACATGTAATTCTGATTTTGTTAAATTTATGGGAATTATGTTTATGTTACATTTTCTTTAACCCTTTATCACATATTTTTCCTGTTCCAATTTCAACTAAATAAAGAAAGTGAGTTGGCGATTTTGTCTATTCAGGCGCGCTTTTTTGGCGATTCAAGCAACAATTCACCTGGCCACCCTGAGTGCAAGTGCTATTCCTTTTGGTATCCGGAAGATTCACCGAAAGCAATTCACCGAATATCAATTCGCCGAATAAGCAATTCACCGAATAAGCAATTCACCGAATCATCGAAAAATAAATGGATATAAATTACATGAAATATGTAAATCAAATATCAGAAAGTAATATATTGTGACTGATCATCCTATTCTGTACATTGGTTACACTTTTTTTAATTGCTCTAGACCTGTGGATATAAATACGTAAAACAACGTTTGAGGGTCCAACCACCTTATGAAGCCATAATTAAAAACAATAAAAATATGAGTAATAAGTAGGTACTTAATCCCAAAAAGTGCAACCAATGTACAAAATAGGATGGTCAGTCACAATATATATTACTACTTTCTGATCTTTGATTAACATATTTCATGTAATTTATATCCATTTATTTTTCTATGATTCGGTGAATTGCTTATTCGGTGAATTGCATATTCGGTGAATTGATATTCGTTGAATTGCTTTCGGTGAATTGCTTTCGGTGAATTGGTTTTCGGTGAATCTTCCTAGACCCATTCCTTTTGTTCAGCTGGTATCGCATTAAAGCAAATAATTTTTAAGGAAAACCTCGCTGCATTTCTTCGGCCTCCTTTCGCTTTTGCATGAAAACATATAGAGGCACAATTTTATATCGTTGCATGCGCCCCTTGATTGACCGCGCACGGGTGCAAAGTACCCCTTGCACCCCAGCACGGCGCGCTCCTGAACAGCGCACTTTTTTAAGTCGTAAAATGCAATCTCATTAAAATCTTAGAGCTGGATTACATTATACACAGTCAAATTAAGTGCCTGTCGAGCTTATAAAAATTCTATTTTCCACTTAATTATACAGAAACACTACCCAGAATAAAAATTACTTACAAGTTGCTAGTTTATGTATATTGTGTTTTAAAGGAATAAATAACTGAATTGCGGAAATTCGAGACAAACTTTTTTTTGTACATCCAATAAAATAATCAAAAATGTCTTAAAGAAATCTTGTTTAAATATTGTGTCTTTATGAAATTGAGATACTTAAGTAGAAGATTTATTTGCCAAAAAGTAAACACTGCAAGACATTCAGATCTTATTAACTGAAGTAATTTTTTTTACTTGGGACAGAAATAATATTAATTTTCAATTCAATGATGTAATTTTTTCAATCAAAAAGGAGGTCATTATTTAACACAAAGAAAACATTTTTCTAAAACATAACAAAAAATATCTGTCAGTCAATTTATTTAAAAGAATGATAACAACAAAAAAACACTTCTCGAAAAATAAAATGATTTAATAGATATTAATTGTTTTTTTATCACAGCTTTTATTTTAAAGTCGATTGTCTATTTTTCAATCACTTTTCTAAACATATAAAACAAATTTAAGATATACTATAATATTTCATAAATAATACATACGATAAAAATAATATAAATGTCAAAAACAAATATTTCTTTCTGCCAATAGAATAAAAAAAATAATTCCATCAAGAAAATAGAAATAGAAAAACGACGTAGTGTGAAAAATCATTTTTAATGACGAACTAACAATAAAAATTTCATTTATATTTGTAATATTTTCCAAAACAGCACACCTTCTTTTAGTCTTATCCTAACTTACACGTCACAGTAGTATCTAAAAACGTATAAATATTTAATTTAACTAATTAAATCATTGTCGACACTAGTACAATCGTCATTATAATAATAATTCTACGCCACTGATAAATGTTTGATAAGTAAGAAGTAAATATCAAAAGAAACGAAGACGCGAGTTTTTAATGCAGTGTACGTTACGTACCCATTCTCACGTACAGTTCAGAAACTTAGACACTAACTCAAAAACAAAAACAAAGAAAACAGGTACAGGAAATGAGATTTCTGAGAAGAATAGAGGGATGTAGACTGATCGATAAAATCAGTAACGAAAAAATTCGAAATAACCTAGGAGTAACAGATATTTTAAAAAAAAAATATACAATACATTATGCACTTATTATATATGAGAGACGTTAAATAGTCATTAGTCATTATCGATAGTCTTAATGTACATAGAACCAAGAACGTTGTAATACATCAGCAACGAAAACAGTTTTAAAATCACTGGTCTACAGTATTTTTAGTTCAGTTTAGTTCAAGTGATTGAAACGGATTTTCGATAAAACATCTTCTACTGCTTATATATTTTATGTAAATGTATTTGTTCTGCAGAAATTAAACTAAGGGCAAGATACTCTGTATCTACTTTTTGGACTCAAGCGAGAGAAAGCCTCACCACACACCGATGTTTAATTAATCAACTCCGAGCTGCTTGCTTGGTTTATTAACAGCATTGATCATTGGCGTATTCACACAACCAACCGCAGACAAGATCAAAACCTGCATGCTTTTGTTTATCCAAAAATAATTTAAGTTAATATCATAAAACCTCTCTATAAGACGGCAACGAAAATATTCAGACCAAATGTGTGTTCGTTGTTTCACACATCTGCAACATGCCAATTTTACCTATCCCTAATATACTTAAATGTACCTACTTATTAAATGAAAGTAATAATAATAATAAAAATAAATATAAAGCTATCCGATAAATTATTACCAATGCTTATGCATGTTACAAAACAATAGAATCTAAGTAAGCATGAATTATTATAATAATAAATTTCTTCAAGTTACAACCATCGATGTATCGATTAATCGGTAATCGGCCGTATCGGCTCTCTTGCCAATTAATCGATTTTCATTAAATGTAATAATGCCAATAGATTAAGTTCAGAGGTCGGCAAAGTTTTTCACTTCGAGTGTCATATATTAATAATGTTAAACATGACGTCACAATTTTGACATTTGCTTGGGAGTGCCTAATTGTAGATTTTTTTCGGTTTAGTGAAAATTGCTCGAAAACAATTGCTCGAATGAAAATTGCTTGAAAACAATTGCCCGAGAGAAAGTTGCTCGAATACAATTGCTCGAAAAATTGTTCCTCGAATGGACAGTTCCTCGAAAACCTAGTTGCTTGAATAACAATTTCTCGAAAAAATTGCTTAAAATAAAGAAATAAGTTAGTTAAAAAAAAATTATTTAATTTTTATAAATACAAAATAATGAAATGTACTAGAAAAGTTGTTTACACTTGTTTACAATTAAAAAATTCGATATATTCAGATAATCAATTCATAATGTTTATCTCAACAACAAAAAAAAACCTTCATAACTTGTACCAAATGAGTTTTAAAAGGTTTTACACCTTGTTTTTTTTTCACAGCGTGTTAATCTTTAAAAAAAAAACTAAAAAACCCCCGTAACTTGCGTTTTATTAAAAATAACCATATCAACCATTATATATTTTTAATGACAAAAAAAAAATTTAAAGAGACCATAGCCAACTATAGCGTTTACGAGATCTCAATAGTGGCCCTTCCATGTGGACCACCCTGTATAACACCTTTTTAAAGTAAAACACCTAATCTAGCGATTTGTAAAATTTAAAAAACCTTAATATTATAAAATATAGTTTTTTCACTGTAAAAAACTGTATAAGAGACAGTGCTCTGGATGCAAAAATTAGCAATTAGAAATTCCACAGCAAACTTTATACCAGTGGTATCCAAAGTGGGGTGCGCAAGGTAATTTCTGGTGTGCGCGGACTAATTCCTAATACATAAATATTTCTATTTCCACGGCAAAATTTTGTATTTTAGGTTGCACGCTAAACCTGCGACATTAGGTATAGTAAGGGTGCGCGATCAAAAAAGTTTGGAGGCCGTTGCTTTATACTGTACAGTAATGGCACCATTGCCAAAGCAGTTACTTAGGTACTAGAGTATTCGGTAGTTTTGTCTTTTGGGTTAATTTTGTGAAAATCAATTGACTTTTATAGTAAGAGCTTTAAAAGTGGGAGTACAACATCAAAAAATAATATTTTCAAGCGATTGTCGTTGTTTCTACGTTGAAGCAAAATTTTAAAACAATTTTGCAATTGTTGAATTTTTGGCGTTTGTGATATTTAAGGAAGAATATAAAAATGAATTGAGCACGGGAAGGGTGATACATGAATCAAAATTTCATACAAAACGTATTAAACACACTTGACTTAAGCTGATATAGCGATACAATCCACGCCAACAAATCAATCAGATCTCGTATGTCGGAAAAAGGCCAGTACTTCTAAACGAGAAAAAACATAACATATTTCTGAAAAGTGAAATGAATTAAGTGACTTAAGATAAACAATTATTTTTTTATTAAACCTGTTATTGCCACTTATGTGTGCAATATTTTTGCATTTTTTAACCAAATAGTTGAACACATTTCTTTATGTAAATTTTAAAGAAATATTTTTTGCACTAACAAACCTAAAAAAATTGGTCAATGCAAACGCGGCCAAAACTGCATATCATGCATTTATGTCGAATCTAGGTTACGCTATGCTGTAATTTTTTGGGGTAACGCTAGTGACTCAGAACGCCTCTTCATTATACAAAAGCGATGTATAAGAAATATATTTGGCCTAAACTACCGAGATCACTGTAAAGAAACTTTTCGTGACAACGAAATATTAACCTTTTATGGTCTATTTATTCTCGAAGCCATCCTGTTCGTAAAAAATAATGTAGATCTGTTCGAAGAGAATATAAGAAATCATGCAGCCAATACGCGACATAAAAAAAACCTAAAACCCGATTGTTTCAAATATACCTATCTTCAAAAAAACGTTGCCTCCACAATTATTGCTATATATAATAAATTTAACACATCACCTGAGAGTATAATAAATCTTCCCACCCGCGAATTGAAGAAGAAATTAAGAAAAGTTCTGATTTCTAAAGCCTACTATGGAGTAAGCGAATATTTAAATGATGCTGACTTTATAAAATGTTATAATTAAATATAATTTTTCTGTGTTTTTATTAACTATGTATATTATTTGTAATGTACGTAAATTATTATTGTGACAAGTTCTACACCTTTTTTGGGATATTCAGAACAAATAAAGATTATTATTATTATTATTATTATGTTAAGATTACATATCAATTATTGTTTTATGAAAGTTTTGTTTTAATTAAATACTTATTTATTAACGTTTACAATAAATTGCGATATTAAATATATGTCTTACCGTGTGTCGAACTCAAACAAAAAACTTTATTTATGTTAAAAACAAAAAAAATAAATAAAGAATGTATTCCTAAACCAGTAAAGCGCCAAGAGTTCTGCAATGATTTTCTTTTTATTACATCGTCGCTCTAATATTCACAATACCAATGAAATAAGCAAACTGATAATAAGTTAAACTAAAATTGTTCTAACCAATAATTACAGTAATAACAACTATATCAACGAGCATCATGTCTTGTCACGTCTTTTCAAAATTTAATTAATGCGTTCTAAAATTAATTTGTATAATTACATACAATAGTTTTTTTGTCAATAATAGATTAATGCGAACCAAACAATAGTGAGTGATCAAACGATTTGGATTTAATCCTGTAGAATATCCCCATTATGTTCTCCCAACTAGTATGTTTAGTAAATTAGGGTTGGGGTTCTTTAGAAGTCAATTGGATTGCATTTAGCTAATACCATTTAGCATCATGTTCAGAATTCGCCCTCATATATGCGTACTTCAGAACACATACAGTGCAAAGAGTAAAGGACTATTCACTGCTTTTTAATACTAATCAAAATATACTTTACATTTTAGTCAAATAACATTTCCTTTTCACGAAGCGCGTTTACCTAAACATGAACATATTTAAAATGTCGTTCAACGAGATTGTTGCAATTTTAAGACATTGTTATGAACTCTGTAAAGTAATGAAAATGCATTCATTTTTAAATTGCGATGCCATGGACACCAAAGCAGTGCAACGTTGATAATGAGGGCCGGATGAAATCCGGTGCAATATCCCGGTCGAAACATAAGGTGGAGGTGACGATATATACACTACGCTATTATGTGTTAGCACTAGGCGTGCATTCTCAGATGTGATGAAGTTTTTCTTTCATTGTTATAATACCGTCGTTGCATAAAATTCATACACAAGTTAAAACTGTGCCTTCCGCTTATTTAGTTTGGCTCGATTAAAATTTCAGTCAGACATCTGATTGTGATATACAGGGTGTCCCAGATTACATTTCCAGCATGGGGATCTCGCTTATTATAAGAGATACAGGTTTGTTTAAATTAGATGAATTATTCCTTAGTATGAGAGGAGCCACAATCAACTTTTAAAAGCACAAAATTCCTCGTGCTTCAGATGTTATAGCAAAAAATATGAAAATGTCCAATTTCTTTTTTCTCTCACAACTTTTTTGTCTTAATTATTGGAACAATTTTATGTGTACTTTCTTAAGGTACTTTTTAATGGAGAATGTAACTGCTATTTTAAATTATTTTTAACCCCTACTATTTTCGAGATATTAACCCTAACTTCCTTTTTTCTTATAGGCCGCAAAGTTGGCTATGGAATAGTTAAATGTGGTTTTTTTCCTTCTTTAAAATGAGATATTATTTGCTACATTCATTTTTATAAATGAGTCACAAAATCATGAAAAATCGTATTTTACCCATCACTTATCAAACTATCTATGGAAATAAAAACAAAAATCAACTAATTAAATGTCAAATGACAGTTACCATTTATCTGCGGTATCATTTATTAGAATTTTATAGTATTGTTGTGTAATTCGATAGTCTTTGTAGCAAATTTGTTATCATATAATTATGGGCACATTTACAACAAATTAAAAATTTTAAATGTTGAAATGCTACATTATTTGCAATAGAAACTGTGTAAAATAAATAACTCTAATTCATTATTGATTTGCTTTGGATTTTTGGTTGGTTTGTCGAAAAAAAAAACATTCTTCTAAATTTATTTCCAAATTTTTGTAATTACCCAGCCTTCTTGCCTTTACTCGGGATATAGCTATATGTATATTCGCTCAGCTTCTACACAGTTTTTATGGCAAAGAATGTAGCATTTCAACATGTAAAAATTTTCGCTATTTTTAAATGTTGCCATCATTATAACAACTACAAAGACTATCGAATTACACAACAATAATATGAAATTCTAATAAATGATACCGCAGACAAATGGTAACTGTCATTAGTGTCATTTGGCATTTAAGTAGTTGTTTTTTTTTTTATTTTCCTAGATAGCTTGATAAGTGATGGGTAAAATACGATTTTTCTTGATTATCTGACTTATTTATAAAAATAGATATAGCAAGTAATATCTCATTTTGAAGAGAAAAAAAGGCACATTCAACTTTGCGGCCCATAAGAAAAAATGAAGTTAGGAGTAATATCTCGAAAATGGTAGGGGTTAAAAAAAAATTAAAATGACAGCTACATTCTCCATTAAAAAGTACCTTAAAAAAGTACAAATAAAATTGCTCTAACGGTTAAGACAAAAAAGTTATGAAAGTCAAAAGAATTTCGACATTTTCATATTTTTGGCTATAACATCTGAAACACAAGGAATTTTGTACTTTTAAAAATTGGTTGTGGCTCCTCTCATACTAAGGAATAATTCATCTAATTTAAACAAACCTGTATCTCTTATAATAAGCGAGATCCCCATGCTGGAAATGTAATCTGGGACACCCTGTATAACTTTTTTATTTACTGGGTGATTCAGTTTGCATGTCGCACCCCTATAATTTTTTTGTTATAAAAAAAAACAAATTAGATACATACTTATATTTTTTAAATCGATCAAAATACTTATTACACAAGAAAAGTACTTTTGTTGTTGTTACGATGATGTTTATCTGTCAAGCGATAGTCAACTGTTTTTAATAAATTACATAGCATACTTTTTGTCTTTAATTTAGTAGAGAATTTCGAAAATGTACGAAAACAATAATAATACAATACCACCCAAACTTTCATTTACAAAAGTGATTGTTTTAGTTTGCCAACTTATAAAGTTCTTGAAAATTTTAAGCTCACTTACTAATTGTAGTTCCTTTATATGGGACAAAGTCCCGCATAGATTGATTATCTTAAATAATTTTAAACCTTATTTATGACATTTCGTTTGAATCAATGGACAAACATAAGGAATTTATTGATTATATTTTCATTTTTTTTGCATTTCCGTCTTAGCAGGAAATGACCCCACCTTAATTTTATTAAATGGACCACCCAAATATTTTTACATTTTCGGTTGCAGAATAAAAACCTGCATTCAGAAGCATCATCATTAAGGGTTTTATATTAAAATAAAGTTTATAAAATAATTAGAAAAACTAAACAACTCAAAATCAATATGTAACTACTCTCAGTTGGTTGTAAATGTTATTGTTCATAAGTTTCCAGGCATCATCCAAATCAATAAAATTTTACGACAAACTGACAATAGTAGTATGTATCTTCATTTTAAGTAGTTTAGTGTTTGTAATTATTTTATTAACTTTATTTTTAAATAAAACTTTTGATGAGGATGTTTATATATGTATAGTTTTTTTATTCTGCATCCGGAAATGTAAAAATATACAGGGTATTCCATTTAAATAAAATTAACTTGGGGCCATTTCCTGCTAAAATGGAAATGCAAAAAATTTAAAAGGTCATTAATACTTTTTTTTGACCATATTCAAACCAAATTTTAAAAAAAGGTTCAAAAATAACTAAGTACAACGATTTTGTAAAAAATAATAAATAACTTTTAGACTCATTTTTCTCAAAAAAAATTCCATGTATGCTAATTTTTTTAATGCACCATCGGATATAAAATTTAGTTCTCTATCAGAATAAAAAAAGTATACCCTGTAATTTCAAAACAAATTGCTGACTATCGCCAGCCTGACATACATATTAGGTCATCGTAGAAAAAACATGTAAACGTCATTCGATAGAGATATTTTGACGATTTACAAAAATATTTGGTTTATAGGGGTTTCCTCTTAAAATAACAAAGTTGTAGGGGTGCGATAGTCAAACCGAATCACCCTGTACAGTTCAGGTTCTCTGCACTATAAATATTTTATTGCAATAAAGTGTATATAATTTCCAGGTCTAATTGTACTGACTTTAATAACACACGAAAATAAGTTTTTAAATATTAAATATGGTTTTCTAAAACACAAGTACATAATTAGATATTTTGCGTTTTAATTTAATTATGAACCTACTAAAAATTCAACATGCATAGCATGCGAAACGACAGTTTTATAAACGATTAAATAATTATAGAAAATCCTTAATTACCACATTTTAATAGTTATCTCGAATGGCTTTAAAATATAAAGACCAATAATAATTATTATTATTACTTATACTTAATCGACGGAGATGTTTTATATTTTTGTTGTTATGCTCAAAGCTTATTGTCTTAAATATCTTCTTTGTGGTTCTCTGCGAGATGTAAAAATATACCATAGGCATTCTGACTCATAGAAATATTAATATTGTAGAAGAATTGTGCCCGAAGCATTGTGTTTTTTAATTTGCGCAGCAACTGTCCGGGTTGTGGGTGGATCATATCAGTGCAGAGAATGGGAACAACGCTCAATGAATAAAATCATACACTCATCTGCCGCACGCTCCAACTGAACAAAGCCTACAACTCGAAATTAAAAATCATTCATTTCATACTGAAAATCAATCATTATATACATAAACTTGGGTATTGTGGTGCGTTCGGACTGTATACCGAATTTTATTCCATTTCGCTATTAAACACATTCTGTTGTTCGCATTGTTAAAAAACTGTATACTGCTATGAATATTTTCATGAAAGTTTAATTGCTGTGATGTTGCAGGTATAAATACAGCAATATTGTTTGCTATAGCCAGAAAAATATTGTTTGTCCTGACGAGTCTAAAATATTCATAATTATTTTGCATGTGAAATTTTTAACTGCTGTTACAATTTTTCCAATCATTTCTAATCCTTTTTTTGCTTATCACCGAGAACAGGGTGCGAGCTCCCACACTCTGCCAAGTAACGCCGTTTCAAATTCAGTCCTGTTTAACTTCGTGTAACATGCCATAATTTTTTTTTACTACCACTCATGTAAATGACTCTTACCGTACAGCATGCATAGTAAGCGGTACTTACGCACGGTAAGCAAAAAGCACAGTTTTTTTTTTAGAAATGATCAAAGTAGACACTTCCTGCTCGCATAATAAGTGAGTCCTTACCCACGGTAAGCAAAACGCACACTAACTTGTCTAGAAATGTTAAAGTAGACTTACGTCAAAATTGACAAGACAACGTAATTATATTTGGGTATATTAGCAAAAAAGCCGTTAAAATCATACTCCTATGTTTTACGAGATCGTAGAAAAAGTATGCTACATAACACGAGTTGTAAAGCAATTAATTACGCTCGTGGTAATACGCACTCGCCGCTACGCACCTCCGTGCGAAAATTTTCCTTTCGTGCGTAATATGCTTCTTACAACTCTCCTTATGTAATATCTATACTATTCTACCACCACTATTGTATATGACTATTACTGTACAGTCTGCATGCATAGTAAGTGGGTTTTTACGCACGGTAAGCAAAAAGCACAAATTTTTTAGAAATGATCAAAGTAGGCAGGCGCAAGTCAAACCCATCCTGCAGGCATAAAGGCTCCCCCAGACAGAGGCGGTACGGTACGATTCGGGACGATATCTTAATAAGATTGCGGCATTTGGAAGCGCCCACACCAATGATGAGCGCGATATACCTGTTTAGCAATGACAAGCGGGTTTAATTCGTATGTCCGAAATAAGTTTGATTCTTTTTGGATAATCTTGTGAGGGTAATCCCTATACCGATTGTATCGCACCGAGCGGTATAACGCGCCTCTGGGGGAGCCTTAAGTGAGTTCTTACGCACGGTAAGCAAAAAGCGCACTTGTCCAGAAATGTCAAAGTAGACTTACGTCAAACTTGATAGTTAACAGCGTACGCTTTATTAGTCAAAAAACCTGTAAAGTCGGAAGTATCATGTGATCGTAGAAAAAGTATACTACATAACACGAGTTGTAAAGCAATAACGCACTCGTGGATATACGCACTCGCCGCTACGCGGCTTCGTGCGTAATATGCTTGTAACAACTCTTGTTACGTAATATACTAAGGGTCGGCATGGTGGTGCTCGCGTGCACCGGGGTGCCCGCGAAGCATTTTTAAAGTGCCCGCCACTAATGTTGTAAAATAATTTGTACACCCACGACTCCCCAATGACGCGCTTCATGTGGCAGGTCGCACTATTAGCTTATAAAATTAACGTAAAGTGCTCTTTGTCATAAGCTAGCTATTCGGGGTGCCCTTCTTATTGAAAAGAGTGTCGACCCTGTATAAAAAAATATACTATTTTACATCACTTCTACAAAAAGGTTACAATAAGTTAACGAAAGAAACAACAATTTTAATATATTAAACAGTACTGCAAATAATTGGTTTCATTGGTATCCCACAAATAAACCAAACAAAAGAGTAATGGGGCGGTACACCGATAAGCAAATTGGCCGATTACCGATTAATCGGCTGATCATTATCCTTTGCGTAGGACTGATTAGATTTTATGAGTCAATTATGATTTTAGTAAGTTTCTTCGTTATATGTGTAGATCCAATAAACAAATATACAAGACGTTTGAAACCTAAAATGTAAAAAATAGGTCATGTCTTCAAAATGGAGAAGCTTTTATCTTGTCACATTATAATTTAGAAGCACTAAAATTTTATTATATTTACTAAAACTTTTTTTTTAATATTTAATTATTGTTTTAATATTTTTTCTTATTTTTAGTAGTTTAAAAAATATGTGCTCCTTTATCAAAAATATTAATTTATTTTTGTGTTTTTTGTATTAATAAATAGCCACATATCAGCAGCCAGGGACTAAAAATTACAATAAAACTGTTTATGTTAGTCAATGTATTAGCAGCCTAAAATTTAACAAGAACCAAGTGATTGTCCAAACTATCGATTACCGATTAATCAGCAAAAGATACAGTCAAATGCCGATTATCTATCGATTAATAGTGCATCCCTTGTGCTAACGGTGAATGACTGTCAACTAATCAAAGATTGTATTAGGATCAGGTTTTAAAAACAATGGACAATTAATGTTAAAAATTACACCGAAAAAATTGGAATTTTAAAATTACTGATTTATGAAAATATTTTTTTACCATTTTGTATTAAAGGAATAATATGTTGCTATCATTATAAATATGTCTTTAATACAAACGTTTACAGAATTTAAAATGTATTTGAAATTTGCAGTTATTTTCTTGGAAATTAAAATGCCAATAATTGAATGATAAACGAAAACTATAAAATAGTACGTTTTGTTTACATCCAACCACTACAATATACAGAAATAAATTTAGAATCATGAAAGTTTTTTTATATGTTTGTATTAAACCACTCAAATATAAACACGTGGCCATTTAGTTTAGATAGGTACAAAATAAGTTTGACTGTAGATTTTGAAAAACTGTTTTTAAACAATTTATTTTTGTGTTTTGTCTAAAAGCACCAAACTTACAACCAATGTCAATATTTTGCAACAAATTACAGAAAACAAGAGCGTAAAACTAAAATTATTAGCTATAAATAAAATAACATATTATTTTCCAAGTAATTTTTGTCTAAGTGCAAATCAGTTTTAACTCCGGTTTCTTCATCGGTTGAAGTCTTACTTATTTTATTTTAAAAATCAATAAATAAGACAGCAAATGATGAAGAGACGAGAGTCTTAATTAAAACTGGTTTTGCACTTTAAAAGGAATATCGTTCGGCAAAAATTCAGTGCCTGTTACATAAGTTTACCTTTAATGAAAATGAATCACTAAAAATATCAAACGATTTATTAAAATTATTGATTGTTTTTTTAATTACAAAAATATATTATAATAACTTTAAAAGCGATGCTACACTTAATTTGTACTTTTTAAATCATATAACATAGACTTTTACAGTAGACAACCATAACCAAATATGTACAAACAGAAATAAAAAGATTGTACTTTTTATGAAATTATAAAGAACTGTTTCATTGAGTGGTTGATAGAAAAATATCCAGTCCATTTCAATTAAATTTAACACATGTTCATTGCATCACTATAAACTGTTTTTAACGTTTGCTGTAATTCAATAATTTTTAATATTTTGATTTTATTGTTTCCATTAACTTGATAAAGTAAGTAAATGCAATGGTTAATTAAAACATAAATTACAAATAAATTGCGATTTACATATAATTACGAAGTGTTTTAAAAACTTTCTTGTAGTGTAGTGAAGTAGTGAGTAGTCTGTAGTGCATGTATTACAATCTTGAAAAGCGAACACTAACTAGGGAAGTTTTAACAGAATGTCAGAATCATATTTTCTTGGCAGACGCTTCCATTGTAAATGAGAAAAGAATAAAAGGAGAATAGCCGTGTATATAGCGCAGTAATGAAAATTATGCATTACTTCATATTTGAAAGGGTTTGGGCGGGGAAGCGGTACAAAGTACCCGCCCCACCTTGCGTTTCCCGCTTTCATTTGCTCTAGCAGCCCTACAGTTTGCACATCGCTGGCTACTCTTTCCATACGTACAAAAGTTATTCCTCATAGAATATAATAAAATAAACTGACACAATGTTGTTACCTCTTATTTTTAATTTTTATATTAATTTAATATACAGGGTGAGTCACGACGGACGCGTCGGAGTTTTATGGCGAAACGGTTTATATTTTCCAATTTCTTTCGCTGTTAGATTATGTAAGTCAATAAGGGCTACATTTTAAAAATATTTTCAAATATACAGGGTGCTCCAAAAAAGAGTGCCATATCAAAGTTATACTTTTTCTTATGAAACACCCTGTATATTTTTACATTTTTGGATTCCTCTTTAAATTTACTTCAAAAAATGTAAGAGGTTATATGGGTCTAAAGTCAACCGTTCTCGTGAAAATTGCATTTTCATGAAAATACAGTATTTTCAAAAATTTTCAACATTTGAAAACTTTGACAAGTCTGAAGAAATTCGCTTGGAGATCAGATTGACAATAGATTATGTAACACTTTGCACCACCTACATTTTTAAAATATTATACAGGGCGTTTTTTACGCTTGGTCAAACTTGTGAAACTTTAAACATCGATAACTCATTTTTTTTAAATACAACACCCTATATTTTTTTACACCGTCTTATAGAAAATTTAATTCTCTTTCGAAAACATAAAGGCTGTTTTTCACCTAAAATTGATATTTTCCGAGATATCGTGATTTTATTGTTAATTATTAGGGCAAAGTAATATTTTCAAGTAGGCTATGAAGGTAGACAGCGGTAATTTGAAACAATTGAAAAAAAAAATAAGACACTTAGTTGAAGGTGTAGGTCAAATTGATTTCAAAATGAAATTAAATTATAAGCAGTAGCGTAGCAAGGGGGGGCGGGTGGGGGCGGTCCGCCCCGGGTGGCACTTTTTTTTGGGGCGGCACTTTTAGTCTACCCAAATGGGATAAAAATAAAAATCTCGGGGTAATGAAGGATCAGTAGATATAATTATCAGTTCCGGCACTAGCGCTATTAAATTCATAAAAATTAATTTAACAAAAAAAAATTCTTATCGAAGTTAGAGGATAAAACGGGCTAGTCGACCTGGCTACACTGAAAACCCACCCCCCTTGTAACGACAGAAAATTCAAGTAATAAAATTTATGATAGGGTACCAACCATTCAATAAAATTATGAAGCAATTCATTTATTTTAGGCATTAAATTCCATGCAGTTTTAAACTCTATTGAACCAGGGATTTTTTACCCTTATTAAAAATAATTTCTTGGGAGTTGGGCCATCTGATTAAAGAAAATAAAAATCAGAAAAGGTCCTATCGTAAAACTGTAATTTTGAAAGATGGTAAAGTATTCTACATTATCTAACTTTGCATTAAAACACATTTGAACGTCAAAAGCTAAAAAAAAAAATCGCCTGCGGCGCAGTTTGTTTCCCCCCCCCCACTTTTTTGTGTCGATCTCTGCTTGTTTCTGGAAAAATCATGAGTTGAAAAACCTTATTTATAGGGGCGGCAAATTCAGGGACCGGCCCGGGCGGCACAAACTCTAGCTACGCCACTGATTACAAGGCTTGTAAGTTTCGAGAAACAAGGCCCTGGTTGTTATCCAACTGATATTCTGACCGAGTCTTTGGGCAAGCTATCGCTGGCAGAGCTACTTCAGATACCAGTTCCTCCTGGTGAGCCTGTTTGGGAGCTCCTTGGTGAATACTCGCTTTGAGGGTATTCCAGGGGTTTACTTCCCATTCAGGCCTAGTCTTTTGGGCGAGTTATCGTTCGCAGAAAACCCACTAAGTTGGCCCTTCCGGTTCTGTCGTAGAAATCTGACTTGGGCGAATTATCGCTGGCAGGTCGGTTACGCAGAGCCATTATCTCACAAATTAACTCGAAGAGCACAACAGTACCCGCAAACACAAACACACACACTCACCCACATACAAGTACCACAAAACCACAACACGTGCTCAAAATCTATTAATAGCGTACCTTCACACAGTACGTCGTATCATACATGGAAGCTGCATAAAAACGCTAATAACTCTCAAGCGTTTCGCATCATTCGTTGTAGCTGTATGAAATCTGCTACGTATAAAAAATGTAAAATATTAATAAATTCAAAATAATTACTATCAGATATCATTGTGTGTTGTATTATTTAGGTACTTTCAACCTCTCTAACAGCTGTTCTAAACTACGCAAAACGACGTACAGCAGTCCTCCACAAAGGTTTGACGACCATGTTACATCTAAATATTACAAACATCATTCAACCTCTGGACTCGTTAACTTAAGGGCCTTAAGCCAAAAGTGAGACTTTTTAGTGCATTTAATCCAATCTTATGATAAAGTCTTTCGTTACAATAACATACAAGTTCCGTGATTTCAAAAATTATCTTGGTCAAAGATGCTCATGAGTTTTAAAATAATTGTTAAAGCATCGTGCATTTATGTCAATCATTCTTTGGTTGTCAACGTTTGTAAAGCAGTTCTGGTGAAGTTTTCTTTCTATTGTAATCTTAAGCTTATAATTATTACCACAGAGAACAAAATTTACATGATTAAAGCTTATTTTCGAACTGGTGTGCTACTTAACGAAATTTGGGAATACAGTCAGCGTTTATGTTTGTGCGATTTTCGGGAGTACATCCCAGGCTTAGCAATAATATCAAAGGATTTTTATGCATGTCTTAAAAGTGTGTGGTGTGTTTCGCGAAACTGGCTCCGTCACTCACAGACTGATTGGCCAACCGTTCGTACAGAAGAAGTTGTTTATGATTTCCATCAACGTATGGAACAAGAGCCTACAAAACCTTTGAAAATCTAAATTTTTCTATTTACCAATGCGCGCATCGTTTGCAAGTAAAATGGTGCAAAGTTTTTAAAAAAATCTTAAACTGTTCCGGAGAAAAACGTGAAAAACGAGACCTTTGTAAAAAACGGTTTTTCCTATGTTAAACGCCTATGAAAGTCGCATAGATATACAGGGTGACCCACAAGGTAGATCATTTTGAACTATTTAACCAACTCTGTATCTCTTACCGTTTACGAGATCCCCATGCTGTTCACTATATTTGGGACACCCTCTATATGAAGGGACACATGAAAAAATTATTATCGGTAAAAACGTTTTATTTAGGTCCTAAACATTCGATTTATGCAAAAATTATCGAGGCATACCTTGTGGGACACCCTGTACTTAGTTATACAGATATACGACAACTTCTCAAATCATAGCGCTTATGCAGGGGTTTCGTTTTTGACGTTTTTCTCCGGAACCGTTCAAGATTTTTTCAAAAACCTTGCACCATTTTACTTGCAAAGAACGCGCGCATTGGTAAATAGAAAAATTTGGATTTTGTCCCTGACGGTTTCATGGCCAACGCGATCGCAAAAATGACCTTTTTATACCAATTTTTCAGTTTTTCCCCTATTTTTCCAAAAGAAATGGTCAGTGGCACGTATAAATCTGGAAAACATTTAGTTTTGATGTCCTTGATGCAATAAACACAGCCTTAATCAAATTCTAGCGAGAACGTATCGTGACCCTCCCTCAAGAGATGTATAGAAACAACTTTTTTTGGCTGATTTTTTTCAACAACTACACGATAATGAAATTCAGCATGGCTGTTTTCAGCAGGACGGTACAACAGAGAAACTATAGCTTTTCTACGCGAGTTTTTTGGTGAATGGCTGATAAGTTTGCATACACAAGTTTGAATTTCCTTCATCACTATTTTGTGTTCCCTTACTTAAAAAATACTCCTAGGATTTTAAGAACTCCTGTAGCTAATTTGCAAGAACGTGTTGTTAAAGAATGTTCAACCATAACGCCAGTAATGCTGCAAAATGCTTCCGATGGCATGAGGAGGCGAGTAAACTTGTGCATTGAACGAGGAGGAGAACAATTTCAACAGTTACTTTAATTGTTTTTTTTTTCGTCGATAAAAACGTTAATAGTCTTTTATTTTAACTTTCAAACTGTAGTTTATTATCATTTTATCTCTAGAATTAAAAACACATTTGCACATTATTGCAGATGATGTCAGTAAGGGACAGAACTTGATAAAACTTTGAGAAAAGGATGATTGATATAAGCTAAGACGGCAGTTTTCCATTCCATGACCACCTTTGACCAAGATTATTTTTGATATCACGTTGTAATAAAAATTGCATGCTCTTTAAAAAGTTTTACCGCATTACCATAAAAATAGAAACACAGATTCTTTAATAGTGGCTAACGTTGTCACAAAAAATCTAGAAAGTGTTACAAATAAATTCTTTAATAAGTGCAAGTTACAACCACACAAATATTTTTATAAAATTCTACATTTCTCTTTGTCTAGTCCATTGGTGCGCAACCTTTTTACACATGCGACCCCCTTCCTCAGACAAATATTTGACGCGATTCGTTATCTGTACCATTCCTATTATAAGTATACAGAAGGATAGGATTTACATTAAATAAAATCATTCAACAAGGTAATTTCTTAAAATTTCGCGACCCCCAACAATTTTAACGCGACTCCCTGAGGGGTCGAGACCCACGAGTTGCGCACCTCTGGTCTTCTCCACAAAAAATGTAGCAAAGTAGAATAATCGCATGTTAAGATAAAATAAATACTAAAATTGATATAATATGATTGAAAGTAATAAAGTGAACGCCAAATTAAAATATGTTTTTACCAAAATATTTAAATTTTCTGAGTGGTTGTTATTATCTAGAATCTAGATGACATGAGCATTATTAAATTTTGTTAAATAACTATTTTAGACTATTGTCTTTGCTTTAGAGTGAAGATAAAAAGGTGTAAAAAACTTAATTGAACATCCAAATACGATACTCTGATGAAGAGACAAAAGAGTAATCATGATGTTGGGCAATACTGGGGGTAAGTCCGCATACGCACAACCGTACATTGTGGGCCTGTGAGCACCGCCTCGACTTTATTAATTACAAAACTCAGTGACGTGACGCGACCCATTGTCGCAGATTTGATTGTCATATCGCATCAGCAGACTTACTTGACGGTGAACATCTGCTACCAGTTGAAAAATTATTAAGATGTATTAATATATATCTTAATTCATTTTTATTTAATTAAATATTTTTTTAATACCAAATATAATATGCAAAAGTTTGCACGTAAAGACAAACATTATGCATTACAAAGCGTGAATCGTTTAGTGTCGCTCATACATAGTGCTATACTTCCTTCTAAAAAAAACATTAAATTATTGTTATTCGCTTTTAACCTGCAATCGCATAACACCTGTGCGTGTTACTTTTTAAAATAATATAGCTGATTATAATAATAAATTATTTGTTAATTGACAAAGGCATCTTCAAAGCCACAACACCACGTCAACTATAAATTATTTTAAACATATGTTTTAGGTTAGTTTATTTGTTTTAAAGAGGTTTATTTTTAAGTATCTTGTTTCTTTTTTATCCTGCATATTATCTTGTAACGTGGAAAAAATAAATCAGTGCTAATAGCACAATACACACACATAAATCCGCGTTCACAATGGACGTAGTAGATAGCAGATAGTATTTAGTAGATAACAGATAGTGGTTAGTGGTTAGTGCGTAATACGTAAAAAGTCCGTAATAAAATGTTTACTTGGATATGGGTAACAACCGACTTGTTTGTAGCGCACCACATAACCTCTGCTTCCATAATTTACTGCAAGAACGTTAATATTTGTTAAACAAAATAAAGTATCTATGTTTTTAATGTTTCAAATTAATTATTTTCCCTGGCACTGACAGTTAAATTTGATAAACAACCTTCCGCGTTTAAATTGAGCTTTAATCAACTTTAAAACAACGTAAGCAACCATTTTCATAATTAATGGAGTACAACTTAATTTAAAATGGCGTGCGTATGCCGTAGTGTAGATAAACAGTTTGTTGAAAATATTTTTTGTCCAAAAAAAAACCTTTTAAATCTACTTTGTACACTTTAAAGTTTGAACAATATAGCTAAAAATAAACCGGGTGGCAACAAAATTAGTCCTGTTGCATTTTTTTGTTCTAAAAATACTTTAATAAAGAATATGAATATGAAAATATACATGGTGATTGAAATTCAAGTTTAAGCATGAGGATCTCGCTTATTATAATTGCTAAATCCGGTGCTTATTAGTAATTCGAAGAGACTTTGGAAATATGTCAAACGGTATCCGAGAAAATAAGGAAAAACTGGAAAATACGATTTTTGAAAATAGTCTACAACTCCTTTGGAGTATAAAATATTTCAAATGTGTAAGAACATTGCCCAAGCAACTTTTTAAGCCGAATCGGATGGTGATCACAAATTTTTCCCAGGTCGATTCTTTTTTGTTTTATGACAACCAACATTATTTTTTCTTATAAGCGCAATTTTTGCATTTCTTTTTTTAATTTCATTGATGTATCACACATGGAATTTCACTTCTTCATTAATTGTCAAATTTGAAAAAATTCGTTTTAAAAAATAACCACCATAAATCAGGTAGGTCGGTCGTTGTAGTTAATGTCGTTTCCATGACAACCGATCAACAACATAAAAGTTTTGAACGTCTATACCTGTCACATTAATAAATTCATAAAAATGAACTTTAATAACGAAGAAAAACGCGATATACTGCAAATGTTTTATACCTGTCTTTTAAGTTTTGTTATACGTTATCACATGCTTTATACAAATTTACTTAAGTTTCTGTTAAACAGAAAAATTGTGTATGTAATAAAAATGTCTTTTATTGTCATCTGAAACCTTTATGCCATATTTTTTCCAAGTTTGGCAAAAGCCCCATATCGAGCCGTTCACAGGCCAAATCGATTAACTCCGGAAAACAAAGTAGAGAAAATTGTCAAAATAGTAAAAACAAATTTGTGTTGAAATTCCTTTTTATATTTCAATTCAAATAAACATTGTAAAATGTATTATTACCGGTGTATCTTTTATCTAACAACGTATAAAATGAATAAAATTGTATTTTCTAGAAATAATTGTTTTCCTGAAAAAAACAATGTTTATTATTTGACGGTCAAACATTTTTTGTTATTTAAAAAAAGTTAAATTTTGCAATAAAGTACCTACCACAAATGGTATTTTACATTTTCATTTATTTATAAATCTATATCCGTATACCCTAATTTCTTTCATTATGTCTACATTATTATAATCAATGACCGATTATTGAAAACTTTCTTTACTTTTTTGTTGTTTATTGTCTAATAAGAACGTTCCTTACAAAAGATAGGTAGATTATACATATAATGAAAGAAAAAATCTAAACCTTTTAAAAACATATTTGAAAATATTAGTTGCTAATTGAAAGAAAGAAATTAAATGAAAAATAAAAGTCTTAAATCTAATACCTAAAAAACAAGTGAATGTCCAGTTTACACATTCTAAAGGCTCCCGCGATCAGCTCTATCTTCTAAAATAAAGAAATTACAACAAATGTTGAGATCACTGCTGCTCAAACCGAAGGAAAATCTAACACTTAAGATTGATAAAAGGCGGACTCTTAAATTCAAAAAACATACGCATCAAAATCAATGAAAAATTCAAATGAGACTAATTTTCTGCTCAACAGGTATTTAAACGAATTTTCTCCTTTCGCTTTTCGTTACTGTTAAAAAGTTTAATTCTTTACTTTATTTTGGTTAAAATCACGCAAAACTAATAATTTTTAATACTTCCGACAGAAAAAAATATTATTTAAAACAAAATAAACCTCAATTTAAATAAAAGCTTAAACGGCTTAAGCAAAAGTTACATAGACCTGATGATAACGATCAAATTCATTTATAAGTAACGATGCTATCTTAGTTCAAGTGATCGTTTGCGAATGGGAGTAATCATATAAAGGGCCTGGTGAGCCTTCTAGATCACGTTATGCTGGTACTTACATAACAAACACATGCTATATCCAAATTTTCACATCCGTAGAAATTATTGTACTAGATTTTTTAAATTAGGAAATAAAAAATGACAATAATTGTGACAACAACTGCAAACAATTGTAGAACTTCTAATAAATATGTTTTACAATGGAGGTTATTACAAATTACAACTAAATTTAATTTTAATATTCGTCCAAAATAATTTATCCTGCTATTGCTATCTCGCATTTCTTAAACAACTTGAGAATTCGGAAAATGAGACAGCAATAGCGTAATTTCATTAATAATTTGAACGTTGTCACAAATTTTATGGTTTCGTTTCCACTTAGGTAAAGGAAATCGATAGGATATTTTTTTTTATTTCTGTAATTTCTTTCAAATACCTTTTTTTTTACTATCATCTTCTTCATTTTTTACATGGGATGTATATTTTATTTTAACGATAAATTGCAGATAGTGTTATGCTGATTTCAATAACATACTAAATTTAATTGTTTGAATATTTTAATGTATGTATGCTTTAAATAATTTAGCGTTCATCTATTCAAAGTTCGAGGCCATTGTAGACACGTTTCGATATAAGCTTAAAGGATTACGTTAATTGTGAAGTGAAAACGTTATAAAAGCAATATAAACCATTAGAACAGTTTGTGTTAAACATGAAACATAAACAGTAGAAAACATAAAAAACAATTAATTATAATTTTAGAAAACAATTGGTCACGATAAAATAATTATAAAACTGGTAAAGTGCGCCGTGTTTTATTTTAGCACACGATGACATAAATATGTATAGGTACATTAATAATATTAATTAAAATTGTTTTCAAAATATATTAAATTAACCAAGAACAAGTTTAACTTAATAGAAAGACACTTTTGTAATCAAAATGATTCATATTCAAAAAAAGTTATTACTTCTTTTAGCTAAAAACGATTTGGATATAATCTGTTAATAATTAATTTATTATATTAATTAATAGACCTTAGACAAGGTAGCCGAAGAGGATACGTAGCTAGAAGTATTTCGCGTGAAAAAAAAATAGTTTAGTGTCAAGACAAAATTAGTGTGAAACAATCTATATGTTTATAATTTGCATGACTTTTACATTCTTTTTTTATTTTATGAATAATACGCACTAATGCGCAAACACACGGAAACACACACATGAATGTATGCAATTGTAATTATTTTGCAAAGAGCCGAAAACTAGATAAAGTAATTAGATCTTTTTTTATGTCCTACGTGAGTACTTAATAAACTATACACTAAGATTTTATGAATAGTTTTATTTCAGCAAAATTACATCCCTCTATTCTAAGATATAGTAAAGGTGTGATTTTAATATTTTATGACATGATTATGCTAGGTATGAAGCCAAAAATGGGATATATAATTAAAATTATTATCACTGCGCTGGCGCCCCGACGCCTTCTGGACGTCCCTTTATAGTACAACCAATAAGCACAATGCAGGGGTGGAGCATCCCTTATGACAGATGATGAAGTGTATTTAAATTTTCAGTTTAAATTGGACATTTATCGGTTTAGGATTAGTAACTTACTAATTTAACGATTGTCTAATATATAAGTTTATTTTTAATTAACTTCCGATAATAATGGCCGGACCTTACTTGTCACCCTTACCTGGTGACCTTTTAACAGAATATATGTTTGGACGTAGAAGACAACGCCGCAATCGTACCACTTTCAGCCCTCAACAACTACAAGAGCTCGAAGCGCTTTTTCAAAAAACCCACTATCCTGATGTATTTCTTAGAGAAGAGGTAGCGTTGAGAATAAGTTTATCGGAAGCTCGAGTGCAAGTAAGTCATTTAAAATAAAACAATTATTGAACAAAAAAAAAACTAAAAAATTTTTTGAATAAAATCGCATAAAAAATGGCAATTTTGTGTATTGAAATGTATTTATACTTAAGTTTTGTTTCATTTTGTTCATTTCTAACTTTGATATATGTATTTAATTTTTACGCAAATGTATATGTATACCTACAATATTTGGATTATTTTTTACTAGTGCTTGATATGTTTACGTTTCTAACAGATAATTTATCTGATGTTGTTTGAACATTTGAAATCCTGAAACTTAAGGCCAAAACATTTCGTTGCTGCTTAAGAATATGAAAATATTTGTTTAAACTTAAGTTGTTTAATATTTATGATAATAATATGCTATATATGGAAAAAAAAGTTATATTACTAGTAAAATGAAGTTATAAATAAGCTGTTAAAAGTGACAACATTTGAAATATTTATTTTTAAGGTTTTGAAGTTTAAAAGACATGAAAAGTTTTTCAACGTTTTATAAAAAAGATTATCTGCGTTACGATATTATTTTGTTAATAATTTTTTATTTGATATTTTCGGTGAACACGAACTGCAAATCAAATCCCATCATTATTAACTTTTATGACCATGCCTTAATCGTAGGTACACTCGAACTGCATAAAAATATTTTCGAACCTTTGATTATATGGGTAATTCTAATTTAAATAAAGTTCCAACAATTAATCCTAGAATCGGCCCGATGAGCAGGTTATTATTTTATAGCCGTGTTTCTCAAAGTGTGGTCCGCGGACCCGTAGGGGTCCTTGAATCCTTCTGAAGGGATCCCCGATGTTCGAAAATCACCCAAATTTATTTGTCAGGCTAGAAATAGTCTGCAAAACAATTTATTGGGGTTCTCTGAAAAAAAATTATTTAGGAGGGGGTCCTCAGAGTAAAAAGTTTGAGAAACACTGTTTTATAGGTGTAAATACAATGTGGCAAGTATGATAAGTGTTTAGTTATTAACATACATTTCGATTGACATAATTAAGCTAAAACAATTAAACTCCACGAAGAAGGATTCGCCATGTATATTAGGAGAAAAAAAGTTGAGCAATGCAAAGATAATTTGATTTCTCAAGTAGATTTTGTTAAATGTTCTTATTTTTTCCAATTATAGAAATTTTATACTTATTAAGTAGTTGCTATGTATATATATTTTCCTTTATTGTAACAAACAGTTGCATGAAAATTCGGTAGTGAATATTTAGGAATACTTCAACTGCTTCTGACCGCTTATCTAAATACGAAATCCAAGGAAAAGTATAATAAAAGAATTTCTGCAGTTCGTATATCTTAGCTCTCACGCTTAATTACTTTTTGCAGTTCGATTGGTACTCAAGTACAAGGGATTAAAATTTTTAATATTTCATAACACATAAACTAAATGAGCTAACGACCCTTTATTATAAGCTTTTTATTTAGTGTATAATTACATATTCTACGTTAATCTGATTTCAAAGTTCTGAAAATAATATACAGGGTGAGTCACGGCGGACGCGTCGGAGTTTTATGGCGAAACGGTTTATATTTTGCAACTTCTGTCGCTGTTAGATTATGTAAGTCAATAAGGGCTACATTTTAAAAAAAATTTCAAACATACAGGGTGCTCCAAAAAAGAGTGGCATATCAAAGTTATACATTTTCTTATGGAACACCCTGTATAGTTTTACATTTTTGGATTCCTCTTTAAATTTAATTCAAAAAATGTAAAACGTCATATGGGTCTAAAGTCAACCGTTCTCGTGAAAATTGCATTTTCATGAAAATACACTATTTTTAAAAATTTTTTACATTTTTAAACTTTGAGAAGTCTGAAGATTCGCTTGGAGATAAGATTGACAATAGATTAATTAACACTTTGCACCACCTACATTTTTTTTAAATATTATACAGGGCGTTTTTTACGCTTGGTCAAACTTGTGAAACTTTAAACATCGATAAATCATTTTTTTTAAATACAACACCCTATATTTTTTTACACCGTCTTATAAAAAATTTAATTCTCTTTCGAAAACATTCATACTGTTTTATAGGTACCTAAAATTGATATATACCGAGATATCGCGATTTTATTGTTAATTATTAGGGCAAAGTAATATTTTCGAGTAGGCTATGAAGGTAGACAGCGGTAATTTGAAACAATTGAAAGAAAGAACAAGAAAGGTTTAGTTTTATCTTTTGCCTACGCATTTTTGACATTTTTTTATAATGAAGAGCAATCTCACGTTTAAACATTGTGCACACTGTATAAAACACAATGTTTGCAAAGTGCGTGGAACCAGAATTTAAGCAAAGACATTTTGGTTGAACCGAGTGTCGTATTATAAACATACAAAAAAATGGTTTATAGGATTTAGTAATCATCTATGTTGTAGGCTTCCGCGGCCGATGTCCAATGTATACAGGTTGTTTCCGGGTTGGAACCGCGTCGAAGGTTTCTTCATAACCGACGTTTCGTCCTCCTTCATCGGGGACATCTTCAGGGGTTGTTGGTTAAACAGTAAACATCTTATCATACTGGTCCAATAAATAAATGCATAAATAATTTTAAGAAATCTCGATTTAATGTAAGTAAGTGTTTATGGTGTGTTAACTAAAATATAAATACACAGAAAATATTTCAAATTGGGACCGTAGTAACTTTAATTGAACATTTATAAAAATATTTCTAGCGATTACTAAAATGTATGTAATAATAATTCAAAAACAAAATTTAACAGCCGATTACAATAAATGTTCAACATGACGACCATCCTCTTGAATACACATTTTGATCCTCTTTTCAAGTGAACGTCTTACATTATGCAACATATTAGGAGTGATTGTCTCAAAAGTTTTTGAATTACTACGTCTCGGCCAGCAAACCAGACAAGGCCGAAAAAGTACGTTTTGGCCGAGGTGCATATTAAATTTTTTGTGCGATCGAATTAAAAACAATTTAAATTTTTAGTAATTTTCAAAATTATAGGTTAGAAACTACGTGACATTCTGTCACTGACAGATGACGGCGTATGTACTGCATTACCGGCCCTCTCCTTAGCAACGGCCGTAAAAGTTACTTTTTCGGCCGTTGCTAAGGGTAACGGCCTGAAAAGTAACTTTTACGGCCGTTGCTAAGGATAGGGCCGGTAATGCAGTACTTTATGGTTGCTAACGCGTCCGTCAAACAGCTGTTTCTAGTACGATCGCACAAAAAATGGTTTTTGTGTATTTTCATGAAAATGCAATTTTCACGAGAACGGTTGACTTTAGACCCATATGACGTTATACATTTTTTGAATTAAATTTAAAGAGGAATCCAAAAATGTAAAACTATACAGGGTGTTCCATAAGAAAATGTATAACTTTGATATGCCACTCTTTTTTGGAGCACCCTGTATGTTTGAAAATATTTTTTAAATGTAGCCCTTATTGACTTACAATATCTAACAGCGACAGAAATTGAAAAATATAAACCGTTTCGCCATAAAACTCCGACGCGTCCGTCGTAACTCACCCTGTATACCTAATTAACCCAAATTCGTTCGAATAAGAAAAAGTTCTTAATTAAAATGATTCCTTACATGCGTTAATATAAATATGGCTGAATTTTATATTCATTAATCACTTAACTTACAAGTTTTTTTACTCATTTTGTGGTCAAAAATGATTGAATTTGTTTATAAAGTCATGGAAGGTATAGCGTAAGATATTTTTTGCATTTTCAGTGGCGTGGGATGTTGGGGTGGGGGCTGTAAAAAAAACTGAAATTAGTACACACTGCTTATAAGGACACGTTTACCTGAACGGATTTGGCGGGACAATAAGTTGCCTTTTATAACGTTACCGTACCGCTATCGTCACCAACGGTACACTAGCTTTATCTTTTAAACTTATTATATTTATATACAGGGTGTTTCTTAAATATTGCAAAAAAAATCGGGAGGTAATTCCTTATTGAAAATTAAGGGGGGACCTTTATACAAGCGTTTTCCTTAGAGGTCGCCTTTTTATTTTATTTCTCAAATTTGGATATATGTAGGAGAATGATCTTTGGTAGATGTTTTGTACTTATTAAAAGGTTTCCCATCGTTATATTTTTAATTATCTCCCACCTTCACAAGGGGCTAAAAAAAGCAACCCCTGTTGGTTTTTGTTTATCAGAACTTTTTGGAGGCGTGCAATTTAAAATTATTTTTTTAAAGCTTTATTTATTTAGAAACTTTTTTTTTAACTTTGCCTTGCAAAACCTCCAGTTTTTGAGTAAAAAATCAAATGAGTGAACAAGAAACATTAAATATTCTAAAACAAAACGATTCATTTTGGTGATTATCATCGTTTGTTAATGTTCATATTGAGTAGAACTGACAGGTGTAATTTATTCTGAATTTTAAGAGGTGACAACACGAAAACACACGTCAATTTATACTCAATATGAACATAAACAAACCATGGTAACCACCAAAATGAACGGTTTTATTTGAGAATATTTAATGGCTCAGGTTTACTCATTTAATGTTTTATTCAAAACCGTAGGGTTTGCAGGAAAAATTAAAGAATAAAAAAATATTGGTTTATTTAGAAATAAGCTTTTGCATATTAGTAAACAACACAACTTTTTTTTTTAACTTGTAAATGTTTAAAGATTTATGTTTATTTTAGTATAAAATTCACAGCCGACTTTTTGTTTCGATATAACTTCGATGTCACATACTCCTATTAGCAATACAATGTACCTATGTTTTTTTTTATATCAATTGTTATTTAGGACATTATCGATTTTATACATTCGTAACAAAAATGTGCAACTATACACAATTTTTTTTTTAATAAAAAAGTTATGTTGTTTATCTAACAAAAGCTGATATTAATATTACATACATTTCCTAATTATTTAATATTCATTTTAGGTATGGTTCCAAAATAGAAGAGCCAAATGGAGAAAACAAGCCCGATTGCAACTTTTACAAGACGCCTGGAGAATGCGTTGCTTGGGTATACCGACTCCACCAATAATACTTACTGGTAAAGTTTTTTTGTGATATATTTTTGATCTATTTAATATCTTTCTAGTAATTACATTTTTTCTTAGTTTTGGTACACCCCAAATATCTTTTGTATTGAAGCATCTACGAGTATATTTATGAAATTTGGAGTGGTGTTTTCAGAGAATAAAATAGGTACATAAAATTGTGGACTTTTATAGTCGCGACTTTATTAAATGTCACCGTGTGAACTACCCAAATTCAAAGTCGCGACTTCAAAATAAAAATGGCCGCTCTTGTAATTGCAGCATCGACTGTTGTAGAGCAACTAATTATTTTGAAGTTGCTATTTGTTGATAATGCTCTAAAATCGTTGAAACATCTATTGGGGACATGATAAATTCGAAATCGATGACAAACAAACGTATATTAGGTTAGGTTAACCTAACCTATTTGTCTGTTATGTCAAAATATAAAAGTTTGGTAGGCTTACGTCAAATGCCGAACTGTCAAATCGATGTCGCGACTTTGCGTGACATTAAAAGTCGCGACTTTTGATAGTTTACACGGTGACAAAAAGTCGCGACTTTAAATGTCACCGTGTGAACTACCCATAACTTTGTTATTTCAAATGCTACCCCCTGTATATTTATACACTTTTGGAAAGAGAATGCAATTTGTAATACAACTGTATCATTTTGGGTTATTTATATAACCTCAAATTTTTTCACCAAATTTTTTTTCCTTAAGTGTTTTATGACTTACGTAGATAACTTGAATTTCGTTATGTCCACAATGTCGAAAAACTGTTTAGTAAATTTTAATTGACTTTAAAGTTACTTTAATCAGCTTTAAAGGTTACGAAATGTATTGTTTTGGCAAAAAAATCCGTGGAATTATATTAGTTAATACGCTAATTTAAATAGAACATTTTCTGAGGTAACTTAAAACTTTTAATAGGATTTGTTTATAAACATACAGAAAGAATTTAACTGATTATTCAAGAAAACTTTAGGGCCTTTAATTTTCTGATTGTTGCTCTTAAACGTTTTAAGTAATTATTCAGTAGTTTATGATCGTCGTTATTAGTATCATGTTAGTATTTTAAAAAAAAAACAATTGTTACTATTAAGTAGAGAAAACTGCGATTAAAATAATATCTAAACAGAATTTTGCAACAATTTTTAATTTCAATGCCAGCTCCTAATGAAAAATTCCAAGTTTTTGGTAATGTTGATTGAATTCGTCATAAATGCTCTATTTAATTAAGTAACTATATGAGCTACTACCGTTCCATTAAACATCCGATTTCGTAACCTTTAATTCCTTTAAGTCGATTGATGTAATCAAAATGTCAAAGTAAAATTTATAAAACCGTTTTCGGACATTTTTTGACATAACAAAATTCAATTAATCTGGGTTACAGCAAACTTGAGGAAAAATTAATTTTGATGAAAAAATTAGGTATTTAAAATAATAAAATTATCCAAAATGATACAGTCATTGGTATTGAAAACTATATTATTTTTCCAAAAACGTAAAAATATACAGGGTGTTCCATTTGAAATACTCGTAACAAAGTTAGGGTGATTTCCTGTTAAACCGGAAATGAAATATTTATTAAAAATCCACGGTTGTATTTTTTCCTCTGAAAACGCAATTCATAAGGTAGATGCATCAAAACAAAAGATATTTAGGGTATACCAGAATTCACTTACACCCGGTATATTTCTACAGGATTTTTAACAATTTTGTAGGTTTAGTTTTAAATATTGTTAGTTTTACAACAGTTCCTTAACTTTAAAAGCCCTTGTGAACTCCCGGGCCCAGGGCTTGGAGCCCCCTCTCATCGGCCCTGACAGTCTAGGTAGTTCTAAAATGTACATTTTTAGTAACTTAAAGTTTTATGATAGGAACCATCGTTTTGGAGAAAAACTCGATATTATTAAAATATAACTATGTGGTCTTGTGGTATTACCCTCGATAAAATCAATATTAGTGAATAACTAATTCACATTGGTAAATAACTTTTTTTAAATTTTAATTAAGTACTCATAATTTGCAAATGTACGCCAAAATTAGTTTTATAAAATTGGTTTTATATCAATCGAATCTGTATTTCATTACCTAACAACATGGGGTTATATTTTATTAGTGGAAGGTGTAAGTATTTGCAGAATTACAAAGACAAGGCTATCGATCTAATCGAATATTAAATTATGCGACTACAATTTGTTTTCCCCAGTTCTCTCTCGTTTTTCATAAAAGGTTTAATCAATAACGATTAATAAATGCAGTAATGCAGAATTAAATGAAGGTCATTATTAAAATTATTTTTAATTTGTTCTAAAATTACGTTTTCTTTTAGGTGCTCCAACACCAACAAGTTTGAGAGCAGAACAATCACCGCATGAAAAAATAAATGACAGTTTCTCAATAGTAAACGGTGGTATTTCTCGACCATGTCCGTGTTCGCCTGGTGTTGAAAATTGCTCTGACATGAACAACAAAAAGAATTCTCCAATGCACCGTAGATCACCTTCACCCATAGAACCGGATGACTTATCTGTGACTCGCAAACTGCAATCACCCGGAAATATTGATAACTCAAACACAAGATTAACTCTAAGTAATTAAAAAGATCAAATATACTAAGTGTATATACTTTTATCGATGTAACCTTTTAGTTAGATATTGTAGTTACGTTTTGTTATTCTGTGTGTGAAAACGTGTCATATATTATAGTTTTATCAATAAACAATGGAATATTTAAGATATTTATTTAACATTTATATGCATGGCTCGTTACAAATACCACGAACGAGTCAATTTAAAATTTTGTTACACTGACGAAGAGCAAATCAACCCAAAAATCTGGGGCCTTGAAAGAATATCTATGTTTGCTTTTATAAATATTATAAATAAATATTAATTTTGACTACAAAATTCACGTTACGTTATACTAAAAAAAAGTCCTAAATTAACAAACACGAATCTCTTGACTAACATTAACGATAAGAATATATCTTTGAAAAAAGTTACAAGTATTTAATTTTCAAGTTCAAATATTAGTAAAATAAGAATAATGTCCAAGTTGTAATTTTTTTAAAAATTTTCTAGTGTGTACTGTCTTTATTTCAATGGCATTCGATAAACGACTACAAAAATTAAAGAGAATCAAGTTAAGTACAAGGCTGTTGATGCCCTTCATATAAAATAAATTTTTGATAATAAAATTTAAAATACCATGTTCTTTTCATTTTACATCCAAGTTATGGTCCAGATACAGTTATTGCTGTTATATAAAAGCGCAATTTTTTAAAGTTTATAATCATTAATATTTTTGGTTTCGTGGCCACATTGTTTTGAATTTAAATAAAATTCAGAAAGTAGAATATAGTTCCTAAAAAAAGTCGCGCTTTTTCTGAAAATAAGCATACAATAAATAATTTTTTTCACTGTTAGACTGCACTTTAAAGAGACTAATTTTTGTGTAATCAGTATTTTCATGACTTCATTAGAAAACAATCTTCTAATCTATCAATAAATTAACCCTTTTAAAAATATTATTTATCGTGTTCGTAAAAAAATTACATATCCATAATAAACAATGAAGTCATCAGATAAATAATTAAAAACAACTTAAAATATATTCCAATAAAATACATGTACTTAAATCAGATAATTTTTCTACTTGTGTATATGAAAGTTGTTATTTTCTCACTGCCTACCCTACATGAAAGTTTTACTTTCGTCTCTAGTGGCGAAAATAATGTCACTGTCAATGTCAAAATCAAATTGTAAAATTTACGATGTTTTTTAACTTAAATTCATAGTAAACTAAAATTGCGTTAATATTCTTCTCAAATAATTTAATTTTAATGTAGCATTTTATATAAAAGCCCAAGAATGGTACAAAAATTAATATTAAATATATTCCGTTTGCAAGTTATAATTTTATTTATATCAAAGTCAGTGTGGTGGTGTCGATATGGAAATGAAATGATTAATTAATACTTTATACATAATACTCCTAATTGTTACTTGGTTCGTTTACATTAACGTTCGTTCTATATTATAATTTTAATTTCGTAGAAAAAAATAGCGTTTACGACTCGATATGAATTCAGGACGTTCATCTCTTAAAATAAATATACTATTAACATTAACACGTGTAATATCTTTTGCAAATTATTTATGTGTAACCACAAGCAAATGATAATTAAACAATTAATGGTGATGTTTTAAACATCACATGAATACGTATCAGTACAGGAATGGGACATTTAAACTCATTTCATGGAAAATAACGTATAAGTTACATAATTATTGATGTATCAGTTACATAAATCTCACAAATAAATAATTAGCCACAACAATCAATAGTAATACCCCAGTTCAAACATTTGAATTAAATATTTTTAAATTTGTTTACTCATTGTACTGGACTAACTAGACTCATGGATAAATTTCATTAACTTAGATATTTAAATAGTTTAATTATATATTAGGGCCTTTCAGAGTAAATGCGAGGCCCAGGGCAAACAATGTTTCTGAGGCCCTTCAAAATTAAAAACCATGAGGGAAAAATATAAAATGTAAATGGTAGTTCGATGATATATATACCCTAATATGTTAGAAAACCTATATTTCAACTACATAAATATTATGTATTTTTTTCTAACAGATTAAGTTAAAAATTGAGGCCCCTAAAATTGTGAGGCCCGGGGCATCTGCCCCTCTTTTTCCCCCGCCTCTGATAAGGTATAAGCGTATGAAACACGCTACTTTTTGTGTTTTGCTTAATTTATTATTTTTACTTTACATTTTATTACGGTACTTAATGTACAGTACATATTGTAATAAAATTCTATTATAATATACCGGGTGATTCAGTGTAACTGTCGCACCCCTATACCTTTGTTATTTTAATAAGAAAGCCCTATAAGCCTTTTATTTTAGTGAATTGCAAAAAATTCTCTACACAATGATACTGAAATTCTTTTGCTGCTATGAAATATATCAGACTAGCGACTGTCAACTTTTTTTCCTTCATTAAATAGTACACTGTTTTTTATTGGTTTTGACGAATAATTTAATTCAAAATTCGATCATACAATGAAAAAGTTAACATACATGGAAAAATTAGTTTGAAAATTATTTAATATATTTTTAGCAATTGTCGTATTTGACTAGACAAAACACGGTCGGCATAATAATAATTATGAGTTTATATTTTTTGTGATGTGTTTTATTATTTTTTTACAAAAAATTACAATTTGTGAGCATTTAATTGAAAATGTCGTATTGCTTCTGTGAGTGTGAATTCAAGGCGTTACATAATTGTGTTTAAAAGGCAGAGCTTGTGGTCACTTTAAACAGTTTAAACATGTCAAACACTACCATTTGTTTGTTGTTATACATTATACATTACCGTATATTTTTTTGTTTTCATTATTACTAACAATTATTTTCAGTACATTTCAATTAAACAGGCTATACCTAAGTTCTGGAACACACTCTTTTTTTCTTTAGTTTTGATTTTAGTTAAATGAAATTTTAGACATATAATATGTGTAAAAAACCGGATTATTTGAACATAGGTATATACACTATTGTTTCGCTTCTGGCATCGCCGGAAATTACCTTAACTTTGTTATTTCAAATAGAATACTCTGTATATTTTTACATTTTTGGAAAGAGGAAGCGATTTTGGATACAACTGCATCATTTTGGTTAATTTTTATGACCTCAAATAGTTTTTGGACGAAAATTAATTTTGTTGTTAAGTGTGCCGTGACTTGCATAATTGAATTTTATTGTCAACAAGTGTCCAAAAAACGTTTTTGTGAATTTTTATTGACATTTAAAGCCTCTACACATTAGGCAATTTTGTCGGGGCCGACAGTCGGGAACTCCGAGTTGGGTGTTGTCTACACACCTTCCGATCAGTCCAACCAACACAGCCAAAGGTCATAGCTTTTTATTCATTTTGATGTTAAATTTTCGGTTTAATAGTCCTTATCTAAAGGAATGTAGTGGGGACGTTGGCTTGTTGGATAGACTGGTCAGCCGACCGTTCCAACTGTCGTGTTGGTCGGGTGAAACACTACACATTAAAAAATTTATCGGAATGATCGGCCGGTTGTCTCGACAAATTGGTAGGTCTGTAGACCCCTTTAGGTTACTTTAATCGGCTTACAAGATTGCAAAATCGGTTTTTTGAGAATAAGTCTTTTTTTTTTAAATGTAACGATAGTGGTTCATGCGGTATTCAAAAAAAGTATTTTATGAACAATTCAACAATAGATACCTATAACTTATATGTCTTAGAAGGCTGCCTAAAAACTTAAAATATTATTAAAACCTATAAAGATATCCTGTTAATCGTATTATACTGTGGTTAATTGCAACTAATTATTACGAAAATTTTTATATTTTTTAATTAAATGAATAACTATAGTATTTGCATAAGAGAACGATAATTTGTTTTGTTGCAATTAAGCACAGTGTATTGCGGTTAACAGGAACTCTTAATAAATTTTAATAATAATCTTAAGTTTTTTTAACATTTTATAAAAATACAACTTATTGGTATTTATGAAGTCGTTAGAAGATGCTCTATTTGAATAACCGCATAAAGCACTCTCGTTCCACTTCAAAAAATTGAATTTCTGCCAAAAAACCGTTCCGCAACCTTTAAAGCCGATTAAAGTGGGTAACCTAAATGTCAATTAAAATTAACAAAAACTGTCATTTGATAAAAAAATGTTTAATCACTTACTACACTCAAATACTTTGAAAGCAAAATTATGTATTTAAATTGAATACTGCACAAACAAATAAAACAAAAACAAATCATTAAACTATTAAGTCGTGACATAACCAACCATTTTATTGATAAATTAAATAAACATCTTATTTTAAAGCTTTAATTATATTGTCACACATAAACATTTAATAATGTAGATTTGTTATTGTAAACTCATTTCGTAAATTCCGTTTAGTAGGTTATATGATACACTATGCAGAGTCAGCTCTATTTGCAATATGTAATATGTAATATGTTATAACTGTGTCACAGCAAGCAAATAGAGCTGAAGCAATCAAGTACGGCCTTATGTGTTTCCTTGTTATACGTCATAGTCTTTTAGCTGACTCAGGGTAAATATTGGATGAAATAGTCTTCCTAAATTATAGGAAGACAGTAGACAGTAGAGAGTCAACACGTCAACACGTCAACAGTCAATAGTCGGTCGTAGAGCAACCGGCCGAGATGGCCGTATTACCCTGGGTCCAGTGAGTCAACATTCTGTAAGATCTATTTGTCAATGTGTTCTTCATCTGGTTATTATAATAAACTACCCAATTTCATAGTTATCAATTAGCTTCATTATGATTCCCGAGCTACCCCCCAAGCGCTCAATGTCTTTAGGGTTTAGGCCTTAAAGCCGGTGTGACAATATTGTTTGCATGTGACTAATCATTGAAATAGTGAACTAATAAATTTTTAGATATCACCTATTTTTGATTAAAATTACTTTTAGGTATAATGGAAACTTTTATTGGTAAAAATTTTATAAATACAAATAAAAACTATTTTAAACAATTAAAATATGTATATGCAATATTATCTGCAAATCAATATTATAAAAAAGCTTTTAAATTAATTTATAAACCAAAATACTAAAGAGCACATTGTAATTTTATATGTAAATACAAGTGATTATACAGGGTAGGCTAAAAGTATAGAAACGCTGCTGTAACGGCATAAATTAACTTGAAAATGGACCTTCCGTCGAACTGCTTCTGTGCAAGTGTATTTAAGGTGTTTAAATTTAATGCTCACAAAATATTGATTTTTTATCTAAAAATAATAAAACACAATTACACAAGTTATGAACTATCAATTACTACAGCGATTGTGTTTTGTTTGGTCAAATACATTGATTTTGTAAAAAATAATTAATATTATTGTAACTCATTTGTTTCGTTAACATTAACCCTTTGGTTTCACCAAGAAACCACCTTTCAAATAACTTATTAGGAGTACATGATACTCAGTGGCCACGCTTTGAAACCACTATTGCTACCCTTTGTCTTATAGCAGTGGTCTCCAAAGTGATGTGCACGCACCCCCGGCGGTACGCGAGATAATTTCTGGGGTGCGCCGGATAATTCTTAATAAATTAATATTTCTATTTCCACGGCATAATTTAGCAAATTTTATAATTAAAATATTGTTATTTTTTATTTTGGGATGCGCGCTAATCCTGCGACATTAAAGTAAGGGTGCGTGACCAAAAAGTTTGGAGACCGCTGTCTTATGGCGGAAAGTAATAATTGGTAATAAAATAGGTCTGATTAATAAAATATAATTTAAAGGTTTTGCATGGTGTAAGTTGCCTTATCAAACAATGGTTAAATTGCAAGAAACTAATAAATTTTACGCAATTAGTTGATTATAATGGCTGGTAATTAAATTTATAAATAAACTAGCGATTCCGGAGCCCCGACTCCTTCACCGCTAGGTTTCGCCTTGCGCGTAAAATTCTCTTTGAGCAAAACGTTGATAATGGTTCAGGTGGTGGATGTAATTCTGGCAATTTCACTTTTCCACCCGAGCAGCACATTCCTGGTGTTTCATTCTTAAATTTGAGGGCACCACAATACCCGCATAATTTATCAATTTTTCCAATAATCACACTTGGATGATGACTGTAATCATAATTTGAATCGTAATTAAATTCACCAAGAATTAAATCAGCGTGCAGTATTCTTCTAGTGAGAGCATTGCGTAGCCGATTCGTTTCCACTCTTGCTTCCCGTTGCTCGTCTGTTTCAGATGAACGGGCTTGAGCAGTTCTTACTCGAACGGTTTCCAATCTTGCTTCCCGTTGCTCGTTTGTTTCAGATGAACAGGGTTGAGCATTGCGTAATCGATTCGTTTCCAAATCTAGCTTCCTGTTGCTCGTCTATTTCAGATGAACGGGCCTGAGCATTACGTAATCGATTCGTTTCCAATCTTGCTTCCTGTTGCTGGTCTATTTCAGATGAACGGGCTTGAGCATTGCGTAATCGATTCGTTTCCAATCTTGCTTCCCGTTGCTCGTCTATTTCAAATGGACGGGCCTGAGCATTGCGTAATCGATTCGTTTCCAATCTTGCTTCCCGTTGCTCGTCTATTTCAGATGAACGGGCTTGAGCATTGCGTAATCGATTCGTTTCCAATCTTGCTTCCCGTTGCTCGTCTATTTCAAATGAACGGGCCTGAGCATTGCGTAATCGATTCGTTTCCAATCTTGCTTCCCGTTGCTCGTCTATTTCAGATGAACGGGCTTGAGCATTGCGTAATCGATTCGTTTCCAATCTTGCTTCCCGTTGCTCGTCTATTTCAAATGAACGGGCCTGAGCATTGCGTAATCGATTCGTTTCCAATCTTGCTTCCCGTTGCTCGTCTATTTCAGATGAACGGGCTTGAGCATTGCGTAATCGATTCGTTTCCAATCTTGCTTCCCGTTGCTCATCTGCTTCTGAAGCTCGTAATGTTTTTTTTTTCTTTGCTTGAGGTTTGGATTGACCAATCCCTCTTCGTCATATATACTCTTCGTTGATTTTTTATATATAGATAGACGAACTGTCAAATAACAGTCTTACTGTCATTTACAGCGTATCTTAGCAACGATGTTTGTAATGCATACTTCATCAGCTCAACAGCTTGACAGTGACATACTTCAATTCCTAGGTTATAATGTCAGTTTGACAGCATTGACATACTTCAATTTCTAGGTTACATATCAATTTATTTTTAAATGTCATAATTATGTTTTCATATTCTCAAATCTGAATTCAACTCGAAACTGGGATTGTTTCGTATGTATGTTTAGGGGAGAGCGAGGCGATTCCGATTTGGTATGATACATGTACATAAAGCTTAATTGGAGAATGGTCTGAGCGCTTCTATTATTCAGTCAAAGTTTGACAGTGCGTGCGTGCGACGACGTTTTCATCATGCAAGTACGAACATTTTTAAACGTTTTAATTAATAACGTTTGCAAGCGATTTTTACCGAGGTCCTGAGCGTGCACATATTAAAATTCGATCCTGTATACGACCCGTCAAAGAAGTTCGCGATTTTTAGACGCCCCCGAGTATTTTTAATCGCTCTTTGAAAAAGGCTTTCGACGTTCGTTAGTACGTAGTGCGTGCGCGCGCCTGCGCTTTTTCTCGTTCGTGGTCCGAATTTAACTCGAAAGTGGGATTGTTTGGTAAGTACTTGTCGGGGAGAGCGAGACGATTCCGAATCGGTACGACACATGTGCGAAAAGGTCGAATCGGAGAAGGTTCGAGCGTTTAAACGTTACGTCAAATTGTCAAATTGTCAAATTGTCAAATTTTGACGAAATTATCGCTCCAGACGACCCGATTTAAATGTTGCGTGTAAGATTTTGACACGTTTTCCTCAATATCTTTTCCGGACGATTTTTTTGAGAATTCTTATATAGCCTATGTTTTTCCCAGGGTACTATAGATTGTCTGTGCCAAATTTGGTCAGGATCGGATGAATGGTATAGGAATGCATAAAGGACAAATCCACAAACATGCATACATTCATTTTTATGTATATAGATAGATTATAACAAGGTGATAAATTATTTGTGGATTTGTTTTTAAATTCAAAGTTAAAAAATTTTTGTTAACCCCTTACTGCATGACTTTTTAAATATTCAAATAAAAATTTTTGAATGTGTACAATATATTACAGAATGCTAAAAAAATGTTAAAAAAATTTTATTTTTATTTTAAAACGAAATTTTTTAACTTTTCTGTTTTTTTTCTAATATGTAACACCATGCATATATACAACATACATAATTTTTATTCATAAAAATTAATTGATTTGGCACAAGGGATTTAGACGTTATTATAGTAAAAAAAAATTACACGTCGAATTTTTAATGTAAATAAATAAAATGCAATAACATAAATTTACCCAATTTGCATAAATGGCGGTAGTAGGTGGGAGATGTTAAGCTCTTTGACGTTTTTTAATGTATATTTTCTGTAGTTCAACATAGATGGCGCAATTTTTCAAATATTACGCGTGAAACTGTATATTATTAATATACTACACTGTAGATGGCGCTACTATATGAGAACTATGACTAATATCGCTTTATATGGTACGTATCATATCTGATACAATATGCGGTAAGGGGTTAATTTTAAGATATTTTAAGTTAATGAAGTGAAATATATATTTTTTTATTGAAAAAATTATTTTTGGGCTAAGAGTAAATTTATTTGTTATTAAATTATTACACCATGAAAATTAAAAGTGTTTTTTTTTTCGTCCCAGTGGTTAACTGGTGAAACCACCGTTTTTTTTCTCTATTTAAAGAAATATAATTACAAACAGATTTTTTTATTGTTCATTTTATGATATTTAGTTAATTAAGTAAATTATTTTTTCTTTTTATTAAGAAAACCTGTTACAGCAGCGTTTCCGTACTTACCCTGTATAAATACAAAAAAAAAATTAAAAAAATCTATGACGAATTAACAAAAACATGACTAAATATGAAACTTTAAAAACTGTCTGAACCAAAACTTTTCTAAAAAACAATAAGTTCAATAATTCCAACAAAAAAGATATATTCAATTGTTTTGAAATTGACTAAATACTTCACATTTCTGTCGACAAGGTCAGTTGATATTTTCCAAATCTGCACAGTATTTTTAAGATCAATGTCTTCTGAATCAGTCAATTTTAGTTAATGTAAATTATAAAAGTTTTCTAGTCATCATGTATGTTTGATGCCAATGACTGCAAGAACGTATCCAAGGTGGCGACAAGTCGATTACCCGGACGGCCCGGACCTGTTTTTCCTATACATATGTACCAGTTAAATTTTTTTTTTTCATTTCGTTGAAAAACTATGTATTTACGGGCCCATAAGGCCGGGAACATACTTGCGGGTGACCCGCCGCGGGCCGAATGTAGCAATCTGCACGTAAGTTTTGTAACTCACACGTTGTTATGGCCCAAGACAAACAAAGACACAAACAATGAGTCACATTGCGTACGGTCACATCACACGTCGTTATATGGTCGAAGCATATTTGCATTTGGGCCCGCAGCTGCCCGCAATTCTATCGCACTTGCTGCGTTCGTAAATATACCCGCAATGTACTTGTAATGTGCCCGTACGCAATGTGACTCATTGTTTGTGTCTTTGTTTGTCTTCGGTCATAACAGCATAACAACGTGTGAGTTACAAAACTTACGTGCAGATTGCCACAATCAACCCGCGGCAGGTCACCCGCAAGTATGTCCCCGGCCTAAGGCAAGCGCGCAAATGCGATTTTTTGTCGCGCGATTATTTAGTCGCTCAAATTGAACTCGTAGTTCTAAGTGCAATTACGCTCACATACGATTAAAAAGATGCAACTGGGTCTATTTTTGAAGCGACGCGACTGTCGTTGAATGAAAAAGTCGCACAGGTTTGTATGAACCTGCGTGCATTGCTTCTGTTTAATCGCATTTCGGTGAAAAATTCTGTTAACCATTCTCAGTTTTTTATAAATCGTTTTTCTGCTTATTACAATGTAGCTTCAGTACAGCTTACTAGTTTGTTTAAACAATTCACTTTTAAATTTTCCTTTTATTTTCTGTAATGAAACAGTTGGCAAGGAATTGTCAAATTAAACAGCTGTGTCAAAACCTTAAAATTAACATTTGTCATTAATATAACATTAAAGATGTCTGATAATGAATCTTTAAGTGATTTTTTCCATCTATTCTGTTAAATTGGGACAACTTCTTAGGGTGACTTCTTGAATCGCAATGCATTTTATAAAACTGCCCTTTAAAAAACCTATGACACAACAGGATGTACCCAATATTGCTTTTTACCCTTCTTTTTGTTTTTTAAACGAAATAATAGAGTCACAGAACAACCTGTTTCTATAAAATATTTTGTGAAAATGAGAATAATTAACGACTGTTTAGTCGCAAATGCGCGATCCATATAATTATCTTGCGACTGCGATTTTATAGTCGCGGCGACAGAAAATGTGCGCGCCTAGCCTTACACTTTTGTATCCATTCTTATAATCAGCGTCAAGTCTAATGGCGAGCGGTGGGGGTGCGCACTAAACACAATAATTGGAATTGGACACACCTTCTTACTTAGTTGTATTGATGTACCCGCTAAAGCCGCGTACACACCGGGTTCGCGAACTGTTCGCGAACCCGGTGTGTACCTGGAGTATGCAAACAGTTCGCGAACAGCTCGCCAGTTCGGACAGAGTTCGCTCTGGAGGCGGTACATCAAAGGGGCTGTTCGCGAACTCGTGTCTGACATAACCTCACTTACTGACTGCACACCTTATTTGTGGTTGGTTTTTTATCATCGACAAGTCCTAAGATTGATGACATATTTACAAAACGCAAACCCTTTACCAACTGTTTTGGAGCTGTTACGAACACAATAATGTTTTGATGTGGACGTGTTTGCGAACCTGTTCATGGACGAGAGTTTGCAAACTGAGTGCGCGAACCGAGTTCCCGAACCGAGTTCGCGAACCCATTTTGGTCAGTACGGGGCTTTATGGTTTTAAGGTCCGTGGACCATATTGTAGCGTCTGCTACGCGAAAAGACCTCCACCGCTCGCCATTAGACTTCACGCTGACTATATCTGACTGCAAAAACTACCAATTAAAACTGTTTTCTCGTTTTTTTGTCCTTTTGGTGCATAAATTCGATTATAACTTTCATCTTTTAACGTTTAACGTTTTGGTAATGTATCTTTTAGGTTTAATTAAAAAGCACTTATCATTTGTTTATAAAGAATATTTTCCAAAAATGCTAGACATTACGTCGATAGCTTTCTTATTCATTTAATTATTTATTTACAAGCAGCTATTATAGCAACGATCATCACTGGCAAAAAATTTGATTTTAAACTATACTGATTTAGTTGAATGAAAATTTGTGTTATCGTTCAAACTGCAGCTGCATATATTACATAAATGAATAATTACTTTAATACTAACGAATTTTAAAATGTCACCATTTCAGTTTTTTGTCTTTAATATAAAAAAAGCTTGACTGAAGACGTTTAAATGGATTTAAAAGATGACTCACCAAAAACAAACACACTTAATTTGTTGTTCAATGTATTATGCTAATAAATGTAATTCTATGAAAAGCGACGAACATAATAATTTATGCTTATGTTAAAAATACAAATAGGTACATAGGTATATGACCAATTTCTATCCGTAGGGATAAAGAGCCAATGAACTTATCCTTACTTGTGAACTGTGTGGTTTATTGTAATTCAAATTCTAGACAGGTTTGCCTTGTGGCTCTTTGTCAAAAACATTTAAATTGGTTGATGTGTATCTCCTTCGCTATGACAACATTGAAAACCACAGAACAATTTGTTCTGACGTGATCTGTGATAATTTTAACTTTTTTGTTTATGTTTCATCAAAGAAAACAATAACGTGGAATCACATTTACATACTATAAGTTTATTTAATAAAAGAGAGTCTCTAATATTTTTTCGCTAACAATTTGTTACGAAACAACACAAAAAGATTTTAAAAGAATCTGTTACACAGTAAATTGTAACATCATTATTACAAACAATTTAATTTATATTTAAACACCTAAAACCAGAATTAGGTGAAAATCTAATACAAGCAATTTCGCTTGTTTCTAACGCATACTTCGATTAAGTATTATGCCTTAGTTACAAATAAAAAATTATGTAATGAACAGACAGTGTCGTTATGAGTTACGAATATACAAAACACGCAGCTATTATTTAAGCACACATTTTTTACATTTTATCTGTTTATACATCAATAAATTGTTGGTACTTATTAAACACTATGCAGTGAATTTAACGTAATATCCGGCTATTTTTATACTTCCTGTGCATGTTCATCATTCATCGAAAATTACATGGTATAATATTATTATCGGGGTATTAATAAATCAAGATTTGAACCAATAGCGAACTGATGATAAAGTAATTTATACAGCGAATTTAATGTATTTTAAAATTAAGAATAAGATCCTGATGCGCATTTCTTAAGAATAATAACAAAACAAAAACAGGCCAAACGTGCCTGCAACAATTCTTTTAAAATATGTTTTTCTATAAAGAAGGGTGTTAATGACAAATAATTTAGATTTATAGTATATAACTAAATTGAACCGACTAATTTAAAATGTTGCGTAATTATTTTTTTTACTGATGAAAATACACAACACTCTTATGATAGGCTAATTTTTAAAACCATGTTTGCTAACGTTAGCAAATCAAATCCACTTTGCCACGTTCGTTTTTAATTTTATTATTTATACAGGTTGTCCACATAGTGTATTGAATATGAATGAATATGTTTCATTCATATCTCATTTATTATCAAATGTAAAAAAAATATTAAATAAAAACCTGAAACTTCATTTAACTACAGCAAATGTTTTGTTTTCGAGCACCAAAATACAATTGTTTTATGCCTCAAAATAAATGAAAATAACCAAAAACACTAAACTACAACACATTGAAACACAAAAACGATTTACAAATTTATACATTGTTGAATAGAAAAAATATATGCTTTATAATTATGTGAAAGCTAACTATGATTTCAATTTAAAAAATACATTTTTATAATTTTTTTCAAGTTCGAAAACATATTGAAATCAAAATAAATATCTTTTTTTTTATTCCACAAAAATTTGTTCAATTTTATCCTGATATTTTTTTTTTTATTAACTTCAGTTAACCCCTTAACGCGCGCTTTTTATTTTAAAAAATCGTGAAAATCGTTATTTGAACATATTTTTATACAATACCCACATACAGTGTTCTCGTTTATCGAGGGCCACTATGGGGATCTCGTAAACGGTAAGAGTTACGACTTCGGTTAAATTAGGGCAAAGTTGTATATTCAGGTGCTTAATAATTTGATGCAAACAGAACTTATCTAGCTTTTTTAGTTTTTGAGATATAGGGAAAAAATTAGAAAAGTGGATTTTTGTTTTTTTCCCGCAACTTTTTCATTTGATGTCGAATTTCATTTCTGTAAAAAAAAAAACAAGGCGACTTTTTGCAAGCAATCAAAATCCCAAATTATATTTTCCATGCTACGTATTGCTTTTTTTATGGACGCTATATCTGATTTTAACGCCAGTTTGTAGAGCATTTTATTTTGAATTCGACAATGTGTCACTTGACACTTTTTTTAAACAATTGTTGTTAAAAATGGCAAGAACAAATATTTTATTTTGCAAAATTCCTAATCGGCTTGGTAAATAATTCTCTTTGTCCCTTTTTCCTTGGAAGCAGGTAAGTAAACCAAATAAAATTACTATTAAAGGGATTAAGTTAAAGATTTAACACAAAACGAAAATAGGTAGGTATTTATTTATTTATTTATTGAAGGGGAAAAAACAGCTATGCCACCCAACTAAGAACTAACTTAATTTATCAAACGAACGCATTGCTTACATCTTCAACAAGTTATGCCCTTTATCTGCGTTAATGGCTTCCAATAAGTAAACAGATTTTTGGACGTTTCTTAAAAACTATGAAAACTTACATTTGGTTACGAAATTTTGTTGCACATTCTTATAGGTATGCCAAATAAGGGATTAAATGTATAAGTGTATTTTATTACTTAACTGAGGAAAATATTCTAAAAATATTTGCTAATAAGTAAACAATTTTAATGCTTTCTAAACATATTTAATAATACCCATTTTTCTTAACAAAATGACAATTTTATTCCATACAAAATGTTTATTGTTTAATTAAGCCTTTTTTATATCACTATGAAACAAATAAGATGGCTCTGGCTATGTTTTGTGACATCTAAAAAAAAATACAAAAGCGCGTGAAACGTCAGAACGGCTTTGGTATGGTCTAAACCGGCCTGGGCAAATGGCGGCCCGCGGGCCGGATCCGGCCCGCGGTAGAATTCTCTCCGGCCCGCGAAGCATTTTATAAATGATTATTAGAAGCAAAAATATTATCATTTTCCGACAGTTAAAACAATTAATATTTCCACGAATAAATTTGCTGAGTATTTAGATATCATTACTAGATTAAGTGAAGAGTATTCTAGAAGATTTTCGGATTTCGGTAAAATAGAAAATCTGTTGTCGATTGTGCATCAACCATTTTCCGTAGACGTTGAAAGAATACCGAGTGAATTTCAACTTGAAATTATAGACTTGCAGTGTAATAATAATTTAAAAGATTTATATTGTAGTCAAGAAATATGGTCCTTTTATAAATCTTTGGACTCGGATAACTTTTCTAATTTAAAAAATTTAGCCCAAAAAATGTTCGTTATTTTTGGATCAACGTACATTTGCGAACAAACATTTTCAATATTAAATTTTAACAAAAACCCGTTCAGATCCTGTATTAGTGATGAACATTTAAATTTAAAGGCAATTTTAAGAATTTCAACAACAAAACTTTCACCAGACATACAAAAAATTATAAGTGATGCTAAAAAATTTCACTTTAGCCATTTAATTTTGATATGTATAAAAGTTGTTTTGAGAAAAAAAAATTCTTTAAATTGCTTAATAAATACATGTTTTGATTCAAATATATTGGTTTTAAAATTTATTAAATAAGCTCCTTAGCAAAAACTATACTTAAAATTAGAAAAAGGAATTGTTTGGCCCGCGGTCAAATTTTCATCCGCAATGTGGCCCGACAATCAAAAGATTTGCCCACCCCTGGTCTAAACTGTTGGCATTGTATAATATATTTTGTTATTATTGTTCAAATCTTTAAAATGTGTTTAAACCTTTAATTAAATCGCTTTAATAGTAATTTCATTCGGTTTACTTACATGCTTCCAAAAAAAAGGAACAAAGACAATAATTATTTACCATGCCGATTAGGAATTTTTCAAAATAATGTATTTGTTTTTGCCATTTTTAACAACATTTGTTTCAAAAAAATCCCAAGTGTTATACATTTTCGAATTCAGAAAAAAATCCTCTACAAATTGGCGTTAAAATCAGATATAGCGTCCATAAGAAAAAATTGACCTGATGTTGGTTTAGAAAAAGCAGAAAGTCGTATGGAAAATATAATTAGAAATTTTGATTCCTTGCAAAAAGTGACCACGAAAGAGTTTTTACAGATTTGAAATTCGACATCAAATGTAAAAGTAACGGGAAAAAAACAAAAATCTACTTTTTTACTTTTTCCCCTATATCTCAAAAACTAAAAACGCAAAATAAGTTCTGTTTGCGTCAAATTATTAAGCACCTGAATATATAACTTTGCCCTAATTTAACCGAAGTCGTAACTCTTACCGTTTACGAGATCCCCATAGCGGCCCTCGAAAAACGAGAACCCTGTATAAGGGGACAAAAAATAAAAAATTAAATTAAAAACAATAATTTTATTTTTTTAAGTTATGCAGTGTGGTGAATTTTTCGATGCTTACCATTGGTATCTTGGAAACGGTAAAAGATAGGAGATCAGTTAAATTAGAGAAAAGTCGCAAATTTTTATGGCAATTACGAATCTGAAAAAAAATACGTGGATATCTTGATTATTTTGAGAGTTATAACCAAAAAACTGAAAAATGTAATTTTAGAAAAAAAAACTTCCGTACCATTTAGGTTTTTTTAATAACACTTGGTAACCCTATGCTTTTGATCATTCTAAGTTCAATGACTTGGACAGAAATTTTCTAGGTCTTCTAGATTTCAAGCTACGATGGTTAACTTTTTTATTCCTTGTGGCCGACATATTGGATTTTTACACCATTAGACAGACAAATATTAGCTTTTCAGATTGATAACCAACATAACATATTCTTATCTATGTTTCCTACAAATCTATCGTCTCCTAAATCGTACAAAATGAGCAAGACACCTAGACACCCGCTCATTTTGCACCCCGGAACAAAACGACCATGAGTGTACGGTACGTAAATAATCGCGATATTTTAGGCTTACGAAAAGTTCCAAAAATTATTAAAAATTGACAAACTATGTAAATACTGTAAGAATAATTCTTTCTTAATACAATGATGACTTTCTTGAGATTATAATTCATTGCCTGTATAAATGCGAGCACGTTAATTAAGGAAACATAAAATGCGACGGAAGCCGAGTATACTCGGGTTTGTACATTTCGGACAGTAGCGCCAGCCCGAGTATACTCGGGTTTGCGCGTTAACGGGGTTAAGATAACCAATTATTAAAATATTTGCTAATATCAGTGTATCGTACGTTTCTAGTGTGCATTGGAATTAATGAAAATATGAACGCATCGTTCTGAAATAGAAACATTTTGCCCAAGATTACCAACGTTGTATCGCTTACCATTACCATTTACAAGATTCAATTGGTTGCTCTTGTATTTGGCGAACACTGTATGCACCAAATTGTTTTAATTTTAAATGACCTAGCAATAATGGCTAACAATAAGGGAATATTTGGAAAAGCAAAACGTTTTGCTTGTTAAATACATTGTTATACAATTTACATTACATTTTTAATGACGAATTAAGGTACACTAGCCTAGCGATTAGTTTTAGATGTCCTACTATATTATTATACAAAGAAAAATATTAAAAAAACAAGTTAAAATAACGCAATTAAATTTAAAATGTAAAAAAGTGCCAATATACAGGGTGGTACACATAGAAGGGCCATTATTAACATCTCGTAAACAGTAAGAGCTACAAAGAAGTTTAAATTAGACAAATTGTTCCCCTTTCTGAGATCTATTCAGTAATGTTTTAATGTTTTAAAAAAGTTTCATAGCCCGCTAGGTAATAAACTAAAATCAAAATGGACATTTTTTAAATCTTTAATTACTCGGTTACCTATACTTGATGATACAAAAATATTTCTGGGGAAAAAGTTGTAGATTTTATTACGCAGTGGGTAAAAAAATCTTCAACTCATACCCCAAAAATATTTTTGTACCGTCAAGTTATCAAGTATAAGTGTATAAGTAACTGAGTTATTAAAGATTTTTAGAAAATGCCCATTTTCATTTTTGTTTATTATCTAGCGTGGAGCATTTTTAAAACATTAAAGCATCACTGAATACGTATCAGAAAGGGAAACCATTTCTTTAATTTAAACTTCTTTGTAACTTTTACCGTTTACGAGATCCCAATAGTGGCCCCTCTATGTGGACCACCCTGTATAAACATAAAATACATAATTTAAATATCAAATTTTCATGTTTACTGACTGATTCGGGCACAGCAGATAGGTAGGTATCCTGTAAAAAAAATTATGAAACATATTATCAATACAAATGATATGTAAAAAATATTAAATTTAAATTTAGAGGACACAAAACTCATAAAAATGTAATGCAACGAATATCAATAAAGAAATTCAACAAAAACATAATTGTTACTTCTTAAAAAAATATTAATCGTAATGATTTTATTACTAAACATCAATTTAACTGAATTTTAATTATTAGGTAAATAGGAATTAACCATTTTCGTATACAAATTTTATACAGAAAAAAAGTAATCCCAAACATTTGTGGTCTATTCTAATTTCCTTATGTAGAACAGGCCAAGCACCTTTTAAACATTCAGAAAATTGTAAATTATAAAACAGCATTGTAATTGATATTGTTGCGAATTCCAAAATATAATTTAAATATCACAAGAGTTTACTTATCGCCACGGAAGTGTGTCGTTCTACTCGAACAACGCCGCCATTCTAATCTATAAACACACTTTAACATAATAGTACAAACTGTTCTTCTCACACCCTTACATAAATGCGCGCGCAAATCTCGGATGATACAAGTTTCCCGCTAGAAGTGCTAGTGATCACAGGTCCTAAACATAAGTGATAGTGCGTGATGTAGTAATAAGAATAATTTATAATAAACACCAGTGTCCGACGTCTATGTCAAATTTCATAAAAGAAAGTCTACACAGTAAGTATAAAACTATAATTTATAACTAAATTATAAAATTATGTATCTCTGGAAAATCACTTTTTATTGGTATTCCTTTATCAAGTCTGACTATGCACTTTTAATTGTACATTTCTAAATTATATCTCTATTTTAATCACTGCCGTTTAAAATCCTATAAATTCGCCTGGTGCAACATATACAGACAACTGTTGAGTTCATGATTGTTTATTTCATAAAAAAATTACTGGCGTTTTGCGAATGATCACATTACTGGTTTTTTTTAACAATTAATGTTTTTAAATCTTTTATGTAACCTTTGAAAAAATACTCTAACTTAGCCATATAGTAACACAACAAGCAATTTTAAAGAAACATTAACGTCTGCGATACCGGTACTGAACAAAACAAATGCATTAATTATGTGTATGTATGTATATGTTAGACTGTAATTCAGAGTTTTTTCTTTGCGAATTCTTGCATGATATTATGACAATTAAGTGATAATTAATACTTGGTGTATATTCTCAAGGAATATTTACTTTGAATGATTGTTGTTTAAATTACTATTGTACATCATATGGCACGCCATTAAATATTAAATATCTCGCTTTATTAAAAATTAAAACTTTTCATTAACTCCTAATTAGTGTTTAGAGGAAATAATAAACCTTGTAAAACCTTAATTCGTTAGTCTCTTCTTATCCTTTAAATAAATTATTTTTAAACTTATTAACGTTGTACAGAATAATTCTTCCCGGTGTGCACAAAAAGTTTACAAACAACCTAAGTTATACAAATAATTTACAAACGACAAGTTTGTTAACTATTTAACATTTATAACATCTAAGATTATACAGCATTACACATACATCAAAATTGCGTTTCTTTATTTTGTTTAAAAGGTTTAACAACATATGCCTAAAACAAAACTTTTGATATCTGAAAATTTGAACATATACTTTTAACCAATCAGGTAACAAAAGATATTTATCTTATTTAAGTAGTCTTTAAAATCTATACCACCGACATTCGGAAACACATGCTCATGCCATGAGCGCGTGTACACGCACGCACACGCGCGCACCTACACACACATACAAATGACCCATTTAATACAAAAACAAAGTATTAAACAACTAAGGCTATTTAAATAATACGGATGTGAACATTTAAAATATGCTCATAGATAGAAAAACTACATAATATATTTAAATAAATAACGGTGTCTGCTCTACGAACCTAACTTTTATTAATAAAACATTCAAATAATCATATCAAAAGGAAGCGATTACCCCAGTAAATTATTACTTTTTGATTTTTTTTAAATCCATGATTACAGCAAAGTTATACATTCGGAATGACGCTGTTAGTTATTTCCTGCACAACTTTTATCATTAAAAACTGTTAATGAAAGGAAATAAGCTGAATAATTTATACGCATTGTTGAATTATTAACAAAAGCATATGTAGATGCAGTTATAGGTATAAAAACACTGGAATATTTTATCTCATACTAATATATAGTACTCCTACAACTTTATTAAATAGATTTTTATGTTTTTTACTTAAATTTTAGCCAGAATATTGAGTTATTATTTCTGGCATCAAAATTTTCCTTGCAAAAGATCACATAATGGAGCTAGCTGTACATATTTAATTAAACACAAAAAATTAAAAACATAAATACTATCATAATAAATAAAATAGGGCTTAATTATGCAATCTTTTATTTTCAATAGCCACTTAGATTATACTTGACAAATACAGTAATATTGCTTATTTTTTAAGATAAACCCAACAACCGAGACATCAACGAAACGAGAAATAGTTTTTTTTTATGAATCCATAGCCAACTACGGTTGCCATTTAAAAAAAAAAAACAAGTTTGGCTTATATCTTATATCTCAAAAATCAAGTGACTTTTTAGATATTTTTTTCTAGTTTTACGCAAAAATCATTTTATATTTTGATTTTAACGTAGATAGCTATGAAATTATTTGTTCGTGTAAATTCGTGTTTTAATTTTTTAAATATTTAAAAACGTTGAAAGTGTAGGTCAAATGTCAAAATGGCATTAAATTTTTCTCGAAATTCTGCCCAACTTTGCTACTTTAACCGACTATGTAACTCTGATAACAACAAAGTTACTCGTACAACACATGTACAACACCCTGTATAGTATAAAGGTACAGTATAAATTGAAACAACTTGGTAAATTATATTCCTGTATAAATTAAATAATTGTCTAGATATTTTTACAACATAATTATAGAGTCAAACAGGATAAGGATACTATACCTGCACAAAAATTATTTCAAAAATAAACAATAAAATAGTGTTAATGTGATAAGGAAATTACACGAAATCGTGTCATAACGTAAATTACAGTAACGTCTGCAGAGGTCAAACAACACAATGAATACTACACAGTAGTAACCTAGCTGCTTGCTAATACACGGTTTCGTTTATTGTTATTGTTACCTCATACCACGCTGGTTATTTTGGCACCAAAAAATGAAAATAAATAAGCGTAAATAATTGTTATATCACTGCATACTAATATATGAAATAATTACCGAGATTGCATTAAAAACCGCTAGTAAATAACCAGCAGTTAATTATTACTAGTATTGTAGTATTAGAGCATTCCAAGCAAGATTCTATCAACAGATCATGACATTTTTTACAGCAGCTGGGGCACTGTTGGCACTGATTGAAAGTAAATAATACTTACTTATTTGTAATTTTTTCACTACTGTAATAAAAAAATTTAAATTCGATTTTTCTTAAATACTAGTTCATTATTTTGTCGTTCTATTATCAGTAGTAAGAAATGTGCTACCAAAAAAATAAGAAATAGGGATTCGGTTACACCAGCAAAAAGTTCCACATACTAGAATTTAATATGTAGCGATATTCAATTGTTTTTTTAATAATGCACAGGTAAGCTAATATTGGCAACAAATAAAATACGCAATATTTTAATTTTATTTAAGAAAGATTGCAAGTTTTCTGCTTATTGATTAATAGTTAAAATTCACTCTCTCAATAATATCACTTGTAAAAAATTTAATATATTATCTATGCCAACAGAAACATTTTTTTAAATAATTTGGCCATACATTTTTTATTTTGTTTATACATAAAACGCAATGCTTTTCTCCGTTAACAGTGAAACATTTTAGAGTTTAAAATATATTACGAGAATCATCGTTCTACTTTATAAACAACAATTATTGAAGAAAGAAAAACAAATAATACTGTATATTCCAGTAAAATAAATAAATTTGATGGGTTTAGTGGTCTTTATTGAAGACTTCAGCGGGGCATAAAGAAAACTCTTTGTTGATAGCCAATATTTCGGATTTATTTTAATCCTTCCCCAGGGTTTCTAAGGTACAAAAACAAGACATTTTAACCAAAAATCTAAATAAAAACATTAATTGTTTTTATTCTTACAAATTTATACTCAAAATGAGAATGTATCATAAAGCTGAACTACTTGATTCGCAATATTCGAAATTTTATCAATTTTACTTAACTTTTCAAATACATACCACTAATTCGGTTTTTTACTAAAATTCAAACAGTAAACGTATAACGCTTTTTTTAAACAAATAAAATTTTAAAATTTGTATTTCATAGTAACAAATTATATCCCTAACTCGTATGACTGAGCCACTCGCCTGACGGCTCGTGGCTCAACTGTCATACTCGTGTGAAATATTCAACTTTCAGCACTAGTTGTACAATATACTATTAGAAGTGACTTTATGCTAAAAACAACGGACGCATTACCGGTCATTGATCATCAAAATGCCGTTTTTTAAAAGTTTAAAACTTTGACTGACGTTTCTATCTAATTAAGCAAGATGTTTCTGTACTACTATCAAATCTTTTTTGTTACATTTTCTTACAATAAAATGAAGTGAAATTGTTTATAGCTTAAAATTAAGTCCAAAAAATTATTTTATTCACTATCGGTCATTGTTACGTTAACATATAATACATAAAATTAAAAAATGGATAATTAAAAATAATTCGCTTTATAATACGTGCAAGAACACCTAAAAATATAAATGCTCATCTTTGCCCAACTGGATATTAAGGATGTGAATCTGACATTATCTGCTAATTCCGCCAATTTAGTAAAAGTTCTATTGTGGTCATTGGAATATCTAACGTCGATAAGGTCAAGGCTTCTCTAAATATAAAACAAACTGTGATAGAAAGTACACCAATGTATGTATTTAGATAATGGTGGCATAGGTACATCCGGTTTCCAAATTATATAATACTTTTATGAAAACATCAAAAAATATGTGCGTACAATTACTAAATCCCATGAGCGAAAATGAACCACCAACTTGTAACAAAATTATATTTTTTTAAGTTCGTATACAAACAGGGTGTCCCAGGTAACTTTTCCAGCATGGGGATCTCGCCTAATATAAGATATACAGGTTTGCTTAAATTAGATGAATTATTCCCAAGTATGCGTTGTATCAAATTTGTTATCATATACCTACTACTAATAATTATGGGCGCCTTTACAAGTAATGAAAAATTGGACATGTTGATATGCTACATTCTTTGCCATAGAAACTGTGTAAAAAGAGATAATTGTATTTTTGGTTGGTTTCTCGAGGAAACCACAATCTTTAAGTTTCATTTCCAAATTTCTGTAATTACGCGCACTTCATTCTTTTCCTTCTGTCGGAATACAGCTATAAGTATATTCGCTTAGCTTCTACACAGTTTTTATGGTAAAGAATGCAGTATCTCAACATGTCAAATTTTTCGTTATTTTTAAATGTAGCCATAATTACAACAATTACTACAAAAAGACTATCGAATTACACAACAATAACATTTAGTTAGTTGTTATTTGTTTTTATTTTCATAGATAGCTTGATAAGTGATTGGTAAAATACGATTTTTCTTGATTTTGTGACTTATTTATAAAAATAAATGTAGCAAGTAATATCTCATTAAAAAGAGGGGGGAAAAGCACATTTAACTGTTTTATGGCCAACTTCGCGGCCTATGAGAAAAAATAAAGTTAAGGGTAATATCTCAAAAATGTTAAGTGATAAAAAAATCCAAAATAACAGTTAGAATATCCATTAAAAAGTACCTTAAAAAAGTACTAATAAAATAGATCCGATGATTAAGATAAAATAGTTACGAGAGAAAAAAGAAATTCAATATTTTTATTTTTTGCAACGAGGAATTTTGTACTTTTAAAAATTGTAGATCCCCTCATAAGGAATAATTAATCTAATTTAAGCGAACCTGTATCTCTTATATTAAACGAGATCCCCATGCTGGAAATGTTATCTGGGACACCCTGTATATTAAGGCTGCTTATGCACTAGTTATTTCAATAAATTAGAAATCATTCTCTTCAATATTTTATTTCTATAGTACAATAAAAATTTGTTGTTGTGATAAAAAATAAACCACAATAAACTACATTACTGCAGATTCCGATTATATCGTTGTTTTCTTATTTTCATATATTTATAATGTTTATCATAACAACAAATTACAAAACCTTCGTAACCTGTACCAAATGAGTTTTTAAAGGGTGTACACCTTGTTTTGGTTTTGTTTTCAGAGCCTACTAGGTATAATTTTCTTTAAAAAAAAACTAAAAAACTTTCGCAACTACATCAAACCTTAAATATTTGGAATGACAAAAAAATAAGGAATTTAAATAAGTCATAGCCAACTATGGGTTCCATTTAACAAAATACAACTTTATGTCACCGCTCGAATTTAGATTATTTTTTTTTAATTATCTACGACACTGCCTTCTTATCAAAAAAGTGCGTGTAGAACGTCAAAATTATTTTTGTTTATTTTTATAAACAAGTGAGATAAAATGAAAAAAGGTCGAAAAATCGAGTTATCGGCGACAACTCGAAAACAAAAGACGATAAACAATTTTAGTTTTCACCGTTAACTTTTTCTGGGAAAAAGGAATCGAGGATGCGCGGTCCGTTTTTTGATACCTCTTGTAGTTACCGAGATTCCCTATTCAAACATCGAAATTTGCCCACCCCGTAGATACTGTGTATATGTATTAAGTAAATACATTTTTTTAAGAATTCTTTTAACGGATATTTTTGTATTTGGGCCGCAAATGGACTTACAACAATTTTATAATTATTGAATTGTAAACATTTTAATTATTTCAATTTTAATTTTACTTAAAGAACGATATTTTCTAGTCCGGTTATGTTCTTATGTTAATAAATAAGAATACTAATAAACAGAATACTATTGTTTAATCACAAAACCTATTTACTTTTTGCAAATTACATTAAGCTTAAAAGTTTTTTTAAATCGTTTTTGCTTAATGACAAAAAAAATAAATCCACTTAAATAATATTTTAATCTACTTCACGGATTTTTTTTGCAGTTTCTTCTGTGTTAGTCTGTAAGCAAAAAGGTTTTTAGAAAATGTAGTTTTACCTTTAATGACACAACGCCCATTAACACAGCTGCTAAATGCTTTTCGGTTTTAAATTCGTACTAGTTGGTCGGTTCGGATTTCGTTCCATTCAGCGCAAATTATACGGTTTAGAAAATGGGCGTTTACACTAATTTTTAATTTCTTCAGAATTTGATAGATTTGGTGTTCAGAATATCGTATGTGAAGTTAAAATTGTTTAAATCAACTTCGTTTATTTATTATTAACGATTAAAGTTTTCCCGCGGCAAGTTGCGCCGTAAACGGCTTGAACGATGCGCACGAGAAATGACGTCACTCTACGTACGTACTCGCTGAGGCAAGCCACACGTGTGCTTGCTGTAAATATAACGCAAGAATATCGTCCTACAGAAAGTGTTGTTTTGTGCCTGAATGTAAGACCACATCTACAAAAAAAACAGAAAAATTGTTTTTTGCTGTTCCGGAAAATTCCACCAAAAGAAAAAAATGGTTTGATGCAGCAAGACGTTGTATTTCCGACGTAAGCGAAAAAACTAAATTATATTGTTGCGAAGACCATTTAAAATTTGAATAAACTAAAAATATATTAAATAGTATTTATGCAAAAAAATACACTAAAGTGAAAAACATTATCATTAAGCATTATCATTAGCATTAAGCATTAATCATATGGCAATAATATGTAATATGAAGCAGCCTATTACTTTCCAACAAAAAAATCTGCAGTTTTAAACAATACTTATATGTTGTATGCAGTGGTGAGCTATGAAATTTTTAACAAAGGGCTCGCTCATAGTTAAATAAAAACAAAAAATAATGTTAATTAGGTACCTATATGTTGGGAAAAAAATGGCATTTTAAATGCAAACGTTAATAATCGAGTGATTGTACATAATTCAAAAAATTCTATTGTGCGACGGGTTATTCTAAATTTAATCGTCATTGCTTGATAGGCATGACTTGGTCGCTTTACAAATGTATATAATGACAATGATTTTAAGATATAATTTTTCTTGAGAAAATGGTTAGTTAACAAGAAGAACAAGGGGCTCGCAAATTAAGGAATAATTTAACAAAGGGCTCGCGCGAGCCCCTGCGAGCCCCCTACAGCTCACCACTGGTTGTATGCTATTTGGTGCATGTTTATGTTTGATTAAAAATGCTGATTAGTGTTAAAGCACTGTTGCTTCGTTTATGAAATTTGTATTATATTTATACTGAAGGAACAGTGCTTGTTTTACAAAAAGCCATATACCTTTTTTTATATGATCTAAGCATAAAACTGATAACATTCAAAACTTATAGGTGTAAATTAATATAGTAGAATCATTGAATTAAACATTATCTACTATTAAATAAACGAAAAGTTGCTGGTTTTCAAACAGGTTTAACTTTATCAATTATCTACTATTTTATATAGCCCATATTTTATTTACCTCGAATTTAAGATTAATTTTGTTTTTTAGATATAGCTATGACTAAAAGAGTAGTAGGTACATTTTTTTAATATTTAAAATCACCTATTATTAAACAATAAACTGAAACATACTTTTTGTTCATATTTTCACCTGTTAAATGACCTTAGTAATATCGAATTATTTCTACAAAATAATTAATTTACTTACACAGTTGCTTTGTTTTATAATATACACTAAACTAACAACTAGTTAAAACCTCTTGCATACGTAAAGAATATTTGAACACAAATATGCCTGGTCCAGGAATTTCATATTTGTTTATGTTAAAAACACTTAAGATATGTTGTGAAGCCACCCTGAGGGGTCTCGGAGTTGGCTTGAGATCGTTCTTTTGCTAATACTGTTAATAGGCAGTACTGTTTGTATTTTATTCATTATAATAAATTGTAATTGTTGTTCGATTACGTTTATTACATACAATCGACGGCCAAAGTACGCCCCTGCGTCGTCTTCGTCGCGCGCTTCGCGCCTAACATAATAATAATAATAATAATAATCTTTATTTGTTCTGAATATCCCAAAAAAAAAGGTGTAGAACTTGTCACAATAATAATTTACGTACATTGCAATAATATACATAGTTAATAAAAGAAAAAACATATTAATTATATTAAAATATATAACAACTTGTCATTATGCGATGCATAGGAACTAGTCCGCTGCACATGGACTGTGCGGATAGTGACGTCACGGCCAATCACAGCGCGTTTCAGAATTTGAAATATAATGGGCATTTTAAAAATTTATTTCTCGGAACTGGACGATTTTTTTTTAATTTTTGGTGGTTGAGAATAAACTTTATAGATCAGATTATCATTTAAAAAATATTTTATCAAGTTTTATTTTTTTGTGTAAACGCCCATTGGTTTAGTGCGTCTTAAGTTTACTGTTTCATTTTAGTAAATATAACACTATTAATTTTCGACGGAATGCATATAATTCAAAACAAGAAACCTGCTGCAAAAGGTTATTTCTGAATAATCTAACTTTTTTAAACTTATAATTACTTAATTTTATTACGAACAGAATAACCTTTATAAAAACAAACACTTGATCATTTCAAAGAAAAAAATCCTTCTTACTATAACCGAATTTTTTTTTAACAACAAGAAAAGCAACAGTTGTTAGACTCCATCACACTTTCGCTACGATGCGATGGTCCCATCCGCTACGTGTCTGCCGAACGAAGCACTCTGTCCGCTAAAACACGCCGCTGAACCAAATGCCGTCTCCGCTAAAACACCGCTGAACGATACGCCGTGTCCGCTAATACATCCCCACTGAACGATACGACGCATCGGTGCGCTCACTCTCCCATGGCGGGCGGAATATTTTTTTAACGAAGTTATAATTAAACAGAGAGCGCAAAAATCTTTTTTCATTGATAATTAACTGAATTTTTTGTTTGATTCTGTAACAGTTCCAATCTCACAGTTGAGTACCAAAAAATCTAATATTTAGGTAACTTAGTTAAAAACAACTATGCTGTGGTAAATAAGCGCTGGTAGGTTTACAAAATGTTTAAAATTATTAATAGTGCATTTTAAAATAGATTTTAAATTTTAATAATATTTATAATTAAAAGTATGTAATATTATATTTATAATTTCTTTTAGAGTGTTAAGTATGTTAACAGCAGTGAAACTATGGATACGTCTCATTATATCATTAGTGATTTTTAAAACTTTACAAGCTTCTTATCAAGAAAATGAGTAAGTATTTACGTAATGTGTGCATGTTAATAATATATTTAATGCCTAAACGCGATATAGGTACCAGGTGTAAACAAAATTAGACTTTCTCATTTGCAAACATCCAGATTAATTGGTCATATCTAACCTTACACTGTGCAGGGTTGGACAGTATACAGGGTGGTCCAAATTCTATGGGATTACATTGGGTATCTCGCTTAATATTCAAGATAGAGACACGATTAAAACCAAAACTGTGCAGTTTTTTTGAGACAAACTCAGAACCGTTTTCAAAAATCATTTCCGGTTTTTAAGTTGTTGGGAAAAATGAGTTTTTTTTTGTCATGTAAATATCGAAAACATTGAAGAAGATTTTTTTTAGATATTGTTATGTAAAATTTGAGTATACTTTCAAAAAATTGTTTACTCTCGTCTTTAAAAAGTTATGACACAAACTTACCTTTTTTTTAAATGGAAGCTATACAGGGTGATTCAAATTCGAAATTCGAGGGCGACCATGGGAATCTCGCTTATTATAATAGCTAGATTATAGGTTTAAATTTGGCAAAGTTGCTAAATTTCGTGCTTAATAATAATCCAAAGAGAAATTGAAAATATCTTAAGCGGTATCCAAGAAAATTAGGAAAAACCGGGAAATACTATTTTTGAAAATCGTCTATAACTCCTTTGGAGTATGAAATAGTTCAAATGTGTAAAAACATTGCCCAAGCAACTTTTTAAGCCGCATCGGACGGTGGTCAAAAATGTTTCCTAGATCGATTCGTTTTTGTTTTATGACAATTAACTCTATTTTTTGTTATGGGCGCAATTTTTGCTATTTACATAATTAAATAGCATTTATTTTTCTAAATCCATTGATGTACTACACAATGGTATTTTACTTCTTCTTTCATTGTCAAATTTAAAAAAATGCGTTTTAAACAAAAACCACGATAAATTAGGTTGGCCGTTCATTGTAGTTTATGTTGTTTCCATGACAACCAATCAACAAACTGAAAGTTTTGAAAGCCTATTTATTACTTGTCACTGGGTTTTGTTATACTTTATCACATGCTTTTAACAAATTTACTTAAGTTTGTGTTTAACGTAGAAAAGCAGTGTTTTTTCCGGTTCTGTTTGTAATAAAAATGTTTTTTTTATTGTCATCTGAAACATTTCTGCCATATTATCTTCTGGGTTTGGTAAAAGCCCCATATTTCCCCAAGTATCTGTCCAACGTACAAAAATATGTGTGCGAGGGTTGTCTTCTTTCTAGATATGTTTCTGCATATCGTTGACTTGACAATATAGAATTCCTATTCAATGAATAAAATAATTCCCAGCATATCGCGTTTTTTTTCGTTATTAAAGTTCATTTTTACAAAATGTATTAATGTGAAAAGTAATAGGCTTGCACAATTTTTAGTTTGTTAATTGGTTATCATGGAAACAACATAAACTACAATGATCGGCCTACCTGATTTATAATGGTTATTGTTTAAAACCCCCTTTTTTTAAATTTGGCAGTGAATAAACTACGTGTGATACATCAATGAGTTCAAAAAAATAAATGCTATTTGATTATGTAAATAGCAAAAATTGCGCCCATAAGAAAAAATAAAGTTGGTTATCATAAAACAAAAACTAATCGACCTAGAATAAATTAGTGATTACTATTCGAGGCGGCTTAAAAAGTTACTTAAGCAATGTTTTTACACATTTGAAATATTTGATACTCCAAATAAGTTATAAACTATTTTCAAAAATCGTAGTTTCTGGTTTTTCCTAATTTTCTCGGATACCGTTTGAGATATTTCCAATTTCTCTTCGGATTATTAATGAGCACAAAATTTTGCAACTTTGCCAAATTTAAACCTATAATCTAGCTATTATAATAAGCGAGTTCCCCATTGTCGCCCTCGAATCTGAATCACCCTGTACTTGGCTATGACCTAATTAAATTCCTTATTTTTATCTCATTCCAAATATAAAGGTTTGATGTAGTTATTTTCAATAATGCCCAAATCATGACGGTATTTTTTTTTTTTTTAAGAAAAACAGTCGGCTGTGAAATAAAACAACGTGCAAAACCTTTTAAAACTCATGTGGTACAAGTTACGAAGGTTTTTTAATTTGTTGTTGAGATAAAAATTATAAATATTTGAACATAAGATAAACAACAATATACTACATAACTACTGATTCTGACTATACAGGGTGTAGACTTGGATCACGCAACATAGCAATTTCAATCGTAAAATAGTACATTAAAACACTAGTGTCATAAAGCGACCTTTTGGCGCACGAGTCTAAAGACTCTAAAGTACTCTTTAGAACACGCAAATAGATGTCTTAAAGAGGTCTGTTTCGATACGCATTATTTTATATTTACGGTTGGCATAACGAATGCTACAGTCAAACTCGTCGTCACTTATTGTATTGGTGTGTATGATCTAACCTCAATGTTTTTAAATGATTCATATACCATATACTAGCCTCATTGTCTTTAAGTAGTACATAATAACCACTTAAGTTTGTTATCATTTTACATTTAAGAGTATAGAAAAGTTAAAAGTTACTGTCAGTCACTGTTTCTGACTGTTTCTCGGGTAGGGTGACCAACCACCACATCATACAAAATCCCCTAAATGTATACAGGGTGTCCAGTTTAAAATGAAGTACATGGGTATCTCGAAAACAGTTTGAAATACAAAATCGGTTAAATGGGGAAAAAGTTGCGCAATTACATGCGTAACAATAATCCAGTTTTACATTTTCAATAATTCATTCTGTTACGTAGTACCACCATGAAAACGAAAAATGTACATTTTCTTAAAACCTCCATATTACCTTTATTTGAAAAGATTTTTGCGCCAAATTTTCAGGATCTTAGTAGTAACTAACATTTCATATTTATGCTTATTTGAAAAACGATCCATTGAAAACTTGAAAATCACTAACTTGTTTGCACTACAGAAACATATGTATCATTTGACAGTTGTTAGAAACAGTCGTTGCAATTGTTTAATCACGACACAAAGGCCTACTGTGGTGAAACCTTAATTTTGCAAATTTTCATATTTTCCCTAGGTTAAACATACGGATGCTTTACATGGTTGAAAAGCATTTGTTTTGGATATTTGAAAATGGTAAAACTCCAATATGGCGTCCATAAGAAAAACAAAAGTTAGGTATGACCGCGCAAAACATAGTAGGCCTAGAATGTTTTTAATTTCATTTTTAAAATCCTTATTAGTTACTTCTCCGATCCTGAAAATTTGGCGCAAAAATCTTTTCAAATAAAGGTAATATGGAGGTTTTAAGAAAATGTACATTTTTTCGTTTTCATGGTGGTACTACGTAACAGGATGAATTATTGAAAATGTAAAACTGGATTATTGTTACGCATGTAATTGCGCAACTTTTTCCCCATCTAACCGATTTTGTATTTCTAACGGTTTCCGAGATACCCATGTACTTCGTTTTAAACTGGACACCATGTATATGTTTGATGTAATGTAGATATTTTATTTTAAAAGTCATAAAAACCGCAAAATAGAAAAAATAGTGTAAAAAACACATGTCAAAAGGCTTTTGGCGCACTCGTCCTTTGGACTCGTGCGCCAAAAGGTCGCCTTATGACACTAGTGTTTTAATGTACTATTTTAGTTTTCCAATAACTAAAAATTAAGCAAATTACAAAACGCGTTTTGACTAAAATCTGTACTGCCTTGGAATTATGCTATGACAACTGCCCATCCTAATGGTGCCTGTACACCTGAGAGTAAAGTACTCTCGAGAGTAGCGTCGCCAAGGATACAGCCAATCGCGAGTTACTCTCAGGGGCTGTATCCTTGGCGACGCTACTCTCGAGAGTACTTTACTCTCAGGTGTACAGGCACCATAATAACGCGTGTACTGCCACTTTGACGCGAAATTCATTTTTAATTATCCTTTATGTTTTATCAAACATTTATTTTACAGAGTTAGTTATGTTTTCATTCCAAGAAATAATAAAAATGAAAATTAAGCATAAGTTTCGCGTCAAAGTGACATTAGGTTGGGCAGTTGTCATAGCATAATTCCAAGACAATACAGATGTTTGTCAAAACGCCATTAGTAATTTTCTTACTTTTCAGTTATTGGAAAACCAAAAATTAATATTGATTATATTTATATACATAATTTTTTTCTCTACAAAAAACGTATTTGCACTTTTTTTCTAAAATAATTAGGGGAGATAATATACGACTTTTAAAATTTTACCATTGAAATTGCTATGTTGCGTGATCCAAGTCTACACCCTGTATTGTTGTTTATCATAATGTTCAAATATTTACAATGTTTATCAAAACAAGAAATTAAAAACCTTCGTAACTTGTGCCACCTGAGTTGTAAAAGGTTTACCTTGTTTTTTTTTTTTTGTTTTCACAGCCTACTGTTTAAAAAAAACAAACTAAAAAACGCTTCATAACTTGCGTATTATTGAAAAGAATTACATCAACCCTATATATTTTGAATGAGAAACACATAAGGATTAAGGAATAGGGATAGCCAACTATAGCTTCCATTTAAAAAAACGTAAGTTTGTATCATAACTTTTTAACGCCCAGCGTAAAATTATTTTTTTTACTATAATCGAATTTTACATAATAATATCTAAAATGAATCTTCATATTTTCTTTAAAATTTTAAATAATATCTTCACCAAAACATATTTTTATAAAGTGTGCTATAATATCGCAAAATCGATTTTTTAAAGAAAAGTAATTTGGTTTATTAGAAAAAGTGGCTTATGCGCTTAATTAAATACATTTGATTAAGAATTGAACAATACGAATAACTTGGTATAATTATTGAATCTTCCACAAACCCTTAAAATTATTGTAACTTAACCTTTTCTATCCATCTTTTGCAAATTAACAAGATAATAAAACTTTTAGATGGCAGTGGGCATGGGTTTGTAACACGCAAAAAGGCGTATGTGAAAAATCTCAGAAACCCACATTTCTACGTTTAAATAATTATGAAACAGATAATTTACAATATAATACCCTAAGTATCTGCCGTTTAACTTGTGGTAAATATGGAGCACTTTGGCCCAGACCAACAGCAACCACATCGCTAGCACGCCAAATAATTCAGTTTCATCCTGGGTAGGTATTGAATTATAAACTTTATCAGTGCTAGTTTTTAATGCCTTATCGTTACAGCAATGTTCGCTTTGAGTTTTCTGATGCAAGTGTCGAAGTAGGAAGCTTTTTAACTGAAATAGGAATAATATTTTGTCAAAATATAGGCAAGGAATGTAAAGGAAACTGTTCCGTTGAAAGTAACACAGAAGTAGTTATTTCCATATCTGTAACGACTTCCAATCTTAAACTGAGCTGGAACACTGACGAAGCATACAATTTGGAAATATTTACTAAAGGTTTTTATAAAGTTTTATTTCATTAATTATTAATAAGTTACTATATGATAGCTGCTTGCGGAAACTTACAGTACCTACTCAACACATTTTATATAGAAGTTCAACATGAATTATAATCGATTAAAAATTATGCTACCTTGTAAAATACTAAAACTGAAAAAAATTATCAGCACTTACTATTTAATGTTAAGAATAAAACTTCAGGTTAAAATTTACATCATTTAAAAAGTATATCCTAATTGTCGCTATGGTACGAAGAACATCTTTCAAATATGAATGTCAAAGTTCTTTAAATATTGCTTAGCTGTCTAATTTTTTTTGTTTTTTTCGAACTTACTTTTAATATATTTTAACGGTCCGAACAAACAATAATCTGAAAAAACAAGAGCGTCTTAGAAGCGTGTAGACCAAAAAGTGTGCTGACGAAGTTTATGAAATATATTGTTTGAATTCTTTTGTTAGCTTATTTTCGACTGATAACTTTGCGCGTAAAGTCTTCACCAATTTTCGATTACTAACCAGGGAAGGTCACGATACGTTGTCGCTAGAATTTGATTAAGGCTGTGTTTATTGCCACTGACCATTTTCTTCGGAAAAATAGGGAAAAAACTGAAAAGCTGACTAATAAAAGTAATTTTTGCGATCGCGTTGGCCATGAAACCGTCAGAGACAAGATCGAAACTTTTTTATTTACCAATGCGCAAATCCTTTGCAAGTAAAATGGTGCAAAGTTTTTGAAAAAATCTAAAACGGTTCCGGAGAAAAACGCAAAAAACGAGGCGTTTGTAAAAACGGTTTTCCCTATGTTAAACGCCTATTCAAGTCGAATAGATTTAGTTATAACGGATATACCACAACTTCTCAAATCATAGCGCTTGTGCAGGGTTTCGTTTTTGCCTTTTTTCTCCGAAACCGCTCAAGATTTTTTCAAAAACTTTGCACCATTTTACTTGCAAATGATGCCCTCATTGGTAAATAGAAGAATTTCGATTTTGTCTCTTGCGGTTTAATGGCCAACGCGATCGCAAAAATGACGTTTTTATACCAATTTTTTAGTTTTTCCCCTATTTTTTTCGAAGGAAATGGCCAGTGGCACGTATAACTCTGGAAAACATTTAGTTTTGATGTACTTGATGCAATAAACACAGTTTTAATCAAATTCTAGTTACAACGTATCGTGACCCTCCCTTGTAAATCTAGTTTATGCAATTCACATTTAAAAAACAAAAATTAGCATGTACTTAAACTGGCTGTGTTATCAAGGAAATTATTATGTTGATGCTTTTCCGAAGGAATACTGCGAAATTTACACAAATTTTGAAACGTTGTATCAATATCATAAAGCGTTTTATTTTTTAATTGCAAAAAAAAAGTGTACATTCTTTTTTTTAATTATAGGTAACCGAGTAAGTGTTCAACTGTTGGCTGAAACAGTATACGGAGCTAGACATGGCTTAGAAACTCTTTCGCAATTAGTTGCCTCATATCATATAACTACACCTAATACAAAAGATTCACAATGTGGTTTAGTTTTGGTAACTGGAGCTAGAATTCGCGATAAACCAATATATCGTCATAGAGGTGTATTGTTGGACACTTCTAGAAATTATTTGCCACCAAGTACAATAGAAAGGCAAATCGATGCCATGGCGTGTTCCAAACTTAATGTTTTACACTGGCACGCCACTGACAGTCATAGTTTTCCTATTGAATTTCCAAGTGTACCCCAACTTTCGAGGTTTGAAATATTAAATGAATCATTACAGTTATTTACTTATGAGATTTGATAGATATGGGGCATATTCTGATAAACAGACATACCAAGCTAGTACCATTCGGAATTTAATCAATTATGCACAAGTACGGGGTATAAGGATTATTTTGGAAATTGATGCGCCGTCGCACGCAGGAAATGGATGGCAATGGGGTCCCGAAGAAGGACTAGGGAATTTGGCAGTCTGCATTAATAAAAGTCCCTGGAGATCATACTGCATTCAGCCACCTTGTGGACAACTAAATCCCGTAAATAAACGATTATACGACATTTTGGGAGAGCTTTTCAGAGATACAATAGACATATTTCAGGACGATGAAGTTTTTCACATGGGAGGCGATGAGGTACAATATTTAAAACTATAAAAATGTGTATTTGTACCAGGGGTTTGAAGCGGAGCACGGAGCTGGAACACGGAGCAGTGGAGCAATAGGTTTTTGCCCGGAGCAGGAGCGGAGTCCGGAACAAATTATTTTGATTGCTCCACTGCTCCAGTTTATTACGTGAAATTTTTTTTTTAATGTTTGAAGATCAATAATTTGGTTTTTCAAACATTTATTTAACTTCACTTATTTGTTAGAGTCAAATATTGTTATTTTTGACCAACTTCTACATATCGGATAAAATTAAAACTTTGTTTTAAAAAAAAAATTTAATCACAAAACTTTTTTTTGTTAAATGTTAACAATATTTGGAGCATGAAGCGGAGCTGAAGCGGGCATTTTGATGCCAGAGGGGAGATGAAGCGGAGCAATTAAAAAATTGGACCGCTTCAAACCCCTGATTTGTACAAATGGTAAAATAAACGTAACGAATTATACGGACTATAAGACGCACCCCAAATTTATGCGAAAATTCCCTTCACCTGTCAAATTTGCGTTTTCAACCAATCACTAATCTTAAATTTTCTAGACACTACCAATAGAAGCAATATTACACGGTAATAATTTTACATTCCCCTGTCAGATGTTGATCCTCCTGTCAAATTTGCGTTTTCGACCAATATCAAACTCAGATTTCCTAGAAACGACCAATAAACATAATCATACACTGATAATTTACTTTTTGTGCGATCGTACTAGAAACAGCTGTTTGACGGACGCGTTAGCAACCATAAAGTACTGCATTACCGGCTCTAACCTTAGCAACGGCCGTAAAAGTTACTTTTCAGGCCGTTACCCTTAGCAACGGCCGGTAATGCAGTACATACGCCGTCATCTGTCAGTGACCGAATGTCACGTAGTTTCTAACCTATAATTTTGAAAATTACTAAAAATTTAAATTGTTTTTAATTCGATCGCACAAAAAATGTAATATGCACCTCGGCCAAAACGTACTTTTTGGCCTTGATACATAAATAACTATTTCGCAATTAACAGATTTTCATGCGTTTATTGGTCGTTTCTAAGAAATCTGAGTTTGTGATTGGTGGAAAATATAAATTTGGAGAGGGAATAAAATATTTTGGTCTTGATAATTTTTTGACAGATTTCGACGACCAATAGCGTTACTTTAATATAGATTAAACCACACCCCTAACACACCACTCTGACAGTACTTGTAAAATTTGACATAACAGATTATGTATACAGGCTGTCACACAAAAAAAACCGCAAGCTGTAAGTCCGTTATTTGTGGTCTGATTTTGTTGAACAAAAACCCAAATGAAATGTCTGTTCAAATACTATAAACTGAATTGCATTTCAATTTTTTTCAAGGTCAACTTAAATGTCAAACGATAGTCAATTTTTTTTTTCAAATGGCACCATCTATTATTTTTTACTAAATCTGGTAGACATTATTTTTCTGAATTCAATGATGTAATCATAAGTTAATTTTAGTGCAAAACTAATAAGAAATAAAAAATAAAAGTTTAACTAAAATAGGTTAGGTTTCACAAAATTTTCAAGCGTGCCGTGGAAAACAAAAAAATCTTTAATCAACAAATGTCATTTAAACGTCAGTGTGGTATTTAAATGACATTTGTTGATTAAGATTTTTTTGTTTTCCACGGCACGCTTGAAAATTTTGTGAAACCTAACCTATTTTAACTAGTTAAACTTTTATTTTTTATTTCTTATTAGTTTTGCACTAAAATTAACTTATGATTACATCGTTGAATTCAGAAAAATAATGTCTACCAGATTTAGTAAAAAAAAATAGATGATGCCATTTGAAAAAAAAATTGACTATCGTTTAACATTTAAGTTGACCTTGAAAAAAAATTGAAATGCAATTCAGTCTATAGTATTTGAACAGACATTTCATTTGGTTTTTTGTTCACTAAAATCGGACCACAAATAACGGAGTTACAGCTTGCGGCGTTTTTTGTGTGACAGCCTGTATACCTACATATTATTTTGTTCATTAATTTTTATTAAAATATAATTTTTGAATTAAAAATTAGTTATAAATGATCTATTAATAATAACAATCGGAGTAAGTAGTAGGTATACTTTAATTTATCTAAATTAAACAACATTTTAATTTGACAGATAGGTTAGGTGAAGGAAATTTTCGGACAAAATATAACTCGTGCATTGCAAATAATCTATAATTTTTGACAAATCTTCACTCATGCAAGTTGAAGCAGAAAAAAACACGAGTGCACTTGTGTTTTTTTCAGCTCAACTTGCATTCGGGCATATTTACCAAAAATTATCGATAATTTTCAATGCACTTGTTATATTACTACTGACAATTTTTAGAAATAATATTATATTATACCTTCGGACCATAAGATGCAACCCAATTTTAAATCGATTTTTTTAAGAAAAAAGTGCGTGTTATAGTCTGCAAAACACTGTAAGTACATAATTTCTATTTAACTTCATTTTAACAGGTATTTTTACCCTGTTGGAATTCATCACAAGAAATAGTTAACTTTTTACAAAACAACGGACAAGGTAGAACCACGGAAGACTTCCTAAACTTATGGGGTGAATTTCAAAAATCTGCATTAGATGTGTACGACAGAAAAGCAGGACATACGAATACATCAATTATCGTTTGGTCCAGCCAGTTGACAAATCCTGATACAATTGAAGCCTATCTTCCACCAAATAGGTATTTTTTTAATATTTTTATTTACAGCATTCAGGCGCAACCTTAAGCTGCGTTCACATAGAAAAGTACTGTATTGTATTGTATTGTATTGTATTGTATTGTATTGTATTGTATTGTATTGTATTGTATTGTATTGTATTGTATTGTATTGTATTGTATTGTATTGTATTGTATTGTATTGCAACGTGCCTGCAAGAGTAGCGTTCACACATAGAGGTATTGTAGTGTTTGTACACTAAAGGCGATTACCACGCGCATACGCAGGGTTAATCCACTATGATTGGTTCTTGTTATGAGGTATTGCAAGAAGCTTGGCGCTTGCAAACTCTTCCAAGCGGGCTAGCAACGCAATTCCACTACTTTGCCTATGTGAACGCTATCATTTGATATTCGTATACTTAACTTTGCTTACGCTACAATACAATACAATACTTTTCTATGTGAACGCAGCTTGTGTGCTACGAGAACACTGATATAGCCAGATTATTTGCCCTGAACGTTTATCAATATTTTTTTTAAACTGAAAAGATCTTAAATAAAATAAAAAATCGCTAAATTTTTATTTTTGCTTTTATCTAGTCAAGTAAACCATACATTTTTCAAAACATCTGAATATCGCTATAAAATGAGCTACAATATATTTGATTTGATAACCGAATCTTTATCTTCCTTAAAAAATAACTATTTATTGCTTAAAAATTGAATAATAACTCAAATTTATTTTCTTTCGTCTTGTTTCAATTAAAAACGTACTAGTAAAAATAATACTTCATGTACATTTATTACTAATTGCATACAAAACAATCTTTACTTGTGAAATACACCGCGCCGTATCGTGTTATGACCAGGTATTTACCGACGTAAGATCGAATCCCGTACAAGTAATTTTTTTTTTTTTTTTAATTGGTAATATGTGCTTGTACTTAAAGTTTGGCGTTAGATCTGCAAGGTCCTAAATAGTAACTGTGCAAAATTTGGTCCCGATCGGCCAACGGACCTAGGATTCTATAGCGAACAAACAAACACACAAACAAGCTCTTTTATATATATAGAAGAAGATAATATGATTTACCGGTAAATTACCGGTAAACCGGTTTTGATTGACAGTTTTACCGAATTACCGGTAATTCAAAAAGTCGGTAAATTTACAATCCCTATCCCGAACGATAGGTAAACAATAAACACATTTCAAGAAGATTAAAAATCATAACCAAGATAGATATTATTAAAATAACAATATACAGGGTGATTTAATTTGACTGTTGCACCCCTAGAACTTTGTTATTTTAAGAGGCAACACCTATACACCTTTTTGAAAATCGTTTCTCAATCGAATGCCGTTCAAATGTTTTTTCTACGATGTCAGACTGGCGATTGCAACTTTTTTTTTAAATGACATGGTATACTTTTTTTTATTGATTCTGGTAGAAAATTAAATTCTAAATCAATCCGATAGTGCATTAAAAAAATTAGCATATATGGGAAAATTTTTGAGAAAAATGACTTTAAAAGCTATTTATTATTTTACACAAAATTATTGTATTTGACTAAACAAAACACAATCGCTGTAATAATTGACATTTTATAACTTGTCTAATTGTGTTTTATTATTTTTCGAAAAAAATCATTGTGTCATAAAATTGATACGCCTTTAAATACACATTCACAGAAGCAAATCGACGGCAAGTTCATTTTCAATTTAATGCTCACAAAATAATGATTTTTCGTCGAAAAATAATAAAACATAATTAGACAAGTTTTAAACTGTCAATTACTACAACGATCATGTTTTGTTTAGTTAAATACAACAATTTTGTAAATAGTAATAAACAAACTCAGTTTTCTTAATTTTTTTCCCATGTATATTAATGTTTTTAATACACTATCAGATGTAGAATTTAATTCTCCATCAGAATTAATATACCATATAATTTCAAAAGAAAAGTTGACAATCGCCAGTCTGACATTTCATTATAGAAAAAACTTTTGAACGTCATTCGGTAAAGAATTTTCCACAATTTACAAACATACAGGGCCGCCCTTAGGTATGGGCGATATGGGCCTGCGCCCGGGGCCCCGCGCTACCAGGGGCCCCGCGCTACCAGTTGTTCGCATTTTAAAAAATCATGAAAGGCCTTGCAGAAAATTAATGTTTATAAATTAAATGTATACAGGGTGGTCCACTTTTTTGTAGCCGGAGTTTAACAGTCGATACAAAACTTATCTACTATTTTAAAGTGAATATTCCATATCAACGTGGGTCCATAAACGCTTCATTTTAAAGATACAGGGTGTTGAAAAAAAACGATAATTTTTAACCATTTCTCGACCAGTAGATATATTTAAACCAAATTTGGTATACAGCCCCACACGTTAGGTATCACATTCGGTGAGAATGTCAAGCCTCACAAGCAACCAGTGGCGAAGTTGTGGGGGTTCAGTTACAATAAATTTTATAAAAAACTGGTACGGCTCTGTTCAAAATCAAACTCGAACTGTTTTTTGGGTAGAGCATTTTATTCTAAACAAAAAGTGTTTCTTCACTTTTCTTCGTATCTGCCACCGTTTAGCGCGGAATTTGATTTATTTTACCATTCTCCGGAAAAATTAGCTCATAAATTCCATCTAAACATATCTCTAATATTCGAAATAAAGAAGTAATAACCGAGTTTTGCAGTTTTTAATAACAACCTGCTAATAATAAAGGAATAAGTTCTATTAAATTAACGCTTAATGATCCACATTTGGACCATTTACTCTGCAATTTGCAATTTTCTGCTTTTCGCGATATTTTTAGATCGAACTTAGAGCAAATTTTTTTATATGTTTGAAACATATAAGGTTTATAGGGCGTTTCCTCTAAATATAACAAAGTTATAGGGGTGCGACAGTCAAACTGAATCATCCTGTATACTAAACTCAAATTTTTTTACAAGATTTTTTTTAAATCAACAGTATAATAATAATAAAATAAAGGTAATACAAAAAAATAGGTAGTTAGGCGCATTAAAGTTTGATAAAATTGGAAAAATATAAAGTAGAACGTTTATGTTTTTTCTTTGGGAGGTAGGGCAGAGGACAAAAGGTTTAATTGCAGAAAATGTCCTCCCAAAGTAGGACGGGTGGTCACCCTACCACGGATGTACGCGCGAAGCAAAAGTGAGACTATACTGTTTATTTTCATTTAATGTCTTATTAAAATTGGTGGGGGCTCCGTAAAACGTAAAACGTAGGTATGGTAAGGGTTCCGCAATTTTGAAAAACCTTGGAAGAGTTCCGCAACAAAATCAGTTTGGGAACCGCTGAATTACATTCACTAGTAGTAATACCACAGAACATACCCGTAGTACCACACTAGTACCATATAGCCTTACCTTTGCCCTTTGCTTCGCGGGTGCGTTGACATTTCATAGCATCCAACCACGGTTTACTACGCAGGTTCGGATGCCTGTCAAAAAATCGAGAACTTTTCAGTTATAATATATTAAGGGAACATTATTTTGCCGGTAAAATTATTGACAAAAGTTTGTTACTTTGGTAACATCCTGAGACAAAAGACATGACAAAATCCTGAGCCGAAGGCGAGGGATTTTGTCATTCATTTTGTCGAGGGATGTTACCTATAAGTAACAAACTTGAGTTAAAATTTTTCCTGCAAAATAATGTTCCGAAATATATTTGATTAGACTATTTCCCAAATAAGATACCAAAAATAATTACAATTTTCGTTTATTATTTGTTAACATTTTCGATAGCGTACCAACCTCTGTAGCGCATTTAAATCGTAACTCCTTTCCTTGCAAAAATTTTCAAATTGTTTCCATATTGACATTTTGGATGCAACAGTATTTTTGGGAGTTATATTTGCAACAGTTTTTTGTATTTCTTCTATGGAAGTTATTCCGAAACGGCTCATGTCAAATAATATATTTTACAACTGTCAAACATCTGTAAACAAACAACCAGGTTGCTAAGGATATAATTGACATGACAACGGGATGTTTTCGCTATTTTGGAGGTGAAAAAATCCCTAGGGATTTTATCGCTTAAAAATGAACGTGATTGGTCAAAACATTAAGGCGTGACTATAATTTGACAAAGTGATTGGTTTATATCAGTTTATATGACCATGAGGGGAATAGTCGACATAATTTTTTCCTAGATTGCGATAAGTCTAGAAACTGACCATGGCCAACTTCATTCATAATCCGCTACGCTACTTATATGGCCGTCCCAATTGACCATAAACGTCGTTCCCAGGTAAACGTCAAAAAAGTACGTCAACTGGCGCTCCCTGTGAAGTATATCAATAACTATATTTTTTAAATTGATAGTTAGTCACATATTTCCATAAGACTTTGGACTTGAATAATAATTATTTACCTGTAAAAATAACCAACAGCAATCAACTTCGCTTATGGGAGATTTCCTAAGGTAAATATGTGCTTTATCAATCTCACAACTTTTTGACGGGTTTGTTGGTTTGCTAAAAAATATGTATACTTTTCCCAAATTCAGTGACAATTGCGAATTAAATCTTGAAGAATAATTGTTACAACTATTCATAAAAATATTTGTTGATTTTTTCTCAACTTGGACATTTAACTGCCATTATTAGTATTAACATGACATTTTTGAACATAAATGACATTTAAAATACATCACTGAGGGCGCCACCTGACGTACTATTTTGACAGTCGATTTTGACTTCTCACAACAATGAAACATTTGGAATTGGGACGGCCATATAAGTAGCGAAGAAAGCAGCTGAGCGGATTATGAATGAAGTTGGCCATGGAACTGATTCGTGGTTGTGCTATCTTAATTTTAAACAGAACTAACTCATAAATTCGGTTAAACATTATTATATAATATGTACATCCACTGATTGATTCAAATCGAGGTTAGCAAATTTTAATGGGATAATAATTCCGGAAGTAGCTACCGGCCTCGGCATTATACACGGTCTACTACACAGGTTGAGAAACTTCCATATAAAAGCGACTGAGGCCGATAACTAGTTATTGAAATTATCCCACAGATGGCGATAAGTCTAAGAACCGTTCGCCATAAATTATCGCTAGATGACGATAAATCTAAGGACCGGTTCGTGCACAAGATTTTGACATAGTTAGCGAGATTTTAAAGCTTTCTCTTGAAAAATTTGCAAAGTAAGAATTTAATCAATCAAAGGATACATAAAAAAATATTTTAACGGAACTTTTAAGTCAGTTTTGTTCAAAATAAGATCCGACCTAGTGCAAGCACGGGCTCTTAAACTTATCGCCATCTAAGGGATTTTTATGGCAACTGCTTCTTAGACATCGCCGTCTAGCGGAAATTTGTCGAAAAGTTCCAGATTTTTTGACAGGCTTCCTATCTGTGTAGTAGACAGTGCAGCGGCGTGCGGTCCATGGATGCGTTGGATGCGGCGCATCCCCTAAAATTCACGTCAAGAATTTTTTTTTTACGTATCATATTTGAATTTCGTGTAGCTTTATTTCGCTTTGATTTTATTTTTTGTTACGTGATAATTTTATTTATTATATACGATGTTTTGCCTGCTCGAAAATTTGCGTTATATAATCTACATCCAGCGAGCGGCTGACGAAATGTGTGCGATGCACAGCGCTAACGATTGTGAGCCCGACTGAGGGATGCGTTTCTGATTGTGGATTCGAAATTTGCGTTCTTGGCGCATGCGCACTGCGATGCAGTCCCTAGTCTATTGCCCGCATCGTTGCTTTACTTAACAGCTACGGGAAGCGATTACTCTCATGGTTCCTCTGTGTGGGGCAACTGTTATATGGTAGGGCAGCCGCACTCGATTGATATTACTGCACGCTTCAAAATAATCATTTCCGTTGTAAATTGATTTTTGTTTACTTTCTTTAAATCAAACTTCTTCTATTTAAATAAGCTTAACTCTATTTTTAGTGCACTGTTTCGCTACTTAGAATTTTGATTATTATTTAATACGACCCATAATATGGATGAAACTGTGGTTAATAATAATTGCAATTTTTGATTGAAAATTTAAAGAATATGAAAAGAATTTTCCGGATTTTCTATTACAATCACTTCAGCCAACTTATGGAAAATACTTTGATTTTATGAAGTTAAAAAGTCAATTAGTTTACGTGTACTCGACTCCCGACTTTCATTTAAAATCTATAAATTGCATAAAAGAATTAATTGTGAAAGATGAGCTAAAAGATGTTTTGACAGAAGTATTTAAATTAATACAATTAATTTGCGCTATACCTTCCACGGTTCCACGAGCGCATCGGCTGAACGATCGTTTTCGACAATAAAAAGAATAAAAACATTCACCAGAAGCAGCCAAAATGGCGATAGACTGTCTGCTCTCGCTTTAATATCAATTGAAAAAAAATCATTGCTAAATATGAAAAATGAAAAAAGATTGTATGATGTTGCTATAGACGAATTTTGTAAAAAAGATCGTAGAATAAAATTAATTAAAAAAAAAAAAAATTGTTCGTTTTTTTGGACAGCATCCCCTGGTTGAAAAGTCACCGCACGCCACTGAGACAGTGGTTTTACATGGGAGTTTCCCAGCCTGTGTAGTAGACCATGCATCCAACGCTGTCAAACTATCAGACTGACCTTCGTGGTATCGTGATTCGTGGATCGGAATGCTTAGGCTTATTCGGCAAAATTTTTGGGCTTAACAACTAGTTCCGAACCGTCTGCGCCAACAAAACTATTATCTAGTTATGATGCAACCAATCCCGCCAAAAGATATTCGCTACATTCAGAGGCGAATTTAACGGCGGGCGCACCGGGCGCGCGCCCTGGGTCCCGACTTCTGAAGGGCCCCGCAAAACCCCAACTTTATTTATTTAAATATATGGTTTACATGTATTTTTATTTTCCCGGTCTCTCGCTCTCTTTTTTAAGGGGCCCAATATTTTCTTCTGCGCCCAAGGCCTCAACCGACTTTAATCCGCCTCTGGCTATATTATTCGTTTAAAGTTAATGTTAAATCATAATTTGTCCTTCACTTTTGCTTTTAGTTCTAGACCTAAAATCTAATTATTTGACATGCAAATTTTGTTTGTTTTAGATACGTGGTAGAAACATGGGTTCCAACCACAAACGACTTGCCACAAAAACTGCTACAAAAAGGTTACAAAATCATTATATCTACCAAAGATGCTTGGTACCTGGATCATGGATTTTGGGGTGTTACCCGATATTATACCTGGAGAACAGCATATAAAAACAAACTACCTCGCCACTCTGGTGTTCTTGGGGGAGAAGTGTGCATGTGGGGAGAACTAGTTGATGAATATTCCATAGACTCAAGAATTTGGCCAAGAGCTGCAGCTGCTGCAGAACGTCTCTGGTCTGACCCTGAAGAAGATACAGATAAAGCAGAAACTAGATTTTACCGACATCGTGAAAGACTGACTACTCGAGGTATTAAAGCAGAAGCAGTAGCACCACTTTGGTGTGTGCAGAATGAAGGAAAGTGTTAAATATATATTTAAATAATAAAAAATGTGATTAGTGCACTGGACTACTAAATAATGTTTTAATTTAAGAACTAGCAACGTAAATTAAATAAATAAATATTTATTTTAGAATAAAATATAGGAAAAATAGTTTCAAGTTATTTTTCTGGTAACCTAACTTATTTTATTTAAAATTATTTAATAATAAAATTATGACAAATGGGCATAATATTAACTTTAATTAGTTAAAATTAATTAACTGACGCTATAGCAGTTTTCGTAATTAAACCGGAAGTGGAGAAATCCGGAAGTAACTTTAAACACTTAAATGTCACATCTTTACAAATATAAACATACTCCAATCTGAAATTTATAAAGTCCTTAGTAGAAATTCACAACTTATTGGGTTCTCTTCTTACACACATTATACATAATTTTGGGTACATAGAGAAATGTAAAATACATTAATTTGTGAGCATACATAATTTTTTGTGCGATCGTACTAGAAACAGCTGTTTGACGGACGCGTTAGCAACCATAAAGTACTGCATTACCGGCCCTATCCTTAGCAACGGCCGTAAAAGTTACTTTTCAGGCCGTTACCCTTAGCAACGGCCGAAAAAGTAACTTTTACGGCCGTTGCCAAAGAGAGGGCCGGTAATGCAGTACATACGCCGTCATCTGTCAGTGACAGAATGTCGCGTAGTTTCTAACCTATAATTTTGAAAATGACTAAAAATTTAAATTGTTTTTAATTCGATCGCACAAAAAATGTAATATGCACCTCGGCCAAAACGTACTTTTTGGCCTTGATACATAAAATAACTATTCTTTAATTCCCTCTCTGCTCTGAAAAATGCTATAATTAACTCTTTTGCCAAACTGTTAAAGAAAAATTCCATTAACAAAAAAGAGTCAACCACAACTACAGCAATCCAGAATTTAGAAATGAATTACAAATTGGGCGCTAGTCGCATACTACGGTTCGTTTCTTTACTCAAAAGTTGAAAGCCCCTTATTCAGATGGCAGTCTAATACGGATTCATTTTGTTACTTAGGAGATTGCTATTCTGGCATTCTTCTCTTTTGCGTGGGTATTTTTGTGGTTAGGCTATGTTTTGATCTTTAATAGTCGACACATAAAAGTTTGTGTACTAAAATAAGATGAGCGACAGTGATCGTATGCCGAAAATAGATTTAAGTAAAGTTAAACAGTCTGATTTGGATTTTATGAAGTTTGTCGAACAACAAAATTTGCGACGGGTTCAAAGGCTTCAACGTCTTCGTAAAAAAAACCTGTTCACTGCTGGACTTTTTGGTTGTGGAGTACTAGGAGTATATGTGTATTCTATGTATGCTGTCAAACAAGAACGCTTTTTAGACGATTTTGATGAACCAGCTAAAACTATTGAGCCACAATAATTTTATAATTTTTAATTATGTCGTCAGTAGCTGGTAACATAAGATTGCCTCCTCTACCAACAATAAGAGATTTAATTCGTTTATACAGATTAAGAGCTCTTCGCCAATTATCTCAAAATTTTTTGTTAGATGAACGTATAACTGATAAAATAGTAAAAGCAGCAGGTAATGTTCACAATCATTACGTGTGTGAAGTAGGACCAGGACCTGGTGGCATTACAAGATCAATTATTAAAAGAAATCCAAAAAAATTAATAGTGGTTGAAAAAGACGCCAGATTTTTACCGACTTTGGAATTGTTACAAGATGCAAGCAAAAATTTCACCAAAATGGTTATAGAAATTGGAGATATTCGGTCTTATAACTTTGAAGCTGGATTTGAAACGGCTATCAAGAATGATTGGTATGACGATCCTCCACCCATACATTTAATTGGTAATTTACCATTTAACGTATCGACAAACTTAATTATCCGTTGGTTAAATGCTGTATCAGAAAAACGCTCTGCATGGGCGTTTGGCAGAACATCAATGACATTGACATTTCAAAAGGAGGTGGCCGAACGCATGGTGGCTCCTATAACACATAAACAAAGATGTAGATTGTCAGTTATGTGTCAGATGTGGTGTGACGTCCAACATAAGTTTACTATCCCAGGAAAAGCATTTATACCAAAACCAGATGTTGATGTTGGTGTTGTTACTTTAGTACCATTAAAAGATCCCTTAGTTAAATTGCCTTTTAAGATGGTGGAAAAAATTCTTAGGCATACTTTTAATATGCGGCAAAAATTTTCAATGCGTGGAGCGGAACGTCTTTTCCCAGAAGACTTGAGACCGGTGTTAGGTAATATCCTTACTTTCATAAAAAGCAATATAATTATAAAAATGAAAATAACTTATTTGGAATCATATACAAATGTCTTGAAAACAATTAAAAATCGTGATGTTTATATCTAAAATTTTAAAGTTTTCTTCATATCTTTTTTTGAAAATCAAAACATCCTAATATTCATAAGGCTTCTTATATTTAAAAAAAAAAAAAAAAACGTTTCAAAATTATGTTACAGTATGATTTGGTAGCTATTTAATAAATAGGTAGGGGTTATTTTTAGGCAAGTAAATAATTTATATTATTTAGATGAATGCTTAACTAGAATAGTTTAAAAAACCCATTTTTATGTATAAAAAAACAGTACACAATTTTTTGTTGTATCTTAGTTTTCCTTATTCTTGTATTATAATTACAGGGCCAAAACTGTTTGCACTAGCTGATGTGGACCACACGGCAAGACCGTTTGAAATAACCAACGAAGAGTTTGCCAGACTGTGTTATGCGTATAAAGCAATTTGTGAAGAATTACCTATTGTAGAAAACTATGATTATAGAATTCGAAGCAACAAAGTAATTACTGCTACTGTTACGTCTTAGTTATGATTATGTAGTTTATTAATTTTGTTTTGAATAAAGTTTGTTAACTTAAATTTGTTTAAAGATTATATTTTGTGTTTGGGTAAATAAAATCGACTGCACTATTAACAATATTATAAAGAGAAATTGATAATTATCAGCTTTAATAAAAGTAAATATTTTTATAAAACCGACAACAAATATTATTGAAAAGGAAATTTCATATTTTATTAAATTTAAACATAAAAACTCATCAATTATGTTAAATATTTGAATGCAATAATTTAACCCATTTAAAAATGGCAGTCTTTAGTTCTTCAAATGTGTAAAACAAATAAGTGTTAAACACATCACCCCAACAATCTTATTCAACACCAACTCTGATCTTTTTTGTTTCTTCTAAAAAAAAAGTTCTAAATGAAAGATATTTTTAGTGGTTCTAATTTTTCAAATTAATGTTTTTAAAGTTAAAAACTTCTGTCAAATTTGAAAAATGTTTTAAAGATTGATTTGAAATGTCTTTCTCTGAACATTGACCCCATCCACATCTTACTTACATACTTAATAACGATTGTATACCCACAGATGGTTGAAATTATGATTTAAAAAATTAATAATCAATTTTAATTACGACTTCAAGCCCATTTTTGGATCGACATAACAAACGTGTAGTTTAAATGTGATGATTTACCTTGCATGATTATAATTTATTAAAATATAAAAATTGTATCAAGTTACAGACTAATTAATTGTATGAAAGTTAGACTGCTTCTGTTCAATAAAATTTCATTTTTTACCTTCAAATAATGCACTAATACTTCAAAATTTATTTATAAATATGGTGCCACTAGCACTAGGCGTTAAGATTATTTGTTTTAACTAATATAAAACATTTACTGATATTTTAGTTAGTAAAGCGATTAATTATGTTAACCTAAGTAAAAAAAAAACTACCTCAATTATCAGTTTTGTGTCAACATACACAATGTTTTTTAAAAATGAACACAAAACAATACAAAAAAAAATGGATTTTCATAAAACTATTTGAACTTCCACATCATTTCAGTGATTTTCTAGAAAATATTTCCAATAGTTTTCAAATAATAGTTGCAGATACAACCACTTTTAAGAATGCTAAAAAACAAATGTTTTAAACAGCCTCAACGACAAAACATGCACAGAACAGTACAGGGTGGTTCAAATTCGATGGGATTGCATGGGTATCTCGCTTAATATTCTAGATAGAAAAACAGTTAAATTACCAAAAATGTGGTTTTTTGGGACAAACTTAGAACCGTTTTCAGAAATATTCTACCATTTCCGGTTTTTGAGTTATTAAATAAAAAGTGTTATTTTGTCATATTAATAATGTGTCACATGTCCATTATTGTTGTAAATATCGAAAACATTTATGGAGATTATTTTTAGATATTTTTGTTTAATTTGTACATACTAAAAAAAAAAAATTCGCTCGCCGTTCAAAAGTTATGATACAAACTTACCTTTTTCTAAATAGAAACTATAGTTGGCTATGACCTATTTAAATTCCTTAGTTGTTTCTCATTCCAAATATATAAGGGTTGATGTATTTATTTTCAATAACACGCAAGTTACGACAGTTTTTTCTTTAAGAAAAACAGTAGGCTGTGAAAACATAAAAAAAAACAAGGTGTAAAACTTTTTAAAACTCATGTGGTACAAGTCACCAAGGTTTTTTAATTTGTTGTTTAGATAAACATTGTAAATATTTGAACATAAAATAACAACAACAAAGTCGGAATCAGCAGTTATGTAGTATATTGCTGTTTATCTTATGTTCAAAAATTTCTCAACAACAAATGCAAAAATCTTGGTAACTTGTACCATATGAGTTTTGTAAGGTTTTACACCTTGTTTTGTTTTCAGAGGCTACTATGATTTTCTTTAAAAAAAACACTAAAAAACCTTCGTAACTTGCGTATTATTGAAAATAAAAACATCAACCCTTATACAGGGTGATTGATTGAGACCGGGCATTAAAAATATATGAAGAATGAAAAAGGGTATGGATCTGAAATTTTGGTTATGACCATCATTATGCCATTGCATCTGATCTGTTTATTGAAAATATTTTCAATATGGCGACACTTCCGGAAATACCGGAAGTTGACGTCTACTTCCTTATTTCAAATACAATGGTATATTTTTTATTGCATTTTTGGATTTAACACGTTATTTTAGGGGGACTTTTATTAGCATTCCCTATACCTAGTGCAGTCATTTTTTAGATTTTTGGACTTTTTTGAAAATTTTTTGATTTTCACCGTGATGCTTAATATTATCTAACATGGCCATTTTTAAAGAAAAAACGCTTAAATTTAGACCATGCCTAGAAGAAACCTTGGACTACATCCTGGAATTTTTGCAATCGATGAATTACTTACAGGGTGTCCAAAATTTAATTTTCTTTTAATACAACTTCAGACCACTAAAACTCGTTTTTTTCAAATACAATGCCCAAACTTTTTTTTCATTTTCTAATGCAAAATTACATTCTGCATCAACCTGTATTTGCGTTTCCTATACCTAACTGCAACAGTTTTCGAGTTATTAAGAATTTTTGATAGAGTTAAGAGAAATTGCAACATTTTTAAATAGTAAGCCTTGGAAATGACAGCAAATGCCAATATTAATAACTGTAAACCACTTTTATTGCGTTTGTCTGAAGCATCCATGAAAATGTATAATCAAGAGTATTCAAACACGAATATTTTGAACTTATTTTATATTCATGAAGGATGTAACAAGATTATTGAAAGAACTTGCCGCGTGGTCATTGAGAGTTATCCTTATTTGACTGTAATGACCAGACAGAAATTTTAATGAATAGAATCAATTTTTTTTTCAATTTAGAAGAGTGAAATCTGCTTGTATTCGACCTAAGCGTGTGACAAATGATGAAACTAACAAAGTTAACATCCTGAGATATTTTAATGACCATCCTCAGCGATCAATTCGATTGGTAGCGCAAGACTCGGGTTTAACATACTATGCTGTACAAGCTACATTAAAAATACACAACTATTCGTTCACACTTTCAATAATCTTCTGAATTTGTCCAAGAATGTAAAATAAATTCAAAATATCCGTGTTTGAATACTCTTGATAATCCATTTTCATGGATACTTCAGACAAACGCGATAAAAGTGGTTGACGGTTATTAAGTATTGGCATTTGTTGTCATTTCCAAGGCCTACTATTTAAAAATGTTGCAATTACTCTTAACTTTATCAAAAATTCTTAATAACTCGAAAATTGTTGCAGATAGGTATAGGAAACGCTAATACAGATTGATGCAGAATGTAATTTTGCATTAGAAAATGAAAAAAAAGTTTGGGCATTGTATTTGAAAAAAACGAGTTTTGGTGGTCTGAAGTTGTATTAAAAGAAAATTAAATTTTGGACACCCTGTAAGTAATGCATCGATTGCAAAATATCCAGGATGTAGTCCAAGGTTTCTTCTAGGCATGGTCTAAATTTAAGCGTTTTTTCTTCAAAAATGGCGGTGGTAGATAATATTAAGCATCACGATGAAAATCGAAAAATTTTCAAAAAAGTCCAAAAATCTTAAAAATGGCTGCACTTAGGTATAGGGAATGCTAATAAAAGTCCCTCTAAAATAACGTTTTGAATCCAAATACGCAATAAAAAATAGACCATTGTATTTGAAATAAGAAAGTAGACGTCAACTTCCGGTATTTCCGGAAGTGTCGCCATATTGAAAATATTTTCATTAAACAGATCAGATGCCATTATGGTCATAACCAAAATTTCAGATCCATACCCTTTTTCATTCTTCATATATTTTTAATGCCCGGTCTCAATCAATCACCCTGTATATTTGGAATGAGAAAAAAATAGGGAATTTTAATAGGTCATAGCTAACTATCGCTTCCATGACACATTATTAATATGACAAAAAAACACTTTTTGTGCGATTGTACTAGAAACAGCTGTTTGACGGACGCGAAAGCAACCATAAAGTACTGCATTACCGGCCCTATCCTTAGCAACGGCCGTAAAAATTACTTTTCAGGCCGTTACCCTTAGCAACGGCCGAAAAAGTAACTTTTACAGCCGTTGCTAAGGAGAGGGCCGGTAATGCAGTACATACGCCGTCATCTGTCAGTGACAGAATGTCACGTAGTTTCTAACCTATAATTTTGAAAATTACTAAAAATTCAAATTGTTTTTAATTCGATCGCACAAAAAATGTAATATGCACCTCAGCCAAAACGTACTTTTTCGGCCTTGTCTGTTTGCTGGCCGAGACGTAGTTACACTTTTTGGCCTTGATACATAAATAACTATTTTATTCAATTACTCAAAAACCGGAAATGATAGAATATTTCTGAAAACGGTTCTGAAGTGGTCTCAAACATCTGCATATTTTTGCTAATTTAACCGTTTCTCTATCTTAGACATTAAGCGAGATACCCATGCAATCCCATCTAATTTGGACCACCCTGTACTGGCAGACAGGCAGGTAGGTAGAAAACTAAATTAAAATTGTTATTTATGACATAAATTAATTACCTATGATGTTACAGTTGTTTATTATTAATTTTTAAAAACTACAGTAAAATAAGTGACAATCTTAATAAAAATTTATTTTTTCAAACAAAATAATACACAATTTTTTAACATTGATTGTCACGGATTATGGGCTGACCAATCGTATTTTGTAATATTTTAGTTAGTTTTAGAACATTGGATGGTTACAAACGTAATGATACATGATAAATGGGTGTTGAATGGCTTATTCAACACTTCCTTGCGATATGTTGCGCTGTATTAATTGGGTTTATCCGAATACCTTTGAGTGTAGGAGCTTTTCTATATTGTGGTTCTTAAAAAAAGGCAAAGATTAGCATTGTTTGTTATTACAGTTGGTAAATTAAAACTATGGTTTTAGCAATATAGTTGGGAAAAAAAATTACAAAAAGCATAATTACAAGTGTTGAAAGATATACACTGATCTGCAAAATGCTTAATAGTTCCTTAGCCAATTATGCAAACTTTTACTAAAATAAAAAATGTGAAAATTTACCCAAAATTTCAATGTTTTCTTTTAAAACAGTTGTCCATACATTATTATCGCAGTCACTCTCTAATTCTTCTGGCCAAATTTCAAAAATATGTTTTTCCACATCTGTTTGCAAATTTCTTAGATGCAACTGAACATCACTGATATAATTTTTGATATTGGATTGATAGATTGTCAAAAGTGATTGCAGTTCATTACTATCTGTTTCCAATTCAAATAATTCCTTAATCAGCATGTATAATGATCGCATTAGAGCTACATCTTCATAGGCACCACCTTGTTTAAGTTTAATAGCCTTAAGTTCCGTCTTTTTACGACTTCTCAGAGATTTGTTGCTGCGATGACTACTACAAAAAAGAAATGAAACATATATATATTTACAAATCGAAAATGATATTTTAAAACAATAAACGTTTCATTAATATTTGAATATATTCATAAGCTGTAGTAATCATCACTAAGAGTATAGTTATCAATTTTCAAAACAAAACATATAGTATTAATTTTAGCGAAGTAAAAATTTCACTTTGGGACTATATCTGTAAAACACATACCTACTAGATACTATAGAAGTACTATGTCCAGAAACTATCGACATCACATCATCTGCAAATGAAGTAACATGTTCTTCGTCTAGGTCAGCTATCAAATTTGTATTTCGCTTATCCATTTTTTTTTTACGTACTTCAGCTAATCGATTAAGTTGTTCGTAAAACGTGCCTTTCATGTTGACTAATTTATCAACCAGTAGTTTCGAATACTCAATGACGGCCATAAAAATATCAGATTCTTAAAATAAAAGATAAAAAAGCATGAACAACATTAATTAGCTAATTTAAAATACATAAAGTAAGTGACGTGCAAAAGCAGTTTAACTTTTTTTAAAAATTTATTTGAAAACTTATACAGAAGTTGAAACAAATTTGTATTAAAACTCTATTAAGCTGTCAAAATGAAATAGCAAGGAAACAAATCAAAAAAATTTGAAAATATACTGAAAAGGAAGAATTTGGTTATGCACATACCTATTACATCGGAACGATTATATTTTTTAGCCATTTCAACAGCTGCCATAAATTTTTTATTATCTATTAGGACTTCCATCGCAATTTCCGAGTCTTGAAGATTTACCTCAAAGATTCTACTGGCATCAAAAACTCGTCCACAACTAACAAGTCCATATGCTAATTGTTCTAAACATTTACCTTCATTTGTTATATCAGCAGATCGATCCTGTACAATGTCTAAGGCATCGACCCATGCCTTAGCGATTATGTACTGTTTAAGGGCTTTTTGCCATAATTTAGCATTTTTTAAGACATCACCCGCATCTTTATGCAGTTGAGAAGCACATAAATACTTGGAGAACAATTCTGTGAGTTCCATAAATATGACCGAATCATAGTCTATGAATGCAAAAGCTGCTTTATATACAGAGTGCTTTACTACATAGTCAATAATAGTGTGAACATCGCTCTCTTTCGACATGGCAATCAGATAACCCACAGCTGTTTCTGGATTATTCAATAACATATCGTTAATTTTAAAACGGAGTTCTGCTTCGTCAACCTGTTTTAGATCATTCATAATCGGTTCATATTGTCTCGGGTCCATTTCCAGATTTCTCAGCACAAACAGAATAAAATCAAGATTATAAGTAGATAGAACTGCCTGATGTATTTCTAATGGTGACGCATAATTACGTAATATTTGCATTGCTTGTTCTGCCTTTTCAACTGCTTGAGCACTATTACCGAATGTATTTAACATATTTCCTATATGCGTCAATGCATTTTGCATTGAATCAACACTTTTAACAGCTAACGACGCAAGTACTATTGTAGTAACAAAATGTTGATAATCAACCGATATCAGATAATTAATTAAAGCCCTGCATACACATTCCAATTTATTACCATCCTGCTGCAAAATATTAAACCCACATTGATCATACAACGTTGTGAATATGTTCTCTTCAATTAGTTCTTGTATGAAACTATTTAAAAGTGCCGGTGTACTATTCATGTTCACAAACTTTTCTATACTGTTTAAAAAACGCGTTACGTCCAAATCCACTAGTATATTAGAATGTAGCCTTTCTAGTCGCAATTTTTCAAGAGCAACGTCCCATTTACCTTCTCGTAAATCATGTTCTATTCTCTCTATAGAAATAAATCGGCACGATATTATCTGTAAATTACCTCTTTGATGCTGTATAACAATGTTAGAAGTATTCGGTATACCACAAACCAACAGGTATCCTTGTTCTAATGGATGATGATAAATGCCATTAAGCTTCGATGTAATCACCGACTGCAACGAATCCGAATTTACACCAATGCCGAGTAATTCGTTCTGCATTGTTGTTAACATTATATAACTATCGTGTATTATAAATGATGTTATATTATTGAAAACCTCTACACCATTGATAAAAAAATTGTTTACTGGATTCAGCGCAAATACATACACTTCATTGTTAACTAAGATGCTCTTTAGATAAACGGCAGACATCGGTAGGACAATTTTACGCGTAATATTTTTACCTTCACATATTAATATTTTATTTTTCATTTGCATCACTGTCTGATCTGATTCATGCAAATATGTTATGAAACTTGGGCCTTTATTAATATTTTCTGTTGTTTTAAATATCCAACTATTAGAATCTCCTTCTACATGTAATGTAAAAATGCAGTCATTTTTGTTATCACTGCTGTTAGCAATACAACAAAGTATAGTGGCTGATTTCCAATAAAAGTGATGTAAATATAAAGGCATGTTACACAATGATTTTTTCACAGTAAATTGTCCCACAGAATGAAAACTATCGTTGCAAAAATCGTAGACGTTAATATTATTTTCACTGTCGATTAAAGCCAGTCTAGGATCGTGTGAATGAAATACAACAAAATTTAAAGGATGGCTGCATGTAAGCACATAATCTGCCATTGGTGGTGGTATGGTACCATAAATAAACTGACTAATATAAACGTTATTACCATCAACAACTGCACACACTGATGTTGCTTCGTTCAACTGCATAGTGCTGTAGTTAACTTCATATTTAAATGTATATTTAATCATTTCTTTAACTGTTAAAGTTTGTAATTCAAGTATAGAACTTATACCAACATATGACCAGTCGAATGCGACGAGAGGACTTTCTTTGGAAAATTCTAGATATTGTTTAAGATACCATTTCCAATTACTTTTAGTATATAGACTTATTGTCGATATACCTTTGTCAGTTTTTTGCCACACTGCTAAAACATCAGAAAAAGTGCTCCACTTTAAATCTTCTACTGGAGCCTAAAAGATAACTGAATATTATTTCTTTACATCATTACAATTCATGATCAATTTACAAAGTCACAAATAACTTATCTTTATTATAAACATTAAAGACAATCACTCCAAATACTTTGCACATGTTTAGAATTTTGTTATACTTACATTACAGCAAAGAGCAAAATCCTGATGACTAAGACCATTTTTTTCAAACAGCGTTATCATTTGTTCATTATTCTTGCTTACTACGCAAGCAATGCTGTTTCCTTCGGGCCTCCATGCAATCACAGGTTGTAAACCTAATGTACTTTGCGCTTCATGCATTAAAATACACATTTCTGAGAATACCTTAAAGTGTCTTTTACCATCGTTCCAGTAGTTAACGACAAACATTTGTCCATTTCCCCTCCAACTTATTCGTGGCCGTTTATCATAAACTGATTCTATATCGCAAAAAAAAAATACATGTACTTATATTTTAACTCATTACACTTATTTTTAAATGTGTAAGTGTATGATTTAAGTATGATTAATGAAATATATTTTAGTTTAATAGATTACAAACTTTCAACTAGTAACTAAGTGATCAGTTTCTTACCATCACAAATGTCGAGCTTAGTAAGTAAATTTTTCGCACTTAACCCTTTGAATTGGGTTTCTTTCGACCCCCAACCAACAGATACAAAATTGACTGGCAACGCATCATACAACTGTGTTGTTTCCAATATGCTAACAATACCTGCTTGTGCATCCAATGTGCATATAGCAATTTCATTATTGGATTTTATAACAGCGATAAGTGTAGTTGAAGGATTCCACTCTGCTGTTAAAAGTTTGAATTCCAATACAAAACACTGTATAAAATTTTCTTGCAAATCTACAATAACAAATTCATTTGCCGTTGCAAACCATAATTTTTCTTCCACTTCCAGAATTTTAAAATTGGTTACAGGTTCATAGTAATTTGCTTTATTCCTGGTTTGCTCATCATCATCTGATATAACATAGAGATGTTTTTCTTGGCCATTGATTGTATCATAAGCAAGTAATATGCGATTTTTAATAAAGTACACAGTTTCTTTATAATACGTTGCCAAACTCACGCCTTCAAATGTACAATCTAATAATTTTCGCTCTACATCGTGTAGTTGTAAATTTTTCATTTTAATTTTTTAATTGTTTCAATCAACTACATATACTAGTAGTATTTTATAAGGTTATCACGTTATCACCATGTTATTACATTCACACTGATTCACACACATTCACAGCATGTGACAGCTTTTAGGTTAGTTTTATAAACATATGGATTTCGATGTATCGTTAGAGGGCGTAGAGTCCATAGAAGAAGGTAGAGTCAATATTCAATTATGGACAACTTCATTCATAATCCGCTCCGCTTATATGAGGTGCGTTCGGGACGCACGCTCCCAGATTGGAGTGGATTGGAGTAAGATTGTAATCACGTGGTCTCAGAGCCTCCAAGAGTAAATCTTGTGCGTTCGGGACGTATAAGTGCAGAAAATCAGCGGATATTTCAAATATAAAGGTAACCTCACTATTTTGTTGTAGACCGGTCTAATCAGACACCATTGTATTGTAAGTAAAACAAGCAACAAATTGTATTGCTTCGAATTTGTTAGATTATTTGGTTATAAAATTGATGTAAAATGTCATTATATGAAACCATTTAACTTCCCAAAATTTTGTTTTAATAATAGGGAATTACATCGAAAGTTAATTACTGTTCACAAGAAATTGTTATGAACTAATGCAACACAATAACACGAAGCCTGGATGTTAACTGTATCTTGTTCTTATGCTGTACCTGGCAATTCAAAGAATTCAAACTTAGACAATCCGTAATGCGCATGTTTTCTTTCGCGAGCTCAGCTTGCCCCAGCTTCAGAGGTGGTGCAAATTAGAGTAGATTTATTTACTCCACTTATGCAGTCCCGAACGCCCTTCAGAGCGATATTTTTTACTCCAAAGTCGCGTCCCGAACGCTGTGGAGCAAAAAAGAGCAAATAAAGCAAAAAGAGCGTACGTCCCGAACGCACCTATGGCTGTCGCAATTGTTCTATGGTTGCAATTATTGACCATAAACGTCAAAAAGTACGTTAACTAGCGCTCCCTATGAAGTATATCAATAACTATATTTTTTAAATTGATGTCACCTTAGATCAGGGGTTCCCAACCTTATTGTGGCGCGGGCGCAATCGCGATTGAGAAAAATAGTGGCGGGCGCAAGTCGGATTTAAAAAAAATAATGAAGTATGTATTATGTACAGGGTGGTCCAAATTCGATGGGATTGCATGCGTATCTCGCTTAATAGGCAAGATAGAAAAACGGTTAAATTACTAAAACTTTGCATTTTTTGGGACAAACTCAGAACCGTTTTCAAAAATATTTTATCATTTCAGGTTTTGAAGTTATTTGAAAAAACTCTTGGGAGATTCGTTTAATGGCCGACGGGTGTACTGGACAAAATAAGAACAAATGTATGATTGCAATGGCTTGTAAATGGTTTTTGCAAGCGCCAAAACAAATTAATACAATACAGCTAATTTTCCCTGTCACTTGGCACTCATGTCTACCATCAGATCGCGTATTTGCTCAGTTAGATAAACAGGTTCGTAAAAAAGATACCATAATAGATCCAGAAGACTATATCAACATTTTCAAAGTTCATGGTACTGTGAAGAGACTCGCAGAAGATTGGACGGTATTTGACTGGAGGAACGCTATAAAAAATGTGATGAAACCAACAAGCTGTTTGCCTTTTAAGCTATCCTCTTGTAAAAGATTTCTTCTAAGCAGAAGTAAAAAAGGAAAAATTTTTGTGAAAGGTAAAATGAATTATAAAAATGACTGCAGTGGCTCAATCAATTTGTAAAAGGGGAAAAACCCTTTAGATGATCGCTCCAAAGTTTTTACCAGTAGGCAATCGGCCCATCAAGCAACAAAAACAAAGACAATGTAAATGAGTTACCGACCAAACATTTTGGAAAAGATTGGCTCTCAAAGTCAGAAGAATATAAATTAAATGTTCATAAAGACATTATAAATTCTGTTACCGATAACAATGGTACAGATGAAGTAAACGGTTTATGATATTATTAAATAAATGCGCTATGTTTTTAATTCAAATCCGGGCAAATCCTGAATTAGCTGCAAAAGTGGCTAAGTGCATGCTTAATTTTCATTTTTCTCTTAAACGATTTCGATTTGAGTTTGTTTTTTGAGGTTCCGGTGGATTATTCTTAATATTTTTCCTTAATTTTGTCAACAAAAACAATAATTTAAACTAAACTGTGCAAGTCGTTATAGTTTTTCTCAATTATCTCATTTCCAATAAAAGTGGAGATAGTCAGTTTTGCATCTAGGCGACTCATATATCGATATATCGATATACAGGGTTCTCGTTTTTCGCGGGCCACTATGGGGATCTCGTAAACGGTAAGAGTTACGACTTCGGTTAAATTGGGGCAAAGTTGTATATTTAGGTGCTTAATAATTTGACGCAGAACTTATCTAGCTTTTCTAGTTTATGAGATATAGGGGAAAAAGTAAAAAAGTGGATTTTTGTTTTTTGCCCGTAACTTTTTCATTTGATGTCAAATTTCATTTTTGTAAAAACATTTTCGTGGCCACTTTTTGCAAGGAATCCAATTCCCCAATTATATTTTCCGTGCGACGTTTCGTTTTTTTAAAACCATCATCAGGTCAATTTTTTCTTATGGACGCTATATCTGATTTTAACGCCAATTTGCAGAGCATTTTATTCTGAATTCGACATTGTATAACAGTTGGCAGTTTTTTCAAATAATTGTTGTTAAAAATGGCAAAAACAAATATTTTATTTAAAACAAATCCTAATCGGCATGGCAAATAATTGTCCCTTTTTCCTTAGAAACAGGTAAGTAAACCGCATAAAATTACTAATTAAAAAAATAGGTACTAATAAATATGTTAGGAATGCATTAACATTGTTCACTTATTAACAAATATTTTTAGAATATTTGCTAATAAGTGAACAATGTTAATGCATTCCTAAGATATTTATTAATACCGATTTTTTAAATTAAATCCCTTCACTAGTATTTTCATGCGGTTTACTCACCTTCTTCCAAGGAAAAAGGGACAAAGACAATTATTTATCATGCCGATTAGGATTTGTTTTAAATAAAATATTTGTTTTTGCCATTTTTAACAACAATTGTTTCAAAAAAGTGCCAACTCTTATACATTGTCGAATTCAGAATAAAATGCTCTACAAATTGGCGTTAAAATCAGATATAGCGTCCATAAGAAAAAATTGACCTGATGATGGTTTTAAAAAAACGAAACGTCGCACGGAAAATATAAATGAGGAATTGGATTCCTTGCAAAAAGTGGCCATGAAAATGTTTTTACAAAAATGAAATTTGACATCAAATGAAAAAGTTACGGGCAAAAAACAAAAATCTACTTTTTTACTTTTTTCCCTATATCTCAAAAACTAGAAGAGCTAGATAAGTTCTGTTTGCGTCAATTATTAAGCACCTAAATATACAACTTTGTCCCAATTTAACCGAAGTCGTAACTCTTACCGTTTACGAGATCCCCATAGTGGCCCGCGAAAAACGAGAACCCTGTATATCGATATAATTTCGATATCGATATTCGATATCGAAATTTGGATATCGCCCACCCCTACTTACAACCATTGAATAAAAAGATAAAGGAAAGAGCGTTATTGTGTTAGCCCAGTGGTTTCCAACCTTTTTGTACCTTCGCCCCCCTTTTTCATAAAAAAAAATTTTGCGCCCCCCTCACTTTTCGTAACAATCTAATTTCATAATAATTATGTAATGGGCTTCAAAACAATATACCATATTTTGTAAAAATCAAGTTTTTTTTGTTTGTATTCAAAAATGATAGTTTGATAACAGCTGCGTGCCCCCCTTACAATAGTCTCGCTCCCCCTAGGGGGGCGCGCCCCACAGCTTGGAAACCACTGCGTTAGCCTCTCAATATGGCGGATGCATGTTTTCGCTTCTCAGTGGCGTATCTAACATTTTTAAATATGTATTGATTAATGTAAATATTTGCCTTGTTTTGAATTGAGCCTGTTATTTACTTATTTATTTCTTGTTTCGTGGTTGAGGGAATTAAAAAAACGACAGCATATTTCAATATTTGGATTGTTTATTATGAGAGTTAAAAAGTATGCTGTACACAAATGCACGCCACTGATATGACATACCATTTTGACAGACCACATCAAATTTTCAATACATGATTACACTACAAAATATTAATGTCTACTTAACTATGAAACGTAATCTTTTAATCTTCAACATTTTTTGACCTATTAAGACTACAAGATCTGCAGCTAACCATTGTAGCACACAAAACCCTAAATTTCTTGACTGTTTGATCTGTCAAAACCGGCCGCCATCAGAGGTCATTTATGTCGTCATTTCCGTCGCCGCTCAAACGCTGCAGTATAGTATTAAAAGCTCCTTCCTTTATCTTTTTATTCAATGCTTACAACAATAAAAAATTTGAAATTGGGACAGCCATATAAGTAGCGAAGCAAGTAACTGAGCGGATTATAAATGAAGTTGGCCATGGAATCGGTCGGACATAGTCAGCGCGATTTATGAGCCTTCACTAAAAAATTGGCAAACTTCAAATTTAATCAATCAGTAGCGAAGCAAGTAGCTGAGCAGATTATGAAAGAAGTTGGCCATGATTCAATACACTATTAATTATTATTGGTCTATTGTACAATCGACACCTTGAAGAGAAAGGGGGTATATATCTGTACCGTTATTTATGTTACACAAAACTGCAAGTTTGTGTATGTGTTAGAAGTTAAACTGAACTGTGACCAAAACTCGTCTAAAGAGTTAATTACTGCACCACCTAAAAACATCCGTCTATCTCAACAACGGGTTTGTAACCTATAATCTGGCTCTATCTGTAAGAGGGGGGGGGCACAAGGGGCAGTTGCTCCGGGTCTCACGATTTTAGGTGCCTCTTACAAATTAAGAGACCTCTCAATTTTTAACTCGATCTGTAAAAAACCGTATGAATTTCAAAAAAGCGGGAGTCATCAGTGTGAACCGAGACGGATTTTAAAACTATTCAAGAAAGCAAGTACCTTTTTTTTAAATCCCACTGCCACGAGCCTCGTGTTTTGAAAGGCCCTGCCCATAATAATATAATGTTTTTAAAAAGGGCAACATTTTAACCGCCATACCCTCTCTTTGCGCATTTCGCGGTTCAGTTTATCTTGAAAGACCTCTAGCAATTTAGTGCTTTGACATGAATGCATGTATATTTTTGTATAACATGCGAGTATTTTCAATTTTTATTTTATTTAATTATACATATACGTTTTCAACATAATAATTTGAATAAACCATAGAGTATGTCAGAAACGTATTTTTGTAGTAATAAAATAATATATTGCATTTAAACAGGAATTTAATTTGTGGATGCTAAGAAAAACTTTTTAAATAAATAACATAAAAAATAAAAACCTTGAAAATATGTACTCGTATTTTGTATAACAACAAACAAATAATCATGTCACTGAGAAATTTGTTAAAAAATCATCAAGTTACTTTTTAGACCCACAAGCTTTATTAAAAAGGAACAAATAAAGCTTTTCTCCGTTGAATTGCAATAAATGGTAACAATGGCCTCCATAATCTGCATCTTTTCAAAACTAAAATAATAGTTCTGTACATAGAACCGCACAAGGTGAATAAATAAAGACAATTAGCACAGTGGCGCAGCGACGGGGGGGCAAGGGGGTATCGATGCCCCGGGCGCCAGTCTTTGCGTTTATTTCACTTATTTAAAGCCAGAAAACCAAAATGCCAATATAATTTTAAAATTAGTTCACGTTTTCATTACAGTGTATCTGAATAAATAATGGAACATTATTTTACTTGAAACTCGCAAACTACAATGAAAATACGACCGAGGGGGGGGCGCAAAAAAATATTATGCCCCGGGCGCCTTTTACCCTCGCTACGCCACTGAATTAGCATGTCTTTAATTTTTTATTGTATTTATATTATATTTTATATTGTTGCCAAAACTTGAAAGTTTTAATTCTTAACTTTTATTTTATTGCTTATTCTTAATTAAAAACTGTTACATCTTAAGGTTTTTTTGCAGTGTAGATCTTTTTTTTTAATCCCAGTATTTTGCTATCTGTCCAGGGACATTCAGCAGTAGATGAACTTCCTAATATTGTGTTTTTCATCAAATAAATAACAATAAACGTCGTTAACATTTCACCGTCAAAAGTTTGACAAAATAATAATTTTAAGTTCTAAAAGTTTTAAATAAACCCACGTGGCGAACCCATTCACTGCACCGCACCAATGCAATGGCAAGTTCAAATACGGTTTGACAAGACGTGACAAAAATTTGACGTTTGGCGTTTGATTATGGCTGAGGGTGATGAAAGTCCTTCCGATCCTTTTCGGAGGGAAAGAAATAATTCTACCAGTAATGGTGAATCTGAGACAGAAGAACCTGTTAAGTTAGATTTAGGAATAGATTTATCTATAAATTTAGAAAAAAGTTCAACTTGTGAACCAATTGCTGGACCTTCGGGTAATGTATAATATGTACTCTTTTTTTTAAATGCCTTGTACACCTTTAAAATGGTCGATTATTTATATGCTGGGCCAAACTGATTATTTGTTACACGTGTGTATAATACCTAAAAATAAAAAAATGTTTTGACTTTTAGGTTATGTTTCGTGTTTATTTTTTGCTAATAAAGTGCTTTCAGGTTCAGTTGCTAACGATGCTCCACGAAGAGAAGATAACCCATTTTCTTTTAAACATTTTTTACGAAGTAATTCAACTAATTACCAAAATCAAGGTGCACGTCCAAAAGTGTATTGCGATGGACGTCCTATTTCTTCAATATCGGATCTTGATTTGCATCAAACTGTGGGATCTAAACAAACAAGAATTGTACCAGAATTCTCCTCAGCCTTACCAGATTTTGTACAGGATCACCTAGTCATTGAGCAGTGCTACTTAGGAAAAGATGCTTCACACAATAATTTTAATTTTAATTTAGACAATTTGCCAGATTTTACACCTAATAGGAATATCGATCGATTAAATGATCATTCTAGTCGTAATATTGATCGAAGGACTGATGGTAGCTCAAATAATCTAGTTATACCATTAGATTTACCTGTGAGACCATCAACCGGTTTTCCTTTAGATTTGCCTAATACAGAAGATCAATCAGGTGGTTGCCGAAGTTGCCCGTCATCTGCAGAGGTAAGTGTTGAGATCATAATCATTTAATTTTTTTTTAAATTTATTTTGAACTTTAAAATAAACTTTTACAGAAAATTAATCTACAAGTACTACATTATTAGTAGTAACAGAAATATTAAGTTTTAAAAAATAATTATTATGTTATTTGAATTGTATCATGCTCTTTGATCATTGTACCGTGAGTGCATCATTCTACATGCATATTTTTTTTAATAGCAAGCTTTTATTAAGTGTTATATTTTAATTCTGTGGTCAGCGGGAAAAAGCACTTAAGTCAAAAAGTGAATTTTTTAGGAGCAACGTTCTATTAAATTTTACTTGTATGGTATATTTTACTTAAAATTAAGTATTAAATTATCACAATATGTCAACATGATGAAATTTTTTAATAAACAGTAAATACTTGACTTAAACTGGCATGAAATAAGAATAACTTAAGTAGTTTTCACAAATATAAACAAATGGATATATTCAGTTTAACTCGTTTATTCTTAAAAAATATATTTTTTATGTAGAATTTCAAAAAAATTAATGGACTAAACATAAATACTCATTTTTAAACATAACTTTTATTATCTTTTGATTACACAAAATTTCATTGCAATGGAAAAATATTGTTAATAAATATACGTGAAATGGAACTAACATTATAAACAGGAAACACAAGTGCCGAAATTGCAAATTACCAGTTTAAGAACATAACAATATGAATGGTATAAGGTTAATAATTTAAAAAAATGCACTTTTTGACTTAAGTGTTTTTTCCCGTCGACCACAGAATTATTTTTTTCTGCAAAAAAGCAGTTCTATTTCATTTATACAAAAAAAAGTAGTTTAATTTAAATTTTTTTTGTGAAACCTTAATTACTACTGAAGTAATATTAACGCTTTTGTAACTAGATCTTAAAGGTTGCAATTTGACTTGACTTACGAACTTTTTTAATAATAAAGGCAAAGATATTGAGGATAAAATTTAGAACCTTTATTTTGTGTTATTATAAGGCAATTACTTTGTTGTTCCACATAAAAAATATTACATTGTTTTATATTTAACACAATTTTTAGGTTGGAGTCTCAAAAAGTTTACCAGATTTTTTAGCTGATGGTGCAGTACGTTCACAAACAAATGATGCTGTTTCTGCAAATCAAAGTCCTGTTCGAGAAATTGATAGGATACGTCAAGAAATGGAAATTTATAGGTTACAAATGATTGAACAAACACGTCGTGCTGAACAACTTCAAAGAGAACTTGAGGTTGCTCAAAGTAAAGAACATGAATATACTCAAAATTTAGCTAAGGCACTTGAACAAGTAGAAGAAAATTTAGAAAGAAGTAATGTAAGTAGAAAATTTACCAGTTTTTATTGATATTATTTTAATGTTTTTTTAAATCCATTTATTACTTTAACGTACTTACAAACTCGGTTATACAAATTACCTACATAACAGAAACTCTATTTTAAAATAGCGTAATTTTTACTGTATTATCATCTTCATGCTTTTATTGGACTGTAATAGGTGCGTTCGGGACGTACGCTCTTTTTGCTTTATTTGCTCTTTTTTGCTCCACAGCGTTCGGGACGCGACTTTGGAGTAAAAAAGATCGCTCCGAAGGGCGTTCGGGACTGCATAAGTGGAGTAAATAAATCTACTCTAATTTGCACCACCTCTGAAGCTGGGGCAAGCTGAGCTCGCGAAAGAAGACATGCGCATTACGGATTGTCTACGTTTGAATTCTTTGAATTGCCAGGTACAGCATAAGAATAAGATACAGTTAACATCCAGGCTTCGTGTTATTGTGTTGAATTAGTTAACAACAATTTCTTGTGGACAGTAATTAACTTTCGATGTAATTCCCTATTATTAAAACAAAATTTTGGGAAGTTAAATGGTTTCATATCATGACATTTTACATCAATTTTATAACCAAATAATCTAACAAATTCGAAGCAATACAATGTGTTGCTTGTTTTACTTACAATGATGTCTGATTAGACCAACTAGACCGGTCTACAACAAAATAGTGAGGTTACCTTTATATTTGAAATATCCGCTGATTTTCTGCACTTATACGTCCCGAACGCACAAGATTTATTCTTGGAGGCTTTGAGACCACGTGATTACAATCTCACTCCAATCCTGTCCAATCCACTCCAATCTGGGAGCGTGCGTCCCGAACGCACCTAATTTACAGGGGTGATCCAAATTTTTAATATTTTACAATTTATAGAATTGAGGTGAATAAAATATATTTATAATCGATAGTGTACCTTTCCAGTGTTAAATTATTGGAAAACAATTACTTTTTTCAATTGTCGGTTTCATTTTTCATTTGCTTAGTATTTGCAAACACAGGCCAATTTGATCTCATTTTATTCAAAATATTGGAGTGATAAATTTTAAGATAGAGAATTAAAATTTTTCTAAAATATACTTTTAAAAAAATAATTTTAACGTAAGTGTCTCGAAGCAAGTTTAATTTCTGTAAAATTGAGAAACATATTTAATTATCGACAGCTGTCGTCAACAGATGATGAAATGAAACTTTCGTGAAATAAGGCTGTCATCAATAAGCAACTTTAGGATTTGCTGTGATGCGGGGATCGCTTATAAGACGCTACCGCCATATTTTGGTTTATATTATACTACTTTTTGTCTACTTTCAATTACATATAATTACAATTATATGCCTTCTTATTATTGTCTTCAAATTATATATGGAACGGGACACAAGTGGTAAAATTTTTATACATTTGTATTTTTTTTCAAAATATTGCTACATAATTGTTATTACCTCAACATTTATCACCTTTTGGCATTTTTTTTACGTTTCAACGGTGTGTTATATGAATATATTTATGTAGTGAAAGGGTTAAGAGATGTTTAAACTCCATCATCTAAAATAAAGAAGTTTAAAGTGCAGGGAGAATTTAAATAATCAGCTTAAATTTTAATGAATTAAGTTTAATTTTTAATGTATCTATTCACTATATTATGAATCTGTTTAATCAAAAAGGAACTTGAGATGAATTAATTTGTGTTCTTTGCTGTTGCAAATACAAATTTCAAACAATTACTTTTACAACTTATTTAAGTCTGCATCCGTGTATCGAGTTTCCTGTCTCTAACAATTGAAGCACATTTTCTAATAGCTACATGTATTTTATTGCATTGTGTTTTTTATCACTAATAAACAAATTCCAAATAGCATTATTACCATTTTAGCCCACATTATGTTACATAAGTGTAACTATAACATAAGATTTATTTGATATGTACATTTTTTAAATCCAAATTTTCTTGTTTTAGCGACGAGCTGCATCAGCAGAAAATATTGTGATTAAACTTAAACAAGAAGTGAAATCACTAAAGGTGGCTTAATATATATGTTAATGTTATGATAGTCATTTACATTCTTCACATTTTTAGAGTGAAATTAATATACTAAAAAAAGAAAACCAATCCTTAAAGGGAGATGAAGGTGCTGCTGGAGGGCCTGGTCTAACAACTCCAAACGAGTTACATTCTCAAAGGTTAGCACACGAACTTAGAGCTGCTGCCAGTACAGCAGAGTTATCCTTGAGGTAAGCAATACATTTCACAAAGTAAAAACGAAACTGGTGTACAGGTACAGCTATACAAGGTGTGTAAAAATTGGCGGAAGCGCTACACGTGGCGATGTTCTTCGTAAAATTCTTAATCGAAAATCTTAATACGAACATGTTGTACCATGCTTGCTGTGTCTGCAAAAGGTCCTCAAAGTTTTGACATTTAGCCCTTTAATAAGCGTTATTATTTAATACTTGCAAATGAAAAAGCTGTAATTTGGAATAAAAATAAATTTCGAATAGTATTTTTTCCTAGATATTGTGTTCTTCCTTTCAAAAATTGGTGTTGAAAATATGTAAATCACTGATTTGAATGAAAATAATACATATGGTAACATTGTCATTAGCTGTCATCTCTGTTTTTCTCGTAATTATTTCTAGTTTGTGTTTTACGATACCCAAAAGTTTGCAGCTATGTTTACGAACTGAAGGCTTTCAGTTCGAACAAAAATTGTAAATACCTAAGTAAAAATTGCTGATAAAAAAATGTCCAAACGCAAATCAATGTATGCAATGTTGCCAATTTTTTTTTTCTTTAAATGGTTCCTGAGGCCATAGGAAGAATGGTACAACATTTTCGTGTTAAGATTTTCGACTTAGAATTTTACAAAGAACATCACCACATGTAGCGCTTCCGCCAATTTTTACACACCCTGTATAAGCTTGAAAAAAATAAATCAAATATGCAAAAAATACATTTATTTTGATCAGTCGGTTCTTGGTTTTTGAGCTGGAACATATGTTTGAGAGGTTGCTTGATCTCTTGTTTTTTTCCATTGCAAGGACATGTACTTGATACTGCAATTACTAGATTATTGTCATCGACTAGCAGTTGTACTAAAAAGATGCCATTTACACAAGAATGAAACATAGGTTCATGAAAGCTCAAAAGTTGTGATTCCGACCATGAAACCAAAAATATGCATTGATTTAAAGAATTTAGCATCTCAGCATGTAACATTTTTCATTATTTTAAATGTAGCCATAATTATAACAATTTCTACAAAAACTATCGAATTACACAACAATAATATAAATGATACGGCAGACAAATGGTAACTGCCATTTGACATTTAGTTAGTTGTTATTTGTTTTTATTTTCATAGATAGCTTGATAAGTGAAGGGTAAAATACGATTTTTCTTGATTATGTGACTTAAAATAGATTTAGCAAGTAATATCTCATTAACCCCTTACTGCATGACTTTTTAAATTTTCAAATAAAAATTTTTGAATGTGTACAATATATTACAGAATGCTAAAAAAATGTTAAAAAAATTTTATTTTTATTTTAAAACGAAAATTTTTAACTTTTCTGTTTTTTTTTCTAATATGTAACACCATGCATATATACAACATACATAATTTTTATTCATAAAAATTAATTGATTTGGCACAAGGGATTTAGACGTTATTATAGTAAAAAAAATTACACGTCGAATTTTTAATGTAAATAAATAAAATGCAATAACATAAATTTACCCAATTTGCATAAATGGCGGTAGTAGGCGGGATATGTTAAGCTCTTTGACGTTTTTTAATGTATATTTTCTGTAGTTCAACATAGATGGCGCAATTTTTCAAATATTACGCGTGAAACTGTATATTATTAATATACTACACTGTAGATGGCGCTACTATATGAGAACTATGACTAATATCGCTTTATATGGTACGTATCATATCTGATACAATATGCGGTAAGGGGTTAAAAAAAGAAAAAGAAAACACTTAACTATGTATTTCATAGCCAACTTCGCGGCCCATAAGAAAAAATTAATTTAGGGGTAATATCTCAAAAATGGTAAGTAATAAAAAAAAAATCTAAAATAACAGTTACATCTAAAACTAATATTAGACGTTGCGATTTTTTTTCCATCTGTAAGAAAAATATTTTACATCTTGTAAAATAAATACAAGACCCCTTTTACACATTGCAATTTTTTTTGCGTACGATTCGAAATCGCCACTGCGCTACACAATTTATCTGACATTTAAATGACAGCCGGCTGTCAGTTAGCCGCATCATTTCCATAACGTAACCGTGTGTCTTATATTACACCGGCGATGGCACCGGTGGCATCAAAACAGTCAAAAACTGTCTTACATTCAACCGGTTGAAGTGTGGTGGGAACATCGCGTCTGTCTTGTATTACACCGGTGGAGAGTTTTTGGTGCCATCGGCGGCCATTTAATCCACCGAACTTGAAGCCGGTGTTTTTGTGGTAGATTGTGGAAGGGGTAGCAGCCACTATTGTTTACCGTACTGTATTATGGGTCAATCTAAACAGATGAATCTTCCTTAAGCCGCGTACACACCGGGTTCGCGAACAGTTCGCGAACCCGGTGTGTACCTGGAGTATGCAAACAGTTCGCGAACAGCTCGCGAGTAGCTCGCCAGTTCGGGCAGAGTTCGCTCTTGAGGCGGTACATCAAAGGGGCTGTTCGCGAACTCGTGCCTGCCACAACCTCAATTACTGACTGCACACGTTATTTGTGGTTGGTGTTTATCATCGATAAGCCCTAAGCTTGAAGACATAATTATTTACAAAACGCAAACCCTTTACCAACTGTTTTGGAGCTGTTACGAACACAATAATGTTTTGATGTGGACGTGTTTGCGAACCTGGTATGGACGAGAGTTCGCAAACTGAGTGCGCGAACCGAGTTCCCGAACCGTGTTCGCGAACCGAGTTCGCGAACTCATTTTGGTCAGTACGCGGCTTTAGGTGTAAGCACATTTTGCTGTGGTTACCATTGTTGCTATTGAGATTATGATTGTTATTAACAAAGGTAACCAAAGTAAAATTTGTTTACACCTAAGGAAGATTCATCTGTTTAGATTGACCCATACGACAATAGGCGAAGTTAGGTTAGAAACAATCACGGTTCCACCGCTTGCGTCTTACATTCAACCGCTGTTTTCGAGCACAAATCCACCGGTGAATGACGTCATCAATCAACCGGTTGAACTTTGGTGCAATGTAAGACACACGGATAGCCTACATATCTGCAATTTTAGTACTGTGATCAGTTAACTACAATCGCAAAATGTGTATCGTGTCAAAAAATTAGAAAAAAAATACTTTGTAGGTTATGTGATCCTTTTGACAACAAGTGGCACAAAAATTACCAGAAGTTACTAAAAATGTAATAGAATACTCTTGTTTGACCTTGAAAAATTAGAGCATGTTCAAAAGAATAAAATCCTATGACATTTAAAATCCCTTGCGATTTTTTTTCTATACCCATTTAGACGTTGCGATTTTTTGGATTTGCGTTGTGGAAAAATGATTTGTAAGAAAAATCGCAACGTCTAATATTAGCATAAGAAAGAACAAATAAAATTGATCTAATGATTAAAACAAAAAAGTTACGAGAGAAAAAAGAAATTCGACAATTTCATATTTTTTGCTATAACATCTGAAGTACGAGGAATTTTGTACTTTTAAAAATTGATTGTATTTCCTCTCAAACTTGGGAATAATTCATCTAATTTAAGCAAACCTGTATCTCTTATAATAAGCGAGATCCCCATGCTGGAAATGTAATCTGGGGCCACCCTGTATATGCTGTGTGAAACTGGAAGTACAGGGTGCTCCAAATTCGATGGGATTACATGGGTATCTCGCTTAATATTCAAGATAGAGAAACGGTTAAATTACCAAAAATATGCAATTTTTTGAGACAAACTCGAACCTTTTTGAAAAATATTTTATCAATTCCGGTTTTTGAGTTATTAAAAAAAGTGTTTTTTTTTGTCATATTTATAATGTTTCATATCTCCGTTATTGTTGTAAATATTGAAAAAAAAATTTATGGAGATTATTTTTAGATATTTTTATGTAATATTTGAAAAAATTATTTTATGCTCACCATTAAAAAGTTATGACACAAACTTACTTCTTTTAAATGGAAGCTATAGTTGGTTATGACCTATTATTTATTTTTTTCTTATTTCAAATATGTAAGGGTTGATGTAGTTATTTTCAATAATACACAAGTTACGAAGATTTTTTTTTTTTTAAAGAAAAACAGATTGAAAACAAAAAATAAATAGGGTGTAAAACCTTTTAAAACTCATGTGGTACAAGTTACGAAAGTTTTTAATTTGTTATTAAGGTAAGCATTATAAATATTTGACCTTCTGCGACTATTCAGTATCACAAGCGTTTGAGGGGATAACTTTTTTTTTTAATGCAGCATCATATTTCATATCTTGGCTTGATGTAATTTTTTGCATAAAAACAATGGTGGTTATGTGTAAATGGTGTTAATGCAAATATTGTAGAAATAATATACTAATCAACAAAAAACAAAAGCTTAATGGATGCCGATATACTAAAGTAACAATAATTATGAATGTAGGATTGGTAAACAGTAAATATTTATTGAAAACAAGAAAAAAGTAACCCACTTTCAATGTAAACTAAAAGTTAAATGAGTAAATGTTTGTTGTTGTTTTTATCTTAAAATTTTGTAATTATTCATAGTAATTCAAAGAGAATTTTTTAAAAACGATTAGTATTTTTAATACGTACAAGGGAGTTCAAGAACAGCACTTAGGGTGAAAATGATTATTAAAAATGTACTGATTACACCAAAATGTAAGGAGTCAAAACAATAATTTTAAATTGTGAGTTCTTCAGCACTTATAAACTATATGAAATGAAATTATTATTACAGAAATAATGTTGTCATATTGTGCCCAAACCTTGAAACAATGTTTGTTTAGTGTAAGATATTTAAAAACAATGTGGTCATTAAACTTGGTTGCCAATATGCAATTGAGTTGACAATAACTTGATACTTTATAAATAACAAATTGAAAAAACATGTTTATTTTTAAGATTAATTTGAAAGAAACATTTGGGCCTATAGCAAATTAATAGTAAAGTGCCACCCATATTTGTTCAAAAACAATCATATTTATTTTTTTACTTATCAGGTTTCTATGAAAAAACTTGTTTGTCGCTTTCTCTTGGTAGAACTGGATGAACATTAAGAAAATACGTGGAGCCTAAGTTGAAGTAAACTATTAAAAATTTGTTAAGAGTTCCAAAACCACAATTTAGTTATTTTGTTATTATATTTAGCATTAAAAAATCTTTCTCATAATAAATACATTTTTAGGCAATTGCTAACAGGAGTTGATAATTTAAGAATAATGGCTGCAACACTGGAAAACATGCATCGCATTGAAGAAAGAACTGAATCACTTTTAGACTTAGATGATGACACAGGACCTGCATTGTAAATTTTTATACATTGCTTTGCACAATTATGCAATTAATTATGTAGTATTTTTGTATATATATTTTAGCTGTAATTATAATTAAGTTTGAAATTTTAATAGGTTGTGTACATGTGATTAATTTTATAAAAAAATAAAAATGAATAAGTATCTCTTATAATGCATTATTATTCTGATAAATCTCAATTTATCTAATGAGCTAAAATTGGAGAATATATTTTTGGAAATTGATATCAGCCAAGCAAATTACCAATATAACCAGTCTTAATGTTCATTTCGGGACGGGCTCAAACTCCAGAATGCTCATTTTCCAGAATCTCGCACACGCAACGGATATATCGCTTCGGTTATCTCCGACTATATATTCGGTTCAAATCGTAACGTTCAGTTTTAGTTTTAAAATTTCAAATGAAATAGCTAGCTACTTAAGCCGAGTTCACAGAACAAAGTATCGGTCGCTGCGACATATCTGTTGAGCGACACGAAATTTGTCCTTGTTCACAGAACTGAGCATGTCATCAGCGACACATTATGTCAAAAAAGAAATGGATGCAAAAATCTACCTTCTCGAAGTTGGTTAATAATATCCGTAGTGTCTTCAATTATCACTTCTTTACCATTAATGGCAATTTTACAGCTTTCCATGATTGCAAATAAATGAAAAACAAATCACGAACAATTTAATTTTAGGTTAAGAGTGAGACATAATGAACGTCAGATAAGGATGGAGCTATGGTGTCGTTGGAAAAGTTAAACCAAATCCAACTATGAGCGACACATACCTAAAATTTCGCGACAGAACAGTAAAACGTTCCGATTGGTTCCAGCTGATTTTGACAGGTGTCGCAGCGACCGATACTTTGTTCTGTGAACTCAGCTTTAGAGTGAGATGATTAAATGCCGACGGGTAGCAGTAGATTTAGTTCATTTCGTTAATCTGTCAAGAAAATTGTAGGTTATGTTAATTGTTTATTATTTGAATTACAAAAGCAGAATCCAGATATAAGTATAAGGAAATGTTTATAAAAGAAAACCGTTACAGAAAATACTGTAATAATTTATCAGAAACTATTCATACAATACTGAATGTATGTACTGATATGGTATATTTTTTCAAATATTTTTAAATTAGTGAAAATGTTGACAATGATTTAAAGTTGCAGCTAAAAGATGGTGTAGAAATGGAACATATTTCAGTACTTAAAATGTTTTAGTAGCGTGCAACCAGCTGACGAAGCAATATCAAGAAACAAAAGCAACAAATTAAAGTTTTACACTTGTAATTTATATACACAATATTATGTTACCTATATCTTTTAAACAACTTATTATACACAATTATTGTAACCTTATAAAGTTTGTTATCATAAAACATTTATGTTACTAGCAGCTACAAAATTTAGTGTTTTTATAGACAATTGCTTGAATTATTTTAAGCAGTTCATTTAGTATTTTAAAGATTTAAATTACTTTTAAATAAACCTATTTCTACAATACTAATGTTTTTGTCATTAATAAAAGCTTACTCTAGAAACAGTGACTGATTTAAAAGAACAGGTAGCTGGCCATAGTAAAAAAATTCCATGTGTCTAGGTATTACAATTACAAATACATGAATTAATATAACGGCAAAGCATAAACATAGGATACAATAATTTTTCTTTTCCTATTTGACAATAAATACTGACGGCTAGCAAAGGCCAATTAAACACATTTGTTAGGAAATGTCTGGGTTATGTTATGTTAACCGTTTAATATGAGTATTATAAAACAAGAATGCAGAATCGAGATACAACTAAGCTTAGGGTTACCAGATGGTACGATATAAAAAAGAGTACCTACAATTGACATCTCTCCTTCCTACCAAAAAAAAAAAAAACGTACCGTATTTGCACAATTAAAAAGAGTATAAAAGAGGACAATAGAAAGAAAGTAAAAAGTACAAAAGTGGCATACCTCAAAAAGAGTACGTCTGGTAACCCTAACTAAGCTTAGAATGATTATTAGAGAAGAAGCTTACAGCAATATATATGATTAACTGTATAACATTGCAAGTTTGTATCAGTATTATGTATTATATCAAATATTTTTAATTTTAAGAGATAATTATAACAGTTAACTGAACTTGCAGTTATTAAATGGTATAGATAAGGGGTAAGCAATATTTTTTAGTGGCGGGCCAAATCAAACTTGTCTGATGTAGAGTAGACTAGGGTCATAATTTTTAGTGGTTCAAAATACAAAAACGTGAAAATGATACAAAATAAAAGATATGATATTATTAACATTGTCTTTATATTATTGATCGTTACATGTAATTTTATAACGAAAAACAATACTAAGAAAAACACAATGTTAATACAAAATGAAGTACGATATTTACCACTGCTGATATTTTTATAATTAATTGATATAAGGTGCGATTTTAGTAGTGACAATGGGCAAAGTGCTCCAAATTTTCATTGTGTGCCACGATGAATTTTTTGATATTCTTTTTTGCATCGACAATCAAGGGCCTAAATTTTTATAAAGTTCATTATGTAATTCCAAAAATATCTTATTTCTTTTCTGCTAAGAATTCTAGAAATTCCTTTGGGACTTTTTCAAGAATTTTGTTTGTGGTAAATATTATCAATGAAGATGAAAATATTTAAAAATAGGTGTTTATTGAGAAGTGCACTAAACAAATTCTCAAGTTTAAAACAAAAATGACATCACTACAAGTGTCATAACACAGCACTCATCATTCCAGTACTTTGATACTGTTTGAAATACGAAAACCATACTCTGTTGTATAAATTTGACTATATTTTAATTTTTTCACTAATTTATGTAGCATGCAAGATTGCCATAAAAAAAGCTTGATTTATTACTTAAGAATTTTTATTGATATAAATCAAGTACATCAATCTCCATTTCTGCCTGTTAGGTTACCTAAGGTCATAATTGAAAAACGAATATGGCAGAGATTTTATACAATTATATTTTAGTGCAAAAGGTACAATATTATCTTTTTATTAAATATATTTTGAAAGTTTACAATTTTTAAACTGAAGTTGTTGACTAACCACAAAATATTTTACTCGCCGTTTTGTAGTAAAAAATATAATCACTATCGAATACATTCAATAACTTTGTTACATTATGCATTTAAATGTGTTCCTGTTAATATTAAGCCTAAACATTAAAAATAAATGCAGCACATTTACTGTTTTAATGGTAAAACTAATATTTATTCATGTTAAAGTTTAAATTAGGCTGAACATTACTTTTGTATTAATAATTATTAACTCTTTATGCAAATGAAGAATTTAAAATTCAACAATGACAATGCATTAATAACAACAGTTACTTTTAATGTTAAACTATCTACAGCTAAAGTACTTTATTTACACCATTTACAAGAGTACAAACAATTTAAAATAACATTTATTGTTTAAGCCAAAATAAATCATAACGAACTAAAAAGTTTCCTTAAAGTCAGGCATTAATTTCTTCCAATATATTTTTAAAATCAATTTCAGTTTGGGTCTCTGTATGTGCCATGTCTCTGCAGCCCATGAAGTAATTTAATTTGCTATGAGATATCATAGTTTGACTTTCAACAGAACGTGCAATATCATCTAACACTGTTTGAGTATGGGACGAATTAAACAATAAATCATCACAGTCTTTATGAATAGAATTACAATATGGAGGTAGACTTATCATAGTGTCTTTGACCATCGGTGATATATTTGTCTGTGTATGAATGTCAGAGTAACAATTAGTGTAATTAAGAATATCATTGTCCAACATGAAATCAGTTTGTGTTTCAATATTGCAGTTAAAAAAGTTTGATGAATCAAAAAATGACAAATCGTCATTAAAATTCGTTTGAGAGCTAGAATGAATAAATTCGAAATTTAAATCAGATGTGTCTGTGTGTATTGAATCATGTGTGGCAGTTGATGTTGAATAAATTAATTCAGTTGGAATTGTTGTAATAGTCTGAGTTGAAGATGAGTAACGCTGACCAATATTATCCAAAATAAAATCGGATTCGTTGAAATCAAAGGACGTATTACAAGATTGTGTTTTAGAATTCACCGGTTTTGTTTGTGTATTAATATTTTTACGAACCAAATCTTTAACAGATAAATCACTTCCATTTGATTTTCTTGTAATGTAATCACCAATTGTCTGTGTTTCAGCTGTCAAATTAGGCTTTTTATGGCCTGTCTGGGTATGTTTAGAGAAATGTCTTCTAAACCATTTTTCTTTGTGTACCTGTGTTCTTTTGGTTTTAAATTTGGGAAAATCTGTACGGATGTCAGTTTGACTGCCTTTTTCTGATGTTGCAACACTTGAATGTTTTGCAACTATAGGAATATAGTTTACAAGATGTAAACTAGTGGAACCTTTAGGTAAAATAAATGATTCTACTTTAAGTTTTTTAATATCACCTGTACTGCTACTGTTATCACTTAAATAATTGCTTGCTTTTGGTTTATAAGCCATCTTCTCTAAAATTGCATGTTTTTTACGACGGCCATGTGTTAATAGTGACTCGTATGCAGAATATGTAGTTTCACAATCGCAACACTTAAACTGAACACCACAATAGTCTACGTGTCCATTTTTTGAAGCTAATGTAGGAAAACCTTTGTTGCAATTCTGACAAATAAAATTTTTTTCGCCATGAACTTTAAGATAATGTTGTTTCAGTAACTTCCCAGTTTTAAAATATTTTTGATCGTGGTACATGCAACTAAACTCTGGACAATGGAATTCTTTTTGAATTTTATCAGTTGTGAGTTGAGGCTTTTTATGAGTTTTTGTTAAATGAAGCGCTAAATTTGATTCTGATGTAAAGACACTAGTGCATCCATCTTCTGTGCATCGAACATTTGTATTAACAGTTTGTAATTCTTCAACTGAGGGATACACTTTCATTGTTTCATCCATACCTAAATTTATTAAGATTATTATACCGTTAACTACTAATTTAATTATACCACCTAATATTAAAATATTCAGAATTTTATTCAACGTACAGAAATCTCTTAGATTTATATAACATGCAATTTTTGACAACTTCCGATTTTGTTTTAATCTCGTTCAAAACACCTATTCGATCGAGATAGTTTATTTAATACAGCCGTGAACTTAGCACAGGATCATATAACCAACATAATTATAACCTTATTTTAAAAGTTACAGTTGGATGGATACATTCAACAACTTTGAAAAAACGTCATCAGGGAAACGCAATTCATATTTTCATTTAACCCTTTCAGCCCTGACTACTTTTTTATTAGAAATGCCCGTATGCCGGGCTATTTTAGACGTTTGCGGAATCGTACGGCCTTCGTCATTGTACCAAATTGTCTTCGGCAAAATACGTTCCTCGGTCTCACTACTCGAATATTATACGTAATTATCAACACTTTTAGAAATAAAAACGAATATTCAATTTTATCTGTTTATTTTCAAAAAATTGTAATCAAAAATGTTTGTTAGTAATTACGTTTACAATGATAAATTTCGAAACAGGAAATTATCAAATTGTCTTCGGCAAACTACGTTCCGCGGTTTCACTACTCGAATATTATACGTAATGATCAACACTGTTAGAAATCAAAATACATATTCAATTTTTTCTGTTTATTTTCAAAAAATTATAATCAAAAATGTTTGTTAGTAATTACGTTTACAATGATAAATTTCGAAACAGGAATTATGCAAAGAGGAGCATTGCAATCCTTGCAATAATACGACGTTTCTTTTCTTTTATCATGCTTACTACAAACAACGCATCTCCTAACTTTTTGTTTACTTCCTTCTTCCGTTGGAATTTTACTAAACTGTTAAATAAAATATAATAATTACCTTTGTATTTTAAAATAAAATCAACTATAAGCACAATAAACACGTTAAAACTGAGACTGACTAATGCACTGATATGCACGCTAGTTTAAACGATTTTACACGAATCTATAGAGCCTAATAAACGTATTTTAACCTATCAAACGGACGCGTACGGTGTTCGTCGTCTAAATATAATAAGTTCGAAAAAACACGGCCTTCGGCAGTTGGTCACAAAATTTTATTGCGGAAATATACGGTCTTCGGGCTGAAAGGGTTAAGAAAACATAAATACAGTACGACTAATATTCCTCAATACGTGATATATCTTCGCAAATAGTACAACAATATCAACGTAAAACGTGGTAATGGCTGATGTACAAGTAGTGATTCACAAGCTTTTAAACACTTTTTATCACATTTTCACTTTATTCCGTGGTTTAAAAACAATTGCGTTAATTTTATTGGACCATATAAAAAAAAACTTGACAACGTACAAGGTATTAATGTTTGATGAATCACTTATTTAATTATCTAGATACAATTTCAGATTTTCTAGTCGTAATACTATCTATTAAATTAATTAAAAGATTACCTCAACATAAATATAATTAATTATTTAATAAATACAATCAACCAGGGGCGGATCTACATAGGGACTAATAGGGCTTAAGCCCTGGGCCCCCAAGTGTCAAGGGCCCACAAAAATTGAATTATTATCGTAAATTTTTAATACTTTTTCATTAAAAATGAGCACTTATCGTATAGCAAAAAATAGTTAATATTAATAATATCTATAATAATAATGACAATTTATTTATTTTTTTAATTTTAATCAATGTAACATAACACCGTTTCATTAATAAATATATTTCAACTCTGAATATGGTTTATTTGTAGTATTCTTTATTTCTCTAACAATTTGCTGATATGCGTTAGAGTCTAATGCATATCAGCAAATTGTTATTCATAAATTTAAAAAATACATTTTATAAATTAAAAATTGTGTCACAAAGAATACTACAAATAAACCATATTTGTTAATACATAAGGCTACAAACTAACTGCACTCTAATGATTAGAGTAGCAGCCATAGACAAGGTAGTAGCGTTAGGGTAGTGGTAGTAGGTTAACTATATCTTTCTACATTTGCCATGTAGCCAATAGATGACACTACTGTCACTTTATGTTGTCATATAAATGTCATTGTCAAACTGATACAAATGGCGTTTGAGCGTGTATTATGTGTTAGTGTTCAACAAAATCTTATAATGTAAATAGTGTATTGGCTAACACTTAATATTGATTTCGGATTATCAAAGCATGAAAAAGTCATACAACAATGCCAAATATGAAAAATTACCGCAGCGTTTCAATAAAGATCTAAATGCCGATGCTATTCAGTTTGCTACGAATTCAGTAAGTAATTAAGTAATTATTTGATTTCATTGTTGGTGTATTAGGGCATGGATTATAATCAATATTAGCATTGTTAGAATTTAAGTATTAGTTTTGAAATGTATAATTTGCTAATCGATATTGCTTCGTATTACGTGCACATAATATTAAAAAACAACTGCATTTCTACCATTACAAAATTGCACTAGTTTTACGTACGTTGCAACAGCTTAAATAAATTTTTATTAGGCGATTCATTAAACCGTACAATATTTCTATGTTATTCTTAAAACAAACAAAATATTTTAATACTGTGTTATTTGTGTACACGTTTTTATTATCTGTTATAATTCTTCCTCATTTGTTAGTTTGATAAGTTTCATTACAGTAATATCAATGTTAGGTTTTAAAGAATATTGCCGGTCGATAGATTATTATTGGTTTTATTGATTATTTTAGAGAAACTAAGTCAAATGTAAAAAAAACATGTTTTTCAACAAAGAAACCCTGTTAAAATTCCAACTAATTAGGACTTCATCTTTTGTTATTTGTTAAAGAGCTTTTAATTTTTTATGCAAAATTAAATCTTATGTTACTGCCATTAAAATTACCCAAAAGTCTTATTTTTGCTATATAATTATACCATTCTTAGGCAAAATATAATAATAATTGTAATAAAAGTAATTATGGTGTGATACTGAATAAATGAATATGACCTTTAATTTAAATCTAAATTTACTGAACCATAGAACAGTTCAAAACTTAATTAATGTTACAATTAGGTTTATATTTGTTTACGTAGCTTTGAAGGTTTTTGGAAACTTAAAAATCAGGGTTTTAATGTGTTTCCAAATTTAGACTAATAAATAAAAATTTGCTGTTTTTTGTATTTTACATATCAAATGTATTATCAGATACAAAAGAAATTGTTAAAATAGTAGTAGCAGTTTAGTAGACATAGATTGTTGATTGTTTTTTGGAATTCCTACACTTTTATCTGAGAAGTTTTTTTTATAAATTATTTGGAAAAATTTTAATAGCTAGGAGGTACCTCCGTAAACAATGAAACACAAAATTGTAGAACCCTAAAGCAGAACTTTTCGATAATTTAGAACCTTTTAACACGTTGACGGACACTCACAATATGTGAAGTTCAAAAATTGACAATCACGCACTAGCACAACCACGTGGATTGGATTAAATGGGGATGGTAAAAGCCACCAAATAAAATTAACCCTGAGAAAACTTTGAAAATGTGACACAAGCCTTGTAGTAGTATGCTAGTAAATGCATATTCAGACGGCCATAGCAGCAGTGTCTAAAAACGACCATTTATTTTGGACGGTTATTGCAGTCATGTCACATTTTGAACTTGGTTTTGACTGCTATAGACACAATTGTCCGTCAACGTGTTAAACGTTGAATGTAGTAGTTTAAAGCAATTTAAAATAGCAATAGTTCATTACTGATATCAAAATAGTACACCATAATACTTTCCTATGTTATGATAGTGTTGAGTTTCTTGAAAGTGTTCATTTTAAAAAAAAAATTAAAGAATATTTTACAGTTGCTTCATGTTACTTTTTTTAAATTTCTAGTAATACTGTTTTTCTCTGGTATTGTTTATTTGATAAATAATGAAGTCATCGAAATTTAAAGTGATTGTTCCAGAGTCCAAAACTAAAAATTTTGATTTATTTATAATTTTTATAACAAGGAGTTTGCCCCTATATCACGCAATTATAAATATAAAATAAACGTATAAATAGTTCTTCTTTTAATACAATCTTGGTTTCCGGGTTCCAAACCCGGAAACCAAGATTGTATTATGGATAACGGCCGCGAAAGCCTCAAGAATAAAATAGTTCTTCTTTTGTTTTTATGGATATACTTTTTGTTAATAAATTCACTTCATTCACTTATATTGGTGCAATGAAAAAATTATTGTTTAAGTTACTGCTTGTATTTAAAAACAGCACAATAAACTACTGATGATTGCCTATCAGAAATATTTTTTCCCATCTTTAATAGTTAATGTATGAAGTATGATGGTATTTAGAATCAAAGAAATAAGCATGTTTCAATAGTTTTGTTTGTAATTAGTAAGACATGGTCTTTTATCGCCAAACTTAAATGGTAAATATAGTCTCCATTAGGGGTGGGCGATATATCGATAAATATCGACACAATGGTCGAAACGTCAACTACTTCTAAATATAGAAGACGCGGTTCCAAACCCGGAAACCAAGATTGTATTATAATTTTGATATCGATATATCGAAATATCGATATATCGGAATATCGATATTCAGACATTCGGATATATCGGAATATCGATATATCGGAATATCGATATTCCGACATTCCGATATATCGATATTTTAAGGGCGAAAAGTTTTTTTTTTTTTTAAGGTCACCAGTCTCTTTTTTCACTTTTTTAGCTTCGCGCCGCTTTTATATCGAAATTTCGATATGTCGATATATCGATATTCCGATATATCGATATTCCGATATATCGATATGTCGATATATATCGATATAATTTCGATATCGATATTCGATATCGAAATTTGGATATCGCCCACCCCTAGTCTCCATGCATACATTCATCTGATTTAACCAATTTTCTATGTTGCAGCTCTTAAGATTCGCATTGTTGTCATGTTAACATAAATTGTCTGTACATAATAAAATTCCTAATAACTAGTTCAACTTATTATCTAGATGTAAGAACTACAAAAGTTAAGAAACAGATTAGATATTATTCTGCGTTATCTATTTAAGCAACAGATTAGACCTATATTTTTGAAGTATATGAATAAAAAGTGAATATACTATTTATTTTTTCATAAAATATCAAGCCAGAGGTTTTTCGCTGTATAGCATTTTAGTATAATTTTATATGATCAGTTATGTAATAAATATTTATGTGTAGTTAATATTAAAAAACTATATTAACGATAAAGCTAAAATTTACATGAATTTGCGAACTCTATATTATACCAAATTCGAAGTAGAAACTTACAATATAGAGTGATTTCCATACAGCTTAGCGTAACATTTTATGTTTTAAAAGTTGACTAAGCATATCTGTATTCAATTTGAGCTTAAATTTTCAAATGTCATAATTACATAATATTAAATCATTAAAATTGGAATTTGGAGAACATTTTTGAAAATGGTATACATATATTTAATTAACCTTTATTATAGAAATAATTTGGTTCATAAATGTTTTGTTACATTCTCTTCTCGAATTTTATAAATAGTAGTCGACAATAAGAGGTCCATGTCCTGCCCCCCCCCACATTTGAAAAGTAACTCTTTTTTAAATGTAGAAGGTTGTGCTAGCCTTGTGCTGGCGTGCTTTGTTAAAATTTTTGATTGTGCTGGTTTCGTTAAGCCACAAATTCAACTTTAATTTGGGGGGGCTGTGGACATGATAGCCCCCCCAAATTAAAATTGAATTTGTGGCTTAACGAAACCAGCACAATCAAAAATTTTAACAAAGCACGCCAGCACAAGGCTAGCACAACCTTCTACATTTAAAAAAAAGTTACATTTCAAATGTGGGGGGGGGCAGGACATGGACCTGACAATAAGACATGTTTTTAAATCAAATGCATGAATAATTCTCACAATCCCCATATTTTTCTTAAGGTGTGGAGCGTTGTTTATTTATTAAGGCAGAATATTTTAGAAAAACTAAATAATTTTGTACTAAGAGAGTTTTGAACTTGTTATTGCATTCAGCAGTTGTTACTGTAGAAGCCGTGTTGTCTTCTTAAAAGAAGGAAAATCAGGATATGCTTTAAACCACAATGAATTTTTTAAAAAATTGTAGAAAAATTCCATATTTTATTTTTCGAAGAAATTTGCCATATGTCAAAATCTGCACAATGGACTTGTTGAAAAAGATGTTTGCACTGTAAATATATTATATTATTTACCACCACCAGTGTTGGTGATAAGTGAACATCCTTTAAGAAATCTATTTACCCAATACTGAGCCGCCTTGCTAAAGTTATTATAGTTCTCAGAAACCTCTAACCATACTGCACCAACCTGTAATGTTGATCTATTCACAAAAATTTAAAAATCTCGTATATATGTTTTATGCTAGCTCTACACTCTCGCCGAGTGAACGCAAGTCTGTCCGAGCGCGAGAGTGTGGTGGGTGCGCTCGCCTCGGCTCGTGTTCGCTTGCCTCGACTCGCCGGCGCTCCGTTCCGAGTCGGTATTTGGTGGCGAGTCAAAGGAGGCGAGTGGCGAGTGCGAGCGACCCATCCACACTCTCACTCACTACTTTATGTTTTTCCAATAAAAATATAAATATAAAAACATTCAATCAAAATTGCAATGCAAAATATCAAATGTTTTATCAAATTAACAGTCTATTTTTCTGTAAACCTTTATTTTATTATTAGGTATATTGTTGATTTAAAAAAATCCTGAATTACAAATTGAGTTTAGTGTACAGGGTAAGTCAGTTTGACTGTCGTACCCCTATAACTTTGTTAATTTAAGAGGAAACCCCTATAAACCTTATATTTTTGTAAATCGTGGACATTTTTTTACCAAATGACGTACATATGTTTTTTCTACCACGAAATATGTCAGACTGGCGATTGCCTTTTTTTTTTGTTTGACAAATCATGGTATAAGTACTTTTTTTTATTGACTGATACAGAATTAAATTCTGAATTCAATGGTACATTAAAAAAATAAGCAAACACAGGAAACTTTTTGAGAAAAATAAGTTTTAAAGTTATTTATTATATTTTATAAAATCGTATTTAACTAAACAAAACACAATCGCTGTAGTAATTGACAATTTTTAACTATGTTTTATTAATTTTCGACGAAAAATCATTATTATGGTGACAAGTTATACGTACAATGTCAATTACTACAGCGATCGTGTTTTCTTTAGTCAAATACAACAATTTTGTTAAAAATAAACAACTTCTAAACTTATTTTTCTCAAAAGTTTTTCTACGTATGGTTATTTTTTTAATGCACTATCGTACTACTATAGTAGCTCACGGCACATAAAGAAATAGCAGTAGCAACTTTGACTCGATCCACCTTGAGAGAGTTTTTAAATATTTAAAGAGCCACTCGGCGAGTGTCTTTTTAAATATTTAAAGAGCCACTCAGCGAGAGTATGGAAGGTAGTACTCGTCTAGGCACCACTCGCCGAGTGGCTCGTCCGAGCGGCTCGGGCGAGAGTGTAGAGCTAGCATTAAAGTAATCCCCAGTTTGGTTTTACCAACGGATAATTCTTTTGCTAATATTTAATAACTTATTAAGTAACAGGTGCTGTCACTAAACTATGAAAAATCATTTCAAACAACACTGATATGATTTTCAAAAATATACTGAACTGTGATTGTAAACATTTTATAACTAATATTTTTCAACTTATTTAAAATTACCTAAATTGTTTGACAAGATTGTTAGATTCCATTATTTTTAAAGTGAATTAGTTCAACCTTGGCAATATCTTGCATTCAATAAAGTTGAGTAAAACTTAAAATAACATTAAAAACTGAACTACTGTAATCTTTTTAGCATTTTAAACATGAACCTGAAAGTAAAGGAACTAAAATCAACTTCCTTACAAGAGACGAGACATACAACAAGATATACATTAAGCCAGTGGTTTCCAACCTTTTTGTACCTACGCCCCCCTTTTTCAAAAATTTTTTTTTGCGCCCCCCTCACTTTTTGTTACAATCTATTTTCATAAATACGGTTCTGATAAATAAGAATTATTTAATGGACTACAAAACAATACACCATATTCTGTATAAACAAAGTTCGTTTTGTTTGTTTGTATTAAAAAATTATATTTTGGTAACAGCTGCGCGCCCCCCTAGCAATAGCCTCGCGCCCCCCTAGGGGGGCGCGCCCCACAGGTTGGAAACCACTGCGGATTAAGCTATCATTAATTTACAAATAGTAATACCTAGATTATAAGTCTGCTGTGCTAATTTTGTTGTGTCTAGTTACCTCATTCTTGGTGTAATGCTAATCAAAGTGATTTTTGATTCTGAAAATTTTTTTTTTTTTTTCTTACAAAAATTGCCAGTTTTTTAAGTCAAATGTGCTGAATATTGTATCAAATCAGTGGCGTAGTTAGAAATATCGGGACCTTCCGCAAGCCTGGTCAGAGGGCCCCCCTCCCTTGTTGATTATAATTAAAAAAACAGACACACAAATTTTGATTTTTGCAAAATACATTTAATAAGTGAACAACAGAAAATAAAAATATAATACATATTTCATTAACACGTAACAAAAGAAGTAAGAGATAATACAGTAGAATCTCGGGAGTAGCAACTTGTGTGCTTATGCTTATTTGCCGAACTTTGTGTTGGCCCGGCATTCCTAACATATTTATTAATACCGATTTTTTTAATTAAATCCCTTTAATAGTAATTTCATACGGTTTACTCACCTGCTTCCAAGGAAAAAGGGACAAAGACAATTATTTACCATGCCGATTAGGATTTGTTTTAAATAAAATATTTGTTTTTGCCATTTTTAACAACAGTTTCAAAAGAGTCCCAAGTGTTATACATTATCGAATTCAGAATAAAATGCTCTACAAATTGGCATTAAAATCAGATATAGCGTCCATAAGCAAAAATTGACCTGATGATGGTTTTAAAAAAATGAAACGTCGCACGGAAAATATAATTGGGGAATTTGATTCCTTGCAAAAAGTGGCCATCAAAATGTTTTTACAAAAATGAAATTCGACATCAAATGAAAAAGTTACGGGCAAAAAACAAAAATCCACTTTTTGACTTTTTTCCCTATATCTCAAAAACTAAAAGAGCTAGATAAGTTCTGTTTGCATCAAATTATTAAGCACCTGAATATACAACATGTTGAACTTATTTTTTTGTAAATTTGATTTGCATAGCTCCAAAGTTTTTAATGAATGCTTTCACTATTTTTTTTGATTCAGTGAATGCATTTGTAGTCGTTGCATTGATTTGTACAAAACACTCAATTTTCCAAAAATCCCAACCAAATAGGCAAGTTTAACAATAAAGTTTTGATGGTCATTGCGACTAGCAGTTCCAGCAGCCGTTTTATAAACTATGCACTTGCAAACTGCCAACCAGTGGTGTCATCCAGTTTCTGAAACAACGGATTTCCAATTTAAAAAAAATCAATCTTTACTGCAGTTGCAAAAACCATATTTTCAACCAATCAGCTAATTCTATACTATGCACTCTACCTACATATATCATATCTGTTAAACTTTTCGCGTCTCCTTTTGCACTAGTCCGTGCCTCCCAGTTTAGAAATCGCTGATCTAGACTGTGTTGTTGATATTATGTACTTTTTCTCAGTTTACTTGTCCAAAGCCAGAGCCCTTACACTCGTGGGCCCTTCCGCATTGCAGACCCTTGTTATGCAGTTGCTACGCCACTGTATCAAATAATGTAATTTAAAGTATTTCATTATAATTCATATCATTACCCATTCATAAAAATGTACTATTAAGTAAGCATATATCACAAAATTATGTTAATGCACTTTAAGCAACATTTGTATAAGAAAATTTAAATAACTGTTTTTATGAATATATTTTTCAGTTGTAACCAAGTTGTATTTTAAGTAGGTGCAGTATACATGTAAAACAAAATTAAAAACAAATTTGTAATAGCTTCTTCAATGGGACATTAAAATTGTCAATAAAAACCAGGGTTATGTTTAAAAAAGTTAATGATTTTAGCAGAAAACATTCATTTAATTAATCGCTGAAAGAAGTTTAATTATTGTTTTTCATGTTTTTGTGACACTCAAGGTCGGTTAAATAACAAATTTATGTATAAAATAACAAATTTTCGTTTATATATGTTAGGTAAATGTTTACAGTTTACATTTTCACAATATCATCCACAATAAAAATATGTATATCGATAATATATGATAGTATCTACTTGTATAGGTATACATAATGTAGGTATGATAAGACTAAAACAATCCATACAATTAATTGCAATCGACTAATAAGCATTCAATAAACAGTAAATTTCATGATATTCACACTGCATTAATTTTGTTCAAGCGTGAAGGTTATTAAAATTGGACAATAAAGTACAAAAAGATATTATTAAAATAGCATAACGTCTTTACTAAATTAAGTATTTATTATGTTTTAATAAACTATGCATTGATATGATATATACTTCTAATTTTAATTTATAAGTATGATGACTTAAAAGTTTGAAAATTAGAATTAAAATGTAATTGAACCTACTAAATTGTCCAATATTTGTTATATATTTACCTAATTACATGCTAATGAATTGTATATTATACTTATTTAATTCAGCACTAAAAATTGTTTTAAATAATAGTTAATGAAATTTCATTCTGAGTATTTAAAAAAATATATTGAAGGTTTTTTTAATTAAATAAATTTTGGACAGTGCTTTCGAATGAAATACTTTTATAATATTTTTTTAAATTTATAAGTAATACAAAAATTAAGTTTTTAATTCGTAAATAAAATTTTCAATGAAAACCCAATTAATAAATTAGTTCAAATCCGGTTGGGGTTTATAGTACACTATCTGCATTATATACTGCAAACGTAAAACTGTCATAACGTTAGTATTATTGGAGTGAAAATGCTTTAATGGAAACAAAATCATATTGAAATATTAAGATTTAAATAACTTTTTATTTCCTTGTTATACATTTATTTGAAGCATGCAGCATATTATGTAAACTATCAGTCTATGTTTTGTTATGCTCAGTAAGCAATTTATTACTGCTGGCACATTAAAATTAGTGCTATTTTAATAATACTCAATGTTTCATATAAAAAATTAAATTTTTATTTTTTAAAGTTATCATTGAACTTAAAATAACCATATATACAGGGTGATTGATTGAGACCGGTACTTAAAAATATATGCAGAATAAAAAAGGGTATGGATCTGAAATTTTGGTTATGACTATAATGGCATCTGATCTGTTTATTGAAAATATTTTCAACATGGCAACACTTCCGCAAATACCGGAAGTTGACGTCTACTTTCTTATTTTAAATACAATGGTATAGTTTTTATTGCGTATTCGGATTTAAAACGTTATTTTAGAGGGACTTGTATTAGCATTCCCTATACCTAAGTGCAGCCATTCTTTAGATTTTTGGACTTTTTTGAAAAATTTTTGATTTTCATCGTGATGCTTAATATTATCTAACGCCGCCATTTTTCAAGAAAAAACGCTTAAATTTAAACCATGCCTAGAAGAAACCTTGGAGTGGAATTTTTGCAATCGATGCATTACTTAACAGGGTGTCCAAAATTTAATTTTCTTTTAATACAACTTCAGACCACTAAAACTCGTTTTTTTCAAATATAATACCCAAACTTTTTTTCACTTTCTAATGCAAAATTACATTCTGCATCAATCTGTATCAGCATTTCCTATACCTATCTCCAACAATTTTCGAGTTATTAAGAATTTTTGATAAAGTTAAGAGAAATTGCAACATTTTTAAATAGTAAGCCTTGGAAATGACAACAAATGCCAATATTAATAACTGTAAACCACTTTTATTGCGTTTGTCTGAAGTATCCATGAAAATGGAAAATCAAGATTATTCAAACACGAATATTTTAAACTTGTTTTATATTCATGAAGAATATCACAAGATTATTGAAAGTGCGAACGAATAGTTGTGCATTTTTAATGTAGCTTGTACAGCATAGTATGTTAAACCCGAGTCTTGCGCTACCAATCGAATTGACCACTGAGGATGGTCATTAAAATATCCCAGGATGTTAACTTCGTTAGTTTCATCATTTGTCACACGCTTAGGTCGAATACTAGCAGATTTCACTCTTCTAAATTGCAAAAAATTTGATTCTATTCATTGAAATTTCTGTCTGGTCATTACAGTCAAATGAGGATACCTACCTCTCACTGAACACACGGCAAATTCTTTCAATAATCTTGTGACATTCTTCATGAATATAAAATAAGTTTAAAATATTCGTGTTGAATAATCTTGATTTTCCATTTTCATGGATACTTCAGACAAACGCAATAAAAGTGGTTTACAGTTATTAATTTTGTTGTCATTTCCAAGGCTTACTATTTAAAAATGTTGCAATTTCTCTTAACTTTATCAAAAATTCTTAATAACTCGAAAATTGTTGGAGATAGGTATAGGAAATGCTGATACAGATTGATGCAGAATGTAATTTTGCATTAGAAAGTGAAAAAAAAGTTTGGGTATTATATTTGAAAAAAACGAGTTTTAGTGGTCTGAAGTTGTATTAAAAGAAAATTAAATTTTGGACACCCTGTTAAGTAATGCATCGATTGCAAAAATTCCAGGATGTACTCTTCTAGGCATGGTCTAAATTTAAGCGTTTTTTCTTGGCGTTAGATAATATTAAGCATCACGATGAAAATCAAAAATTTTTCAAAAAAGTCCAAAAATCTAAAGAATGACTGCACTTAGGTATAGGGAATGAAAATAAAAGTCCCTCTAAAATACCGTTTTAAATCCAAATACACAATAAAAAATAGACCATTGTATTTGAAATAAGAAAGTAGACGACAACTTCTGGTATTTCCGGAAGTGTCGCCATCTTGAAAAAATTTTCAATAAGAAGATAAGATGCCATTATGGTCATTACCATAATTTCGGATCCATACCCTTTTTCATTCTTCATTTATTTTTAAGTACTGGTCTCAATCAATCACCCTGTATAATTTAACCTAAACAACCTCATGTATGACAGTATTTTTATTTTTATTTTTTTAATGTTTATTTCATTTAAATGATGACTTAAAAGTTTAAAAATTAGAGTTAAAAGGTAATTGAACATACTAAATTGTCCAATATTTGTTATACATATATTTACCTAATTAGATGTTAATTAATTGTATATTATACTTATTAAATTCAACACTGAAATTTTTTTTAAATAATAGTTAATGAAATTTCATTCTGAGTATTTAAAAAAATATATTGAAGGTTTTTTTAATTAAATAAATTTTGGACAGTGCTTTCGAATAAAATACTTTTATAATAATTTTTTTTAATTTAAAAATGTTGCGATCCATATTTTGCACAAAAGTTCTATTCTAAAGAAATAATCACTATTAAAATAACTGATTAAAAACTGTTTCTTGTGTGATGAAAATAAAACAGCTTTTACCTACCTGATTGCTTAGAGGCATTCGATTTTAAAAAGTGAAAAGACCTTGCTGCTACTCCAGGAAATTTATAAAATAAATAAGGAAAACCGACTTTTAATATCTTAAGACAGTTGTAAATAAATGTATTACCTTTTTTTTTAAATTAAAAATTAGGTTTTTCACACGATTTATTTTTTTCCACACATAGGTGGAGGACTCTAATGCCAACATGTGGTTAAGTGCAAGCGACTCCAGCAGTTTAGGTGCAGAAGAGGTGGCTGCAAGACTTAGAATTGAAGTAAGACAAGGATTAAGTTGGCAAGAAGCTACACATCGAAGGCAGTTGTCAGGGTATGTATAACGCAGTACAATCAGTGTATACAGCAGTGGTGGGTAGTTCGCGAGCAAACTTTTCAAACTGAACTATTTATTTATGTTATCGGTTGGAGGTGAACTGTTACTGTGAAAAAGGGTCTTTCATTGATTCTTTCTAATAAAGACGAAATTCATTTGAGCTCATTCAAAACTCGCGGCTCTTACGCATATCATGCTCAACAAAGATTCTTTACCAGTTCAAAACAAAGCATCATTATTTGAATTTGTTGCTCTACACAATACATTCAAATTGTGAATTTAAATGTAAGATCGAAATTTGCATGAGCTCGTTTCAATTTTATGAACACACACATGATGTCTTTTTCATTCTTCAGGCTTTACAGTAGTAGAAATAGTAGTAGTTAAGTTAGACAACTCAACTGCTTCGTTTTTCAAGTAAATCTCTCATAGTCTCTGCTCATGTAAGCCTTTTTAATAGTCGAGATCATTATTAATACTATGGAAACTATATTTGTTGGCTTCGTTAACTGCAGTCGCGTAACTGGATTTTTGTCATTCAACAACACAATAAACGAAATGATAAATAACAAAAACCAAGAACAATTCCTTACTGTACAGCTCCTAGCGACACCTGACAATAGTTTAATTAAACTACATCGACTTATAGTAATAATAATAATAATAATACTAAATTAAATGGGCATTATGTACAAATTACACATACAATAAAATGCTGATTAACCATCCATCTTCCTAGTAAACTGTTGCAGATCGGGCCCATATTCTTGAGATTTTTTCAATTTTAAATCATTCCAAGAACACAGTGTAAAGCTATGTAAATCTAATTGTGGACCACCCTCACCCTGTATAATAAACTAGTTAATTTTAAAAAAGATTTGTATTGAAAATAATAGCTGATGGACCAAGTTTCATTGTTGATTAATAAGATTTACTTAATAACATATCTTTCTATTTTTTTACATGCGAAATTCAACTAAATTGTTTTCAGTGATTGTTTTTTTCCCCAATAAATCAGTAAAATCAGAAAAAAGTGACTGAACAAAAGTTCAATAAATTATTAGGTAGTTTTAATTTTACAAAACACCTTTAAAAATATCATGAATAAAATATGTACAGACAAATCTTATCTAGCTATCTTTATGTGTTTAAATTTAAAGCAGACGTCATTGATATGTCATGTATGCCCGGTTTCTCCGACACATCTTAAGATCTAGCTGAATCTTAAGTTCGCCTTAACGGTATAAAGTGTTGCACCAAGCAATTTTAAGAACATATTCGACTTGAGCTGAGCTCACATCTTGAGTCGCTGTTTACTAGAACTTGAGCTGGAGTACATAACCTAAAAGTATCTTGTATTTGCTTTTTTTGTAGTTAAATGTTTGTTTAAATTGTGGTTTAAGTTTAAATATGGATATTGACTTTATAAATATGATAGATGATGCAGATGATGACTTGTACGACCCTGTAATTCCTCGAAGGCGATTTGTTCGCGCAAATCCATTTACGGATTTCGAATACGATCGTTTTTTTTATGCGTTTTCGCCTCACAAAAGAGACAGTTATTGTGATCTTAGATCAATTTGAGCCTCAATTGGAGTATACAGGGTGTTTGAAATTCGAGTTTAAGCATGGGTATCTCGCGTATTATAATAGCTAGAGTATAGGTTTAAAATTGGCAAACTTGCTAAATTTGGTGCTCATTAATAATCCAAAGAGAAATTGGAAATATCTCAAACAGTATCCGAGAAAATTAGGAAAAACTGGAAAATACGATTTTTAAAAATCGTTTATAACTCCTTTGGAGTTTGAAATATTTTAAATGTGTAAAAAAGTTGCCCAAGCAACTTTTTAAGCCGAATCGGATGGTGGTCACAAATTTTTCCTAGGTCGATTCGTTTTTGTTTTAGACAACCAACTTTGTTTTTCTGATGGGCAGCATATCGCGTTTATCTTCGTTATTAAAGTTCATTTTTACGACTAACAGGCCTTTAAAACTTTTAGATTGTTGATCGGTTGTCATGGAAACAACATAAACTACAATGACCGGCCAACCTGATTTATAATGGTTTTTGTTTAAAACGTATTTTTTGAAATTTGACAATAAAAGAAAAAGTAAAATACCATGTGTGACACATCAATGGATTTAGAAAAATAAATGCTATTTGATAATGTAAATAGCAAAACTTGCGCCCATAAGCAAAAACAAAGTTGGTTGTCATAAAACAAAAACGAATCGATCTAAGAAAAATTTGTGACTACGATCCGATTCGGCTTAAAAAGTTGCTTCGGCAATGTTTTTACACATTTGAAATATTTCATACTCCAAAGGAGTTATAGACGATTTTCAAAAATCGTATTTTCCAGTTTTTCCTAATTTTCTCGGACACCGTTTGAGATATTTCCAATTTCTCTTTGGATTATTAATGAGCACCAAATTTAGCAACTTTGCCAAATTTAAACCTATACTCTAGCTATTATAATAAGCGAGAACCCCATGCTTAAACTCGAATTTCAAACACCCTGTATACATAATCTATTTATTTATTTTCTTCCACCAAGCTAACTAATAATTGTTTTTCCTCCATGGTATAATTTATTCTTTTTTTTCCGCCATTTCAACACAAAATAAAATAATAAACACAGAACTGTAACTTTATATGTGACTAACAGCTGATAGCAACAACAAGATGTCACAGGGAGCCGTTTTAACAGCTGTGATGTAAATGGCCAATGAAAATTAGCCATTTCAATCTGCCGCTAAAATGTGCCGACTTCTTGCAACGTTGCCAAACCGAGTTCTAACTTAGCTGAGATGTCTAACAGATTCCGGAATATGTTTTCTGTGCAACGCATTGGTATCTTGAGACGGTCTTAAATATAAGGCGGGCTTATATAAGTCGATCTTGAGATGTGTCGGAGAAACCGGGCAGTAGTGTAGTTAGCAAAAAATGATTACTTCATCTGTAATAATTATATAAACTTTATTTTGTATTCGATATAACTGATGTAATTATGAATTTTTCTGGGGGCAGTTTTTTTTTAATATTAAGTTATGGCAGATCAAATTATATTTTTTACTTGGAATGTATAAAAAGTGACATCGTCATCCCTAACAGTATTTTATGAGCCTGATAACGCTTAGTGGTGGCATACTTTGTATACATTTTGTCAGTTAATTTTTAACTTGGGGTTTTATGCTTTTGTTTTCTTTGTATGTAGGTAATATTTACTAAGTTTTTTTTCACATTGATTATAAAAATTAAAACAGAATTTTAAATACATTTTTGTTTTTCGTGATTTTCCTCCAACGTCACCAATATTTTTAAAGTAATTTATAATTTGGAAACCACTGTTTTATTTATTGAATAGAATTGCTTATTGTGCCGCACATCAACCCACAAGGCAGCGATTCGCGTCATAGGAAAATAAGTGGAATGTACTATCATAAGTATATTCTTATCTACGTATTATTACTATTATTATAGGGCAAAATATTAGTGAGTAGTATATAGTAGGAAGTACACAGTGTATTTAGCATATGATATGGTTATACTACCTTGCATATAATTACAGATAACAGTATAGTGAACAATACATTTATATTTTTTTCTGATTAAAAAGTGGCCATAAAAATATTAATTTATGTTTTATATGTAGTAAAAATAGTTGTAATGAATAAATGATAATAAATTGAAAATATTTTTTTAAATTTTACATTAAATAAATACAACTCTATTCTATTAATTTTAATACAATTTAGTTTGAAATTTTTACCTGAAACACTTTAAATAATTGTACATTTAAAAATTCTTATTAAATACAGGGTGAGTCACGACGGACGCGTCGGAGTTTTATGGCGAAACGGTTTATATTTTCCAATTTCTGTCGCTGTTAGATTATGTAAGTCAATAAGGGCTACGTTTTAAAAATATTTTCAAACATACAGGGTGCTCCAAAAAAGAGTGCCATATCAAAGTTATACTTTTTCTTATGGAACACCCTGTATATTTTTACATTTTTGGATTCCTCTTTAAATTTAATTCAAAAAATGTATAAGGTTATATGGGTCTAAAGTCAACCGTTCTCTTGAAAATTGCATTTTCATGAAAATACAGTATTTTCAAAAATTTTCAACATTTAAAAACTTTGAGAAGTCTGAAGAAATTCGCTTGGAGATAAGATTGACAATAGATTATGTAACACTTTGCACCACCTACATTTTTAAAATATTATACAGGGCGTTTTTTACGCTCGGTCAAACTTGTGAAACTTTAAACATCGATAACTCATTTTTTTTTAATGCAACACCCTATATTTTTTTACACCGTCTTGTAGAAAATTTAATTCTCTTTCGAAAACATTAAGGCTGTTTTTCACCTAAAATTGATATTTTCCGAGATATCGCGATTTTATTGTTAATTATTAGGGCAAAGTAATATTTTCAAGTAGGCTATGAAGGTAGACAGCGGTAATTTGAAACAATTGACAGAAAAAACAAGACACTTATAATTTTATCGTTTGACTACACACTTTTGACATATTTTTATAGGAAAGTTGTAGTACCATACTTACGTTTAAATAGAGATTTTTTAAAATTATTTATGCATTTATTTATTGGACCAGTGTTATAAGATAAATACTAAATCCTATAAACCATTTTTTGTCTGTTTACGATACGATACTACGACACTCTACCGAAACAGTACCAACCATGTTTTTTTTTTAAATGTAAAATTAAACAAGTCAGTATTACTTTTTTTTTTAATCAGCGTTCCGTTCTCGTACCTAATACATTATAATTCGGTTTTTAGGACTTGGCAAACGATCAAACTCAATTTTATGAAAAATATTGTGGCCCTGATGAGAAACCTATATTTAAACGTAAAAATGGTAAATCTACAAATTTCTTATAAAAAAATGTCAAAAATGTGTAGGCAAACGACAAAATTATAAGTTTCTTGTTTTTTTCTTTCAATTGTTTCAAATTACCGCTGTCTACCTTCATAGCCTACTTGAAAATATTACTTTGCCCTAATAATTAACAATAAAATCGCGATATCTCGGAAAATATCAACTTTAGGTAAAAAACAGCCTGAATGTTTTCGAAAGAGAATTAAATTTTCTATAAGACGGTGTAAAAAAATATAGGGTGTTGTATTAAAAAAAAATGAGTTATCGATGTTTAAAGTTTCACAAGTTTGACCGAGCGTAAAAAACGCCCTGTATAATATTTTAAAAATGTAGGTGGTGCAAAGTGTTACATAATCTATTGTCAATCTTATCTCCAAGCGAATTTCTTCAGACTTCTCAAAGTTTTTAAATGTTGAAAATTTTTGAAAATACTGTATTTTCATGAAAATGCAATTTTCACGAGAACGGTTGACTTTAGACCCATATAACCTTATACATTTTTTGAATTAAATTTAAAGAGGAATCCAAAAATGTAAAAATATATAGGGTGTTCCATAAGAAAAAGTATAACTTTGATATAGCACTCTTTTTTGGAGCACCCTGTATATTTGAAAATATTTTTAAAATGTAGCCCTTATTGACTTACATAATCTAACAGCGACAGAAATTGAAAAATATAAACCGTTTTGCCATAAAACTCCGACGCGTCCGTCGTGACTCACCCTGTATACATACAAACAGTATAATTTTCTTTTAAGTAAAATAGTTATATTCAGTTATTTGAATATTTTATCAAATACAGTACATGATGTAAATCGATTAATATAATAAGCAGTGCACAAGCAAGTTTTATATATTTCTACTTCTTTGTGTGTGAATTATTTGCTCAACAAATTTAAAATGTCAAAAATGCGTAGGCAAAAGATAAAACTAAACCTTTCTTGTTCTTTCGTTCAATTGTTTCAAATTACCGCTGTCTACCTTCATAGCCTACTCGTAAATATTACTTTGGCCTAATAATTAACAATAAAATCGCGATATCTCGGAAAATATCAATTTTAGGTATAAAACAGTATTAATGTTTTCGAAAGAGAATTAAATTTTCTATAAGACGGTGTAAAGAAATATAGGGTGTTGTATTTAAAAAAAATGAGTTATCGATGTTTAAAGTTTCACAAGTTTGACCAAGCGTAAAAAACGCCCTGTATAATATTTTAAAAATGTAGATGGTGCAAAGTGTTACATAATCTATTGCCAATCTTATCTCCAAGCGAATTTTTTCAGACCTCAAAGTTTTTAAATGTTGAAAATTTTTGAAAATACTGTATTTTCATGAAAATGCGATTTTCACGAGAACGGTTGACTTTAGACCCATATGACCTTTTACATTTATTAAAGTAAATTTTAAGACAAATTCAAAAATGTAAAAATATACAGATGTTCTATTTAAAATTTCAAAGTTTGAGTCCGTTTCCGGTTGAACCGGTAGTCGCATTGCAACCTTAATATTTCCATCGAATCCGAAAAATACCATAACGCTCAGATACAAAATTTCATTGTTATATCTGCAATAGTATTTTAGATATTTGTATTTTTAACTGTCACACTGACAGTTGCTTATATCGTGTACTTTGATACGATAGTTGCTTATATCGAGTGTTGCTTATAACGCGAGTTGCTTATATCGTGGGTTGCTTATAACGCGAGCTCACTGTATAAGTATGATATTAGCAAATTTTATTTGTAAGTGATTAAATGAAAGTAAAAATGTATTATTTAGAAAATAACAGTAGTAAAATAATGATAACTACTGGATTATTTCTATTGTTTAAATGTTTAAAATGAAACAGATTCTGTGTTTTTTATACAGTGCTCCTTAGCTCCTTACTTATATGGATAATAAATTACTTTTAATTAATCCATGACAAGTTTATGCAATGCTTTTGTAGTGATAAGTTGTCACGTAGCATCTTATCATAACTATCAAGTGTAGTACGTCAAAATAATATTATAATTATGAAAATTTCAAATTATTATAAAAATAGAGAGGTTGTATCACCTTGTGATTTTAAAACTCATATCTACTAAACTTTTGAAAGAAACCTAATATATCCTGTCGAAATGCTATTTACATTTTGTATTTTATGATTTCAAAAATCGGTATTAGCTGGATTTAATTTGTTAACTAAGTACAGAATGTTTTTTTTTTTAAATCATAAACAGAACTTTATTATTATAGTGTATAATATTTTTTGTTAAATAGCATAAAAATACACAGGGTGTTTAAAAATGGGGTAAGAATTTTAAACGTATACTGCTCACTAAAATTAAAATAAAAAGTTAGTGTGACTACTGGAGATACAGGGTGTTTAAGTTGTATAAAGTTCCAACTTTTAATCTTATGTGCCATGAAAAATGTGTGTTACGTTAAACTTAGCATTACTAAAAAAGATATGAGCTATGTGACGACCTTACCTACTTTTGGATACAGATTTCAGCTGTACATTCCATGGAATTGTATTTTTTTTTTGTCTGAGAGACATTCTCTTCTCGTTGCTTAGTCATCGATTAGAGACAAATCAACTAAACTTTCTACGTTCTAAGTTAATATAGATTTTAATTTTGTCCAACCGGATTTTAGGTCGGGAGATTTTGAGGAACATGAGATGTCAGAAAAATTACAAATCTTGCATATTATTTTATTACTTGAAGAACTGTGTTTCTAAAAGTATTGATTTGTAGATACACTTTTTTCATAAAAACCTTCGGTTTTTGCAAGTCTTTTTAATACGTTAAGCACCATTTGTATTCAAATGGATACAAATTAGTCTGGCCCGATAGGCCACCTGTATTCATTTGGATACAGCGTCCTACATTTAGATTCGGCTGCCTGTATTCATAAATATACGTGTATTACATATAACTATACCAGGAAAGGTTTTAGGATGGCCCAGTGGACCAGAAAACCTTGGTGGCCAGTGATTTTTTTTACCCAAATCGATATAAATAAAATAATAAATTTTAAGTTTTTTGATACAAATTTATTTATACCAAAATCAGATTTACAACTTATAATTGTCGAAAATAAAACGACATAAATGATATAAAAATAAAACTATATAATTAAGCCCTTTTGTGATTCAAAAAAGCATTGCATGCAAAAATAGTTTTGGCACATATTACACTTACTACGTGTTTGGGAAGCTTTAGATTGTGCATAGCACCAATTGTTGGAATACCTTTCCACAGTTCCATAATGTCTTTGCTCTTCTTCATAAGACATATTGTAAATATGAACACTTTATTTTCACTATACAACTAACTTTTTCGTAATAATATGAACGAATGCGACAACATGGAATGTTAGCATATGAGCCATTTGTAGAACACGATATTTTTGGTATACTTTATACAGGGTTGATAAAAATCATGATTTTTTTAAAAAAATCAAAAAAATCGATTTATTTGATTTAAATCAGATTTTTTTGATTTAAATCAGATTTTTTTTAAATTAAATCAAATGTTCATATTTGCATGCTATTTCTGTTTTGTGCTAATATATTTAATAACCAATATATTTAATTCATTGGAGAATTTTTGTTAAAATAAAAAATTAAATATAATGAATAAAAATTTCGAAAAAAATCAGTGCTAAATAGTGATGTTATATATAATTAAGTCTTTGTCTTAAAAAGCAATAAACAGTATGATTATATTTATATTTCAAAGTGTAGTATATGATCTACAAAACCATGCTTGCTATTCATCATCAACTATATGTGACCTGTGATCGAATTCTATGCCTGAAAATACTTGTCTAAACATGCAAATGCAGTTTTGTATGTAAGGGTATCCCAGATTCTGTTATTCAGTTCATTTTAGTTAGAAAACGTGTACACATCACATAAATAAACGCAACATAATGTCAGGAAGGAAAAGGGATAGTGTTTGGCAACATTTTATAGAAAAATCAAACAAATTGAAAGGGAAAGCTGGGAGCAGAGCAGTTTGTAAATATTGCAAAGAAGAAATACAAGGTCTGGTACAAAGATTAAAAGCACACCGTGAAAAATGTCAGAAGAAACAAATGCATATGAATGAAGTTACTGAATGTAATACAGAAGATACTGACACAGATTCTAATCCTACCACCATAGAAACAAGTCAACCGAAAGAGTTTTTTGATCCACAACCTAGTACGTCTAGAATGGATACAAATACAAATATAAGCTCACCACCTGCTAAAAAAAAAAAAGAAATGACTGAAAATTTATTAATGAAATCATTTGTAGTGCGTACTTCTAACGAGTTAAAGAAAAATCTTGATAGACAAATCGCAAAAGCTATTTATGCGACAAATAGTAGTTTCAGATGTATCGAACAACCAGAAGTGATAAAAGCAATCGAAATGTTACGGCCAGGTTATTCACCACCTTCTAGGTTCGCTGTATCTTCAACATTATTAAATGAAGTGTACATGGAAGAAAAAGAAAAATGTCTTGCAAAATTAACAAATAGTTCGGTTTGCCTTTCCTTAGATGGTTGGTCAAATGTACATAACGAACCGATAATTTGCGCTACTGTAACAACAGATTATGGATCAACCTTCCTCCTTGAAAGTATAGATACATCAGGACATGCACATACAGCCGATTATTTAACAAGTATAGCAATCAGTTTAATAAATAAGTGCAAAACTCAATATAATTGTGCAGTTTCAAGTTTCGTTACAGATAATGCAGCTAATATGAGCAATATGAGAGAAAACATTAAAAATGAAGTAACCGATGTAAATGTGATAACCTATGGATGTTCAGCACACATTCTAAATTTACTTTCCAAGGACTTGCAGATACGCGATGTTAAAGAAAATGTTGTGCATGTTGTTAAGTATTTCCGTAATAATCATTTGGCAAGTGCTAAATATAAAGCTGCCGGAGGTAAGGCGTTAATATTGCCTCAAGACGTAAGATGGAATACTCTTGCAGATTGCTTGGAAATATTTACACAAGAATGGCAGAAATTGTTACAAATTTGTGAAGAGAACAAAGACCAAATTGATTCTTTAATATTCCAAAAGGTGTCTAACATTAAACTGAAACGATCGGCAGAAGATTTTTTAAAAATAATAAAACCAATTTCCGTAACTTTAGACAAATTACAAAGAACAGATGCATTTTTAGCTGATGCTGTAGAAGCATGGAAAGAACTTGAGGCTGTTTTTGATGATACTATTACATTAAATATTAAACAAATGGCTGCATTTCAAAAACGATATGCTCAAGCTTTGACACCGTACCATTTTTTGGCTTATTTATTAGACCCTAGAAAAACAAAATTTCCTTTAAAATATAATGAAAATGACGCAGCTTTAAAAGTAGCAGCAGAAAGTTACCCACACAGTGGTTTATTACCCATAATAATAAAATTTGAAGCTAAATCTGATCCATTTAAATCTGTTATGTTTAGTGAGGAAATTATTAATAATGTTACTCCAATACAGTGGTGGAAATCACAAAAAGATGTTTCCGATATTAATAAAGTGTTGCCAATATTAACACAACTAATGTGCAGTGTAACTTCTTCGGCCTCAGTTGAAAGAATTTTTTCAACATTTGGATTGGTCCATTCGACAATAAGAAATAAACTGGGAACTGAAAAGGCTGCAAAACTGGTATTTTTATTCCAACATTACAATACCAAAAATTTATAAATGTATATTATTATATATTATTTTAAATGAATTACGTTACGTTACGTATAAGTATGTATTTAATACGTATATACATATAAGAACTGTTGTTTTTTTTTTAAATTTCGTTTTTACCAAATGAATAACAAATAACACTTAATGTTAATTATTTTATTTGAATTGTTAAAATACAAGTGAGCGATTTTAGCTACATCAAGTACAAAACACAACTAACTACTAAAATACTAAAAACTAAGAGTGTCTACAAAAATGTTTACGTTACTTAAAAGATAACGCTTAAGCATGCAGCTGTGTTTATAATATATAATCTTAAGGGCCTAATACACAGGGAATGTGACACGGTCGACTATTACAATATGAAACTATAGAGGTCTATAAGTAACTATTAAAATAAAAACTGTAGAGGGTTATATAACACCTCCCATCGTAAGAATGAACTTCCACGTTCATATAAAAGAGTATTATTATTACCCCCTTTTTTTTGAGTAGGATTTAACTTGATCTGAGGTTTGTTACAGTTATAAGCTTTGCTTTTAATACAAACAGATTTACAAGAATACATAGCGAAAAATAAACAAGCAGTAAAATTATTATAAACGTAAAAATAACAAAAAAAAGCAATACATTGGATATAGCAAGTTGCTTAATGGTACCTATCAAAATTATAAACTTACACTTAAATTTTAAACTAAACTTAATTCGAACAATTAATTCACCAAATAATTATTCAAATAACGGAGAAACATTAAAATTTTTTAAACGTTGAGTCAAAGTTACATCATTAAATCTTACAAAACAATTTGTGTATACTAAATATATGGTGTTTTTTTTTTCCAATGAGTATTTTGTCAAGGGAAAACTACAGTTGATAAAACTATAATAATTCACTATTAAACACAGAATTATTTAAACACCGAAATATAAATTTTCTAATTCGAAGCACTGTTTGCGAATGATCCATTGCTTAGTTTGAGACAAGTACAAAAGAGTGGGACGTTTAGAAGTGTTTTATATATTTTTAAAATTTAATCTGTAGAGGTAGATAAACCGGGTTCAGGGCCAGGATCAAAAGGGATATCAGGGTTAGAGTCAATTTCATTATTTGTAATAAATCTTTTTCTTACTTTCAATTGTTCTTCGTGAAACTTATTATTATCTGAATAAACAAATTTCTTATCTTGTCTAGTAATGTTTAAAGGCTTAAATTGGGGTTGTGTTTTCTTACTTGGTCTTTTTATATAAGTTACCTTTGAATCAAGGGAAATAGGTGTGCATTGTTCGCCTGAACTTGGTTGGTTAAGGACTTCATTTTGTATTACAGAGATTTGTTTTAGATGTTCATTGATTTTATTATCCTCGTTAATTTCTTGTAAGTCTGGTATTCTAGATATAATATCGCTTTCGTACCCGTGAGTGATTACAAATGGTTTTTGTTTTACTTTAGAATGTATTGTGTTGTAGTAAATTATACTTTTGAGAACTATTTCTTTTATTTTTAAATTCGGATTTTTGGTTTTTAATACGCGTATGTTTTCGAGTAAAGTTGAATGGAATCTTTCAATTAGTGCTCTTCCTTGGGGTCTATTGGGTATGTTAAAATGCCAATCGATATTTAATTCATTACTAAAGTCTCTTATCAATTCATTATCAAATTCTTTGCCATTATCGCTCGTTACAGATTTAGGAATGTTATGTTGAGTAAAATATTGTAATAGACAAAATTTTATATCTACTGGATTGTTACTTTCAATTAACATTGCTTGACCATATCGTGAAAATGAATCGATCAATGTTAAATAAATATCACCATCGAGAGTAATAGTGTCAATATACACGTGATCGAAAGGGTATTGTCCTAAAGGATTATGAAGTACAGGTGGTCTGTTAATAGGTTTTCGTTCGTTTTTCGCTTCTAAACAAATTCGACATTCATTAACAAATTTATTTAAATGATTTTGAAGATTGGGCCAAAAATATTTCTTTTGAATTTCTTTAAGATTTTCCGATATGCCTTTATGATTAGAGTTTTCATGAAATTTTCGCATAATTTCTTTTTGTTGAAGAGGGTTTGTAACGTTAATTAGTTTGATGTTACAAATAACGAATTCTAGAGGTTTTGTTAAATTATTTTGAGCAAATTTTACGAATGGTTTTGTAAGGATATCGTCTACAAAATAAAGAGCATATTTCAGTTTTGGTTTAACAAATTCTTTTGTTAATTGCATAAATTGATTGTGTAAATTTTCTTGTTCGTTAATTTTCCATGTCAATATTTGTTTATTGAAAATTGTTTGTGTTCGAAATTCCAATTTTGAAGCATGCATATCTAAATGAATTTGTCGAGGAAATTGGTTAATAGGTTTTTCTGAAATAGGCAAATCTAAGACAGTTTCTGAGTCAGAATGAATAGTGGTTTTTCCAGGTTGTCTAAATTCTTCTAAAGGTTCGATAAGTGAAGAAGTGGATGAAGCGATGGTAGCTGCGTTTGTTTTTATATCGTCAATAGTTTCATTTACGTGACATTCATAATTTGGAATTCTACTTAGGGCATCAGCAACAAGATTACTTTTACCTTTGATGTACTCTATTTCGTAGTCGTACTCTTCAGGGTTGTTTAGTTCAGTTTGGTTTTCGTATTCTGGGTAGTTTTGTTCATTTAAATCGTAAGTTAGTTTTGTGTCGTCAATTTCTGGTTGATGATTTTCAAAATATTCAAAAGGATTGGGATTTTCTCCAGGATTCGTATTTTCTTCGCATGCAAGGGTTGTTTGAACTGACATTGGTTCAGGGTGATAGGGTTGTCTGGGCTGTTGGAAATTATTTCGTTGAGTCTGGTTAGAAGGATTTCTTAGGAAATTATTATTAGGTTTGTAAACTTGTTGAGTCGGGAATTTATAAAAAGGTTGATTTACCTGTTGTGGTTTAGCGAAAAATTGTTGATTCATGCGTGGTTGATACGGTGGTCTTGGTTGAAAAAATGGTCTTTGTATAGGTTGATTAAAAGGTAACATTTGTTTCACTGAGTAACTTCTGTTCATAAAATTAATTTCGTCCGTTGCGAATGTAATCGCTTGATCTAAAGTTTGGGGTTGTCTCAAACGTACTTGACAAGATATATTATAAGGTATTGAAACAAGAAAACGATCAAGTGCATTAGCAGTATATAATTCGCGTCGTAATTCTTTGTTTGGAATATTTAATAAATTTAATTTAGCAATAAGTTTTGCAAGCTGTGTTCTAATTTTATTCCCAAAACTTATTAAATTTTCATTTTTTTCTAATCTAATATTGTTGAAATCTACAAGTAATTGTTCAATGGATCTATTGTCTGAAAAATGCTGCAAAATTGCTTCTTTTATGTTATCCCATGCAATAAGATCATCTCTGGGCGATAAAATGTCTGCTGCGCGTCCTCTGAATTTAGAAAATATGGCCGCCCTTATCGTAGGACTTGTTTCGTCATATTTAGCATACCTTTTAATTATGCTGTCGACGGTGGTAATAAAAATGTTTATTTGACTTTCTTTACCTTCGAAAATGGGGATGGTATCAAGGTCAATTCTAAATAAACTGTAATTAATAGCCATATCTACGAATTGGTTATTAGGGAAATTACTTAAAATATTTTTAGGACCAAATGTTAGTGCAAGTGGAACAGTGTAGGGTGTAAACATTTAATTTGCATACACAATGGAAAGTTCAGATTAAATTGTTATATGGAAAAATTATTTAAATTAATTGATAAAATGCAAAAAAAAGGTTTTTCTTACACTTCTAAGTTTTCTTAAATTTACTTAAATCTAGCACGGAAAACAGCCAATGGATCACTCACCCTATCGAAGTTGGAATTAGGTTTGCGACGCACTGCACTGATTCGTGGTTATTGTTGTTGAGTTGTTGTTGAAGGCGGCGAAGAGCTTGAAAGTAGTCCCGCGGACCACGATGGACAATCTTGGGTTCTTCTTTCAGTTTTTCTTCGGCCTTCTGTTTTTTCTGAACACTACAGTGCCGAAGTTGGGATGTAATGTTACAAAAATTTGTCTTGATGCACAGTATCGATGTTTGGATGTCGCTCGAACTTTTTGTTGCAAGGTTCTGGATGTTACGAAAATTCGTCTTGATGCTCAGTGCCGATTTTTGGATGTAGCATCGAAACTTTTTGTTACAGGATTCTCCTCTAAAGAACAAAAGTTCTCCGGAAGTGTCGATTTTTGAATTCCGTGAGGAGATCCTACCGACTGCGCCAATTTCGTTTTTACCAAATGAATAACAAATAACACTTAATGTTAATTATTTTATTTGAATTGTTAAAATACAAGTGAGCGATTTTAGCTACATCAAGTACAAAACACAACTAACTACTAAAATACTAAAAACTAAGAGTGTCTACAAAAATGTTTACGTTACTTAAAAGATAACGCTTAAGCATGCAGCTGTGTTTATAATATATAATCTTAAGGGCCTAATACACAGGGAATGTGACACGGTCGACTATTACAATATGAAACTATAGAGGTCTATAAGTAACTATTAAAATAAAAACTGTAGAGGGTTATATAACATTTAAATACTTATATACATAAATACCATATACCTAATGTTTTTTTTTATTTGAGAAAATAAAATTTTGTTTTGTTATAAATGTTTTATTACCGACTCATATAATAAGTGATTTAAATTGATGTTTTTTTTTTCACTTGATTTAAATCAATTGATTTAAATCTGCTCAACCCTGCTTTATACCATTAGGGGTTAACTAATACTGTAACTATTTAATTATTTGTTGATCTGCTACCATGGAAGTATAATACTTAGTAAGTAGGTAGTAACGTACAAGTTTTTACGAGTTATACATACTTGTATTTATACAGTGACGAAACACTATTTCCTTCCCCATGGGCCGCCTGTATCCAAATGAATACAATTAAATTTTTGTCTAAAAACGGGTTAAAAATTTATTATTTTGTTGTGAAAATTTTTATATTAATTGAGAGCAATTTAAGAAACTTTAATTTTAAAAAAACAGTGGCCAAAAAAACATACTTTTTTTAACATGGTGGCGCTTAACGTGTTAATATAAATGTGTAGCGTATTATAGAGCATAGATAAATATGATTTAAAAATTTTATTGCAAAGAAAGCTAATATAGGTATATGATTTATTATGAAATAGGTTGTTGGTAATTTTTTTATATTTTTTTTTAGATATAATGAATTTGCTGTCAGAGAAGAAGATCCATTGTGGAAAAAATATTTAGAACAATTTAAAAACCCCCTAATTCTTTTATTATTAGCTTCTGCATTGGTGTCTGTGTGTATGAAACAGTTTGATGATGCCGTTAGCATTACAGTTGCTATAGTCATTGTTGTAACAGTAGCGTTTGTTCAAGAATATCGCTCCGAAAAATCTCTTCAGGAACTGACAAAACTTGTACCACCTTCTTGCCACTGGTAATATATTTTTATTCTTTCTATAATTATTATAAACTTTATTTAATATATATTTCATAATATACAAGATGTAGAATTGGATCACGCAACATAGTAATTTCAATGGTAAATTTTTAAAAATTGTATATTATCTCCCCTAATTATTTTAGGAAAAAAGTGTAATTAAATTTTTTTAGAGAAAAAAATCTATCTGTAAATGTAATCAGTATTAATTTTTAGTTTTCCAATAATTGAAAATTAAACAAATTACAAAACGCGTTTTGACAAAAATCTGTAGTGCCTTGGAATTATGCTGGGATAACTGCCCATCCCAATGTCGCTTATGCTGTCACAAAAATGATAATTAAGAATAAACTTTGCGTCAAAGTGGCAGTATAAGCGTTATTAGGATGGGCAGTTTTCACAGCATAATTCCAAGACACTACAGATTTTGGTCAAAACACGTTTTGTAATTGTTTAATTTTCAGTTATTGGTAAACTGAAAATTAATATTGATTACATTTATAGAAACAACATTTTTTTCTACAAAAAATCTAATTTCACTTTTTTTCTAAAATAATAGGGGGAGATAAAATACAACTTTTAAAAATTTATCATCGAAATCACTATGTTGCGTGATCCAATTCTACACCCTGTATGTTATCAATTACAGTATATATTTTAATTTAAAAAAAATGCTGTATATCAATTTGTATTAATTAGTAACATTGTACACATATTTTTTAGTTTACGTGAAGGTACACCTGACACATTCCTTGCACGAGAACTGGTGCCTGGTGATGTTGTATTATTAAATATTGGTGATCGTGTGCCGGCAGATTTAAGATTATTTGAAGCTGTAGATCTGGCTATTGATGAAAGTAGCTTTACTGGAGAAACTGAACCTGCTCGAAAGCATACAGCACCTGTGTTGCGATCCAATGGAGCACACACATCTAAGTCTAATATTGCTTTTATGGGTACACTTGTACGATGTGGAAGTGGAAAGGTAAAAATTAAAATTTTGTACTGCTTGATTTAACCTTCTGAGTGTCATTGTAATTTTGTGTTACTGAAGGACAAATTTTTTTTTACTAAGTTGCGTATTATAAGGACAAACTATTTTCAACAACTTAAAAAACAATGTGTGTCATATTCAGTACTTAGTATTTTTTATGTAATGTGCATGGAAACATGAAATATACAAAACATTGTTTTTACGATTTGTTAAATAAGTATCATCAAAACTTAAAATATTCCTTTAAAAAAACTAATTTTTTTTGCTAATTTGTAATTTTTTATTGTGTTTTTCAAGCCCTTGTGTAAACAGGGCAAAAGGAAAACACTAACATGTAGCCAACATTATAAAAAGTGTGATAACATTTCTTAGCACTTGGAAGAATGACATATTTTGAATTTTGCAGATAAAACTCAATTATAATTCAATTTAGTTGTAAAATTACGACTTAAAATTGATTATATTTTTAGGAATTATCATTAAGATGCAGCACCAGCATTTCAAATCAAACAGAACTCAGTTTTTGTATAAACTACATTTTATCGGTTCATTTTAATTCATTATTTTTATATATTTCCTATAAATACGAAGTCCTTTTCGTTTGTATTGAAGAAATTAACAGTGCTTACCGTCTTTACTATGAGATTTTTAAAAAACATACTCAGCACTTCTTCCCTTTTCTAATATTTAGCTGTCCGCTAAAATTTTGAAAATGACAAGTGTCACAAATTTAAACTTATTGTAGGGGCCGGGTCTAAATCGTAAAATATTAAAAACTGTCGTAACAATACCATTTAATATTATACAAGGTGTTTCATAATTAAATGCTGATCCTTAAGGGTCCTTGGATGATTTTAAGAAAAAAAGTTCATATCGATGTAGGTCCGCAACCGCCGTATTTTTGAGATACAGGGTGTTAAAAAAATATCTGTTTTTTCGTAATATTTTTGATACCGCTTTAGACATTTTTTTGAATTTTAGTAGGTACTAACTAGGCATAAAAACACATTTTTTCAGAAAAAAAATTGTTCCATTTCTACCAATTGCGTTCGTGCTAACATGTCCTTGAATGTATTGAATTGATTATTATTCTGTTTCTGGCCTACTACGACTAGATATGCACTGTTTTACTCTTCAAGAGTATTAGCCTTTTATTTTTTTACTCGAAAACCGTTCGTCGGACAAAAAAAAGTCAAGAGGCCATTTTTACTAAGAGATAAAGCAAAATTATAAAAATAACATTTATTTTGAAAAAAACTGGCGTATAATTTTTTTAATTAAAAATATTCAAGGACATGTTAGTAGGGTCCTGCGCGGGTCCAATTTTTCGGACCCGCACCCGACCCGCAAAGCTGATGTTGATACCGCACCCGACCCGCGACCCGCACGAATCTGGTTTAATAGACCCGCACCCGACCCGCTACCCGCATAATTCTAAGTTATTAGACCCGCACCCGACCCGCTACCCGCACCCGACCCGCTACCCGACCCGCTACCCGCTTTATTGTAATTTGTTTGAGTTTCACCCGACTCGCGAAAACATTTTTTGACTGTTAAAAACTAAAACTTGAAAACAATTTTTACAAGCAACAACATCTTTAATAACTTCTTCCGTTTCATTTATTATTAATTTAAATTTATTCCAAACGTCAGATTTAGGGTTTATTTTATCTATAAGTTTATATTCACCTTTCTTTACTTTATTTTTTATATCATTTAGATTAACAGACATGATGTGTTATGTTTAATTTCAAATGTTGTAAATTAAAGTAACGCACGAACACTCCACTGACTGCACCACTAAATAGACTAGTCCTTTTATAGAAATATTACAAGTATCCTGCGATCGTACTGCAGTACAGACTTGTTTGTCTGCCGTCCAAATCGGTTCAATCTTGCTGAATCGCGCGTTAGATTGTGTGTGGCAGGCTTTATAAATGAGTTAAATGCGAAACAGCATGTTCGGCTTGCTTACAAAGTATTTCGTATTTGTATTGTTCATTGTGGGTTTGTACGATAGTATTCGTGTAAATCTGTAAATACATAAAAATTGCTTCGTATACATTTTTAATCATATTTGTTTTCCAAATTATATATTTGTTGTTTAAAACATGGTAATAAATATAATAAGCAGGCGATAATATTATACACATTCACATTTAAAAATTAAAAAATAAAAAAGTATCAGAACGAATACCCGCTTTATTGTGTACGAATGACCGATACCCGACCCGCTACCCGCAAAATTCAGTATGTTATACCCGCTACCCGACCCGCTACCCGCAAACTTCATTATTTAAAGACCCGCTTTGCGGGTAACCCGCGGGTCCCGACCCGACTGCAGGACTCTACATGTTAGTACAGACGCCATTGGTTAAAATAGAACAATTATTTTTTGAAAAAAATGTGTTTTTATGCCTAGTTAGTACCTACTAAAATTCAAATCAATATCTAAAGCGGTATCAAAAATATTACGAAAAAACCGATATTTTTTTCAACATTTAACACCCTGTATCTCAAAAATACGGCGGTTGCAGACCTACATTGATATGAACTTTTTTTCTTAAAATCATCTAAGGAATAATACCCTTACGGATCAGCATTCAATTATGAAATACCCTGTATAACGTACATAAACTCATCATACTAAACTAAAAACTGGGCGCGACAGACGTGCACACACATAACTAAAACTGCGCAACCTACGTGCATATATCGAACTAACTAACTAAAGAGACTCCCCATTCCATCCAAGGCGGCAAATTCAAATTTTCATAATATGCACTACATTATTAATTATTTATCATGTCATTAAACATATCTTTTATTTTGTTTTAGGGCATAGTGGTGAGTACTGGAACTCATAGTGAATTTGGGTCTGTTTTTCGGATGATGCTTGAAGAAGAAGCACCAAAGACTCCACTTCAGAAATCTATGGATAATTTAGGAGCCCAACTTTCTATATATTCCTTTGCCATTATAGGTTTAATTATGTTAGTTGGATGGCTACAGGGTAAAGTTATTATGGAAATGTTTACTATTGGTGTGAGCTTAGCTGTTGCTGCGATACCCGAAGGTATGAAATTATTAATCAAATTGTATAATAGTTGGAAAATAACATTGAATTGTGTGTAAGAATTTTGTTAACTTACCGAACATTCGACACTAATTTAAAATTTATTAAAGTTAATGTTTCTAAAAAAGTTTTAATAATCATATAGTCCATTAACATTTTACTTTGAAAATGTTATTGTTTCAGGTCTACCTATAGTTGTAACAGTAACATTAGCGTTGGGAGTTATGCGTATGGCCAAACGAAATGCCATTGTAAAAAAATTACCTACTGTAGAAACGTTGGGTTGTGTCAATGTTATATGTTCAGATAAGACTGGTACAATCACTCGTAATGAGATGACCGTTACAGTATTAATCACAGCAGATGGATATCTGGCTGAAGTTACTGGAGCAGGCTACAACGATCACGGCCAAGTATTGCTTCATAAATGTGATTCTCCAGATCGCGCACGAGAAAGTGTTTACCAACTATTGGAGGTATGCTTTGCACGTTTTTTTTTTTTTACATAATAGTAAGTTTTTAATTTAATAAAAAGTAGATGAGATCATATTCTGAAACTTTTTTTTGCCAACTCGAATGATGACCATTGCGATCTTGTATGTGGTAAGAACCACACTGGAGGTTTACTAGAAAAATTTGTTGATATTTTGTAGAACCACTTAGCAATGGTTTTAGTTTTTTTGTTATCAAATTTCATGGCAGTATATTCAGGCAAAACTCAGTTATACACATGCCTATTAAAAAATGTATAGCAAAAAGTTGTAGATGTACAGGGTGGTCCAAATTCGATGGTATTACGTGGGTATCTCACTTAATATTTAAGATAGAGAAATGGTTAAAGAACCAAAAATGTGCAGTTTTTTAAGACAAACTCGGAACGGTCAAAAATACTTTATTAATTCTGGTTTTTTATTTATTACAAATACTGTTTTTTTGTCATGATTATACAGGGTGTCACACAAAAAACGCCGCAAGCTGTAACTCCGTTGTTTGTGGTCCGATTTTGGTGAACAAAAAAGTAAATCAAATGGCTCCGCAAATACCGTAAACAACTGAATTGGATTTCAATTTTTTTCAAGTTCAACTTAAATGTCAAACGATAGTCAATTTTGTTTTACTTAATCTGGTAGACATTTTTTTTCTGAATTCAGTGATGTAATCATAAGTTAATTTTAGTGCAAAACTAATAAGAAATAAAAAATAAAAGTTTAACTAAAATAGGTTAGGTTTCACAAAATTTTCAAGCGTGCCATGGAAAACAAAAAAAATCTTAATCAACAAATGTCATTTAACACGTTAAGCGCCATTTGTATCCATATGGATACAAATCCATATGGATACAAATCATTTTTGCCAAATAGGCCACCTGTATCCATTTGGATACAACAGCCTACATGTAGATTCGGCTGCCTGTATTCTTAAACATACAGGTATTACATATAACATATAACTATACCAGAAAATGGTTAAGGATGGCCCGCTTGACCAGAAAACCTTGGTGGTCACGATTTTTTTACCCAAATTGATATTTAAAAAAAAAAAAAAGTTTTATGATTCAAATTTATTCACACAAAAAAAGTATTTAAAAACTGGTTAAAATGTTATTATTTTGTTGTGAAATTTTTTTATATTACTTAAGGGCAATTTAGAAACGTTAATTTAAAAAAAAATTGGTGGCCAGAAAAACCTACTTTTTTTTAACATGGTGGCGCTTAACGTGTTAAACATCAGTGTGGTATTTAACACGTTGACTGCGGCGCTATTCGACAGTACATTGGCGTTGACTGCGTTACATACCGCCGGGGTCTTGTAACAGCTCATCTTTGCTGTGCGTTACATACCGCGCAGGGTATGTACGCAAGGTTAAAAACAAACCCATCTAAAACTTTTTTTGCTAACTGTTTGGATATTTTGGCAATGGAATCTTTATTACAAAGAACCAATTTAATAAGGTCTCATTCCGCACTTATCTCCGGGGATCAAAAAGCATTAAAAAAAAATTGTAAAATTTATCATCCATATTTATGCCAATATCACCACTATCACTTTGACGCGATTCCTCATTTTCACTAGATGCTTCTCTAGATTAAATCTTATCTTATGGTAATCATCTTCAAATTGGACACTTGGCTCTTCACTTTCCACATTCTCACGAAATTCTTTTGCCGCTAATTCTAAAATTTTCTTAGCCCGACTAGACATGTTAACTGTTTAACTGGTAATGACGAGCTCAGTTTGTTAAGGCTTTAATGTGGTCAAACTAGTAATTAACTGATTAACTGAACTAGTTGTTACAAATACCCAGGTATGCCAGCATTAGCAATAAATATACCGTTAATAATAAGCTTAACAACTTTTAAAGTAAGCTGAATATTTGCAGTAACAAATGATTCAAGTTAATATTTCTAAGATAAAATATGAAATAATACTATATCTATATATAAATTTATATGTTTATTACATTATAAAAATGTATTTTTTTTGGGACAACTATGATAAATTAATTTGCCAGTTAAAGGGTTAAACCGTTTTTTTTTTTAAAGTGCAATTCTAAATGGTAAAATAGCCGAGAATCGTTAGTACATGCAAGATACTGCCTATCGGCCGTACCTACCGCCGGAGACTCGTGCCGCACAGAAGTAATAATTATGAATTCTGTGCGTTACATACCGCTGGCGACTTGTATTAAAATATACTACGTTTTGGTCGCGTAAACTACAATAATCTCAAAGCTGTTTATAAAAGTAAAATCGGAAGAAAAATTAAGTTTTTATAAGCTACGCACCTGGGTAATGTTTTGTAAATTTCGCTCCCGCACAGTAGGAATGACTGCTACAAGACCCCGGGGGTATGTAACGCAGTCAACGTGTTAAATGACATTTGTTGATTAAGATTTTTTTGTTTTCCACGGTACGCTTGAAAATTTTGTGAAACCTAAACTATTTTAGTTAAACTTTTATTTTTTATTTCTTATTAGTTTTGCACTAAAATTAACTTATGATTACATCATTGAATACAGAAAAAAACTGTCTACCAGATTAAGTAAAAAAAATAGATGGTGCCATTTGGAAAAAAAAAATGACTATCGTTTGACATTTAAGTTAAACTTGAAAAAAATTGAAATCCAATTCAGTTTTTAGTGTTTGAGGAGCCATTTCATTTACTTTTTTGTTCACCAAAATCGGACCACAAACAACGGAGTTACAGCTTGCGGCGTTTTTTGTGTGACACCCTGTATATCATATCTCCGTTATTGTTGTAAATATCGAAAAAAGTTGTAAAGATTATATTTAGTTATTTTTATGTAGACTGGTGGCACTACAAAAAATTTTGCTATAGTTGGCTATGATCTATTTAAATTCCTTATTTTTTACCGTTTCAAATACATAAGAATCGATGTTGTTTTCAATAATAGGCAAGTTACAGTTTTAGTTTATTATGAGATAAAGCTAAAAAAATCGTAAATTTTACAATTTGATTATAACATTGACATTGACATTATTTTCGCCACTTGGAGACGAAAGTAAAACTTTCATGTAGGGTAGGCAGTGAGAAAATGACAACTTTCATATACATGAGTAGAAAAAAAAAACAAATTTAACAGGAGATAAAAAAACAATAGTCAGAATCAGCAATTATGTAAAAAAAATATGAAGGCGATTTAATTGTGACAATCAACTCTAAAGCTAAAATGTATTGAAACCTGATTAACCATAAAAATTAAGTTTTTATAGGAAAGTAAATTTAATCTCCTTTTCACCAAAATAATATTATCTAAAAGAAGTTCAAATATAAGCACATAAAGCACAATAAATCATATACTTACTAGGACCTTATTGCTTTGCAAACAACACCATACATTTAAATTGAATTTGCCTTGATTTTGTTTTTCACGTATTGACGTGGATTTTGGTTTGCCCAGTTATGATCATTTTCTAATTAAAATCTCCATTACTTAATATAAAGCATTTATCTGTTCACATAATATTTAGGGAAACTGATTATTGTCAGCACTTCTTACAGAAAGAAACTCGATCCCTTTTAAATAATCGTTGAAAAGTTTTACCTTGAGTTTTATAAGGTTATAAACCTTGTTTTTTTTTGTGTTTACAGTTTACTTTTTGTTTTTATAATGTTCATCTTTAAAAACATTTAAAAACCTTTGTAGCGTTCGTTTTATTGAAAATAATTACATCAACCCTTTTATATTTGAAACAAGAAATAAATAACGAATTCGAATAGGTCATAGCCAACTATTGCTTCCATTTAAAAAAAGGATGTTTGTGTCATAACTTTATAGCAGTGAGCGTAAAAAAATCTTCATAAATTTTTTTGATATTTACAACAATAACGGAGATACAGGGTGGTGCTTTTTTCGATGCTCACCATTGCTATCTTGGAAACGGTAAGAGATACAAGGTCGGTTAAATTAGAGAAAAGTTGCACATTTTTATGGCGATTAAGAATCTGAAAAGAAATCCTGGATATTTTGATTCGTTTTTGATTTATTACAAAAAAACTGAAAAATGTGATTTTAGAAAAATATTATTATCTTCCCTGCCATTGACGCTATTTCATTTAAAATTGGTAACTTTATGTTTTTGACCGTTCTGGGTTTGATGACGTCAACAGAAATTTTCTAAGCCTTCAAGCCTTCAAGTTGCGATAGTCAACTTTTTTATTTCTTATGGCCGCCATATTGGATTTTTACACCACCAGAGAGACAAAAAAATTAGCTTTTCAGATTGGTAACCAACATACCTTTTTCTTTTCAAAAAACTTGTTGAAATTTTAAAATTGGTGTAAATAATTCATAAAATCGAGAAAGCTCTGAAAAACAATTGAAACTATGATGTAAATAAAAACTACAGAACATTTTATAGGTCTAATAAAATAACGAAATGACAGTAAATTTAAAACACCAGATAAATAATTATTTAAATTGTTTAAAGTGCGCGCCGTTATGTATGATATAGTGGTTAGTCCTCAAATTCATTTCGTCCACTGCCTTTAGGATAGTTTGTCTCGAAATAGAGTCGAAAGCATTTTTGATTTTACGGCGAAGAAGTTTAGCATTTTCCGTTAGGGTTGCATAAACAACATGAATGTAAAAGTAATCCATAGGCATTAAACATGGCGATCGCGGAGGCCAATGAACAGGACCAAACGTACCAAGTCATGCATTTTGAAACCGTACATCTAAATTAATATCATTTTACAATGCAGGCGTTGTGAGGACCAGCTCCTTCATGCTGAAACTACTGATGATTTTGAATTGTTAATAATGGCAATTCGCCTAACATATCTTCTAAATATGTTTCCAACAATCTTAATTTCGTTATCATTAGACCTATAAAATGTTGTGTCACTTTGATTTATATTATAATTTCAATTGTTTTTCAGAGCATTCTCGATTTTATGAATTATTTACACAAATTTTAAAATTTCAACAAGTTTTTTGAAAGAAAAAAGGTATGTTGGTTACCAATCTGAAAAGCTAATTTTTTTGTCTGTCTGATGGTGTAAAAATCCAATATGGCGGCCATAAGAAATAAAAAAGGACTATCGCAACTTGAAATCTAGAAGGCTTAGAAAATTTCTGTTGACGTCATCAAACCCAGAACGGTCAAAAACATAAAGTTACCAAGTTTAAATGAAATAGCGTCAATGGCAGGGAAGATAATAATATTTTTCTAAAATCACATTTTTCAGTTTTTTTGTAATAAATCAAAAACGAATCAAAATATCCAGGATTTCTTTTCAGATTCTCAATCGCCATAAAAATGTGCAACTTTTCTCTAATTTAACCGACCTTGTATCTCTTACTGTTTCCAAGATAGCAATGGTGAGCATCGAAAAAAGCACCACCCTGTATAGCACATTAAAATATGACCAAAAAAAACAGATTTTTTGTAATAACTTTAAAACCTGAAATGATATAGAAGTAAAATTTTTGTAACAGTTCTCTTTGCCTCAAAAAACTGCACATTTTTGGTAAATTATGCGTTTCTTTATCTTAACACGTAGGCGACGACGTATTGTATTCAGTGTGAATTTACTAGGGACGGAGTAAAAAACCAAGAAACTCCTGACAGTTCCGATTCTGAGTACTTGGCCGCCCGCGTGCTAATGTACTTTTCGCCACCCCGGTAAACAAAAAGAAATAGAAATAGAAAAAAAAATTATTAAATGTTGTAAGTATTATATTTAACAACGTATATAAATTTGTCATTATGTGTAAGAGGGATTTCCAGCACCATCTCTTGTGCCCTTGACACTTGTCCTATTGCCAATGGCATTGCTATCTACATTGCTACGGTACTGTATACAACCACCGATTGAGTACATAAATTTAATCGCAATCTCCACTCGCCAGTCGAAATTACCGAATAAGCAAACTGGAGGGTGATTCATGCGTTTTTGCGACTTGTTTTTAATAATATGGGATTCAATTCTTTAATCCTTGATCATTTTTACATACTATTTTTCAAACTAAAATTTTGTTTTCAATTTTTGTAAAGCATGAAAGACCGCAAGGGCGGCATTTGGCCACCCTCTAAATCGGTCACCCACGTGCGTGGCACGCTTTCGCCCCCCGCCAGAAACGGCCCTGACTCCTGACCAATTTGTATCGTGTTAGTTAAACTTTCTAATATTTCTAGATTTTGAAACCCGCCCGCAGGTCACACTAGTTAATTTGCCTTTTGTATAGACGAATCAGAAAGCATCAAAGCATAACCTGTAAACGACACACAATACATTTTCATTTAGTAAAATGCGACGTGAGACTGCCAACTGGTCTCGCCGTCCCAGGATTATGAGTTAGTGTGATCTGCCGGCGGGTGTCATCGTCACCAACGTGTTAAATATTAAGCGAGATACCCATGAAATCCCATCAAATTTGGACCACCCTGTACTCCTGTACATCCACTTAAATGAATAAATTGTGGTCAAACATTTTTTGAGGTCTTAAAAAGTTTTTAAAAGAATGTAGTTGTATTAAAAATCGCTTCCTCTTTCCAAAAATGTGAAAATATACAGGGTGTTCTTATTAAAGTAACAAAGTTACATCCACCTCGTGCGAAACCGGGGAAATAATGTAAAATTGTGCATATGTTCAGTAATTGGGGTTTATGCAGATATTATAATCCTAAAATTGGCTTTGTTTGAAGAAAAACTAAAGTGAAAAAGGGTGTGCGTCTGATTTCGTTTACACCCGGTGTAATTCATGAACCCCGAGCCGCATTGTCCACTGGGTCATATATGCCTATCCTACCTTTTACTTAATATGTTTTTTTCTGACCAGCTACAAGTTATTTAAGATGTAAATAATTTGTTTATTAATGTTTTATGTATGGAATTAAAAAATAACCATTCCATTGAAATATAAACAATTTATCGAATTTTACCTATTCTGTCTTCAACCATTATAAGATCACTATGGTTGCTTTTGCGTTTGGTCTACTCTATATTCCATTCCATATATTGTCGCGGTCGTGTGAACGACCGGACTATTATAATTAAAAAATGCTTACGTTTGTTTACTTATCAATGAGCTACGGGGGCGTAAACTTTGAATTTATTCAATGAACACATAGATTAACTCAAATAACACTCAGATGGGCACTCGCTTTGCATAAAACTATTTATTAAACAATTACTTAACACTTTGCTTTAATAATACAAATATCTAATAAGGGTCCCACAATACAAGAACAATCATTCACCAATAACACAAATCAAACACAAATGATACAAAACAATACAAAATGATTACTTACATTCGATTTACAGAAACACAAAGATAGAGGCCTTTAGGGCCAACTGCCCTCAAAGGGAGGCCAATATAGTAGCCACCAAAAGCTGCCGGCGTGGAGTAGGCAGATAAATATTACATCTTCACTTAAATACTACCCCGTAGCGGGGGTACTTGCTGCCTGAGTTTTGGGTACATAACGGTAAATGAACAAATCTAACGAACTTTGCAAGTACAGCTATTACAAAATTTACTTAAAAACTCTGATTGTGACAATATAATGTCAAATTTATAATATAAGTTGTAAAGTTGTGCTCCTCAACTCCAGCTTTAAATAATGTGAACAATATATGGCTTCTGTAATATACTTAATTCATATATTTTAGGTGGGATGTGTGTGTAATAATGCTATTATTCATAATGAAACTTTAATGGGTCAACCAACAGAAGGTGCCTTATTATCGGCAGCAATGAAACATGGGATGTACAATATATTAGATCGCTACATAAGATTGCAAGAATATCCTTTTAGTTCAGAGCAGAAAATGATGGCTGTTAAATGCGTCCCCAAATATGATAGTAACAAGCAAGATATATTTTTTGTCAAAGGTGCCATAGAAAAAATTTTACCCAAGTGTATAAAATACTCTTGGAATGGTTCTACACAGCCACTTACAAGCAAAAAAGAAGAAGAATATATGGCTGAAGCACATGAAATTGGGAGGAAAGGTTTACGAGTAGTAGCTCTTGCTAAAGGGCCAACTTTACAAGATCTTATATTCATGGGTGTTGTGGGTATTTGTGACCCACCTAGACAATTTGTTAGAGAATCTATTACTACTTTATTGCAATCAGGTGTTCAAGTTAAAATGGTTACTGGTGATGCTATGGATACAGCTGTTGCTATAGGTAAACTTTAATAAGTTTTAATAATCTATTTTAATCACTTTAATTCACCATATCTAATATTACTGTATCGTGATACCATATTTTAGCAATGTTGTTTGTGAAGCTTCTATAAAAAAAAGATTTTTACCGGTTTCTTGCCTCTTGGCTTTACCGGACATGTACTCATGTACTAACTAGTCATGGATTGTAATTTTTCCACCCCTGCGAGATGCCGTCCTAGGTTAATTTTAATGTCAGTTTGTGAGTTCTTTGGTTCTGTCAAAGTTTTGATATCATTAAAAATCTTTGAAAATGACTGCAAAGTTCACTGTTTCTTTACAAACAGCTAGTAAATGTAGATAAAGTTCTTCGTCATTGATTTATTTAAAAAAAAACATTTTTAGTTAATTTCAGCCTTTTTAGTAAACGTTTTAGTAATTTTCTGATTACAAATAAGGTAAAATTATTGTAAGGCTGATAGTACTGACAAAATTTGGAATTTAAAAAAGGTTTCTTAATGCAAGATGTTGAATAACTTCAATTCAGCTGCTAGTTTACACATTTCATCGTAAATATAGCAATTTTAATTATTTTATAATTTATTTTTTACTGATACCTTATACAATAAATTAATGGAGTTAAGTTATACTTAAGTGAATAAAAAATGATAAAGTAATTCACATAATTCAGTAATTAGAAAGGCTCTATACATAAGTGGCCTAACCAACAAATAATTTTTTTTAAATTTCAAATATTTGTAAAGTGGTTTTTTATGCAAAAATTGTGTTAATGAATAATTACATTCATATAAAACCTTTTTGTGAAGCTTGCTATACCAAACTATTATTTAAATTTTTAAGGTTACCATCAAAGGTTAACAGTATTCGTTTTTTTATTTATCCGTTAATAACCCATTTTTAGATGATATATGAGGTCCTTTAAAATATATTGTTGTGAAAATATTGTTTCACTTACTGAAAAACAGAATAACAAAAGTTTCTTCTATTGTTTTTAGCACAAATGATTGGTCTAGATACATTACATTCCCAAGTTTTATCTGGGGAGCAAATGGATACTTTCACTGATCATGAATTGGATGCAGCAGTACCACATGCTACGGTGTTTTATAGGGTATCGCCAAAACATAAATTAGCAATAGTAAAATCTTTACAAAGAACAGGTCATATAGTTGGAATGACGGGAGATGGAGTTAATGATGGCGTAGCTCTTAAAAAAGCAGACATTGGTATTGCGATGGGCCGTAATGGCACTGATGTTTGCAAAGAAGCTGCAGACATGATATTAGTAGATGATGACTTTCATACAATTATGTAAGTTAAAATGGACATGTTAGCTTAACTTGAAAAAAAAATGTTTTTTATTGTTTGTTTTAGATCAGCCATAGAAGAAGGAAAAGGCATTTATTACAACATTCGCAATTTTGTTAGATTTCAGCTATCAACGTCCATAGCTGCACTTTCACTGATAGCTCTTGCCACTTTAATAGGAATTCCTAATCCACTAAATGCTATGCAGGTATTTAATTGATTATAGAATAAATACATTTTGTAATCATATTGGTTGATTTGGAATAGTGTACTCCTTTTTAAGGTATCTTTGTATTTGGTAATGTACCACTAAATATATTGTGGGCTGTTATGATAATGTAGTAGATTCAACTAAATATCGTTTAAACCAGGGTTTTTCAATCTTTTTTCATCAGCAACCCCTTTGAATCAGAACATTTTTTCATAGCCCTTCATTCAATGTCATAATACAATTGGTACTAACACTATACAGTGTGTCCCAGATTACCTTTTCAGCATGAGGATATCGCTTATTATAAAAGATACAGGTTTGTTTGAATTAGATGAATTATTCCTTAGTATGAGAGAAGCCACAATCAATTTTTATAAGTACAAAATTCCCCGTACTACAGATGTTATAGCAAAAGTATGAAAATTTCGATTTTTTTTTTCTCCTAACTTTTTTGTCTTAATCATCAGAACAATTTTATTTTTACTTTCTTAAGGTACTTTTTAATGAAGAATGTAACTGTTATTTTAGATTTTTTTTATCTTACCATTTTTGAGATATTACCCCTAAATTAATTTTTTCTTATGGGCCGCGAAGTTGGCTATGAAATAGTTAAATGTGTTTTATTTTTCTCTTTTTAATGAGATATTACTTACTATATCTATTTTTATAAATAAGTCACAAAATAAAGAAAAATCGTATTTTACCCATCATTTATCAAGCTACTATGAAAATAAAAACAAGAAACAACTAATTAAATGTCAAATGACAGTTACAATATGTCTGCGGTATCATTTATTAGAATTTCATATTATTGTTGTGTAATTCGATAGTCATCTTTGTAGTAATTGTTATAATGATGGCAACATTTAAAAATAGTGAAAAATTTGACATGTTGAGATGCTATATTCTTTTCTATAAAAACTGTGTAGAAGCTGAGCGAATATACTTAAGGATATATCCCGAGAAAAGGCAACGAAGAGTGCGTAATTATAGAAATTTGGAAATAAATTTAAAAGAATATGGTTTTTTCGAGAAAAACCAATCAAAAATCCAAAACAAATCAATAATTAATAAGAATTATCTATTTTACACAGTTTCTATTGCAAAGAATGTAGCATTTCAATATTTAAAATTTTTAATTAGTTGTAAATGTGCCCATAATTTAATTATATGATAACAAATTTGCTAAAAAGACTATCGAATTACACAACAATACTATACAATTATAATAAATGATACTGCACAAATAGTAACTATCATTTGACATTTAATTAGTTTTTCTTGTTTTTAATTTCATAGATAGCTTTATAAGTGATGGGTAAAATCATGGCCAACTTCATTCATAATCCGCTACGCTACTTATATGGCCGTCCCAATTGACCATAAACGTCGTTCCCAGGTAAACGTCTAAAAAGTATGTCAACTGGCGCTTCTTGTGAAGTATATCAATAACTATATTTTTTAAATTGATAGTAGTCACATATTTTCATAAAACTTTCGATTTGAATATTAGTTATTTACCTGTAAAAATAGCCTACAGCAATCAACTTCGCTTTTAGAAAATTTCCTGAGGTAAATATGTGCTTTACCAATCTCACAACTTTTTGACGGGTTTGTTGCTTTGCTAAAAAATATTTATAGTTTTCCCAAATTCAGTGACAATAATTGTGAATTCAATCATGAAGAATAATTTTTATAACTATTCATAAAAATATTTGTTGGATGTTTCTTAACTTGGACATTTAACTGCCATTGTTAGTATTAACATGACATGTTTGAACATAAATAACATTTAAAATACTTCACTGAGGGCGCCACCTGACGTACTATTTTGACAGCCGATTTTGTCTTCTCAAAACAATGAAAAATTTGGAATTGGGACGGCCATATAAGTAGCGAAGCAAGCAGCTGGGCGGATTATGAATGAAGTTGGCCATGGTAAAATACGATTTTTCTTCATTTTGTGACTTGTTTATAAAAATAGATGTAGCAAGTAATATCTCATTTATAAGAGAGAAAAAAAAATTAATTTAACTATTCCATAGCCAACTTCGCAGCCCATAAAAAAAAATGAAATTAGGGGTAATATCTCAAAAATGGTAGGTGTCCATTAAAAAGTACCTCAAGAAAGTACAAATAAAATTGTTCTAATGATTAAGAGAAAAAAGAAGATCGACATTTTCATATTTTTTGCTATAACATCTGAAGCACGAGGAATTTTGTACTTTTAAAAATTGATTGTGTCTCCTTTCATACTAAGGAATAATTCATCTAATTTAAACAAACCTGTATCTCTTATAATAAGCGAGATTCCCATGCTAGAAATGTAATAATAATAATAATAATAATAATATTTATTGTGCATTACAATACAATAATACACAAATGGACAAGGTTAGCTCGCGCTCTCTACCACCTTGCCATTAGAAATAAGCATTAACAAACAACAAAAAAAATTACAATAATAAAAGACATATTTACTGCTGAACAGCATTTTTTAACATATGTTTAAATTGAAAAGCAGATAAATGCAATTGATGCATAACAGTATTCAAGTACAACGGTGCTAAATAAGAAAAGCTTCCTCTAAATTTAAGTGAAGAGTGTCTTGGAATACAAAATGAATTAAATCTAATGTTGACATCGTGAACATCATTTCTACGTGTTATAAGATTAAAAAGATATGGTGGATTGTGAGATTTTAAGATTCTATATAAAAAGACAGTATTTAGATAGCGTATGCGCTCCTTTACATTTAATTCGTTGAGGCTAAGTCTAAATGGAGTAATATGATCTCTATACGGAATACAGCAAGCAAATCTTAAACATGCATTTTGCACTCGTTGTAGTTTTTGTTTGTTCAGTTGACTCAAAAAATTAAAATACACAAAGCAGCAATAATCAATGTGTGGGTAGATTAGTGACTTTATCATCATAAGCTTTACCTCACTTGTTAAAGCGTGTTTTAGTGACTGAAGCGCTTTTAATTTAGAAAAACATACCCTGTATATATGATTGACATGATCATTAAATGAAAAGTTGCTATCCATTATGACCCCTAGATTTTTGGCACTATCGACCCATTGAATATCGGTACTGTTCACCACCAAACTATATTGCTCCACAATACGCATTCTGTATGAAGGTGTCGTTATGCATAATGCTACAGATTTGGCCGGATTTATACGCAAACCATGCTGTTGTAAAAATTTGTTAACATTTCCCAAGTCAGAATTGAAATTGTTAATGTGAACATCTAAAGTATCAAATCCACAGGGCATATATAATGCAATATCATCAGCATATAGATGAGCGTTAACGTAATTCAAACAATGACATAAATCAAATGTAAATAGTGAAAATAACAAAGGGCCCAGCACGCTGCCCTGTGGAACCCCGCATTTGACAGTTTTCAATGATGAGGATACTGAACCCCTACCAAGTATTACCCTTTGACATCTATTATTTAAATAACTATCAATTAGCTCCAAAGCAGTACTACTGAATCCGATATATTTTAGTTTTGCTAATAATAAGGTAAAATTTACAAGGTCAAATGCCTTACTCCGATCAAGAAGTACTAAAACAGAGGGAGTTGAATTTTCAAAACCCATAGCAATATCATCTACCACCTTCAATAAAGCCGTCTGTGTACTATGTAGTTTTCTAAAATCCGACTGTATGCTGGGTATTATATTGTATTTCTCTACATAGCTTGTTATTTGCTTTGTAATAATCTTTTCGAACACTTTCGAAAAAGTTGGTAAAATCGACACTGGTCGTAAATCATTGTAACCTACTGGGGTAGGTATTTTAGGTATTGGTACCACGCTTGCAATTTTCCAAATTTGAGGAAAAACCCCTTGATTAACTGACTCGTTAAAGATATTTATTATTTCGTTAATGCAATAAGGTAGCACAATCGAAATCATTTTTAAATTAATGCCATCGTAACCGCTAGCTTGTGATTTGATTGATTTAATAGCTTTATGTATATCAACATCCCTGATTTCCTCAAAAATAAAAGAACTATTACGATGTACTAGGTTACTGGAATAATAATTTAAGAGATTATTATCTATAGAGGATTGCCCTGCAACGTTTATAAAATGATTATTGATTAGCTCAGGATACTGAAGATCATTAGGTAACGTGATATTTTTTCGATTAAACTTAGTGTCCCCCCCCAATCGGCCAGATTTTTCCACAATGATTTTACGTTGGTTATATTTGTACGTAGTAGATGTTGCATATAGGCTACCTTTTCCCTTTTAATAGCATTATTAACTAAATTAACTAATCTGGGACACCCTGTATAAATAGTCGATTAACCGGTTTTAAATATAAGTACGTAGAGAAATACATTATTAAAGAATTAGAATGACTAAAAAATAGTATATGAGAGTACCAAAAATTCAATTTTTTTAAATTAATTTATTATATAAGAAAATCGTGTACTACAAAATATTATATTGACATGCAAAATAGAAGTATGAAAATACAAAAAGAAAATTGTATCAATATTATATACCAAAGAAAATTTTACTGAAGGCTAAAAAAGATAAGAATAAGTTAACCCTTAATGGGATGGATGTGATTGCTTATTCTGACACAATAAACTGAATCGTGGCTTAATATTCATCACCGTTGGTCTCATAGCAATCTTGAAGTTCTTAAGACTTGAGCGGCATTTATGATTTTTCTTTAAAATTGTTATTGAGAAGCCCTGGTTTAAAAAATTCAAAAGTATAAATAAACAGGGAGTGTATTTTATAAATTATGGTGCCAAAGTGTAGTATGTGTAGTGGTGAGCAAAAGGGTTTTAACTGGTCACGGTTGATTTTTTATTTTTTTTTTATTTTATCTTTCGGTGTTTTGGAAAAAATATGTCTACAAACTATTGTTTATGACATTTTTGAGGTGAAAAGTTGTATAATCCATACATACGATGACATTAATTACGTATGTATAAATGCTCCATATAAAGGGTCTTTCAATAAGGACGCTCGATTTTAAAATGTAAATAAATCAAGTTGTGTGTGAGATTTCCACTCAATTTTTTTTTTATTTGAAAGTATATTTTATGGCAATGAGTGTGGAATATAACGTCGTTCAAATGTCCACCCCGCGGCTTTGCTTGGTGGCACGTATTCGGGAGGTCCAATTTTCATTGACTTTGTCGCATAAATCTGGCTTAATTTGCTGGATGGCGTTTGTTATATTGACTTTGAGGGCGTCTATTGTTTGCGGTTTATTCGCAACGACTTGTGATTTAAGATAGCCCCAAAAGAAGAAGTCTAAAGGCGTTAAATCGCACGATCTCGGTGGCCAATTCACGTCCGCCGCGCGAGATAACCATGCCCTTAAATCGCTCGTTCAGAATGTCCCTCATGGCATGTGCTGTGTGGCACGTAGCGCCGTCCTGTTGGAACCACATGTTATCAGTATTCATATCATCCAGTTTAGGTCACAAGAAGTTGCTTATCATCGATCTGTAGCGCTCGCCGTTGACGGTTATGGCAATGCCAGTTTCGTTTTGGAAGAAGTACGGACCCATGATTCCGCCAGACCAAAATCCGCACCAAACAGTGACTTTCTCGGGATGCATTTGGTGCTGGTGTATCTGGTATGAATTGGTATCGCCCCAAATCCGACAATTTTGCTTGTTCACATATTGAATAGTCGACTCGGCAGGACGGTTGTGGCGAGGATAAAAATCACGTATTGCGCGGAACGTTTCTCGAACGGAGCAGTAACTTTGATAATAAAATTTGATGATTTGCAGACGTTGTTTAACGCTATAACCTTCCATAGTAATTTGCCATACACTACTAAACAATTGACAACAAATTTGACAGATGTCACTTTAAAAACATGGCTGCTATAACCTGACAAATTTCGAGTGTCCGTGTTGAAAGACCCTTTAGTAACACCAAAAATGTCTGCTTTGTATGAAATTAGTATTAGTGAATTAAAAATTCATTATGACTGTACTAGCAAGCGCGGAGGCCCGTAGGGCCTCCTTGTTGCTAGACCGAGTGTTACGCACAGAATTCTCTTTCGCCGGTTACGCCCAAGTTTCCGGCCTTCGGCCGAAAACTTGGCCAGCGAACTACTCGCGCTTCGCGCTCGTACCGGGTGTTGCGCACGGAATTCTCTTTCGACGTTCGTTAGTATGTAGCGCGTGCGCGCGCCTGCGCTTTTTCTCGTTCGTGGTCCAAATTCAACTCGAAAGTGGGATTGTTTGGTACGTACTTGTCGGGGAGGGCGAGACGATTCCGAATCGGTACGATACATGCGCGAAAAGGTCGAATCGGAGAAGGTTCGAGCGTTCAAAGTTCACGTCAACATGTCAAATTGTCAAATTTTGACGAAATTCTCGCTCCCGACGACCCGATTTAAATGTTGCGTGTAAGATCTTCGCACGTTTTCCTCGATATCTTCTCGGGACGATTTTTGGCGGCCTCGGGAGCGCGCGCGATCGAAAGACCGGCCCCGCTTACGCCCGGAACGCCGAAGACCGCGCCTCACACCCTTCCGCGCGATTTTTGATCGACTTTAGAAACTCTATTCCTTGTTTCGTTAGTATATATGTACCAGTATATGAAGCAGCATTTAGACAATTTTCCGATTTGTTATTTTCTCTTTTCTTCATGCATTTTTAATTGCGTAACTGAATTTTAGTGATTGGTACTAAGACAAATCATCAGATTTGCCCGGTTTTACCACCATCACCACTTACCCTAAATACCAGATGAAAAAAATCATGTTGCTTCATGGTTAGTTTAGAACACAATTGGGCATTAATGTTTCTGTTTATAAAAGGGGGTCGCTAGTAAAAAACGTTCATGTACCACTAGTGTATGTGCTGAGTATTTGCAAAACTCTCCAAATAATTTGTCTTGCCGTAATGTTTGTCGGGTTGTTAAGCATTTTCGTATTATTTATGATATTTGTTTTAATGACACTTGTTTATTTAAAAACGACAAATTTTGTGATAAACCATTCTAAATTTAATTATGTTGCTTTCAGATTTTATGGATAAATATTATCATGGATGGCCCACCTGCTCAAAGTTTAGGTGTAGAGCCTGTAGGAAAAGACGTTGTAAAACAAAAAGCTAGAAATGCTAAAGAACCTATCATAACAAGAGCACTTATTATCAATGTACTATTATCAGCTCTAGTCATTATTGCTGGTACTTTGTGGGTGTTTAAGAAAGAGGTAAATAATATTAATGTTTATTTAAATTGTGAAACAACATTGATTTTATTTTTGTTTTTAGATGAGTACAGAAGGTATAACAGCGAGAGATACTACAATGACATTTACCTGTTTTGTATTTTTTGATATGTGGAATGCATTGTCTTGTCGTTCACAAACCAAAAGTGTTTTTTCAATTGGTTTTTTTTCAAATAAAATGTTCCTTATTGCTGTTACGTTATCAGTAATAGGACAGCTTCTAGTAGTTTATGCTCCTCCTCTACAAAGGGTTTTTCAGACAGAAGCGTTAACGTGGTGGGGTATGTATATTTATTTGTAAATGCATATTTTTAATTATAATTGCCTAAAACTATTCAAATTAATAAAGGCAGTTCTCGATTTTCGAACTAGTTACATTCCTAGAAGTCATTTGCTATGCATTTTGTTCGTTATGTCTTACACGTAAGCATGCATTCAAATTTTACTCTTTCATTTTTATCAGAGTTTATATTTTTCACATAATTCCACACTTCTTTCTGTATGAATTGCGACGTTTATTGCAGCAAATTTTCCTATAACGAGAACTGCCTCTAATCACATGAAATACTAGTAGTAATAGAGTAACTTTTGCTAACAAATCATATTTTTTTAAATAAATATAGTAAACAAAATTTTAAAAGTAGTAATACTTAAAACAATGAATATATGAATTTTTACTCTAAAAACATACCTAAGAACTTATATTTTTTAAACATGAAACTTAAATATATGTGGATTTTTTTATTTTATCAAATGACGGAACAGGGTGGTCCAAATTCGATGGGATTGCATAGGTATCTTGGTTAATATTTAAGATAGAGAAACGGTTAAGTAACCAAAAATGTACAATTTTTTGAAACAAACTCAGAACCGTTTTCAAAAATATTTTATCATTTCCGTTTTTCGAGTTATTGAATAAAAAGTGTTTTTTTTTTTGTCATATTAATAATGTGTCATATCTCCTTTGTTGCAAATATCGAAAATATTTATGGAGATTATTTTTAGATTTTTTTATGTTTTTTACGCTCGCCGTTAAAAAGTTATGACACAAACTTACCTTTTTTTAAATGGGAGCGATAGTTGGCTATGACCTATTTAAATTCCTTATTTTTTTCTCATTCCAAATATACAGGGTGGTGCTTTTTTCGATGCTTACCATTGCTATCTTGGAAACGGTAAGAGATACAAGGTCGGTTAAATTGGAGAAAAGTTGCACATGTTTATGGCGATTAAGAATCTGAAAAGAAATCCTGGATATTTTGATTCGTTTTTGATTTATTACAAAAAAACTGAAAAATGTGATTTTACAAAAATATTATTATCTTTCCTACCATTGACGCTATTTCATTTAAACTTGGTAACTTTATGTTTTTGACCGTCCTGGGTTTGATGACGTCAACAGAAATTTTCCAAGTCTTCTAGATTTCAAGTTGCGATAGTCAACTTTTTTATTTCTTATGGCCGCCATATTGGATTTTTACACCATAAGACAGACAAAAAAATTTGCTTTTCAGATTGGTAACCAACATACCTTTTTTCTTTAAAAAATCTTGTTGAAATTTGAAAATTTGTATAAATTATCTATAAAATCGTGAATGTTCTGAAAAACAATTGAAATTATAATATAAATAAAAGTGACACAAAACATTTTATAGTTCTAATAACATTTAAAACACCAGATAAATAATTATTAATATTGTTTAAAGTGCGCGCCTTTATGTATGATGTAGTGGTTAGTCCTCAAATTCATTTCGTCCACTGCCTTTAGGATAGTTTGTCTCGGAATAAAGTCGAAAGCATTTTTGATTTTACGGCGAAGACGTCAATATTTTCCGTTAGGGTTGCATAAACAACATCAATGTAAAAGTAATCCATAGGCGTTAAACATGGCGATCGCGGAGGCCAATGAACAGGACCAAACGTACCAAGTCATGAATTTTGAAAGCGTACATCTAAATTAATATCCTTTTACAATGCGGGCGTTGTGAGGACCAGCTCCTCCTTGCTGAAACTATGATTTTGAATTATTAATAATGGCAATTCGCCCAACATATCTTCTAAATATGTTTCCAACAACCTTAATTTCGTTATCATTAGACCAATAAAATGTTTTGTCGCTTTTATTTATATCATAGTTTCAATTGTTTTTCAGAACCTTCACGATTTTATAGATTACTAGCGATTCCGGAGCCCCTTCGGGGCTCCTTCACCGCTAGATCCCGGCTTGCGCGTAGAAGGTTCGAGCGTTTAAACGTTACGTCGAATTGACAAATTGTCAAATTTTGACGAAATTCTCGCTCCAGACGACCCGATTTAAATGTCGTGTGTAAGATTTTGGCACGTTTTCCTCAATATCTTTTCCGGACGATTTTTTTGTAAATTCTCATATAGCCTATGTTCTTTCCATGGTCCTATAGATTGTCTGTGCCAAATTTGGTCAGGATCGGATGAATGGTATAGGAATGCATAAAGGACAAACATCCATACAAACATACATACATTCATTTTTATATACAGGGTGTCCCCGTTATCACCGCGAATATTTTAAGTGGTGATAGAGGACCTTTTTCTAAGAAAAAATTTCGAGTAAAATTTTTTCCTTAAATCAAATGCTAAGCTGAAATCAACACTTACTTGATTTTTTTACACTTCTGTATTTACAAGACTCTGTAGCCGAAAATATAAATTTTATCGTAAAATACGTTAAAGCTTTTTAATAGAGCATGACATTCTCTACAAAATTAATTCTATTTATTTTTTGTCTACAGGCAATGGTTTGAGAGTTATAAAGCAGTTTGTACAAAAAAATGTAAAAAATTTACAAAATTTAATTGTTTCGTAGACTTTGCAACCGCTGTATCTTTAAAACGAAAGGTTGTACAAAAAAACTGACGGCCCATTCCGGATAGCAAATTTTATGGTCTACAACTTTGGTCAAGTGAAATTTTTTGAAAATCAAACCGATTTTCCGGAAAAGCTGAAAATAAGGAATAGAGTGCAAAAACAAAATTTCCTACAAATATTGTTTCGTATTTAAAAATGCTTTTAAAGAGAGTGCGATTACGTGATTGAAAATGATGGAGGTCATTTTGAACACTTATTGAAGAAATTTTGTGGTTACATGTTAATTTTATTGCGTCCAGATGGATTTGCATTGTTTTGCATTTTATCGTTTTTTTTTTTACCTTTTTCACTATTATAAACATTTCTATGATACATTTAGTTTTATTGAACAACATATTTACCGAAGTTGTAGTCGGTTAAATGCCTTATCCGCAATAGGCATCCGTTTTGCTCTACGACGTTTCGTTAAAAAGATGCGGCGTTTTTAAAAATTTACATAACTTATTTATATGTAATTTTACAATTTTTTGTTAAATTTGTTCGTTAGCTCCTTAAAAAAAATGATAAGGGGTGGTTTTGTGAAGAATTTCAAACTTCATAAAAATCTTTGAAACTGATGAGATACATAATTTTATGAATGTTGCCGGTGCTATGGAATTTTTAAATACAAAATTTCATAATAACCGGGAGTTTTTGTTTTTCGAAAACGATAAAATTCAAAACAATGCAAATCCATCTTAACACAATAAAATTAACATGTAACCACAAAATAAGTGTTCAAAATGACCTCCATCATTCAATTACGTAATCGCACTCTCTTTAAAAGCATTTTTAAATACAAAACAATATTTGTAGGAAATTTTGTTTTTGCACTCTATTTCTTATTTTCAGCTTTTCCGGAAAATCGGTTTGGTTTTCAACAAATTTCACTTGACCAAAGTTGTAGACCATAAAATTTGCTATCCGGAATGGACCGTCCGTTTTTTTGTAGAACCTTTCGTTTTAAAGATACAGCGGTTGCAAAGTCTAAGAAACAATTTGATTTTGTAAATTTTTTACATTTTTTTGTACAAACTGCTTGATAACTCTCAAACCATTGCCTGTAGACAAAAAATAAATAGAACTAATTTTGTAGAGAATTTTATGCTCTATTAAAAAGCTTTTAGGTATTTTACGATAAAATTGATATTTTCGGCTACAGAGTCTTATAAATGCAGAAGTGTAAAAAAATCAAGTAAGTGTTGATATCAGCTTAGCATTTGATTTTAGGAAAAAATTTTACTTGAAATTTTTTCTTAGAAAAAGGTCCTCTATCACCACTTAAAATATTCGCGGTGATAACGGGGACACCCTGTATATAGATTTATACAAATTTTCAAATATCAACAAGATTTTTTAAAGAAAAAAGGTATGTTGGTTACCAATCTGAAAAGCAAATTTTTTTGTCTGTCTGAAGGTGTAAAAATCCAATATGGCGGCCATAAGAAATAAAAAAGTTGACTATCGGAACTTGAAATCTAGAAGACTTAAAAAATTTCTGTTGACGTCATCAAACCCAGGACGGTCAAAAACATAAAGTTACCAAGTTTAAATGAAATAGCGTCAATGGTAGGGAAGATAATAATATTTTTGTAAAATCACATTTTTCAGTTTTTTTGTAATTAATCAAAAACGAATCAAAATATCCAGGATTTCTTTTCAGATTCTTAATCGCCATAAACATGTGCAACTTTTCTCTAATTTAACCGACCTTGTATCTCTTACCGTTTCCAAGATAGCAATGGTGAGCATCGAAAAAAGCACCACCCTGTATAAGGGATGTATTTATTTTCAATAATATGCAAGTTACGAAGGTTTTTTAGTTTTTTGTTTTAAGAAAATCATAGTAGGCTATGAAAACAAAAAATTAACAAGTTGTAAAACCCTATAAAACTCATGTAGTACAAGTTACCAAGGTTTTTAAATTTGTAAAACTTTTAGTTACATTTTAACATTATCGATTTATATTTAAATTCCTTTGCTCTTTCTGGTTTACCAATTTATCGATTACTCTCTAACTGAAATTGGTTATGTTCTCAATTAAAAGGTCACAAATTTTTAATTTTAATTTTTCTCGCTCAAAGGAAACGCAAAAAATTGATTCCTTGTAAATATTGAACAGAATTTTTGTTTATATTTTGATTCATTTTTATTCATTTATATTAAAAAAAATGTCAATAATATTTTTGGAAAACAAAGAATAAAACACTAGAAATAATAATATATTCTTGGAAGACACAGTCATTGTTATAAAGTGTAAACCGTCGAGTGTAGCTGCAATACAAACGACAAAATAATGTTTTTTTTTTTAAGTTAAAATATAAACAAGTTATAAGAATATGCATAATTTTACTTAAATTTGGAAGAGCTGCGGCTCCGATAATATATGTGATTCCCATGTTGAAGCACAAAAATCATTCATCCTCTATGTCACCGTCAGAAATAAAAATTATTAAATTCATTTAAGTATTATATTTAAATATATTGTTTCACTTGCAGATATGTTGTTTTTAATCGTTTTGACATCATCAGTATGGATTATTTCTGAAGTGAAAAAGTTATCAGAACGTATTTTGGAACAAAGAGGGAAAGGTAAACGCTCACCTCTTGAATATGTATGACGGCAACGGGGGCCTGGGGCTAAAACCCGCCGTGATTAGCTGCTCCCGTGTCCTGCCCCCTTAGAATGTGCAAAAGGCAAAATGTTAACATTGTCAAACCTTTTAAGGTATGAATAAATAATTTTAAAAAATTATGCTTAAGTTGGAAAATACTTAATCGTAGCGGTGTAATTTTGTTTGCCTTAATTTTTGATGCACTAAACACGCATAGCGCTTTAGTATGTTGAAGTACTTTTAATTGATACATATGTGTTGTTAAAATATAAACTAAAACTTATTCTTGATAATTATGTTTTTTTATGTTGGAAGCTATAATTTTATTATTGAGTACATTAAATGACAGTGACATTTTATTTTTTGTAATCGTAAAGACATGATCAAGGATATACTTGAGTACAAATAAATTAGTTGTTTGTGATTTTTTTATTGAATCACTACAAGGATAAAGTCAAAATGTTGAAAGTTTTGAAAATAGTACAGCATTTGAGAATTGTAAAATTCAAATATTTTTCTGGTTTTGAATCAAAGATTTTATGTTGTGGTTTTAAACTTTTAAAAGTACCTGTTTTCATCATATATACACAATATACACATATACAAATTAAATCATGTCTTTATTTTTGATGATGAAATAAACTTTGTGGATATTAATTTATTTATATTTTTCGGGACCATGTATCTGTGCATTCCAACTAAATAAGAAACAATTGGTTGAGAATTTACTTGTTAACATTTTTTTAATGCAACTGTGTTATATTATATTATCAACGTCATTGAAATGATATACCTACATGCAAGTGGAATACACAAAAGCAAAATATTTTATGCATTGGAATTTAACGCATTTTATATTATCATATTTATAGTCATTTCATAATAGTCAAGGACTAACATTCCAGGAACTTAATAATAAAAAAATGTCAATCGTTAAAGTGGCCATCAATTTTTTATTGTATTATAAATAATCACTCAGTTTTGTTTCTATATACGAGGGAGAGTCAAAAAATTAGCGGAATGAAGGAGAAAGAGGTGAAAAAACCAAGTGCTGTTATTTTTCCTTTTCAATATATTCTCGTTTGACTCTAATACACTTTTCACATTTTTTAATTAATTTCTCTATACCAGAGGTGCGCAAACTAGGGGGTGACCTTCCATTTGGGGGCTCAGAAAATGATGATTAATTTATTCATTTTTTTTTTCATATTTCTTCTTTTTTTTTTTACACATGTAATGTGATCAAAAATAAACGAAACAAAACAACCAAGTTTATATTGATACCTTGCCAGCCATGTTAGGGGCGCAAGTTGGTATGTTACAAAAATGGGGGTGCGGTATGAAAAGTTTGTGCACCCTTGCTCTATAGCATAGAGTCTACACTACTCTCAAACATTTTTCGTTGTCTATCAAAAAATGCCGAAATAGATGACTTTATTTGATCATCTTCAAATTACTTCCCTCGCTGTTCCTTTTTCATTTTTGTATTAAATAAATGTCGGACAGGAGGCTAAATCTGGACTGTATGGAGAATGATCAATTCATAGTCACACTTGTGAATAACAGCCATCGCAACCTTGCTCTTGTGAACGAGTGCATTTTCGTGCAAAAGCAACACATCTTTGGTCCATTTTTCTCTTCTTTTCTTCTTAATTGCTTCTGTTAATTGTTCCAGCAGACGAGCACAGTATTCTCCTGTTATAGTGAGACCCCTATGCTTATAGTCTATAAGCAGGGTATCCCAGAAAATAGTCGCCATGATCTTTCCAGCCGATAGCGACATTTTGAATTTCTTAGGGGTAGTGTGCCCCTTTAGTTCCACCACATGGACTCTAGTTTTGACTCAGGTTCATTATGATGAACCCAAGTTTTATCTACCGTCACCATCCGATTCAAAATTCTATCTCTGTTGTCTCCACGGAGCTCCAAAAACTCGCTTGCGCACTGAAGACGCTGTTGCTTTTGAAGCCGCGCGAACATTATCGGTACTCTTCTTGCGCTTACTTTTGTCATGCAAAGATGATCGTGCAGGATATTCAGAATGGTTGTAAGTGATACTCCAACTATTTCTATGAGCTGTTTTGTTTTTAAACGGGCATCTTCCAATTTCTTGACTTTTTCAACGTTTTCCGCAGAAGTTGCTCAACAAGCGCTTGATTATCTTAATTTGATTGTCTTCTTTGTTTGAAAAGTCCATGCCACTTGTAAATCATGGTTTTTTCAGGGCAAGAGTTCCAATACACCGCTGACATTTTGTCCATAATGATTTAAGGTGTTTTTCCTTGTTTGATGAGAAACTTCATAACAGTGCGATACTCAATTTTCTTCCCAATTTGCATGGTTACATGGCGTCATCTTATAGGTCAGTGACCCAATGGCTTGAAACTTAACAGTTACTCTAATAATGAGTTGAACAAAAAAACTAAGTGATACACAGTACTTTTTTCTCCAACCCCCCATTTCGCGAGTTTTTGGACTCTACCTCGTACCTTAATATTTCACAAAATATTAATAACATGTACAATTTCTTGTCCCAATTAAATGTAAGGTTTTAACATTTATGGCGCAATATGTAGTAATAATTATTAATGCATTTGCACATAACCGTAACTCTGGTTTATATGCTTGGTTTGTGTTATAACACTGTATTTATGGTCTATTTTGTTTTATTTTTCGGTGTGTTTCGATAATTGAAGTTTTTTGCATTTTTTAACTTAACTTTTATCATAAGTATGAAAAATTGTGAGTGATTGAAAACATTAGTTATATATATTATGCAATTAAGAATATGTAAAGTTTGATACTGCACCAAAAATTATAACCACTTTTGTTAAAACAACTGCATTTAATTTTTTTTCAGTAACGTTTTATTTCAACATATTTTATGTGGCAAACGGTATATGTATTTTACTGAAATCGTTGAAATATTTTCCAACATATAAAACATGTTAAGCTTATTTATTTTTTATTTTAAAACTTGTGGTTGTATTTTACTATCTGTTGCACATTTTAATGGTAGTGTCTAGTACTTATTTTGTTTATAAATATATTTTTGCAGCTAATCATGTAATCATTTTAGACTCTCATTATTCTATCACACTCTTGAACATAATTCCTTCATATAAAATTTTAATATAATTGTTTGAAGTGGTTTCATTACGTTACCATATTTTTATTGTTTTATCCCAATTCGAAAAACTAAATGTAAAAGTAACATGGTGAGATATATTATATTGATTGTATGTCATTAATATTATTATGACGGTTCAATTTATTTTCCTACTGGTACTATTAAAAATTAAATTCTATATTTTTTTAATATTTCATAGTGTCGGCATCTTGCCAAGTCATGTGTGTTTTTGTAAAATAATGAAAATTATTGTTTTTGTCTTATAAAGAATTTTGAAAGTTAAAAAAAAAACATCATTTGTTAAATATAAAAGTAGTAAATAAATAATTAAATTATAAATTAGTAAAGTGTATTTTAATTAAAATGTTATTTTTATAAATTATTGTTATTTTGTTTTTATTAGCAAATTCATTTGTGACATTTACTATATTATCTAAAAAATATTGCAACTGTAGCCGTTTTACTATTAGTAATATTGTAAAAACTGGTGATTCTGTATATTTCTTCATATTGTCTTAAGATTTAATGTTTTACAAATAATGAAACTTGCCAGTATAATAAAAAAATCAAAAATGTGAATATTTAAAAATTATGTTTTAGTAAAAAAAAAAAAAATTTAGTGTTTGTGAAACTTTTCGATTGAAATTAAACACTATTGCAACTTTTAATGTTAAATTAGTTTCAAAGGAGACATTTTTGTTTAAATATCAAAGAAGTCTGCAGTGTAATAATGCAACTGATTATTATATGAATTTTAAAAATAAGAATGATATGTTGTAGTGAAACTGTTTCACTTTAGTTAAAGTGTATGAATCACTGTAGTTTACAATATTAATTTTTAATTGCTGTGCGTAAACGTACTATTGTCAGTGCTCTTGAATAGGTTGTGTTAATTTATAGCTGAATTTAATGAGTGATATATAATTCAAATTATTTATGTAGTGTAGTATTTTAAATATTTTCAACTAACCAGAATAGTGACATAACCATAAACAGCATGTTTTTAAAGGCCAAAAACTACAGTATTTATAAAACTACCTAGACGTTTTGTATTTAATGTGCAATAATTGGTATTAGTTGATTATTTTCGCGATGAGTTTTAAATTATTATTTGGGATCCAAATTATAACGTGTTATGAAATCTTGTAGAATAAGAAATACATTAACAGTTTAGAAATTAATGAATGTAAACTTGTACCAAAATATTTATTGATAATGCATAGAATATTTATTATGTTACTTAAAAAATGTTTTAACAATTGCGATGTGGACTAAGTACTATAATGTAATTAAGTAAATTAATAGCTTTTCTATATAAGATCCTCCATTTCGCCTTTTCACATTTTATTCTCTCCCAAATTTAATAAAGTTTAAAAAAAAAAACGAGAACAAAGCTTGTTATTAAAATAATTTAAGCTTCTTTACATAAGATAATTTTTGAACAATTATGACCATGAACTTGATATCTGTCCTTCATTCTGTAAATAATGTTATCTGTGTTATATAAATATAAAATAAGTAGTCTCTTTGAATTACATTATGTCACTATTACTATCTTCTTATAATATTTTATAAAAGTGTGCCCTGTAGTTTTACTACTTTTTTTGTAAACTTAGCGCAAAGTACTTTTAGAGTTCTGTGATACACTATTTACTTATAAGATAACTTTTGCACTAACTTGTAAACCATACTTACACTTTTAAAATTAATCCATTTGTATAAATTATTTATGTCTGAATATTAAGTGAGTTTTGAAAAATATGATCACATTGAATTGTTTTATATATTAGTGTGTCCATTATTGTTGCATTGCCTTTTATATTAAGCTTTTAGAAGTATTAGAATTGTTGAAGGATTTACCAAAGGCAGGTATAATAGATTAATGTGTTACTTGCAGTCAGAAATTTGTGCATCATATACGAAATGCATTTACATAAATTTAATCATTGTTAAATACTCTATTATAACTATTTTGTTGTCTGTACGGATATTTATTTAGTTCTAATTATTGAACAAATTTTTGTATATGCATAAGTTTTTGTGTATATTACAATACAGTGCACAATAAAATATTACGTTCAGTAACATTTATTCGTTTTTGTTTTTAAAAAAATTAATAAAATGTAATCAATAAATAACAATTTTAAATGCGTGGAACTGTGTGAACTGTTTCTTTACTAAATACCCTCCCATATAGTCAGGATTTCATCTCTTAGTTAGAATTTCTAATTACATTGTCGACGTTTCACTTGCATCAACCATGGGGAAGGGACCTTCCGGGCCATTCTGATAAACTGATTCATCTTTAAATCGTAACGGAGGAGTCGCAATTTTGATGCTGTGACAAAAAAAAAAATACCTTTAAAGGTCATGCCAGTAAAACTTCCTACCATCAAGAGCACCAAAGTTAAATTTTATTTGGTCAGTAAATGTAAATTTATTTTATCCAGATAATATACTTGTTTTTTTTTGCAGTGAACTTATGATTTTAACTTCTATTTAAAACATTTTTGTCTCGCTCTTTTCCCGTTAACTGCTATCACAAAAAACCTACCTGCAGAAAATTATGCAATAAAATAATTGTTACTATAGTTCACAATATTTTTTATACATGATGTACGTTTTATTTACAAATAATTGTGTGAACTAAGATTTTGTTGTATACTGTATGTATTACATTAATAGCTATGATAACATTTAAAAGATTTTTACTTGTACTATTGTGGAGCTGAACTCATTTATATTCTTTTTTTAAATCTTTCAAAATACATTTATCTGTCAACACATGATAATAATGAAATTGAATATGCAACTTTAGACTTGTTCATAAATGTTTTTTAAATTATGCACTGTTACATGTGTAATAAATTCTTGAGATTATTTTATTTTTATTTATCTGACATATCCCATAAACTGCAGTAGTCCTTAATCCTTAATTGGTAAAGTTGATTATTAATTTAAAAAATGTTATATTTAAAATCAACAATTTTCTACTTTTCAGTTTTTTGCCTGTATCTTGTAAGCCATGGTTTTTTCCAAATATAAGTAGACCATTATTATCCCTCACGTACACGTACTTACTTAGATAAAAATAAATGGACTCTATTTATTTAAAATGTTCATGGCAATCAAGTTATTTTTTTTTAAATTGCATACTGAATTGTTTTGTTTTAGAGTACTTTAGTTTCTAATATTTTTTTTTTTTTTTTGTTAGACCTCAAATAATAAATAGAAAAGTGTTTTTTCAATATCTACATAAGTTAACTAGTTTCTATTTAAAAATGATACACTTTTCATTTATATCAGAATTTAGATTTCTTAACATACCTATTCATTTTAAAATAAACTAAAATATTCTCAACTTTTTTTTAAACAAGTTTTCTTATGTACAGGATGTACCACTTACTTCGGGCCACTGTGGGGATCTCGCTTAACACGTTAAGCGCCACCATGTTAAAAAAAAGTAGGTTTTTTGGCCACTATTTTTTTTTTATTAACGTTTCTTAATTGTCCTTAAGTAATATAAAAAAAAATCACAACAAAATAACATTTTAACCGGTTTTTAAGCAAAAATTGAATTGTATCCATTTGGATACAGGCGGCCCATGGGGAAGAAAATAGTGTTTCACCACTGTATCTTATCGAATACACTACTTACTAACTATTATAATTCGAAAGTAGCAGGTAAACAAATAATTAAATAGTTACAGGATTAGTTAACCCCTAACGGTAAAAGATTACCAAAAATACAGTGTTCTACAAATCAATCATATATGCTAACATTCAATGTTGCGTGGTGCCGCATTCATTCATATTATTACAAAAAAGCTCAATTCTATAGTTTAATGTTTACATCAATTATGTGCTTTTATTTTTGACAATTATAAGTTGCAAATTTGATTTTTGTATCATAAAACTTTTTTTTCAAATATCAATGTGGGTTAAAAAATCGCTGTCCACCAAGGTTTTCTGGTCCACCGGGCCATCCTTAAACCTTTTCTGGTATAGTTATATGTAATACACGTATGTTTAAGAATACAGGCAGCCGAATCTAAATGTAGGGTGTTGTATCCACATGGATACAGGTGGCCCATCGGGCCAAATTGATTTGTATCCATATGGATACAAATGGCGCTTAACGTGTTAATATGAAAGATAGAGATGTATTTAATTATAGCTTAAATTGTAGCGATATTCAGATGTTTAAAAAATGCATGGGTAACTTAACAGATGCAAAAAATAAAATATGTTTTTATTTAATTTATTGTCACTGTCACATAGCAGATGCTCTCTGTTCCAGTAAATATCTAATATGGCATCCATTACAAAAGCAGAAGTTTAATGTAAAAACAAAAACTAGTACCACCACTTTATTCGGCATTATCAGATAATCATAATCACAATGTTCAAAAATTCAGATTTTTATTTAAAACAAAAGATATTAAATTAAATAAAAAATGCAATACATATTTCATTTTTTGCTTTAATCAAGTTAACTCCATGTATTTTCGAAACATCCAAATATCGCTAAAAATTGAGCTCATTATAATTTAACGAAATCTCTATCTTTTATATTAAGCAAGAGTAGAGCCGTAAGGGAAAATTTAAGCTTTAAAAAATTAACTAATTTTAATTTTTTGGCTGTATCCGGAGGTAGTGCAAAAGTAAGTACCTCTAATGCAGAGGTTCCCAAAGTACGGCCCGCGAACCCTAAAAATACGACCCACGCAATGTCAGACCATCCGCAATCTTGAAATCGTACCAGATATTTTTTTTTGTAAAAAGATATATACCTATACCCTATACCTACATATTTTGACATTTCGAGATTTTGTCGGTTCTTCAAGAATCAAGGTCTCAAAAACACTTCTTTCTTTTGGCCCGCCACATATTCGGAGTCTACAATAATTTGTCCCGCCTGGTCAAAACTTTGGGAACCGCTGTGGTAATGTAATAGGAACTCCACGATACGTGCTGTTTGAGATTTTTTACTACTCTATCATTTTAGGGTCCGCTTTATTTTTATTTATATAATTTAGGATCGATTTTTTTCTTTATTTGCCTCATGCCCACACTATCAATTTTGCCTACTTAATACTGTAACGTGCTGGGCTGCTGGGCGTATCCTGTTGTTTTTATAATACCTTTCATAAAATTAAAAAAATTGAATTAAGACAAATTGTGTAAAATGATTTTTTTAGTCACCATTATTATACTGAAATATTGCAATATGTTGTTATGATAAAATATGGATGTGTTATCATTTTTATATTTACATTGTCGGACACATTAACTTATATAATCTGCAGTGACCCATTCGACCCATTTCAGGCTATAATGAATATAAATTTGTTTATTATATTTAAAAAATTTCCGTATTACCCAAGTTTTTATTCAAGGTCAATTTGGCTTTATCATTTTTGTTAATTGAACTTCACCTTAAAAACCCACACGTTACGCTTCTGGAACATTGATTTTCAGCTTTGTAGCCTTAGAATATACAGGGTGTGTATAAATTGGTGGAAGCGCTACACGACGTGACGATATTCTTTGTAAAATTCTAAGTCGAAAATCTTAATACAAAAATGTTGTACCATACCTCCTATGGCCTCAGGAACCATTAAAAGAAACAAAAATTTGGCAACATTTTGCATCCATTTATTTGGGTTTGAACATTTTTTAATCAGCAATTTTTACTTGAGTATTTGTAATATTTGGTTCGAACTGATAGCCTTCAGTTCGTAAACATAGCTGCAAACTTTTAGGTATCGTCCAACTGTTAGACTCTAACACAAACTAGAAATAATTACGAGAAAAACAGAGATGACAGCTAATGACAATGTTGCCATGTGTATTATTTTCATTCAAATCAGTGATTAACATAATATTTTCAACATCAATTTTTGAAAGGAAAAACAATATCTAGGAAATAATATTATTCGAAATTTATTTTTATTCCAAATCGCAGGTTTTTCACTTAAAAATATTAAATAATAGGGCTTTTTAAAGGACTGAATGTCAAAACTTTGAGGGCCTCTTGCAGACACAGCAAGCATGGTACAACATTTTTGTATTAAGATTTTCGACTTAAAATTTTACGAAGAACATCGCCACGTGTAGCGCTTCCGCCAATTTATACACACCCTGTATAAATTAATCTTTCATTTTTTTTTTAAAATATATTTCCGAACACTTATTTTAAATAATCAACCCGTAAACTATCTTATCTTGATATACATTATCTTAATTCAAGTTTAACAAGCGTGAAACTTAATTTTTAAATTTAATTTGCGCACGTTATTAATTGAAACTGGTTAACTGAATTTTTTAAACGTGTTAAAAGCAATTCACATGTTTACCAGTCGATCGAATTAAGTTTATTTACTAAATGAAACCATTTAACGTCAGTGTTCAGTTGAATTGGCACAGAAAAGCAATTAAAAATGAAATATATCTTATTAATTTTTACACCAATCTTAAAAGTATATCATTAAAGTAAAATAGATAGGAATTTATTATCTGAGGGACAAAATATACCATTGACATCATTTAAGTATAATGTATTCGATTCGCGAAATAATGCTAGTCAAAAATAAGTTATGCAAAAACAAAGTTAAGAAAAACTACATTTAAAATGCAATTAAAGTATGAATTTATGAACATACAAGTTAAAATTTATTGGAAATAAGCGATTTTATAAAGCTTTGAAGAAAATACATTGTTTGCTTTTAAAATTTAGAATTACAAAATTACATGCTTTATAAATACTAACGTAATATTTAAAATGGACTTAAATAACTAAACAACATGAAATAACACGTAGCTCTGTTGGATTTTAAGAGGGCATCACAACTTCTATGATCACAACGGGTAACTAGACTTACAAAATATTTATCTCCCTATCTTTATTATAAAGCGAGATTTCTATAGTTGTCTGAATAAGTGGTACACCCTGTACATGTAGAGTATACAAGAACGAAATTCTTGAAAAAAAATTGTCTACTAGATCTTCTGAAAAAAAAGTAACGTGATTATAACGTGCCGCGAAATTATCGCCTTTAAATGATACGGAATCAAGATTCAATGTCATGCGACGTGCGCATGATAAATCTATGGTAGTGGGGTAAAATGGCAGCGAAAATTAATAATTTCGATCCTCCGTCTTCAGCTAGTTCCGAAAGGTAATTTGAAAGAAAATAGTTGATTGAATTTGTAATTTTATGCTTCTTCGTTATGTTTCAACAAAATGAAGTGTATCGTTTTACGAAGACCAAAAGCGTGGAAATTCACGTGTGCGTTTTCATAGTTTGTTTACTTTTCTATTTAAATATTGCACGTCCAAACAATTGTGAATTATTTGGTTGCAATGTGGAATTATTTTCCGCTAATTAAAATTAATTCTTTATGTTGTGATTTGTTATCAGTTGTAAGATACACGTTTTCATAACCTCTAAAGTTATGTTTTTGTCCAGTCATATTGCTATTAATAGTGGTTTATCGCACGTGGTTTTATTGTTGAAAATTAATTGTTAATAATTATTTGTTCAAGGTTTGCAGCGTATAAATGAAATATAAAGTATAGTATTTTTAAACACTTCATGCATAAGGTGTGAATCCATCTGAATTTTTAATTAAATATTTTTTAATGTACCTACACTTATTTGAAATCTTATTCAGAGTAGTCATCAAAATTCACACAAGAGTTTTATATGTCAAAAGTTTACACAAACAGTGGTGCATAAATTCAATATTACAGTGATGGCGGAGAAACGCATGCTGATTTTTCAGAAGTTTTTCCTGATTGCGAAGGTGAAGAAGAACGAAGCGGAGATTTTTATAATACCCCTGCATCCCCCATAACTGTACCATATTGTCCTAGACCACCTTCTACAGGTAAGAATATGTGACAGTCCCACATAAAATAGTTATTACAAAATGCAAATATCAAAGTCAACTAGTGATTTTGTAATCAAAGCAATAAATTATGTTTCTGTATTTAATTTTAATGACTTTGTAAATCATTTTTTGAATGTGTCATATTTATTGTAGCCTTTAGACACAACACATGTACAGAAATAAATTTTTAGAATAATACATGTGCATAAAATACAGTATACTATGAATGCATAGTACAAAATAGACTAAAGATTGGAATGTTTTTATTTTTAAAAAATTCCTTGCTAAAATAGGTAACAAAATTAAGCCAACTTAAAAATAGCCTGCTAAAATTAAATAATGTTATGGTTTTTATGTATTACAAAATAAATTTGCAGTAAATAAAAACAATGAGTGATTTTTTTGCATATCAGTTTGTTGTTTACATTTAAGTTATTTATATACTGTGTTTATATTACTTTTATAATTATTATTTTGTTTTATTTTATTTAAACTTTGTTTACATAGCAGATGAAATTCGAAGAGGTCAACCTGTAAAAAATAAACTAATGCATAGTAGATCCTCGCGATCCTGTTTAACTAAATAACAAACTGGTTTTCTAAATTAATGTTTTTGGAAGGTGTTTATTGATATTTAAATATGGTTGACCTTGTGAAGTAACTTCGTTGGTTCTGTCATCGTATTTATAAGGATGTTCCCCTTAAAAAATTCTTGAGGTTGAATATCCAAAGCTATGAAATAAAAACAAAAATTACCATAGTTACCCAATAACTACATCTGGTGTTAAAGGTGATTAACCCCTTAGGTTTACACAATAAACTACTTTTTGGTGCTTAGTATTATTTTTTTTCCAATACGTTTTAATTTTTATCATTGTCTACTTAAAAAATCTCACACTGTGGTGTGTAGACCCCAACTAAAATAATAGTTTTTACGGAAGTTAAAAGAAATCTGTGATTGGTTCAAAATGAATATGTTAGTCACATAGTCAATAAATGAAGCCCGATAAAATAGATACGAAGTTTTGGAAAGTGTAATAAAAATTGATTAGTTTGTTGATGGTTAATTTAAAAAGATGGAAATGTTTTGTTGCATATAAAAATAAAGAGTATTTATTCACCAATTATCAAAAACCGCGTGCAATTATGCCGATGTGTATTGTATACTTGTATACAGTCATTCAAAAAGTCTGCAACAAATGGAAAAGTTTTTTATTATCGATTTGTCAGAAAATTTTATTCCTAATAAAAGTTGGTACATGGTCTAAAACTAATTTTAAGATTTAAGAAAAGTTTAATAAAAAGTTATAGGACACTAGATTTTACCGATTTTTAAATTATTCGCAAGAGTAAAGTGCCCTTATTTTAAGAGATACAAAAAATTTTTATGAGAAAAAGTTATTTAGAATCTCAAAATAAGGCTCGATTTAAACTTTGCCGGTCAAATTCAATTTTTATTTTTTAAGAAATTTTTAGCACTTGCGAATATTTCAAAAATCGTTAAAATCTAGTGTCCTATGACTTTTTATTAATTTTTTTTATCTTAATATTAGTTTTAGACCATACACCAACTTTTATCAAGAATAAAATTTTCTGAGAAATCGATAATAAAAAACTTTTCCATTTGTTGCAGACTTTTTGAATGTTAAAATTTCTTAAAAAATAAAAATTGGAATTTGACCGTCAAAATTTAAATCTAGTCTTATTTTGAGATTCTAAATAACTTTTTCCTATAATTTTTTTTGTATCTCTTAAAATAAGGGCACTTTACTCGTGCGAATATTTCAAAAATCTCTGAAATCTAGTGTCCTATGACTTTTTATCGAACTTTTTTTAATCTTAAAATTAGTTTTAGACCATGCACCAACTTTTATCAAGAATAAAATTTTCTGAGAAATCAAAAATAAAAATGTTTCCCATTTGTTGCAGACTTTTTGAATGACGCTGTATGGTCCATTAAAAAAAAGTGTTTGATAATGACTCATATTTTAAGCTGATCGAAAAATGTTTTCTTTAAGTTCTCAACCTTCTGGGTGCATTAGATATCACTTACTGTATTTATTGTGTAAATTTACATAAGTTTGCATGACATCATTCAATTTTTTTAACATAATTGTGTAGAGAGTTTGTAACTCGTAACTGGTAAAGTGGGATTCGTCAAATTCCATGAAAATTGAGAATTGCTTCTCTAGAAAATCAGAAAGAAAAATGTGTACAATCTTTCATTCATTTTCTCCGCACTATTTATAAAAATGTAAATGCTCTCAGCAATGGGAATATTTTTTAATTTGGTGATCACCACACCCGGCATTTTTGACAAAATTTCACATTATAGGTAGCACTTCAATTCATACTTGAGGTCAATACTTTTTCATTTTGCGTTTACTTTAAGTTTAATATTTATGAGACAGTTTTACTTATAACAATTTATTTAAAAAATATTGCATACTTTGTTTATAATCCTAAGTATGTCTTTTGACAAACTGAAGTTAATTTAGAATTTATTACAAAAGTATGTTTTATTCAGTGCAAATTAGAACATTTATTTTAAATTGGGGTTCGTCCAACCCCACCTTACTTTTTACGTGACAAAACACTACCTTACCATTTAAGGGTTAAGTGCATGAAAATATATTTTGTCAAACAGTTTTTAACAAAAGTCAAAAATTACTAGAATATTTCAGAATTAAAAATTGTAATAGTACGAATCAATAAATGCATTGATAAGGTCAGAAAATAATAAATTGTTATAAACTGGGCATCACATGTTAACTAGTATGTCCTAAGTTGTGAAATGTGTCTTTATAATACCTATATGAGGAAATTCAGTTTTAAGGCTCACTGTTGGAATCCCACTTATTTTAAGATCTCTGAAATTAATTAAATAAGGGCAAAGTTGTGATAGGGTAAAATTTGAAATTAAATGAATCTTTATTTATGATAAATAAAAATGCAGTTAATTATTTTGTTTTTAATTTTATTGTAGGATCTCAGAAATCACCTAGATCTAGAAGACAGCGCACAACATCTATCAATCAGTCTTCTAAAAAAACAGCCTCTGAATCGGTACTGAGAACCCAACATCGAACTATTTATACAGCAGGCAGGCCACCATGGTACAATTCTGCAGGACAACAAGTTGAACCTTTTGTTATAGGTAATTGCAGTTTTATGTGTTTACAATATTTCATTTAAATGTAATGTTGGCATCATTATGGATTTTCTGTCCAAATGAAAAATCAAAATTAGCTGTGAATTTTTAAAATTGTTTATTGAGCGCATAAGTACCATATACTATAAAACACATTTTTGTATGAAAATTAAATAATTAATAAAAATAATTTTAAGGTATTTGTGGTGGTAGTGCATCTGGCAAAACAACAGTAGCCGAAAAAATTATTGCATCCCTGGATATGCCATGGGTAACGTTGCTTAGTATGGATTCATTTTATAAAGTATTAAATGAAAAGCAACATGAAAAAGCAGATCGAAATGAGTATAACTTTGATCATCCTGATGCTTTTGATTTTGATGTATTATTAGATACAATACAAAGGCTTAAAGAAGGACGGAAAGTTGAAGTTCCTATCTACAATTTTGTTACTCATTCAAGAGAAAGCAGAACGGTGAGATTTCATTTAATAGATAATCATTTAGGTAATCTAAGAACATGTTTCTAATGATAAACTACAAAGAGGGTCAAAGGATAAAATTCATAAACAACTAATTAAGTAAAATATACAGGGTGTCCACGTAGATGGGCCACTATTGGAATCTCGTAAATGGTAAGAGATGCAAAGAAGTTTAAATTAGACAAATTGTACCTCTTTTCTCAGAAAGAAAATAGGTCTCAACCTATTCAGTGATGCTTTAATGTTTTAAAAAACTTCCATGGCACGCTAGATAATAAGCAAAACTCAAAATGGACATTTTGTTCCAATCGTTAATAACTCGGTTATCCTTGCCTTGATGGTACAAAAATGTTTTTGGGGAAGAGTTGTAGATTTTTTTACACGTAAAATGAAAACATTGTTTAAAGTTTAAAGTAATGGTACTCTATAATTCATAGGGACTTTTTGATGAATTTTATTTGTTTTGAGCCTAAATATCGAAATAAATACATTAACCCTTTCCCACGGATATCATTTGGGCAGTTATTTGTGTAAAACAAAGTATTGTTCTTGCTAAACAAAATTAACATTTAAATTATTTATTTGGAAATTTGTAAGTGAACATAAACTATTCTAATTTTCATATAACAATAACATCATGAAATGTATATAAAAAATTATTCAACCACCTAGTTGCTTACTGGAACCCTCTTCTCTGTATGATACTTACTAAAGAAAACATCCCACTCGACACATTGTCAGATTGCATTGTAGGCATTTAAAAGCACTCTGAACTGCTCTTCCTGCTGTTGCTCTTTTTTTTTATTCATGCAGAATACGCAGGACTTCACCCTTCCCTCGATTTTTGAAATATGAAAATGTTTTGGTTGAGGGCAGGATGAAGATAGAGAATGTTTTCTTCCCCGGCGTTTCAGAGATGTGTAATTGCCTATCAACTGCTGTAAGAGTTCCGTCCTTTTTTGAATTTAACACGTTCGCGGACAGCGCCAATAATGAAAGTTCAAAAAATGACACTACCAAATATTGAACTTTTAAGAAAGTTGAAAGCATAATCTTTTGATTTTTGCATGAAATAACCTAATTTTGGTTAAGTAAGGACCATTAATTGGGGTGCGGTTATAACCGCCATGACGCCAGCGGAACGTTACATATGATGTGATATGACAATGACGGCTGTTACCGTCAAATCAAAACTACCAAAACCTAGATAAAATATGGTTTTATAAACATAACAGAAACAGTTTTATAAACATAACAAATTTTTATTGCAAATAAAAACAGAAAACATCTATAAACTCTAAAAAAAAATGCCATTCAAAATAAAAAATCACAAATCACAAATATATAAAAATAAATGTCATTCTGTAACACAACGTGTTCTAAAAGAAATTATTCAATTTTCTTTGTGCCACAATTCAAAACAAGGTGCAGGGCAAAGTGCTGGTTTTGATACGCAGTTTTTGCAGCAATATGATGTTTCCTTCCTCACCCCTGTTTTGTAGCACTGTTTGCAACGTTGGAAGTAGGTTTTACGTTTATAATCCTCAGGTGGTTTTATTTTTTCAGGATAATGCTGGTTGCTGTCTTCAACAATTTTGGCTTTGTTGTATTTAAAAGGATGTTTGTTATTGATAAATAATCTACCATCTTGTTTATGTTGAATACCGAGTAAAGTTCTAATTAACACTTCCCTGAATTCAAGAAATGTATAGTTTGATTCTTTCTTTTTCTTGTAAATAAAATAGGAATTCCAGACCGCTACATCAAGCAGGTGAAATAACACTTTTTTATACCATCGTATCGTTTTTCTTGGGCAGGAATAGTACGACATCATTTGGTCGGCCATGTCAACGCCCGACATATATTTATTATAATTGACAATTTCTATCGGTTTTATTAACGTCTTTCCTAGACGGTTGCTAGTTTCGATCATAATTGGATGGTATGCAGTCGTCAGACACAAAACATCCCGCTTATCTTTCCATTTGGATACGTATACTTCGTTTTGGCGTCGCCATATGTGTTCCCCACGTTTTATTTTGCGACTCGTAACATATTTTGGCAAACCCTTTCTATTTGAACGAATAGTTCCTGTAACGTGAGTTTTTTTATCCAGTAACTTATTTGACAATGACAAACTGTTATAGTAGTTGTCCATAAATATATGATGGCCTTTATTTACATAAGGTTCCATCAAACGTAACACTAAGCTCTCAAGTACTGTCATGTTTTCGTATTGTACGTTTTGTCCTTTGTATATTTCAACATTCAAAACATATCCCCGTGATGAGCAAAGCTCGTAGAATTTTATGCCATACTTTGCCTTCTTACCTTTCATGTAGGTTCGAAAGCTAAGTCTTCCACGATATAAAAGCAAAGATTCATCCAGCGATAATTCTTTATCCGGCATATAGGCCTTTTGAAATTTCTCTATTAAAGTCTGAAGAAATTTTTTAATTTTATATAAACGATCGTTTGCAACTTCTTCAACTTCAACAGAGAAACATCGTAACAGTTGTTCATATCGTCTTCCAGACATACATGCAGGAAAAATTGGATGGTAGTGTAAGGCATCGTAGGAAAAAAGTTTTCTTATACTGCTAAATTTAAGCTGCGATTGAAGTAAACACAGGCCTAAAAACTTTTTCATTTCAGTCGTATTCGTTTGTTTGAAAATTGCGCTTCTAGAGTGCCTCGTGTGTGGCCGATTCAAGTTGCAAATTTTCATTCCATACTTGTTTGTCGATTTAACAATAAACTCCATTATTTCACTATCCCATAATTTATCAAAAACGTCGATTGGAGAGACATCCTCATTTAAATCTAATAAAATTCCTGTTGTATCGTCATCAAAAGGAAAGTCTCTTATAGGCTGCGTATTGTCATGCCAATTTTCATCTAATTCAATTTCTGATTCCTCGCTTTCTGTACTGTTTGATATTGACTGAAGTTCAACTTGATTGCTATTATCGCTATCATCACAATTACTTTCTTCGGAAGCGTGAAAACTAGAATCTCTAGAATCTCCACTACTTACTTCTTCGAACAATCTTAACAGCCTCTCTTCTTCTTTTTTATCCATTTTTTTAAGTTTTATAAAAAAATATATTATAAACGTTGCTATATAAATTAAAAATATAAAATAATTAAGCAAATACATAAAATAAATAAGCAAACATAAACTTACCGATATACAACCGCCTAGTTGGACACACTACACAGCCATAATGGCGTTACACAGCCGCACATGTAACTGAGCAACTGACTGTAAATAACGTCCTTGAAAATTTTTTTTTTGTTGAAAATGTGACAGCATGCTTGTAACTATATGTACGCAAACGGAGGTTTAGACGGCTAGATCAGCAGTGCTTCAAACTGACCGGTTCATTTTTGTCGGCTACAGCAGTCATGTCATATTACAAATATCAGCTTGACGGCCATAGACGTCAGCGCCCGCGAACGTGTTAAAAGCAGAATCTAAGCGCCATAGGTGACAATGTCTATTAAAGGAAACTGTCTAGTATACAGAAATGTCACATAGTTGCCAATTACGTCGATAGATGGCATACTATTGCTTTTTAAAAAGTCACTACGCTTTAGTACGTAATGCGCGGGAGACGACATTTGAAAGTGGTACGCTTTACTACGCAATCCATGGGAAAGGGTTAACCTTGGGTGTGTGCATGTATTTTAACCGTTGCGAGTATAGTCGTACTAAGTATTTTACCGTTAGTAGGCTAAGCGTTAAGTGTTTACGGGAACTTGAAACAAGTTCCCATAAACAATGAACCAAAAATTACGACCAAAAAGTAATTGTAGACAATTTAAACAATATTGGAACAAACGAAAGTTTTTATTTTACAGTGCGTAAAAAATTCTACAACTTTTCCTAAAAAATATTTTGGTACCATCAAGTATAACGGAGTTATTACCGATTTAAAAAAAATGCCCATTTTGATTTTTGTTTATTATCTAGCTTGCCATGAAACTTTTTTAAAACGTTAAAGCATCACTGAATAGGTCTCGGAAAGGGATACAATTTTTCCAATTTAAACTTCTTTGTAGCTCTTACCGTTTAGGACAGATGGCGAATCTATGACACGCGTGTCAATAGTGTTACGTTGCTGCTTTAGGGTGGTATTCATAGGCACCCATTATTTGTTATATAACTACCAATTAGAGAATCTGTGATTATTCTGAAGTCTGATGATTTCAACCAAGAGAATATATTTAGAAAACAAATTTTATTGTTGTGATATTCCTTTGATAAGAGTATCTTTTGATATTTATATGTGGGTGGCACGATACTTAAGTAGCATCACCTAAATTTTTTATTTTGGACATGCCGGGTTGACAAGGTTTGCCATTACTGGTTTGGGAGATCCCAATAGTGGCCCTTATATGTGGTCCACCCTATACAGGGTATCCCAAATTCGAGTAAATGCATGGGGATCGCTTATCTTAAGAGCTACGAGGTCGGTTAAATTAGGGCAAAGTTGCTAAATTCGATGCTTATTGATAATCTAAAGAGAAATTGGAAATATCTCAAACGGTATCCGAGAAAATTAGGAAAAACTGGAATGTCCATTTTTGAAAATCGTTTTTAACTCCTTTGGAGTTTGAAATATTTTAAATGTGTAAAAAAGTTGCCCAAGCAACTTTTTAAGCCGAATCGGATGATGGTCACAAATTTTTCCTAGGTCGATTCGTTTTTGTTTTTAGACAACCAACTTTGTTTTTTCTTATGGGCAGCATATCGCGTTTTTCTTCGTTATTAAAGTTCATTTTTACGACTAACAGGCCTTCAAAACTTTTAGTTAGTTGTTGATCGGTTGTCATGGAAACAACATAAACTACAATGACCGGCAAACCTGATTTATAATGGTTATTGTTTAAAACGTGTTTTTTCAAATTTGACAATGAAAGAAAAAGTAAAATACCATGTGTGATAAATCAATGGATTCAGAAAAATAAATGCTATTTGATTATGTAAATAGCAAAAATTGCGCCCATAAGAAAAAATAAAGTTGGTTGTCATAAAACAAAAACGAATCAATCTAGAAAAAATTTGTGACCACTATTCGATTCGGCTTGAAAAGTTGCTTGGGCAATGTCTTTACACATTTAAAATATTTCATACTCCATAGTATAGACGATTTTCAAAAATCATATTTACCAGTTTTTCCTAATTTTCTCGGATTCCGTTTGAGATATTTCCAATTTCTCTTTGGATTATTAATGAGCATCTAATTTCGCAACTTTTCCCTAATTTAACCGACCTCGTAGCTCTTAAGATAAACGAGATCCCCATGCATTTACTCGAATTTGGGACACCCTGTATATATGTAACCATTACCGTTTTAAAACTTAACCCCTTGAACTTTACATTAAATCCCTGGGTTTATGCATTCGACAATGTCGCACCGGCAGAGGCTAACCTTTTTTTATGTTCCTTCTGTAATGAAGCTGTGAGTTGAAAAATACAACAATTAGGCTGTTTTCTATCAGCTCCTCAAAAAAATTACATTTTTTGTTACAAAAATTCAGGGCTTCGAACCGTAATTTTTTTCGTTTCGGTTTTCGTTCCGGTTCAATTAAAAAAATATATATCGGTTCGGTTCCGGTTTTCGTTCCGGAAAAAATAACGGTTTTATCGGTTTTTTGTTCAGCTCAAAGTGATTGCTTTTTAAATTTTTTAAATGTTTTTATTAGGTATAATAATAAGGTATAATAATGGGAAATAGAAGTATGTACCATATGATAATAATATGATTTATTAAACGAAACATGTATAAAAAAAACGCGCGAGTTTGTTGAACATGTACCGAACCGTAATAAACCGATATTTTTTTTCGGTTCAGTTCCGGTTTTCGTTCCGACAAAAATAACGGTTTTTCTGGTTTTCGGATCAGTTCCGGTTCGAAGCCCTGCAAAAATTACACACAAAAACCGCTCGAACCCAACTTGCCCAAATCTACCTGCATAAGATTTTTGGGTCAAAAAAAAAAAGACTTTTGGCGTCGGTGACAAAGACCAACTTAATTTTTGTCTTTTTCCAACTTATAGCTTCAACACAGAATGCACGTTAAAAAAAAACTGCCTACGCCGCCTTGATACTGTCGCGTGCATAAAACTGGCTCTAACGCGCGATCAACTGAAGTTATCCGCTTTCGCGTGTACAAGGCCTCAAATCGTACAACACGGCACAAACGCGATAAAACCGCTCTAACCCAGTTCGTATAACAAGGTCAACCTCGGTATTAGCGAGAAAAGAACGCCAGAACTCAGTTCGTAGAGACCAGTCAAGGGGTTAAAGGTTGATTTTACTGTATTTTTGGTCTTAATTACGTTTTTTTAAATTTTAAATTGTGAATAACGATAATTATACAATTGTATCATATTTATATTCAGTTGGTAGAACAGAAATTTAGTTTTCCGAGTCATATAAACTGTCTGCACTTTTTGCTCATCGCTACTTTAAAAGTTTTATTGCAGTGTGAAGTAAAAAATGTATCAGATGATTTCCATAAACAAGAAATAAACAATTTATTACTAAAGTTATTAAGGAGAACAATACTTAAATCAATTTTCAATTAATTTACCCAGTTCCAATATTTTCTTTATTTTAATGGCATTGTATAGCCCATTTTAGTCTAATTTTATGACTAGTGTTATAAATTAAGTCAAGTCCCAAAGTGATGACAATAATCGGCATACTTTATATCCAAATCTATCTATTAATATTTTATTTCCAGAAAACTATGTATGGGGCAAACGTTATTATATTTGAAGGAATACTAACATTTTACAATCCAAAAGTTCTTAGTATGCTAGATATGAAAGTATTTGTGGATACTGATGCAGATGTTAGGTTAGCAAGAAGATTACGACGTGATATATCACAAAGAGGTCGTGATCTGGAAGGTGTACTTAAACAATACACTGGCATGGTGCAGCCGTCTTTTAATCATTACATAGCACCTCTTATGACATATGGAGACATCATTGTACCCCGAGGTGGAGAAAATGAAGTTGCTATCCAACTTATTGTACAACATGTTCATACACAGCTTCAGTTGGTGAGTTGCTAACAGCATATTAAGATTTGGCATTATAAAGGTCTGCCGCAAAAATTACCGAACTTTTTAAAAACAGAAAAAACTAGTGGCGTCATTCATACAAAAATTTTGTCATCTAGAAATACATCCTTCATTGATATTGTGTCAAAAGTTAATGACACAGATCATTTTAATCCAAGTTTTAGTGCCCAAAGTAATAGTATTTTTTGTATAACGGTTGAAAAAAGAGTCAACATTAAGTTTTGTTTCAAACCGAAACACATCAGTCGATGCAAAAACTGTATGGTAAGAATTGTCTAGCGTGGACAAGTTAATCATTGGTTTAAACGGTTTGAGGCAGGTCGGGAAACATTAATGACAACGATCGTCCAAGAACAGGAATTACCCATGATAACATTAAAAAAGTGCTTGAAGCTATCAAAATACAGCCAAAATCTTCAGTTTGTTTGGTGAAAAATGAGCTAGGATTATCAAAACACACCACTTATCGCATATTGACCAAGCGATTAAAATCTCGCAACGTTTGTACACGATTTGTTCCTCACACATTGACTGATGGCTATATTGCATCGAGTTGATCATTGCAAAAACATTATTAAAACCTTTATTAATTTATTCAAAAATATCCTGCTAAGAAATTTATTGAAGTTGACTTCAAAAACAACTTGTTTTTGTTTTCTGAGATTTTTGCAGTTTTTTCTTAACACGTTGACTGCCAAGGCAACTTTCAGGATTCCGCTCGCAGAAGCCATATTATATTATTCAAAACTCTAATTACAATACACCTATCCCTCGATTTACACGGAAGATAAGTTCCGCACAAAACCGTGTAAAGCGAAATCTTGGATTTTGTTATGTAAAATCGTGTAAAACGAAAAAAATACTAAAATGTGCACAATTCGGTCATTTATTCACGTAAAACAAAAGTAAGACATCTTGAAAAACATAAAATTATACTTCATTCATAAAATAACAAATATATGTAGGTAATATAAGTACATATTTAATTCATTTTACATTAGGAACAACAAATTTAAGATCCTTAAAAAAATTAATAATCTGTTTTGCCTGGTTAAACTTTCTGAAGGTTTTTTTTTTTTTTTTTTTTAATCAACCGTGTAAAACCGAAATCGTGTAATCCAAGTGCCGTGTAAATCGAGGGATAGGTGTATTAACAAATTTTCAGTTCGTGTAAGCCAGCCTTGATTTTTCTGTCCATTCCCAGAAGCCACCTATCCATAAATATGCTTATATTCTACGTATAATCGTAGCTGCACGAAAATGACTAGTAACAGCACCACGAGTTATCTCGTAGTCGGCGTCCTAGATAAGAACGCAAACTACGAGTTATCTCGTACTTGGCAGTCAACGTGTTAAAGTTGGCTCATTTTTTTAATTTTTTGTAATTTTACCCAAGTTTGCAAATTTCATTTACTATTCAAGTTTTTACAGCATACTTTCCCATGTAATGTGGTAGATTCTTGTATCCCTGTGTATTACTTTGATATTTATTGAGTTGTTTAGAATGTAGGTGAGTAGATTTAACACTCGGTACATGTATGTTTTAATTTTGTAGAGAGGTTTTAAATTACGAGAAGAACTAGCTCATTCTTATATTGGTCAGCCTCTGCCAGATGCCGTCCATTTATTACCTGCTACACCACAAATCCGGGGATTGCATACGTTTATACGTAATAAAGATACCCCCAGGGATGAATTTATTTTTTATAGCAAGAGACTTATTAGGCTTGTGATAGAATATACGTTGTCACTTATGCCTTTTAATGAAAAGGTCGTAGAAACGCCGCAAGGTGTCTCCTACTTTGGTAATTATATTTTATTTACTAAAATTTGGAGAATAATTAAATCTCTTTAGCATAAATTATTGTTTATTGAACTGATGTTTAAAATTATTTTTTTTTACAACTAACATGTCTATTGTAATAATTACTCATTTGGTGTTTTAGGTAAACGGATGGCAACAGATAAAATATGTGGTGTATCAATACTTAGAGCTGGTGAAACAATGGAACAAGCTGTTTGTGATGTTTATAAGGATATAAGAATAGGCAAAATATTAATTCAAACTAATTTTCATACAGGAGAACCAGAGGTAATTAGTTCATCAAGTTTCAGTGAAAATATTAAGGCAGTTTACTTATTTTTCACATAAAAGTATCAAAAAATATAAGAAAGCTTAAAAGTTTGAAGCCTTAATTAATTATGGCAAATTCAAAAAAAAACTTACAAATTAGCTATAAATATAACCCTTAATTCAAAGTATATGCCTGAAAGGTACTTATTTTAATATTTGCTCATATTACTAACTAAGCTTAGGGTTGCCAGATTTGTGAATATCATAACCAGAACAAAGGGAGGGGTCTGTGCCCCCTCTAAATCCCATTCACAATGAACGTAGTACTTAATAGTTAGTACGTAAAACGAACTTAGTAGATAAGATGAACGTAATCGTTAGTTTTAGTACGTAATTTTCGCAAATGTTCACAATGAACGTAATTTTTACTTAGTAACTATGATGAGCATCTGCTTCAATAATTTTCTGCAAGAACTCTAATATTTGTTAAACAAAGTAAAGTATCTATGTTTTTAATGTTTCAAATTAATTATTTTCCCTGGCACTGACAGTTAAATTTGATAAACAACCCAACAACCTTCCGTGTTTAAAATGAGGTTATGTGCTTAGCTAGTAACGATGTTTTACGTACTATGTGTTACATCCATTGTGAACACTTGCATTTATTTCTATATATTTTAACTTTAACTACCAAGTTCGTTTTATGTACTAAGTACTACGATAATTCTGAACGCGGACTAATGATATTACATTGACCATAAAGATGCCAGATTAACGCGTTCGCTACCAAGCGTCACATATTTGTGACGGGACGTTTCGTGTGAGATACTATTGACACAAATGTGCGACTGGGATATATCCTAATTCAACTGCAATTTACGATGCGTAAGTCCTTGTGCACAATGAACGAAGTACTTAATACCTAATACGTAAAACGAAATTAGTAGATAAGATGAACGTAATCGTTAGTTTTAGTACGCAATTTTCGCAAGTGTTAACAGTAAACGTAATTTTTACGTAAAAACTATGCAAGTCTGATAAGCATCTGCTTCAACAATTTACTGCATCAACTTTAATTGTTAAACAAAGTGATATATCTATGTTTTTAATGTTTCAAATTAATTATTTTTTCTGGCATAGACAGTTAAATTTGATAAACAACCTTCCGCATTTAAATTGATGTGCTAAGCTACTAATGACGTTTTACCTACTTTTTATGTATTGTCTCACGTCCATTGTGTACACTTGCATTTATTCCTATCCTATACAGGGTGTTTCTTAATTATTTCGAAAAAATTCGGGAGTTGATTCCTTATCGAAAATTAAGGGGGGGGGCTTTCATATAAATTTTTTTCCTTAGATGTCTCCTTTCAGAGTTACACCCCCCTAAAGGGGAGTGGTAAAATAAGGTTTTTATTTTGTTTCTCAAATTTGGATAAATGTAGGAGAATGATGTTTGGTAGATGCTTTATACTTATTAAAAGGTTTCCCGTATTAATATTTTCAATAATCTCTCACCTTCACAGGGGGCTGAAAAGTGTGACCCCTGTTGGTTTTTTTATCAGAACTTTTTGGTGGGTTGAAATTTTGCAATTTAAAAACTTTTTTTGAAAGCTTGATTTGTTTAGAAACTTTTTTTGTTGTTTAACTTTTCTCGTAAAACCTAAAATAAGTAAACATGCACCATTAAATATTTCAATATAAAACTATTCATTTTAGTGGTTACCATGGTTTGTTAGAATTGACGGGCGTTTTAGCGTTGTTGGCGTGTAAATGTCAAAATAAATTACACCCGTCAATTCTATCCAATATGGGCAAGATGAACATAAACAAACCATGGTAACCACCAAAATGAATAGTTTTATATTGAAATATTTAATGGTGCATGTTTACTTATTTTAGGTTTTACGAGAAAAGTTAAACAATAAAAAAAGTTTCTAAATAAATCAAGCTTTCAAAAAACAGTTTTTAAATTGCAAAATTTCAACCCACCAAAAAGTTCTTATTAAAAAACCATCAGGGGTCTCACTTTGCAGCCCCCTGTGAAGGTGGGAGATGATTGAAAATATTGCTGTGGGAAACCTTTTAATCAGTATAAAACCATCTACCAAATATCATTCTCCTACATTTTTTCAAATTTTAGAAATAAAATAACCTAATTTTACCTCTCCCCTTTAGGAGGGCGTAACTCTGAAAGGAGACGTCTAAGGAAAAAAAATTATATAAAAGAACCCTCATAATTTTTGATAAGAAATCACCTCCCGATTTTTTTCGCAATATTTAAGAAACACCCTGTATATTTTAACTATATGAATGACAGAAATATTATGTATTTCTTACATACTCTGTTCATTGTGAGCAAGGACTTGAGCTATATATTTAAAGTAGTGTATAAGGTGATCTATAATCTATCTATATGAATGTGTGGCACATATTAGTGACCGGTTGTTTGACAGTATGAGCACTAGAAGTGAGGTTATGTGAATAACTTCATCATGTCAATGCTGCTATCTATTTAAAGATCTACTTTTCTTGGTTTTTTTTTGGTAAGAAGCTGTAAAAGCTGTAAGTTAATTTTATATTTACAAGACATCTTTATTACATAAATAAATTATTTTAGTATTACATTTATCCAAAAATGAGTAATAATAATTATGTCCTTACCGAAAAAGAGTTGCTTGATACGTGGATATGTTATAGACCAGCATCACATCATAATGTGACACTTAAAAACAATCCAAATTTTAGTATTACTATACAAATGTATTTTAAATATATTTTATCTTAACTAATATATGTTTAAGTGATGAATCAAACAAAAAAGATCTTTGGGTCTATCAGAAGGGTTTTTTACATGATACACGGTGGTAGCGAACGTGTTAAGAATTAAAACAAAAAATTTTCTGACTTATCCTATTTATTTTAACTTGCAATTTAAAAACTTGACAATCCTCTCAATATTTTTATTATTTCTTATCGAAAATTATGAACATATTAAAATTATAACTCAGTTTTTTACAGGGCTTCGAACCGTAATGTTTTTCGTTTCGGTTCCAGTTTTCGTTCCAGAAAAAATAACGGTTTTCAGTTTTAGGTTCAGCTCCGAGTGATTACTTTTTATTTTTTTTAAATGTATTTATTTGGTATAGTACGGTATAATAATTGGAAATAGAAGTATATAACATATGATGAAAATATAATTTATTAAACGAAACATATAAAAACAAAACGCGTGAGTTTGTTGAACCTGTACCGAACCGTAATAAACCGATATTTTTTTCGGTTCAGTTCCGGTTTTCGTTCCGACAAAAATAACGGTTTTCGGTTCAGTTCCGGTTCGAAGCCCTGGTTTTTTAGCTTATTCATATATTTTGTTTACTTCATTTGTCTAAATAAAATGTGATAAATTGGCCCTGCTGGGTTTATAATAATATTATTCGTATCTTCCTATTTTCAGTGTTTGTATTTTGATTGTAGTTGTTTTATCTACGTCTACCCAAAGATATAAAGGATTACAAGGTGATATTGATGGATGCCACAGTGGCAACAGGTGCAGCTGCCATGATGGCCATTAGAGTTTTATTGGATCATGATGTGCCAGAACGTAACATTTTAATTGTGTCGCTCTTAATGGCTGAATCTGGCGTTCATTCAATAGCATATGCCTTTCCGAAAGTTAAAATTGTTACTACTGCTATTGATCCAGAAATCAATGATAAGTTTTATGTGTTACCTGGAATTGGTAATTTTGGAGATCGTTATTTTGGCACAGAACCAGCAGAAGAGTGATAAGTATTCATTTTATGACCAATATTAAATTTTATCTGCGTAAGCCAACAACTATATTATAATAAATATGTGATAGATAATGTATTTTTACATTTTATTAAAAAACAAATTTATGGTTAGAAACTCATAATATCAATATATCTCTTAATCTTTTCATTTGGGAGCACAGTGTGTTGTTTATATTAACATATGTATTTATAGAGTAAATTAATTTAAGTGAATATATGTGACTACGGTGTGATTCAATTTGTTTCAATTACTTAATAATTGTATCTAAATGGTTTATTATACGGTGGATTTCTTGTTGTAAGCAATGTAAACAGCTTAAAAAGATTTGACTTCACCGAGAAATCAGTATAAAATATGTATTTTGTAAAATCTTTACCAAAAGTTAAGTTTGATCATTTTCCAAGCTTTTCAGAATAAATTAATTTTAAAATAAAAATAAATGAGATTTTATAAAAATTATTGGGTGTCGAAATTATAGTTTTGTTTTAAGAAAAGTTATTGTAACTTTGTTCTACACTTATATTGAATATGAGCATATTTTTAATAATTATTTATCATTACATGTCGATACATTATAATACAGTGAGCTCGTGTTATAAGCAACTCCCGTTGTAAGCAAAACTTGATATAAGCAACTATTGTATCAGAGTATACGATATAAGCAACTGTCAGTGTGACAGTTAAAAATACCAATATCTAAAATACTAATTTTGTATTTGAGCGTTATGATATTTTTCGGATTCGATGAAAATATTAAGGTTTCAATACGACTTCCGGTTCAACCGGAAACGGACTTGCATTTTGAAATTTTAAACTGTATATTGTTACATTTTTGGGTTTCTCTTAAAATTACTTTAAAAAATGTAGAAGATTGTATGGGTCTAAAGTCAACCGTTTTCATAAAATTTACATTTTTGTGAAAATTTTGAGCGATACAGCAAAGCAGTTTTTTGTTTAACATTCAAATTATTTAAAAAGGCAGTAGAATTTCGTTTAAAAATTAAATTAACAATAGATGAATTAACAATTTGTGCTAGCTACATTTAAAAAATATTATACAGGGTGTTTTTTACGCATTTTCAAACTTGTGAAAGTTTAAACATCGATAACTCATTTTTTTTAAATACAACACTATATGGTTTTACATATTGTAGAAAATAAATCTACTTTTAAGCACTGCCAAGTTAAGGTCAATATTGTTGACGGCACTCAAGAAATTTTTAGGAATTAATATTATTAATATACAGCGTCATTCAAAAAATCTGCAACAAATAAAAAAGTTTTTTAATATTTATTTCTCAAAAAATTTTATTCCTGATAAAAGTTGGTGCATGGTCTAAAACTTAAAGATAAAAAAAAGTTTGATAAAAAGTCATGACACTAGATATTAGCGATTTTTAAAATATTTGCAATAGTAAAGTGCCCTTATTTAAAGAGACACAAACAAATTTTATAGGAAAAAGTTATTAAGAATGTAAAAATCGAGCTAGGTTTAAATTCTGGCGGTCACATTCTCATTTTTATTTTTTACGAAATTTTAACATTCAAAAAATCAAAAAGCCACTTAAATCTAGTGTCATACGACTTTTTATTAAATTTTTTTTATCTTAAAATTGGTTTTAGACCTTGCACCAACTTTTATTAGAAATAAAATTTTCCGAGAAATCAATAATAAAAAACTTTTCCATTTGTTGCAGACTTTTTGAATGACGCTGTATAATAATAGATATAATAAACTGGTAGGTGAAATAACTAAAATTTTTTGGCTTTTTATGATTTACCAAAGACCATCAAGTTCAATTTATGATTGCCGGTGGAATTAGCACACGGCATAATAGTAAGTTGTTTAGATATTTTTCTCGCGGGAATATTTTTCTTACGTGAATGAACAACAGTTTTGTCCGGTAAACACTTATAAAATAAGGCCATTTCATCCGCACTGTATACTTGCTATGATATCAAATCATATTTTTTTATTTTAGAGATGTACAAGTACATAGATCACGACTGAAGGTACGTGGCACGCGTGTATATCGTTTGACATAAGTAGCGGCGTAGCGCACAGATCACCACGCGATCGCGTTGTTCTGATGTGAACTTTTATTTTTAGTTTCTTTACTAAAAAGAAGATTTATGTTAAAAATCTAATTGTGTCTATTTCTATCATATAAGCAACTTTCACTTTATAAGCAACTTTTAGTATTGGAATTGGCCGCCATTAGTTGCTTATAACGCGAGCTCACTGTATATCAATCTGTAATACACACATGTTATACCTACATGTGCAAATTTTATCGAATATCAAAGATACTGGAAGTTAACAGTGTTAATCATATAGGTAATTGATGTAATGGAAAAGAAAAGGCCAATTTAAAATTTAGGTTTATCAGTTTTGAACACCTTTTACATTATTATACAGGTGGTGGCAACTTCCGGTACCGGGGTCAAATCCTATCTGACTAGATATTTAAAAAATACTTTAACACAAATTTCAAACTTCAATAAATAATAAAAAATAATTGATGTTTTTTTATAAAAATATTAGGTATTAAAATTTATAAATATATATTAGCTTTTATTATCAAAAAGTTTTTTGTTCCTAAATCATTTTTTAAGACGTTGACTGCCAAGTACGGGATAACTCGTAGTTTGCGTTTTTATCCAGGACGCCGACTATGAGATAACTCGTGGTGCTGTTACTAGTAATTTTCGTTCAGCTACGATTATAATCGTAGAATATAAGCGTATTTATGGATAGGTGACTTCTGGGAATAGACAGAAAAATAAAGGCTGGCTTACACGAACTCAAAATTTGTGAATAATATTATAATTAGAGTTTTTGAATAATATGGCTTCTGCGAGCGGAATCCTGAAAGTTGCCGTGGCAGTCAACATGTTAATGTAAAATGTAGCCTTCGGTATTATAAAAGTTGCCAACTGCTGTAATCGATGTGAAATATGGAGGTAATTCTCATAAAATAAAAAATTGCCACCGACAAACATGAGCTGCTGGTTTGCAGATTATATGCTACTTTAATATTTTAATTTAAGTATATTACATCGTTAAAAAAATGTATACAGGGTGGTCCACTTTTTTTGTAGCAGGACATTAACAGTCGATACAAAAACTTATTTTTTGTGCGATCGTACTAAAAACAGCTGTTTGACGGACGCGTTAGCAACCATAAAGTACTGCATTACCGGCCCTATCCTTAGCAACGGCCGTAAAAGTTACTTTTCAAGCCGTTACCCTTGGCAACGGCCGAAAAAGTAACTTTTACGGCCGTTGCTAAGGAGAGGGCCGGTAATGCAGTACATACGCCGTCATCTGTCAATGACAGAATGTCACGTAGTTGCTAACCTATATTTTTTTAAAATACTAAAAATTTAAATTGTTTTTAATTCGATCGCACAAAAAATTTAATATGCACCTCGGCCAAAACGTACTTTTTGGCCTTGATACATAAATAACTATTAAAGCGAATATTTCATCAACATTAGTCCATAAACGCTTCATTTTAAAGATAGAAGATGTTGAAGTTTTCGAAAAAATATCTATAATTTTTGACCGTTTCTCTACCAGTAGATATATTTAAACCAAAATTGATATACAGCACCACCTTACAGGTTACCACATTCGGTAAGAATGTCAAGTCCCACAAGCAACCAGTGGCAGAGTTGTGGGGGTTCAGTTTTAATAAATCTTATAAAAAAACAGTACGGCCCTGTTCAAAATCAAACTCGAAGTTTTTTTTTGGTAGAGATTTTTTATTTAAACAAAAAGTGGTTCAATATTGCACCAAATACGTCATTTTAAATAATTTAGCAAGTATTCTAACAGCGGTTGAGTGCTCCGCAGGAGTATACTCGCCGTAACTGAAAGCATTGCCCGTTCAAAGGCAATGCGCACCGAAAAGGTTACAATGAAGTGTTTATGGACCCATGTTGATGTGGAATATTCGCTTTAAAATAAGTTTTTGTATCGACTCTTAAAGTCCTGCTACAAAAAAATGGACCACCCTGTATACATTTTATTTATTTATAACTATGGAAGGGAAATAAATAATCTATTAAATTTTTCATGTCGCATTTGTAAATAATGAAATTATTGAGAGTAATAACTGTATTTTTTTAATAATCAATTTAATAAAATAAAATTTTCGGTATTATCTTGTACTTAATTTCGTTACTTAATGAATGTGTTTAATATATTGTTTACCGGAATGAATATAACTGTAAAATCGTAACTGGTGTGATAATTATAAATAATGTATAAGAACAAAAAACATTTTTTACTAAATAATTCTTACCATTTGTAATTTTGTTACTGTATTTTATCTAGTTTCTTATTTAATATTTTTTAATGCTGAATTGGAAATTGAGTCCAAGGGCAACTCACAATTTTTTGTTAAAAGTGTAATTATTTTTACTTATTCCATTAAATTGGTTGTTAAATTAGAAATTACATCAGTGCAAAATACATGTAACTACTTAAATAATTTTAAGCTGATCTTAAAGGAAAACGGGCTATTGGTTGTTCACAAGTAACTCAAATGTAAGCGTTAACATGGAATTTGAAATAACAACTTATGGATAATTCATGAATTACACTCTTTTACACTGAATGTACGACAGCTATGTTCCATTTTAGAATTATAAAACTTGCTTTTTTATTAATATCTATGTTTGTGGCACTTGTGTACAGCCCGTAGCACCGCTTTTCTTTAATATTGCCAACTTTAAAAAGGCCAAAATTATATTTAATGCTATCAACTTTTTTTAACAGTAACTATTTTACAAAAATTTTTTAGCAAATTAAATAGTAGTAGATTTTAATCAATGTTAGTTAATGTTAAGTTTTTATTTGTGTTTTAAAAGCTGTGTAGGATCGTTTATTTGATCGGATTGAAAGATGTTTAATATAGTCAATATAAATCAACTTTTGGAAATATTTTACCTAAAAATTATTATTCTTAAGATTTGATGATCATAGTAAATTAAATATAATAATTGTCTTATTATAGATTTGAATGTCAAATAATTTAACTTGACAGATTTAGGAAATGTTTGGTAATAATCTTAAGTTATAATCTGTAAAGTGAGGGTATATTTTTTAGTAACAGTATTTCTCTATTATCAGCATAGATATTGACTTTTGGCTTTTAAAGAGACAATAAAATCTAATTTTAACACTACTCATTCTGGAGATGACTGATATGATTTTGTCAAGTCGATGTTGCTCCATTCCTGAGAACCTAGCTAGATCAACTTAAATTTAAGGTGCCCATTTTTTTCTCCGAATTTTCAGGGACACTAACCTATGGTTACCAAAAAAATAAAAAATGCCTTACTAATTTTCGTGAAAATCGTGCAAAATTCAAATAAAAGAGCGTAACGTAAAAACCCGGACATTTTTGCATATTTCAAAACTTTCCCCTAATCCAGTTTTCATATCCAATGAGTGGTCACACTGTCACAATGTTGCCAGACTATCAGATTTGCCTAATTTTGAAACAATCACAGTACCGTACCATAGCTTACATTAATTATTTTAAAAGTTTATGAGAAAATTATGAAAATCGGGGACAAAAATAATCTGGCACGTGCGTCTTATTTGGGAGACTATCCCCGAAGATCGGGGACGAATGGTCACCTTAACTTAATTATAACTCTTTGAAATATCATACCGTAATGGATGAACACACTAATAATATCTTATAATGCTTCACTATTATAATAGATTCGGGTAGTAAATAATAGGGTCATATCAATGGCAGCTAGATTTTGATGTAGGGGTCCAAGTCTAATTGATAAGAAGTTTCTTTACCATTTTAAAACTATACAAACCTATTCAAAATAGAACTTGCAAATTTTTGGCATTGAGAAATGCAAGTTTAAGTAATAAAAATATTCAATTTTAAAATGCGAAGCAAAAAAATGCACCAAAACATCTAGTTTTTCATTGATATGAGTGAGATTAATTAAAAGTTTATTAATGATAAGTAGTTGACAGAAAAGTAACTACATGATTTTTTTATGTTTAGTTTTTCTACTGTACTAGATGTTTAACAATATCTTACAAATGAAGAACGAAACTTGTAATATTTTATAGTGGAATTTTTTAAGTTCTTTATACATGTGTCATTTTAAAGAAATAAAAATTAAAGTTCTTAACATGCTGGTATGTTGAGACTAAATATCTAAAAATAACAATACAAATGGAGAACTACTGTACTTATTTTGTTTTATTCAATTGTAACTTTTTTATATTCTTTGTGTCCAAAGATTTTACACTTTTTTTATTCTAGTCTGTTCTTTTTCTTTTGTTTTACCTTTTTTTGATTAAGATTTCTAAAAATTGTAATTTTGGTTGGTAACTTATTTGTTTAAATCTTAATCCAAGTAATTAAATTTTTCTTTAAAAAATTGTTTATAATTTTTTGATTTCGTGGGAGTTCACTCAATTTATTCTTAAACGGTTTAAAAACTTATTTCAATTAAATTGTTGATAGTACTACCGACTGAAATTATAATTTTACTTAAATGCCTTTTTCATGTAACTTTAGTACAATTATGTGTTCATATGTTGACTTTTTCTGTTTTATTTTGTTTATGTTTGTTTCTAGTTTAATAAATATGTGCTGAATTCTTTAACAAATAATTTGAATAATGAATAATACCTGAGACAACACCGTAGTTAGTATAGTGTAATAGTAATAATTTGAAAAATCGTATTGGCTTTATAAATCAGTTTGCTGTTAAATAGGTCAGCTTTCATTTATTTACAAAATTATTGTTTTTGCCAATATTCTAGTTTATCAACTCAAGACAATTGTATTCCATTTGGTATGTAGACATCAATTATTTGAATGATACCAATGTAAAAAATGATTTAGTGCATTAATAATAAAATTGAGATTATTTAATTAATAAAATATGAATTTGATAGCTTAACTACAAATACTTACACTTTTCTCCTCAAGTGTGTTTTTACACACCAGTGGGGATTTTGTCTCTTGCCGTAGAGATGATGTGTACTCACTGGTGAGCATTTCGACCGTGCCTTTAGCACTATGTGTCTATAGCAGTGAGCACGATTTACAGTGAATCTGTATTTAACCTGTTCACTGCTGGTCCTAAGGCACATAGTACTATAATGGGTCGGGTTTTCTATCGGTGAGCACTTGGGCAAAAACACACTTGTGGGACCACATGCCCACCGGTGGCCATTTTTAAAAGGCATATCAATACAATGAAACGGTAGGTAATAATGTAAAAACTGTGTATAAATAAACCTTCAAGAAAACTAAAAAAAATTAGGCCCAACGTGCAGGTTTTTGTTTTATTATGCGGGGCTCAATGTCTTAAATAACTGCACGTGTTAATTAAATGGCTTTCACCCTTAAATTCTAATTATATTGTGAAGTGTTTTACAAATTGAAAAGAAGGTGATGTATTATTTATACTTAACAACTTAAAGTAATGTACACCCAGTGGTGAGCTGTAGGGGGCTCGCGCGAGCCCTTTGTTAAATTATTCCTAAATTTGCGAGCCCCTTGTTCTTCTTGTTAACCATTTTCTCAAGAAAAAGTATATCTTAAAATCATTGTCATTACATACATTTTTTGTAAAGCGCCGAAGTCATGCCTATCAAGCAATGACGATTAAATTTAGAAAAACCCGTCGCACAATAGAATTTTTTGAATTATGTACAATCACTCGATTATTCACGTTTGAATTTAAAATGACATTTTTTTCCAACATATAATTGACATTATATTTTTGTTTTTATTTAACTATGAGCGAGCCCTTTGTTAAAAATTTCATAGCTCACCACTGTGTACACCCTATTCTTTTTATACATTTTTGTAGGTGTTTGTTGTGAATACAAATAAATATTATGCAGAAAAAAAACTTCTGTTTGATATTTTATTAATAATAAATGTTAACTAGAGAACTTTGATTATTTGTTAGGGAATGAGAATGAAACCATAACAGATAATACAAAAATTTGTGTGTAATTATAATTTATTTTTTATTTAGTCATCAAAAAAATCAAACTTGTTTTCAATATTTTCATAATGCCTTATGGTTAACAGTCAATCTAGTACTGGGTAATCAAAGTTTCAGAGTCCTGTACATTCAAATTATTAAAGAGAAAGTAATGCATTTACAATAAAAAACAAATGCTTCAGAGAAATATGGCTAAGTAAAAATTATCGTTATTAACTTATAAGGGGTAGTAAAAACGTTGGCTCTTAGTGATACCTGACGTGACGATAATCAGTTATTCACTGTGTTTATTGATAAAACCAAGTGATTGGTGTTTAAATAGTTACAATATTAACAATAATTTTTAATATTGTAACATTTATTGTTCTTAATAATCGAGACCAGTGGTGAGCTGTAGGGGGCTCGCGCGAGCCCTTTGTTAAATTATTCCTTAATTTGCGAGCCCCTTGTTCTTCTTGTTAACCATTTTCTCAAGAAAAAATATATCTTAAAATCAGGGCATGAAACCGGTTTTTTAAACCAGTTTAAAAAACCGGTTAACCATTATTTTTTTGTTAGAAAAAGTGATTTTTAACCGAAACCGAAATCGTTATTTTTAAAGGCAAAAAAACGGTAACCTTTAACCAAAATAATAAAAAACCGGTTTTTTTACATTTTTTAGCGCAATTTCGCGAAATTGCGCCTGTTAACTCATGATTTCTGTTCTGTGCGTCTGTGCGCACCAATCTTGCACTTCTATCTACTCCTCAACCAGACCACCTAGAGACTTCGGGTTTTCGGCATTATGTTAAGGAAGGTCTAATCTTGGGAAAGCACAAAAAAAAATCCGGGAAAAGATTTTGGATTTCCTGGAAATTCCTACAAAATTCCGTTTTTTGCAAATTTCTCGGCAACCATAGTAGCTATCGAGTTGAAACAAATAGCAATCGATAGCTTCTAAAATTTACAATAATATTAGAAAAAGAATTAATCAAAAGTCTTTCCTTTATGCTTCACCCATGAGGTGAAAAAATTGCGCTAAAACACTCACTGAGTTTTTATTACTTGTTTTAAATAAAAATTACGATGAAAAATACAAAATCTGTATTACAATCGATTAGTTTACCAGAAGTCATTACTGAACGCTTGATTGTACTATTGTACATATATTATAAAATTATAAATAAATAATATCGTTTCATACTTTGCATTAATGTTCTAAATAATTTTAAAAACCGGTTTTTTAAACCGGTTTATAATTTAAATCGGTTTTTTTACGAATAAAACCGGTTTTTCAACAAAAACCTTTATAAAAATAAAGTTTTCGATTTCGGTGAACCGTTAACCAATTTTTTTTTCGGTTTCGAGCCCTGCTTAAAATCAGTGTCATTACATACATTTATAAAGTGACGTAGTCATGCCTATCAAGCAATGACGATTAAATTTAGAATAACCCGCCGCACAATAGAATTTTTTGAATTATGTACAATCACTCGATTATTAACGTTTGAATTTAAAATGCCATTTTTTTCCAACATATACCTAATTAACATTATTTTTTTGTTTTTATTTAACTATGAGCGAGCCCTTTGTTAAAAATTTCTTAGCTCACCACTGATCGAGACCTAGTGGGGTCACAATGTAACTGATGTCAAAGAGTGTCATAACTGTCACCACCTAGAAATCCACGTGCTTGTTCAGGTGTAATATCAGTCTTTTTTAATGAACTTCTACATGTCAATCTTGTTTCTTCATCAAAATGAGAGACCAAATAAAGACTTGGATATACGGGGTGTCCCAAATTCGAATAAATGCATGGGGATCTCGCTTATCTTAAGAGCTACTAGGTCGGTTAAATTTGGGCAAAGTTGAGAAATAAGATGCTTATCAAATATCTGCAAAGAAAATTTTCATAGCTGTCTTAGTTCAAAAGTTATCCAAAAAAAACTGAAAAAATTGATTTTCGTTTTTTTGCCGTATATCCTACATTTTTTAAGATATCGACAATCTGGAAGCACTTCTCCATTGCAACTTCTTACACTTTATATTTTGAGATAACAAAGAATTTCCAACAACGTTTCGTCTCTTCAGAACCATCATCTTCATTTTTTTAAATACGGCGAAAAAAATTTAATCATAGTCGGATAGCATTTTGTCTTCTGATTTCAATGATAGATGATGCTTTATATCTAAAATGATATTTTACCACAAAAATTGTTTTGTTTTTTATTTTGCTTTTTTTTTGTACAAGATCATTTGATTAAAAAATTGAACAAAATGAGTTTTTCTCAAATTTTTGTGGTAAAATATCATTTTAGATATAAAGTGTCATATATCATTGAAATCAGAAGACAAAATGCTATCCGACTATAAGATTAAATTTTTTTAGCCATATTTAAAAAAATGAAGTTGATGGTTCTGAAGAGACGAAGCGTTGTTGGAAATTTTTTGTTATCTCAAAATATAAAGTGTAAGAAGTTGCCATGGAGAAGTGCTTCCAGATTGTTGATATCTTAAAAAATGTAGGAAATGAGGCAAAAAAACGAAAATCAATTTTTTCAGTTTTTTTTTAATAACTTTTGTACTAAGACAGCTATAAAAAGTTTCTCGGTTACATAATAATAACCAGTGATGTGAAATGACGGTCATTTATGATTGTGACGTCATGACCGGTCATATGACCGTCATTTATGATTGTTTTTATAAGAATGGTATAAAATTAATATATATGTAATAGGAATAATAAATAAAAAGCAGAATTATTAGTATCAGTATCTCTATCTGGGTATTGTATTCCTTCAGAGAAGGCTCTAGAAGTCGAGGGAGTTGAAGGTGATTTTGGACTACTTATGCTGAGAGCTAAACATTTTTTAATAAAATTTTTCTGGGCATTTCTTGCATGTTGTAATTAAATGTTCTGCCATTCTAGTGGCTACATGCCATCCGTATCTTTTTCTACAAAATTGGCAACCATAAGTAGCTACCTTTTGCTGCGAACTTGCAGGATAACGTACAAAAAAGTAAAATACCTTCCCTTTTCTCCGCATTTTGTTTACCAACTTTCAGAATACTTTATATAGTGGTATTTACATTTTTATTAACGATATTGCAATTAAGATTAACACAAATCAAGTGACAACCACCATATAAACTTAAAACTGTCATTTTTGGATGTTAGAAAAACTGTCATTTTGAATTTTGGAGCTTAGAATGGTCACGGTCATTTAAAATCATTGTGACGTGACGTCAAGACAAACTGTCATGACGCGGTCATATGACACACTCACATCACTGATAATAACAGAAAATCTAATATCAGTCTTTTGTGATACAATCTTCATTTCCCGGGTTTTGAACCGCGTCTTCTATAGTTGAGAGTTGACGTTTCGACCATATATCTTGGTCTTTATCAAAACGACTCGTGACAATAACTAGTAAGGATGCCCAACAATGCCCAATAAATATCGGGTGATCAACAATGATTGATGCCCGCTAACTTCAGACCGAAAATAAAATAACCAAGTTTTTGTTGGTATCTCTGTGTAAAACTAGGATATCAGTGGCGTAGTATTATTTTCGTTTTCTGTGACGTTCAGGTTGACCTGTCATTTTGTGTGTGGTTTTCCTACACCACTGGTTTACCCCTATGGGTTACCAACCGTTCGAATAAAGTTCCCAACACCCTTGGCATCAGTCATTTTCGATCACCCGATATCTAGTTGTATCCTTGTTAATTATTTATTTTTTATTATCTTATAAAGCCCATTTCTACTGTTTTTTAGTTAGGTACTGATTGCATTTTAATTGCAAGTAAGTGTTGATTATTATAAATTTGAAATAAAAGGTGTTTTATAAGTAAAGAAAACAAAAAAATTTAAAACATAATGCTTACTAAACTAGGTACTTACATAACAAACAAAAGCACAGTTTAAATTTGGACTTATTTATAAGTTAAAATGTATCTTCCGGTTTCCTCTAGAAACAAATTCAGCAAGAATTTCTTCGGGATTCAGGTTTTTACAATTTCACTTTCAATGTTGATAATTAACAAATTATTGAATCTTTCTTGAGTCATTCAACTAAGCCAGAGGGGCTAATGGTAGGCTCAGGAGGGGCTTAGCTCCCCCCCCCCTAAACTACGCTAATGAACTAAACATCATTTCCAAGTAAATTCTGCAGTAACCACTAGGTTTTTATCACTTACAATGTAAACTTTTACCGTATTATACTTTTTTTAAGTGTTCAAATTGAGCCATGTTCACAATACCACAAAAAACAGATATAAAATACAAAAGAATACACGGATTCGCTTACACTTTTAAAAATTTACTTGGACATGACGTTTACTAAATCATGGCAAACTTTGATAACAAAATTTTCGTAAAATTAGCTTACAATTAGATCAAAATTAGCCATATCTTGGTTATTTTTTGCATAAATAAATATTTTTTTTTGTTAAAGCTAAAATGATACTCTTTTACATAGTGTTGGCCTATAAGCGTTTTCATTCAATAAAATACAAGTTAACTTCATATCTCGTCAGTCGTTTAAATTTTTTTTAATTAAAAACCTATGTACCATTTAGTTCTATTTTTATAAATAAAGAAGTTTAGATAAATTTTTAAAAACAATAAAATTTAATTTTTCGTCTGTAATGCCAAAATGAAATGTGATAACCTGATAACACAGGCGTGTTTATCTCAAAAATATAACCCAAGAGACTGTTATCAGATTTTCGCTAACTACCAATGGTAACCAGGGGTCGGCAACCTTTTTTATATGGCGGGCCAAATTAAACAATAATATTTTCAAGCGGGCCGCACATACCAATATTATAGGTGCGTTCGGGACGTACGCTCTTTTTGCTTTATTTGCTCTTTTTTGCTCCACAGCGTTCGGGACGCGACTTTGGAGTAAAAAAGATCGCTCCGTAGGGCGTTCGGGACTGCATAAGTGGAGTAAATAAATCTACTCTAATTTGCACCACCTCTGAAGCTGGGGCAAGCTGAGCTCGCGAAAGAAGACATGCGCATTACGGATTGTCTACGTTTGAATTCTTTGAATTGCCAGGTACAGCATAAGAATAAGATACAGTTAACATCCAGGCTTCGTGTTATTGTGTTGCATTAGTTAACAACAATTTCTTGTAGACAGTTATTAACTTTCGATGTAATTCCCTATTATTAAAACAAAATTTTGGGAAGTTAAATGGTTTCATATCATGACATTTTACATCAATTTTATAACCAAATAATCTAACAAATTCGAAGCAATACAATTTGTTGCTTGTTTTACTTACAATGATGTCTGATTAGACCGGTCTACAACAAAATAGTGAGGTTACCTTTATATTTGAAATATCCGCTGATTTTCTGCACTTACACGTCCCGAACGCACAAGATTTACTCTTGGAGGCTCTGAGACCACGTGATTACAATCTTACTCCAATCCTGTCCAATCCACTCCAATCTGGGAGCATGCGTCCCGAACGCACCTAATGTCACGGGTTTAGGAACTTTATTCGAATAGATCAGGGTTGGCAAATGGGATTTGATCAGTGTGCCAAAATAAATACTATAAAATTTAATACAAATTTTTAACCTACCTACCAGAACAACCATTAGTTGGGTTAGACTGCAGGCAACTTTTTCAACACAAAAGGAATATCTCCCACAATTTAGCTACAGGGAATAATCTTTCTTTAAGGATTTCTAACTTGGGCTACACGAACAAGGTTTAACTTTAGATGGGTCGCAGAAAAAAAAAATTTGTTGTACCTACATTTAGTTAGGTAAGACCGCTTGCACAATTTTTCCAAAAGCCAGTTAGGTTAGACCCACGTTAGACCGCTCGCTTTTAAAAATACATTTAAGCCATTCAAAGTAAAATTTTTAAATTGCAAAATTTTAAGCTTCCAATAAGTTCTGGTAAAAAAAAACAACAGGGATCATCTCCAAATTTGGGAAATAAAATAAAAACCTAATTTTACCACTCCCCTTTAGGGGGGTGTAACTCTGAAAGGAGACGTTTAAGGGAAAAAAATTATATAAAAACCCCCCTTAATTTTCTATAAGGAATTACCTCCCAAAAAGTTTCGCAATATTTAAGAAACACCCTGTATTTAGATTATTACTTGGCGGGCCGCATCAAAACACATAAAGGGCCGCATGCGGCCCGCGGGTAACGGATTGCCGACACCTGCCGTAAACCATTAGAATTTGATCCAACCCATACATATAGACCACAATATACATATAGTTTGTATTTCCATGTAAACATAATATTTTTAAAGAACAAGTTTTTCTGTTTTTTGAATTAAGGTCACAATTTGAACACCATGTGCATTAGTGATTATTTGAGTTTTAAACTTAACGCACACAATTTGTAATATACTTAGGGCTCTGTCGATAACTTATCTCAAAAATTTACAATTATAATGTTTGCCGCATACACACACACGGACATCATCATGAAAATAGTCAAAACGTAAATTCTTCAAAATTTCGAATTAAACATTTTCATGATTACATTTTCTTCACACTACATTTGGCAAAAGTAAAAATAGCTAGAGCCTTTAAATCAGGGGTGGGCAAATCTTTTGAATGTCGGGCAGGGTTGCCACGCGTCCTACTTTCGGTAGGACAGTCCTACAATTACGATAGATGTCCTACATCCTACACGCAGGCGTAATTGTCCTACATTGTACATGGCGATAATTTTTAGACAAATTCAGTAGGATTTTCTTTGTTTGTTCTTCACAACAAAATGACCCATGCGACGTTTTTTTTTTTTTTTGCTCTTTACAACAAAATGACCTTTTTTTTGCTCTTCACAACAAAATGACCCATGCGACGTTTTTTTTTTTTTTGCTTTACAAAAATGTCCTACATTGAGCATCTCAACATGTGGCAACCCTATTGTCGGGCCACATTGCGGATGAAAATTTGACCGCGGGTTTTTGCTAAGGAGGTTATTTAATAAATTTTAAAACCAATATTTTTGAATCAAAACATGTATTTATTAAAATTTTTAAACATTAATATTAGATAATTATCAAAGTGTACAATACTCGTACAACATAAAACAACAAAATGAATAAAAATTTTATAAAATAATTTTAACATTTTTCTACAACATAAAATTTAATTTTTTTTTTTACTAAATACAGATTAATCCTGTTATGAAAACATGAATTTTAAATAAAACAAAAATGTAATTGAAAGAATGATATTTACACATATAAACGCATATAACATTGAATTTACAAAAGATAGAATTTTTCATTGAAGTATGAAGAATTAAAACTAAACTTTTGGGGAGAATGAAATTTCCTCAAAACATACAACTTTTATACATATCAAAATTTAATGGCTAAAGTGAAATTTTTTGTATGTCTGGTGAAAATTTTGTTGTTGAAATTCTTAAAACTGCCTTTAAATGTTCATCACTAATACAGGATCTGAACGGGTTTTTGTTAAAATTTAATATTGAAAATGTTTGTTCGCAAATGTACGTTGATCCAAAAATAACGAACATTTTTTGGGCAAAATTTTTTAAGTTAGAAAACTCAAGTTTAATGTATTTTATTGGAACCGCCTTATTCAAATAATGTATTGAATAATTTTTTTCCTAAAATTCTTTTTTTGCGCCAATTTATATTGGACAAAGAGTAGTATTTTTGCTTTTAATAATGATTTATAAAATGCTTCGCGGGCCGGAGAGAATTCTGCCGCGGGCCGCCATTTGCCCAGGCCTGCTTTAAATCATATGCTAGGTATTTAAAATATTACATTTTTAAAATGTTTATTCATACATTACCCTTCAACAAAATAAAAAGTATTTGAAAGTATAATTTATTATGTTTCATTTTCATACAAATATGTAAACACAATTGAATAATATGTCTTATCATAACAATGTCCACAAAATTCTACATAAAATAGAAAGAGCAAGAACAACAACTGCAAGTTTTAATCTAGTATCCGAATATACTTCATTTTTTACACCAGATACTTGTCCAGGTTGTAAGGGTTTACTTAAACCTGGCATGTATACTTTTTCTAAAGGGTTTCCAATCATTGAAAATTTACTGACTTCAACAATTTTAACAGTTACTATTTTACCCATGTACTTTTTATCCATGGGCACCAACACTTGCTCATAAAATTTGTTATGTCCAACATAATGGCATTTATCGTGAGAAATTTCAGTTACTAATACCTCTTGCACTTCACCCATTTTATTTTCATATGGGAAATACGAATTAAATAACTCCGTTAATTTTTTAGTTCGCTGCTTAACTTCTTGCGCTGGAATTCTTGGTAACAAGGCAGCAGGGGTTCCTGGTCGAGGATAAAACTGGTTTATAAACAAACTTGGAAATTTATAATTTGCACATAATGTCAATGTTTCTTCAAAATCCTCAGGAGTTTCAGTAGGAAAACCACATATTATATCAGTAGCTATGGTCATACCGTTGATTCTGTAATAAATTACTTGCGATAACTTTAACAATATTACATAGATTAGAAAAACTATACCGGGTGTATATGAAGTGTGGTACACCCCCTTTTTTTCTTTAGTTTTGATTTTAGATAAATGAAATTTTGGACATAAATTTATGATATGTGCAAAAGACCGGGCTTTTTGAGCACATGCAGCACAAATTTGTTTCACTTCCGGTTACGCCGGAAATGAACCCAACTTTATTTTAAATGGAACACCCTGTATATTATTACATTTTTGGAAAGAGGAAGTGATTTTGGATACAACTGCACTATTTTGGTTAATTTTTATAACCTCAAAATTTTTTTGAAACATATTGTAGTTTTTTATTAAGGGTGCCGTGACCTGCATACATTGATTTTTATTATATCAACAATTGTCCAAAAAACGTTTTTGTAAATTTGAAATGACATTTAGGTTACTTTAATCGGATTTGAAGGTTGCGGAATCGGTTTTTTGACAAAAGGTCAATTTTTTTAAATGGAACTATGGTGGTACAAGCGGTTATTTAAATGAAGTATCTTCTAACGAATCCATGGATACCAATAACTTGTATTTTTATTAAGAGTCTGCTTCAAAAACTTCAAATTATTGTGAATATTCCACTTATAACATAAGTAACCAATCAAAACATACTATTCAGCCAATAAGACACGACTCTCGCTGAAGACACCGCAAGTTGAGGTGTCTCAGCGAAAACACCATGACTAGGTCTATTTTTCACAGTAGGCCTCCTTAGTTACGCTTAGTTACACATAAACATGTCAATTAAATTTGTCAAAATGACTACAAGTGGTCGTTTTTCTTCGTTTAATATACGAGATATTGAAAAAATATATACAGGGTGACAATAATCTACATGTGTTGTATGGGTAACTTTGTTATTACAAGAGTAACAAAGTCGGTTAAATTAGCAAAGTTGGGCAGAATTTCAAGACGAATTTAATGCCATTTTGACATTTGGTCTACACCTTCAACTTTTTTAAATATTTTGAAAAAACCAAAAACAGACGATTTTTTCAATGGTAAATAATTCCACAGCCACCTATGTTAAAACCAAAGTGTGAATTGATTCCTTTAGATATTTTTACGTAGAATTAGAAAAAAATATTTAAAAAGTCATAGCTCACTCGATTTTCGAGATATAAGCCAAACTTGACTTTTTTTAAATGGCAACCATAGTTGGCTATGGGTTCATTAAATAGCTTATTTTCTTCTGATTTCAAAAATGTATGGGTTGTCATATCTATTTCCATTAGTTTTCTTACAATTTGCAAAAACCGAAATTATTACTAAATAGTATGTGAGTGCCTTGAAACTGGAGAGCATTTTTTGTTTTTTTTAAATTAGTTGTCAAACTAAGTTCTGTTTTGCTGCTAATTACTGATGTGAATGTGTTAAGTAATTGTGATAAAAGTTTAAAAAAATAAAAAATATGGCTTATTCGAGGGAAGAAAAAAATGATATGTTATTTTGCTACTACAGTTGTAATCGTGATGTAAACGCAGCATCGGAATTATATCTACTAACATACATGGAAAGAAGGCAGCCAGATAAAAGATTGTTTGCAAAACTCGAAGCTAATTTAAAACAGTATGGATCATTTTCTAAACCAAAAGATGCCAAAATAAATTTTAATGAAGATACAGAGGTACTTGTTTTGGCATACAATACTTTTAAACCAACTGCATCTGTACGAGAAATCGGACTTGAGTGTAACGTATCCAGAGAACAAGCAAGAATAATTTTAAAACAAAATAATTTTAATCCTTATCATCATCATATTGGAAATACGTTGTACCCAACAGATTTGGATAGAAGATTAAACTATGCTACATGGTTCGTAGAAGAAAGTCGAAGACACGAACTCTTTTCTCAATCAATTTTATTTACTGACGAGGCAAAATTTACAAACAATGGATTATTTAATAGAAAAAATCATATTTACTGGGCGAGGGAAAATCCACACTTAACGGTTGAAAGACGTGATCAACATGTTTTTAGTATCAATGTTTGGTGTGCCATTCTTGGTACAAAAATACTCGGTCCTTATTTTTATGAGGAAAATTTAAATTCAGAGCGCTATTTGTTATTTTTACAAAATCAATTAGAAGAAATGTTGGACGATCTTCCATTGAACTTGATTCAAAATTTGAATTACTTTCAGCATGATGGAGCACCAGCTCACAATGCACAAATAGTATCAAACTATTTATTAGAAAAATTTCCTAACTGGATAGGTAACAGAGGTCCCATTGCATGGCCTCCCAGGTCTCCGGACCTAACGCCTCTTGATTTTTTTCTATGGGGAACTATTAAAGATAAAGTTTATAAAGAAAAGCCCCATAGTGTTGATCACCTGAAAACCAACATAAGAGCAGCTGTAGCAGAAATCAGACATAATACTTTACTAAAAGTGCAAAGTGAAATATTAAAACGGTGTCAACTGTGTGTTCAAGAAAATGGTGGCCACTTTGAAGCATTATTATAATTTTTAATTTAATTTTAGTCATTAATTATTATGTTAGTAGTTTATTAATATTAGCCACGAAGTATTTTATTTGTTATTGTTCAATTAAATTATTTTACTAGTAATTTCAATTGTTTCTGATGATTAGATATAAAGCAAGAAAACATGACATTCTTGTCCAATTCCAAGGCACCCTTATACTATTTAGTAATAATTTCGGTTTTTGCAAATTGTAAGAAAACTAATGGAAATAGATATGACAACCCATACATTTTTGAAATCAGAAGAAAATAAGCTATTTAATGAACCCATAGCCAACTATGGTTGCCATTTAAAAAAAGTCAAGTTTGGCTTATATCTCGAAAATCGAGTGAGCTATGACTTTTTAAATATTTTTTTCTAATTCTACGTAAAAATATCTAAAGGAATCAATTCACACTTTGGTTTTAACATAGGTGGCTGTGGAATTATTTACCATTGAAAAAATCGTCTGTTTTTGGTTTTTTCAAAATATTTAAAAAAGTTGAAGGTGTAGACCAAATGTCAAAATGGCATTAAATTCGTCTTGAAATTCTGCCCAACTTTGCTAATTTAACCGACTTTGTTACTCTTGTAATAACAAAGTTACCCATACAACACATGTAGATTATTGTCACCCTGTATACAAATGTGCCCCAAAATACTTTAAAAAGCAATAAATACGTTTGGAACCAATTCCTCGAGTTTTGTATAATACCTAACTTATTTACTTATCTGTGATTTAATAAATTAATTAACATATATATAGTTTTTTTTAATTCGTGGAATATTCATTCGAATACCTCTCGTGGTAAAGATTTTTTTAAGAAAATACTTCCGTTTTCCATGTAAACTTGTTCCAAAATATCACTCGAGCAAATTTCATCTAAAAATACCCCTCCAGCTGCGTTTTCGTGATATTTCAATTGGAACAAGTTTCCATGGAAACCCAAAAGTATTTTCAAAAAAATCTTCACCACTAGTGGTATTACATACGAAGATTTATTAAGAGATCATATTAATCGCAGTACACTGTGCATAACTACAACAAAACAAATGATCGTTGTTTTATGTTTAACTACTATAGTCATTTAATTAAAAAGTCTAAAAATTTTGGTAATCATTTTTACATAATTAAATTACTGCGATTAAAAAGATCTTTTAATAAATCTTCACAATAATTTGAAGTTTTTGAAGAAGACTCTTAATAAAAATACAAGTTATTGGTATCGATAGATTCGTTAGAAGATGCTTCATTAAAATAACCGCTTGTACCACCATAGTTCCATTTAAAAAAATTTACTTTTTGTCAAAAAACCGACTCCGCAACCTTCAAAAACGATTAAAGTAACCTAAATGTCATTTCAAATTTACAAAAACGTTCAATACAAATGTATTGAAAAATAAATGCGGATTATTACGGTTCCTGCAGTGAAAGGGTTAAATGTGTTTATATTATTTATCTTTTTAATTTCCCAACAATTAAACGATTGAGGCGTTCTTTGCAAAAACAACACTGGTAATTTTTTTTTCAAATTTGAGAATACACCATCAATGGATAATTGGCGCCATTTCCGACATCCCTTATGCAAAATAATTCCGTAATAACCCCAGTAATTCATAATATAAGCGCGGAAACTAACGATCTTCCAGCCCCTGATATTGATGCAGACGACAACAGCAGTGAATGTAGCGATAATGAAAAGTTTCTAAAACTGACAATTGTTGTTTTTGCAAAGAACGCCTCAATTAAAAGTAAATATTTTGTACAATTTAATAAAGTTTTTTAATTGTTTCAAAAATTGATTACCCATTGAAGATGCCAGTGGTTTACTTTTTTGCAAGCCGTAGTAAAAATAAAAATTGCTATGCCAACTAGAAATTATTTTACAATAAAATTCTCAAGAAATATTTCCGATTGCACTGTATTCAAATATGCAAAACAGTAAACACCAAATGCAACAGTGCTTTTGCTTGAATGTAAATTTTTTACTGACCTTTGCCTTAAAAAATTGACAACATGTTCAAAATCTGCACAGCAATATTCTCTTTTCATATCTGCTAGAACTTGATCACTACCAGATTGTACTGGTACATGAAGAAAACTGTACACCCTCGGGTGAGCTAGCACTTTGGCCATCTCTTCTAAATGTTCTAATATGTACGGTGGATTTGTCATACCCAATCGTAACCGACATCCTTCAGGTATAACCTCTACCAACTGCCATAATAACGCAGGTAGTGAGGTACCTATATCTCTACCATAGGTGCCTAAAACAAAATGTTTTATTTTAACACTAAACAAAATTGGAGTCACCACCAACTTTGTAGACATTTGCTATTAAATAAAAAAATAAAAATGTTTAAAAACGTAACACCCACTGAAATAAATTAAATAAAAACACTTTATAAGTGTACTGGGTAGGGATGGGCGATATATCGATAAATATCGATATAATTTTGATATCGATATATCGAAATATCGGATATCGACATATCGATATACCGACATATCGATATTCGACATATTGATGATATATCGACATTTCGATATATCGATATTTTGAGGGCGAGAAGCTTTTTTTTTTTTTTTTAGGTCACCAGTCTCTTTTTTCACTTTTTTAGCTTCGCGTCGCTTTTATATCGAAATATCAATATATCGAAATTTGGATATCGCCCACCCCTAATCTGGGTGTTGATAAATGGGTGTACAAGTAAAAAATATTTTTTAATAGGAGTTTTATTATATTTAGAAATCTATTTCGAATTTGCTTTACAATTATGTAGCATATTATCAAGTTGCGTAAAGTAAATTTGTTAAAATCTGCAATTTCTTATTTCTTTACAATATTATTTTACATATTTGTAGCTCATATCGCAAAAGTAAAAGTTGAATGAAATTGTTACTCAATGGCTGCTGCAAACATACCTGTGTCTTCTGATGTCAGCCAAATTTCTACTACTCCTTCTTCAAACGCCTGTACAGCTCTAGCGACAATTTCTTCTGGTGGATAACTTCCCAGATCACCTCTAGCATGTTTTGTTTTGCAGTAAGTACACTGGTTAAGACATCCAGTATTGATTGCAATAATTTCAATGAGTGGATTTCTTCTGACTTTTGGAAGCAATAAGGAAGCTCCACCTACTTTTTTCCCATTTTCTTTCTTTGTCCCCAATAATTTAACAGTATTTCCTTTCAATGTTTCTTCTACAACTTCCACAACTCTGTCAATTTGTTGTACTCCAATTATACTTAGTGACTGGATAAATGAAGATTTTGGAGCACCTTGTGGTACACATCCAGCTAGCACCACATGCTTGCCCAACTTTTTAGCAGATTCTATTTCATTTCTAAAACAATAACACGATGTTCAATCATTTACAATAACTGTATACTTTTATAGTCATAAATAGGATGCTGTTTAATTATTATTCTATGGTCAGTTATAACGTAAGATTGTTATCATAAAAATTTTCACACAACATTGTAATTTCATTCCATTTTAAACTGTCAAAATGACATTCACTATAATGTTATAGGACACTGCATAAAAGTTGACTAATGAAACAAAACAGAAGGAAATCTAAAACGACGGATTGCAAAATCTATATATATAAAAGAGCTTGTTTGTTTGTTTGTGTGTTTGTTTGTTCGCTATAGAATCCTAGATCCGTTGACCGATTGGGACCAAATTTTGCACAGTTACTATTTAGGACCTGACGGATCAAACGTCATATAAAGAACGGCCGGATATGCCCGGGAACGGCCGGAAACGTCCGCCGAGCGCGAGCGCGGAGCGCCAGTAGTCTGTAATTGAACGTTTGGGAACGTCCGCCGGGCGCGAGTAGTCTGTGATTGATAAAAGAGAATTGTAATCACCCGTGCAACGCCGGGTAAATCGCCTAGTTACTAATAAATGCAGTTTGCTTTAAAATTTCTTTGGTTTTTAGGTGCGAAAGAATACTAAATATTATTTTGAGAGTTGAAAAACAAAGCGAACCGTACTGGTGTAGAAGATTTTCAACTTAAAATATATTAAAGATTATGAAATGTAACAACGCCACTAAATCTATATAGCATATAAGAAAGTGCATAAGAACACTTTTCAATTTTTGAATTAAAAACAAGTTACACCACACAATTTTTGAATTAAAAACAAGTTACACCACACATTTAACTTTTGAAATGTTAAACATTTTTATTCGAGAATGCACTATTTTTTTATTTTTTTTGTAGCTTAAGCAACATTAATCATTAAAAATCTCCCATAATTTCATCAATTTTGGAGCATCATGTACAATTAATTATGTATGTACATTTTATATATTATTTTTTAATATTTATTTATTATTGCATTAAGTTGTAATGAATGAGCAATCTAGCATAACGTTTCAAATAAATTATATTTCACATACCACCTATTTCTTTTTAAAGTACCACTGGTGTTAATACACATGTTGAGAATCGCTGTCCTAAAACATATTGCTTTTAGGTTAACAGCTTTCTGCTTGCGACATTTAGCTGTTACCAAGTAGCACATATTCAAGGCAAAAAGACAAAATTAATAATGTCCTTGACCTTGAGTTATTGTAAATGATTATGATTAAACTAAAAATCAGTGCTCTTTTTCTAATAAAATCACTGCCGTTACGCATATATTGTGTTCTATTCTAGGAAAAATGTTGCGGGGACAGACAATTACCAGATAGTATTGTCCGCTCAACAAACTATCAGCTTTTTACACTATCTACCGGTACGGTGTACCGGCGCTTTTCGGCTAAAAAATAGCGCTGCTTATTATTACAAGAAATCTAAAATAGATATGCAGCATGAATGTATACTGTATTAAAACACAAAGTTACAGAAAAAAAAATGACATACATATTTGAATATCATGTACATTGAAAAACAAAATAGTTTAAATTTACGAATTGAAACAGGTGCACTTATTAAATAACAATTTATCTAATTTACCATCAGTTACTCAAAATGTGTATAGACCTTACCTAAAATGATCTTCTGCTGGGTTTTTAACTGTGCAACTATTTAATAGCCAGAGGTCGGCTAAAATTTTATTTTGTGTCAGTTTATAACCGTAAGCTGCTAGCTGTCCAGCCATGTACTCGGAATCTGAACTATTATGTGCACACCCCCATGTCTTAACATAAATTGTTTGAGTTCCTGGTATATCACCAACAACAGGCTCAACAACTGCTACATCTACCTATAATTTGCACTATACTATTAAATAAAATCAATAGTTTAAGAAACGTATTTACATTTTTCTTCCGGGCCTTTACTTTAACAGATCTACGAGTGCTATATCTTTCCTTGGGCGTTACATCCTGAGACGATATTAGATCTTCAATATCGTCTATTATCTCATTACAAGCATGTTTTCCATCCATTTTTTAAATATCTTTTGTGACAGTAATTGCACAGTATATAAAAATATTCATGTTACATGAGCCTGAACAAAACCTACAAAATTACAAAATGTAAGCTAACCATTTGATTAAATAAATTAAAATTAAAATAAGCTAACGTGATATACCCAACTTACCAAACTTATTTTTACATAAACTTATTTGATAATAATATTGCAATGCTCATGTTCATTATTAATTATGGTACTTTTGTTACCAACATTATTGGAACAGAAGAAAGATCACTATGGTAATCATTTATACAGGTCACAGAACGTACCCAAATCCAGTGTGTACCATCAAATGTAATTCAAAAGTTTAACTTTTGTTAAGTTGGTAACCTGAAAACAACAACGATCAGCTACCTATAGCCATAGCGATAGCGATATCCGTTTATTTCGTTTGGGCTGTCGTCGAGGAAGGTAAGATACATTCCGTATAATCCGTAACATTTAGTTATCTGAAAGTATCCGGTTCATTTCTTAAATTATAACAAAAAAATTACTTTATAAGTACAAGTGTGTGTAATTTGAATAGCTTTTAATAAATATTTTTAAATTTAAATGAATAGTTAACCACGTTTTGTTGCTACTTAAGTAGTTGACAATTTTAGGTTAGTTTTTTTATTATTTGGGAACATGAGGTTAAATTATAACTTCTTCAAAACTAATGTGTAAGTAGTTATTGATGATATTCGTCTGAACTTACAAGTATACTTAACATTAAGTTCAACATTTTGTTTTAAGATCCTATGATCATTTTCGTAACTTGTATGAATTCATTTAAGGTCAACTCACTCTGGCGTGGTGTCGATCTGTGATCTCTGTAATAAGTAACCTGGTTACATAGTTAAGTAACTTGGGTTACTTATTGTGATTCTGCACCGTGCCGGTTTGTTTTAACCTTGTAAGTTTTTCTGAAATACCTTAAGTAACCAATGCTTGTGGCGGACCAGCGTGGTTGTCAGGTATAAACGCTATGTTCTCTTGTAAGCGTTTGTGGGTAAAACTATCTATAGAAAATTGTAACCCGCAATACACTTATGGCCTACATTTAATTAATCCTAGGCATTTAAAAAGAAACATGAACCAACCTTTAACCTGACCCCAAGTGAATGAGGGTGAGGTTAACGGTCATTTAAAGCTCTTTTTTATTAGTAATTTTTAATAAATTGCAATCCTTAGTGATGTTTTACGCTCAAATGCTTACATGTGAACACAGTGTTTATACCTGATAGCCAAGCTGGTCCGTGACAAGCAGATTACCATACCTCTATCTTAAAGAAATAGGTGACGTTGACATTTTTTGAATTAAATTTGGTATTCAATTTTACTTGTAGTTTACAATAAGCAACTTATATTAAAATTTATGGCTTAAGAATAATATATGATGAGCAAATTGTCTCGTTCGTATGATATTATTGATTATATTATAAAGGAATTATGCTGATGCACATGTCTAATTTGAGATGTATACTTATTGACTGAAACAATTTGTAACAAATGGTTTTCTTTATTTTAGATTATTTAAAAGAAGAGTTCATATGCATTGAGTAAGTTGTTTAATTAAATAAGTACAATATATGTACACTATCTACATGAAAAGTTTAGTGCCGCCTTGTATTCTTTAGTCGACACAGTTCTACTGTAGAGTGCAATAATTTACTCTTATCAGTGTTGTAATTTTTACGTTTAGTTTATTTTTGTGAAAACTTGATGTGAACCATATTTTATGTCTGTTGTAGTTAATCTTATTTTAAAATATTTTTGTTGTCTTGAACTAACAACAACCAACTTTTATCATTCAATCTGTAGCTTTCAAGAAGATTAGTGTGATCCGTTTTTGCAACATTTTTTCACTCGAAAGTCAGTCGTTTAAAAAAATTTTAATTTAAACCCCATGTACCATTTAGTTCTATTTTTATATATAAAGAAGTTAAGATAAATTTTCAAAAACTAAAAAATTTAATTTTTCGTTAGTGCCAAAATGAAATGTAATAACAGTTTGTCTAGACAAAATATGCAAATAACTTACAACAAAACAATGAATTACGTATTTAAAGCATTCATATTTGTTTGTTACGATGTGACTGATTTATTCTTTATTCTTACATGTGCCAATTATTGGGTTAAATATATGATCAAAAGTGAAACTTATCTCAAACCAAGTAAAGCATAGTTAACTTTATTTTTCCTTTGCTGGTAACAAGTTGAGAGAACAAGAAATATTGGTTTAATTAGCGAGCTATTGAAAGCAATCATGAGTTCATTTTTTTTTTAAGTAAAAATTCTGCTTGGATTTATACTATAGTACTTATAAGTAGCCACAGATTATGTTAGCAGTTCACTGGATTTTATTTGAAAAAATGTATATACTTGGATACTTAAAGAAGTAACTTAACAAAGTCGATGTTAACCGTCACTCTTCAAATATTAACACGTTGACTGTCCGATGAGCCAAATTTGACAAATGTCAAATGTAAACGTGAATATCAACATAAACGTGCCTTTAAAGGTTCTGAAATGGTTATACGACGTAAAAAGAGGGTTATCTAAAGCTTATTGATCAAACATTTTGTATCACATGGCTCTTGAAAGTCCTATGTAGGTAATTCCAAAAACATTTAAACATGTTTTTTAGTATGTGGACACATTAGCATGACGTCGATTTTAAAACAATGCTTGGACAGTTAACGTGTTAACTGAAGTCTGATCATGCAGGCTAGGTTATGCAAAAAAATTAAATGTGTAGTACATCGTCTATTGTTTATTTAATATCATGATACTTAACATTTCTGTTTATAAGTAAATGATGAAGGTTTAACCGCCCCAGTCTGATAACGGTGACTGATCGGTATTTATCTGATTTTATTGCGGTATTAAAATTTTATAATAATTTTATTATGCAACCCATTTATTTATTTCTTATTTTTGTTACAGTTGCAACAAATTAAACTTCTTTGATCGTTCTTCACCATCAAATAACATGAAAATGAGGCTATATTTACCACAAATGGATTTTAAAGGTTAATTTTTTGTGTTTATATTTAGCATAAAGCTTGCTTTGTATGAGTTTAGTTTAAAAAAAACCTGCTTAAACTAATGATTAATCTGTTACCAATTTTTTATCTGAAATCATTGAAATAACAAATAATGGCACCACGATTATTACATAAAATATGTTGGACATTTTAAATTTACTTTTTATTTTTAATATTTTTTGATAATATCAACTTAAGTTAATAGTTATAGGTAAAAAAATTCAAATGTTTATTTATGCAGAAGAAAAGTTTTGTGTAATAATGATGAAGTATTTACCGCCCCAGTCTGATATTGGTGACTGACCGGTGTTTTTCTGATTCTATTATCATATAAAATTATAAATATTATATATGTAGTTTTGTTATATTTACTTAATTTGTATTTGCAGATATGACTGAGAAACCTTCCTTGAACAGAAAAGTGGATTATCATGGATTACTTTTAAAGGTATAAATACATTTTTTATATTTCTTGGTTTAAAATAAGGGGTTATCATATTTGAATGGGCAAATTGAAGAATGGCTTATTACATCCAAAAAAAATTGTAACTCCTGTTACTGATAGCGTTTCAACAAAATTTTATTTTATAGGCTTTAGCATCACAAGAGTAAATTTTCTTGTAGATGAATGTTCATTAATATTTAACAAATTTAAAAAGCTAATTCTTTTTTGTTGTAACATTTGCAAACTCTAAAATTACGTTTTTTATGATGATTTACTTTTGACAAGCATATGTCAGAATGTTTGTGTTGATAATCTTAATTCTGATTCGTCAAACATTCTGAACTTATGAAACCTTCCAAGTGTTTGTTACAGTAATGTGTTCTTGGCATTTCAGGTCATTGGTCGCTATACTGTGTATTAAAATAATTCAAGATGAATATGAGGTAAGAATTTGTTAGTGATTTTTTGTTAAAAATAATTTATTACTCAATAAATAAAAGATACATGAACTTTAATGCTATTTTAAAAAGTTATTTTAAATTATAGAGCTATCATGTTCATAAGTTTCTCTTACAAAGATAACTTGTATATAAAAAAGAGTTAATATATTTGTATGATGAAAACAATTACCGTCTGAAATAAGTGATTATAAACATATGGCTGCAATTATTGTAACTGATTTGTACATTTTGTGAGTTTAGTTAGGGTTAAAATATTCTTAAAACTAAGACTTTATTTTTTTACAGGTCGTTCAACCTTTTAATAGTCCCGCATGAAATCGTTAAGTAGAGTTTTGAAAATGGTAAGTAAATGCAAAGTTTTTCTTACCACATATTTATTTAAAATGATGAACTTATAGTTATCCCTGTCATACAGACTTGTGGTGAGATTTCTTTTCTGAATGTCACCAGTTTTAAAAAATTTAAGATGTTTTATTTCAAATAAAGATTCTAGTGTTTTTTCATAGATGGTAGTTCATAATATCCAGAGACGTCGTCGGGCCCGGGGCAAAATTTTTCGTGGGCCCCAAGTAAAGTACATTATTTGAAAATTTAGTTACTAAAAAACAATTGTGGTGTGATATTCGAGCCCCCGTGGACTCCCGGGCCCTTAAATTACTCCCGGAGCTTGGAGCCTCCCCTGCCCCCAACCCCTCTCATCGGCCCTAATAATATCCTGGATTTGGATGTCTTGTCTAGTAACGGTGTTTGGCAGCAGTGTAAATCATAAGGGTAAGTTCGTTACTGCTATTTTTAGTGTTCACATATTGATTAGCTTTTTTACGAAACAGTATAATAAAACCCCATTTTATATATTGCCTTAGCTCATTGCTCAATGCAATTAATTTCATTTGAGAACTAAAGGTGTATTTTTACACTCATGCTCAGTTGTTAAATTTTTAAGCTTGGACCACTCTTTCAAAAATTAGTGGTGTTTATGTACAGCTTTTGGAGTCGCTGCTTAAAGATTTGTATTTTTATAAATTATTCTATTAATATTTATTGTCCAATAATGTGTGGTCCAAGACGAATTATTCGATGGCTCTTATTAGTAAAATTTTATAAAAAGTTACGAATAAAAGTTTGTAATCATTTATTACATAACATTAATTTAATTTCAATTCTACAATATTTTGTTTTGTGCACTGATATGTAACTATGTTTCTTTACATGGAACACCCTGTAAATAGTTATCTTTAAAAATTACAAGTTATTTTAGCATATTATGGAAACCACAATAACTCGAGGAACTGCTGTTAGTTTTAATAGTTAAAGGGGTTTTGTTCTACTAATTATTAAATAATGATGATATTATTATACGCTATTATTACATACCATGAAATACAACTTGCCCTCTCTGATAATTACAACATTTTTAGACTAAATGTGTACTTGGTTTTTGCAGCATTAATAAAGTAAGTTAATTTTAGTTTTCAGGTATATGGTATTATCTACTACACAGAAGCTAGCTACATGAAACGCTGAATCATTTTAACAAGATCCTGCTAAAATGGAACTATTTTAATTGTTCAAGTTCGAAGTAAATTGATGACTTGTTACCTTTACAAATGCTTGTAACATAAAGAAATATATCTCTTGTTACCACAAATATTAATATGTTTTTGAAGCTCTTTTTTTTTCCTATATTGGTTTGAAATGGTTATAGGTTTGTATAATGAGTCTTAAACTATTTTCTATTGAACGATGAAATGATAAAACATGGTGTTTAAATAATTTTAAGAGGTTAAAGAATCAAAGTTACACTCTTGGTTATTTTCTAAGACAATAGTTGTTGACATAGGTCAATACAACGTGGAATACAGTGAAACACACTCCATCTGTACTACACTAACAAGTGGCGTTCCGGATTTGCAGATAGGTGCGGCACATTGAGGCCATAAAATTAAGTGTCGACAGAGATTTTGTTAAAATACTGTACACGCTTACATATACAACTTTAATATGCTATGTTGCTTGAAAGAAATGTGTAGAGAAAATTATTTATTATAAATTAATAGTATTTAAAACTGATTCTATCAGATATGAAAAGCAGTTTAAAGCTTAGATATATTTTAGCTTTTAAGCTGTTAAGGTTTAATCTTCGGCAAACAATTTGTACCAACAACTTATCTCATTTCCACGCTAGAAATTTGTATAAAATCGGTTATAACCAAAACCATGGAAAATGGTAAATATTTTGCAATTTAAGCAAGTGTAGTTTCAAATTTTTGCTACCAAACATCAAATGTTTTGTCTTATTTACACAAAATATGTGCTGACTAAACTGTATTATATTAATAAAATTTTAGAAAACTGCATCGTAATACTCAATACTTGCTGCGTAATTTGCAGTTTGGGATAAGTAAAGACAAATATGGCTAAAAATTCTGGCTACGTGTGGATGCGCATTATAATGCATTAATTGGAAACCTTCACCAATAAATGGCATGACATGCTCTTCCAAGATGTCTTGCAAGTACCGGAGAGCTGTCAATCCACCACGTTCGAATACCACCAAATCAGTGCGAGCCCCAAACCATTACCGACCCATCATGGTAACTCGCGGTTTCGACCATTGTACAGGGTGCAAATCATTCATTTGGGCGTCTGTACACTCTCTGTTGTCCATCTGGTCCTCTTAAACAAATTCTTGACTCGTCCGAGAAAAGAACATTCTTCCATTGGTTTACAGACCATTGCACGTGTACTTGCGCAAAACGAAGTCGAGCTCTCCGGTGCTACGGTAGCAATTCTGGACCTCGAGCTGGTCTAAAAGCTGTAAAATTTGTTTCAGTCAACCTTCTTCTTACAGTTCTTTCACTAATGCTGACCCCTCGAACTACATACAGTTGGTTACGGGCATGCGTTGCTGTAGTGAAGCGATTTCTTAACACCATAATTGTCATAAATCTATCGTCTTGAGCAGATGTGCACCTCTGGCGACCTTGATCTGGTCTTCGGGTATACAAGCCGGTCTCCCGGTAGCGTCTAATGGCATCTCGTACTGTTGTACCCCAGCATACGAACCACGTAACGTTGACTGGCGATCGTCTACCAACGTGACAGACCTAGCCACAGTAGCCGCATCCCTAGGCATTATCTGTTGTCGTTATGGTAATTAAACTTAATAAGAATGAATAGCAAACACAAATGTAACACCAAACTTGAACTAAACAATAGCAATTACGAACAAAGGAACTCAAAAGATTACGGCTCCTCCCTCCTCCAACGCTAAATACGAAAAAACGGATTTTACAAAATCCAGGTTACAATTAAGTACCTTTTTGTAATTCGATTGTGTTTTTAATTCACCATAATTAATATTAAAAGTGAGCAAAAATTAAACTGGCAAATATCTCGAATTTTAGAAGTGGGCGGTTAATTGTGCCGTTGCGTGTATTTCCAATAAAAAAGTTTGCCATGTATGTACTGTGGATGGTTTAATTAATTTAAAAGATAAGGAAATAAAGAGTTATTAGTTGTTTTTACTTTCGCCATACGCAGTATGAAGAAAGTATTGTGATCACGAACATTTTTGAATTCCAGATTTTGACGGATATACACGTTTTGAGGTCCCCTGGACCCATTTTGACTATTTTTGCGATGGCGTCCGTGTGTGTGTATCATAGATAAGAGGAAAGTGTGTATGTGCCAGACGTTAAAAATTTATATTTCTGACACTAGTTATTGATAGCGCCTTCAAAAGTATATTTCAAAGTGCGTGCATATAATTTGATTTTTTAAATAATAACTTATAAACAGGGTGTGTAAGTTAAAATGACAATCTTAAATCACATAAAAACTGTAATAGGTGAAAAAAATCTGTTGTTGTAGGTTTGTAGGTCTATAAATAAACCCTTTTAACTTTTTTGGTAAAATTTAAAATTACGATATTTGACAATTTTTCTCGAAAACGGCTCAATTTTTTTTTTTTCAAATTTTAGTATGTTGAAGAGTTTATTTTTCTTAGTAATATGCAGTTTGTCTCAACTCTCTTGGATTTCTGATGAGTTATGATTTTTTTTTAATTTTGAAAATAATTTTTAAGGACGCTGTGGTTCATATTTACAAACATTCACGTGAACGTCGTTTTGACAGATGTTATTAACAAAAATGAGTTAGGTAGAGCGCTTGGAATGGCACTTTAAAACTTTTTATACCCACTAATTCACAAACACATACGGACATAAATACAATATTTATGGCAAAAGTCATTTAGTGGCCACACCAGTTTATTTCTTTCTTGCATGTATAATTCTTCAAACTTCTTATCAAATACGTTTTAAATATCTGTACAAAAACATTTTCTTTGCAGTTGAATCTTAAAAATAATGTAATAAAAAACTAGTGTTTAAAGAAATAACGCTTATTTGTGTAAAGATATTAAATTTTATGCTTGCAAAGTGTAGTTGATAATTAACACATTTTTTAGTTTCTAACATGCAAGTAACATAAGGTGACCATTTTTTTCCCCGTTACACTGTTACAATGTTGCCAGACTAACAAATTTGTATAATCTGGCAATAGTGAAAGTACCATACATTGGTTATTTTATATGTGTATAGGAAAATTATGAAAATCGGGGACAAGAATAATCCGGGACTCAAGTCTTGTTTCGGGGACTAATGGTCACCCTAAAGTAACAACAGTAATTATTTTGGGAAGTTTGAAAAAGTGCAAAAACACAATAATTAAAGGTCATTGTCACCTGCTTTTGTTGTAGTTTATAATAACAATAATTTAAGATAAATGTTTTATTACATATATACTAATTTAATATCATTTAAATGTTGCAGTTTTATGGAACAATTATTGTATATTATTTTTACTTAAGCCACTTTGTATACAATGACTACCTGAGAACATTAATATCATTGCAATAGTACTAAATACTAGCTACTAATAAGGAGTTATCACTTTAGCTTTAGAGTAATTAATAAATAAGGAATGCATAAAAATAAACTTGTAGCAACAAAATAAAAATTATTAAAGTAACGAACAATTACTACATTACATTTAACTATCAAGTTCTTCCATAATCCAATGGGCTACCAAACTGCCAACATCTTTTGAAAATTTTAAAACAAAAGAATGATCGAAACCGTGAACACACAATTGGGCTTCCACATTCTCTATATCATGTTTTAATTTTTCGTAATAGCTAACAGGTACCCAACCATCAGTTGCACCATAATAAAATTTAATTTTTGATTTGTTGGCCAATATTACTTCTGTATTTCTCTCTTTTATGCAATTCATTTCATCATTTGCAAGAAAAAAGACCTTTTTTAATATCTCAGGATTAATTAAATTCACTAAATTATTCAAATGAAATTTTGGTATTGAAAACAGCAGCATATATATGTAAAGTAGACAATGTTGTAACTGCGAAGGAAGTACTGTGAATATTTTTGCCAAAAATAGAATTAACCAAATGCAACGTTTAGCCACAGTATTATAAAATATACCGTTTGGTGACTCGGCCATGTATTCAAGTGTAGGAAAGAGCAGATAACATTTAGTAACTTTGGAGTTAATCGAGTGGTTTTTCAACAATTCAACGATAAAATAAGCTCCAACAGAATGTCCAATAAGATGTACTCTGGCATTTTTTGGCACATATTGTTCAATAAACGTGACCTGTAAACAATACAAAAAATTATACATAGAATACATTTAGGTACGTGACATGATGCAACAAAAAATACTTATATTAAATTAACTATGATAAACTTGCAAATAACCTTGTGATCAAGTTGACCTTGTAAATTATACAAGGCTTCATTGCCTTCCAAAGGGGGGATGTTAAATTCTTGATTTATAATTGGGACCTCATGACCTGCGTGACCTATTACCCACACAGGGTATCCAAGTTGCTCATGAAGTGTTTGGATGAATTCAGAATAAAAATTAGGGGATCCTGGATTGCCTGTGATAACAACAATTATGTTTTCTAGTCCTTTAGAATTATTGTGTTCTTCCACCTCTTCTTCTATCCATCTACCCGTTGTTATAATTTTGGTGGGCACTTGGTTTATTTTTACATATCCTTCTTTCATTTTATACGTATCTATTAAGACTGCACCACTGTAATAAATTGTTAATGATCAATAAATAATACATTAACTTAACACTGTTACTTTTTACAAAACGAGTTATGGTAAATGTTGTTAAAGCTTATTGACATTGACGATTTATTAATAAGTTATGATAGTAAACTTGTGACTAAAGTTATGCAACTGATTGTGCTGATTGTAAATGATGTGAACTACAATTTAAAAGATGAATTATCACGTAAAAACTGAAAGCAACCTAAAAGTAATTATTATATGCATTGCGAATTGGCTGGACTACCTCTTAGCTTAAGAAAATATTCGCGCTAATGTTCCTCCGAACTTCCGTTAAGTTTATTTGTTTTTTAAATCAAATGAACGCTGCCACAGCGCCACGGCTGCCACAAGTCGCGGCCCCCTAAATATCTTAAAATATTTTCGCGGCCCCCTAGTTTGTAGTAACAAAGAAATTACAATGTATTTAAGAAGATCTCTCAGATGGTTCGTGTAAATTAAGGAGCAAAATTGTTTTTTTAAAGATTTCAATATTTTAAAACGTAAAAACGTTTTATAAAGTTTTCACGGCCCCCCGGTTAAGAATCGCTGACATAGAACACATAGAAATGGTATAGAATATAGAATAAGAAAACATTCAAATTCTTCTTTCTAACATGTCTATATGAATGTTAGTAACGGTAAGTATACAATTTTATGATACTTATCGTAACTGACGGTAGTTTTTGATGTACACCCACCGTACACCTAACTGATAGGACGCCATCACCATCACAAGACCATCTGAATTTGGCCATCTTCAAGCGGCGGTAACCAGATTGGCGTCGTAGATCAAGTGCACTTCGGATGTTTTCGTGTCAAATATGAGTATCACAATAACCAATAACAGTTTGTTTTCTTTAAAAAAGCTACCTTTAATCTGACCGTCATTCGTTTGCTCAGTGATAGAGGGTCAGATTAAAGGTCGGTTAGTTTTTAATTTTAAATAAATATCAAAAATGAAGGTAATCGTTATTTTCATTTAAAAAAAGGCTTTCACCAACCTTTAACCTCATTATCATTGTATTGTAAACCTAGCACTCGTAACTAACACGGAAATATCCGAGGTACATTTTAACTGCTGGGTAAACCACCCCTTGAAGATTACCCTCAATTTTACCTACAGACTAGCGCTGAATAATGCCGAATTTACATTGGTATGGTAGCTAATGCAAGTAACTAAAATCAAGTAAGGGAATTTAGCTACTTGCAACGTGTAGGTCTAGACTAGACAGTTTCGTTAACTACTTGCGCAAGTAAACAATTCAGTGACTTTGAGTAAAGTAAATGGAAATCATTACTATTTACTTGAAGACGATATTCCATTTTTTGGAAATGTCTCTTTTTGACTCAAAAAGTAATATTTTTTATTTATTTGTTTGTACATACATATAAATCTGGAATTGCGACAAAAATAAATCTTTCTTTTTCGAATAACCGCTTTTTTTTTTAGCTAAATGCATTATAAAATTCTGGTCACATTATAAAGGGGGATATTACAGGAGCAACAAAATATTTTTAGGGAAATAAGTTTACAAAATTAATTATTTATATTTTTGATGAACATGCAAGTGATTTCCTAACCAACTCATATTGTGGATAAGGTGCATCAAAATTTTGTATAAATGGTACGAAGAACGGTAGACAAAAAATGAGTTCGCAAAAAAAAAACTTTTCTACAATAATTTAAAGAATAATTTTTATTAAATACATATATGTATTCGTGGGTCCTATTTGGTTTTCTGCTTTTAAATAATCTCTTCTGAAATAATTTTGGAATAGTGCCTGCTTGATCTATGCATATTTACCGTTAACTGAAGAATAAGTTTTTATTAAATATTTAGGGATTTTTTTCTTTTGACTGAATATTGAGAACACTTTGTACAAATGTACAAATGTAAGGTTATGTACAATCGAAGTGAGTGAAACATAATCCAATGTGCACGTTGTAAGTAGCAAACCATGTAGCAATTTGTGTTTTTTAAGAAATACATTCAACAATGACGTCTTCAGAAGATTTATTAAAATACTATTTAGTGGACTTCGATAATGTTAGTGATATAGAAGAAAACGAGGGTGTTGATTTTTTCAAAATAGAGGCTTGGAGTGGTTTAATAATCTGTACAGAAAATTGGATTAAATTAGTAGAGTGTTCTTTTGATGAAAATCAACTCAAAACTTATTTTGAGACTCTAAATGAGGAACATCGGAAGCAATATTTTACTTTTGCCCTTGCATGTTTTGTTAATTTTGTACAAGGAAATTTTACTGGGCCAGAGCTACCAAAGTATGTGCAAGACTTTTTAAAAACAAATCTGTTTGATGAGTTTGATTTTTATAAGTTGTTAAGTGTTAATAACGAGGATGTAAATGTAAACACCAAGTTTCCTGCACTTCTTGTGGCCTCTAAGGCAATTTTTAAATGTTGTCATTTTATTCCAATTGTGAATATTTGGTGGCAATGGCGTTCAGTTTTTGTCCACCAACAAATACTAGAAGAATTGAGTCCAGCACTGTTATCAAATGCTGATAGGTTACAAAAGGAATTACAAAATGTTTCCCTAGAAGGTATTTTAAAAGCTAAATTTGAAATTGAACAAGCTCAGTTATATTTGTTGTACCGAAATGTTACTAAAGTTGAAACCAACATAGAAACAGCTAGTAACATTTTAGGTGTTAAATATGAATTACAAGGAAAATTGGGCAAAAGAACCAAATATCAAGAAAAAGATATAGCACAATTAGCTTTGGAAATAACGTTGATTGAAAATGAAAATATGCCAAGACCACTTGTAAAAGAGTTCAATATTCCTAAGAATCTCCCGCTGAAAGATGATGTTAGATTAAATGAAGTAAAATATGCAGATAAAACTCGAGAAATGCTGTTGCCTAATGCTGAACAGAAATTATTGTTAACAGCAATCCAAGAGATCATCATAGCTAAACCACAAGATGATCTCTTTTATGAAGAAATACAACCCTTTTTCAGTTTAATTTTAAATCAAAATAATACATGGCCAGTGAGAACCACTGCACTTTTACTTCGCTCCAAAATGGAAAGTAGACATAAACGTACTGTTGAACGTTCATTACAACAATGCGATGAAGTTATAAATTGTATAAAAAATGAAAAACCACATCCATTGAATCGAATGGGTATATTTGGTACAGGCTTAAAACCAATATGGAAAACAGAAGCTCAATATGCAGGTGCTTTAGTGACATTAGGACTACTGAAAGAAAGTTTAAATATTTATTTGAGGTTACAACTTTGGGAAGAAGTTATTTTCTGCTATTCTGCATTAAATTTAAGACATAAGGCTGCTGAAGTAATTAAACGTCAATTGGATATCAATCCAACTGTTAAGCTGTGGTGCTTGTTAGGTAATGAAAAATTGAATAAGTTGAATATTGTCAGTTCTTTCTAAATTCTAACTTTATTTAAAAGGTTGTTATACTCTTTAGTTTTGTTTTAGTAAACTGAACTGGTGTTTTATTTAATATGTTGTTACACAAATTGGACCAACGAATTTTATCTCCGTAAAAAATGCTATTTTAATTATGTTTTTAATAAATTAATGATAGTTGCAATAATTATAAAATAAAAATTTAAATTGAAAATACACAGTTAAAACCAGCGAGTTTCAACAAATTTTTTCTTAAATTAAAAATGTTTTCAGTAGTCTAAAAAATATGCAAAATTATATTACTTTAAGATTTTTGTGTTCGCTGAATCAAATAATAATGTGTGAAAGTCAATAAATTACATTTTTAAGATGTAGAATTTTTATTGTCAGACATTTCTGAATATCATAATTACTGTGTAATATTACTGTTTTAATAATGTAATGATTTAGTTTAAAACAATATTTGTGATTTAGAACCCCCTTTTAATTTAATGTAATGTTTATTATGTTTTTTAGGTGATGCTACAGATGATGTAAGTTGTTATGAAAAGGCATGGGAATTATCTAAGCGACGCAGTAGTAGAGCCCAACATCACTGGGGTCGATACTTATTTAACTGTAAACAATATCAGCAGTGCATTCCTCACTTTGAAAAATCGGTTAGCATTAATCCACTACAAATCAATGTCTGGTTTAATTTGGGTTATGCAGCATTAGAAACTGAAAATTGGCAAGTGGCAGCAACTGCTTATAGACGGTACACCACTTTGGAACCAGGAAGTTTCGAAGCATGGAACAATTTAGCTAAAGCTTATATAAAATTGGGTAATAAACGTAGTGCATATCAAGCATTAATTGATGCACTTAGATGTAACTATGAAAACTGGAAAGTTTGGGATAATTTAATGGTTGTTAGTGCTGATATTGCACATTACGGAGATATTATTCGTGCTTATCACCGAATATTAGATCTAAAAGAGAAACATTTAGACCTTGATGTTCTTGGAAATTTGGTCTATGGGGTTTGTAATAATATAAATGATTCTGAGGGACGTCCTGCAGGAAGGTTTATGCAAAAAACTCGAGAGTTGTTGGGACGTGTTACAGCCCTGTATCCTGGTGAAGGTCACTTATGGGAGTTATACGCTAGTGTAGCTCCAGTAATGCAATTAAGAGCACAACGGTTACATAGAGCATATAGAGGTTATGCACAAAGTGGATGGGAAAAAGACCCTGTAAGATGCCAGCAAGTTCTTTATGTTTGTCATAAATTAGCAGAAGTGGCACTACATGAACATATTGACACATGTGATACTCTGATCAATTCTGTTAAGCTTACATTAAATTCTGCAATCTCTGTTATTAAAAAGCAGAATTATGAAGAAACTAGTTCTCTACTTACAGAAGTTTCCAATTTGTTGGATGAAGTCATAAAAAAAGCCCATCAGAGTAAAACGTGAAATTATAGATAGTATTTTAATGTTGTATCAAGTTAATTTTAATTTATTATTAAAGATTGAAATACATTGTTTCGAATATGTTGTATTGTACTAAGTGTTACCACTTTTAAGGGTGTTCCATTAAAAAATTATTTGTTATTTTATATAGAGTTAATATTGTTTAGATTTTACTATTTCAATTAAATGATTGCTTTATATTTGTGTTTTATTTGATTAATTTGGTGATTGCTTTTGTATCAAAATCTGAGTACTATGGAAGTACAGTTCAAGTGTGTAATGTTTTTATTGGTCTGGTAAAACTTTCATTATTGTGGACCATGTGGAGTAGCAGGTTTTAATGAAACATTTAAGAAACTTGCTGCTTATATTTCGATAGTTACACGTATATGTAACCTTTAATTTGTATTTAATGATTTAAAAAACACATGTTTGCATCTTTAATCACTTAGCTCTTTCTCCAGCAGTCATTTGATACATTTTTATAAGATGTTATAATGAAAAAAGTATATAAAATTATGCAGCCTTACACGAGATTCAAATTTTTAGTAGTTTTAAAAATGGAATAAATTTTGTATTTTTTATAATAAAAAATCAGAGCAGCGGCTTTCAACTAAGCATTAATTTAGGGCATTGTAATGTATGCATTTTAATTTATTTGCTCATTGAACCGCTTGACAAGGTAAAACATACGTATTTTTATATAGCGCCCATAGAACAAATTGCGCCGGTTTTCTTTGGTGTGTACCACTGGTAAAATGTTGCATGCGATGCTGTGATGCGATGTGCGCCTATAACATACATTGATAGTTGGTAAACATGGAGCAGTTGTTGTCAAAACCGGCTGTCATATTTTATAGCGTTTCGTATTTATTTCATTAAATTTGAAACAGGTGTATTTTTAAGATAGTGTAGTAATATTTATTATATAGGTTAAATGGCTTCTGCATTGGAACAGTTTGTTAATACTGTACGGACCCTCTCATCTCAAGGTAAAAGTAATTGTGCCAATGTTTCAATAACTAAGGTTATGCGTTTGCAGGCAACTACAGAGAGTTATGTGATTATTTGAGTAAATCTAGTGAAACTTTGATAAAGAATAGTCCACATTTAGATAATGTACTAGAAACTTTAGATATACAGCAACATTCACTTGGTGTTTTGGCTGTTTTATGTGCGAAATATAACCTTCCCGTACCCGCAACTGCACAAGATAATCGATTTAACCAGGCTAAAGACTTTATATTAAACTGTAATGGAGAACAAATACGATTGGCTCCTGATACTTGTAAGATGTGGGTTTAGTGTTATGATGTATATATAAATATTAACTTTAGTTGCAGAATTATGTCATTTAATAACAACAAATTTAGTTGAACAAAAACAAGCAATAAAAGGAATTTATTTGTTAAGAAGAGCAATTTCAAAACTACAACTTTTTGATTCTCAGTTAACTTCAATTCATGCAGATTTGTGTCAGTTATGTTTACTTGCGAAGTGCTTCAAACCAGCTCTGGAAACTTTAGACATCGATATTACTGGAATTTGTCAAGAAGTACAGTTATTTTAGGAGTGTTCTTTAAAATTGACATTATTAAAACGCATTTTTTCAGAATACCCAGAGTCAAAGTGGATCACAATTTGATGCAAAATATTTTTTACTTTATTATTATTATGGTGGGATGATATATTTAGCGGTGAGAAATTTAGAAAGGTCACTGTATTTTCTAGAGGTTGTTATCACAACACCAGCACATGCAGTCTCACACATTATGTTGGAAGCATATAAAAAATATATACTGGTATCACTTTTATTGCACGGCAAGGTAGGTATTTAAAATTAAGTTGCTTCATAAAGTTATACTCAATTTTAATTGTTTGTGTTTATTTTAATATAAACAAGGTTTCTTTATTGCATAATTTATATTAAGATTTTTCTATTCTAAAACCTTAGTAAGTCAGTAAATTTTGTTATAGAAATAATATAAACAATAAAAAATTCTTGATTTTTCAACATTAATTATTTCCTTAATGTGTAAAAAAACATAAACTATTTTGTGAGTATTCAATTTTCTATTATAATTAAAAATTCTTTGAACCAATCAATATAATGAAATTTTGTAGGTCATTTACATTACTGGTTCGTAATTATTAATCTTATTACATATCATTTTCTATTTATCACTCTTTTAATCAGTGTTGGCTAATAAAGTATTGAATAAATAAAATACCGTATATTACCATGTTACAATCTTCATTACCGGGTTTGGAATCGTGGTTGGAAGATGCTAGACGAATAAAAAATCGTATATTACCGTCACAGCCGTTGTTAACTTTTTTGTCGCCCTTGGCTAGCCAAAGATTTGGCTCCCCTTTCTCTTCGCAACTAAAAAATTTATTGTAGAAAGAAACATTTATCGCTGATTGGTTACCAAACAGTACGAATGGGTAAATCTTGCATGCCCACTGATAATCAATTCAAAATAGTTAAAATAAATTCGCATCAACTAAATGTATAATCAATTGGGCCTCCTAGGCATTTGGCTGTCTTGCCTATTCCATCGCTATGGGCCTGATTACCATCGATACGTCAAGTTTTGAGATCAATTTTTGACTTTCAAATATTGAGGTTGACCTATACACTAGTAACACTTTTGTTTATCTCGTACATAGTAGAAGGAAATAATCTTAAAACGGTCAAAGGATGTATACCAAATGTATTCAAAACATTATTAAAACCATTTGTATTGAACAAATTGAAATAATTGATAAATGGGTTTTTCAAACAAAAATTATTTGTTTGGGTGTGCTTTTACAAGCAGGGGTTGACATATTTGGTGATATAAAAAAATAGTTATTTATGTATTAAGGCCAAAAAGTAACTTTTTCGGCCGCGTCTGGTTTGCTGGCAGCAAACAGACAAGGCCGAAAAAGTACGTTTTGGCCGAGGTGCATATTATATTTTTTGTGCGATAGAATTAAAAACAATTTAAATTTTTAGTAATTTTCAAAATTATAGGTTAGAAACTACGTGACATTCTGTCACTGACAGATGGCGTGTGTACTGCATTACCGGCCGGCCCACTTCTTAGCAACGGCCGTAAAAGTTACTTTTTCGGCCGTTGCTAAGGGTAATGGCCTGAAAAGTAACTTTTACGGCCGTTGCTATGGATAGGGCCGGTAATGCAGTACTTTATGGTTGCTAACGCGTCCTTCAAACAGCTGTTTCTAGTACGATCGCACAAAAATAATATTAAAATGGCATTAGCAGTCCTAGTCGGTCACCATTTAGCTCTACTCTAGATGATTGCACATAGATTATTTTTTGAAGGTAATGACGCTGTTTTATTTCAGATTCAAATAATACCAAAATATGCTTCACAAGTAGTTAGCAGATTTATTAAACCTTTATCGCAGCCTTACCATGAACTTGCAAATGCTTTTGCATCAAATAGTACTGCAGAATTAAATACTGTACTTAATAAACATACTGAGGTATATTGAGCTTAGTTTATTAATTGGAGACCCCTACTCTAATTTTATTTATTTTAGGTCTTCACTCGTGATCATAATTTAGGGCTTGTCAAGCAAGTTTCTTCTGTTCTTTACAAGAAAAATATTCAACGATTAACAAAAACTTTTTTAACATTGAGTCTTTCTGATGTTGCAAGCCGAGTAGGATTACCAGGGCCAGCTGATGCAGAAAAGTACATATTACATATGGTAAGTTCTTCAAGTATTTGGTAACTGTAGAAATTTACGTTTGTTTAGTATTGTTAAGTTTTAAGCAAATTTTCAGAATGAAATAGTTATTAACATGCTTTCACATACGTAGGTGTGCTGCTTAATCGATTCATGTTTATTATTTAATGAGTATTATTTTATCACGATAAGGTTTTTAATTATTGATCACTAAATTAAGTTTAAAATAAAAAATAAATGACAAGTAAGAAAATGCGATAAGTGAACAGACTGCCCAGAAATAGTTTGAATTGCTTTGGAAAATAATGTTCAGTCCAGAATCCTGTCAGTCATTGATATAGATTTAAAACCAATCAGCATTGATTTCAAGCAAGGTATTTTAAATCAAAAAGGGTATTGCACAATTTTTAGCGCAATTTTCTAGCGAAATTGCGCTTGTTAACTCATGATTTCTGTTCTGTGCGTCTGTGCGCACCAATCTTGCACTTCTATCTACTCCTCAACCAGACCACCTAGAGACTTCGGGTTTTCGGCATTATGTTAAGGAAGGTCTAATCTCGGGAACGCACAAAAAAAATCCAGGAAAAGATTTTGGATTTCCTGGAAATTCCGGAAAAACTCATGATTTCTGTTCTGTGCGTCTGTGAAAAAATTGCGCTAAAACACTCAATGAGTTTTTATTACTTGTTTTGATATATTAACAGGACCTTTTTAGAATACTGTACGTAAACATTTATTGTTGGTAAAGAAACGTTTACTACATATTTTAATGAATATAATTTTAACTGAAGTTAGTATTTTATTTTCTGGGTTCTGGTATTAACTTCATAATTTGAAGTTATTAATTAGCTGCAGCATTAATTGACAAAAGTGTATTGTACTCAATAATTTTTATGTAACATGCAGATTGAAGATGAACAAATTTATGCAACAATTAATCAAAAAGATGGCATGGTGATTTTCCGAGATGAACCTGACAAATATGGAGGCCCAGAAGTTTTAAAAGGTTTAGAATCACAACTTCAAGCATGTATGGAATTAGATAGACAAATTCTCGCAATGGATGAAGAGATACAAGTCAACCCTCAGTATGTAAAGAAGGCTGCTGGTATGCAAGAAGATGAGCAACCTACTAAAAGCACATATGCTATGTGAAATTAATGAACTTTATATTAAAACGTGAACATTGTTCTTTTATTATTAGATTTATTTTGCATTTGTTTAATTCAAAGTTAGTGCAGTGTGCATTTGAAAAACAATAATATATTGACTCATTATAATCATTTTCAGAAAGTTGTTTTATTTACTGGGTTAAGTGTTGTGGTCTTGTTATGTATTAAAATGATGATCATCAGATATTAATTTATGTTGGCCTTGATGATTAATTTATTGTTATTATCTGTTTGAAACCATCGTCTAAAATGCCAAAATATGTTAGAATAAGTTAAAAAATAAACTATCCATTTTTACAGTAATATTGTGAAAAAATTATTTCCTGCATCATTAACCAAGAATCAATTGCTTGTTAGTTTAACAGACAAAATTTTAAAAATTGTGCAAACAGAAAAATACAAGGTAAAAGGACGTCGAATACAGTTTTGATAAAGATCACTAAACACTAATAGAGATAACAAGTAGGTACCTGTAAGCTGGTTGTAGTGATGTTGAAAGTAAAATCAATATACTTTCTGGGCGATGTACTTAATGTACAATTTGCTAAGTAAAATTTTAAAAACTTGCCACTTAAAGGTTAAAAATGGCTTGTTTTCTACATTAGATCACAGTATAGAGATCATATGATCTCTATACTGTGATTAGACTACTTAACTGAACAATAAAATAGGTTACAGACATTAAAAATATTTTTCTTGACAATCATCTCAACTAAGATCAGAAATCTGTTTATGTAGCAGCACAAAAAGTTATTATGTAACCAGTTTTATAGTTATAGTTGCCACAATGAACAAAAATTATATACAAAAGTAAAAATATTGTTAAATCTGTTTTATAAATACCCAGTAAATTCTAGGTTAAAACCACAGAACATGTTAAAACTGAAGCACTGTTGAATTTAAAAAAGTAACCTGGTAAATACAAAAATGCTGTTCAAGGTTACCATATTTAATTATAAATTTTCATATCAGTTAAATACATAATATATTATTTATCTGTGGTAAAATATTTTATTTATTTAAAAATGAACTCTATACGGGTCTACTATACATATTTTTTCCCCTCATAATCATTACATTAATTTTATTTGTTCTTTCTTGAAGTATTTTTTATGCAGAATGTAATGCTTATTTTAGATTTTTTCAAATTTTGAGATATCCTTATTTAATTTTTTTATGGGTTGTAAAGTTGGCTTTGTAATTGTTAAACGTGCTCTTTCTAATGAGATATCATATTTTACCAATCACTTATCAAACTATCTAAAAAAGAAACAACAACCAATTAAATGTTAAATGACATGACTATCATTTGAGCCGTTCACAGGCCAAATACGCTGACCCCTTTTTGATTTTTTTTCAAATTTTAGTGCCTTAACACTTGATTGATTCTTAACTTTTTATATTTAAAATAAATTTTTAAAATAATTAAAATGAGTACCACTTAAGGCAAGTTTTTTTTTAGAAGAACAATTATCTCTGTAATATACTATTTTATGTATTTTATACTTCGTTACATAAAAAATACACCCGTAATAATAATTGCTACAATGTTTATATGAATTTAAATTTTAAAAAAGGACTACCATTTTATCAATTTTCTCTTTTTTGTTTTGTACAGTTAATCGATTTGGCAACTGAGCAGTTCATTTGTCTGCGGTATCATTTAATATTTAATAGAATGTTATAATATTGTTGTGTAATTCGATAGTCTTTGTAGAAATTTTATTATAATTATGGCAACATTTACAAATAATTAAAAATTTAACGTAGATATGTTACATTCTTTGCTATAAAAACTGTGTAGAAGCTGAATGAGCGAATGTACTAAGGGCTGTATCCTGAGAGAAGGCAACGAATATCATCAATAAATTCTTTATTTTTGACTATACATTGAAGCAAAATTTAAAAATAAAAGTTTGAAAATAATCAACAGTTCCAGGACTTTGTTCTAACCCTGTATTATGCATTTACATGATGAATATGTTTTTAAAACGACATATGTAGGAATGTTTTAGATCCAATGTATTTGAAACAATCTTAGATTAAAATTACATAAAGTAAACACAAGCACGCTACAATATTTGTGAAATATCTAGTAGTACTTCATCCAGCGGAGATTTACTATTTTCATTAAAACATATAATATTATTAACATTGGTTTGAACATCTTCTAGTAGATGTAAATACTCTGGCCAAACACATTTTTCAAAATAACCTGGACAATCAGGTGGTTCATATACCCGTTGACATCGTCTTTTATAACATTCCTCTTTGTCAAGCGTGAAGTAGTATTTTAAATCACACAGATCGGCTATTGGTGCATAGTTCAGTATGCAGAAACCTTCTATTAATAACACTTTGATGTTCAGTTTTTGAATTTTCAGTGGCAACTCTGCACATATATTATTTTTATTTATTTCTAAACATCTTTGAATATCTTTCTGTAAAGGTCTTTCTACATGATACATTTTCTTATTTTTTATAGTACTCCTAATATCAGCATACATTTTTTCCATATCTAAACTTGATAAAATATCAAAATTTATATGATTTAATTCAGGTATCCAGGTGTGTCTGGGGTCTTCAACATCAAAAAAGTAATCATCTTGAGACACAACTATACTATGCGATATGATTTTATTTAGTTCCGTTGCTAAAGTGGTTTTTCCTCCACAAGTGACACCACTTATTCCAATAATTATCCATTTCTCTGACATTGTTTATTAATTCTGCAATTATGAACAATTTTACACATTGCAGTTGATCTTGTACTTGTAAAACTATACAAAGAATAAAAACTTTGAAATTAATGTTTAAAACAATAAATAATAAAAATGTATTTAAAATTTGTAACTATATTAAAATAAAAAAAGAAAAATACACTTTTGTTAATTTCTTCAGTAAAATTTTCTTTCGATTAAAGTTTGAAGTACACAGTAAATTATTCAAAACAGAGTGCATTTTGACTGGCTATTAGATGAAGTTTTACAGGCATACCATTATTTAGGACATTAATCAAACCTGAACTTTCTTGTAATAAATTTAATAAAATAGATTTTTGATGACAGCACATAAGCAATTTAATTAACAAAGCATTTAAGTAATAAAACACTCTTAGGTAATTTACGGATTTTGGAACCCTCCAGTTTTTTCAAAAATTGTAAGTCACCGCCTGGTCACAATTTATCAATGTATACAGCATTTTAAATTGCAGATTTTCAATTTCTGTTGCTAAATAATTGTGATTTTATTGATGAATATTTTTTAAATATTGATTTTTAAAAAGTGTTTTGCAACATGTCTTAATTGATATTGGAAATTTTGATTTTTATTGATGTCGTTTATGTAAATATTACAATAAATTTAATAAATTATTTGTTAAGTTAACAAACTGCGATTCTTTTCATTTATTATTTTTTGATAATATTTTATGCATTTATAATACACCGACTACTTTGTTAAAGCTTTCACACAGAACTGTCCACATATATATTAAAAAAAGGTAACAGTTATTTTCATAACTTTTAGTGCAATTTTTTTAATTGTATTAACTTGGTCTAAATTTTTTTTATTAAGTAACATAACCAAGCGACCTAATTTCATTTTCAATGTTGATTTGTTGTCTTTCGGTTTTGGGTTTTCCAAAGGTTATCGTTTGATATTTGCCAAGTGCAAAACAATGTCTTCTTCAGGCACAACTTCCTTGTTTTAAATACATAATTCTCTGGATATATAAATATTTTGTGTTAAAGTTGTTTTAGAGGTATCAATGGATTCTCCATGACTAAATTTGATAACTTTTGTTATATGATTTTATCGATTTAATTTTTATTCGAATGTTTAAATTCAAATTTGCTAACTTTTGATTTTATCGTGTTGCAGTTTATTACAATTAATGTGTAGTATCTATCACTCTTTTTTTTATGTAAACAACAGTGTTACTTGATTGTTGATTTTGTAACAAACAGAAATTGTGATTACATATTTTGTTTAAAATATAGTTGATACATACCTATCTTATTCAATCTTTTGAATAAAGTACAGTACTTATACAATCGGTTAGGTTATATTTTCTAAATCACATGTAATTTACTGCTTTTTAGCAACTCGCGCATATAATGTTATCGGTTAAATCGTAACACGTGCTACAAAACAGTGGATCACAAAATGTTTTTATGGTGCCGTCGAATGACTATTGCTGTTGTTCAATAAAATTTGAAGTACAATTTTTGTGCGATTTATTTATTTTAGTTGCATCGTTTTTTTTTAAAAACATTTCTTAATTTTGGTTGCGCTTCACTAGTATGGTTTTAAACTTTTTAGCCCGCTGACACGTTTAAGGCAAATACATTTTTTATACGATTTTAAAACTGGAATTTCAAACAAAATACAGGGTGTCCCAGATTACATTTCCAGCATGGGGATCTCGCTTATTATAAGAGATACAGGTTTGTTTAAATTAGATGAATTATTCCTTGGTATGAGAGGAGCAACAATCAATTTTTAAAAGTACAAAACTCCTCGTGCTTCAGATTTTATAGCAAAAAATATGAAAATGTCCAATTTCTTTTTTCTCTCATAACTTTTTTGTCTTAATCATTAGAACAATTTTATTTGTACTTTCTTAAGGCACTTTTTAATGGAGAATGTAACTGTTATTTTAGATTATTTTTAACACCTACCATTTTCGAGATATTACCCCTAACTTCATTTTTTCTTAAGGACCGCGAAGTTGGCTATGGAATGGTTGAATGTGCTTTTTTCTCTCTTTAAAATGAGATATTACTTGCTACATTTATTTTTATAAATAAGTCACAAAATCAAGAAAAATCGTATTTCACCCAACACTTATCAAGTTATCTATGAAAATAAAAACAACTAATTAAATGTCAACTGACAGTTACCGTTTGTCTGCGCTATCATTTATTAGAATTTCACATTATTGTTGTGTAATTCGATAGTCTCTGTAGTAATTGTTATAATGATGGCAACATTTAAAAATAGCGATTAATTTGACATGTTGAGATGCTACATTCTTTGCCATAAAAACTGTGAAGAAGCTGAGCGAATATAATTAGAGCTATATCCCGAGAAAAGCCAACGAAGGATGCGTAATTACAAAAATTTGGAAATAAATTTAAAAGTATATGGTTTTTTCGACAAACCAACCAAAAATCCAAAACAAATCAATAATCAATAAGAATTATTTATTTTACACACTTTCTATTGATTGTAAATAATGTGGTATTTCAACATATAAAATTTTTAATTAGTTGTAAATGTGCCCATAATTATATGATAACAAATTTGCTACGAAGAATATCGAATTACAAAACAATACTATAAAATTCTAATAAATGATACCGCAGACAAATGGTAACTGTCATTTGACACATAATTAGTTGTTTTTTGTTTTTATTATTATAGATATAGATAGCTTGATAAGTGATAGGTAAAATACGATTTTTCTTGATTTTGTGACTTATTTATAAAAATAAACGTAGCAAGTAATATCTCATTTTAAAGAGAAAAAAAAGCACATTCAACTATTCCATAGCCAACTTTGCGGCCCATGAGAAAAAATTAAGTTAGGGGTAATATCTCGAAAAGGGTAGGTGTTAAAAATAATCTAAAATAATAGTCAAATTCTTCATTAAAAAGTGCCTTAAGAAAGTACAAATAAAATTGTTATAATGATTAAGTCAAAAAAGTTATGAGAGAAAAAAGAAATAGGACATTTTCATATTTTTTGCTATAACATCTGAAGCACGAGGAATTTTTTACTTTTAAAAATTGATTGTAGCTCCTCTCATACCAAGGAATAATTCATCTAATTTAAACAAACCTGTATCTCTTATAATAAGCGAGATCCCCATGCTGGAAATGTAATCTGGGACACCCTGTATAAGTATAGGTATACCATTATAATATATTTATACCTTCTCACTTTCAATTAAAAACGAAATTATTTGACCATTTTTATCCGAAACATTAAATGAACTAATAAGTAAAATAAATGGCTAAAAATGTTAAGTTTATTGCAACACTTTTTTTAAAATTACCATGTTATACTACTTGTTTTGGATACTTTTACATGTAATGCTGTTGTGTTAATAAAATGTTGCCCATGCAAAATTTGGATTTTTAAAAAAGGGGCGCGAAAATACTTTAAGCTCAGAGAACTTCCAGAAATATACATCCACATAAGTACACTGGATAGCTGATACGTAGTTAAGATTTCTCGAGAAAAAAATAATTAGCTCTTATTTCTCAAGAAATCTCATGTAATGTATAAATTTAATACTGAATTCATACATTTTGTTTATTATTTTAACACAAAATACAATGTGTAGATAAAAAATTATTGCAAAACAAAATTTATCGTTCAACTCCGACATAATTTTTTAAAAAATTACACATTCAAAGCACATTTATTTTGTGTAGATGTAGGATTAATTGTGGACAAAGCATATATCTCTAAAGGTTAGTTCACACGGTGACACAAGCGTCGTGACACTAGGTGCCGTGGCATCAAATGTCGTCGTCTGAACAGCCTAATGTCGCGATGCCACGACGCTAGTGCCGCGACACCGATATTGACAGTGCGGCATTTGACGTAAGCCTATCAAACTTTGCCATAACAGACAAATAATATACATTTGTTTGTCATCGATTACCAATTTATCATGTCCTCAATAGAAGTTCCAACGATTTTAAAGCACTATCAACAATATCCTTGTTTATGGGACAAATCTATTCCCGAATATAGCGACTTCAAAATAATTAGTTGCTCTACAACTACAACACTCGTTGCTGCCATTTTATTCAATGGTTGCTGCAGTTAGAAGAGCGGCCATTTTTATTTTGATGTTGCGACGCTCAAATATATCATTTTACGTGTGAACACTAGGGGTGGGCGATATCCAAATTTCGATATCCGATATCAAAATTATATCGATATATCGCCCACCCCTAGTGCTGCCACACAAAATGTCAAGCGATGTCGTGACGTTAGTGTCACCGTGTGAACTACCCTGGAGTAGTTTCAAATTTGTTGTTTGAAATATATGAAATTCTTGTTTAATAATCTGATATTTGCCAGTTACATCAGGTTTTTACTTCTCTCACACCTTCTGTTATTGTTATAAATAAATGTAATTGTTCTTAAAGAGACAATTCTTCATTTTCATTGATAGAAACTTCATTAACATCTTAGTCAGTATCAGTTGACAACTAGCAAATAATCCATTTAACAGTTCTTTAGCAATTTTGTATATTTAATTTTTCGAGACTAGTCTAAGAAATTATTTATTCATTTTTCGCAAGTGGGATTTTGTGGAAAATTTATAGAGTAGATTTAATATTACTGTTTCACCTTTTACTTATTTCTTCTCTAGTTGCAACAAGAAGCTCTTAGTTCATTGTTAACATTCTGGAATTTCAAAAACAAAAATTTTAAGGCTCCTGCAGTTAGTTAACAATGTAGAATGTTCTCGGCTCAATGACTCAACGTTTTTCCTAACGAGCTTTAATATAGTTAAATAATGTTCGAGTCGTCTCTTCACATACAGTTCAGTTAGTGCCATTTTAATTTATTATCGTTGCAAAATGTTGATAAAAACAAAAAATAAATTTCAGGAGAAACAAGAAAAACAAATTATACTTTTTTCGCGAGAAGAAATAATACTGATACCTATGAATTAATCTGGCGTAAGTAGCTTTAATGTGATTATTGAGGGTAGATCATCAGCAAGGGACACGCCAGTGATTAAAGGCGAAATAATACGATTGCTCTAGAATCACTGGATACACAAAATTAAAGTGGTCTTATTACATGTGGAAATCAATTGGAGGGTTAAATACTTTATAGCTTATTGGTAATAATAACATAAGGTATTAATTACTTATTATACGAGGGCGTATTGAAAAGTAAGGTCTCCAACGATGCCATTTCCGAATGCGAGTTGCTAGGCGAAATTTGACAACAGCGCTGCATTCCTTGGTTCCCCCACCACAGTGTGGAACCATCCGCGAGACCTTGGAACGCTAGGTCGCTGCATAGCAGTAGTTTAGGATGGGGCTCCCGCTTAGCTCGCCCGCCAGGTGCGAACTGCGCTCAGTCATTCGATTTTTGAATGCAAAAAAGGTTTCTCCGATAGACATTCATTGCCAGTTAGTGGAAGTATACGGTGCGAATTGTATGGACATAAAAAACGTGCGGAAGTGGTGCCGAGAGTTTTCTGAGGGCCGGGAAAATGACCACGATGAACAGCGGTCGGGGCGGCCGAGTTTGCCGGAATCAACGGCGGCTCGAATAGACGAGATGGTGCGCAATAACCGGAGAATAACCCTTCATGAGAAGTAGCTACACTCTTCATTAAGACCTTCCCTTATCCCGTACACTTCCACTAACTGGCGATGAATGTCTATCGGAGAAACCTTTTTTCCATTCAAAAATCGAATGACTGAGCGCAGTTCGCACCTGGCGGGCGAGCTAAGCGAGAGCTCCATCCTAAACAACTGCTACGCAGCGATTGAGCGTCCCAAGGTCTCGCGGATGGTTCTACACTGTGGTGGGGGAACCAAGGAATGCAGCGCTGTTGTCAAATTTTGCCTAGCAACTCGCGTTCGGAAATGGCATCGTTGGAGACCTTACTTTTCAATACGCCCTCGTATTTAAGACACAGGAATTTGGGAATAAATAAACTACAATAATAAATATTATGAATTTTTATTAACTCGGTATTTGCTATACACAAATACAGAGCAGTTATAAAATAAATTTAGCGGTTGGATTTAGCCACACGTTCTAATTCATCTTTCTTCTTGATTGCATATGAATTAGATGATCCCTGTAATAAAAAATACAATTATAAAATAAATGCATTAATTATACGTCAATGAAACCACTGGTTACATTTTTCATAATGTTAAAAGTTTATCATCATAATTAATTGGAAAAAATAGTTTTTTTCAACGACTGACATTTTTACTGTTTAAAATATTTTGTTACACAAATTAATTAAGTGTTCATTGTAAATGTACACTTAGAACATCCTAAACAAAACAAAATAATTTTTTGTAGCATATTTACAATAATGAAGTCCATTTAGAAAATCATCATGATACAAAAATGCCTTAATCTTGTCCTTAGCGAAACAGCAAAATTGATACATTAAGCTGCATTAGAAAGGACAATTGTCTATAATAATATGTCAATTATAATTACCTTGGCTGCGTTAATAAGTTCATCAGCTAAACATTCAGCAATTGTTTTGATATTACGGAATGCTGCTTCACGTGCCCCTGTGCAGAGTAACCAAATGGCTTGGTTAACACGTCGAAGTGGAGAAACATCAACAGCTTGTCGTCTTACAGTACCTGCACGACCAATACGAGTGGAATCTTCCCGGGGGCCTGAATTGATGATGGCAGTCACTAAAATCTGTAAAAAAAAACAACACTAGAGTAAAATACAACTAATATATCTATTTATAGCTGGTCAAAGAAAATAAATCAGATTAAATAAATCGTCAAGTAAATTTCAGAAGAGGTGTCAGAAAAATACTATATTTTCATCATGATAAATCGTAGTTACTTAACAGAAAATAATTGCATACATCACAAACATCTCTAGAGAACGCATATTGTATTATGCAACAGTAATTTTAATTTTTGTTTACACTTTCAGTTAAATATTTACAAAACGAACTTAGATACTTTAGACTCAGGAATGTTGATTCAATATATAACATTGAGTTCTATGCAGGGTTGGAAAAATTCATGAATTTTTAAAAAAATTCAAAATTTTTGAATTAAATCTGAATTTTTTGAATTAATTCAGAATTTTTTGAATTTTTTTGCGCAAGTCATTATACAGGCTGTCACACAAAAAACGCCGCAAGCTGTAACTCCGTTATTAGTGGTCCGATATTGGTGAACAAAAAACTAAATGAAATGTCTCCTCAAATACTATAAACTGAATTGGATTTCAATTTTTTTCAAGGTCAACTTAAATGTCAAACGATAGTCAATTTTTTTTCCCAAATGGCACCATCTATTTTTTTTTACTAAATCTGGTAGACATTATTTTTCTGAATTCAATGATGTAATCATAAGTTAATTTTAGTGCAAAACTAATAAGAAATAAAAAATAAAAGTTTAACTAAAATAGGTTAGGTTTCACAAAAGTTTCAAGCGTGCCGTGGAATACAAAAAAATCCAAATCAACAAATATCATTTAAATACCATCTAAATACCACACTGATGGTAAAAATAAAACTTGTACCTCAATAAGTGAACCTATATATTGTAACTAATATTTTGTAACTTTTTTTACGTATACAGGCTGTCACACAAAAAACGCCGCAAGCTGTAACTCCGTTATTTGTGGTCCGATTTTGGTGAAACAAAAACTAAATGAAATGTCTCCTCAAATACTATAAACTGAATTGGATTTCAATTTTTTCAAGGTCAACTTAAATGTCAAACGATAGTCAATTTTTTTTTCCAAATGACATCATCTATTTTTTTTTACTAAATTTGGTAGACATTATTTTTCTGAATTCAATGATGTAATCATAAGTTAATTTCAGTGCAAAACTAATAAGAAATAAAAAATAAAAGTTTAACTAAAATAGGTTAGGTTTCACAAAAGTTTCAAGCGTGCCGTGGAATACAAAAAAATCCAAATCAACAAATATCATTTAAATACCATCTAAATACCACACTGATTAATTCAACTTGAATTAATTCAAACAACCCTGGTTCTATGCAGATACCTTATGATATTTAAATGACTTTCATACTCTGTATGGCGTTTACTATGAAATCTTGTATAGAATATGCAGTGTCTCTCCATAAACAAATGTAATAATTATATCTTGTACTGAATGTGCCAATTGTTACTTTGCCATGTATCATGCAAACAATTCTTGTATGTCATGAACTGCTTAAAAATTAACAAAGTTAAATAAAACAACAATATTCCAAAGTACAAGGCTTACATTTAAAGTGAACAGGAATTATAATAATATCTTGTGATGTTTAAACTTTTAAAGAGTTTTATGCAGATGCACAATGTAAGTTTGAATTATTGGTCTATTTAAATTTAAAAAGCAAATGCTTAAACTTAATTAAATAGGATTACAGGTATATAGTATAATTATTATCTGATTTGCTAATACCCATTAAGGAATCATAGAATTTTCATTCCATTTTAAACATTTCGTTCCTGGTGATACCACAGGTACCATAAATATTTTAAATTGCCGGAAGAATAAGGAAATACGCTGCTATTTTGTGTTATCACTGTAAGGTTAACAATTGACCTTCGATTTGGGGAAAAAAAAATTATACTCAGAGACAAAAGGGTTGAATGTACACATGAAACTTGAAAAAGATTTTACTGACCTGTAATGGATTTTCTCCAGTGAGAAGATGAATAATTTCAAAAGCGTGCCTAACTATACGAACGGCCATCAGTTTCTTTCCATTATTTCTTCCATGCATCATAAGCGAATTAGTGAGTCGTTCTACAATAGGGCATTGTGCTTTACGGAATCGTTTTGCAGCATAACGACCAGCAGAATGCGGCAAATATTTTGCATATTTTTCTTTCACCGCAATATAATCCTATAAATAATAAACCTGTTACACACATAACAACAAATGTCTTTGGTCTTTAATTATATCCAGTTTTCAGTATACTCCATCAACAAAACAAAATTCTGTAGAGGTGTCAGAATAAGAGATTGATCATCATTGTTATAAAAAATAATTTTGTAAAAAAATAATGAACTAATAATCTGATCATTAATTACGCATTATTTTTATATATAAAACCATGAATGTTGTTTAAGGTAAACAATGTAGTATGAAAATTGAAAAAGAATTTTTTCATTTTGTTATATATTTGCAGCCGTTTTAATTCTTTTTACATTTACATGCATCAAAGCGTTTAACATGTTCACGACGACACGTAATCTAGGTGGCATGCCCTCGGACCGAAATAATTTTTTGTGCAACCCTATGTATTTTTACATTTTCTACAAAAAAATATAAAATTATATAGGGTGTTCCATTTAAAAAAAACGACTTACATGCGTTTAAAGTTTAGCGAAATGGACCGAGTAAAACGAACACCCTGTATATTATTTTAAAAGTTTAACCAATCAACAATCACTATGACACTATTGTCTAATAAATTACGAGAGTAAATTGCTCTGGTGTTATGTTAATAAATATAAATATTTTTATAAAGGTCTGCATCTGTCAAAATTTTCAAAAACGTTAATAACTCAAAAACGGTTCATTTTAGACATAAACAATCTATAATATTTTTGAAAGAGAATTTAATTTTACATCCAAAAATTACAAAATATACAGGGTGTTCCATATAAAAAAACTATCTTTGGTATCAGAGCGCAAAAACAAAACACTGTATAGTTGAAAATAATTTTAGGTTATGTAGTAAATGATTACAAACAACTTTGATATTTAACTTTTTTTAATATTATTACTAATAACAGAGCTATTGAATAATTTGTCTTGGCTGGGACACCCTGTATACCATTCGTATAGCCGTATGCCGAATACTGAAGACATTCGTGAAAAACGGAAGATTTTATTTTGCGTAGAAGTGAGTAAAACAAATGTACCACAGGTGGCCACCAACGGCTACAAGTGAAATACGCAATGTACCACCGGTGTACCACGCCATCGTGAACGTGTTAAAAAACAACAATGGGAGTGAAAAGTGCAGCTCCAAGGCATGTTCAAGAATGACATAGTGGAGCAAATACAGCTCTTCCGATTATATCAAACCAAGAGCTTGTGCGAGAGCCGCACACATGTGCATTACGGAATGTTTACGTTTGTTACGATTATTTAATTAACAATTTATTTGTTCCATAACTATCAAATGTATTGTTTAACCTTTTCGGTACGCAATACTTTTAAACGAAATGCATTGGCTGTGCGCAAAAATTTCAAATGCAATTAAGGTTCGGGGGAGTTAACTCGTCTCATGCATCATAAGCACATAAAAATTTGATGAGTATATTCATACATAGCACTGAAAAGGTTAATATAATTATGTAGTTTCTTTTAAAACCCTGGGGTAGTTATAATACTAGGTGGTGGTAATGTAATCCTACTATTCAACAGATTTTTTTATTTATCTACCAACACATGACATGGTTCCATGCCAATTAAAATAAGTTATATTTGTAATTTGTAGGTTGCATTTTTAAAGATTTGACACTTTATGGCAACTTACTTGTAATGACATATCTGATACTTGAACATCATCGCAACTCCATCTGCCAAAAAGTTTTATTTCAGGTAGTTCTGCTACTGCAGGGGCAACACCACCAGCTACATCATCGAATGTCTCAAAATCTTCTGCCATATTTGCGTATCTATACGTAAACAATTATTAGTATCTTTCCAATATAAATTATAACTTACCTCTAACAATAAATTACTCAGCAAAGAGCTCAATTATCAACAACATAATTTCTGACAAGAGGTGTCAGATGTAAGCAATCATCATATTAAGGCGTCTAACGTTAATTGTCATTTAAAGTGAATATTAAGAAAGTTATCCTTCATTCGCACATAAATATACACAGCACTTTACCAGCCGCATGGATGCGCTTATAATAAACACGTGTTACGTTCTACAAATGTAAATAGCCATATAATACGTTAACTTCACACAATTGTAATGAATTATACTTTTGCAAGTTAATAAAACGTCATGTTATTTAACCGAAGTACTATATTTTACAAACATTTACACTTACTTAAACCAAATTTAACCTCTTCTTCCAGTTACACGTCGAGTACGGCGGAAACAGCCATTTGTGAAAGACGGATGTAGTACAACAAGTTATCTAAAATCCCCAAGTTGCCAACAGTTGTACCTAACAAATAACTATGTGTATTATTACACCATCCTTCTTTTTATCATGCTGCTATACTGTTTTATGGATTTCCCTATTTGCAATAATTGATTTATCTTAGGGATATTTTACGTATACTTGAAAAATTTAATAATTATAGTTCCAAATAGTCGTGGGAAGTTCAAATTGTTTTGTAATCTCTACAATTTATTACTATCAGCACTCCCAATGTTTTGCCAAAATTGTGTGGTAATTATTTTTTTCCATTCAGTTTCAATGTTGCATTTTCATTTTATCGAGTAATATTGGAATTTGGACTTAAATTGTTTTACGTTGATTGAGCGAAGCAAAGCGGTCATAATGTTGTATAGCGTGAGTGGAGGGTTGTCGATACAATAAATTGCAGGTAAGTTGTTCAATACTTTTTTATCAATATTTTTTATCATTGACATAAATATAGCGTAAAACCTTTTGTTCAGCGACTTGAGATAAAACATACATTCCACATGGTTATTAACTATTTATCACAAGTTTTGCTGAGCAACGCTTTGCCAGCCTATACAAACTGACATGACGTTGGAGGATCCGTTTTTTGTTGTTAAAGAGTAAGCACACTTTTGGAAAGTAAGGGAATGTAAATAAACAAACGGGTTTGCGGTTTGATACGTTTTTAGTTATATTTCGCTTATTAATTATAATTTTAATGAGTTCTGTAGTGTCGTATGACCATATTTTTGTAATAATTATTTCCTGCAGTAATTTATTTTTTGTTTTTCTTTAAAATTTCGGTTTTAGATGTGTGTAGCTTTTGTTACTCTTTGATTTGCATTTATTTTTGTAGGCATTTGTAGACTTTAACTAGTAGCGACGATTGATGATGTTTTGTACACTGCAGGTTCCAAGTTCAATATCACTAATATATTTTATTCGAAGTGCATGCTTGATTGAATTATAGTGCTCTGGCTGGTGTATATTTTCACTTGTGTATTGTGCTTTTTTAGTGAAGTATTCAAGGCATTAAATAAAACTCGTGGGTTATACCTTCGATGGATTGAACTTCAGGATGACACTATATGCGTTACAAAAGATGAAGTAGAATGGACTAATAATGAATTGAAAAATTCATTACGTAGTATAGAATGGGATTTAGATGATTTGGAAGATACAATTGATATCCTTTGATTTATAAATTATGTTTCTGTAATTTTATTGCGTTTTTTTATTCATTGTGCTAATAATTTTCTTAACTCCATAATAAATATCGTTGAAAAGAATCCATCTAAATTTAAAATAGATAATAAAGAATTAACTACCAGAAAAACTTTTATTGATTCTACTAGAGAAGAAGTGAAGGTAAGTGATGATTGTAGTCAATTGTAAATGTAATAGTATTATATTATTTTCAGATTATGAAAGATAAAATTAATATGAACCGAAATAGAGATCGAGATCGTACAGCTAGACAGGTTGGTTTATTTTCAATCCACTATATTAAACAAGTAATTTTTGTTTTGTTTTAGCCCTTATTGGATAACAGCCCGGTTCGGGTTCCGCCAAGTCACAGCACCACAAAATATTCTAAACTACAAAATGAATTAGACAGCCCTCAAAGACAGTTTTTAAATGATACTTTGTCTCAGCAGCAGACCATGACCAGAGGGCAAGAGGAACAGTTAGACGTTATTAGTAATTCACTGGGATCTTTAAAAACGGTGTCAAGACATATAGGCTTCGAATTAGACGAACAAGCTGGGTAATTATTTTATTTTCAGTTTTGTAGTAAATATGCTAGGTTTTGTGATTAACATAATTGTTTTGACCTTGTCATGTAATAGATAACAATATGTGCAATATTAACTAAAATACTCATTTTAAATATGCTAAAATTTGTAAGTAAGGTATTAAATGTATTGGTAACCTGATACGGGAAAAAAGCATGTCTTTTATTTGTTAAAATTTTTTTATGCTTTAGGTTAATTATATAAAATTAATCCTATTTTTCTCTAGCAAGTTTAATTACAAAATGTCTTTTAAAATGAAGGCCATATGGAATTTTTCTACAACATTTGTTATTTGTCATCAAAAGTAAAAAGGATTTTTTTTTTTTTTTTTAAAGTTGGTCAACAGAAATAATGTAAACAAACTTTTATCAAAATTATATTTTTGGAACAGTTGGATGGACAACAAATATTTATTCAATTTTTATTTCTAAGTAGGGCACAGCAATAAAGTTTTCAGTAAAACAATGTGGTTAGTTCAGGATAATTTATTATTTACTAAATTACGTTTTGAGTATACATTAAGTCAAAGTAGGACATTCTTAGATGGAGAATTTTCGCATTGTCATGTTTTGGTGCAGTTCAGTCTTATAAAATTAATTAATTAGGAGCTCTTAACAGAATTTTTTTATTACAATTCCTGGGATTTTTGCAGACTAGTAACATTAATTTAACTGCATGTATGTACAAGGTGGACCAAATTTGACGGTATTACATGGATATCTTGCTTAAGTTTCAAGATAGAGAAACAGTTATTTTACTAAAAATATGCAGTTTTTTTAAGACAAACTTAAAACCATTTTCATAAATTTTGTATCATTTCCGGTTTTTTAGTTATTAGAGAAAAACCATTTTTATTTTGTCATTTTATTTTAATAGTTTCATATCGCTGTTATTGTTGTAAAGATCGAAAACATCTATTAAGACCTTTATATTTTTTTACGTAGAATTTGATAGTGCATAAAAAATTATTACGCCAACCGCCAAAAAGTTTTGACACAAACTTACCTTTTTTTAAATAGAAACTATAGTTGGCCATGACCTATTTAAATTTCTATTTTTTTTATCATTACAAATATAAATAGCGGTTTATTACAAATATATGGGGAAGTGATTGCTATACCAGACCAAAATTACGATACCGGTATTCAGTATTTATTCGCAAGTAATACCAGTATACCGGTATTATTACTGGTATTGCTGTTTTAAAAAAAGTTGTGATTTTAAAAACACAATATATTTTACACATATTTACATATGTATAATGTAAAAACACAAATTTACACAAAATAAAGAAACTTAAAATAATACATATGTAAAAAATGTAGACACAAAAAACTGAAGATATATAAACAATAAACATATGTGTATTGTGTACAAAATAAAATTATGTTCTATAATTTACAAAACAAAACAGAAAATAAACAAACCTACATATGAATTTAAATATATATTTCCATTTCAAGTATTTTTAAAGTAAGACTTTAAAAAGCATAAGGCATCAATTGTTTCAACGCTAGGCTATGAGCGAACTGGTACAAATTTTTCCTGCTGCAGAAAACGCTCGTTAGTGTTATTTGTTCATGTTCTTTAGTTACAGTTGTACAATTAACGTCCTTTCATATTATTACAACTATGAATTTTAAAAAAGACTATTAAAGAATAAAAATAAAATTTAATAAAATTAATACCGAATACCGGTGTTAGAACATCAAATGAGGCGGTATTTTGGTATTGTAAAATAACACGGTATACCGGTATTGCAATCACTAATATGGGGGTTGATGAAGTTATTTTCAATAATAAGAAAGTTACAAAGATTTTGAATTTTTTAAAAAATATTAACATAAAAACAAAAGTTTTTCGATTTTTACAACAATAACGGAGATATAACACTTTAATAAAATGACAAAAAACACTTTTTGCTAATAACTGAAAAACCAGAAATGGTACAATATTTCTGAAAACAGTTTCGGGTTTCTCTCAAAAAACTGCATGTTTTTGGTATTTTAACTGTTTCTCTATCTTGGATATTTAGCAAGATACCCATGTAATTCCATTGATTTGGTCCACGCTGTGTGTTTCATTGAATTCATTTTAATGTGCCTATCTGAGATGACGAAGGCAATATGGCAAAATTTAAACATTTACGGCTATTAACCTCTTAAGCTGTTATGCCGCATATAATCGTCATCGGCCTTGGTCATGAATAGCGACTATGCCGTACATATTCGCTTTGTGTAAAATTGTGTATATCTTATTGTATTTGACGAAAACGTACGATTTCTTTGCTTCGGTCATTACATATAGGATCACTTTATGACGTCATCTATTTTGTTTGTTCGAAAACATTTACAGCGCCACTTGCCGACATATAGGCCAAGCGCACATTGACACGCAGTTGACTGACGCAGGGCAGCACAGTTTCTGTGATTCCATCTTTTGAGATAAGACACCGCGAATTGAGACGCAGAGCAATGCAGCGCAGTACTGCACCGTTTTCGCCTGCCCCACACTTGTGGATCTTACACAGAAACTGTGTCATATCGCCACTCGCGCACCTTTGAGTATTTTGATTTGATTGTGTCTTTTCTTTAAATGGAATCATTAGAAGTAACATTAATTGAATCGTTGCGTAACTACCCTTTGATTTACGACACCTGCCATTTACAATATATGAAAACGAAATTTAAACAGGAAATTTGGATAAAAATTCACCGACCGTTTTAGTGTAAATTACGCTCCATTAAAAATTTTGAGCGGTGCAGCGCCCTCAAAAATTGTCAACAAATTAACAACTTTAAGATTCCACCGGCAATTATTTTTGAAGTTTGATTGATAATAGTTTCGAAAACGTTTTGCACAAGCAAAACTTGTAAAATATTACACAGGGCGTTTGTTACGCTTTGTCAAATTCAATGGAAATAAAAAATCTAAATATTTTTTTAATTACAATAGTCTAGTTTTTTTTTGTGTATTTTTGTACAGAATTAGATTCTACTTAGATAATTTAAAGTTAGTTTCTAACTTATTTTTATTAATTTCCGGGCTATTGCGATTTATATGTTAATTGCAGTGGCAAATAGAATATTTCATAGTGGAGAGACAAAACTAGAGAATTTCTTGAACAATTAAAACAACAAATAAAAAATTTATTTATATTTCTGTAAAAATATGCAAAAATATATAGATTACTGTGTTGAAAAAAATAACTTTCTAATGTTTAAATATTAATTAATTTGACAAAGCGTTAACTGCGGCGCAGAACTGCTATCCAATGTACGCGGACAACTGTGCCACATTGTTTTTATTTTCGTACTGCCCTGCCTGGTCTGCTCTGCCCGTACTGCGCCACACAGTTCAATGTGCGCCTTAGCTTACTATGTGTTCTGTGCTTCAAAAAAGTAATAAGAAAAGAAAGTCGTTATTGGTGTGCAATTTGCAGCACGGGCCTTTGCTTTAAAGATTTTCATACCAAAAATTAAATTTTTGAAAACTTTATACTGTTTTGTAATATTTTTAAAAACATGCCAAATGGATAATTATGCATTGTTGTGTGATATAATATGTTGTATACACTATAAAAAAGTAAAATTTTAAATAATTCTTACGTTTCATTAATTTTTTATTTCATATTTTCAATACAATGAATATGACGAACGAAATTTTTCATGCAATGGATATGACGTAAATACTCGCGAGCGGTCTAGAGTTCGTGTCCGCTGTGCAAGGCCTCGCGCTCAGAGGCCGTGTCCGCTTAAGAGGTTAATATATATTTGGCATACTTAAAAATCGATTTCTCAACTTCGTAAAGAATATATGATTTAAATATTGCCTTTATCTGTTATGTGATCCTACATATGCAGCTTTTTTTGGAACTGAAATATTAGTTCATAACATAAATGTTTTTGTTTTGTAAGAATTTTCACTTTTATTATAGCCAAATATAATATAATATTTAAAGTTGAAATTATAGACCCGTATCAAACAGCATTATTGTTTGTAAGAAAAGTACATAAAAGGAAAAAATGGGAACATAATTACGGATGAGGAAGAAATAATGGAAAGATGGAGACAATACTTAAAAGAGCTAGCGGAGACGGATGAAAAATACAACACATACGAAATAACAAATTTAAGAAGCAACGGAGGATATCAGGAGATATCGAAGATTTCAATGGAAGAATTAGTAAAATCAATAGCAAAATTAAAGATCGGAAAAGCCGCAGGTAAAGACGGGATTACACCAGAAATGATTAAATACATGGAAGAATTAGGGAAAGAAGCACTAAGCGCTCTATTGAACGAAGTAATAAAATCAAGGAAAGTACCAAGGGATTGGAACATTGGAATAATCTTACCATTATATAAGAAAGGGGACAAAAGGGAATGTTCTAATTATAAAGGAATAACATTAATGAGTGTACCAGGGAAAATACTGGCAAGAGTAATGGAAGGCAGACTAAAAGAAAAAATAGAAAGCACACTAGAAGAATCCCAATATGGTTTCAGAAGAGGAAGGAGTACCCAAGACCCAGTCTTTATATTAAGGCAAACAATAGAAAAGAGCTTAACAAAAAAAAACAAGGAAATACATTTATGTTTTATAGACTTGGAAAAAGCATTCAATAAAATCAAAAGAAAAGACGTATGGAGGGGCCTAAGAAAGAAGGGAATAGAAATAGAAACAATTGACATAATAAAAGCGATGTACGAAAAAACAGTAAATATTGTAAGAACGCAAAATGAAGAATCGGAAGAGTTTGAAACAAAAGAGGGCTTAAAACAAGGATGCGTGCTCAGCCCATTATTATTCTCAGTAGTCATAGATGGGGTAATTAAAGAAGTAAAACAAAAAATGAGACCGTTTCACCTAGGCAACTGGAAAATGGAAAAAATTAACATAACAGAGCTAATGTTCGCAGACGACATGGTCTTAGTCGCGGAAACAGAAAAAAAACCTGCAACATAATTTAGAAACTCTAAACCTGGAATTGGAAAAAATTAATATGAAAATAAATACCGAAAAAAACTAAAACTATGATCATTACAACAGAAAACAAAGGGCATAGCATCACTTTAAATGGGCTTAGGTTAGAATAGGTAAAAAGCTTTAAATATTTAGGAGTGATCATAGAGAAAAATGGAGGAATGGACAAGGAAATAAGCGAAAGGACAGGAAATGTGGGAAGAATATTTAACAGTTTAAGAACAACATTTTTTGGAAATAGAGAAGTCCCAAAAACAACAAAAGTAGAAGTGGTCAAAAAGGTAGTAACTCCGGCACTTTTATACGGAAGTGAAACGTGGACACTCACAAATAAAAATAGTAGCCGAGTGAATGCAGCTGAAATGAGATTTCTAAGAAAAATCCAAGGAAAAACAAAAAAAGACAGAATCAGAAACGAAACATATAGAGAACAATTAAAGATAAAATCAGTTAAAACAAAAATACAGAAAAGGCAGTTGGGATGGTTGGGTCACATTTATAGGATGAAAAAAGAAAGGTTAACCAGAACAGTATATGAAGCAAGAACACAGGGAAAAAACAAAAGAGGTAGACCAAGAAAAACCTGGCACGACGAAGTTAAAAAAGCAGCAGCGGATAGAAACATCAAATGGAAAGACATAAAAAGGCTAGCACAAGACAGAAAAACATGGAAAAAAGTCAGCACAACTCAACAGTCCTACACCTAACAGTAGAAGGACTCATGACTAAATAAATAAATAAATAAGAAAAGTACATGTTTTTGAACATATTTTAATTTTCAATTTTCAAATTATTTTTAAATCATTTGATTGTAGAATGCTGGATGAATTTGGCACTGAAATGGAAAATACAGAATCAAAGTTGGACACCACAATGAAAAAAGTAGCAAAGGTTCTACATATGTCAAATGGTATGTTCCTTTTTTAAATATTTTTGTTTGAAGTAAATTTATTGAGTTATTAGCGAATAATTGTTATTGTAAAATTGGATGCCGCGAAGACCTACATTATTAATTTAGTTATGAATTTTGCTTGTATAATATGTTAGCGGCACAGAATGCCTAAAAGTATTAGGCATACCTAGTGTATAACCAAGACTTTTTCAGCATTATATAAAATGCTCACTATACCCTTAAATTTATTAAATCTGTAACCAGAAAAAAGTACACACAAAAATTGCACACAAATAATCAAATCAGCAATACATTAAAAAAAAAAAACTTTAACCAACCTTTAACCTGATCCTTATTCACTTGGGTCAGTAATAGAGAGTCACGTTAAAAGTTGTTTAAAGTTTTTTTTTTTAAATGCATTACAATAAATGAAGTATACTCACAACATTACTATTAATATTATTAATGTTATTTTTATTTGTGAGAAAATAAAAATGTTTTGATCCCTCTTAAAATTTGTTATAGACTACCTAACTAACATTTGAGGTTTTATAAATGCCTAGGTATTTTATGCAATGATTAGGTAATGTATATAAGATTATTATTATTTTATAACTTGCCAGATTACACTCGTCATTACACAGAATACCGAAATTTTACACTTTGCCACTAACATATACAAATATTAAATTTTTGCAAAAATAAAATGGTATATGTTAATCAGTATTAAGGCTCCCCCAGACAGACGCGATATGCCTGCCGCTCGGTACGATACAGTCGCTACATTAACTCGGTATGATTATCGCTGCTTACCGCAATGAGTGCCCCCACAAGTGCGACACTCGGGACGTTCGGAAACATATGCAAGTGACAGTATTTCATATACCGAAATGTTATTAGATATCATACCGAATCGTACCGAGCGGCGCATATCGCGTCTGTCTGGGGGAGCCTTTATGGTCGGCTATTTAATTTTCGTGTACATAGATACTTAGTGTGGATGTTTTTATTTTTAGATCGTCGACAGTGGACAGCTATAATAGTTTTATCTGTCATCCTTCTGATTGTGATAGTTATATTTATTTTTAAGTGATTAAAAAGTAAATTTAAGAGGTATTTATTACAATATATTAATTTGATATATTTGTCTGTGTTATGCTTTATAACATACCTTATACTATTGTTTTTAATTGTAACTATCTTAAGGAAAGATAGTTTTTTTAGTACAAATTTTATTGGAAATGTTTTATTCTTAGTACACTTATTATACGTGAACGTCATGGTGTTTGTTATTGTGTGCCATTTGATTTTAATTGTGTTTTAGAATGAATTGTTGGGTCATGTAATTAATATCTAATAGTTATTAGTCAACTATTAAACAGTGCTTTAATACATTGTATTATTTGATATTAGAGTGTCATAGGTAATTGATTAGTACCTATTAGACTGTATTATATTATTTGCATAGTTTTTATCTTATTTGCTGTTTTATTTATTAATATATGTATGTATAGTCGTAATAAAGCAAGGATAATAAACTGAACAGGACGGTCCATTTCCAAAGCCTTAATGTATGACTAAGGTATTAGGAAGTAAGTAACAGTAAACTGATTAAACGAATGACAAGTTAATGTTAACATGTTGACGGACACTCACAACATGTGAAGTTCAAAAATTGACGATAAACGTATTACTAATCACGCACTAGCACAACCACGTGGATTGGAATAAAAGGGGATGGTAAAAGCTGCCAAATAAAATCAACCTTAAGAAAACTGTTGAAAATGTGACACAAGGCTTGTAGTAGTATGCTAGTAAACCCATATTCAGACGGCTACAGCAGCAGTCTAAAAACGACCGTTTCATGTTGAACGGTCATCGCAGTCATGTCTCATTTTGAACTTGGTTTTGACTGCTATAGATGCAAGTGTCCGTCAACATGTTAACATGTCTTAAAGGTTTATAAAAGATTTGTATTGTTTAAAATTATCGCTTTTCGCTTGTATACTGCTACTGCTGTTTTTTGCTCCACTATGATATTTTTGCACAAAAATCTACAATTGGTTTAAATGGTGTGCTCTTGCTCTAAGAATGTAAAGATATCATTTTGATATTTCGTGAAGTGAAGACCAGTTTCAACAAATTTTTCTCTTGTAATATGTCCTTCGCATTATAGCTTTCTACATAAAATCTTTATTGTGTGTTCTTTATCTGTTGTTGCTTTAAAAATATGACATATCACATTTTTGGGACAACATTTATGAAACGACATTGCGAAAACCATATTAAAAAAAAGTTAATGAAAATATTTATATGTGGGACATAATGACACGTTTGTCACTTTATAAATGACATTGTAAGATGTAGTAACTGTTCAGTTTATGATCCTTGGAAATGAACTGGGCAACTATTGCCTTCATTTACTTACTTGAATTAAGTTAATTAAATTAGCAAACTATAGGTACTTAAGTGATTTAAATAGTGGTAAGATGTATTATTTTCTAACAAGTTTCAGTTTGGTAACCACGTGTGTAAACATTTTATTACAAGGAGATTTAAGAAATCTGAGCAACAATATGAAAAGGTTTTGACATCACCCTTCACATACATACATATGCACTAAACCAATTAATTTTTTTAGATATCTTGCCAAAAAATGTCATGGAAGTGCCATAAAAATTCTGTTGCAGTTTCCAGAAATAATTATTAATAAAGTAATATTATTTTTGTTTACATATGTTGGGGTGAGCCAGATACAGTAGGAAAGGTTAATAAGATAAAATATTCCAATGTTACAGAACTTACTACCTAGTGATACTTTCATTTTTTATTTTAATAATCCTTGGTATGCTGGATGCATACCAAAAGCTGCAATCAGCAAATTTTTAAACCATTTTTATGATATCATTATAATTGCCCTTGTATTTGTTGCACCCTGCATAAACTTGTTAATAATAAGGTTTTTATACTTTTATGGTGTGCACTATAAAAGAAGTGTGCTATTGTTAATTTAACTAGTCCATTAAAGGTGATTTAGCAATAGTAGCCCACTCTAATTAATTAAACTATACGTATGTGTACTTTTATTTGTACTGATTAGTTTCCTGATTAATATTATGTATAAATGTAACCAAATAAATTTATTAGTTAATATGTTTATTTACTCTTCCTGCAAAAAATTATTTAAAATTTTTTATATAAAAGTGAGTCATTGCATTTAACCTTTTGCCACTAAAAAAAAAAGACTCGATAATTTCAACTGAAAAATCCAATCTTATTTTCCAATAAAATTGAATTTAGATAAAAGATTGAAATCTTATCAGAATTGGCGATGCATCAAGTAACTGTTAATAATGTGGTTTAACTTTTAGTGACCTTCCACTAGTAATGCAAACTGTCTATGCAGTACTGTCTATCAAAAATCTGTTAAATAAAAACTATTTCACATAAACAATATGGTAGTTGATAATTTATAAGTACAGTAATTATAAAAAAGTACTATCATCATGAAAAAATACTATGTTTTATTCAAATCGTTACAGATAATTTAAAAACTGTTACAAGGGACAGGAGGTAAAATGTATAAAAATAATTCTCTTAAGAGTGCTACTCTGAAATACTTTACTCAAAAAAAAAAAACTAGCACGCAAGATACATATGAAAATCTATAAGTAAATTTTTCAATCTTAAATTCCTTGCAGTTGTTGACAGAAAAAAAATTAAATAAAAAAAGTGAATATTTGAATTTAGGGAAAAAAGTTGCACTCGCTTGTTTTCTTCACAAGTATACAGGGTGATTCATTAGTGCGTCGGGCTTTCATAGCGCCCCGCCTGTAGGAGACAGAAAAAAACTTAAATACATAAAATTATTGCTTTGAAAAGATCTATGTCGTAAAATTATTTTCAGCTACACAGGGTGTCCTATTTTCGCGCTATAACAAAAACATAGATTTTTTTAATGGAACACCCTGTATATTTTTAGGTCTTGTGCCAGTGTTGCCAACTTATTAATTTTTTTCCGAAAAATCTTACATAAGCAGGCTTAACTTTAAAAAATTGTAGCGACTTCGTTTTTTGAAGTTAAGAAATAAGTTTTAGCAATAATGTTAGTCCAATTGCGAAGCAACATTTTAATAATAAAAAATTTAAATTTATTGACACAGGGTGTTCACGGTTCACAAAAAAATGCCAAACTTTCCAAATTTCAAAGCGACATAACTCATTTTTTTCAAATGTAAACACCCTTATTTTATTTTACTATTCGATAGCTTTTTTTCTTCCCTTCAATTTTTATGAGGGGTGTCGTATGTCTAAACCCCGTAGTTGTTGAGATATTCAATACTTTTCAAAAAATACATTTTTGTGCGATCGTACTAGAAACAGCTGTTTGACGGACGCGTTAGCAACCATAAAGTACTGCATTACCGGCCCTATCCTTAGCAACGGCCGAAAAAGTAACTTTTACGGCCGTTGTTAAGGAGAGGGCCGGTAATGCAGTGCATACGCCGTCAGCTGTCAGTGACAGAATGTCACGTAGTTTCTAACCTATAATTTTGAAAATTACTAAAAATTTCAATTGTTTTTAATTCGATCGCACAAAAAATGTAATATGCACCTCGGCCAAAACGTACTTTTTCGGCCTTGCCTGTTTGCTGGCCTCGACTACGTCTCGGCCAGCAAACCAGACGCGGCCGAAAAAGTTACACTTTTTGGCCTTGATACATAATAATAACTATTGTATGCACCGAAGTAGGCCGCGCTGATGCAAAACAAGTGTCAAAATGTAAGCAAGTGTCAGCTTGACATTTGAATACATTTTCTTATGTTGAAACGTAAAACGGTTTTTATTCCGGTTAAAAAACTGACGCCGTACGCCCAAAAAACCTGAAAGGCTTCGAAGGTGATTTGTGTTTGTACTTGCTGCAAGAGTCTCTATTTCGTGGTAAAAGAAGGCGGAAAATTATCGAAATGAATTTCGAAAAAGACGAACTAGTAGACATGATTTTTGTACTAGGGGAAACTGATAAAAATTGCATATTGGCGAGTAGAATTTATGCGACACGTTATCCAGAAAGAAGACATGCGGAAGAAATAAGTTTTAGAAACTTACTGAATAGATTTATTGAAACGAGAAGTGTGAAGTACAAAAACAAAGAAAGAAACAAACCTATCATTACCGAGGAAAACGAAATTTAAGTTCTATTAACAGTAACTGAACATCCCCATGCATATGAGCCAAAAAGACATTGGTGAAGCAACCGGCATAACCAAGACATCAGTACAACGCGTGCTGAAGAAAAATCGTTTACATGCGTACCATATTCAGTTGCATCAAGAACTAAGCAATGCTGATTTTCAATCACGTTCCGAATTTTGCGTCTGGGCAAGACTGAAAATACAGGAGGATCCTACATTTTTCCAGTATGTTTTGTTTTCAGATGAGGCGACATTCCATAAAAACGGATCTGTAAATAGGCATAATTTCCATTATTATTCAACCGAAAATCAGCATGTGTGCGACAAATTGATCAACAGCCTCGCTGGTCTTTGAATGTCTAGGGAGGAATTGTTGGAGATAATGTGGTAGGTCCGCATTTTTTCGATGGTCATCTTAATGACTTAATGGGACCATGTATTTACATTTTTTGCAACGTGTATTACCCGGGTTATTAGATCATGTACCTCAGTATACAAAAAACAGGATGTGGTTCCAACAGGACGGGGCACCTGCACATTTTTTGCGAGACATAAGGGCTATCTTGATGGCATTTTTCCCAACCAGTGGATTGGTAGAAGTGGACCCACCAGGTGGCCTGCCAGATCACCTAATTTGACTAAACTTGACTTTTTTTTGTGGGGATACGTGAAAGGAATTGTGTATAACGAATTGTTGAAGTTTTTGCAAGTATTTCACCTGAAATATTGTAGTCGTTTATCTTTTATGTATTTTCAATTTGTACTTTTCATAGTTTTTGAATAAAAACGATTAATTTTATTACATAGTTAATATCCGCTTAAATTCTAAATTTATTCAAATGTCAAGCTGACACTTGCTTACATTTTGGCACTTGTTTTGCATCAGCGCGGCCTACTACGGTGCATACAAATGTAATTAAATTAAAAAAAAAAAATTGCTGTATCGCTCATAAAAATGTGAATTTTACGAAAACAGTTGACTTAAGACCCATTATAACCTTTTACATTTTTTAAAGTAAATTTTAAGAGCAATCCAAAAATGTAAAAATATACAGGGTGTTCTATTTAAAATTATAAAGTTTGAGTCCGTTTCTGGTTGAACCGGAAGTCGCATTGTAACTTTAATATTTTCATCGAATCCAAAAAATACCATAACGCACAGATACAACATTTCATTGTTATATCTGCAATAGTATTCTAGATATTTATTTGTCTGTTTTCATACTTTTGCGCGCATCCCTGTACATGAAATACAAAGGAATACACGGATTTGCTTAAATTGCAAGCAGCACTTGGTTACGAAGCCATGGCAAACGGTGATATTAAAATTTTCACAAAATTAGCCATTTTTTGATTATTTTTGCAACACATTTATAAAATAATATATATATATATATATATAATCTGTTACCCTTGTTACCCTAAGGCAGTGGTTTCCAACCTTTTTGGACCTCCGCCCCCCTTTTTTACAAAAAACATTTCGCGCCCCCCTCACTTTACGTAACAATCCAATTTCATAAACACTGTCCTGATATAATAATTATTTAGGTAATGGGCTACAAAACAATATACCATATTCTGTATAAAAAAGTTTGTTTTGTTTGTTTATACTAAAAAATGATATTTTGGTAACAGCTGCGCGCCCCCCTTGCAATAGTCTCGCGCCCCCCTAGGGGGGCGCGCCCCACAGGTTGGAAACCACTGCCTAAGGTGTAGGGTAATACATTTTTAAAAAGCTAAAAGTCATGGCGTACTAGAGTTTCTACCTAAAAAAATATAAGTTACTTCATATTTCATTACAAAATCTTAAAAATATTTAAAAAATTGTGTATGAAACTGCCAATAAAAAAGTGTATAACATTTGGTTCTACTTTTATAAATAAATAAGTTATAGTAAATTTTCAAAAATGATGAAATTGAATTTTTCGTCTTAAAATAGAAAGTGATATAAAAAATCTGATAACTTAGGCGTGTTTATCTTGAAATAATAACCCAAGAGATGTTCGCTAACTATTGGTAACCGAGATACTCCCAGTAAAACATTCGAATTTTGGTCACCCTGTATAGCACCATACTCTGATACATTTTTTAAAATGACCGCAAAATTTATAATTGTCTGATTTTTTTAATCGGAATTATGTCATTATGTAGAAAATATTAAGCTAGCTTTAATGTTTCTTGCGTTTAAAAAGTGTTGAAAATACGGTGTAATTCGCTACACATAATCGTTATATCCTCATATCTGTATTCATTTTTCGTACGGACAAACAAAAGGCAACAAGATTTTAAACTTCAATTTAGGTCATATCCAGAATAACTAGATTTAAGCTGACATAAATTTGATGACATTTTGTGGTAATTGTATTCAAAATATAGTGTAAACCGCTACCACATGTTACCAAATTCTTTAAAATAATATATGAACAAATACCTATATTGCTAATACATACTTGCAATTTTCTTTAACATAGGGTACGCTACAGATATACATTCTGTCTTTTTAATGTGGCGATTGGACCATAGGCAGCTACTAGAGGGTGAGTCACGAAGTACGCCACGGAGTTTTATGGCGAAACGGCATATATTCTCCAACTTCTGTCGCAGTTAGATTATGTAAGTCAATAAGGGCTACATGCTACATGTTATAAATATTTTCAAACATACAGGGTGCTCTCAAAAAGTGTGGCATATTAAAGTTATACTTTTTCTTATGGAACACATTTTTGGATTCCTCTTTAAATTTACTTCAAAAAGTGTAAAAGGTTATATGGGTCTAAAGTCAACCGTTTTCGTGAAAATTGCATTTTAATGAAAATACAGTAGGTAATTAATTCCACAGCCACCTACGTTAACAACAAAATGTGAAATGATTTCTGTACATATTGTGTAAATCCGGCTACGTACTTCAAATTTTCAACATTTAAAAACTTTGAAAAGTCTGAAGAAATTCGCTTGGAGATAAAATTGACAATAGATTATTTAACACTTTGCACTACCTACATTTTACGCTTGGTCAAACTGGTAAAACTTTAAACATCGATAACTCATTTTTTTTTAAATACAACAACCTGTTAAAACATTAGGGCTGTTTTTCACCTAAAATTGATATTTTCCGAGATATCGCGATTTTATTGATAATTTTTAGGACAACGTAATATTTTCGAGTAGGCTATGAAGGCAGACAGCGGTATTTGAAGCAATTGAAAAAAAAACAAGAAAGTTATAATTTTATCTTTTGTCTACGCGTTTTTGGATTGGACAACGCGAAAGCGCGTGTAATGGTCAGGGTCACATCATTTTTGACTGTTTAAAAATAGGACATTTGACGTTAATGATCTACGATAAATATAAAAAATTCTGTACTAAGATTTGTAGTAATTCGCATAGGATTGTTAAACACTGGTGTTCGCACTAGAAATTTGCAGAAATTACGTTTTGTAACACAACATCAACAATTTTAGAGAGTTTGGTTAATAATCCTAGTTTTATTTGATTTTCTATGATTGCTGCCAATTATCAAAGTACTCCTTAGAAAGAGAGAAACGCACTTTTATTTCACTTTATCGGCTTCAGTCGCCACCATATATTCATGTAGTCGTCACTCATTGTGTAGATAGGGAATGCGCAATGTAGGATTAGTACATATATGTTTAAAATATTTATGGAAGTTAAATTTGTACGATAAAGTGTTCTCATGTAATTGGTAATATAATATTTAGATTAAATATATATTGTAAACAGTTTAGGTGTAATCAGGACCACATAATATCAACGCATTATGCCACAATAATTTAACATTGCCTCTGAATTATAATTCTGTGACATCGGCTAATTCGATGTGGGTGTTCGGTTACAGTTCGCGTTCGGACCACAAACGGGGCTTATTAGGTTTCTAGAGAATTATTGGAAATATGTTTGTGTAGATGCATATCCTGAATTCCATAAATGAAATTGTGAACTATCTTAAAAACATTCACTTGTGATGATATATCTACTAGCGAATATTTTTAAATCTATGGTTGCCAACTTTTTGAGTTGTTAGGGAAGGACACCGATCACAACCAGGGGTTTGGAGCGGAGCGCGGAGCTGGAGCGCGGAGCTGGAGCGCGGAGCAGTGGAGCAATGGGTTTTTGCCCGGAGCGGGAGCGGAGCCCGGAGCAAAGAATTTTGATTGCTCCTCTGCTCCACTTTACTATTATAAACTAATATTTTTTTTTTTTTATGAATTATTCTCATGGGTATAACATTTAATAAAATTATAAATAAACTAAATTTGATTTTTTTGAAGTAAAATTATTATAATGTAACTTTTCTGAATATTAATTTTCATTATTTTGTATTTGAATTTTGAAAAATGTTAAAGAACTTTTTTTTCTTTTTTTAACTTTTTTAACTGAAGATCAATAATTTGTTCATTTATTTGACTTCACTTGTTTCTCAGGGTCAAATATTGTAATTTTTGGTCCATTTCCACATATCTCATAAAATTTTAGCTTTGTTTTTAAAAACAAATTTTTAAATAAAAAACTTGTTTTATTAATATTTGGAGCGCGGAGCGGAGCTGGAGCAGGCATGTTGATACCGGAGCGGAGCTGGAGCGGAGCAACTAAAAAATTGGACTGCTCCAAACCCATGATCACAACACCTCGTTTTTCGTTTAATTAAAGAAATAATCTTGGAGAATCCATTGTTCACAAGATATTTTAGATAAAATAACAAAATCACTGCATGTTTGGGTATGTAACTTGATTAGGCAGTCCAATGATTAATATGATAATATGAAATGAAAGTTGGTGTTTTACATCGTGAAAATCATGAGCAATCATATACTATTTTATCATTTAAAAGTTAATAGATTTTGATACACTTTAGATAAACCATATACAAGTGAAAATCTACATACAGTACTGGGTTTGATTTGATTATGAACTTTTAATCTATTTAAATTGCATTTTTCTCACTGCGTTAAACTTAGCGTTTTAGTTAAATTTTGGTTGATATTTCTCATAATTTTTCTTACTTAATAATTAGTAGTAAAAATATAATTAGGTCATAAAAAATGGAAATTCGTGTGCTTCCTGATTTTAAGGAAGGACACAGGACAAAACGTTTGAAAAAAGGACTGTCCTTTCCAAAGGAGTACAGTTCGCAATCTTACGTGAAACGAATAATAGGCTTGTAAACTAATTTAGCTGATACATAAATAGTCAATTTTGTTCTCAGGCAAAAAGCCTGCAATAGATTTTCATGGTTATCATCAGTGACATTAGGCTGGGCAGCTGTCACAGCATAATTCCAAAGAACTACAGATTTTTGTCAAAATGGTGAAATTACTATGTTACGTGATCCAATTCTATACAAGAAAAACCCTCAAAAGATTTACGAAAATGTAGACTCCTCTATAGATACATAACATATTCATAATTTAATGCAATTTAATTATACCAAGTGACTGGAAAAATTAAAACATTAAGGGCCATAACCCACTGGCGCGACTTGTCGCGCGCGACAGGTCGCGTTGTGACGCGCGCGGCTAGATTTTCTATGTATTTATATGGTGCAACGCTCACTGACGCGACGCGACTCGCTTGCCACGCGCGACACGATTTTGAGTAGCGACACCGCCGCGACTCGATTGTCGCGCGCGACTTAAGATTACACGTTTGTATATGGGACATAACCCACTGCAACTGTCAGTCGCGCGCGACTTGTCAACAAAACATTACGTCTCGGCATTGAAACTGACGTTTTTGGATGTCAAAAATATTTCAACTTAAATGACTCGGGCGTATTCGGCAAAATTCGAGGGTTAATTCCGTCCTTTCAATGCCGAGACGTGATGTTTTGGTTCTGAACTAGTTCTCCGCGAACGAAGCTAATATTATTGTCGCGTGTAACTAGTCGCGCCCACAAAAACGCGCGCGCCAGTGGGTTATGTATGGCCCAATATCTAATTTTGACTGTAAACTGTCACTTAAAAAAAAAGTTCAATAAGGTCTTTTCAATATGCTTAAATGTTTAGAATGTATTTTAATGCCAGATTATGTAATTTTTTTACACCATTTGTTCTACCTATAAGGTTTGTTAAAATTATTTTTTAAAACAAACGAGGCATCGAGGTGATAAAAAATTGATAATACGGGTGAAACCTCTCTTATGGAGGAAAATCGACTTAAGGAGAATCTATTAAATATGCAATTTGAGTGGAGGATTAAGGTTAGGTTAATACCGTAATGATGTTATTCGAATTTTTACAGTTCGTGTGCACCGATTTCAATGGACTTTTTCTAAAGTCAAGCAAATGAGATAATCGAGGTACATATGTAGGTACAGATAATGAGGTTGTTTGACATTTTGACTGAGCGAGCGTGGGTGGATACTCTTCAAATCATGTGGATTATTTTTTTCTGTGTAAAAAACCGGATTATTTGAATGTATGTACACGATTATTTCACTTCCGGTTTTGCAGGAAATAACCCTAACTTTCTTATTTTAACGGAAGACCTTGTATATTTTTGCATTTTTGGAAAGTGGAAGCAATTTTCGATACAACTGCAGCATTTTGGTTAGTTTTTATCAGGGATGGAAAACGTAACGTAACGATACCCGATAACGTTATAATAACGATTCAACTATAGTTTTTTATACAATAACGTAACGATATTATAATAACGTTATATAACGATATAATAACCGATAACGTTTCATTAAAAGTTATTTTGTATCGTTATTCTCTATAAATTAAATCTTTATATGGCGATATTTTTATTTTCCGAAGATATATTTTGTCTATATTTTAGAAATTAAAATGGAAATAAAATATTTCAAAGTAATTTTGTACTATTTTTTAAATTTACATTTACAGATTACAGATCCCAAAAATAATTTCAGAGTTACAAATAAAAATTATTTTTATGCAGCATGTTTCTTAAATACTGCGAAAAAAATAAAAACTTAATTTTACCGCTACTGCTATTAAAGGAAAAGAGATAGAATGCATAGGTTGGGGCTTTGTCTTTGTCACTGTATGCTTGTATGCCAGGCCACGTCACTGGGGTAAGGTGGGAGAACTTCCCACGCGTCGTTACAATCAGTAAATTTAGTTGTAGTAAGAAATAAAGAAGTTTATAAATTATTTACATACAAACATATGTATTTTTTTAAGTGTCGAACAATAGCGTATGTATTCACTGTCATTTTGTTAAAAAAAAAACGGCCCGTCAGCTACTTTCAGATCGAGCATTCGGCCCTCATGCAATTTGAGTTTGAGACCACTGCTTTAAACATTAATTAGAGAATACTACAGTATTAAATAGAAGGCCCTAAAGAAAAAAATTTATATGAAAGACCCCTTGTGATTTTCGATAAGAAATCACCTCCCGAGTGTTTTCGCATTATTTAAGAAACACCCTGTATATTATAATTTATGTATCGTTATATAACGTTATATAATATAACAATTCATTTTTTTAATGTTATTTATAACGTTATGTAACGAAAACAAATAATAAATAACGTTATTCAATAACGTAACGATTTAAAACGTTATTCCATCCCTGGTTTTTATAACCTCAAATAAAAAATTGACTTTTTTATAGTGTGCCGTGACTTGCATACATTGAAATTTATTATGTCAATGTGTACGAAAAACGTTTTTCTAAACTTTGAAGGTTGCAGATTCGGTTTTTTGACAGAAAGTCAGTTTTTATAAATGGAACGGTAGTGGCACATGTGGTTACTTAAATAGAGTATTTTCTGACAAATTTAACAGTACTAATAACTTATACTAAACTTGTATTGAAGGGCTGCTTCAAAGACTTAAAATATTATAAAAACCTATTAAGATATCCTGTTAACCGTAGTATACTGTGGTTAATTGTAAATAGTTTTAATGAAAATTTTTAGATTTTTAAATTAAATAACTAACAGTTGAACATAAAAGAACGAAATTTGTTTTGTTGCAATTAACCACAGTGTAGTGCGATTAACAATAACAAATAAATCTTTATAATATTTTAAGTTTTTGAAGCAGCCTACCAACACAAATATAAGTTATTGGTATTGTTAAATTCGTCAGAAAATATTCTATTTAAATAACCACATGTACCACTATTGTTCCATTAAAAAAAAATTGACAAAAAACCGATTCTGCAACCTTCAAAGCGGATTAAAGTAACCTAAATGTCAATTAAAGTTTAGAAAAATGTTTTTCGGACCATTGTTGACATAATAAAATTTAATTTATGCAAGTCACGGCACACTTGGGTAATAAAAAATTAGTCCCAAAATTATTTGACGTTATAAAAAGAAATTAAATGGTGCAGTTGTATCCAAAATGGCTCCCTCTTGTCAAAAATGCAAAATTATACAAGGTTTCCCATTTGAAATAAGAAAATTAGGATTATTTCCGGCGAAACCGAAAGTGAAATGATAGTGTACATATGTTCAAATAATTCGGTTTTTTTCACATACCATATGTCTAAAATGCCATTCATTGAAAATGAAAACTATAGAAAAAAGTGGGTGTACCAGAACTCAGTTACACCCGGTACAAAGCAGTAAAAAGTGAAAATAATTTTGTACGTAGGTATACATTTCGTAAATACATTTAATATGCTTATAAAAAGTGAAACAGCTGAGATACTAATATGGAAAAACATATTTCTCTCGACATAATCTTGTTTCATCTTCTATCGTGTTAGCAGTCCCTCGATACCAGCAGCATAAAATTCTTTATTTTATTGTCTCAGTTTATTCTTTACATTATTTTCAAAATTTCAACATCTTTGGTTTTAAAAAAACTAGACAAGAAAAACAAACATTCGATTGGAAGCTTCTTAAACGTCCGTCTACAATTCCGACTTTCACTTGTTGGATAAAAAACCAACAACTTGACGGCTATCGTTTTCCTGAAGATGTTGAATATGGGGTGCTGAAGGGGCTGAAACAGTAGGCAAAAGAATTGTATGCTTCTGTTTTTGAAGGACTGAAAGCGAAGGTACAAATATATTAATGCCGGAAGAATAATTTTGAGAAATAGGTAAATGTTTTTTTCACCTATTACTTATTTCCCGTCTTACAGTTATTTTTACTTACTTTAGCGACTCTATTTTATAATTTTGCATTCACTTAAAATATGGACCGAAAAATTTCAAATACATCAGTATAAGGATTCAGCAAAATGAAATTTAAATGCAAAAACTTGAATTAACTACCACATTTTTTAAATTGCTTTTTCATAAAATACTTATGTAAACTAGTCAACATAATATAAAAATATTTTTATTTATTACATATACGTAGTTGTAAACTGTTAGTGATTATACAGGGTTTCACTTTTCCATGGGACACTATTGCTAAATTGCTATCTCCGTAAATAATGAAAATACAAGGTTGGTAAGTGGGACAAAAGTTAGTTATTTAGGATTGTAGTTTAAACCAGATCTTGTTTTGTTTAAAAATTCCATGGCTTGCGTGATATAACGAAAAAACCGAAATCGAAAAAAAATTTTAAACTTAAATATATCGGCTATTGTTGCGAATACACAAAAACGTCAAAGGAAAAATGTTTTGTAACTTTTGTTTTTTATAAGATGGAAATAGTCAGATTTTTTTAAATAAAATACCGTGCGAGATATTTGACAAAACAACTTTTTTTTTAAATGGCAGTCGTAGTAGGTGATAACTTAGATTTAAAGATTATTTTTTTCTCTTTACAATGATATAGTAGTAATATTTTGTATGTCTATTTTCAAAAATAAGCGAAATAACCTAAAAAAATGCAAAATCTTAAGATAAAAATAAAGGTTGCCATGGAAAAAAAAAACAATCCGACTTCATTTGTTTTATTTCGACCCTTGCTTATCTATTACAATAATTGTGTTAACTGGAAATAATGTAAATCGACATAATGTAAATATTTTAAACCCTTTTTTGCTAATGTCTTAGTAAAAGGTATAAAATACATTCATATTATGACTATTAGTATGATTTTTTTTAAAAATTTCGCATTACATTTGTTGTAATATCACTGTTTAAAGAGTGACACAATAGACAAGCAAAGCTCGAAACAATTGAAGTCGGTTTTTGTTTTTTCCATGGCAACCTTGATTATTATCTTAAGATTTTGCATTTTTTTTAGGTTAATTCGCTTATTTCTGAAAAAAGACTTACAAAATATTATATCATTGTAAAGAGAAAAAAATATTCTTTAAATCTGTCATCACCTACTACGACCGCCTTTTAAAAAAAAGTTGTTTTGTCAAATATCTCGCACGATAATTTATTTAAAAAAATCTGAGCATCGCTATCTTATAGAAAACAAAATTTGCAAAACATTTTTCCTTAGACGTTTTTGTGTATTCGCAACAATAGCCGAGTTATTTAAGTTAAAAAATTTTGATCGATTTCGGTTTTTTCGATAATCACGCAAGCCATGGAATTTTTAAACAAAATAAGATCTTGTTTAAACTACACTCCTAAATAGCTAACTTTTGTCCCATTTAACCAACCTTGTATTTTCGTTATTTACGGAGATAGCAATAGTGTTCCATGAAGAAGTGAAACACCCTGTATAAAATACCTAACGTTGTCTGCGTTTCATGCTTTGGGGGTAAGAAATGTTTACTTTTTAGTGGGTTAATTTTTTTTGAAATCATTTAGTTCATCTTGTTATTGCGTAAAATGAAAAAAGTATTCACCTCTTACTTACGCAGAAAGTTGAAAAATAAGTTTCCACGGCGAACGCGTGAAGATGATCTATCGTTGAGTTATTCACGCTTTTAAATTGCAAGCTTGTCCAAGTTTACTTAAGAAGCAATCAGACATCCAACATAATTAATCTTAGCGCGGAAATGCACAGAAAAACATCAAACTCTACAATCTTACACTGCACAACGAAATCTTTATAAAAAAATATTATTTTATATTTTAAGAAAACGCTAACAATAATTTTAATAATTTTCATCATTATTATTATAAAAAGAAAGTATGTATTAAAAAAAAAACGAAGATTAGTAATAATCGTAAAAATAAAACGTTTAATCTGGAAGTGTCGTGTAATAGAAAAATGTCAACTTTTACATAATAGTAATTAATTGCCATTAATATTTTAAGCTTTAGTTATTTTAATGATCTGCTAATTTAAAGAATATTTTCTGCGGCATTACTTAGAGCCGATGTATACATGTGTTACGCAGTAATCTCATTCATTAAATTTGCAATCAGATATTGAGAAATCCCACTACTTACTGAAGATTCAAATAATCGCTCCCGAGGATGCTCGCGATTGAGAGTGAGGGGGAAGCGTCGGGACGCTGTATGGAGTCAGCAGTAGTGACGGGACAGTTCACGACGCCTGCCGTACTTTCAAATTCGCATTTAGTGAATACTTTTAGCGCATCAATAAGTCAAGTTTTTGTGGATTCCAGATTTAAATTTGGATTGAAGAACAAAACTCTTTTCTGTACGTATTTGTTATAATTAATGTTATTTCTAATACGCGATTAAAATTTAATGATAACGAATAATTATCTCCTCTTTACATAAATATAATAATATACTTAAATATATAATGTCATTTATTTCGTTGCGTGCCTAGGTTTTTCAAAAACAACTAGTAAACATTTTTATTAAACTTTTTGAGAGTGATTAATTTTTTCAAGTTCAGTAAAATGAACTGGTTATATTAAACATGATAATTTGTTTTATATTTAATTTGCTCTTTACTTTGCGTTTCTTCATTCATTATCTTTATTTTATTTATTAGTTGCAATTATTTTAATTTTATCTGATTCGATTTTTATGAATGAAACAAGTTTGGGCATCGGTAATACGATAACATGAGATTTATAAATGCAATAAATATTTTAATTATTGTATCTATCATCTCATTGTTTTTCATATAGTTACATTTTAGACTGAAACAGTAGCAACTTGTCAATTAATGAGTAAATGATTACTTTTTTGTAAGAAATGTAGAAATGTATGCAGTCTGCAAAGAAATTATGTATTGTGTTGTACAGATTCAATTTAAAACAAAGAAAAAACTGCAAATACCAAAGTCATATAAAAATATAAGTAAATTTTGTTAATAAAAATCTTAAATTTGTTTTTATGGTCTCTAAAATTTAATGAAATATTAAAATAAATTTTTACCGATATTTTATACATATTCGATTATTAGTAACGTTTTTCATAATGTCTTTTTAATAAACTGCATATTTCTTTTAATTGATTTTTTATCTAGATGTATGAAAAAGATCGTTTAAATGCAGACTTTGGCATTGGCATGAACAGGATTGAGCTTCCTGGCTTTACAAATGTTATAACTTTGTACAGCATTAATATGAGTGTTTCTGTGTAATTCATCATAAAATTAATATGTGGGCTTAAAACGCCGAGTATTTAAATTGGTGCTCACAAAAAAGTGCTTTAATGCTGGAAAGACTATTGCATATATGTTAAAATGCTAATTTCGGGTTAATGGAAATAAAGAAAAATGTTTTTTTGCCAAAAGCAAAGCCTAACAGTTTACATCACCGTACACATAAAATGTTTACAGTGCTGCGCAAAAGTATGGAAACAGGCAAATATCTAGAATATTATTAAAGATATTACAATAAAATTTGTTATATGACCTTTTATGTTGTTTCACCGAATCGATGAAAATATTAAGGTTGCAATACAGCTTCCGGTTTAACCGGAAACAGACTCAAACTTTGAAATTTTAAAAGGAACACCCTACATATTATTATATTTTTGGATTGCTCTTGAAATTTACTTTTAAAAATGTATGAGGTTATATGGGTCTAAAGTAAACCGATTTTGTAAAATTTGAAATTTACATTTTTATGAAAGTTTCAAGCGATATAGCACATTTAAGTGCTTTAAAAAGGCTGTACAGTTTTGTTTGAAATGAAGACTGACTATAAATTAATTAACTTTTTGCGCTAGCTACATTTTTAAAATATTATATAGGGTGTTTTTACGTTTAAAATTTCATAAAAATGTAAATTTCAAATTGTACGAAAACGGTTGATTTTAAACCCATATAACCTTTTACATTTTTTAAAGTATATTTAAAGAACTATCCAAAAATATAATAATATGTAGGTTAGTAAAATTTTAAAGTTTGTCCGTTTCCGATTAAACCGGTTGTCGTATTGCAACCGCAATTTTTTTATCGAATTCGTAGAACACTGTCAAGGTCAGATACTGAATTTTATTGTAATATCTTCTTTAATAGTGTTTTATATATTTGTCTGTTTCTATACTTTTGCCCAGCACTGTATATTTGCAGCATATTATTTAATCACAATAATAAATTCGATTAAATACGGAATAAATGTGCTTGTAAAACTAAACAAATTAATATATTAAATTTTAGGTTAGTTCATTTACAAAAATCCTAATCGTGAAATACAAGCAACATTGTTAAAGTTGCTATTGCTATTGCGACGACATTTTCTCAAAGCATTAACTGATTGATACTTCAGCTGCAGATTACTCAAAACTTACAGAAACAATTAAATTAATTAAAATGTAACTGCAGTTGTGCAATGTTCATTAAGCACTTAGTACCTATTGCAAATCAAATAAATCTACATACGTTTACCAAGAAAGTTTTGTTTATCTTCCTTATATGTTTTATTAAGAAAATGTTAAATAAATCAATGCAAATATACCTAGTCTATTGATTGCTGTATTGTGTTGGTTACGACAGTTCCAGTTTACAATATTATTTGGTCACAGCATTGTTGGCATTATTTAAGTAATTCATTTAAAATATTTAAATTATAAATAAAGAGGGTGACAAGAGTCTACCGTATTATTTGGGTTACTATATTGTTATAAGACTTGGAGAGTCTGCTAACTTAACAAAGTTAGACATAATTACATTATAATGGATTGTACATACAAAATTAACAGTTGTTGGCAACTTTTTGAAACAAAACAACGTTTTTAAACACAGATATTTTCTTAATAATGACTTGTAGAACAAAATTCTAGGTGGTTAATTTTTATATAATTTTACGAAGATTTTGAAGAAGACACTCATAATTTACATACTGAATAATTATTGAGACACATATCAAATTAATATGATTTAAAGGGGAATTACCGTTGGCTGCAGTTTCATAAAAATTTCAATTTCGGTTGGCTACGTGTTATTACTTGTATTGCTAATAGTTTTTGATAAACACAGATTGTTTAAAAACACGACAAAAGGCTTTTAAAAAATAATTGAATTAAATTAAATCAAAACAATGGACAAAACTAACTTAAAAATTTTGTTTCACCCTAAACCAAATAATTTTAACTTTTTTTCAAAACCACTCAACTTCTGAGATTATTAGTGCTTTCATTAATTACAGACTACTTAAATTTATCTAAAAATTACCCATTTAAATAAAGGTCTATCTGTCATTGTTAAAAAGATATTGAGTTTTTAAAATATTTGTAATTTTTTATTTTAGAAATCTAGTTGGCAATTACAGTTTTAGGTCTTTATTTACTTACGTTATTCTACCCAATATTGCTATTAGGATAAAAATTAAATGCTTCAGGAATAACCCAAATATTTGATAAAAAATACCAAAAAGCTATATAAAAAATATTAAAAGGACTATACAGGGTGTGTATAAATTGGCACGTGACGATGTTCTTTGTAAAATTCTAAGTCGAAAATCTTAATCCAAAAATGTTGTACCATGCTTCCTATAGCCTCAGGAACCATTTAAAGAAAAAAAAAAAAATTGGCAACATTGCATACATTGATTTGCGTTTAGACATTTTTTTATCAGCAATTTTTGCTTAGGTATTTACAATTTTTGTTCGAACTGAAAGCCTTCAGTTCGTAAACATAACTGCAAACTTTTAGGTATCGTCTAACACAAACTAGAAATAATTACGAGAAAAACAGAGGTGACAGCTAATGGCAATGTTGCCATATGTATTATTTTCATTCAAATCAGTGATTTACATATTTTCAACACCAAGTTTTGAAAGGAAGAACACAATATCTAGGAAAAAATACTATTCGAAATTTATTTTTATTCCAAATTGCAGCTTTTTCATTTGCAAGTATTAAATAATAACGCTTATTAAAGGACTAAATGTCAAAACTATGAGGACCTCTTGCAGACACAGCAAGCATGGTACAACATTTTCGTATTAAGATTTTCGACTTAGAATTTTACGAAGAACATCGCCACGTGTAGCGCTTCCGCCAATTTTTACACACCCTGTATAAAAAATGCCAAGATTCCATATAAAAAATATGGAATTAGAAAATAAAATGCTGTATTAAAAAATTATGCACATTATATGAGATATTATTAAAGGTTATAAAGATAAAAATAAAACATTACAGGTAATCTATGGTTTTAGAGTTCCTTACTATAAGCGTTTTTAATTTTTCTAAAAGCATTTTGTTATTTCATATAGCGTTCGGTTATTTTATACAGCATTGAAATTTATTATATTACGATTTAATTTACTATGGAGCGTTGTATTAAGCTACACAGCACTGAATTTTATAGCAGTTCCATACAGTAAAAGGAGATTTTTATACTGCAAATAATTTGTTCTCTTGCTTATTTAACTGATTCTCTAACGTTTAGATTTTAAAGCGCTTTTGACTTTTTGTAAAAAACCAATTTTGCAACCTTTAAAGTTTATTGAACTAACCCACATCACAGAACATACACAAACCCAAATGTCAATTAAAATATACAAAAACGTTTTTCGGACATTTGTTGACATAATAAAATTCAATTTATGCAGGTCACGGCACACTTAATAAAAAATTAAATTTTCGTTCAAAAATAATTTGAGGTTATAAAAATTAATTAAAGTGGTGCAGTCGTATTCAAAATTGCTACCGCTTTTCAAAATATAAAATATACAGGGTGTTCCATTTGAAATAACAAAATTAGAGCCATTTCACGGAAGTGAAACAAAAGTGTAAATATGTTCAGAAAATCCGTTTGCATGTCTAAAGTTTCATTTGTGTAAAATCAAAACTAAAGAAAAAAGAGGGGGTAAGTATGATTTCAGTTAGGGTCAAGTGGGCAACAGTGGATCACTTTTTGTTTGGAAGGATATCACTTGGCTCTGAATAGTGTCAGGATGCTACAATTCGGCATGAATGTACTGTAGTTTATGCTTTTTGATTTTACATTACTATTTTTATGAACGATCTAATCTAAAAACAGTTATAAAGCTTTTTTAAAAATTGGGGATTGATCCATCGTGTAGGTACCACAGGGGCGGGAACAGTGGATCGCCCTTCAGTGTACAGTGGATCATGCTGGTACACAGTGGATAACCGCGGGTCAAGCCGAAGAAATGAAACAAGTTCCATTGTAATGAACCCGTCGTCTTTATTTTGAGAATTTTCACTTTTATAAAGAGGTAACCTTAAAATTATAGAATTACTCATTTGGTCTCAAAAATTACGACGTTTCTCACTTCTTTTATAAATCGTATCGACAAAACAGTCTCATTAATATTAAGTGGCCCGTTTGGTGCCAAAAAATCGTACACAGTGGATCATGATCCACTGTCCTTAACTTAGCTGAGCCACTGTGTACTTGACGGCCTTTTTAATCACACATCAAAACACCTAGAAAACCGATGTGTATTTAACGATGAATTTCATATAAAACAATCTTAATTGAACGTAGTTTACATAAGAAATAACAACCAATAAAAATAAAGCAAGGTAAAAGAGTAGAAAAAAAATGTCTTAGCTTAAAACGAAATTTTTGCAGGCCAAAAACTAAATCATTCCACTGCAAAAACACACTACGCCATAGACGCTAGCCGATTAGTTTGAACGAGTTCAGGTCACAAGCGCTATCGACGAGTAAATGTGATGGATAGATATTTCTGTTACTTTTTTGCAAATACCGACTGATTCACTGTAGCCGCCCTAGCCACTGTTGTCCACTTGACCCTACACCCAATATAGAGAAAGTACAGTAATCCCTCCATTTACGCGGGTAATTCGTTTCACAAAAACAGCGCGTAAATGGAGCCATGGCAAGCATGTTTTAAATAGGAATCTATCCCATATTCTTAAATATGTTACTCTTACTGGACTAGAAAAAATTTAATGATTTTTAAAAAATATTTATGTCTATGCAAGAGGTTACTGCAAACAAAAACACACTTTTTGATGTAATTATCATTTATTTACCAGCGTTACTTTAGCAATTAAAATTGGCAATATTAAATTATTCTCTTAAAAAAGGGATAAAAACTTCAAATGTAAAAAATAGATACGAATTCATAGCCTCTAAATGCCCATAACATAAAAAAATATTTGTCGCCCCGGAGGCGGGAAGTCAAATTTTAACGAAAAACCGTGCCACCTTCAAATAGTACTAGTAGATAATTGAAAAAAAAAAATCCACCGCTGTGAAGTGAATCCGCGTAAATGGTGGGATTACTGTATTAACTAAAGTCCTTGATTCTAGTTAACACAGCGCAATTTATTAAAACCGTCCAAGTTTATAATTATGTTGTCCCAATTAAAAAACATGTTGCAAATACTTACTTACACCTGTGCCTGGAATGACGTGAAATTAACTAATCGCAGTCAGTGTTTAATTATCGTTCAAAGGCAGGCTCAAGTGTAACAATATTTCCAAACAAAACACAAAATAATAAAAAGCTGAGGTTAGTTATAGATTTTTGCTGTAGGATTAATGATCAAGATTTTAACGCTATTTCTCTCTTCAAATAATAAAGCTTCGTTTTTCGTTTCGTGCAGCTGCAGAGCTGCTAAACAACTGTGAATTACTTTTTAATTAATATCTACAACAAAAGTCGCACGCTACTGTGTACCGACTAATAATAAGAAAATAAATATTGAAAATAACGCCATAAATAATAAAACGATGTGGATATAAAAAGTAGCAAAAATATTACTATGAAAAGTGTGGGGAACTATGTTCATTACATTTTTGTAATTTTTATTTAAGCCTTTTGAAGAACATAAGAAAAAAATGAACAACAATACTTGGTGTTTATTTTATTTTTTTGTTTCCGTTTTAACTTTTTAACTAAAAGAGTTTGCATTATTGAATTGCGTTAAAGTGCGGTGTTTGGATTGCATCACATGAGTTTTGTTACTTTCGATATAAGAAGTAACGAAAGTCTGTATGTGTGTTTTAGTGAAGGCAAATTACAACATCTGTTCTTTTACTAAATTTTAAATATGTTCATTTTGTTATTTTTCGATAAACGATAATAATATGATATGTGATATTTCCTATCTGGTCTAAATCGATTATTTTGTATCAAATAACCGATTTTCATTAGACGCTGCTACAAACGCAGAAATTGTTAATATTGTCTTAATAACTTAATATATCCAGAATGGGTCTAAAAGACTTTATATTGTATACAGATAAATCAATTTTACATCTCTTAATTTATAAATGTATGTATATCCCAATGGAAAATAAACATTAATTTTTCTATTATATACTAAATTTTTCAGCCAATTAAAATTAATCACAAAAATAACAACAGTACCAATATGTATTTTTTTATATTATCAACGATTATTTTAAATTAGTATCATTAGCTATATTTAGTTAGTATATTTATATTGCTCCTTTTCTTGGATAGAGCAACAGTAGAATCCTTTACATAACAAAGCAATAATACACGAAATAAAAAAATATACGTTCATCCAATCAGTATGTTATGAAAGTATAAACATTTTATAAACAAAATTTTTATATGTGTAAGATATGACGAGACATATATTGCCATATCATAAACATTTTATAGGTCTAACTAAATGATTGTAAAATTGAAATATTTCTATATAGGTACATGTTTACATTTAAAAACTATTAAATATTTCTTTGAATAAACGCGGTAGGTAACATTAATATAAGAGGGGCCTGAAAAAACTGCTTTTTCGGTATATATTTTTTGAGGAGTTTATTGTTTGTGAAAATTATCTTAAGATGGAAGGGCAGTTACAGTTTATGTGGAGGATCTAAATAAAAAGTAAATAATCGTAATCTGTTAAGCAATGTATATTATTAATTAAATAATTACATTTAAGTTTAATAATTCTATTTATAATATACAGTGTGTCCAAAAAGTAACGTAACGGATCAATATCTCGTCTTGTGGCAACTTTACAAAAAAAAGTTTAGAATAAAAGTTGTTTGTGGTAATTTACTACATAACCTAAAATTATTTTCAACTATACACAGTGTTTTGTTTTTGCGTACCGATACGTCACTTTGTTTTCTTAAATAGAACACCCTGTATATTTTGCACTTTTTAGATGCAGACTTAAATTGTCTTTCAAAATGTATGAGGTTTTATGTGCCTTAAATCAATCGTTTTTGAGTTATTTAAGTTTTTATGAAAATTTTGACAGAAACAGGACTCTAAGGAAATATTGATATTTCACAACATAGCAATTTCAGAACGAATTCGTTTGAAAACTTTCAACAATAGTTTCATAGTGATTGCTGACTAGTTAAAATTTTAAAATAATTCGCAGGGTGTTTTTTATGCTCGGTCCAATTGGTTGAACTTTAAACACGGATAAGTCAATTTTTTTAAATAGAACACCCTATATATTTTTACATATTCTTATCGATAACTTAATTACCTTTAAAATTTCTTAAAGGTCTATGATGTCTAAAATTAATATTTCTCGAGTTATTGCGGTTTTCATGATAATTAATTGGCACAAACAAAATATTTAACAGAAATTAATTAGTCGGCTTTGGAAATATCTCGATCATTTGTTTTAAATGTCAAATAACGTTCTATTTTCATCTTTAAGCTATATGTTTACCTGATTATAAATTAGTTTAATAAAAAAACAATAAAATCAAAATTGTTTAATCCACATAAAAGAGGTGGATAGGAAGGCGAAGTACAATTGAATGGCCACCACGCTTTCCAGATTTGTCACCTTTGGACTACTTTTTGTGGGGATACCTCAAAAATAACGTATATAGAGCAAAATCAGAAAATTTAGATGATCTTAGAAATCGAATAATAGTGACAACCGAACAGATTTCAGATGACATTTTTATAGGTACGTTTTAAAATATTGGTACAATAAAAAAATTAGACATCATTTTTCAAAACCGGATTCTTTATGTGCGTTCACATGCATGGTTTAATATATTTAAAATTTATCTTCGGATAATTATTTAACATACAATTTAGTAGCTTTGCCAAGTCTAAACCTATGCTCTCTAGAGAGTGTTTCATGTTGTAACTCGAATTTGAATTAGCCTGTATGGTGAAATATTTATAACATTTATTGCACATACGTACCTATATGTTTTTTTCTACTACCACTAATGTTAATGACTCACCGCACAGCCTGCATGCATAGTAAGTGAGTTCTAAAGCACAGTAAGCAAAACGCACACTTGTAGAAATGTCAAAGTAGGCTTACGTCAAAATTGACAAGACAACGTAATTACTGGGTGTATATTAGCCAACAAGCCGTTACGATCGTAGGTATCAGTGGCGTGCGGTGGGTTTTATTGTAAGGGATGCAGTCGAATATATAAAAAAAATTGTTTTTCCTTAAAAATGTATTTAAATCTTCATCATCCACTTATACATACTTAAATCCCGTAAAATATCATGACAACGTATTATTATTAACTTGTAGCCTACTACTAATTACTTGTAATAATCAGAAAAAAATTAATTAAAAAAAAAAAATGCAACTTTTTACTGATCTGTTATAATTCGTGATGCACATAACTGCGAGAGAAATTCTCATATTTTTAATAAAGCTACACAAAATTGTAACTGATAATTTGAAAAATAAAAAAATAAAATTAAGATGTTGAGCTCTGCAACTTATTAACATAAAAGACTATTAATTTTCAAACTAGCATAAAAAATGTGAGAGCTATGAATGACAGTTTTAACAAACTCTCCACTATGCAGTTGCATATTGCATTCATGTTTAATTAAATCGTATCCAACAATAAACGCTAAGCGCGAACACAATACTACCGCATTACCGGTGTTCGGTGAATGCGTTTTTAGCTGTAGATGCTGTTTTCAAAACAGCATCTACAGATATTATATAGCTCCATGCTCCATCAACTGACACTTAATACGCATGCGTTAACTTCTATATCTCTGATGCTACGAGTCCAGCCCTAGATGCTGAGCGCTTCACCGCATTCACGGCATTAAATGAGGCAGTTAGACCAATGGGAAATATAAGATTTTTTCCCCTTAACTTTAAAACGTAACATTTTATGGACATAATAGTTGAACAATTACTCTTTACAAATTAATTTTAGAAAAACAAATTATACATTACATTAATGTATGAAATATTTCAAAATTTTAAGGGATGCGCCGCATCCAACGCATTCATGGACTGCACGCCACTGGTAGGTATTATGTGTTCGTAGAAAAGGTAAGCTACATAATACGAGTTGTAAAGCAACTACGCACTCGTGGAAATACGCACTTGCCGCTACGCGGCTCCGTGCCTAACTTTTCCACTCGTGCGTAATATGCTTCTTATGGTGCTTGGTGCCTTTCCACGCATAGATAAGAAACATAATATAGATAGGACACTGTGATGTTAAACATTTTGAGCATATGTGGCGCCTCTGTTAATTGGAGTCTAACTAAACTTTTAATTTCTGAAACGCGGGATGCTTGATATGTACAAATAAACGATTTTCAAACTCATTTGAGTGTGATTATGGGTTGTTTTAGCAAAACATTATATGTATACAAAAATCATAAAATCACATTTTAATTGATTTAGGCCACGTTTAGGCGTATTATATGTTTCTAAACCTTAAGCACATTATTATGAATAAGCCTGTGAGTTTAATTTTAAAAATTTGCTTGCACAGAAATAACAAATTCACAATTTTTATTGGAATTTCTTTGATGCAATTCGAGGATTAATTAAAAAAATGGCTGGTTATAATATAAAAAATAGGAAACACATTATAAACTACAAAAGACACAACTATATAAAAAAATATTTTATTTTGGCAGTAAGAACAATTTATCTTTTTGTACAATAATAAAATATTACATTTATATCTAATATTAAAATTACATTAATTCTAGATACTTGCTGACATAACTTCTATGACAATTCTTGACAGTGCAGATCATTCCCACCATGATGAAAAAAGAAGCGTAAAATAGCACACACAGCACAATTTGTCTTTAAAAATAAATCATAAACAACAAATTAAAATTATTCAAACAGCAATACTGTCTTTATCTATGCAATACTGAACTATGTTCTTTATCTATGTACTGAACGACGTGAACGACTTAAACATGTTTTGTGCACAGAACATAGCTAACACAGAACATACACAAGCAGAATGGAAATCTCCTAGTTACAAAACAAAACCGTAAGGCTGCCATCTGGTTAGATCGCTCTGAACTATTTAGCAAAGAAATGAACCGTAGCACGTTACTTTAGCGCCCAATTCATAAGGTTTGTTCAAGCAGGGCTATATACAATCCGACGAACTGTCGGGCATGTGTAGTATCGATACTGCGCATGCTCTGACCGTTCGTCAGATCGTACATAGCCCTGCTTGAACAAACCTATACCTAACTTAAATATTTCAAATAAAAAATACATATATATTCATTTAAAAACAATATAAAACTGTTTTAATGAATTACTAAAACATTATATTATTCGACTATAAATTAAAATAACAAAAAATAAACGAAAATTAAGACAATCACAAAAATATATTCATAATACTGTAGTACATAGCACTATAACATCGTTAACAAATAACAAAAAAGGAGCATATAATTAATTAGTCATCATTATGCTGACTGATCATTTTAAATGGATAAAATCATAGTAAACATTTGTTTTGTGTGGTTTACAATATCGCCTTACATTTTTTATAAATTGATAATTATTATTTTTACAGCAAAAAGATCAGTCTCGCACATTACATACTATTTTGACATTTTTATGCTAAAATGAGATAATAATGATCTACAACGGATTATTAAGAAAATTATAAATGTTTTTAAATATGAAAATGTATTTTGAATACAGATTTGAAAGTTAGACATTTTTTCTTTCTTGATTCTCCCAAAACAATTATATTTAGTTGAGTACTTTATACTAAAAAAAAACACTATAACTATTTGACTTATTAACGAATACATAACAACATTTATTCATTTATTATACAGCAAATATAATAAAAGCATTTATATACCCTTAAACATATAATAATAGATCATTGTTCACAATGAGCAATTAAAATTAAAATTACAAAGAAATCAAATTAATGTATTATGTATAACCAAAAAAATGTAAAAAAAACACAAAGGTCTGAAGTATGTAATCCTTCAAACTCCACCTCCTTTATCCCATTTAGGCTTTACAATTTACCTCGGCTCATCACATTTAAAGCGGCACCAACACTTGTACTAAAGACCTGTGCACACGCTGATACCTTTATTTTCTTAATTTTGGACGGATAAGCATGAAACTCATTTAATTTTGGCATTATTCTAAGCTTACCGAATTTGCAAATCCTAAAATGTCTATTAACCATTGCTGGGTCTTTTCCTGTAATTTTAGGATTTGCAGTAGCCACAACCCAATTATTGTACCGAGCAGGCTCGCGATGGGGATCAGGGAAATTGTGCATGGTTTTTTCTGCAGTTTATAATGCAACATTTTGTTTTCATGTTTAATGTTTTCTTAACTTTTTAAAAATATTTTATATTACGCAGATGAAATTTTTACTTTTCACTTTATAATAAATGACAGGTGACGCCCGGTATCTATATTCATTTTAAATTTAAATTTCTGCGCTACTGTGTTAGCAACCAATCATAATAATGTGTGTGATTGTTCCCCTACTTAAATTAATGGAATCTGTAACTATTTTAAACATTTTCACTAGCGCCACCTGGATAGTCCGCTTGGTACTAAATCGAAATACGGAACAGCATTGCATATAGCAGTTCCACCCCCCTGATAGCTAATATAGAACACGAAGTTCCTAAGTAACGACTGGTCCCGTACATCGCCATCCCTTGTCAGGGAGGGGTACTAAAACGCGGGAATTTTGAACGCTCCTGTGATTTGATTTTTAATGTTTTTGAGAATCACAATTACTAATTAATTTTGCTGTCGGAAGATTTTCATTGAATAGCAACAAGTCTTAATGTTTTTTTTACAAAATGACCAAATCTTTCAAATTAACATTTAGACTCGCCATAATAAAAACCCTTGAACAAAATTAAATAGTAATTGCTTGCGAAATTTAAAGAGAAATAGTGATGCAATAAAACAATAAATAATATAACATACATATATTGTAGGAACAGGACAATACAATATTTACAATAGAGAACAATTTATTTGCTCTATAAAAATCTGATTGCAATATAGAACTACTATACATAACATTCCAAAGGATACACAGGTTAACAAAACGCTCTAATACATTAAAAACGCAAACTGATAAATTTAAATGCTATATAAAATATCCTAATGCTACATGAAGCAATAAAATGCATTTGGTAAAATTTAAATGCTATATAATATATTTAATTTTAGTGTTCCATAAGATAGGACCAAATTTTAGTCATTGCTAATGCATATTGCTATGAGCCCTCTGTTTAGTTCAGTAAGAGAGTTTTTAAATGCTTTAAGCATAGTGGTATAATTGATACAATATATAATGTAAACAATTTTGTTACACATGTATACTTTTTTATACAGCATTTTGATATTTTTAATACAACATTTAAGTTATTTTCATAAAGCAATTTATTATAACAAATGCAAATTAGAATCATGGACACTTAAAGACAAAATCGTAAAAATACATGAAATATATACGTTTAAGCTTCAAGAGAAAAATGATAAATATTATGTTGTAAATAACGACTAGTAGAATGTTTGTGAATAAACAGATCTACGGATATCCTTCCGTTTTTTAAATATTTATTTATTCACTTATTGAAGTACCGGCATAACATAATTAAATAACACCTTTAACAACCATTACGGAAAATCGTTACAAACAGTACGATAGTACTGGCTAAAAATCACAAATTAATTCAAACACTGTATATAGTCCTACAAACGTCTCTTTAGACGTTGGTTAAACAACATATATGCTGCCTTTTGCAAACAATCTGGTTTAACAGGGAGCTCCTGCTTTCCAGATAACAGCCTGTTAAGTTTATTAATATAATTATATATTAAAAAATTACAAAAACTAGATATTAAAGTATCAATGAAATTATCAGTGTGACTACACCGTTCAAAATTGAAATGTACATGTTTTATAATGAAGGAATGTAGTAGAACTGAAATTCGTTTTTTATGTAAAATTAAAGGCAACAAAAAATTTGCGTAGTTGTACATACTACATAAAACGTTAATTAAATTAATGGAACAATATTTAAGTCTAATATTTTCATCCAGTTCTTTCAAAGAAATAAATGCATGTGCTACAGAAAGTTCACCTGAATGTAAAATATTGTGTAAACAAACGGCACAGTTCAAAAACTTAGGTAACACATTTTTTGCAACAAATCCACTCACATACCCTATTGCAGATAATTCTAAAGGTTTTGCTGGCTCAAAGTTTTCAGGAACAGCTGGTGGGATCCAATCTTCAGGTTCTGGAGATTGTGCGACACCCTGTGTAACGAATTGTTGTAGTGGAACCAGAAGTGACTGACAATCGTCTTTTTCACAATTTGACCCAGGAGAATGGACCGTGGCAAAGTTGTTGACCAGTAAAGTTTTAAAAAATGGCCCAAATGCTGCGCATGTAGGATTTGTATTCCTAACACCATGCTGACGCACTTGGCCAAAAAAATTTTCCAGTGGATCTTGGTTAAACACCCTGGCAGCAAAAGTTTCATGCCCAAGATTTTTTAGGGTTTGTTGGATTAACTGAAACCCTTTCACAGTAGTTACCCAATTATCTATTACAGGGGGTTTGCTGCGATCAGATGGTTTTCGTGGAATAAATTTTAACGTTTTTAAAACCTTGATTGCTTTGTACCAAAATTTCACGTGTTCTGATTTCCTTGAAACAGGCAATTGCAAGCGCTTTCCTCTAGCACGATAACCAATGCCTCCATTCACACTGTCAAACAGTTCATCGAGAAACAAACACAAATCAGCAGTATCCTGAGCTTCAGGTACCATCTTCCGTAAACCCTCTACACTTTGAGATGCACTGCGGCTCATCAAAGTCATGGCAGCTGCAACAGATCTACTAAAGATTTGAGAGCACATAGAAACTTTCATTTTTCTGATTTTCTTGGGAACTACATGATAATCGGTAAGTTTGGGCATTACTCTCAATTTTCCACTGCTACTATCTATATGGTAAGCATCTTCAATATGGGACCATTTTGCCAGTTTTGCCTTTCCATCAATTTGATAACTCAAGTTTTTCGTTAATAGGTTGTTGCGCAAGCATTTTAAAAGATGGGGTGGATCAAATAATGGTATAATCATATCTCCATCGATGCGTATTATATCATTATGCTCAATTACATTATTAATATTAGCATTCCGCACAGTCTCATCCTTAAGCATTTTTATAGCTTTGACATTTGTTGCGCCTTGGTCACACACTGAAGCTATAATATTGAGACCAGCAGCTCGAGCTGCCCTAACGATGCCCTTATAGAAACGCACAATGTCAGCTGCTGTTGCGGTGGATTTACAAAACTTGTAGGCAACAGGTTGCTTCCATCTTTTAAAAATGCCACGCAACATAAAAACTTGAACGTGGTCAGCTATGTCTAAAGTTCGGCGACAACCATCATCCACAAGCCCTTCTACAAAATTTTGATGTTTGAGAAAATGAAAATAAGGCTGTATTGCCATTTCATCGAACAACAGGACACAATGTTTATCTCTTTGTCGCATTTTAGCTGCTTGCAAATTCAGATTTCTAAATACCGGCTCACAGATTCCAGGATAAACAGGAACAACAGATAATAATTTTCGAAGAAGATCTGGTGACGGCAATGCAAATATTTTTGACAAAAATCTATATCCTTTGGGACTACGTTTGTATAATGCCAAAGCCAAAATCTTGTCCTCTAAGGTATAGCTTCTACCTTTTATCTTCTTAGGAGCATTTTCCAATTGGGACTGAATAAACCGAGTTACAGTTGGTGTTAAATTTTTGGTCAAAGATTGGAAATTATCACTTTTGGAAAACTTATTTGCCAGATTTAAACGCCTTTTAAATGATAGGTTACGTCTTTGAAGCCGTTTAACATGTTTTCGAATTTTGGCTGCTTCTTGATAAAACACTCTTGCTTTGGGCTGAAGTTCCCCTATTTGAGTCACTCCCACAAGACTAAGAAGCGGACCTAATAAAGAAAAAAAACATTTTATTAATAAAACATTCTACTGAGTATAAATTTATGTACACATTGTTTTCATGAAAATGGATAGCAATTTCTTTAATGAGCTGTCAATGTATTAGTATTTTTAGATCAATGTTTTTTTGACTTGAAACATGGCTATGTTAAAGTTACTCATCTATTTACACATCCTGTACACATAAAAATAATAAAACACTTACGTTTCACTAAACTCTTTGCTGGATGTGGTGTGAGCATACTTGGGCTTTTGGACACTGTAAAAAATCCACCAATGAAATCATCTTATTATAAGCTAACCCAAAATTATTGTATTACATTAATAGCATATAAATAATACCTGGCATAGATCTAAACACCTCCTCAATGTGATAAGACCCTTGTTGAGATGAAGTTGAAGGAACAATGTCATCTGAAAATTATTAAATCTCAGCTTTAACTTAAAACAAGCGGTAAAACATGATTCTATTTTTTAACTTATTTTACATACACTAACCTTCCATGTGCTCTTGCTTTCTTTTCTCCTCTTCGCTTGCATATCTGTGTTGTCTAGGAGATAAATCGGTTTCAAATGGAACAGTAATATCATATATACATGAAAGTGCAGCTTCCGAAGTTGCTGTCAACTGAAGTGGCAGTGATACAGTTGAAGATGGGGTTGAGCTTAAACTGCATGAGCTGCAAGAAGCTCTTGGTTGAACAATACCTGTCAATATAAAGTTATTTGTTTATATGATGTTATGCAAGTACAATTTTTAATAATAATTTGATATAAATAGGAGTAAAAATGTTAACTCACCAGGCAACTGTAAGGTCGGAATAGCATTTACTGTAAGTTTGAAATTTTCAAGTACAAAATTATTTTCAAAATGAGCATGGCATATCCGCTTGGAAGGATAGATATTGTTTGTCGGAAGACTGGATAAACTGGTATTTCCACATGCTGCAACCCAATGTTTAAAGCGCTGAAGGTCTGTTTTTGGGTTGGGAAAAGTGTGCATGTGGCCTCCTTTAAAACTGCAACCATCTACTACACACTTTCTATTGATATTCATTGTTACTGATAAGCTCTGATATTATTAGATCGCAAAATTCATAAATGGTGGCAGAGAATGTTTTACTTTCTCGATGCAAGCGTAGTTAATTTCTAATAAACTTCAAATGAATACCATATCCCATAAACAATTTCGGCGGCAAGTAGTTAATGCATTGGTGGCGGAAAAATTAGTATCACTAAAACGCCCTGCAAATAATGCCCAATTACTAGAAATAAAAAAGCACAAGCCTACAGTATCCAGAGATCTGAATTCTACTTACCAATAACAGCACGGTTCAATCATTGTAACGTTAACTAGTGTAAAAATTTGATTTAAACATAAATACTTTAAAAATGTGTAAACAATTTTATTTTTGTAGTATGTATTTTGTATGTATTTGGTAGTATATAGTGTTTTTTAGTTTGGTACGGGAGAGGGGGTTGGCAGGACTAGAGGCTGGCAACAGGAGGAAAAACGAGCAGTCTGAACGGGGAGTTCGAGACTGCAACAGGGCACGTGTAGAGTGCAGCTAGTTGGGTTACAGTTAAAGAAGTAAGACTTGATTTACAAATGGTTAATTGTTTAGTGTTTATTTAAAGTTTGAGAATAAATAAAAGGATTAAAAGAATAAAGTGAACTTTCTTTACACATCAGAAGTGGGATTTTCTGTGATATTCTGACGATTTTATACGTTACGAGAAACTACGCAGTATTCAATGACTTCGCAGTTTGCGAAAAATATGGACGCCGATAAAATGGCTGCGGGTAGTGAATCGTGGGTACCTAGTGCGACATCGACAAAGTTAGGTCCAGAGGATCAGGACTCCAGTGATGAAGGATCCTGTAGGACCACGACGAGTGGACAGGGAAATAGTAACAAGAAATGCGTAGGGGAATACCCCACCGGAGAATTAATGTCCGTGGTTGCGGCGCAGGCGCAGTCGATCAACGAGTTAATGGCTGCAGTTACCAACGTTACAGGCCTTGTCGGACAGATGGCGGCGGGAACGACAAATGACAACGCGCTAAATTTTCAAGTGATGCCGGATTTAAACCGAAACATCGGTACATTCACCGGACTTGAGGGCTCAATGAGAGCAGAGGAGTGGATCGGGGGTGTAAACGCGACGGCTAGGTTGTTCAGATGGCCGGAAGCGATAAAATTAGAAACAGCCCAAACGAACCTTCGGGGTGCAGCGCTGGATTGGTATCTTGCACGTCGGGGCGAAATTAGAGATTGGAACGATTTCGAGGGCAAGTTCAGAAGAACCTTTATACATGCGAGTACACTATCGGAAAAGTGGGACAAAATGAAACAGAGAAAGCAAAAGCCCGGAGAAAATACGATGGCTTATTTCCTGGAAAAACAAAAACTGTGTAGTAATGTTAATTTAACGATGAGCCAAACAAAGGAAGAGATACTGAAAGGACTATACGCGAAGGAAGCAGCTGCCAATTTAAGTGTGGCCGCACACTATGACCTCGAAGAACTTTTAAAAGATATCATGACGTGGGAACGAATGCGCGGGAATGATACGACAGCGATGAGAGGCGCGTCATCGGGCAACAGGACGAGTCCCCCAGTGCCAACGTATAATGAAAAAGGAGAACCCCGATGCTTCAAATGTAATCAGTTTGGACACATAAAACGTAACTGCCCAAGAGTGGTACGACAAACGGAAAAAAGATCGGTGTTAACTGTGGTGTCGCCTCTAATAGAACCAAATTCGGGGTCTAAGTTTATAAAAAGGGTGAAAATAAATGGACGAGTTAAAGTGTCAGGGCTGATTGACTTTGGGAGTGCGGTGTGTACCATACGGTCGGACTGTGTGGACAGACATAATTTTAAATTAAGCCAGGGTGAGTTGGCAATCTATGCATTCGGAAACATGTCGAAACCGGCACTAAAGTGCACCGAAAAGGTAGAAACAATTTTAGAAATTGACGGCGTAACATCGGATGTGGTGTCGTTATGGAAGGTGCCGGAAACAGCGCAGGATGTGGACGTGTTAATAGGACGACCATTTACAGAACAAACACATATTGCGTATGCCAAAATTAAAGATGTGCTAACTTTCGGTTACGCGGACCAAGACCCGTTTCGTGAATTAAAATTAGAAGTGCCGGATATGCGTGAAAACATAACGGTGAAGGACAATTTTTGCATTTCGCCAGGGACAATTAATTTAATTAAGATAGGACTGGACAATAACGGGGGTGATACGGTTGAGGTGCAGGTCCGGAACACCAGTGCAAAAGAAATTGTACTACACGACGGCGAAATTATCGGTAAATTACCGCGTGATACGAACAATACTGAAGTTGTGAAAGATATGTGTGCAATGGTATCAGAAGAACATAAAACTCGACCATGGAGTAGGATCGAGCCAAACCAACTGAAGGTGGACAAGACGTTGACTAAAGTACAAGTTAATGAATTGGTGAATTTGCTGAATAAGTTCCGGGAGTGTTTCGCGTTAAGTTTGGACGAACTAGGTGGTACAGACTTGGTAGAAGTTGATATAAAAGATTCAGGTGTGCCAGTCCGTTGCAAACCGTACAGGACGTCTGCTAAAGATCGAGAAGAAATAAATAAGATTGTTAGTGAATACCGAAGAGTAGGTATAGTTACTGATACAAATAGTGAATATGCATCGCCAGTGTTACTAGTTAGTAAAAAGAACGGTGAAAAAAGAATGGTAGTTGACTATCGAAAACTGAACCTACAAACAGCCGCAATAAACTATCCAATCCCAATATTAGACGAGCAGTTTGAGACGTTAGCTGGCAGCAAAATTTATACGATCCTGGATCTGAGTAATGGGTACCTTCAGGTGCCATTAACTGAAGAAGCTAAAAATAAATCTGCTTTTATTACTGAAGATGGAAGCGGTATGTTTCAGCGAATGAGTTTTGGACTTAGGAATGCTCCGTATGAGTTTCAAAGACTAATGAATATAGTTTTGAAAAACTTGCGTAACAAATTAGTGGTAAACTATTTGGATGACATACTAATTCCGGCGAGAGATTGGACCGATATGCTATTCCGATTGGAAGGTGTTTTGAGAGCTCTTAAGGAGGCGAAATTAACGCTAAAGTTGTCAAAGTGCGAATTTGGTAAACTCGAGGTTGAATATTTGGGCTTAGTAGTTTCGGCACAGGGTGTGCGACCAGGAATTGCAAAAACGGAAGCGATCAGAAAATTCCCTACGCCGAACAACGTACCAGAGATTCGCAGGTTCATAGGACTAACCGGGTTCTTTAGAAAATTTATTGAAAACTATGCAGTGCGGGCGCGACCTCTAACTCAGTTAACAAGATCCGAAGTGAAGTTCGTATGGGAGAAACAGCAGCAAATTGCATTCGAAGATTTAAGGACAGCACTTGTTCGCCAACCAGTTTTGAAGTTGTACGACCCAACATCATACACAGAACTGCATACAGATGCATCATCAGCTGGACTAGCGGGTGTGTTGTTACAAGCCGGGGAAGATAAAAAACTCAGACTTGTGTATTGTGTATCCAAAAAAACTACTGACGTTGAAGCTTTGTATCATTCGAGTAGGCTCGAACTATATGCCATAGTGTGGTGCGTGGAAAGATTACGTTCGTTTCTATTACCTATAAATTTTACTATCGTGACTGATTGTGCCTGTCTCATTCACATAAATGAGAAAAAGACCGGAAACGCACAAATCGCGAGGTGGCTTAACACCTTAAGTGAATATTCATATAAACTGGTGCATAGGCCCGGGAAAGTTATGAAACATGTAGATGCCTTAAGTCGAGCTCCGACAGAAGAAAAGTCTGACACGACCGACTATATCATTGACAAACGGTTAAGTGCAAGTGTATTCCAATGTGTTGGCGAGGAACTTTGGATTGAGTTGGTACAAGCTGGCGATGAACGTTTACGACGGATTATCGAGTTGTTAAAGAAGGCTGTACGTACGAAGGATGAAGACGCTCAGGTTAAAGACTATGTATGGGTAGATGGTCGCTTGTTCAGAGAGGTTTTGGTGAAGAAAGAAAAACGACGACTTTATGTACTACCTGATAGTATGCGAAAAAGCATTACCGTTCGTTACCATGATTTGATGGGACACTTTTCATTGGACAAGACCGTAGCCAGAATATTAAAGCACTACTGGTTTCGAAGCATGCGGAGATACGTTAAGTATCATATTGGTGGATGTGTGGAGTGCTTATTTTCCAAGGTACCAGGGGGAAAGAAACCAGGCTTGTTACACCCAATACCACCACCAAAGAGGCCTTTCGAAAGAATACATATGGATCATTTGGGACCATTCCCAGTGACGGATGATGGAAACGCGTATTTGTTAATAGTAACAGACGCCTTGACGAAGTTCGTAAAAATTTACCCAGTGCCAGATACGAGAAGCAACACAACGACTAGGGAAATAGAAAAATTTGTTTTAGGTTATGGATTACCCAAAATTATTGTAAGTGACCGAGGAACGGCATTTACAGGGGAAGAATTTAGGAAGTTTACGGACACAAATGGGATCCACCATACCCTAAATAGTGCCAGACACCCACAGGCAAATGGCGCTGTAGAAAGATGTAATCGAATAATCCTACCAATGATGATGTCTACGCTGGATGAGAATGTTTGGGATCAACACGTTTCGGAAATGGAACGAGATATGAATACCGCTGAAAACAACACAACAGGACATTCTGCCTTCGAAGCATTGTATGGATTCACACCAAGATTCTATGATGGAAAAATGAGAGAAGTCACAGGGACGAAGGATGACGAATGGAGACCACCACCAAAAATACAAGCTGAAATTAGAGAAAATATCATAAATAAACAAGTGGGCCAGAAGGAACAATATGACAAAAAAAGATACATGGGCGTGAAATATCAGATCGGAGACATTGTAGTGGTGAAAATCAACCCAGTTGCGACGGGCGAGAGCACGAAGACACAACCACGATACAAGGGGCCGATGGTGATTACTGGAATTCTTCCTGCTGATACTTATCGAATTTCGCAGGTGAACAGCGGCAGAGGCAAACAAGGGCTAAATACCACCGCTCATGTTTCTCAAATGAAAATATATAAAAACCATGAAGATGACAAAGACGATCTCAGTGGGACAGACAGTGATGAGGAGTTGCCGGAGGTTCCGAAAAGAAGAGTTCGGATGCCAGCAAAATACAACGAATATGTACTGTAAATTAATGCATGTTTATTTTTGTTTTGTTTTGTGATGACGATGAGGACATTGTCATGGCCAGGATGGCCGAGTGTAAACAATTTTATTTTTGTAGTATGTATTTTGTATGTATTTGGTAGTATATAGTGTTTTTTAGTTTGGTACGGGAGAGGGGGTTGGCAGGACTAGAGGCTGGCAACAGGAGGAAAAACGAGCAGTCTGAACGGGGAGTTCGAGACTGCAACAGGGCACGTGTAGAGTGCAGCTAGTTGGGTTACAGTTAAAGAAGTAAGACTTGATTTACAAATGGTTAATTGTTTAGTGTTTATTTAAAGTTTGAGAATAAATAAAAGGATTAAAAGAATAAAGTGAACTTTCTTTACAAATGTCCTTATAAAACTTGGAATCGTTGGTGAACGTATGTATCACCTGGTGTCACGAGTCCAGCTCAATTCCACCGAGCGCCAGCAATAGCTACATCAAAAATATGTCTGCGTCTGCTTTTTATGTGCCTGTAAGAGTTAAAAAGATGGTTTTAACAAAATGTTCAATTACACATCACATGAACCGAAAAAAAAAAAAACAAAATCCGCACCACTACGCAAAAACGCATAAGCGGCGTTCTTAAAAGTCTTCGTCTACCGCTGCTGCATACGTTACAAGCATAGAGTGACAATGTCAGCAGTGCACATGCAATACACTGCTTTTCGCGGTATTGTCCCCACTCACAATCTCAACGGCAATGCGTGGCAAATTTGAATTCGAAGTAAAATTATGCTAAAATACCAACAGTATTATTAAATGTAACAGATTTTCTTGCTTTTCTAGACCGCTTAACAAAATGTGTACGTAATAAAGTATGCATTAAGTAGCGATTAACAGAATGACGCAATGATGGTCAGTGAGTGCCAATTTGGTGTAGGGGTACATCAAATACTCGATGCGGTTCTGTACATCCGCAACGATTGTATGACGTACCCCATACAGACTGCAGATCAGTACTACTCTTTTTCTATGAGTACTACTAACAATATGAAAATGACTATTTAAAATAATTGTTCTCGTTCGAAGATTTTACATTGCTTACTGGAAGCACGAGATTGACTTTCAATACCGCAAACCCCGGTCATGCAAAATTATATAACATGTTCTGTGCTGGCAACCCTAGTGCAGCATATTTAAAATTTGGGGCGTTTTTTCGACCCACTATTTTTTTTTAGACGTATTATTACCCTACAAGATAAATCACTAGTTACACAAAAAAATTCTATACTTTTATAAACGCAATATAAAAAGTAATAAGTACTCACCTTTTACACAAACAATGCAATTACAGGGTGACAATAAAAAAATGACCTCTAGCAAAAACTTCATAAAATTTTTATTCTTCAACAAAACAAAATTTTATCAACAAAAAACAATAAACAACAATTTTGACTATAACATACTCAACCGGTTTCGAAGTGGCCTCCTTGCGCGTCTCGGCAGAGCACCAAACGCTTCCGAAAATTTTCTGCCGCGCCACACACCTCTTCCGGTGACAATCGGTCCCATTCCCGGCGCAAGGAACGCTTCAGCGCCTCCAAACTTTTGTGGGGCTTCGCGCAGGCCCTGGCCTCCAAAATGGACCAGATGCTGTAGTCCATCGGATTGAGATCCGGCGAGTAGGGCGGCCATTCCGAAGACGCGATGAAGTCCGGAAAATGAGCTTTGCACCAGTCCTGAGTCATTTTCGCCCTGTGAGCCGGCGCTGAGTCCTGTTGAAAAGTCCAATACGCATTGCCGAAGTGCTGTTGAGTCCACGGGAGTACGGCAGCCTCGAGAATGTTGCGGCGATACACTTCTTGGTTGATTTTGACCCCCTCTTCCACAAAAACGAGGGGGGTCTTGCCGCTGGCGCAAATTCCGGCCCAAACCATCACGGCCGCAGGATTTTGGCGGTGTTCGACGATGGCCGACGTGCCGGGGGCCTCCGCGGACCAGGTCCTGTCGTTCTGGTGATTGTGGGCTTGTTCGACGGTGAACAACTTCTCATCCGTGAAGAGAATTTTGTCCTACTGAAAAGGAGCGTGGCGACGAAGAAGTTGTTTGCATTTCTCAAGTCGTACGCGTTTGTTGTCGCCGGTGAGCAGCTGAACTTTTTGGAGCTTGTAGGGCTTGAGATGGAGATTCTCTTTGGCTATTTGGCGGATTGATTCGCGATTGATACCAGTCTCACGAGCGATTTTTCTCATGGAGACCCTCGGATTTCGCCTGACACGCTCTCGAACGCGCTCCCGGTTCTCGACGGTTCTGACAGTGCGCTTTCTGCCGCTTCCTGGACGGCGACCAGTATGGCCGAGCTCTTCAAACCGCTTGATGGTTCGCCGGACATTGGACTTGTCGATACCGAGCATTCGCGCAATGTCGATCGGACGCTTTCTCAGCTCATGTAACGTCAAAATTTTTTCTCTTTGGTTTGACATTTAACAAAAACAGCTGAAATGTGTAAAAACCATGGAAACAGAAGTACTTATAACGGAGAATCGAATAAAAACGATAAAAACTTCAAACTACAAAAACATTCGTGATAAGACCAAAAACAATTTGGTTGTCAGTTTTTTATTGTCACCTTGTACAAGCAACCATGCCTGGCGCACTGAGGTGGGATGACGTTGTACGATGTCGAAGTGTCAAAAATAGTTAGACTCCAATTAACAGAGGTCGTCTTCATCGCCTGTGTGACAAGGATAGATAAAAAATTAGAAAGAAATGAAAAGCCGCCGCGGCAATTTTTGGTGGATGTTTGGTTTCCAAGGTGGTTTCGTTGTTTTTTCGTTTAGTCCACAAAACATGTTTAAGTCGTTAACGTCCGTCGTTCAGTACATAGATAAAGAACATAGTTCAGTATTGCGTAGATAAAGACAGTATTGCTGTTTGAATAATTTTAATTTGTTGTTTATGATTTATTTTTAAAGACAAATTGTGCTGTGTGTGCTATTTTACGCTTCATTTTTCATCATGGTGGGAATGATCTGCACTGTCAAGAATTGTCATAGAAGTTATGTCAGCAAGTATCTAGAATTAATGTAATTTTAATATTAGATATAAATGTAATATTTTATTATTGTACAAATAGATAAATTGTTCTTGCTGCCAAAATAAAATATTTTTTTATATAGTGTCTTTTGTAGTTTATAATGTGTTTCCTATTTTTTATATTATACCCAGTAGGGTTTGTCGGTTTTTAAAAATCGGTTTTGAAAAACCGGTTTTTTTGAAAAAAATTATGTATTCGAAAAGCCTAGATTAGACACGTAAAAAATAAATATCTTCATAAAAATCTGTGCACTTCTGCTTCATTTGCAAAATCCAAAAACCATTGTTACAAAAAAATCAAACGTATTTCCGCTGGCTTCAAGAACCGATATAGTCAAGTTTTCGGAAAAAATATTATCTAGAATTTACCCAAATTCGGCTGTAGAATTGGAAACAAATTTCGATGAAGATGAAGATATTATTAAGGGTTTTTGGATTTGCTGTTTTTGTTAAAGGTTCCTCGATAAATCTAAGAATTGATTTCTCCATCTCTTCTTTCAAGACATTGTTGTTTTCATTAAAGGCAGAATTTGCAGTATTTGAATCAACTAATAAAAGAATAAAGAATTTGGGCACACTGTTTGAAGCTTTAAAAACAGTAAGACGCAGCTCAATAGTCAGCGAACCAGTGTTTTCTGTATCTGGTAATTTTGTATCTCAAATACGAACCAGATTAAGTCATGATTCCGTAAATGTTTTGTGTTTTTAAAATCATGTTTTCTAAAGAAAAAAGCAAATTTAAAAAAAAATGCTATTTATGGTTTGTTGGAAGTTTAGAATTTAATTTTTACTTGTTATCTTATTATTTGGTTTTATTTGAAATTTGTTTTATATTTTATAAAATTATGAAATATAAATTATTTCATTACGTTTTAATTGTTTTTTTTTAACTATTCGAAACCGGTTTTAACCGGTTTTTTTGGAAAAACTGGTATTCGAAAACCGGTTTTTCAAAAGTCGGTTTTTGTATAAACCCTAATACCCAGCCATTTTTTTAATTAATCCTCGAATTGCATCAAAGACATTCCAATAAAAATTGTGAATTTGTTATTTCTGTGCAAGCAAATTTTTAAAATTAAACTCACAGGCTTATTCATAATAATGTGCTTAAGGTTTAGAAACATATAATACGCCTAAACGTGGCCTAAATCAATTAAAATGTGATTTTATGATTTTTGTATACATATAATGTTTTGCCAAAACAAACCATAATCACACTCAAATGAGTTTGAAAATCGTTTATTTGTACATATCAAGCATCCCGCGTTTCAGAAATTAAAAGTTTAGTTAGACTCCAATTAACAGAGGCGCCACATATGCTCAAAATGTTTAACATCAGTGTCCTATCTATATTATGTTTCTTATCTATGCAAGCAACCACAGAACCGCAGAACAATGTTGAATTTTTGATTATATTTTGTGATTTTCACATGTTTTGAAAGACTTGAGCGTGCAACTAGATAAAATTTGAAATTATTTTGTTGTATACCGGTAAGATTGTTTTCTACTTTGTAAATAATTATTTTTTTAAATCAGCGCCTTGCCGTGTCAGGGAGGGAAAGTAAAAACCTAAGGTACACGCTTGCCTATCCCGCTTCGGGTACCCTGGTTTTGTGGACTAAACGAAAAAACAACGAAACCGCCTTGGAAACCAAACATCAACCAAAAATTGCCGCGGCGGCTTTTCATTTCTTTCTAATTTTTTATCTATCCTTGTCACACAGGCGATGAAGACGACCTCTGTTAATTGGAGTCTAACTATTTTTGACACTTCGACATCGTACAACGTCATCCCACCTCAGTGCGCCAGGCATGTTTCCACGTGAGAGTAAACTACTCTCGATAGCAGCGTCGCCAAGGATACAGCCCCTGAGTAACTCGCGATTGGCTGTATCCTTGGCGACGCTGCTATCGAGAGTAGTTTACTCTCACGTGGAAAGGCACCATTACAACTCTTGTTCTTGTTATGTAATATACTATTAATGTATGTATGTATATGATGCTCTAAGGATATACCTGTATTATATTTAATGTTTAAGTAAGAAAATCTTGTTATTCTTTATGAAAAAAACAACTCTTCCTTATTTCCGTAGAAATGCCCTGAAAATGTAAAGGCCAATCTTTAGTCTAAAACTCATTTTTACAAAACAGCTTTATTTAAAGCGCACTCTCTGTTTTTTTCTCGGTTTTTTAGGACTTATTTTACGATGGAAACAATCTAGCTTACGCATTGGATATCGTTCCGATCGGGTTGGTTGTTTCGTTGTTTCAAATGCCGTATTTGTATTCCACGAACTACCAGTTTACACGGGTAATGATTCAAGAATTCCTAATTCACAATCGTGATTCACGACCCGTGTCAACCAGGCTTAAGGTTTATTTGTTAAATTTTCGCGTATCGCCTTTAATTCTATATGGCATTTTCGTATTTGTGTGCGTAAGTTTAATCAAGTACAATATTCTTACAAATTTTGTTTTGTGGTTTAATATGGAAAAATACGTTGCTCTAAGCTTAAACTATTTAAAATGAAATGACTTTAATAAATTATAGTACCGCCATCCTATATTTTTGATTTGGGTTTTTAAATTGGTTTTGATTAATTTGACATAATAGATTTATTTATTTATTTTTTATTATTTGTTTCATGTTGTTTTACATTTCATTTTCTGGAGAGTAAAGTTTTTAAGTTTCTTATATGTTTCGAATTTTATTACTGATAAAAAGTTTTAATAAATGCAATAAAAGGCTTGGTATACGTTCACTCCGAAACTTCAACTGATTTCAAAATGTATGGTTTTAATCGGGTTATTATCTACAGAAAATACCTACTTACATTTTCCGGACACGTATTTAGAAACTTTTAGTTTGTAGTCAGGAGTGAGGGTATTTTTGATTTATAAATGAAGATGTTATTGATAAATCCATTGCGGCGAAATTTTTAAAGGTTTTATACCGAAACCAGAAATTAAAAATAGTTAAATGAAAAATAGAAATAAAGTAAAAAACATTAATATGTTTAATACTAATATCTACTGGTGTACTCAAAGAAATTATAACATGAAAATCTATTTTCATTTGCGCATCCAGCATGAATTAAACCTACAGGCGTGTAATATCAATTCGTAGGAAATATGTGATTCTAAAAATTTATTTATTATGGCGTAAAGTAGGTCAAATGTAAAGACGTATAAACTGCAAATTACGCCAGAATTTTTTATGAGTGTTGGTGCGCTCTCGTTAATTTTTCCTTAATACTTTCGGTAAAGGTTTACAAAACGACGTATACTTAGAAATAGGACCGTATTTTTTGCCAGACTATCTATTATAAGCAATATCTACCTGTATATGCAGATATTAAAATTTTATTAACTGATGTGGTTATTAAAGCTTTAAGTATTAATTTTAAAGATTATTGAAACAAAACATTTGTTAATATCATAATGCACGAGTACAATTTACATTACTATAGTAGGTACATAATTGTTTTTGCACGCAACACATATACCGGTGTGCAGTTTAATTTATTACAAAATTATATGCAAAGGATGCTAATCGGGTAATTATACGGGGTACGTCAAAAGGTTGGAAACACTGATGTAACGGGGGATATCGAAACTTTATGAAAAAACTTTTTTGGTAAATTGCTAGCCAGAGCGGTCGGTAGCAATAAATTGGCAATGGGAAGTGCCAAGCGTTTGGCGCCTCTCACGTCTTGCAAACATTTATGCGGCCTGGATTATAAAACTAAAACCATTAGGTAGGTACTTGCCAAGTGCGCCAAAAACGGCTCTGTTGCTAGCTACAATTCGACGCACTTAACTTTTTTTTGCTATTTGAAGATGTAAAATGGAACTCTGATTAAGAATGATAAATCTTTTAATAAGAAACAAAACAAAACATTTAATACAATACCAAAATTTGTATCGAAACCAAAAAATTAAGTTACATGAAAAAAATGAATTTATTTTGGAAGTGGGGCCAGTCCGTTTTTTCTTATTTTGATATTTATGGGTTTGCGTTTGATTGAACACTATTGGTAAGCACTAAAAGACAATATTTTTGTATTTCATGGTGTTAGGTTAGATAATGTAAATTTATTATCCAATATTGTTTATCAGTGATGACTGAAGAAAATAAAGATTTTGTTAAGTCATACCCAATTGGACTTACCCCACTTTCAAACCTAACGGATTGTTAATTAAATCGCTAATATTTTAGTTGAATTTATCCTTATTTTTAGAAAACAACAAAATATGCTATTTTATTTAAATATTTATTTCCTTAATGGATAATATAACATAAAAAAATAATACATTTCAAAAAAATTTCAACAATGTTATACATTTTAGTTATTAATTTTTATACTTTCTATATATTTATATTTATATTATATTTTGTATTAAACATTTCGAAATATGCATGATTAACAGGAGGTATAGAAATAACATGGTGTTTGAAATTTAAAATTCAAATTTAAGTGTGGAGATTTCGCTTATTATAATAGCTAGAGCATAGGTTTAAGTTTGTAAAAGTTGCTAAATTCGGTACTCATTAATGATCCGAAAAGGAATTGGAAATATCTCAACAGGGTATCCGAGAAAATTAGGAAAAACCGAAAAATACCATTTTTGAAAATCGTCTACAACTCCTTTGGCTTATAAAATATTTCAAATGTGTAAAAACATTGCCCAAGTAACATTTTAAGGCGAATTGGATAGTAATCACAAATCACAAATTTTTCCCAGGTGTTTATGACGATGACAAGTTATTTCTTCTTCTTAACGTGTCTATCCGTTACCGGATGTTGACTACTCACAACGCGATTTTAATTTTGTTAGCAGCAATACGGAATAATTCCGTGGTTGTAGTGTTGTACCAAGTTCTCAGATTCGTTATTACGAGATCCTCTCCGTCCCGGACCCCTCTTGCCATCTATCAGTTGCAACAGTCCGTACACTTTTCTGGATGTCTCATTATGTGACCCAAGTACTCCAACTTTCTCCTTAACAGTATTTCTATTTACAATCTCTTCCTTTACTTTTAATCTCCTTAGGACCTCTTCGTTGGTGACATGGTCCTTCCAATGGATTCTAAGTATCTGTCTGTAAGTCCATATCTCGAACGCATTTAGTTTTTGTTGTTGTAGTCTCCGTTAATATCCAGGATTCTACTCCGTACAGGAGCACTGGAAAAACGTAGCACCACCAATCTAAGCTTAAGTTAGAGTCAGACTATGGTTCTTTAAAACTGTATTTATTTTACGAAATGCTGCTCTTGCTTTTTCTATCCGGCATATTATTTCAGCCGAATGAACAAGTAATAGGCTTTCAAAACATTGAATAAAAAGATAACGGAAGAAGCATTTTAGCGATCTTAAGGCGTCCAGGTTAGCCTCTCAATATGGCGGATGCATGTTTCCGCTTCTCAGTGGCGTATCTAACATTTTTAAATATGTATTGAATAATGTAAATATTTGCTTTGTTTTGAATTGAGCCTTATTTACTTATTTATTTCTTGTTTTGTGGTTGAGGGAATTAAAAAAACGACAGCATACATCAGTATTTGCATTGTTTATTTTGAGAGTTAAAAAATATGCTGTACAAAAATGCACGCCACTGATATGACATAGGAGTACTATTTTGACAGACCACATCAAATTTTCAATACATGATTACACTACAAAATATTAATGTCTACTTACCTATAAAACGTAATCTATTAATCTTCAACATTTTTGGACCTAGTAAGACTACAAGATCTGCAGCTAACGATTTTAGCACACAAAACCCTAAATTTCTTGACTGTTTGACCTGTCAAAACCGGCCGCCATCAGAGGCGTGATTTCCGTCGCCGACAAACGCTGCAGTATAATAATTAAAGCTCCTTCCTTTATCTTTTTATTCAATGTTTCAAAATTGTTGATAGGTTGTCAAAGTAACGACAAAAACTACCTGATTTATAGTGGTTGTTGTCCAAAGCGCATTTTTACTTTCGCCATACGTAGTATGAAGAAAGTATTGTTTCAATTTGCCATTGAATAGGAGTAAAATACCACGTGTGATACATTAATGATTCAGAAAAAAAAACCTATTTGATTATGTCAATAGTAAAAATTGTCCCCATAAGAAAAAATAAAGTTGGTTGTCTTTAAACAAAAACGAATCGACCTGGGAAAAATTAGTGATTAGTGATTACTATCTTATTCGTATTAAAATGTTGCTTGGGCAATGTTTTTACACATTGGAAATATTTTATAATCCACGGGAGTTATAGACGATTTTTAAGAAACGTATTTTCCGGTTTTTCCCAATTTTCTCGGATACAATTTGCGATATTTCCAATTACTTTTCAGATTATTAAGGGCGTAATGCTCGTGTTAGTTATGAGACATGTTGTAGGGTATACATTACTCGTTTATTAAAAAAGGTAATCATATGAGGAAAAAAGCCTTCAATTGTCGATGAACTAATTGATGTCCCTATGTTATTCAAAATTTATTTTTTTTTTAAACAAGGCGCAAAAAAATTGTTTAAAATTGCCCATTTTGATAGTTCAGTAATATTGTAAAAATTTGTAAATAATGAATATATGAGGACATAGATACTTACATTGAAACTTTTACTGTACAAATCAGTTTTCCTGTAAATAATATATTTACAAATAACATTGCAATTCTTATGTAACAAGTGCATGTTTTGCTAAAATATCAAATACACATTGCCTAACTATCAGGCGCTTTGCAAGGTATCGTTGTTTTTTGTGGCATTAAGATAAGCTACACTGTAAAACTAGGTATTTAAATGTTTTCTTATCGACTAGCTGACTAGGGACTAATACGCGGGGAATGTAACATGCATTGATGTATAAAATCTATGAGTCGTCCGCTTTTTTAAAAACAGTGTCCATAACTCATTCAGGCAATTAAGCTGTCAATCCAACAAAGAAACATCTACCTCCTAACATCTATGGATACGTATACTTATGCTACGTCAATAACGCGATTTATATAAGTTCATCTCATTCAGAACTATGTTGACTCTCTCGTAGTTAAATTTTATTTCGTTAGCATTACACCCTTAATGAGTACCAAATTTAGCAACTTTGCCAAACTTAAACCTATTCTCTAGCTATTGTAATAAGCGAAACCTCCTTACTTAAACTTGAATTCCAAACACCCTATAATATATTATATGGTAAGAGATCCATCATGTCAAACTTGAATTAATTTTAAAATAAGCGTATTTGCAATACCGTTAATTATCAGAAACTTAATTGGCAAAATATTAGGGATTTTGAATTATTTTGACAATAGATTGTTTACAGATGAAAAGATCATATTAAGCTATAGGTATCTATAGTTATCTTTACTTTGTTTCAAAAATGGACTTTCTTCATTCTTTAAATAAGCGGCTCAAATATTTATTCGCTTATTTTGTCGACGAAAAGTCAGAATTTTAGCTTGCGTTCGTAATGTTCGACACAAATCAAATAATTTCAAAATGAAGTTTAATTAAATATTTAATAATCCAATACGCGTAGCCATTAATAATCGACAAATTACTGTGGCGTGACACTCGTTAGATTTATGTTAAGTTCAATACCGTTATCGAACCATTTAAAAAAAGGTATCACTATTTTGAGCGTGAAGGAATGAGAATATTATCTGGGCAATATTTCTGATTATCTGACAAATACGCATTAATATATCCCTTTTAGGTCGCGGTAAATATTTTCTGCTCTATACATTGCCGGATATTGTTTTTGTCACAAATATTGCACCCAGGGCTGGATTAACCATTAAGCTGAAGCCTAGGGCCCACGCTCGACTAGAAACCCACGCAAATAAAAATTAATTAAATTAATTTTAGTATTCCGGCAATAAACTGTGAAGGTGAACGATCGTTTTCAACTTTGGCTCGCTTTAAAAATCATTTGCGCACCTCTGTTGGCTAATATCAACTGAACAAAACTTTTAAGAAAAATTTTGATTGACGATATAATAAATGATTTCGCAGACAAAAAATCAAAAACGAAAATTTTTTGAGTATATATTTTTCTGTTATTTAATTTAATTTTTCAGAAATAATAGCTGTGTTTATTATACGCTATTTTATTTATTATATTGTATATAATAAACTACGTTTTGCAAAAACTAAATTATTATTCCGCAATATTATAGAGCCTTTTGAAAAGTAAATCCGGCCCTGATTGCATCTAAACTATAATGTGTTTGTTAACCTAATTTTATCGAAGAAGTGCCTAACTAGCAAATATTTACTGCAGCAACAACTACACAAAAAACGTCTTAAATAAAGAACAATGTCGAGGAGGAGATTTTAATTAGCTTAATTAAGGACAAAACATCCGACTTCAATATTATTAAGAAAATTAAATCATTGGAAACATTTTGTGCTAAATGTAATTCCTGAAGTGTGAAGATAAAGCTTAATCAAAATAATTTAATTTTAGAGTAGTGTTGTTTCGTTAAATGCTCAGAAATAAAAATTCACAGAGATATATCTTCCAACTAAACTAATTTTGAACGTCGCGTATTTAATTGTGCGGAAGTCGCTGGAAAACATTTTTCATTTCACTATTCTGTCTTTTATACTAATTTAAATTGCAGTTCATTTTAAAAATGTTTCTGCAATAGTTATTTGCAACACTAGAGAGGGTTCACAAATGTAGCTCAGCAAAGAGTTGTAATTCTTTAATATATTTAGAATGTTGTGGCTGCCTGATGTAAGATCTTTTTTTAAGCCGTTTCCTGATTTTTGCAAATTAAGCTAGTTCTGATAATCTTTTCATTTGCTAAAGTTTTGTTTGCAATAGTGTGACAAAATTGTATGGAGACAAGTTATTCAGTAGGGGTGGGCGATATCCAAATTTCGATATCGAATATCGATATCGAAATTATATCGATGTATATCGATATATCGACATATCGATATATCGATATACAGGGTGTCCCAGATTACATTTCCAGCACGGGGATCTCGCTTATTATAAGAGATACAGGTTTGTTTAAATTAGATGAATTATTCCCTAGTATGAGAGGAGCCACAATCAATTTTTAAAAGTACAAAATTCCTCTTGCTTCAGATGTTATAGCAAAAAATATGAAAATGTCAAATTTCTTTTTTCTCTCATAACTTTTTTGTCTTAATCATTAGAACAATTTTATTTATACTTTCTTGAGGCACTTTTTAATGGACAATGTAACTGTTATTTTAGATTATTTTTAACACCTACCATTTTCGAGATATTACCCTTAAATTAATTTTTTCTTATGGGCCGCGAAGTTGGCTATGGAATAGTTGAATGTGCTTTTTATTCCTCTTTAAAATGAGATATTACTTGCTACATTTATTTTTATAAATAAGTCACAAAATCAAGAAAAATCGTATTTTATCTATCACTTATCAAGCTATCTATAATAATAAAAAGAAAAAACAACTAATTAAGTGTCAAATGACAGTTACCATTTGTCTGCGGTATCATTTATTAGAATTTTATAGTATTGTTGAGTAATTCGATAGTCTTTGTAGCAAATTTGTTATCATATAATTATGGCCACATTTACAACTAATTAAAAATTGTATATGTTGAAATGCCACATTATTTACAATAGAAACTGTGTAAAATAAATAATTCTAATTATTTATTGATTTGTTTTAGATTTGTGGTTGGTTTAACGAAAAAAACATGTACTTTTAAATTTATTTCCAAATTTTTGTAATTACGCATCTTTTGTTGCCTTTTCTCGGAATATAGCTCTAATTATATTCGCTCAGCTTCCACATAGTTTTTATGGCAAAGAATGTAGCATCTCAACAAGTCAAATTATTCGCTATTTTTAAATGTTGCCATGATTATAATAATTACTACAAAGACGATCGAATTACACAACAATAATGTGAAATTCTAATAAATGATAGCGCCGACAAACGGTAACTGTCATTTGACATTTAATTAGTTGTTTTTTGTTTTTATTTTCATAGATAACTTAATAAGTGTTGGGTAAAATATGATTTTTCTTGATTTTGTGACATTTATAAAAATTAATGTAGCAAGTAATATCTCATTTTAAAGAGGAATAAAAAGCACATTCAACTATTCCATAGCCAACTTCGCGGCCCATAAGAAAAAATGAAATTAGGGGTAATATCTCGAAAATGGTAGGTGTTAAAAATAATCCAAAATAACAGTTACATTCTTCATTAAAAAGTGCCTTGAGAAAGTACAAATAAAATTGTTTTAATGATTAAGACAAAAAAGTTATGAGAGAAAAAAGAAATTTGACATTTTCGTATTTTTTGCTATAACATCTGAAGCACGACGAATTTTGTACTTTTAAAAATTGATTGTTGCTCCTCTCATACCAAGGAATAATTCATCTAATTTAAACAAACCTGTATCTCTTATAATAAGCGAGATCCCCATGCTGGAAATGTAATCTGGGACACCCTGTATATCGAAATATCGATATATCGACATATCGAAATTTCGATATAAAAGCGGCGCGAAGCTAAAAAAGTCGGTAAAAATGTGAAAAAAGAGACTGGTGACCTAAAAAAAAAAAACGCTTCTCGCCCTTAAAATATCAATATATGGGAATGTCGGATATCGATATATCGAAAAGTCGATATATCGGAATATCGATATATCGATATCCGATATTTCGATATATCGATATATCGCCCACCCCTATTATTCAGAATAAAATACTACAGCGTATAAAAAATTTTAGAAGCACAAGCTACTTCAATAAAATCTAAATAATTTAGGAGTACATAATTTGTAAGATTATGATTGATAACTACACTCATGTTAAATTCTCCATAATGACGTCACGTTTTGTCGTTATGACAGCGGATAAAAAGGTACCTAAGTAAATATCCACTTGCATTTTTGCATGTTACTTTGTTACCATGCAACCGACTTATTTGATTGTTAGTAAGTAAAAGATTTGACGTTTTGTCAGTTATTATTTGAAGGTTATAATTTATTCGTGCAGTTATCGTACCGAATTACACTCGAGCTTTTTTTATATCCTGGACAAACTTGCTTTTACTATAGGAAATCTTGACTCGACAACTGTCAACGATTTTGTCTCGTCGATTTTCCTAGCAACCAAACTTTCGTAGCAACGCAATTTTGTCCGGCTATAAAAAAAGCTCTAGTGTAATTACCCCCGATAATTCCATTAATGTCAATGCAAATGCATACGATTTATCACGTTCGCTAGCGGATAAATTGGAACCTTACTATTTGCAACCGGATACATTTTTGTTTACCTTCATCATAGCAACGTAATGAAATTTTGGAAAATATCAAACAAATCAACGAGCGCGTTAATTGTTACTAAGCAACAACTCGTGTCAAATCTAAATTTGGCCGGCAAATTTTAACCTCTTGTGGTATAACTTCCGAAAAATATATATATCACACTGATTTCATTAGGATCCTTTTTGCTTAATCGAAAGCCCCACTTAATTTGAAAAATGGGAAACGTTCTTATATTAAGTTTTAAGTTACCTAGAAACAAGTACCTACTAAAATAAAATAGGATTATTATATATTTTTGTATAATTCCTAAAGTTAAGTGTAGCTGAATCACATTTACTAAAACGCTTTATGAAAAACACATTAGCTATTCGTAATTAGCAGGGAGCCGAACAGAATCGGAACTGGAACAAAAACCGGAACGAACCGGTGCTTTTTCCATGAACCGTGAACCGACACTGAACCTTTTATTTAAAAAATCATAAAACCCCGAAATCGAGCCGAATCGACTGGTGTGAACCGGTTCAAACCGCTTCAACCGGTTCACACAACGGTTCGATCCAATAATTTTTTTTAATGACAATACATTTTTTATTTTCGTAATTTTGATTACATTTTACCAAAAATGGAAAAATTTCAGAGAGTTCAATTTATAAATGGGCATTGTAATCATATTTTTCATTGACCCGGAACCGAAACCGAACCGTTGCCGCCAAACCGGTTACCAAATCATTATAAAATAAAAACCGGTGATTCGGAACGTAAACCGAAAAGTTAAAATTTATCAAACCGGTAACCGGAACTGAACCGTTACTCTTTGCGGTTCTGGTCCGTGGTAATTAGTAATCATTTGTATAGGTTATGCGTAAAATACTATGTTAAGTGGAAAACTTAGTTATTATAAGAGTTAAAGAATCACTTAAATTAGCAAAATTGGGCACAAATACAGAAAAAAAATGAATAGTCTTGAAAATCATCCTATGCTGCCAACTTTTTAAGAAAACTGCAAAATAATTAATAAAATCACAAAAATTTAAAAGGTAAATAAGTATTTATTTAACCATGACAGGCAAAAAAGTTGTAAATAAGTAATTTTCATGTAATTTTACTTAGCTGGTGATTAAGATGCTGATGCATTTTTTAAGTTAAGACGTTAAGAGGTTATGAAAATACAGACTAATTTTTCTTTTATAAATGGCAACAATAATTATGTTAAGTATTGTAACGTTTATATCATTCAGAGAAAAAACGTTCATAAGGCGGCAGTCAACTATGATGGCCATTCAAAAAAAAAAAATGTTTGGACTGTATCTTGGTAACCACTCAATTAAAAAAAGTCTTAAATATAGTGTATGTACATACATATACACTATATTAAGCAAATTTATCTAGGAACTATCTAATAACAACGTTGCTCTATCTGATATATTATCTAAAAAGTTATTTGTGTCAAAAACTTTGTAATTTTTCAGTTTTATTTGTAGTTTTCCCAGAAAGTTGACAGATGATTAAATCTTTAAATGTAATTTAATTTCTTATGTAATTCAGCTCAGCTTTGCTGCTTTAACTGACCTTATAATAATAAACTTACCTATGAGACGCGGTAGATAATTAATTGTCACCCTGTGTTAAATAGATTTAAACATTTGGTTGACACTGGATAATTGCGTTTCAATTACCCTTTCAACTGCAGAATTATGCATTTAATATAATTTTATTGCGGTTGTTGGTTTTGTATATTGTATTCCACAAATTCTTCAACCTGCGCATGTACGACTCACCTGCAAATATGTTAGATTTTGAATTGGATTTGAAACAAAGGTTAGCAAATTGCTAGAAGCTAAATAATTTACTTTTCGCTTTGCTTGTTACCGCAGAGTCGGCGTTAGCTCTTTTGGCGCCTAGGACAAGACTGCGACCCTTTTTTAAAGTTACAAAATCAATAGTAGTATCTACTATGTAAATCGACCTCTTATTTTAGCGTCCCTCGCAGCGGGGTGCCCTGGGCTTGAGCCACTTTCGTCCCTGCCTTTCACCGGCTCTGACTCTGTCTTTTAATTTCGATTTTTCAGTTAACAGATGATGATAATAATAAGAAAAATGGTTACTAAGTTTTTGTTGTTGTGATGACTGTCATTGAACATAATGACAGAGTACAGACGCGTATCGAAATAAAATAAAAAACTAATTATAAATGCTTGTATAATATGGTAAAAATAAATTATTAAACTTAATATATTCTTGTAAAAATTTTTTTTTGTAGACTCTCATTAAAACGACATGGAATTCCTAAGTTTTATGGAACTCAACGTGACAACCACAAATGTAACGTTTAATATTAATATTTAAACATAAGATACATAGGTTCTACAGACATATATAAGCTTTTCGGTTTTTTATTTTAAAGTTTTATGTGTGCAGTAGTGATTAATCGTATGGATTTTTCCAGGAAATGCCTACACATCAAATGAAATATTAATGCTTTCTGCTCACGAATAAAGCAATGATATGCTTGTGTAATTAAATATGACAATGAAAAGCGACTACAAAATAAGTAATAAAACCGCCTGAAGAATATTTGTGAAATATAATTTTGAAAATATGTTTTTTTAATTTTTCGTGTTGCTAATAGGATGATATATGAAAGTTCAAGAAACGATATGTTTAAATTAAATAATGAATAACAATTCCGTTAAACTGTTTATCAAAAACTAATAAACACAATACATATTTACATAGTGGTTTTATTTTGGTTTAAGTTATTAGTATTTAATGTGCTATAACGTTTTGGTTCGCGGGAGGGTCGAATAATTATCCCAAGCGTGCCATTGTCTACAGTAATATCATAACCACCGTGGATTGATGACAAGGGTGCTTTTAGTTTAAGCCGCGAAAATAATGAATTATATCCGAGACAGTTATATTTACTTTCAACTCTGATAATTTGAAAAAATGTCTTTTGGTGAGTTAACGTTGTTAGTTACAGAACTTGAAGTGATAAGAAGATATTTCCTCAATTCTGTTTGTTTTTACATATCTTTTTTTTTTGTTTATTGAAAAATATTTTTATATTAGTCTAATATGTTTTGTGCGTGAAAGTAATGTAACTAGTGGATGAATTATAAAATATTTTTAAATGCGTAAATCGCGTTTCTTTATTACACCCGTAGAGATTTATGTACATTTGAAGATTAAACAAGCCAAGTTAATAGGTAAAAATTAGGTAAACTGATTAATTATTTTAGCTTCTGTTTATACATATTAAAGTTTTGTAACCTTTAAAAGGACAGAGTCCGATCATTCCTCTACTTATTAGTTCTGGACGATTAGAATTTGTTACGCCCTGCTTGAAAAGTTATTCAAACATATGGTTTTATTTGCCGTTGCAATATATAAGTGGTTTACCTACCGACCACATGTTAGCACAGCATATCTAAGCTATTTTACCGTCGTAGGTCTTTTTTAAAGCCATTTTTCATAATTTTTCTCCAAATTGCTATTTGGGCTTCTCAGATATCGTATTAACTCAAGTAAGTGGTTAATACAGGGTGTATAAATTGGCGGAAGCGCTACACGTGGCGATGTTCTTCGTAAAATTCCAAGTCGAAAATCTTAATACGAAAATGTTGTATCATGCTACCTATGACCTCAGGAACCATTTAAAAAAACAAAAATTTGGCAATCTTGCATCCATTGATTTGCGTTTTTTTTATTAGCAATTTTTACTTAGATATTTATAATGTTTATTCGAACTAAAAGCCTTCAGTTCGTAAACATACCTGCATTCTTTTAGGTATCGTCTAACACAAACAAGAAATAATTACGAAAAAAACAGAGATGACAGCTAATGACAATGTTGCCATATGTATTATTTTCATTTAAATCAGTGATTAACATATTTTCAACACCAATTTTTGAAAGGAAAAACACAATATCTAGGAGAAAATATCATTGAAAATTTATTTTTATTCCAAATTGCAGCTTTTTCATTAAAAAGTGTTAAATAATAACGCTTATTAAAGGACTGAATGTCAAAACTTTGAGGACCTCTTGCAGACACAGCAAGCATTGTACAACATTTTTGTATTAAGATTTTCGACTTGGAATTTTACGAAGAACATCGCTACGTGTAGCGCTTCCGCCAATTTATACACACCCTGTGTAGTATGCTTGTTAATAATTTTTGTTTGTAAAAACTAAAAACCTCTATAAAATCCAATCGAACTAAGTGGTTTAATTAGCTACCACTGTTCTGAAAAAGTACATACAAGGGAGGGTCACGAAACGTTGTCGCTAGAATTTGATTGGGGCTGTGTTTATTCCATAAAGAACATCAAAACTAAATGTTTTCCAGAGTTATACTGGCCATTTCCTTCGGAAAATTGGGGAAAAACTGAAAAATTTGTATAAAAAGGTCATTTTTGCGATTGCGTTGGCCATGGAACCGTCAGAGACAAACTCTAAAAGTTTTTGAAAAAATCTTGAACGGTTCCGCAGAACAACGTCAAAAACGAAACCCCTGCATAAGCGCAACGATTTGAGAAGTTGTGGTATATATGTATAACTAAGTATATCTATGTGACGTGTAGGAGTTTAACATAGGGAAAACCGTTTTTACAAGGGCCTCGTTTTTCGCGTTTTTCTCCGGAACCGTTTAAGATTTTTTCGAAAACTTTGCACCATTTTACTTGCAAAGGATGTGCGCATTGGTAAATAGAAGAATTTAGATTTTGTACCTGACGGTTTCATCGCCAATCGCAAAAATTACTTTTATTATTTGACTTTTCAGTTTTTTCCCTATTTTTCCGAAGAAAATGGCTAGTGGCACGTATAACTCTGCAAAACATTTAGTTTTGATGTTTTTGATGCAATAAACACAGCCTTAATCAATTCTAGCGACAACGTATCGTGACTTTTCCTGGTCAGATGAAGGCCTAGAGACGGATTAAAATGAGCCGCTGTATGTTGTATCAAATATCCTGTAAAATTCTACCTTAAAAATATACACAGTGGTTTTTCATGGGTTCTATAATAGTAAAAACTAATTTTAAATTATAATTTAAAATATTCACTGTAAAAGTTTGGGTATCGATTTTACTACGAATTAAAAAAAAAAACGTATTTACAGTTATTTATTTTGTAATGATTCGTTCTTAGTACCAGTGATTGTCGATAGCAATTTGAAATTTGAATTTTGGACAACTGATCTAATGTCTACATTTTTATACCCAAACTGTGGTTTGGAAATCCCTTTTGTATAAAAATATTTATTATTCTCTCCTTGTATTGATTCAATGTCTGAAAGATTCGTTTAGAGTAATTTGACTTTTATCAACTTACATAGTTATAAAGTTAAAATGATTATCATTCCTAGGATCCTAGACTTGAGTTAAAATTCACAAAACTGCAAATATTAAAAATATGCACATTTAACGTACGTAGTATATATTATTTAATAAAGCAAGCATCACAACCGCCTTTAACCATATTTCAAAAATATAAATGTCCCGACATTTATATGCAATTAAATCGCACAATTCTTTTAGTACTGCTCGACTTTGAAGTTATCGCTTGCAAAAGTGATTATTCAGCGTCTAGTCATAAGATGAGATGTCTGGTGTAAACGATGGGAAATAATGTTTTAGAAGATTATGGAATTTTACTTTGAAACTCTAACCAAATTAAATTCATTACGTATTTGGCTATTAGTAAAACGCTGTAGTTGTGATAAGAGCTGCACGCTGTTTTTGCAACTTGCAGCCCATCAAACTAATAAACAACTTGTATTGTTGAAGTTTTTTTAGCGTGAAATGCAGACGGACCAAAATCAACGAAGATGTGGTAATTTGTTGTTAAATCACCTTTTATCGCACGTTAACAGACATGGTCATAGTTGTGGCGAGCAGCAATGAACAGATCAGCTAGCACAGTATGTCATTAGAACTTGGAAATGCATATCCTCAGCTTTCAAACGTTTTCTAGTTGCAAACGAATGGTTATATCATTTGTGGTGAACCTTGCTATTTCTTGACATTTTCGACGTGAATTCAATTCTATGCTGGTGAACATTTCATTGCTACCAACTGCGGCCGGTCTCTTCGTTCGAGATGCATATTTAAGTTCTAAGCTACTTTCAAGCTTGTTATTTTAGTTTTTCTAAATCTTGTACATATCTCGCGAGCGGCTTACGTTGTGGTAGTATTATCCGGTTTAAACCCATAAAGTAAGTACTCTCGAATAAACGTAATTGAATCAGACGTGATTTCCTCATCGTCTACCGCTTCACCGAACCATATTTAATTCTCACTGGACATAATCTAACTTAGCCGGACATGTGCTTTCAATTGTTTATTGACATATTAATGCTGCAGTGCTTATACACACTTAAAAATGACTATTTATAATTTTATAATACATGTTATTATTATTTTTTTATTTAAAGAAAAAAATGTAGATGTTTCAAAGATCATAACCGCCTCAAATATCTTATGTTTTTAAGAACAACCCCAACAAACCTGATGCAATATAAAAGGCGGAAAAAGTTATATGAATTGGCATAAAAATATATTAAACATTTTGAGGTATGTTAATAAAACGTTACTAATGTTTTAAAACTAATGGCTTCACATAGTATGGTTGAAAGTCAAATCGTGTAGGTAAGTAAATGTTATATCTTTTTAGTCATACGTATTTTAATACTTTCGGAAAAACTTTATTAATACGCCATGAAGTAAAACTTTTTGCATTACTGGGAATTAGTACGATATTTTTAGGTTTTAAAAGCTTGTAATAAACTACTTTGTTTAGATTTAAAAACAAAAAAATTATACTACAAACTCTCAATTAGACACATAATATGTCAATCTATAGATCTGAACACTTCAAAAAAATCTAAAGCAAAAGTATCAAATCAGTTTTAGTTTTAGTTTGCTATAGAATTAAAGGTTATAACTTTTATGTATATGTAGCTAATCATTATGTAGCATTAAAATGTTAATGGTGAAAACTAATATTTGATGTTCTCAGATTATTTTAATCGTTAAGTCATCCGAGAAGTTTGTGCTATTACACTATTTTCTTCAGTTACTATTTGCCAACGTAGAAGTTTGTATACTCCACAAAAATCGATTATTTAACATTTAAAACGCTTAACACCATTGTTGAAGCTTTTCTTTTCAAGTGAGAGCTGTATGATCCGAAAACGATAAAAATCTGTAGGCACCAAGTCGGGCGAACACGGTGAATTAAGAACAAATGAGTTGGGGCGGCACAAATTTTTGGGATAAATTAATAATTAAAAATAATTACAGAAACGTTTAAAAGCTAACAATTTATGTATAGTGTTATTTTAAGATCGATAAAAGTTTATTTAAACAGTTTGATGTAAAACAATGCTTGTATTATAAAAAGAAAGTAACCGTGTTGTTACTACGCCATTTATTATAAGTTATTAGGACACCGGCATTTTATACATTGTCAAAGATTAAGCTCAATAATTGCATAGCTTGGAGACAATTAATAAAACAGCAGCAATTAAAAAAATGTAAACATTCTTAAACCAGACGTTACTGAACATATTAAGCGTTTTATGAATCAAATTTACGCTTTTGTTGAAATAATAAAACGATAATCTTTTTATGGTTTAAATTTTAGATATGTATTTTTTGTTTTATTGTACTTCTGGGTTTTGTACAAGAGAATAAAAAAATAGTATATTTTCAAGTCAAGATCAACGTTCTGGCAAGATTCAAAGTTTCAATCCCGAAAGAAATATTTTTCGTACTGTAACAAAAGGCGTATAAGGAACGCTGACCGTTCATAAAAATATTATTACTACAATAAAAATATTATAGCCTTATCCTTTACAGATCGAAGTGGCTGTGAACTCTTCAATAGGATATCCAGAAAGTATCATATACTTACAAAAATCTTATACGAATATTGAAAATAAATTAAATCTGGAGGTATTGTATGTTCAAGATACAATATAAAGTTCTCACACTCCTATACAGCTATACAGTAAGCATTTTTCAATTACTCTAAATGTAGGATTTTATGACATTAAACAAGAAATATGTCAGATAACTTCAGTGTTAAATGTTTACGACATTTTAGAGGCACTATACTACTAAAGATAGCGAGATATACAGTGAAAACAGTTTAATACCGGAATATTTTTCGTGTTAAAGGTATTTCGTGTTAAAAAAGTAAACAAAAAAAAACATCACTAACGTATTTGATGTCGTAATAATAAAGTTAAGATGTCCGTTGTCGACAAATGCCCCGCATCTACTGCTTTAAGCAACTCCAATATAACTTTAGGCGAAATAGCGCTTAGTTTACGCCCTTATTTTTCTGTCATTGCATTGTTAAATGAGATAAATTTAGGAAGGTTTCACTTTTTGTGCTTCTGAGATAAAAAATTAAAAAATGCAACTCATTTATCTCAGAATTAACATGAACATCACTCTTTCATATTGCAAAAAATATTGAAACTTGTTCCTTAATTATCGGAATGGAGATATTTTTAAAACATATACGTACTTATACATATACCGCCTGTATGATTCAACATCTAGAATATAGTAGGTAGTTCTAAAACCGTTATAGATAAAAAAGAAAAGTGTTCTTGCGTGCCTATTAAGAAGATTGGGAAAAACAGAAAAATACGATTTTTGAAAATCGTCTATAACAAAATATTTCAAATGAGTAAAAACATTGCCTAAGCAATTTTTGTAGACCGAATCGGCAATTTTTGCTATTTACATAATTAAATAATTAAATAGAATTTGTTTTTTCTGAATTCATTGATGTATCACACATGGTATTTTACTTCTTCATTAATTATTGTCAAATTTAAAAAAATGCGTTTTGGACAACAGTCACTATAAATCAAGCAGCCCGGTCGTTGTAGTTTATGTCGTTACCACGACAACCAATCAATAAATTAAACATTTTGAAAGGCTATTATTATGCTGTTGCCATCGTAATAAATTTGTATAAATGAATATTCGGGAAATTCCTCAAAGAGCTATAGGCCAGGTTCTGAACTTTAAGAAACATTTGCAGTTATGCATTGCAGGAGGAAATTTATTTGAAAATCTTTAATTTGTTTTAGTTTTCATAAGTTTTACGTTATTGTTAAATTTAGTGTACCGATGTTTTAAGTTTTGTCAAACGTTATTCACATGCTTTACACATATTTACTTAAGTTTGTATCTAACGTAGAAAAATATCTTTTTATTGCATATTTTTGTACCAAACAAGTAGAAATCCTATTAAATGAATAAAAAATTCGTAGTATATCGCTTTCCTCTTCTTTATTGTTGTTTATTTATACCAATTCATTACGATGACAAGTAATAGACTTTAAAAATAAATAATTTGTTAATTGGTTGTCATGGTAACGACATAACAACAACGATTTATAGTGATTGTTCTCCAAAACGCATTTTTTAAAATTTGACAATGAATGAAGAATAAATATACCATGTGTGATACATACAAAATTCAAAAAAAAACTGCTTGATTATGTATAGGCACGAATTGCGTTTATAAGAAAAAATAAAGTTGGTTGACATTAAACAAAAACGAATCGATACAAAAAACATTAGTGATTATCATCCGATTCGACCTAAAAAGTTGCTTTGGCAATGTTGTTACACATTTGAAATATTTTGTTATCCAAAGGAGTTATAGACGATTTTCAAAAATCGTATTTTTTGTTTTTTTCTAATTTTCTCGGATACCGTTTAAGACATTTCCAATTTCTCTTCGAATTATTAATAAGCGCTGAATTTAGCGAGTTTGCCAAATTTAAACCTATATTCTAGCTATTATAATAAACGAGATCCTCATGCTTAAACTCGCCTCAAATTTCAATAAAAATGAGGTAACTTTGGTTTCATTTAACCGACCTTGTATCTATTACGGCTTAAAAGTTATCAATGGTGAACACTAAATACAGAATATTTTTTCATCTGGTTCCTGTAATATGTTGCGGCCGTATTATTTGCCCACCTTATTAAATTGTGATGCGATCGTATCTGGTATTGAAAATTGAAACAAGTTTTTATATTGATCATACTAGAACGGATCAGAGAGCGCTGATTTGTGTCTGAAACGGTAGGAAGTGCACGGATTTAAGCAGCGTGTTATTCACAATTGAATGCATTTGAGTTCGCGACAGCATAAGCATTGTCTGAGAAGTTTGGTGTAAAACAATTGGCAGCGGGTGTAATATTCTGTAATCATACTTATTGTATTCGTTCTTCGTTCTTTGTTTAATTTTAAAAAATGTAATAAAGTCATAATAAATATCGATGTACTTTCGTGATCTCAGAAAAATCTGATTACGTAAATCGAAAATTATCAACCAGTTTTACACCTTAACTAAAAACAAACTTAAGATATTTCGAAATAGATAAGTACACATAATAAGCAAATGTTTTTTTTTGCTGTTATTAGTACTCAAAGCTCAAGAAATAGAAAAACTGACCAGGTTTAAGAGAGCTTGTTGATATAATAATTTTTTACTTTAATAGAAATCCAAAGAAATGTAGGTATTTCAAGTCACATGATGAGTTTAAACAAATTAGATCAAAACCCTAGGTTAATTGTTCTTTATGTAATTGCTAAGTACAATAAATAAACAGATTATCAGTTTAACGGTATAATTTTGTAGTTTTATTAGTATTGTCAGTCAATAAAGAATGCATTTGCAATATATTCTTATAATTTTGTCTTTGACCCTGCGGTAAGCCCCTCATATCTGGAACATTCAAAGCTGGAATATTAAAATCTGAAAACACCGGCAGAACCATTCAAGTTTTAATCATTTAACGTAGAAATCATAAAACGATGGAACATGATGGAACCATGCAACTCGGGAAACATTCAGCGCTGGAAACACGCAAAGTTGGAACATGTTTGGCTGGAATTTTTGCTGCTCTTAATATCACAACAGCCAAAGTATAATGTAATTACAGAACACTTTTTTTTTGCATTGCCTATTGTAATTAAGACGCTGAATAATTTAATACAAACTTTGAATGATTCTGCCGGTGCATTTTTTAGATTCCAGTTTTGAATGCTTCAACTTTTCTTGCGGCTTCAGTGTTAGCTAGTGTAAGTTATAAAAGAAAAAATAATTGTAAGTTTCCAGTACCAACTATATTTATGTTTTAAGGAGTAATTGTTTTTGTATTGTTTGGTGAGCTATTGTGTATAAATGGCGGATATTACAAAAACGTAAGTTATATAATTTACAGAAAGTATCAATCGACTTAGCAAATTTGCCTTACTTTGACTTGATCAATAAAAAAAACCCGCCTAACTAACCTAAATAAATTAAGAAATAAGTGATGTTTACAAGCATACCAACTTTTCAAAAAATTTTAAAACTATTTTCAGAACTTTGTTATCAAAATTAGAATTCTTAAGGAGCCTATAAACAGGTATAATAATAATACAAAATATTTTTGTCATTTGATAACGCGTGAAACGACCCTCTTTTCGGTTTATTACTTTTGAGCTCCAGTTCATAAAATGTTTAAGTATTGCTTGAAGCAATGAAGATGACTTAGACGAGGAATAGGTTCTGAATAATAAAATACGAAATATCTTAGTAATTGAGAGAACAGAAATAGAATAAACGATGACACAATGCGTAATCGTGAATGGCAGATTTATTAATATATTGAACCAAATTTGTTACATCGTTTATTTTAAAGGCGTACTGCGCTTGTTACACAACTTTTTCTAATTAATAATTTTAAATTCTGTTGTTTGTTCAAAGTGTGATAATGCATTTCCCAGTAACAAATACTTCTTTATTTATTTGTTAATGTAATTCCATAGAGTGCGTTTGTTGTTTCAACAAACTTTTTTTGTGTAATCCATTTAATTCAGTGTTTCAGTACCAGCATCTCTCTAAATAAATTGTATGCATTAAAACTTCGTGTTTAATAAAAATTAAAAGCGCCTCTAAATCTTCCTCAATGTAGGCAAAAAAGATTAAAACTTGAGAAATGTCGTATTTCAAGAGATTAATTATTCTTTATTAGCTCGAGTAACTGTAATTTTCCGATACAAATATCGATTGCTATTCGTAAAAAGAACTTAAAAATTGTGTGCAATCACTTAATTAAATTTGGTTAATTAAAAAGTATAAAATTGTTTACGAACAGTGTTTGTCAAAGCAATTAATGAGATAAATATTGATTGAAATATAATGCTTTAATAAATTGTAAGTTGTAATCGTAGCTCATTTTGCACATCTTTAAGGAATGTTTTCATTAATGTTCCAATCTGCATAGTGTTTCATAGATATCTCTATTAATTATTCGTTTGACAAACTTCGCTAAGCGTGGAAAGTTGTAAAGTATTAAGAGATTATTATGGTGCTTTTGCCTCGATGTATTATAATCAGCATGGACTTTATAACTTGTAAGCAAGAATCTAAAGAATGAAATTTATTAAACGACAAAATTTTCGTCACTTTCAAAGATTCGTAGTTACAATTTTTATGTCAATCAAAAGCTTCTGTTTTTAAAAATTGATAAAAAAAGTGATTTTCAGTTTTAGTTTACCAAAAATACTTTTAAGTTAAGCGAGTTATGTTTAGGCGAATATCGGATTAGATGACGATTTGGCGAAAAAAAGTGTAATAACGTTTACGATGTGAAATTGTGAATGCTCTTTCCACAGGGTTATCGTGAACAACATAAGAATCTCGTAAACAGATACACAAAATATTTTTCGACATTATCAGGATAGTTTTTGGCGTAGATTTAATTTTTTTAAATTAACTTAACTAATTTTCATTTGTTTTTGTTACTTAAATATCAACTTTCTTATTTTAAATATGGGTTGTAGTTGGCGGTGACACTATTAAACAGAGATTTTTTCTCATTTCATTGATGTATAAGTTGTTGGGTGGTTTATCTTTAAAAATAAGTAAGATATTACTATATTATCGTATTTATTAAGATTAATCAAAGTGACAACTGAAAAACAAAACAAAACATCACATAAATAAAGTACATAATTAAAGACACAAAAAACTTTAATAATTTCAGATATTTTTCTACATTTCATAATAATTTACGATTTTTCAGTTACTACTACCAAATGCTACTACTTACTATTAAATCTAAATTATAACATGCGTTTAAAGTGTAGTCTACCCTCCATGGGCAATAAAAAATTAAGATCTGCAGTTTATAGATATCTAATAATGTTTTCCTAAGCATATACTTTTTGTTCGATGAAATATTATTAGCATTTTTGATTGAATTATAATGAACTGACTATTTGTTATTAATTTATATATTTTTTCAGACATGTACAAATTGAAAATAATAAATATAACAAATATACAGGGTGTTTGAAATGCGAGTTTAAGCATGGGGATGTCGCTTATTATAATAGTTAAGAGTATGGGTTTAAATTAGGCAAAGTTGCTAATTTGAAGAGAACTTGAAAATATCTTAGGCGGTATTTGAGAAAATTAGGAAAAACCGAAAAATACGATTTTTGAAAATAGCCCGTAACTCCTTTCGATTATAAAATGTGTAAAAACATTGCCCACGCAACTTTTTAAGCCGAATCGGATATTGATTTTTTCCGAGTGTTTTTTTTTTTATGACAACCAACTTTGTTATTTCTTATGGGTGCAATTGCTGCTATTGACATAATCAAAAAGATTTTTTTTGGTCTGAATACACTGATGTATCACACATGGTATTTCACTTCTACATTCATTGAAAAAATTTGAAAAAAATGCGTTTTGGACTACAACTACTTTAAATCAGGTAGGCTAGTCGTAGTTTTTGTCGTTTCCTTGACAACCAATCAACAAACTAAAAATTTTTAAAGCCTATTATGTATTTGTCATCATAATAAATTTGTTACTACTAATATAATATTGTAAAAACTTTATATAAATAAATATTAATTCTTTGACTGCTTTTATTTGGCAAAAATTTGTTTATTAAAAAAAATTATTATATTTTATAATAGCCGAGCTTTGCCGTTCCTCTTACTTATCAGTGATTTCTATGGTATACCAAGATTAATTCGCGTGTAACCCGCAGGTGAATTTCAGGATAGTGTTGTAAATTGAGGGTATCTGCGAGAACGACACGCCCCTAACTGAATCTAAACCCTTAATTGCTTTAAAGTGCGAATTTTGCATAGGAACTAGACGATATTAAAAAAAGCTCTCATATTGTTTTGGTAAAAAGACACATCCAATAAAACTCTTAAAAAGAAAGATATTGTGCAAAGTTGTTGTGGTTTTTCGAAAGAAACTAGGTTTACTTCCTTTGGCAAAAATATTGCCTAATTCGTAATTTTTACAACTCGGTGCTGTAAAATGTTTTTGTTTCTTTAGCAAAATTACATAAATTTATTGAGTTTGTAATTAAAACTTTCCTTAAAAACTTGTTTCTCACTAAGAACATCTAATACAAAATATATCTCGTCATTATATCGAATCCTATAACAATATTACAAATTTTTCGGAGAAGCATTGGAAAATAAGAAAAGTTTAGATGACATTTTAAGCAAAATGTTGTATTTGATTGTCTTCGTTTGAGATAAGTTTGTAAATAAGCTTAATTTGTATTTTTAACGTTTCCATTATAATTTCATTTATTTAAAAGAAAATTTATACAAATCACCAATGGGACAATGTTTTAACCAAAGTAAGTAGTTTTCTTCTTTCCATGGGTATTATGATTACATAATTGACCTTGAATAATTTTTGAAGATAATTAATTACATTATGTTTCATTTAAAAAAACTGAAGTTTGAAGTTTGATTAAAATGACCGAGCATAATGAACACAGTATGTATTATTTGAAAATTTTAACTAGTCAAAAATCACTATGACACTTTTGTCCTACAAAGTTTCAAAGGAATTCGTTTTGACATAGCCAAGTTGAGAAATATCATTTTTTTTTTAGACTTCTGTTTCTGTCAATATTTTTACAAAAACTTAAATAACTCAAAAACGAGCAATTTTAGATACATGAAACCTATATAATTTTAAAAGGGAATTTAATTTTACATCTAAAAATTACAAAACATACAGGGTGTTCTATTTAAAAAAAAAACAACAAAGGTACGTATCGGTGCGCAAACACAAAACACTATTTATAGTTGAAAATAATTTAAGATTATTTAGTAAATGACCACAAACAACTTTTATTTAAAACTTTTTTGTAATGTTGTCACAAGACGAGATATTGATCCGTTGCGTTACTTTATGTACACACTGTATAATATAACTATAAATACGATGTGCAAGTGAATATAGCATTTAATCAATTTTGAATATTAAAAATTTGAGTAATACTTGTCTGTGTGGGCTTGGTCTCAATTCTTATATTTTTCTTTAATTTATTGGCGAACAAACAAAGTCTTAACTGGGTATAAATTTTATAACTGCTAGCAAGTGAACGGTAGATATTAATGTTGAATATAAAAATTGGCAGCTGTAACCACAGTTAACTTTTCCTCTTCGTTAAAAAGGTTTGAATTTGTTTGGTCAGGCGACCTAGTGGGCTAGTCGCAATACATTAATCAATCTGAAAAAAAGTGTTCTTAAAAGCGGTGGCGCCAATGTAAGGCATACGCTGTTTCAATTATTTTCACCAAGATTGAGCAGACTAAAAATACTATTCGAATAAAAATGTTACAAAAAGTTTTATAATTTAGCTTCACAATTTTATTTTTTATTCATCATAAAATTATGAAGAAATCTTAAATAACATTGATTATTTCGAGAGATACTTCGATAATATTAAAATGAAAAAAATTATTACGCAAAATGTAAATCAACTCTCTACAGTTCTCACCAGTGACAATAATTGATTCATCTCTTTCGTTTTTAAAAAAATAAGGCTTATGATGTTCTGGGCGTGAACGCCACAACAAAGCTTGACTTTAAGTGGATGTAATGGTGTGATGTTGGAGGCACAGAACGTTTAGGATATTTTCGTCAAAATGCAATTTGCGTTGCAATAATCGTCCTTTTTTACGCAAAACATTAAAACAATGTCAACGCATTCTCTTGGTTTACACATGTCCATGTTAAAATTTATTAGTTTGCTCTACACAACCTTCAAAACCAAATTGACAAAAATTTCAAAATTACAACATAGCGTCAAATTAAAAGCGTGATACTTGCTGCACCCGTTATAACTGTTTTATTATTTTTATTAAAACAGCACATTATGTTTTTAGTACAAAGATGTCCATATATGTTATGTTTACTACTTTCCTTATTGTATTTTATAGATTACAAATTGGCTACGCAAAAAAAGTACACTCTCAACTGTAAATTATAATAGCAAATATGTAAAACTTTTTTTACAAGTTAAAAGAAACTTACTTTACTTTTCTTATCATCACCTTTTGTTCCCAATCAATAATCCATCGCTTCCTGGGTCTTCCTGGGTACTGTCTTCTTCTTGATCTAAAATGTCCATTTCGGCAATCTTTCTTCTTCTATTCGTTGCATTTGTTAAGTCCATCGTTTATTCATTAACTCAACTTACGAGAAAATGTATAATAATTTTGAACTAAGCATCTCTCGGGCCGTACTATTTATAATACCTCTGTTAAGAGCCAATGTGTGCTAAGTACTAAGTAGGGTTGTATCAGGGCTTAAATATTCGTACCGTATAGTAAAGATTATATCAACAGGATGGGACGCTAAAGAGCTCATTTTCTAGGAAAGTTTAACTATATATTGAAACGGTTTGACAACCTAAACTACTAATACTATCATCATCTATACTTAGTCGTACTAATTAACAAGTGTTCATGATAAAAATTATAATAAATTGGTAAATATACCTATAAATGTAGCTGCATGTGTAAAAGCGTTTTTGGTTGCTTAACAAAGAATTTTTGGTTTTTTCAAAGTCTGCTACCTTTTAACGATTTTTGCTGATTTGTTTGTTTTTACTTGATCTTTTGCCATTTTCATGAGCAGAGTAAAACAAAAAGTTATATTCTTACAGTCGTTCTGGGCGCATCTAGTATGATAGGATTATTATTGCCTTAGACAAAGGCTACTAAATTTAATAATTCATCAAATATTTCAACGAATAATATATTTTCGACGTAAAAAGGCTCACAATTTCGTAAACAGTCCATAGTTTTGGACGCACGGGATCAAAGAAACGAGAAAAAAATCTTTTTAATGGTGTCACAGCCAACTACAACCCGTATTTAAAATAACAAAGTTGATGTTAAAATAACAAAAGCAAATGAAGATAGGTAAAACGTATTAACAAATTTCAAATCTACGCAAAAAAGTGTCCTAATAATGACGAATCACATTTTGAGTATGATTTTAAATAAGCAAGTTATAAGCAACAATCGAAAACGTCATTTTTTGAATAGCGTAAAAATTGTAAATTTTTTAAAGATTTTTTTACCATAAAATAATGCTTTTAAATCATTTGACACGTTTAACCAACTCTGTATCGTTTACCGTTTACGAGATCCCTATCCTGTTTACGATAACTGGGTACATTTTTGTGAATGTGTATTTATAAACTTATAGAGTCCGATTTTTAGACCCCTTCAAAAGATTTAAAAAAGCAGCAGCGTTATGATGTAACTATTTTAATTCATAGTTTATTAACGTTATACCGCTATAAAATAAAAAAATCATTATTCCTCGATATTTATTTGGATGATGGTTTGCGTTTTTTTGTAATAGCTATAATGTGCAGTGCAAGTACGTTTCGCTATAAAACTGACAAACACAACAAGCACTAAATAAAAACGATAACGCAGGACGTTGCAAAAAATGGTTAACGGGTTATTTAAAAAATGTAATTCCTTATTTGTTCATTGGGAAACTGGGAAATAGATTTATCAAGATTGGTTTAGCAATTGTTAAAATTTAAATTATTATCACAAACAAAAAGTTTTAAAAGTCAAGTTCATAAATGATATTTTTGCTTTTCGGAATTATTGTTTAATTTTAATTTAAATTATGATAAACTTTCTCAATAAAAATATTCAGATATTTTAAGATGCATAATTAATGGTGAAGGTGCGAGGCTCACAAGGGAACCTCACTTGGTACTAAAGTCGGTTGATGGGACTAAGATTTGCCGAAAGAAGATCGTGAATGAAGAAGAGTACCAACTTGTTTGGCCCGGTAAAGTCAAAACTTACCGTTGAAACTCAATTTTTATTTTTCAAAAATTGCATGAAATAAGTTAAAAACTGTTAAAGGTACTTGAAGTGAACATAAACTTGTAAATAAATATTGTTAAATCATAATGCTTTTGTTTTGTTAACAAGATCTAAGTTTTCTCTTTAAAAGTAAGTATTCGTAAATAACAATATATTTTTTTAAATTTTTGGCGCCAAATCTAAAATTAAGAAAATCTGCAATACCACGTGTATATGAACTCTGGCTATTTGAGGTTATAAAAATTAACCAAAATGATGCTATTGTACTCAAAATTGCTTCCTCTTCCCAAATTGTAAAAATATACAGGGTGTTCCATGTAAAATAACAAAGTTAGGGTAATTTCCGGCGAAACCGGAAGTGAAACAATTGCGTGCATGTGCTCAAAAAATCTGATTTTTTTCACATATCATGTGCCTAAAATGTTATTTATCCAAAATCAAAACTAAAGAAAAAAAGAGGGTGTACCAGAATTCATTTACACCTGGTTTTTAACCTATTTAGTGCAATTTTTGAAAATAAAAATTGAGTTTCAACAGTAAGTTTTGAGTTTCCGGGGCCAAAAAAGTTGGTGCCCTTCTTCATTCACGATCTTTTTTTCGGATAATCGTAGTCCCATCAACCGACTTTAGTACCACCAAGTGAGGTTCCCTCGTCAGATAGCCCATTTTGGATATTATTTTATATACAGAGTGTACCGGCAAAGTCGGATTATTTGATAGCTCTATAATAAGAATAAGTAACGATAATTCAATGAAATTTGTTTGTAATCATTTAGTATTTACATAACCTAAAATTATTTTCAACTGTAAAGAGGTTTTGTTTTTGCACACAAGTCTCGTTCACATGGTGACACAAGCGTCGTGACACTAGGTGCCACGAGATCGCTTGACATTCGATGTTACGACAGGTGTTCACACGTAATATGATATATTTGAGTGTTGCGACATTAAAATAAAAATGGCCGCTCTTGTATCTGCATCAGCGAATGTTGTAGAGCAGTGGTCTCCGACTTTTTGTGGTCTAGGATCACTTTTTATGTCAAATTCGTACCCGAGATCTACTTTTGAAAAATTATAAAATTATAGCCGCACAATTGTATTGTTTATTAAATTATCGCATAGCATAAGAAAGGTAAATATGGGGAAAAATTAATTATTAAAAATATAAAATCCTCGAGATCGCATTATTTCCAAAACTGGCGATATTTAATAGCCAACGAGATCACCAGATCTCTCAGTGTGTGATTACTTTTCATGGTGATTTTTAAAATGTCAGGTATTTAGTAATCGTCCTCACAACACTGATAAACTGAAGTCAAGCATTCGTAATGAGATTAACGTGATCTCCGTTGAGATTTTGCAGCGAGTTATGAGGAATTGGCGTTTGCGATTGTAAGGATGCTTATACAGAGAAGGTGGTCGTTTACAGAATGTTATCTTTAATAAATCACTTTTACGTACAGTTATTCGTCAATGGCGTAGTTTTGGCCTTCCGATAACCATGTTTGTGGAAAAATAAAGATTATTTACTTAACATAACATTACACAGTTTTTTAAAATTCTATTTCCGCTCGCCACCCTGTATTAGCAAAGTCAATCATGCAACGCAGTAGATAATTATCACCTTATGTTAATCATGGTAAACACATAATTACTGCTTAATACAACAAAACAACTTTATTATTTGCTAGTATATTTATCTTAAACATTTTATTTGTTAAACAGACGCACAAATATACGTTAACTACTATCTACTAATTAATAATAACTAGTTTAACGTTCAATGCTGAAACCCACCATAACAATGCAACACAACATTAATAAGTTATTAAGTTAAAAATGTATTTGTAAGGAATTCACATTCATAATGAATCAAAATACTTTTAAAAACTCAACTTTTATTGACATGTTGCTTTTTTTCAACGACAAAGTTTGTTTTAAAGTGTCGATTTAATTTCGTTTTTATTTTGTCGTCTTGTGTCAATTCTGTGTTTTACAAATCCCGGTTTACCTTTGTAATTTAGAAGATTGTAACATTTGTAACGCTTAAGGTTCCCACAGACAGAGGCGGTACGATTCGGGACGATATTTAATAAATGTATGCACAGATCTGTGTAACGTAACCACGTCGCAAACCCCGTCGCGTTCCGAACAGTGTACCTCATCGCATACTTACAATCGAACCGCACCTCGAACCGTAACAGCATACTGTATCAACTAAAGGAACCATAAACCTACGATCAACTTTGCCCGTCCAAATTTGTGTAACCGCGTTGCGTGTCATATACCCGTATCGTGTTTCATCGAAAAACCGACAACAGATGGATCACGGCGAACCGCGCCGCGTACCAACTAAGTACGCCAGGATGATACGCGTTGAAGTCACAAATCCCGTCCAGACTTGGTAAGCGACGTGGTTACGTTACGCTGTCACGGTGCGCTGTTACACATAATATCTGTACAAGCCTTAATAACATTGTGGTATATGGAAGCGCCCACACCAAGTTCGGTATACCGACGATATACAATATACCATAGAAGAAGACGATATACCTGTTTAGTAATGATAATAATCCATACTATTCATACCGATTGTATCGTCCCGAATCGTACCGAGCGGTATAACGCGTCTGCCTGTGGGAGTCTTCGTGTACTCAAATACAAGAAAATTTGGTACAGAAAAGTTTCTGAATAACATTATTGGCTAAGTACCTTAACGCTCGACACAAAGATCTTCGGGATAAACAGATTTTCCATTTCATTTTTTACTTTAAAAGGTTAAGAAATATCTTACATGTCAGAGACATCAACTTATAACATAATATTAATATCTTATCAATCATTTTTTAAACCTTTAACTTAAGAAAAAAAAATTATATTATTCTTAATGGATTCGTAATTTTCAATAAGAAATAAAGCTTAATATTATGAGGTCTTAGAGTTTTATAGTTATATGAATGCTGCAATATTCAATTTATTTGGAATTACTGATCGCCTTAGTATAAAACTTAAAACTACATATTATTTTATTTAAAATTATCCAACTGGAAAGCTTTTATCTTTAGAAGTCCTCATAATTTTCATCTAATCTAATATTCTTGTGAAAAATTTATCAAACTTTGATATTCAACATAATTTATTACTTAGAGACGATAGCCTCATAGGCGCCAGTCGGTTGATGTATAACTATTCATAATCGTTGATAAACTTTCGATTTATAGACATTTTTTAGTAGGTAGGTATCATATTATTACTTAAAAATCAACTTCAATATGGTTTACTCCTTTTGGTATGGGGTAAATCCAAATTATAGACAAAAGTGCTATTGGCCTCTCTTGACATGAATTGATATTAAGTAAATATATGATATCGTAATTTCGTAATATGTATTACATAAAATAAATTATATTCCACATTCAAACAGTTATATTATTCTGTTAGCGAATTCCCCAAAAAAAGTGCTCAACATAGGGGAATAACTTATCGTATTAATGGGAATTGTTAAGAAAAGTATTTTAGAGTACTAGTAGGAATTACAATTATACCGACTTTTGCCATGACCGGGAAACGGTAAAAGAAAATTTTTTGTAACGGTAATACCGGTAAATCTCAACACATAAACGTTATTTATTTTAACATAATTTTTTTTTTTTAACTGTATTGTTTTATTGCACCTAGCTACTTTAGCCAACCAGCAATATGTCTTTATGATAGTTCTACTTAAGTTAAGAGTCCACCCGTTGGCGTCTTCTTTTTTTCTTCTGTATTCTTGTTTCAAGAACGACACTTTACACAACCGCACAGTGCTCTGCTTTACACTAACTCGCTAACTCAAACGGCTTGGTCCGTTTAAGCCTTCTCACTAGATGTTGGTTGTCCAAGAGCTGCAGGATTTTAACATAATTAAATAACAAATTTTGCTGTAAAGAATTAGAAATAATGAGATATAAAAATGATTTTCGTTAAATGTTTTTTAACTTTCTCACCTTTAAGAAAACAGTAAAACAAATAAAATTTTTATATTTCTTTGTCTTCTCATTTTAATTAAAGTAAGAGATCAAAATACATACCCTTAAACTTTTTTAAAGAATTCATATTTTTTTGTAATAATATATCATTTATTGCATAAAATTATACATTATTCCGAATATGAGTAGCTTCCTCCACCTATCGTTGTCGTTTTAAGTTTGGACTGTATTACCGGTAACAAAAATACAAATACCGGTAATAAAAACGGTAAAAACCGGTTTCACTGGTTACGATAAACCGCATTGCAACCCCTAAGTAAGTACTAGTAATGTAACGGTTTTGTTAACACCCTGTACAAAAATAACGTTTGGGAAGGTGGGTGTGGAATTCTAGGAAGGTTAGTGCCGTAAGTGGGTAGAAGGTAGAACTCTCAGCGGTGACAATAAATGTTTGGGCGTCTAAAGCATTCGTGGTAGAAATTCTCGGAGAGGATGTTCCAGAATATGATATAAACGTATAAATAAACGAGTGACAATTAATCATTTAAATCAAGTTAGTCAAAGCATGAAACAAGCGACTAAATAAATGAAAATTAAAACGAGTGCAATTAAATAATACTCCTACATTGTACTTATATTATTTTTGTGGAAATAAATGATTTGTTGTAAATTAGTCATTGTTTAAATGAAAAACATGTTTAAAACGTTACAGGAACATAATGTTGATTAGCTTATAATTTTTTGTGTTTTTGTTCAAATTAGCTTTTACAAGAAATAAACGCATAGTATTTTAGGAAAGTAAAATATTTAGATTAAATTTTTTGTGATGAATAGTTTGCAAATGGTAAAGACTCATTTTACCTCGAAACGTTTATTTAAATACAAATATATAGCAATTAATATAATTAAAGGTAAAGAGTTTTATAGGTTGGAATTGTTCTAAGACTTTATATGCTGCTACACATGGCACATAACATTACTACGTTTTAAGTGGAATTTTGTAATGGCGGCGAGGCTATGTTGCAGCAGAAATGTCTCAGGCAATTAGTTACATTTTGTGAGACTCTTTTTTAGTTGAGCAAGAATTTTAAACCCATTTCATTAACATTAGTTTGTGGAAACACCGTTAGAAGTGTTACTTTAATTTTCTTTGTCATGAAAAGCTGAAAAGTATCAAAAGATAAAAACACCCCGGTGGGTTGTTGGCGGTAATAAAGGGCAAGTGCTGCTGAACGTGAATGGACTTGTTAATTGGGTTCATTGGGACATCAATGCTACATTTGCGAGAACAAAATGTCGCATGACATACAAATACACTGCATTTAGCAGGTTGTGGGTATAGGGAAGCGTCTTCTGGATAGCTTTAGCTATTTTAGTAAAACTGCTCGCTGTACTTGAGGTTTCTTAAAGTTCAAAGTAATTTATTTTAAAAAAATCATTACCTCTTTTAATTATTCATCTCCTTCGCGAATTACTAACTAACACTTCTCAATTAACCAGAAAATAAATTTCGAAGAAAATAACGGCAAAAAAGTTCTGTGCATTTTCAGTTTTATCCAGCTTTATACATTATATTATTACTAAATTAGCGTATAATTTTAATAAGTATTAATTAAGTATTCAATATTGCCTTTGAAAGTTTCTTAGTGTGCTTTGCTGTTTTAAATTTGTTTATTTAAAATTAATTATTATGACCACGTTGTTTTTACAGCAGTGTTAATAATATAATATTGTTTTTAGTAGGTAGCTCTTACTTTTAGTTTATTGTTGACTTCCACCAATTTAAAACTACCAGTTCATGTTTTGATTTTTTTTGCTGAATGTATGCGGATTTCGGTAAAATTATTTTCCACCTTAACTTTTAATAAGTGCATTCAATATTTGAATCGCAAATTTAATTTTACAATGTTTCTTGTAAGTAAACGGCTTATTATAAAATATTATGTTATTATGTTTTTTATTTTTAATAGCTTAGTCATAAAAGCCACAATAATTTTTTTTATGGAAAAATGTTTTAATATCTACCATTTTACTGCCCTTTAAAATATTTTAGTATTTATCACATCAAGTAATATTTTTATTCATCCAATTTTACCTCAAAGTGTTGTAAATGGTGATTAATTTTGTTACATTAAAAAAGTATTTGTATATAGAGAATTAAAGTATAATACATTGTAGTAATTTTGATGCATTTCAGGAAAAATCCAAAAAGAAATGAAATGTTTTTTTATGATTATTGTTATTGTTATCGATTAGTTAAACATTTTTAGTTTCATTCATTGTAAAATTAAAATGATATTGTAGGTATGATTTGGTGGCCAAGATGTTTATTTAAGAAAGCGAAATATTAATTATTACCTATTAACAAACGTTAATCGTTTCTATTGTTTTACATTATACTTTAATTGTATCTATAGTAATTAAGAGACTGTTTTAAAAAAATTATATTAAACTTATTTTCAAAAATTTTGTTGTTAAGGGGTCTTTAAAATTATTGATTGAGCTCCAACTAGAATATATTAGGGTCTCTTTGACCTTTAATAGAAAAAATAAAACGTTGCCTTTGTCCAACACATTACAGTAGCACTTAATTTGTTGATATTTGCGATGTCCATTGATGTTACGAATCTCGCAGGGTATGTCTTAAGAATGTATATCTAGTCCGACAAGCGACGGATTACACGTGGATTGAATTTATTTAAGATTTGTTAATGTCAATAACCACAATAATAATGCTTTATTCTTATTATTACTTTCTATTAGAAATTTTCCCATAGGTAAATATTTGATGAATGTAGGTTGAGTGAAATCGAGGATTTCGTTTAAAATATTTGTTTGTGGTACACATGTTTTAAATGCATACAAACATGTGTTCTCTGATTTGCTGTGTACATAACCGTAATTTATATAAGTTTTATTAACGAAGGATTCAATTCGCGAAAACCGAAAACACAATAGTTTAGTTCCGGCTACCACTTTGGTAAATTTTGTCTTTTCTTTTATTAATTCTATTGACGGTTTTTTATTTTATAACCATTTGTACTCAATTTAGCTCAAACGGTTAGTTTCCGATTTGGGTTTAATTTCAATAGAAACTAGGATATTAACAATGAAACGTGTTCATTCAGACTTTTTAAAGTTTCCAAATTAATGTTGAAAATTTTTGAAAGTACTGCATTTTCATGAAAATGCAATTTTCACGAAAACGGTTAACTTTAGACCCATATTACCTTATACATTTTTTGAATCAAATTTAAAGAGGAATCCAAAAATGCCAAAATATACAGGGTGTTCCATAAGAAAAAGTATAACTTTGATATTCCACTCTTTTTTGGAGCACCCTGTATGTTTGAAAATATTTTAAAAATGTAGCCCTTATTGACTTACATAATCAAACCACGAAAAAAGTTTGAAAATATATACCGTTTCGCCATAAAACCCCGTGGCGTCCGTCGTGACTCACCCTGTACATATAATAGGGAAAAAAAGTCACATGGTTACGAATTAATACATGCTATACAAAAAAAATAAAAGTGCTATAAACTGTTATATTATTACTAAAGTTCATTTTAAAGGATGATTTATTATGGGGGTATATGTTATTCTATTACGTTGATGATCATTTGTATTTATAAAAATTAAACTCTTAGAAAGACTTATATTAATGTTCAAATGTAGTTATCAATTAAATAACTAAAGAATATGCAATAAGATCAAAAATATCACCATGTCAAAACGGTTGTTTGAACTATTTGAACCGGTTTAAACTTGTTCATATAAGTCAGTTTAGTTTTACTTGCGGTTCGATAATTTTTTACCTCAAAGGTTCACTTCCGATTCACGGTTCTTGAAAAATGTGTTGGTTTGGTTCGTTTCGGGTGTCTAGTTGTATCATATAAATTATTACGCAAGTTATAACTATGTATATTCAAAGTTTATCTGTTATAAGGAATGATACTTAGTTGTACCTCTACACCAAGGGGTAGGAGAGGACTGATTATATTGTTAACTTACATAGTTGTTTAAAATTTAAAAGTAGGTTACACGAAAGTTTTTATATGATCCGGTAGCTCAAATTTTCATTTTAAGGATGGACTGTGCGAATGATTTAAGTATAGATATAGACGTACATATATGAATGGGTAAAATAGATTGGAAATCTTACCCACGCAACCAAATATAAGTGAATGGTGGCGTGCGTTCCGAACCTTTAGGGTGGCGTAAAAGATTTAGAACCTTATTCTTTACTAGCACGTAACCCGTCCTAGGACGGGAATATTGTATATCTTAAATTTAAACTATTGCTTTTTATAATACCGTGAGCTGCAAGTTAGACACTGTTATATTACCGGTGAGTAAAAATTTACGGTTCATTAGACACAACTCAGTCGGTCAAATGAACCCGTAGTAGTTTACTGCGTTACTATATTCATGCGTTACAAATAGAGTCACAGACAGAGAGACAGTCAGGCTGGACTTTTATATATATTTATAACCTGCATGCTATACGTTTCATAAAGATTCGGCAGTTGTTTTTTCTTGTTTTTTTTGCTTGACATTTTTTCATTTTTTCATTTATGAACCTTAAAGTAGCTGTAGCTTACCAAATCTGAATTTTAAAGTGTGCGAAACCGTGCGTATTCGTAAACAAATGCCTTAATAAGTTGTTTTAAAAACATTTATAGTTTTTTTAATGTCATGAATTTTCTCAAAAAATGCATATGCATGTTACTGATTTGTGATAAATGAATTATGTACTTAAGTCAAAACAGACGTAATTTTTTAAACTTTAATAAGTGGATGTTGTAACATGATGACATGAAAAATGTTACAAAGGACTTGCTTCACTATCCACTACCGTTTGAAACTTAAGTTTTCTAGTAAATTTTAGCGGTATTTTTTTTAAGTCGGCGCTTATTTGAGAAGATTTCTATTTAACATGACATAAATAAGGCTTAAAAAATAAAAGCATTTAATAGTGAAATATTTTTGATGACCGTGATAGGTAATTTTATGAGGTTTCAAATAATGTAGTATGTGGAAATTTAGAAAAAAATCTTAATGTGAAACAAACGAATATTTGTGAAATCTAATAACATATTTAACAAGGACCTGCGACTGAAAATTTTGTAATAAACACCAATCTTTATCGCGTCAAATAAAAAATTTAGAAGAGTGTGGACTGCCTACTGGGACATTCTGTATATTTGCGCATAATCTGTTTATTAAATTATTTTTTTGTCATACCACATCCACCCGCAAAATTGTTTTGTCTTGATTTATTTTAATTAGACGCTATTCAGCTTAATTATTGCTTCTTAGATGTCTACGAAAAACGTGATGCAGCCGGTGCCTGGTCATATTTGCCTATGAACGTATGATTTACTGATGAACTGACTACTGACTGAGATAATTTAAATGGAAACTCGAGGCTGACTAACGCCGACTAAATTTTCTAGTATTATGTAACACCAGAGTGCAGACCTATTTGAAGTAGACGTAACGCAGCAGCTAATTCAGGAATGCCATCGTAAATCGCAAAGTAATATGGTTAACTATTTGTATATTACTTATGGACAGCAATTTTATGTTTGCGATTTTATGTGACAAATCTAATGTTTTGTTTGTGGGTGTGTTTCTAAAACTTTTTATGTTTTTTATTGGTTAAGAAAATGTAGTACAATGAGTAGCTAATACGTTTCGTCGCATTAAAAAACAAACTGTTGTATTGTGTAATTGTTGATGTATGATTGGCAAATTTGTGATTTTACTTTCGTTGTATGTAGAATAACGTTAGGCAACTTTTTACGGAACTTAATCAATTTGATTCGTTTAAAGTTTGTTATTTTCTGTTCAAAATTTAAATCACTGTGTCTGGAGGAAAGCTTGAATAAGAAATAACAATTTCTGCCATGGTTCGTTGGAATTGTAGCCGCGGGTCACTTAGTGATCCACAGATAATTGGTAACCGACCACTAATATAGAGCAAAAGCCAATTTAAATGAGAAAATTTAAATTTTGTATCCTTGGGAATACGATTAAATTACTTTTATTCAAATGTTTCACAATGTGACATGGCGAATGTGTTTTAGATTATATGTAATCTGCATTCATACTAAAAATATACGTTTACTTTTGATGGCACGTTCATTATCCTTATTAAATGTTAAAAATAAATATTTTATTACAATCATTTTGATTTTATTTAATTTACGAAGTTTTAAACTTTATTTTTTCAACGTGCACATATGGAAATGGTAGAGATCGTTAATTTTTTATTATTTAAATTTTAGTTGTCGGAAACTTTTTAAATTTATTCGTGATGTAGTAGTATCTAGGGGTAAAAAACGTTTGAAAATATATTTGTTCTCATCTTTATATGTTTACGGTACTTTCTTAATTTTTTAGAAGGTATTAAAAAAAAAAATGTCCCACTATTGGTAATTCGTTGATCTTAGAAACTATAGCGTTGATTAATATAGATCAAAGTAGTGCAAATCCATGTTTATTTCTGTGTAAAACTTACATTTTCATAGTCTTCTTAGTTTACCACGTATTAAAACAAAAAACTTAAAAGAAGGTTTATTTTTGTTCAATATCTTTTATTTTCAGAAACATTAAAAAACTAAAAACACTTACTTTTGCAAAGTAATTTCCTTTTGACTTAATGCTAAATTACTCCCATTTTATATCAGACGTTTCGGCTGTCTTGAACTGTAAGCAATTTTGTTGTTTGTAATAGGATTAATATTTTTAACTCTAGAAGTTTGTACTAAAAATTCTTAATACAATGATACGGCCACCTTTAGTATAATTAAAAATAAACACCATTGCTATGAAAAATCAATTCATCCACATGAAATAAATGTTAAAATTTGTTTTGTTTGTCACGGTTTGTTTACGGTTACATAAAATCGCTAAATTCTACAAAATTCTTAACTTGGAAACTTAAAAATTTTAAAAATTTTCTGTAATCATTTTTGGCTAGGTTTTGTTTTCTATGGCAATGTGATTTTATTTAAAAAAATATTGTTTATTTTAGGATTTCATTAAACTAGCATACAATTTTTAATTTGATTTAATCGACTCCAAATCCTTAGATAAAGAAGATACCTAAAAATGAAAACTTTCTAGACCCTTTATACGATATGTTAATAAAGTTTATATCAAGTAAAAATATGACAAAGTGAGCAATTAAACAGTAGGTATAACAACAAGATGTGTTTTCAGTAAAAAGCAAAGCATATGATTGTATTTGAGCACCATAGACTTTTCTACACAGTTTAAATTATCGACAGCGTTTGCAACGGTTATTTTAGTAATTGCAGTTTCAATTTGAGTACCTACGGATGTTTCACAGATCTTTAACCATCATGTGATAAACGTGTGATGTGATAAAACCCTTTGCAAACAACACCAAAGGCGTTAAATCTGGAGATTCAGCTTCTCTGAGTCTGTGCCTCTACATCCGTTTTCGCAGTACTGTTGATAGATTTGAGCTCTGTAAATATTCTGATAGGTATCTCATATGGAATCATGTGCTTCAGAGTTCATTAAATATACATATATCTTTCCTTGCAGGGCGTTTAAAATGAAATTTTCCTACGGTTTTGCTGAAATAAATAAACGTAGTAAGCAGTCAGAATGCTTAAAACAAATTCCAATATGATATCTTTTTAACGAAATTAAAAAAAATTATTATGACCATCAGTAATACTCCTATATAATAATTTTAATAGAAAAATAGTTTATGATGTTATGTAGCTTTTAGTCTTAATAATTAGCACTTACAGAGGTTTCAAAGGGAAGAACGAATGTTGAACGTATCTTTGTCTCGTTTATTTTTAGAAATAACTCCGACAAACTTTACATCCTAAATAATCAGAGCATAATAAAATGTGGTGACGAATTTTTAAAAATTAAAACTTGATCAGATTAAAATGTTTTTTTTCTGCAATCGTCACTAAACTAGCTCAATAAGTACCCAAAAGTGGCTGTAATAATCGTTTTACTGCCTAGGCAGTAAAAAAGTAAAATGCGCTACGCTCATTGGTTGAATTTAGAAAAATTGAGCGTGTTTTTGTTCATAGATACATATTTGACAGGAGAATGAGAATCTGACAGATGAAGTAAAACTATGTATTTGCTTGATTTTTCGCTATTTATCTGTCGATTGTGGCAAAAATTTAATATGCACCGCGGCAGTAAAGTTCCTTTTTGTCACTCGCGTGATTATTTGCATCGACTTCATCTCGGCAAATTATATCCACACTCGTGATAAAAAGTTAAATAACTATTATTTAGCTTTTAAAACAAAAAATTGTTTTGACTTTTACTTATGTATAGGGTGTACCTACCACTTAATTCGGTCATTATGGGGATCTCGTATAATATAAAAGATAGGGATTCAGTTCAATTAGCAAAAAGTTACATATAATGCTTGTACGAGTACAACTCAATTTAGTATGATACTTATTCAGAAGTTTTCAGATATGCATAGCTGACTTGATAGAAGCAAATGAATTTTTACGATTTTGTATTTTGTGTTTTATCTTTTTCAGTTTTAAAAATAAAAATCTGAATTTTTGTACATTGTGATAAGCTTATATGTCAACAATAATCAATTATTGCATAACACAGTTATGAAGATATCAGTCAACTTTTTGATTTTTTTCGACGCCAGGTCAGATTTTACTGTAAGTAGACAACATGTTGTTTTCCAATGATACAACATATTAATAAAAATATTTAAATATCTAAAAACATAAGACTGTACAAAAGTTATGCTTGTGCTATTTGGCAAAAGTTATACAGGGTGTCTCAGATAACATTTCCAGCATGGAAATATGGCTTATTATAAGAGATACAGGTTTGTTTAAATTAGATGAATTATTACTTATTATGGGAGTAGCCACAATCAATTTTTAAAATTACAAAATCTTTCATACTTCAGATTTTATAGCAAAAACTATGAACATTTTGAATCTGTTTTTCTCTTAGAACTTTTTTGTCTTAACCATTGGATCAATTTAATTTTTACTTTCTTAAGGTAACTTTTTGATGTAATATGTAACCATTATTTTAGATTTTTTTTTATCACTTTACATTTTTGAGATATTATCCCCAACTTCATTTTTTCTTATGGTCCAGTTGGATTTGGAATATTTAAATGGTCTTTTTTTTCTTTTTTTAATGAGATATTACTTGTAATATAAATTTTTATAAATAACTCACAAAATCAAGAAAAATCGTATTTTATCAATAACTTATCAAGCCCATAAGAAAAAATAAAGTTAGGGATAGTATCTAAAAAATGGAAAGTGATAAAAACATCTAAAATAAAGGTTACATACTACATAAAAAATTGCCTCAAGAAATGTCAAATTAAATTGATCCAATGATAAAGATTAAAAAGGTATAAGAGAAAAAAGAAATTGGATATTTTCATATTTTTTGCTATAACATCTGAAGCACGAGAAATTTTATACTTTAAAAAATTGATTGTCGCTCCTCTCATACCAAGGAATAATTCATCTAATTTAAACAAACCTGTATCTCTTATAATAAGCGAGATCCCCATGCTGGATATGTTATCTGGGACACCCTATACATATAGTTGTATGTCGATTTTTCCTCTGTTTTTAAGGTTGTTTGAATTTTGTATTCGTAAAAATATACAAAGTATAAATCTGTTTTTTATGCTGGTTTACATGTAATTTAAATATAACGTGTCGTAGTTCAAGGTCAAAGTATAAAAAACAAAGTTTCATAATCTACTGTCTTTATAACATAGCAATTGGGGAAAAACAAAGTTTTTGAAGGTCTTGGAACTTGAATTTGACTGAGATGAATGGTTTTGAATCCATCTACAGAAAGACAAGATAGTCTAACTAAATTTTAACTTCTTAAATGTTTTGTCTGAAAAACTTTTGTCTTTGTCGTGCAGACGCCTCCGATTTTATTGTAATTTCTTAAAACTCGACTTTCGTTTTTCTTTAATGAGGATGTTTTACTTAAGTGGCAATTTGGCACTAAAATCTTTCCATAAAACATTCACAATCATCTGGTGATTGCCTATATTTGAAAGAAATGATTAAGGATGGTCAAATGATGCGGACATTTTGCAATCAGAAATGCATAGACAATAATGTTTCAAGCCACAGTTTACATGTTTAACCCCTGTCAGTTTGTATAGTTTAGTGTTTCAGTCTCAGTTGTGGAAGATATGAATAACAAAATGGCACATTTGCATTAAGGATTAAGGTATCATACACGTGTGTCGGCCGGTGTTCAGCTAGTATAGTAGCTTAATGCGAGAGCCACCTTTACGGTAATCTCTAATATGACTATTAACGAAGCAATTAGTGTGATATGCTGAACGTCAGGCACCTAAATCTAAATCAAATTGCGTACAGCTGAAATACAGGCGTTTATATTTGTCAGTATACCACTGAGATCTAATTATATGCCTGTAAACATACCTACTGGTGTCGATTTCTGCTTTGTATTTGAAAATTTCTTAATAGATTAGTAATGGTACAAGGATATTTATAGATGAAAAATATACTTCCAAAGATATTATTTACAAAAATTAATTAATCTTTTTCTTTAAAAATGGAAGTTTCCAATAATACTGATTGCTATAGAGAAACGTTTTTGTATGTGGTGGTCTATTGTTGATGCCCATACAGGGTATCTCGGTTATTATCAGAGATAGAAAAAAAAACTAAGTACGTAGTCTCGATTTATTTTTTCGAGAGAAATTCATTGCCGTCAACAGATTTTTGATATCTTTTTTAATTTTCGAAATATAGCCAAAAACCGATTTTTGGCACTTTCCAAAAATGTTAAATATCTCGCTTAAACGAAAAGATAGAAAAAAACTTTTAAAACATTTTTGGCATGGTTTTTTGTCCTTGATAAGATAGCCATGTTCAATTTTTTTTTACTCATACGAATATTGATATATTACACCTAACTTTCTTATTTTAAATGGCAATCATAAGCAAATTATATATTTTTGAAAAGCGCAAAAAATAAGCTTTCGATTCATGTCAAAGCCAACTATGGTTGCCATTTAAAATAAGAAAGTTAGGTGTAATATATCAATATTTGTATAAGTAAAAAACAATTGAACATCGCAATTTTATTAAGGACAAAAAACCATGCCAAAAATGTTCCTAAAGTTTTTTTCTATCTTTTCGTTTAAGCGAGATATTTAACATTTTTGATATTTTTTTTAATACACGAAATAAAGCTAACACCATTTTTGGAACTTTTTAAAAATAATAAATATCTCGCTTAAACGAAAAGATAGAGAAAAACTTTAAGAAAATGTTTGGCATTGTTTTTGTCCTTAATAAGATAGCGATGTTCAATTGTTTTTTACTCATACGAATACCGATATATTACACCTAACTTTCTTATTTTAAATGGCAACCATAGTTGGCTTTGATATGAATCGAAAGCTTCTTTTTTGCGCTTCAAAAATATATAATTTTCTTATGGTTGCCATTTAAAATAAGAAAGTTAGGTGTAACATATCGCTATTGATATGAGTAAAAAACAATTGAACATCGCTATCTTATTAAGTACAAAAAATCATGCCAAAAATGTCCTTAACGTTTTTCTGTATCTTTTCGTTTAAGCGAGATATTTAACATTTTTGAAAATTGCCAAAAATCGGTTTTTGGCTATATTTCGAAAATTAAAAAAGATATCAAAAATCTGTTTACGGCAATGAATATGTCTCGAAAAAATAAATCGAGACTGCGTACTTAGTTTCTATCTCTGATAATAACCGAGATAGAGATACACTGTATGGGCATTGAAAATAGTCCACCATGTACAACTTTGACAGACTACTACTATTCAGCGATACTTGCCAATACCCTTGAGAACGAATTTGGTTAGTAGAAGTATAATTATATGATGGCCAACTTTTTATAGGGCTAACTCGAGGCATGTTCTTATTAGAAAAAAAAAACGGTTTAGTCAGGTCAGGTCCAGTCATATTTTGTCCTCTGCGAAAATTAGAAAAGATTCGTAACTTTTATAAAATTCATTAAAAAAATATCTTTTATTGGATATTTGGATCACTTACACAGAAATTAAAATAAAATTTACATACCCTGAGGGAGGGTTTATCTGGGACAAGTTTCAAAACCGGGACAGTCCCGGACAAACCAGAACAGTTGGTTACCCTACGTATAATTGCTTATTATACAAATTGTTTTGTTTTAGAGATTTTAGTCGAAATCATGGCAGGTCGTTATAATGCAGTACCCACTTGAAAATGTATCCAACAGAGCAAGGCTTCTCAAACTTTTTTCATCGGCGACCCCATTGGATCAAACTCATTTATTCACGACCCTTTACTCAATGTCATAAATGTTGTTGGTAATTGGTACTAACACTGTATATAAAAAGTCGATTTACCGATTTTTGCGCATACCTTTTTGTATAAACTCTGTCGGTGTCAACTTTAGTTAAGCGAACCGCGTTTGAAGGAACTCTATTCGAGCGAACTTCTTTTGTGCGAACCGGGTTTGAGCAAAAAAATGAATAAATATAAGCTGGGAAATACAGTTTATCAATAAAGAATTATAATGATTAAAAAATAATGTATGAAAATACTAAAAATGGAATTTCTTTCAATTAATTTATTATATTAGAAAATCGTGTACTATTTACAGAATATTACAGAATATTACAGACATGCAAAACAAAAGTATGAATATACAAAAAAAAAGAAAATTACATTAAATAATTGGTCATATACAATTTGAATATACCAACAACAATTTTACTGAAGACTAAAAAAATTGGACAAAATGAGTTTTTCTCAAATTTTTGTGGTAAAATATCATTTTAGATATAAAGTGTCATATATCATTGAAATCAGAAGACAAAATGCTTTCCGACTATGAGATTAAAATTTTTTCGCCGTATTTAAAAAAATGAAGTTGATGATGGTTCTGAAGAGACGAAACGTTGTTGGAAATTCTTTGTTATCTCAAAATATAAAGCGTAAGAAGTTGCCGTGAGAAGTGCTTCCAGATTGTCGATATCTTAAAAAATGTAGGAAATAGGGCAAAAAAACGAAAATCAATTTTTTCAGTTTTACTTGAATAACTTTTAAACTAAGACAGCTATGAAAATTTTCTTTGCAGATATTTGATGAGCATCTAATTTCGCAACTTTTCCCTAATTTAACCGACCTCGTAGCTCTTAAAATAAGCGAGATTTTGGGACATCCTGTATAGTGTATAGTGACATCAAATCCACAAAAGGCAGTTTAGTTTGCCGAGTTACACCAACGCAAAAGATGCAGTTATTGCAAGCTCTAAAGGTCAGGTGCGATTTCTACAGCTAAAGAGAGTAAAGTATTATGGAAGTGCAAGAAACCTTAAGAGATGAAGTTACTTTATTCTTAAATGTATTTATTACTAATATCACTGCTTCTTTTGCTTATAGTAATGGGTCATCTAAAGGCAATGTTCAAAGTTTGTGTTCTGTTTTTTCCCATCAAAAACTGGGATATCGTACTTCGATCTGTTGACAAACTTGATAATGATTCATCTTCGTGAAATTGTATTTGATACAGATTTCCAGTAATATAATGCGCATTTTAATTCCATAGAATATCACTCATTACACTGATATTTACAACCCAAATGTATATTTATTTTGTGGTGTATGTCAAGGATGTTTTGCTAGATAAATAATATACGATACTATGTTTGTACCCCTTTTGCTCTATGGCTGTTATTCCGTAGTGACGTATTTGCTAGTGACGTTCTACAGGTGAGGGAAGAAATTGATAATTTATTCAATGTGTGTCGTGCATTTGGAAGTCATTCATAAATCGCCATCTGTTTAATAATAATTGCTAGGTATCATGTTTTATAGACATTTATGTCATTAAAATACGCTTTAAGTAAGAAAGTTTTGATATTGCATCAATTTAATTGCATAATTATATCTGTGTCATTTTAGTGATTCTTTCCACCGGTAACAACGATAACGTTCTTATTAACCTGTTACAAGAGAAAATAACATGTAAGTATTTTTTACTCTATGTAAATAGTAGAGCACTGCATTAGCCAGGTTACTTAAGTTAAGTATTGATTTGAATGGTACAGCGAAAGCATAATTTATTAATATAAAATTATTCGGAAAAATAACCTTACATATCTCTTTCTTGCAAATCTTAATTAATTATTTCACTCTTTAGCTTTAACTTTTGGTAAACAGAGGTATTTTTTTACTCTTAGATAGGATATATATCTCAAAGTAACTAAGAATTGTGTTTATTTGCTTCTTGGCTTGTACTCTTCGTTTGTTAATTTTTTTTAGATATTTTGATAGTTTTACTGTTTATGAGCCTAAAATAGGGCCGTAAGACTCATTTGAGTAGTTGCAGAGAAAAATACAAAAGAGTAACTACTAAGTAAACATTTTAGATTGTGATAGTAAATTCCTTGAGCTGAAATAAAAGTATAGCTGTCACCAGGGCCTTTCAGAGAAAACACGAAACCCGGGGCAGTGTGACTTTAAGAAAAAAGGTCCTCGCGAAACATATCGTCGCCTGAGAGTTATTTTGTTCCATACGCCATTTTGGGGCAAACTGAATTATTCATACCAAGATTATGTTGAAAATGTCCCATATCCTTTAACATAACTAAAAATTAAATTCGTTCTGTATTGACAAATTTCTGATTGTTAACTTTGTTCCATATCAAAAAATCTAAAGATGAATTGCGGGTTTATTTGTTCCATATCCAAAAAATAACCTCAATTCTTGTGTTATGATATCGTCGCCTGCGAGTTATTTTGTGCCATACGATATTTTGCGGCATATTGACTTATTAATACCAAGATTATGTTGAAAATGTTCAATTTCCTTCAACATAATTAAAATTTAAATTCGTTCGGTATTGACAAAGTTGTGTGTTAACTTTGTTTCAAATCAGAATAACTCTGAATTGAATTAGAATTAATTAGAAAAATGAATACTTAAAACTATGTACGTACAATATAGCGAATAATCTGACAAAGAGAAAATGAAACGTGTGGGTTTATAACATATTTTTTACACCCATTTTCAACTGACTACCGTTAAGAGTACAATTATCAGGGTAAACAAAACAAAGATGGTTTATTGATGTAGCTTTGTATTTACACACAATGCTCCGTGTCACGCAGCTTTCGTTTCCTGTATGACTGAAGTGATTTATGTGCCAGTTTATGGATAATTTACAAGTTTGCTAGTACGGAAAATGTTTTTTAAAAATGTTTTTACAAGAATGGCTTATCTAAAATATATTTTTAATTGTAATTATCTTATGTTGTAAAAGGTAGATTTATCTTTTCTAGTAACTACAACATGAAATGTAATTATTTGCGAAAATTAGTTTTCCACAGCTAATCTACAAAAGATTTTAAATTAAGCAGAACAATTACAGACTTCTACCGTTTGAACAATGAACAATATTTTAGGCAAAACTCTTTTTGAGTGCGCTGTTTAAATAGAAATAAGATAAAAATGGGTTCGTAAAAATCTTACTTTTCAACATAAAGAACACGAGAATCTCGAAAACTGTTGGAGTTAAAGGTTTGGTTGAATTAGCAAATAAATGTGTTTTTACTTGCTTGGCCAGAATATAACCTGAATTTTGCATACAGTTGGACAACTATCCTGAACAAACAGAAATACTCTAATTATAATTTTTAAAAATTACTTTCTTACAATTAATATTCCTATTGATTAAAATTAAAACTTTGATTTACCCAGTTTAGGCAAAGGCATTAATCGTAAGGTGTCGTTAAAAGTGACATAGCAAGCTTAGTTTTTGAAATGCGATAGTCAACTTCATTTCTCGCGTGCGCGATACTACCGCTACTAGTGGACGATTTTGATGATGAATGCAATGATTATAAAATTTTTACAAATATATTACAAGATATGCATCACAAAATTTGTTAACTTACAGCATAAAAATTGACTACGGCATCCTAATAACTAAACAGGCTTTATGAATGTTAACAACGCCTTTTGGCTTTTCAAAAAATACTAAATTTCATATCTGTGTCGTTAATATTATGAAAGATTTGGTTAAAACTTAAACTAAAGTTTTCAGAATATTTCAGAAATTGAGATCATATGTCCGATTTCAGTTTAGATTTTTAGTAAGCGTGTAAAAACACAATTATTTTTTAATTTAAACATTCTTTTAACTTTAAAGATGTTCTTTATGACGAAACACAGTGCTCCGCAAAAGTATGGAAACAGACAAATATCTAAAACATAAAAACACCCATTAAATGTACTACAATGAAATTTGGTATCTAAGCGTTATCGTATTCTTCGGATTCGATGAAAATATTAAGGTTGCAATACGACTTCCGATTCAACCGTAAACGGACTCAAACTTTGAAATTTTAAACAGAACACCCTGTATAAGATTACACTTTTGGATACCTCTTTAAATTTACTTTAAAAAATCTTTGAAGTTATATGGGTCTAAAGTCAACCATTTTCGTAAAATTTATATTTTTATGAAAATTTTGAACGATACAGCACTTTAATTAATTTTTTTTAAACATTTGAGTTCTTTAAAAAGGCACTACAATTTTGTTTGAAAATTACATTGTCAATAGATTAATTAACACTTTGCACTAGCTACATTTTAAAAATATTATACAGGGCGTTTTATGCGCTTGGTCAAACTTGTGAAACTTTAAACATCGATAATTCAACACACCCTAAATGCTTTTACATATTCTTGTAGAAAATTTTATTATCTTTTAACAGATTAACCATGTTTTATACCTAAAACTGATATTTTTCGAGATATCGCGATTTTATTGTTAATTGCTAGGGCAACGTAATATTTTCGAGTAGGCCATGAAGGAAAACAGCGGTAATTTTGGAACACTTGAAAGATAAAAACAAGAATGTTATAATTTTATCTTTGTTCTACGAATTTTCGACATTTTTTTAAATGAAAGTGTAATTTTACCATTCTTACTTTTTAAATCTACTGTATCTACTGTAAATTTTACCAAAACGGTTGGCTTTAGACCCATATAATTTAAACATTCTTTTTTTTTTGGTTAACTTGAAGATGAATCCAAAAATGTAAAAATATACCAAGTGTTCTTTATAAAATATCAAAGTTTGAGTCCATATTCAGTTGAACCGAAAGTCGTATTGCAACCTCAGTATTTTCATCGAATCCGAAAAATACGATAACGCTAAGATACCAAATTTGATTGTAATATCTGCAATAGTATTCTAGATATTTGTCTGCTTCCATACTTTTGCGCGGCACTATATACAGGGTGAGTCACGACGGACGCGTCGGAGTTTTATGGCGAAACGCTTTATATTTTCCAATTTCTGTCGCTGTTAGATTATGTAAGTCAATAAGGGCTACATTTTAAAAATATTTTCAAACATACAGGGGCTCCAAAAAAGAGTGGCATATCAAAGTTATACTTTTTCTTATGGAACACCCTGTATATTTTTGTATTTTTGGATTCCTCTTTAAATTTAATTTAAAAAATGTATAAGGTCATATGGGTCTAAAGTTAACCGTTCTCGTGAAAATCGCATTTTCATGAAAATACAGTATTTTCAAAAATTTTCAACATTTAAAAACTTTGAGAAGTCTGAAGAAATTCGCTTGAAGATAAGATTGACAATAGATTATGTAACACTTTGCACCACCTACATTTTTAAAATATTATACAGGGCGTTTTTTACGCTTGGTCAAACTTGTGAAGTTTTAAACATCGATAACTCATTTTTTTTAAATACAACCCCTTATATTTTTTTACACCGTCCTATAGAAAATTTAATTCTCTTTCGAAAACATTAATACTGTTTTATACCTAAAATTGATATTTTCCGAGATATCGCGATTTTATTGTTAATTATTAGGGCAATGTAATATTTTCGAGTAGGCTACGAAGGTAGACAGCGGTAATTTGAAACAATTGAATGAAAAAACAAGAAAGGTTTAGTTTTATCTTTTGCCTACGCATTTTTAACATTTTTTTATAGTGAAGAGGAATCTCACGTTTAAATCGAGATTTCTTACAATTATTTATGCATTTATTTATTGGACCAGTATGATAAGATGATTAGTAAATCATATAAACTATTTTTTTGTATGATACGACTCTCGGTTCTACCAAAATGTCTTTGCTTAACTTCTGGTTCCACGCATTTTGCAAACATTGTGTTTTATACAGTGTGCACAATGTTTAATGAAGGTAAGTGTTTATGGTGTCTTAACTAAAATATAAATACACAGAAAATATTTCAAATTGGGACCGTAGTAACTTTAATTGTACATTTATAAAAATATTTCCAGTGATAACTAAAATGTATGTAATAATAATTCAAAAACTTTTGAGACAATCACTCCTAATATGTTGCGTAATGTAAGGCGTTCACTTGAAAAGAGGATCACAATGTGTATTCAAGAGAATGGTCGTCATGTTGAACATTTATTGTAATCGGCTGTTAAATTTTGTTTTTGAATTATTATTACATTTTAGTTATCACTAGAAATATTTTTATAAATGTTGAATTAAAGTTACTACGTTCCCAATTTGAAATATTTTCTGTATTTATATTTTAGTTAACACACCATAAACACTTACTTATATTAAACATTGTGCACCCTGTATAAAACACAATGTTTGCAAAATGCGTGGAACCAGAATTTAAGCAAAGACATTTTGGTAGAACAGAGTGTCGTATTATAAACATACAAAAAAATGGTTTATAGGATTTAGTAATCATCTTATCATACTGGATTTATTTCAAGTAACAAAAAGTTTCTATCGAAAAATCATTTTAAATAAGGAAAAATATATTTTGAAAGAAGGCAGTGGACACACGTTGATTATTAAAGAAGAATAAATAAAATGTACAGATTTTGTGTCGAAGTTGACAGATTGCTTTTTAAAAAAATATTTTAACACATTATTTAAGAGCTGGTTTTATAAGCCGTGACGCTTATAACACAAAATTTGAATTCGCTGTCATTGTTAAAAACGAATAAGACTTAATTTATCAGGAAGTGTTTGTGTATTTAAAAAAAAGGTTAATTAGTAGTCAAATTAACAATGTTTTTGTCCGGCCAAAATAAAAAAATATCTCGATTGGAATAACGTTATAAAATGCAAGGAATTTCTAGTAACACTAAAATTTTAAACAACAGACAAGTATCAGTTAGTTCTTTGCCAAGATGTATGTGCGGGAGACATCGAACGGCGGAGCGTTGTTAGATAACAACAGTTTGTCAGCATTGACATTTAAAAAGCGTACGTTGTAAATTTTGTTTTAAAACAAATAGCTGACTAACTGTACAGGTATATTAATTTATATAATTTGAAAAAATTTTTTTTTAGCACGTGATATGATAATTATTGATGAAAAAAATACAGACATTATTCCAGTGCTCTTTTTCTAAAAAAATTACAGCCGGTATGCATATACAGTATTATATTTTCGAATAAATGTAGTGGAGACAGACAATTATTAGATAGTATTGTCATTGTCCGTTCAGCGAACTGCCGTGCCGATACTACGTACCAGCTATCGGTAGATGGGTACTTTTTACACAAGTGGTTCTTAACCTTTTAGTAGTCACGGCCCCTTAAATATCCTAAAATATTTTCGCGGCTCCCTAGTTTGTAGTAACAAAAATATTACTATTTATTTAAGAAGATATTTGTTTTTAAAATTTCAATATTCTAAAAAGTAAAAACGTTTTATAAATTTTTCGCGCCCCCCCTTAAAATCCTTCACGTTCCCCCAGGGGGCCACGGCCCGCCGGTTAAGAATCGCTGTTTTACACTATTTGCCGGTATGGCGGAACTGCGTTCCTGAAAAATAGCCCTGCATTATTCTCATATGTGTCTTCTATGCTATGTATATGACTGAACTTCGAAGGCGACCATTGGAATCTCACTTATTATTAGAGATAGACCATAGTATTACATTTGGTACCGCAGCAAGTTTCATACTAATACAAACCAGATTTTAGATTATGTAACCTTTTCACGAAAAATCTAAAAAATGGAAGTTTCGTATTGTTATTTATTTATTTAGTCATGAGTCCTTCTACTGTTAGGTGTAGGACTATTTATTTATTTTTTAAATTGTTTAAATTTATTTATAATCAGTGTTTTACTAACCTTAATTGAAATTCGACATTAACTTTCTTATTTCTTATGGGTGACATTTGATTTTTACGTAATTGGCTGTTTTTTTTTTGAATTACAAAAACATATGTTTAAATTATATTATTCTTAATTGATATATTGTTAAAAAGTGAGTTGAAATAGTTACGATACTATAAAAAAAATAGTTTGGCAAAACCAGTGCCCAATTTGTAAGTTTTGAAACTTTTATTGTAACGACTGTAAATTAAAACTTAAGAAAATGAATTTGGAATGTAATTCAAAGTAATTATTTCTATAATATATGCTCAAAATAATGTATAATTTTTGTACGTATTTTTGAGTATCGTGTTCTTTTATATGTGATTAGTCAACAAAACGCACTGGGTTAAGTATGATATTCGCATGAAAGGAATCAACTGGATGTAGGTTAATGTGCGTAAACTCAAACAAAATTCGCAGTTAAGAGTGATTGGTTCATTTAATATCACTGTTTATCGAAAAAATGTGTATGCGTATGTCGCTGGTGAATATTATTTGTTGAAATATTAAGCATACATTTACCTACACGATAATAAATTTATGTGTTTTATATTCCGGAAATGTTTAACGTGTTAATTTGGCTAAGTTTTGTTGAATTTCAAAAGTAACAAAAAATATATTAGATACCAATTACAACGAGTACATACTCCATCGTTAAGCTACAACAAGCTTTTTTTGCTATAATTTATTCGACTTAATTGGTTTTAAATTACAATGAATATGTTGTTCTGTCATTCGTAAACTATGTAGTACACTATAAAGTAATGAAGTATTTTATAATCTCAAATTACATTTACGTTTGATGTTTCTCAATGCTTTGTTCTATAATAATACGATAAAACGAATTTTTATTTTATAAATTTAAGACTCAATTTATTATGAACGGTAATAACACAAAAAAAAGTTTTGACTTTTACGATGAAATAAAAGATTAATTGTTTGAAACAAATACATGTTATTTCTTTCAACAAGTGTCAAAGTTTATATATTTCAACGATAGTTTGCTGTAGTGACTGAGTGACTGACATATGAGTTTGGTATCGACCGATCTGAATTAAGCTGAATCTGCCATACAGTGCCATACATTAATGGACGTTTTTTTCAATTTTCTCAATGAATACTACGAATTTCTCTTGGGATTATAACGGAAATGCATATATTTCCCAAATGTTATATTAGTTCCATATTTAGTGAATGTCATATATTAGATAATTTTTCAATAAAAGGTCATTTCACATGAACTAGTCAGTGATGGCTGAACTAACCGTCGATTGTTTTCAGGAAAACGAAGCGCTAATCAAAATCGTGCTAATGCCAATAAAATGCAATAAACAATACAAAATTGCGTAATCTGTCGATTGTTTTGTCAAATGTTAACAGAATTTTTAAAGATACATGTTTTTATCCTAAACTAATGCACGATCCGATGAACGTTAAGAAGATGCGCAGTAGCTATATCGCGTTCCAGCAGAGTCTCTAATAGTTCATCGGACGGTTAGTCGGCTGTTTCAGCAGTTATCGTATTAATTCATGAACTGGTTTGTGGACGGTAAAAACAGCACATGAACGAACGCAAGAACTATCGCTGGATTTTAACACGCATGCGTTGTTTACAACTAACGTGGTCTCTGGTAGTTATGTATCGTCCTCGCAATCCCACGTTAGTACTACTTTCTTAAGATGTTTCTACTTACGCTGCTTAAATGAAGCCAATAGACACAAATATCATTTTCAGTCAGGTTTGTCGTAAAAACGTTCAGGCAGTGTATAATACATTTTTTGTGCGATCGTACTAGAAACAGTTGTTTGACGGACACGTTAGCAACCATAAAGTACTGCATTTCCGGCCCTATCCTTAGCAACGGCCGAAAAGGCTTTTTCGGCTGCTACAGCGTACGAAAAAGATCATCTGCATTAAGCAGAACGGAAAGCGTATGTGCGTGTCTGAATATAAAATCTCTGAGATTATGGTTTCCCCGCTAAGGGTAGTGACGTAGAGGTCTTTAGGTTGTCAACTGTCAGGTAGTTTATAACCTAATATTTTCGTGTTGATACTGTTACTGAATACTGAATAAAAATTAGTGTTGATTTACGTATGTTCTACGTTAAAGTAATTTATATATTTATATGATATTAAATTTAGGAATAAAACATTACAATCGCACAAAAAAAGGTTATTTAAATTATGTACAGAATTATGCAAGTACGTTTCCACCGCTAACAGCATCTGTCAGTGACAGAATGTCACGTAGTTTCTAACCTATATTTTTGAAAAATACAAAAATTTAAATTGGTTTTAATTAATTAGATCGCACAAAAAATGTAGTATGCACCTCGGCTAAAACGTACTTTTTCGTCCTTGTCTGTTTGCTGGCTTCGACTACCTCAGCTAGCAAACCAGACGCGACCGAAAAAGTTACACGTTTTGGCCTTGATACATAAATAACTATGTTAGTCCATGTGCGCATGTGCGTAAGTCAGTTCATGTATACTGCATAAGTACGTGAATTAGTACAAAATGCTCTACTGGAAGAAACTTATAGAAATAACTTAAAATTAAAGTAGGCCTTTTTATTTTTGGTCGCGTGTAACATTTTAACTCATCGAAAAATATTTAAGGAGGGTAATTTCTTAAGTATTTTCCTTCCTGTCTTTAAAACTTCGCGCTGAATTTTAAAGGCGCATCATTTAAATTATGGTAACAATTTATTTATCACGTTAATACAAGAACCATGTTAATCGGAATAATTTTAAAGGATAATCGTATGTTAATTTGCTTTGGTTTTAAACTTAAATTAGTTTTTGTTATAAAAAAAATGTATGAAAACGAACACGCAACAATTATTAACATTTAACAATAAACAGTATGAAAAAAAAACGATTATATATCTGAATATTAATAATTTTAGTAGCTATTAAAGTAATATTAAATTATAAACACATTATAGATATTATAACAAAAGTTAATTTACTATTTCTTAGATATACCTTTCATATCTAGGAAGCACCGGTACGAAAAAGAAATATCAAGCCAGACGGCGCAGTTCTGCTAGTTTTAATATAGGAAGGAAGTTCTTTCAAGTTTCTCAGAGTTTATGACAGCTTTTGTCTAATTAATTATGTACCACTTAACGTACTGGGTAGGTGAAACGTCATTATCTTGAGAAGAAAATATATTTACAAGCAGTAAAAGTTAAGACGGTTTTGTTAAAGCAAACTTTGCATTGCCAGAATAAAAAATAAACTCTGACACTATTATACGATTAATTTGCTTAACAAAGCGGCGGCGGCGTTTCGTGATAAATTAAGGTTTGTTTTTATCATAACTCGGCGGATTAAATTGGCTGGTAAGATACAATAATTGATGTTAAGTGCATTGAGATATGTCTTTTAGCTAAAAATGATAAATGTTAACAATTAAAGTAAAAACGAAGTTTATGCATACTCAAAAAGTTCTAAAACTGTAACAACGTAAAAGAATAATCAAGTAAATTATTAAATATGATTATGATGTGCAGTAAGAAACTAAGTGTTGCAGAGTAAAGAGTCAACAAGGTTGTTAAACTTATGATTATTATTGTACAGGATGTTTAATTCGGACCAATTTTGGCATGGTTAAATAAGCAAAAAGATACTTATAATAAAGCTCAGTGTAGCTTTAATTTCAGATGTGTATAAAAATCAATAGATAGCTAGTTCTAGTTTTAGAAAAACATTTGAATTTTTTTGAATATTGATAATTTTAAATGCTACATAAACTGGTGATATTGGTTTTTCCATGGCATATTCATTTACATAAGGACCAACTTTTGGTTTTTTCACTAATATTATGTTAGATATTTAACTGAATACTAAGCATTTGTTTTATTATTTTTAATGATATATTACTTTTAGAACAATTCAATAAAAATATTCTTTGTGCCAAATAACGATTTTCGAATGGATTTTAAATTCGTGCTAACCGTTTAACACAAAACTATGGGGACCGAAATATTTTTTCGTGTTAAAGGAATTTCGTGTTAAAAGAATCATACCAAAAAAACACCAATGTTTTTTATGTCTTAATGATAGAGTTGCTCTACATCTACTGCTTTAAGCAACTCCATTTTAACTTTTAAGGGAAATAGCGCTTAGTTTACGCCCTTATTTTTCTGTCATTGCCCTGTTAAATCAGATAAATTTAGGAATTTCTCACTTTTTCTGCTTTTGACATGCATTTCGTGTTAAGCGTGTTTGCTTTAAAAAGAAATAATAAATGCATGAAAATACATAACCAGAATATTATTTTATGTTAAGCGTTTTCGTGTTAAACGGTTTCCACTGTAAGTATCATGTGTCAATTTGACGATTAACCGATTTTGTTTTGTTTGTAAAAAAAGTACGTAAATGGCCAACTCTTTGGAAAAGTAATTTTAGTTTTTTCGGTAAATCGAATATATTTTTTTAATACCTATGTGTAGTAGGTATTTTAACGGCCGTATTATCTGGATAAATATTATAATAATGAAATAAAATCAATAACACAAGAAATGCATTTTTGATTAACTGAACTGATCTCTAAACTAGCGCGAGAAAATTAAATTGATGTTCATTCTTTTAATTAATGTTTATTTAGTTCTAATTTTTATGAACGCTAACCATGAGAAAGTTTTCAAATTCATGAAGTAAACGTTATACAAGGTAGGCAAAAAGTACGGAAACGCTGCTGTAACGGGCTAAACATGTTTCATGATAAAATGTTCTTTACAAACAGTGTATGGCAAATTGTTAGCTACATTTTGACGTACTTCAATATTATTTTTCGGCCAACCATGTGCGATCGTCATATTTTTTAAAGCAATATTTTTTTCCCCAGTGTAATCGATAGGGATTTTTTTTCTCTTTTCAACCATATAGATTTCTTAAGGGCCGGTATTATAGCTTCAGTTTAACTATAGTTTAATTTAAACTGACGGCGAAGTTTAAAAACTTAAGATTAATAAAAATTAACGTTTTATACCTGCATTAATCTACAGTTTAAACTTTAATCGGTAGATACACCTCAGATTAACTGTAGTTTAAGTTGGTGTTGGTATTGTTTGTGCACTTTAATTTGAAGTCCATATTTTATCTGGACGTAAAATGGATAAAGATATTTTAAGTGATGACGATGGGAAAATGATTAATGTAATTAAGCACCTAAGAGACCAAGAAGATTCAAATCAAGACCGAACTAATCATAAGAACTTTTGTGATAATCAAGAATTTTTAAACAGATTTTGATCGAAACAAGACTATTTTCTGATGTTACTCTTATTTTACCTGCAGAACATAGCTTTTACATTTACAAAATTGATTATATCTGCAATTTAACTGATTTAAAAATGTTTTTAAATTAACATTGAATTACATTAATAAGAAACATATTTTATTTACTATAACTTTAATTTTTTTAAGTGAAAATGTAGCAAAAATATACCGTCTGTTCTACAAAATGGGCCCAAGACTGTAGCGACTTTAATTATGATTTAACCATCAACAAATCATATATATTATTAAATGGGACAGTCTTAGCTACAACTTGGCGAAAAAAAATCTGTTTTAAACGCCTTCATTTATTTGTTGTGACGTCATCGACATTTTTTTTTAATTCGTTGGTATAATTCTTTTGGTCGGCCGGCCTACTAGCTCAAACTAGCTTTTTGCATTTTTTACAAACATTTTATAGTATAACCCTACTAAAAGTCTAGACCGTTAAAAAGTACTGAAAATGCTTTACAACAATACACCAAAAGAATTATACCAACGAATTAAAAAAAAAATGTCGATGACGTCACAACAAATAAATGAAGGCGTTTAAAACAGAATTTTTTTCACAAGTTGTAGCTAAGAGTGTCCCATTTAATAATATATATGGTTGGTTGGTGGTTAAATTACAATTGAAGCCGCTATAGTCTTGGGCCCATTTTGTAGAACAGACTGTATAAACATTATTTCAGTACTACAGCATTTTTCAAAAAGTAAATTGTAGAGTAGAGCGCTGATTATTCGTGATAATTGAGTCCGAATAATTGATACACACGGGTTATCAAATTAAGTTTTCATTGGGTGTAACATACAAAAGTACGTACGTATAAAAATATAAGACAAACATTTTGGCAGCAAGTAACCATGAAATTAAACATACATGTAATGTAAACCATAGATTTAATAACAGTTTAGGTTCTTTTTTGTAATCTTTTAAATTAAATATAAACTTTAGGATGCTTTCAAAAACATTACGGTTTATTTAAACTGGACGTTCAAATTGCTTACAATACATGTTTATTAGATCCAAAGTTTAAGCTCTCGATTAAAGTTTAAATAAACTAAAGCTATAATAGTAATAATAATAATATTAGTGTTACATAATAAAATTTTTGAGAAACATGAGTTTCAAAAGTATTTATTATTTTTCACAAAATCGTTGCATTTAACTAAGCAAAACACGATCGCTGTATTACGACAGTTTATAACTTGTCTAATAGTATTTTATTATTTTTGGATGAAAAATCATCATTGTGGGGATTTGGAAAAACTTTTATCTCCCGTTTATTTGCATGAAAAATTATTCCAATTTACAATAATTCGGTTTTAATTTTCAAACTGTAAATTTCATTAAAGAAAATAAAAATTACATAATTTTGTATTAAACTTCTGTCTAGCAAACTATAGATTTTTTAAAACAATCGAATTAAGCGACAATTTGATCATTATTATAATACGTAACTTTTTGCTAATTTAACTGAATCTCTATTTTTCATATTAAGCGACATTTCCCCTAGCGATTTGAATTGAGTGTTGCAGTGTTAAAGTACAAGTTTTGTCAGGACATGTTAAAATTGATATATTTGAATTTTTAAAACACTTTTAAAGCGAGCAATAGCTGTACAAATGTGCTAGTAAAATGCAGACTTTGTTTAGCTTTCGCGAACTTGTCACACAAGGCCGCGCCAAATTTATCACAGTTTCGTTTTTGCTAGGGCGTAAATTATTTCTCGCATTTCATCGTAAAGCTTTATCTTTTCGTATTTTATTCGCACTTGGTGGAACAATTTCACATTACAGTAAAAATATGAAATGACATTATCGCGACGCTTTGTTTGAGCTCGCGAGGTATAATTTGTCTTTTTGTCTTTAAGAATATTTTCACAAATTATAGCAGATGGTGCTACAAGTTAAAATTATTTTCAAAACCTATCTGTTACTCTTTAAAAAACAGATGACGATATTTATGTATTTTTGGATTTTTAAAACGAAAATTATTTATTTTACAAAGTTAGGCTCTAATTAGGTTTTGTTTTCGTCAGAAAATAAAAATTTTGAGTGATTTTTATGTGCAATTTGTTTTTAATGTATTTAAAGCTATGAAAATTCCACGCACTGTCGAATTAGAATGAAATTGCAAGGGCACGAACGTAGGTCGAAGAAAAATCTGATTATTATTAAAAGGAGCACCGACATTTTCAAAGAAAATATTTCAATGCATCTCACTTACAGTCTAAACTGCATATCGACGATTCTGTTGGCGTTTCAACCTAGATGACTCAAGAACTCTTTATTGGATAATCAAATTTGAAACCATCTTGAAATTAGTAATTACTGGGAGAAAGTTTCGATAAATGGTTGTCATGCTTCAGTTATTGGAGCATGAGGAGGCAAGCCGTAATCCTTTTGGTTAAGGGTGGGCATTATCGACGTACGTTTATATATAAGCAAGGAGTTAGATTCTAAGGACGAAGTTGAAGATAATATGGATATAATATGTACATGTATGAAAAAATTGTTAACAGTGGGTATAAATGGAAACGGTAAAGAGAGGATCTTGTCGCGTATTGTTACGAGTTTGTATGACTGTGCTGTTGTTTTAATTGACTTATTCACACCGTCGTATATAATTTACAAAAAGATGTACTTTTAATACTTTTTTTATGCAAATAAAACGGTTTGCCTATACCTACATTTCATTTCCCAATAAAGCATATTTTTCGCTATTTTCCATTAATAAATCATGATTTATAAATCATTACAGATTTGTATATGAATATGGTTTTCGTAAGTAATATTATGTTTAATTACATGGGTTGTGTAAAATTTATACTTTAGGTAGGTAATAACTTTGCAACACATTTGTGTTCTATAAACAACTATAACATCTCCCATAAAATAATTATCAAGACTTTATATAACAAACCATGGCGTGATCCTTCAGCCCAACTATACATGGAAACTAATTTTCTTTCTGTTACTAAACTCTACTTATTAAATGTCTTATATCACATAAAAAATCTGATATTTAATTACTATACCTGTAAAATATTATAACACAAGAAGCCACTTTTTTGCTACGTTGTATCAAAGTAACAAAAAAGTTGGTATAAGATCTTTTATTTATGTTGCACCAAAAATTTTCAACGCCTTTAATTCCTATACCGGGTGTAAATGAAGTGTGGTACACCCAGTGGTGAGCTATGAAATTTTTAACAAAGGGTTCGCTCATAGTTAAATAAAAACAAAAAAATAATGTTAATTATATGTTGGGAGAAAAAATGTCATTTTAAATTCAAACGTGAATAATCGAGTGATTGTACATAATTCAAAAAATTCTATTGTGCGACGGGTTATTCTAAATTTAATCGTCATTGCTTGATAGGCATGACTTCGTCGCTTTACAAATGTAATGAAAATGATTTTAAGATACATTTTTTCTTGAGAAAATGGTTAACAAGAAGAACAAGGGGCTCGCAAATTAAGGAATAATTTAACAAAGGGCTCTCGCGAGCCCCCGCGAGCCCCCTACAGCTCACCACTGGGTACACCGCCATTTTTTTCTTTAGTTTTGATTTTAGATAAATGAGATTTTAGACCTATAATATATGCCAAAAACCTGTTTTTTTGAGCACATGCACACAATTGTTTCACTTCTGGTTTCGCCGGAAATGACCCCAACTTTGTTATTTTAAGCGATTTTGGATACAACTGCAACGTTAAATTGTTATAACCACAAATAATTTTTGAAACAAAATTTAATTTTTTATTAAGTGTGCCGTGACCTGCATAAATTGAATTTTGTTATGTCAACAATTGTCCAAAAACGTTTTTGTCAATTTAAATTGACATTTAGGTTACTAGGTTACTTTAATCAGCTTTGAAGGTTGCGGAATCGGTTTTTTGACAAAATCCAAAATCGCTTCCTCTTTCCAAAAATGTAAAAATATACAGGGTGTTTCATTTAAAACAACAAAGTTGGGATCATTTCCGGCGAAACCGGAAGTGAAACAATTGTGTGCATGTACTTAAAAAATCCGGTTTTTTGCACATACATGTCTAAAATTTCTTTAATCTAAAATCAAACCTAAAGAAAAAAGGGGGTGTACCACACTTTGTTTACACCCGGTATACTTGAACAGTGAACACAATATCGAACTAAACTTAAGTTGGAAAAAAAGCCGCAAAAAAATGTATTCAGTTATTGTTACCGGAAGGGTGCCAAAGTATGTGTAATCCATAAGAATAATTTAACATCCTATGTAGGAACTTTCATACTTTATACTACTTCTCATGTCTGCCTACTTTATCGTTTTACGACAATCGATTATTAAAACCTAAAATAATAGCCACACACATCTTATGGTTTGTGGTGTTGCCTTCAATATAATAAAAAGCCTTAGATAAAAAGCTTAGATAGTAGTATATTTAATATAAAATAATGAATACAATTGGGTTTTATCCGTATACATTTCTTTAATAATTCATGGTAATTTTTTAAAATATACCCACTTCTAAAGCAAATTTTTTGTTGTTATTTCAATAGAGAAAGTTGTATAAGTCAAAAAAATCGAAAAATATCAATTGCCTCACCCACTGCTTTAATGTAAATATTGTTTTTAAACATTTAATTACGTAACAAAATGTATAATTTGAAATAATGTAAACTTGCGGATTTTTTATTTCTGATTAAAATAGTTTTACTGCAGGTATGTACGTTTCAAAAAGTAACAAAAACTAAATATTTTTAGATATATTATTTACATAGAGGTAAAAATTATGTCATATTTCTACATAATCATCCTCCTTTTCAATACCTACACGTCTCACACCGTTGCACAAGCTTCTTTATTCCTTAAAAAAAGTTTTTGTTTGTGCAATTAAATAGGAATGCACCGCTTCTTTGACCTCGCCATTACTTCCAGATCTTCGTTTTCTTAAAGCCTCCTTTAGGTGTTCAAGCACATGATAATCAGAGAGAGCAAAATCAGGGCTGTGTGGAGGATGCTGTAAGATCTGAAATTTTAATCTCTAAATCGTGTTGAGAGTTGCAGCGGCCGTGTGAGGAGGTGCATTATTGTTAAGGAGAGAAAACTCTTCGTTTTCGTTTTTTTTGGAACCCCGTTTTCTTAGGTTACGTGTTGACGTTTCGACCATATTGTTTTTTTTAAACCACTGTTTTGAAAAAAACCAAGACAACATGTTCGAAACGTCAACACGTAACTAAAGAAGATGCAGTTCTAAACCCAGTAACGGAGACTGTAACATGGACAACGGCCGCGAAAGCTTGAATAATAAATGAGAAAACCGCCTTTAGACAAAAGTCCTTTGTGACGGCTCTGTATTGCTGGCTTCAGCTGCTCCTATAACATTACATTGTATCAGGCATTATTCAACGTTTCGTCCATTTTCTGATGGCGCTCCAAAATTGGACCATTCATATCCCAGAAGAAAGTGAACAAGAACTTTCTGACAGAGGTTTGAGACCTGAACTTCTTCTTGTCTGAAAAAGATGTGTTCCGCCATTCTGAAGACTGCCTCTTGCTTTCAAGCTCTGAGGACGAGATTTGGGAGTGATGACGAGGTTAAACAAGCGGTGCATTCCTGGCTGTAGGCACAACCAAAAACAGTTTTATTTGATGGAATAAAGTAGTTGGTGCAACGGTGTGACAAGTGTAAATGAGGGTGATTAGGTAGAAAAATGACGTATCATTTGTATTTCTAATTGAATTACCTTCTTCTTCATCTTAATCGGTTCCTCTTGTGCCTTTCGGTGTCGAGGTATGCTTTTCTATTTCTGTGCTATGTTTCTCCACTCCTTCCTATGGTTAGCTGAATTACCTATATATCTTAAAATATTCAATTTGGTGTTACTTTTTGAAATATTCTCATATAGAGATTATTATACAGGGTGCGCCATTAGTGCGATAAAGTCCAGTATTGCCCTTAATGTCAACTTAATAAAAAAAAGTTTTTAATGAAACTTATAGTATTTCTACACGTGCATGTTTTAAAATTAGTTTCAAGTATACAGGGGGTTTCATAAAAGTGGGGCGTCACTAAAGGTATTTTTTTTAAATTGAACACCCAGTATATTTTTGCATAATCGAATTCAGCAAGAAAATCTCCATATAACAGTATTTTGTTTTTTTAATTTTTTTGCGACGTTGCCAATTTATCTTAAAAAATCTTTGAATTTCCAGAAAAACAGGGTACAATACTTGTCAAGAGCACAACCTTATGAATAATAATTGGCATATGATATTTTGTACATACAAAGTCAAAAGGTGTAGTCACAGTCTAAATACATCAAAATTAATTTATATTATACAGGGTGTTTCTTATAGATGTGCCAACTTCCCAATTTTCAAACATCAATAACTTTATTTTTTCAAATGGAACACCCTGTATATTATTAGGTCATTTTGTTGCATTTTTGTTTTTCTTCAACTTTTCTTAATACTTACCTATACCTAAAATGAATATTTTCTGAGATATTTACATTTTACTTATTCTTTTAAGCGTTGTGTAGGAATTTCCTAGTTTTCTCGGAGTAGGCCCCGACTTTGACAATAGAAACAATAATTTTTGTAGTAACAAATGTAACAAAGATAAATTGGCAACGTCGCAAAAAAATGAAAAAAACAAAATACTGTCATTGGAGATTTTCTTGCTGAATTCGATTATGCAAAAATATACTAGGTGTTCAATTTAAAAAAAAAACCTTTAGTGACGCCCCACTTTTATGAAACCCCCTGTATACTTGAAACTAATTTTAAAACATGCACGTGTAGAAATACTATAAGTTTCATTAAAAACTTTTTTTTATTAAGTTGACATTAAGGGCAATAATGGACGTTATCGCACTAATGGCGCACCCTGTATGTTAAAAAAAATAATTTCGTATCATTTTCCCCATTTAAGTTACATTTTCGTTAACAATGGAAGGGAATTTTTTTAACACAGTTTTTGATTGTTAGTTTAAGAACTATTTCTTGTGACTTGCAGTGTGCATGAATAGATAATCTAGTCAGCAAATTAGAATATATGTAGATAAAATTTAAACTAGAAACGCAGAACAGCACAAATTAACGAGAGACAAGTAAAAACATGAAAAATCTTAGTTGAATTTGGGACCCGATTCTTATTGTTATCAATGATTTCCAAAATGTAATAGCCGAAACAAAATAGTTGCTTTACATTCATAATTTGGTAACTATTTTATTCCATTTAAAATTTAAAACAAAACCGTAAACACATTTAAGGTTGTCTTAATAATTTGCGTAGCATCTGCATGGAATGTATAATTTCGAGCGGGACTGACTGAGAATCGATCCATGGGATATTCCGAATAAACTTCGTTAATGACGAAGGTACTGACCCCAACAAAGTTCAATCAATTATGATAATTATACACGTCATGCATATATGAATTAATTTTTTGGTTCAAAATATTTTAAAGCCGAGTAATCTGCAGATTAACACAACACAAAATAATTGTTATAGGTATTTGTCCAATTAAAATCTACATTAGGTAAACATATTTGCTAAAAATAGACCTTACAATTTAAATTTTGCTACGGTTCACAATATAAAAAGTATTTTACATAACTGTTTTTTTTTACGCTACAAAATTATTTTTAGAACTTCAAATAAAACGCTATCATTAGCTGCTCTTTGCTATATTAATTGGACCCATTATTGTTTAGGTTAAAGTGTAAAAATAAAAATACAATTTTCAAATTGTATGTTTACTGGTGAGCAAGAGCAATATGAATCAAATTGCTGCGTTTTTAATGAAACAAAAATATTTTTTTTTGTAAAAACAAATAAATCGTAAGAACAGTTTGGTTGACAATTACTTGTTTTTCTTATTTGTATTTTTTTATGTACCGCAATCAGCGCCAGTTCGACGGTTTGTAAGTTAAGTCAAAATTTCTGCGCCATGCAAGAAAGAAAAACGATACTCAGCAAAAATTATAAAAAGTATATTTTCAGGTTACAAATAAATGACATCTTAAAGACAATAATCTCATCATACACAATAAATTTGGTACAGTAAAACATTAAATATGTCTTATCTCTGTATAAAATATGCAACATTTAAAAAATAGTGTTTTTAATATTGTTTACCGTATAACAGTATACGCGCTTTTCGAGACAAATCTAATTTTATTGACTGAAGTCATATTTGAAGCAACAAAAGGAAGTTTTGCTAACAAAATTGATAACATAATTCTGCTTTCTTGTTTTAGACATCAAAACTGGCATAATAATGTAGATCGATGTTTAGTGGCTTTAAAATATCTTTAACAATTTAAAACTTTTGTTGTTAGGGTTGATCATAGAAACAAATCTTCTTCTGTATCACGTTTAACCTAAGTTGCTTATTAAAACTTTATATGCAACAGAAAATATCTTGACGTGGTATCGTGGCACAACTTAAAAAAGCGATTTGTTATCCACAAAACGCTAATATGAAATGTTATTTTTAAGACAAAACCATTCGTATTTCCTTAAGGTATGGAATTAATAATAAATAATTGTGTCACCCGCAAGGCTATCAGTATCATAAGCAACAAACACAATTTGTATAAAGTTCGTTTTGCATTTTGAAACAATTTAATAAACTTTTTGATTTTACATTTATTGTTGTCATGTGTAATACGGATAGTTTATAAATTAAAAATGAATGTAACGAAGATAATATCGTATTAGAATGTGATTTAACCTTTCGTCAATGTTTTGGAATGCGTAAGTTAAATACCCAATTTTTTTTAAGCAGTCCCAGTTATAACGTAACAAACAACCCCAAATACAAGGCTTTGGAAATTAGGGTGTAAATAGTATTTAATAATCAATTGAAATTATTTACATATAATTATAAATTGCAAATAAAATTTTGATCAATTCAGCATGATGAAGCAATTATACGCTTTTCTATACATTTTACGCAGTGGACGATTTGCTGACTGGAAAAAAACAAAAAAGGATTTAATAGATGAATAACGTACCTTGTACGTCGAAAAAAATTGTTTAAAATTCCCCTTCTACCTCTTCTTTTTTACGTATAAGGCTATTGTGTCCGTAAAGTCACTCTTTTTTATGTTCTATCCATATTTTTCTCGGTCCGCCCACGTTTCTTCTTTCTTTAGGTTATCTGGTGTTATCCATTCGTTCTAGATATTTTATCCGTGTTCTATATTCTTCAGCTTTGTTGTCTGAGCTGTACATATGTGAATCTTTACGTATGTATTTCTGTTTTTCGCTTTCTATCTATTTTTGTACCATGTCTTGCTGCTATAGGTTATAGTTGGTATTGATACTGTTTTATAGAACTTTTTTTCTTTGATTTGTCTAGCTTTGTTATTAAACGTTCGTCTGATTGTTAATATTAGGTTTGTTCCAGTAAGCGATTCTGTACTCATTCGAGTACTAATACAAGAACTGGTTTATGCACATGCGTCAAGTATAGACGAATAAATGTATAAATTCTAGTTAGCTGCTGCTGGAACGCTTCAACGACATGCATAACTGTAAACATGTGGCTATTGTGTTTATAGGGATTTAAGCATCGCAAGTGTCAACATCTTTAGAACGCACTAACATGGGATTGAAGGGTGTTCTCAGTGGCGCGCCGACACAGTGTGCAAAATGTGCGGTGCACACAGGCGCCAGGATAATAAAGGCGCCAAAAAAATGTCAGCTCACGAACAAAAATTCTTTTTCTAAATTAAACATTATTAAAAACTACTTGCGCTCCACAATGTTACAAGACAGACTTTCAAATCTTGCCATCATATCAATAGAGTCAGATATTTTGAATAAACTTGATATACACGATATTATTCAAAAATTTTCATTAATGAAACCTAGAAAAGTTCAATTTACTTAATGATTTTTCTTTCTGTTTAAATGGATATTAATTCAGCTATATCTTTAGTGTTTAACAAAATATGTATACTTGAATATAGTAAATTTAATTTTGTACCTATCAAAAAATATTTAATATTTTTGTTTTTATAAAACGGCACGTTATCTATTATTTGTTAATTTACGAAAAACTATAAGATGCAATTTATTTGCAAATGATATTGTTAACACATAAATAACATAAATTACTTTATTTTCTTCCAAATGATATTTGATGTTTTTGTAATTAATATATTTCGTATTTCAAGTGTACTCACTGATGCGTTTTTATAAAGTGATGTTGTATTTTGGGCGAGAGGTAGACGCAGGCAGTGGCGCAGACCAAATTGCATAGTTTTTATTATATGTCATGGGGCGGCAAAACACCAAGTGGCGACGTTTTTTTTTTTTTGGGTTAACTTTTTGGTACAAAAATCTGGATATAGGCGCCAACTAAAGTTCTGCCCACAGGCGCCGGACACTGCTGGTGCGCCACTGGGTGTTCTTAACCAGAGACCACGTTACTGTCAAACAGCCCATGCGTGTAAAAATCCTGCGATAGTTCTTGCCTATGTTCATGTACTGTTTTTACCGTCTACAAACTAATTCATGAATTGATCCGATACCTGCTGAAACAAGCGAATAACCGTCCGATTAACAATCAGAAATGCTGCCGGAACATTATATCGATGTCGTAGGCATAATGTGAAATCCGGCATTTTATAAAACGCCTAGGCACAAAACTATTAGCTTAATTTTTATTATTTATTTAAAAAAAAAACTTTACCCAACCTTTAACCTGACCCTCTACTACTGACCAAATGAAAAAAAAAAAACTTTAAACATTTTTTTTTGTATGAATACAAATGTATAGGTCTAAGAAAAAGTCATAATTTGCTCGTTTTGCCGGCTTTTTATAAAATGCCTAGGCGTTTTAAAAAATGCCGAGTTTCACATTATGCCTACGACATCGATACTGCGCAGAATCTAATCGTTCATCGAATCTTATATAGCTTTGCTGAAACAAACTTATTGTTAATTTTTTTTTATTATTCATGTTTCGAATATATTTTCCTTGTATAGTGATCGGAAAGCATGGGAAACGAACAAGTTTACTTGTTCTTTAGTTTGGTATTGCAATATGATTTTAGTTTAATTTGCTCGTGTCCTTTAAAGGTCATAACTTTTGTATTTCAATTTAAATAACGAGTATTGTAGGTAGTCCTCGCTGTTGGTTATTATTGTAACGACGAGTTTTGTTTGTTTAAATTGTATATACATATATGTTTTATATTTCATTCCAAATGCGTATAGCAACGTCTAGATATGTAATTAAAAAGTGTTGGCAACATACTGCATCCCTGTCTAATCTAAACCCTGCGTTTATTGTTTCTTTTTAATTTTCATCTTCTGCTATACAGTATAGGTACACTTTTGTGTTTCGGGGTACATTTCTGTTTTTATCTCTATAACATGATGTGGTATTTTTTTTTTTTTGTGTAATATCTTTCACATTTTATAACGAAATACTGTATCAAATTCTTTAATGTAGACTACATAATATGCAATATGTGTTTCAAGATTGAATTCCTGGCGCTTCCCTATTATCTGTTTTATGCTGAATTCATTATCTGTACATGATCTGCTCATTCTAAATTAAGTCTGTTCTTCTGTAATATAGTTTATTCTTGCATTCACGATTGTAGACTTTATTCCATAAGCGGTGTTCAACAAATCAAATCCTTCATTTTTCGCAATTTGATCGACTTTCTATTATGCGTACCTACCGATACTATTTTTGGGATTTTTTACCCTCGAAATGTACTTCTTACTTCCCAAGATTTACTTTCACTCTCTTTTAAAGCAGGGCTGCTGAGTCGGTAAAAAAAAGTCTCCGACTCCGACTCCTGATAATTTTAGTAGTTCGACTCTGACTCCGACTCCGACTCCAACAAAATTAAATACAAAGACATTTTATGGTGTGTAATATAAGAAAAAATAAATAAATATAAAAAAAAATATTTAAAATTTGAGTTTAAATTTTGCGGCAAAGGACCAACTCGCAATTTTTTGTTGTACTCGGAGTCGGAGTCGGTACATTTTTTCCGACTCCGACTCCGACTCCACTGACTAGAAATTCCTCCTAAACTCCGACTCCGACTCGGACTCCGACTTCACAGCCCTGTTTTAAAGTGAACATTTTTTAAAGGAATAATGATATATAAATAATAATAGTTGTTTAATTTCATTTTTGATATAATATTTCCGGAAAATGCTTTAACCTGCACTTGTTTAAACTTTAGAGAACGGATTTTCTGTAATTTATTGCCCGATATTCATTTAGTTGGACTTGAGTTATTTATGCTATTACTAAATTTAATTGTTTACTTGGAAATTAAAAACTATTAAGGTATTAGCCGGTAAGAGTTTCTAATCTAAAACAAAATGTAAAAATATATTTTTCTTTCTTATTCCTTAAAATCTTTTTGCTAAACAGTATTTAGTAAAAGATTAAAAGTTGTACTTACGCTTTTATTACGACTATGAAGTTTTATTACATCTTGTGTAGTCTGTTAACGTACGATAAACTTAGATACTTACATGTGCTGTAGCAGAATGTAAGTAATCATTATTCCAAAGATGTTATACATTTTGGAGGTCCTGCGTAATAGAAATTTTGCCGTCAGCTTGCTGTGGCGTATTCTTATGCTAGTTAGGTAGACCACTTCTTTTTCTGCTTTGTTGAGATTACACGCGTTGAGAATTATTAATTTTACTTATTAAGCTTTTAGCTTCAAAAAGACATTGCCTAAAATGTACAAGATTTTCATATTTTCAGACACAATTAAGTTACTTTGATAAAAAAATATATACAATAAGGTAACATTAAAATACAATTTTTGCAAGAGATAATTTTTGAGCGCGAAAAAATATGCAAAGTATTTGACGTAATCGGTTAAACAATGCTGTATTTACATGGCCATTTGCCAACATAGCAAGCAACTCTTTGTTTTCGGTTTTGCCGCAGTATCATTAAAAAAGCGAAATTATGGATCGATCATGCTTTTCTAGTATTCCTTAATTTGAGAGGTTATTTTTACTGATAATAATTCCACTCATTTTTATTCAATGATTCCACTACTGTCATTAACGTCAATGCAAATTCATACAGTTTATCGCGTTTGCTAACGGTGGGAAAGGAACAAAGGAACCTTCCTATTTGCAATCGGCTTTATTTCTGTTTACCTTCACCACAGCAACACAATTAATTAAAAAAAAACTTATATATAAGGTTAAGTTTTCTTCAGATGGTTCAAACGTCACATTTCAGTCGTGGAATTTTCAGTACAAATACCATGCGAAATAAAAAGTTTAGCAGGCCAAACTTTAATTTGCAACACTCGTTATTGCTTTGTAATTTTAACTCGAATAAATTGGCATTTGACAAATCAACTCGTGCAACGCGCTCGTTGATTTGTCAATGTCAATTTATTCTTGTTAATTGTTACTAAGCAACAACTCGTGTCAAATCAAAATTTGATCGGCAAATTTAATTACTATAGGTAAAATGCTCAAAATCAAATTGCTCAAAGCGAATTCCTCGAATGTAAATTGCTCGAAGTACAAGTACCTTGAATAACCAATTCCTCGAAATACAATTTGCTCGAAGAATAAATTAAGTTATTAAATAGACTATTTACTTAGTACACATTTTTATATTTTTATAACTCATGCTATACAGGGTGTCTCAGTCATCGTGAACAGCATGGGTATCTCGTAAACGGTAAGAGGTACAGAGTTGGTAACATGAGTAAAAAAAAATTTCACTTGTTTTAGGAAGTGTTTGTTATAAATTATTAAATATTGTATTTTATATTGTTATAAATATTTTTCTTCAGACTAATACCAGCTTGCATTCTTTTTAAATGTATTACCTACTTAAGTAGAAACCCGTTTCTAATATTTGTCTTAAATAATCCTGAATAATTAATATTTGAACTTAAAATGTTCGTAATGACGGTTATAACAACATTGAGGAGTTTTTTAAAATGATTAATTGCGGTAGTATATTACAATTTCATTTGCAGTTTCCCATTGCGAAAGTTGATGAAAATTAATTATATCTGACAGTGGTTGAAGTAATGGAGTATATTTAATTAACGTCACTCTACCGCAAACATTATTGATAGAATCCCTCGAAAACATTTTGGGGTCTAATACGAATATTTATTTGTATAACGAGAACGGAACGTAATACTTTGCACTTGCAGTCGGGGCGTGAAATGTTGCAGCCTGAGACACAGGGCTGCAAAAGCGCGAGGGGACCAAATTACTTTATGTTTAAGTTAAACGCACTATTTTTTCTACGATCTTAATTAAAATGAATAAAATTAAAATATTTATAGCTTTAAACTTAGTCAGTTTAAGATTTTACATCCGTTCATCTATAAATAGGGACAGAAAGTTTTACTTTCCGTTCGTGTTTTTATGTTGCATAGCAACTAAGTGCGCAAATATAGCAATGTATGAAAGATGACACTTTGATATGTCAAAGTTAAAAAAAGTTTACTTTTTCTTAATTCGTGGAAACACTTAATTTTTACTTATTTCTTAATAGTCTCATTGCTACATATTTTAAATTGCATAAAATATTTTAGTATTGTTACAGCAATTTAAATATAAGTCCTGGTACTTCTTTTACTCGGCCGATTTGTCAAGATTACAAACGATGCGCATGAATATTTAAAGTACCTACATATTTTATTAAAAAATTAGAATTGATAATTAATTTTTGTTATATTTATTTATTTATTCGTTCCTCTTCTACCACACAGTGTAGAGGATAAATTTGGTTATGGACTGTTATTTAATAAAAATAATGCATATTTACTAAGTAAGTTTTGGTGTATTTACTCTTTCATATTTTTTCACAACAGATAATAAATTTGAGTGCGCTGCGAACATAATGGTATTGAAAATTAGGATGTTCATAAAATAGCAATGAATATAATAATAAATAACGAGCACAGCTGGTGAAGTTAACAGACCATACGATTACCCTGATATATAGATTTAGGAAGAGAAAACATGAATCAAAATAAAATGTATCTTACTAGAGTTTATCTTTGTAGTTTTTAAAAGTAGCTACTATATTTTGTAAATTGTAAATCGTATACCTAATTTTTGATACAGATTTTATTTAAAGCGTACTAGTTTTTTAATGTAAATAAAAGTATCATCTGATATACTAAGTTAATTTTTTTTTACATAAATCATTTTCTAGTTCAGTAATTTCAAATGTTATTAAACTGCCACTGATTGAAACTATTCTCCAGATAATTAAACAGTATTTTAATATTCACGATTGTATTAAGATTGATAAAACTTTTTATTTGTGTTGTGTTTACTTAATAACATTTGTTAAATGGTGGAGACCGCGTACTCGTTACAATGTACATATTTATAAAATTTTGGCCCTGAAGACGTATGAAAAGGTTCAAAACGATAGAAAGTTTTATTTTGGTCTAGAATAGTTTCGCAGTAGTCAAAACCGCTTGTCTCTTTCTGTGATTTGATTTTCAAAGATTTTAAAACGATTGCACTCTGAAGATGACCTAAATAGGTTCGAAACACGCAATCGTGTTCCTACACTTGACAAAAGCTATGGAATGGTAAAATTTGCACGTCTCTCTATCTGCAACCGTTCTCAAGTTACAAGTTTATACTTTTTATTTTCGTTTGACGACAACGAAGCCGTCCTGAAAATGATTATATCAAAAGATCGATACACGATACACGATGTATAACAGTTTTTTTTTAAATAATATCTACATATCGGTGAAAACTATACGTACTCTCTATATGCAACCATTGTATAATCATAAAATTTTGAAGATTTAATTCTGAACGGTCAAACAAATGTGGCATTGTAATTGTATTATTTCACTTGAAACGTCGCCTTATCAAATCTAAATAATAAGTAGATCGCACTCAACTCCATATTCTTTATCCAAAGTGTGGTTCACTTTTCATATGAAATATTTTTGTAAGCTGAAGGTTACTTCAAAATTTAATTTTTACTCCGTTGCCACATTTGTGGAAGGATCGAAATGTGCAAATTCGGCATCGATTTTTAACGCCAACTAGAAGCTTGACGTTAAAAATTTTGATATTAGTTTTTAGGTCTCGACGAGCACCGATGAACAAATAAAAAAGCGTCACCATGTTTTTACGGGCTAGGGAATAAGGTCGTTTTAAAAAGCTGTCGATTTTTAGTAAAATCGGTCGGCGGGGTCGGCCAACCGAAACCAGATTGGCCAGTCAGAAGGATCCCACGGGTGGTCAAGTTTTTCCCTTACAATGAATATCAAATATCTGCTACCAATAATACGAAAATTATAAACGAATCTCAAAATTTAAATTCTTCATGTATCTTTAGGATGGGTACAATTAGGGTTTTTCGGATCCGGGTACTCGGATTCGGATTCGCCGAATCCTACTGTTAATATTCGGATCCGATATTCGGTCTAAGATTCGACGAATCTCAGGTTAGGTCTTATTAACGCTACCACACCTTCAAAGAAAATTTTGCAACAAATATTATGAAGCGATTGTTTGACGGTGAAGACAAAAATGAAGAAATAGAGCATTCAACTGAGGATGATTGTGGAAATATTGCAGATGCAGATGACGTTCAGGTGTTAACGATGGAAGAAGGGATTAATCAAATATTGGAAACGGTAAAATGCCCTATTTTACCAAGATCTCAACATAAATTTGCCTAACTTAAAAAAAAATACATTGTTTTCAAATACCAAAATTAGAACGGACTATTTAGAAAAATTATATCGAGCAATCATAACAATTAAACGAACGTCAACAAGAAAAAACTTTCTCTGTAGCAAATAATTTTTGCACAAAGATTCGTTCTAGATTGTCAAATAAATCTTTAAAAGCTTTAATTTTTTAAAAAATTTATTTTTTGAGCAAAAAATAATTTTGTAATCAATACTTATTTTTTGTTACCAAAGTTTATTAGCGAATGTATTTTAATTTATTTATCGTACTTTGTAGTTATTAAATATAAAAATGTTATGAAACATAAAATGTTTAGGAAATTTACTCAGTAAGGGATTAAGGCTTTTTTAATGATTGAAGAATGAACTTTAATTTATTATTGTTTTTAGTAATAAAATTCCATAAAATTCCATAATATACCCTAATATACTTGTTATTGTACTTCATACTTTAACAATGAAATACAGTGCCATTATAACTTATTGGAGGCTGTTTCAATTATTATTATAAACAGTAATAAACTTAATACCGTGTTAGTTAAATCCAAAATTTGCGCGAACTTTAAACACCATAAAATAATTTTTATGGCACTGTAATTCATTTTATTTTAGAACCGGATTCGGATTCGCATTCGGATTCATAAAATAATCGTGGATTCGATTCGGATTCGTCGAATCCAAAAATACCGAATTTTCCCAAACCCTAGGTACAATGTGCATATTATTTATTAGTTTAGATTGTTACCAAGCAAGTACATACTAATTTACGAGCTTAACAATAATTGTTTTCCTTTAACGATTTTCGAGATCCCCCTCCTTTTCATAATAAACTTTACACTCTGCACACATTATGCATGTAATATATGAGACTTTTTTTGAAATTCTTTTTCTTAGGGTCAATAAGGCGAATAAAAATAATTCTACATAATATATTGTATGCTTGCTCAGTTAAAGGTTTTATGTATGTTATAATCGGCCATGTCATGGCCATGTCTTTTAATATAATTTGGATTAACCCTGTTTTTCAACTATTTCGCCTTGACCTTTTCTCAATTACCTCGAAACAATACATTTAAGATGAAATTGCTCTTGAACTTTTCTGTAGATGTTTATGTAGCTCAATTAAAATATGTTTAACAGCCAGTATGGATAAAACATTAAATGAAATAAAAGTATCTGGCTCTTCACCAAAGTTCGTGGAAATATTATAAGTTAACCGTTTTTACTCGGAACTGTATTAATTAAAGTCGATATTAAATTAGCAGACGCAATATACAGCGTCCAATGTCAGTAAAATTTATTTCACGAGGTTTACGGAAAATATTATCATTAATTATTAAAACTTGCAAAGAGCTTGCTTGTACTGAACAGTTTCAGACTGAAGGCAGGGGAAACGGTAGACTATTAAGGAAAATTACTTCTCATAAATATTTTTTGTTAAAAAGCACAACAAAATATTTAGTTTAAATTATGGCACCTCATTTTTGTACCGTTATACAAAGATTATTATGTACGATTAGTCTCACTTACTTTGCACCTTAAAGATTCATAGAGAGACATAGATAGAGAGATAGCAACGTTTTAGAATAACATTAAATTATTCTTATAAATATCATATGTTTAGCATGTACAATTGAGTAAAACGTGAAATAAATCAAAGTGATTTTGTTTTAACCTACATCACTTGGCATGTAGCTGTGTAAGTAAAGAACAAAAAGAAATAATTACAATTAAATTAATCTTTTGTGCGTAGCAAATAGAAACTGTGCGTACGAAATAAAATAATTAACTTAAAAAATTCTCCAGAGGCACTGAAAGGTAAAATTTAATAAAGATAGCTCGTTTTCTCAGTTTAATGTAACTTGAGTTTTTTAACTCATTAGAAACGAAAATTTTCAAAACCTTATAATTTATTTACAGGCTTAAATCTAGAAAATCAACTAAAGTACCTACGCTTCACGTTGAATTTGAAAACTGAATTTTAAATTAATGAAACTCGTAAAAACCGAAACTTCTTCATTTGAATGTATTTTAACAGGTCCGGTAAATATCACGTCCTTCGGACACAAAGGTGCAAAGGATTATAAATTAAACATTTTTGGAAAATATGCATATGAGCCTATTAGCTTGCAAGTGGTGTAAAGTCATTTTTGATTTTTTGACGTAATGGAGATTCTGCCTTGAGCTAATAATAATACTTACGTTTTCCTTACCAAGTTTGAGCTGCTTTCAGTGACATAATTACAACGTATAGAGCCCCTCCTAGTTTGTTTGTCTGGTTTTGGTTAAAAATCGACAATTTTGGAATTACACCATGTAGGAACTAAGCTCATGTGTAAGCAGTACTAATAAAAACTATTTGAACCAAAATATATGACTTTCAGTTATAAAACAGAAAAAAAAGTGTTCTTTCTCGAGTATTAAATTTTATTTAGCGAAGTATGTAATTTATTTTTTTTTACGACCACTATTGTAAATCGCTATTACTGTACAGCCTGCATGCATAGTAATTGGGTCTTTACGCACGGTAAGCAAAAAGCACAGTTTTTTTAGAAATCATCAAAGTAGACTCACGTTAAACCCAACCTGCATGCATAGTAAGTGTGTCCTTACGCAAAAAGCTCACTTGTCTAGAAATGTCAAAGTAGACTTACGTCAAACTTGACAGTAAACAGCATACGTACAGGTGTGTTTATTATTAGCAAAAAATACCGGTAAACTCGTATGTATTATGTGATCGTAAAAACAGTACCTATGCTACGTAACACGAGTTTTAAGGCAATTACGCACTCGTGAAAATACGCAACTTTTCCTCTCGTGCATAATATCCTTCTTACAACTCTTGTTATGTAATATACTATTTTTTCTACGACCACTATTGTAAATGACTCTTACTGTACAGCCTGCATGCACTAGGGTTTCTTTCCCGGGATCCCGGTCCATTTTAAGCTATTTTATATTTCCCGGTAAATGCTTTTTGTCCCGGGAATTCCCGGGATTTTAAAAAAGTGTTGTTTTCGTTTATTTTGTGCTAAGATCTTTGTAATACTATCATAACTTATCAGAATTTTATACTTAAAATGTCTTTACTAACAGTACATTATGGAAAAACTTCAAAATAATTTTTCTTTTAGTATGGCGCAAAGAAGCCCGGTCTCCATTACAAAGTTAATATCTTCAAAATACTTTTACAGTTTTATTTTTGTGTACCCAGATAATTTAAAGCAAAATAGCTTATAAATGAAATTTTATTGATAATAACGATTTCTTTGCTGCTAGATGCTCTCAAGACAATTTCACTTACATCAATAGAGACTGAAAGAGCATTTTATGCAGCAGGACTTTTTGTTAATAAATTAAGAAAAAGACTAATTGACTGAAGCACAGATCAACTGTGTTTTCTTAAATCACATTACAAAAAAGGTTATAATTCCCAAATGTATGTTTCTCTCACCAATATTATAAAATTATTTGTAATAATCATGGAGCAAAATGTATTACATATATGACTTGGAGTTGTTTTTAAGTAATAAACCGCTCCCTTAATTTTTTGGGTTATTTATTTAAAAATATTGACATAATTTATTACATCCCGGGATCCCGGGAATCCCGGGACAAAGGTCGATTTCTTCCAGGAATCCCGGGACAAGCAAAATGGTCAAGTATGAGAAACCCTAGTCCTTACGCACGGTAAGCAAAAAGCACAGTTTAAAAAAAGTAGACTCACGTCAAACACTTCCTACGCGAGTCCTTACGCATGGTAAGCAAAACGCACACTTGTCTAGTAATGTCAAAGTAGACTTAGTCAAAATTGACAAGACAACAATTACATGCGTATATTAGCCAAAAAGCCATTAAAATCGTATGTATCATGTGATCGTAGAAAAAGTGTTACATAACACGAGTTGTAAAGCAATATGCTTCTTACAACTCTTGTTATGTAAGATACTATTGTATCATAGTTGGTTATAAAAAGCGTTTGAACTTAACTCATAAAACCACATGTTCTACACTGTTACATTTATTTAGTTATTTTCCTCAAAGCGGGTTAGTCATGTTGTATTTGAACTTTGAACAATAAAATAAATAAAACTTCATTAAATACATTAACAATATGAAGTTGTTGCTTTCAGTTATTTGCTTGCAGTCGTAATAAAATATACTTTTTTTAAAAACCGGAATAAATTTGCGTGCACAGTTCAAATGACATATAATTGTACAAATATTGTATCATCTCATTTAATCGATAGAGTAGCTCTTGTGGTTACCAAGCGCCTGGTGTGGAATAATCTGTGTGGGATGCAGAATATTGTATTTTACGATCAGTCAGGTAAAACATAACCATGAGAGTTATGTTTTTATATACGCAAATAAGACGCTTCGAAGCTTACTATTATGCCCATAAAGCATTATTAATTTACCTCTAATTGGTATTAATTTAATATGGAATTTTATTTTTATTTTCACCAAACGAAATATGCGAGATGCTCAGATTTAATATGGACATTTTATCTTAATATATAGAAGAAGAAGAAGGTTATCAAGGTGGCTGTGTATCTTACTGCTTCTGGGGGTTTTGTTTTGTTTACAAAAAAAATGTGTTAGTCATAGCGTCGAACGTTGTACAGGGTGGGCAAATTTCGATGTTTTAATAAGGAAAATCGGTAACTATAAGAGGTATCAAAAAACGGACCGCGCATCCTCGATCTCTTTTTTCAAGAAAAAGGTCATGGCGAAAACTAAACTTGGTTATCGTCTTTTGTTTTCGAGTTATCGCCGATAACTCGATTTTTCGACTTTTCCTTTTACACTATATCTCGCTTGTTTATAAAAATAAACAAAAATAATTTTGACGTTCTACAGGCACCTTTTTGATAAGAATGCAGTGGCGTAGACAATTTTTCAAAAAAAAAATCCGAAATACGAGTTGTGACATAAAGTTGTATTTTTTTAAATAGAACCCATAGTTGGCTATGCCTTATTTAAATTCCTTATTTTTTTGTCATTCTAAATATACAGGGTGTGTATAAATTGGCAGAAGCGCTACACGTGACGATATTCTTCGTAAAATTCTAAGTCGAAAATCTTGATACAAAAATGTTGTACCATTCTTCTTATGGCATCAGGAACCATTTAAAGGAAAAAAAAATTGGCAACATTGCATACATTGATTTGCGTTTGGACATTTTTTTATTAGCAATTTTCACTTAGGTATTTACAATTTTTGTTCGAACTGAAAGCCTTTAGTTCGTAAACATAGCTGTAAAATTTTGGGTATCGTAAAACACAAACTAGAAATAATTACGAGAAAAACAGAGATGACAGCTAATGACAATGTTGCCATGTGTATTATTTTCATTCAAATCAGTGATTTACATATTTTCAACCCCAATTTTTGAAAGGAAGAACACAATATCTAGGAAAAAATACTATTCGAAATTTATTTTTATTCCAAATTGCAAGTATTAAATAATAACGCTTATTAAAGGACTAAATGTCAAAACTTTGAGGACCTCTTGCAGACACAGCAAGCATGGTACAACATTTTCGTATTAAGATTTTCGACTTAGCATTTTACGAAGAACATCGCCATGTGTAGCGCTTCCGCCAATTTTTACACACCCTGTATAAGGGTTGATGTATTTATTTTCAATAATACGCAAGTAACGAAGGTTTTTTAGTTTTTTTTTAAAACAAAATTATAGTAGGCTGTGAAAACAAAAACAAAACAAGGTGTAAAACCTTTTAAACTCATTTGGTACAAGTTACGAAGGTTTTGTAATTTGTTGTTGTGATAAACATAATAAATATATAAAAATAAGGAAACAACGGTAAAGTCGGAATCTGCAGTAATGTAGTTAATTGTAGTTTATCTTATGTTCAAATATTTGTAATGTTTATCACAACACCAAATTACAAAACCTTCGCAACCTGTACCAAATGGGTTTAAAAGGTTTTACACCTTGTTTTGTTTTTGTTTTCACAGCCTACCATAATTTTGTTTAAAAAAAAACCTTCGTAACTTGCGTATTATTGAAAATAAATACATCAACCCTTATATATTTGGACTGACAAAAAAATAAGAAATTGAAATAAGTCATAGCCAACTATGGGTCTATTTAAAAAAAATTGAACTTTATGTCACAACTCGAATTTCGGATTTGTTTTTTGAAAAATTGTCTACGCCACTGCATTCTTATCAAAAAAGTGCCTGTAGAACGTCAAAATTATTAAAATAAGACAGCTATGAAAATTTTCTTTGCAGATATTTGTTGAGCATCTAATTTCTCTACTTTGCCCTAATTTAACCGACCTCGTAGCTCTTAAGATAAGCGAGATCCCCATGCATTTACTCGAATTTGGGACACCCTGTATGTACAGGGCGGGCAAATTTCGATGTTTTAATAAGGAATCTCGATAACTATAAGAGGAATCAAAAAACGGACCGCGCATCCTTGATCTCTTTTTTTGAGAAAAAGTTAATGGTAAAAATTAAAATTGGTTATCGTCTTTTGTTTTCGAGTTATCGCCGATAACTCGATTTTTCGACTTTTCGTTTTATCACTACATCTTGCTTATTTATGAAAATAAAGGAAAATAATTTTGACCTTCGTTTTTTTTTTTGAAAAATTGTCTTCGCCACTGCATTTTTATCAAAAAAGTGCCTGTAGAACGTCAAAATTATTTTCCTTTATTTTCATAAACAAGCGAAATATAGTCATAAAATGAAAAGTCGAAAAATCGAGTTATCGCCGATAACTAGAAAACAAAAGACGATAACCAATTTTAGTTTTCACCATTAACTTTTTCTCGAAAAAAGAGATCGAGTATGCGCGGTCCGTTTTTTGATACCTCTTATAGTTACCGAGATTCTCTATGAAAACATCGAAATTTGCCCGCCCTGTACATACAGGGTGTCCCACATTCGAGTAAATGCATGGGGATCTCGCTTATCTTAAGAGTTACGAGGTCGGTTAAATTAGGGCAAAGTAGAGAAATTAGATGCTCAACAAATATCTGCAAAGAAAATTTTCATAGCTGTTTTAGTTCAAAAGTTATTCAAGAAAAACTGAAAAAGTTGATTTTATTTTTTTTGCCCCATTTCCTACATTTTTTAAGATATCGACAATCTGGAAGCACTTTTTCATGGCAACTTCTTACGCTTTATATTTTGAGATAACAAAGAATTTCCAACAACGTTTCGTTTCTTCAGAACCATCATCAACTTCATTTTTTTAAATACGGCGAAAAATTTGTAAACTTATAGTCGGATAGCATTTTGTCTTCTGATTTCAATGATATATGACACTTTATATCTAAAATGATATTTTACCACAAAAATTTGAGAAAAACTCATTTTGTCCAATTGTTGAATCAAATGATGTTGTACAAAAAAAAAGCAAAATAAAAAACAAAGCAAAATATCAGTTTAGATATAAAGTGTCATATACTATTGAAATCAGAAGACCAAATTCTATCCGACTATAAGATTAAAAATTTTTCGCCGTATTTAAAAAAATTAAGTTGATGGTTCTGAAGGGACGAAACGTTATTGGAAATTATTTTTTATTTAAAAATATAACGCGTAACAAGTTGCCATGGAGAAGTGCTTCCAGATTGTCGATATCTTAAAAAATGTAGGATATAGGGCAAAAAAACGAAAATAAATTTTTTCAGTTTTTCTTGAATAACTTTTGAACCAAGACAGCTATGAAAATTTTCTTTGCAGATATTTGATGAGCATCTAATTTCGCAACTTTGCCCTAATTTAACCCACCTCGTAGCTCTTAAGATAAGCGAAATCCCCATGCATTTACTCGAATTTGGGACACCCTGTATAGCAATGAAGGTAAGAAAGCTGCAGGCTTCAACCACAATTTGGGGAAGAGTGTCTTTCAGTGTTTGAATGATGTAAACTTTTTAACGACGGACGTTTACGTCTATCAAACATACCTCATGCCGCTCGACCTCCACTTGAATGCAGTTAACTACAGAAACGTCGAAAGAGTTAACGAGCTTATTCGAAACAGCAGGCGCATAAATGTACGTAAGAAATTTGGCCGAAATATAATATTTATTGTCGATAGTTTGGAGATCATGATTCATGGCAGCCTCAAGTTTAGTAAAGTTAGTGCACGATGGGTCCAAACCCAAACGATATCCTCCATGAACTAAGATAAAAGTTTTTCCAACGTCTTAAAAAAAAGGAAGAGATTTTATCACTTGCTACTACAGATGAAACGTAACTTTATCATTACTTTCCAGAAAACAAGGTGGCTAGCAGAAAATGTATATTGACTGCCACCAAATAAATCCGTATCTTAATCGTCTGCAGGAAAAATATGGCAACCGTGTTTTGGTATACATACCTATTTAAGATTTGTTTCAGCAGGGCTATGTACGATGCGATGAACGATCAGTAGGATTCTGCGCAGTATCGATATAGCGTTCCGGCAGCGTCTTGATAGTTCATCGGACGGTTAGTCGGCTGTTTCAGTAGCTATCGGATCAATTCATGAACTAGTTTGTGGACGGTAAAAAAAGTACATGAACGAAGACAAGAACTATCGCTGGATTTTAACACGCATGCGCTATTTGCAACTAACGTGGCCTCTGGTAGCTATGCATCGCCATTTCAACCCTATGGAGCACTGGTTTCTTAAGATGTTTAAACATGCGATGCGTACATTTTTATGAAGCCAAAAGAGACCAATGTCATTTGCAGACAGTTAGGCATATCATTATAGCGTTCCGGCAGCGGCTAATACATTTATTTATTAACCCACAGTTGACGCTAATGCATAAACCAGTTTATGTTTTAGTACAAGAATCAGTACAAAATGCACTGCTGGGACTGGAACCTTTAGAATACAATTTTAGTGGATTGTCTGACAAAGAATATGATATTATTGTGACCTGTTTATTTAAACTAAGTACCTATGTAACTATGTAACTACCATAAAATGCGAAATACTCGTCTTTCTTTAACTCTCGTCGTCATATGGATGAAAAACTCTTACTGCATGCAATTTTTAGTCCGCCTTTGTCCCCTTACAACTTTTATTTAATTGACCCGTTTAAAAAGTGTATATCAGATTCAAATAAGGTGGCCATTCAAGCGGTACGAATTTGGTTGGGTACACAATCAAAAGTTTTTTTTTTATCGCCAGAGCGATGACATAAGTGCATATTTCAGAAAATAAATTATACAGAAAAGTGATGTGTTTATATTATTCTATTAAGCTGCGTTCACATAGAAAAGTATTGCATTGTATTGTAGCGTAATAAATTGTATTGTAACGTGCCTGAAAGAGTAGCGTTCACGTAGAGGTATTGTAGTGTTTGTACACTAAAGGCGATTCCACTGTGATTGGTTCTTGTTATGGGGTATTGCAAGAAGCTTCGACCTTGCAAGATCTTACCACGCGGCTTACAACGTAATCCCACTACTTTGCTTATGTGAACGCTATCATTTGATATTCGTATACTTAACTTTGCTTACGCTACAATACAATACAATACTTTTCTGTGAAGGCAGCTTTAGTTTCACTGATAAATATAATAAAAAGTCCAGATCAAATTTGAACATTCCTCGTATAGCAGAAATAAGTGGACGTTATAAAAAAGTAATTTGTGCGTTAGCTTATTATTTTTAGAATTATATCCATCAGTAACATTTAGTCAATAAAAAAAAGTTTTAATTAGATTTTTTAATTACTGGAAGTTTGAAAGTTGACGGTCGGTACATTTATAACAATTGAACAGCCCAAGAATGGTTGAATCCTAATAAAGTCTTAAATTGATAAAGTATTGCCTTATTAAGAGTATCAAGAGCATTAAATTGTATAAATAACGTAACCGTTGTGAATAGATAGATGGTAGTGACATTCTGTGAAATAAGAAAAACCTACAACTGCTACAATAAAAATGTCACGGAAATTGTATAAAGTGACTAGCTATTTTGCTATTATGTTGTACAGGAGAACAACGAACACTAATTTAATCTTTATGGTATTAACTTTTTTGCATTTCGTTATAAGGTCGCATGGAAATTTAATTAATTACAAGCCGTTTTTTAAATGTCTAATAACTCGCGCTAGTAGTTTTACTGCAATTTGTGTTAGTTTGTTACTTCTTTGTAAAATGTTGCCCTTTGTTAAAGAAGCATACTGAAAACTGACAACTCTACTATTTAATTGTTTTTCATAAAATTTATTGGAAATTTAGTTGTCTAATTATAGCCTATTTGACTCTTACAAATTAAAAATTAAATTTGAAAAAAAAAGAAATTTGTAGAACTACGAAATTACAGTAAAGATATTTGACCGCATCGCCTTTTAAAATAAATAATAATTAAACGTTGTTCGCAACAGGAAGGCGGAGTGTACTAAATTCTTGTCGTAAAAGATCCGTAATCTATTAATCAAACGAAACTGTTCTCTTAACAGCTGCTACAAAAAAATACACATATCATCTTGAGGCAAATTTTTCATTAGTTGTGCAAGTGTTGGTCGTATTTCGATTCTTTCAATTTTTAAATTCTACAAAAACCAGGTCTAGTGTACTTAACCATAAACCCTGGGTGGTATTGCCCTGTTTAATATTATATTTAACTAAAATAAAGGAGTATTGCCAAATATAATATAAAAATCAACAACTATTTATAATAAGTTTAAAAGAGTGTTGGAATTATAATTTTTGCATATTTTTGTTTTGGACGTCGTACATGTTAGATCAATATATCAATAATTCATTCGACTGAGACTGACAAAATATAACTCCGTATTTGCTGAACCTGTAAGTCGAAGCTGCAAGAACGTTCTAGTAAACAGGCAATAAGTCCTGACAAGTTCGATTAGCTTTTATTTACGTACGTTTCCATCAAACTTGACATACAAAGAATCAGAAAAATGGATTCGGGTTCAGCAGTTTTAGGTAAAATTATTTGATATACTACTTGTATTACTACAAGTATATATATTTTTATTTTAAGAGCTACGGAGTCGTGTAAAATAAAAAAAGTTGCTCATATCATGTTCATCATTAATCTAAAAAAAAAAATGTTTTTAAATTATTTTTGAAACAACATATTTTTGTTAAATTCGCTTTTTAGTCATGAACAAGATTTAAAAAAATCGTTAAAAAAACTTTTTGATTGGGTACACACTGATCTAATTAGATTTCGTATAAGATTTTTGTAGGACTGTTGAGTTGTGTTGTGCTGACTTTTTTCCATGTTTTTCTGTCTTGTGCTAGCCTTTTTATGTCTTTCCATTTGATGTTTCTATCCGCTGCTGCTTTTTTAACTTCGTCGTGCCAGGTTTTTCTCGGTCTACCTCTTTTGTTTTTTTCCCTGTGATCTTGCTTCATATGCTTTTCTGGTTAACCTTTCTTCTTTCATCCTATAAATGTGACTCAACCATCCCAGCTGCCTTTCCTGTATTTTTGTTTCAACTGATTTTATCTTTAATTGTTCTCTATATGTTTCGTTTCTGATTCTATCTTTTTTTGTTTTTCCTTGGATTTTTCTTAGAAATCTCATTTCAGCTGCATTCACTCGGCTACTATTTTTATTTGTGTGCCCCGTTTCTTATAAACTTTTGTGTTGGAAAATGGTGGTATTAAATATTCTAAATGCAAAGATATAGCAAAGCCGTGGTGAAAATATAAATATTTGAAAGAGTTATAGCTATATATGAGTTAGTTTTAACTTGTGGTAGTAAGATGTCAAGAAATGAAGGCGAATAAGATTACAATACGTTATTTATTATGTACAATAGACGTAATTTTATTTGATTTAACAAATACGTGGCAGTTCAGTATGAGAAACATACCCCAATTGGAATTGAGGTATGTATTTAAAGTTCTTTCAATTTAATTAGGTTTATTTTTTTTAAATTTGAATTTGATTATTGATTTAATATCACTATTTTTAGAAATCATGTGATTTTGTTCGTTAACACATTAAGGCACGACTCTTTTTAAATTAGGTGGTCAAAAATTATCTTTTTTTTTTACAGTAGCATGGGATGTGGGGGAAGGCTGCAAAAAATTACAATAAAATTAACACATTTAGTGCGAACTTTTTAGAAGGACATATTTACCTGATCGGGTTTGGCGGCAAATTAAGTGCACAATTAATGCCTTTTATTTATAACGGTAACACTATCGTCAACAAAGGAACACTAGTTTAATCTTTCAAATTGCTTGTATTTCTACTAGATCGTCACATAGGGGCGTTAAAATGACCCTTCGCATGACCGTGTCAGATATGGGCATGTGCTTTAAGGGGTTAAAGTATTACTAAGACTATTTTATCCTGCTATATTGTATGAATCAATAAAATAACGCGATTTGGTCACTTTAGATGAATTACAATCTGATCATTGTGACAAATACGTGATGCAGCCGTGTTTTAGTTCGTTGCTATGGTAATTTTCGTTACCTTAGCAATCGATCAACAACAAACAATTCAACGTGGTTGGTCACCAGGTCACCACCACATAGTTTCAGGAGAAACTGATAATAAAAATCACGCCGATCTATTTTGTTTCCTCGTACAAATACGTTTGGGCGCAGTTTACAACAATTTGCCATAAAAAGAATACCAGCTTGATCAATTTAAAGTTATTAAAACAGTAAATACAATATTGATGATTGGAGATTAAAAATTAAGAAAGTATGATGATACGGATTACAAGAAAGGTGCGCACTAAAATGTATGTATTTTCAGGTTATGTTTATATCGGCATATTAATTTTAGTCTCTGAAAAATAAAAAAATATCGTGGTATTACCATTGAGCATTTATTTAAAAAATCTTAATATGTTCTCTATACAGGGTGAGTCACGACGGACGCGTCGGAGTTTTATGGCGAAACAGTTTATATTTTTTAATTTCTGTCGCTGTTAGATTATGTAAGTCAATAAGGGCTACATTTTAAAAATATTTTTAAATATACAGGGTGCTCCAAAAAAGAGTGGCATATCAAAGTTATACTTTTTCTTATGGAACACCCTGTATATTTTTACATTTTTGGATTCCTCTTTGAATTTAATTCAAAAAATGTAAAAGGTTATATGGGTCTAAAGTCAACCGTTCTCGTGAAAATTGCATTTTCATGAAAATACAGTATTTTCAAAAATTTTCAACATTTGAAAACTTTGAGAAGTCTGAAGAAATTCGCTTGGAAATAAGATTGACAATAGATTATGGAACACTTTGCACCACCTACATTTTTAAAATATTATACAGGGCGTTTTTTACGCTTGGTCAAACTTGTGAAAATTTAAACATCGATAACTCATTTTTTTAAATACAACACCCTATATTTTCTTACACCGCCTTATAGAAAATGTAATTCTCTTTCGAAAACATTCAGGCTGTTTTTCACCTAAAATTGATATTTTCCGAGATATCGCGATTTTATTGTTAATTATTAGGGCAAAGTAATATTTTCAAGTAAGCCATGAAGGTAGGCAGCGGTAATTTGAAACAATTAAAAAAAAAAACAAGAAACTTACAATTTTGTCGTTTGCCTACACATTTTTGACATTTTTTTATAGGAAAGTTGTAGATTTACCATTTTACGTATAAATATAGGTTTCTCATCAGGGCCACAATATTTCTCATATAATTGAGTTTGATCTTTTGCAAAGTCCTAAAAACCCATTGATAATGTATTAGGTACGAGAACGGAACGCTGATTTAAAAAAAAAGTAATACTGACTTGTCTAATTTTACATTTAAAAAAAAAAACATGGTTGGTACTGTTTTCGGTAGTGTCGTAGTGTCGTATCTAGGGATTGCAATCCCGATCAAATTTTACGATCCCGGGATTTCGGGATTGAAGTTAGTTTAATCCCGGGATCCCGGGATCCCGGGATTATATATAATGTGAAGTATTTGCTTAAAAACAGAAGCTAATGCAGTGTATATATATATTTTTTAGAATTACAAATGATTTACATAATTATTGAATAATTTGGTAATTACCATTTATTTTTATTAACTTTTTATTTAATTTGTTTCCTCTATAATTTCTGTTAGTTTGTTTTAATTATATCATAGGTGTAAAGATGTTAATAATAATTGAAAAAATATATATATACCTACCGTATTATGTTTTAGTATTATAGAAATAATCGAATCATTAGATATAACATTTGAATAAATGAAATATATTTGAATAAACTTATAACATTAGAATACATAATTACATAAACATAAATTAGCTGAAACTGTTAAAAACTCAAACAAAGCACAACTTTAATTTACTAAAAATTTAAAAAATAGTACTGTTTTATAAGTAACAAAAATAAAAGAAATTAAGATGATTATTATCTTAGTACAAGGATTTTTTTAAATTTGGTTATCAAATCATAGATAACACATAACATAATTGTAAATAATAATAACACAAAATTATATTCATATTATTTGAACATTTATTATTTATTATCTTTTTGTTTTTGAAAATGTGCTCGGAGGAATAGTAGTGCATCTAAAGCAGGGGTCGCCAAACTTTTTTGATCATCGACCCCTATATAATTTTTTGAAATCTCCATCGACCCCCATAAAAGTAATTTTCAGTTAATTAAGTTAAATACCTCGTCGTTTTTCTCACAAAGTTTGGAAAATAATCTTGATCTAAGAGGGTGGGCTTTAATTTGATTGATGCACTTAATACAAAACTGTAAAGCTTTATGTAACTCTGGACTCAGATATTTTGCTACTGTTGTTTCTATGCAAAACATAATGAATAGTACGTATACTGGGCACTTTTTTTTGAGAAATGTACCAAAACCTCGGTAACGCCCTACCATAGCAGGTGCGCCATCTGTGGCTACTGCTATTATATTTTCAAGCAGAATATCATATTTATTTAAATATTCTTGTAAACATCTAAAAATTGTCACTCAAATTCCATCAGTTTCAAGATATTTAGCAAATAAAAATTCATCAGTGATTAGTCCTTTCATTTTACTGAAATATCTAACGTACACCATAAGAATAGCAGAAACGCCAAAAACAGATTCATCAAGTTGAATAGAGAACTTGCAATTTTTTAGCTCCGAAACTACCTTATTTTCTATTTCTTCTGCGTATTAAGAATTGTTTTTCCTTCGACCCCCAATCGACCCCCTGGCTCAGATCGACCCCTACTTTTGTTAAATAGACCCCTGGGGGTCTATATAGACCACTTTGGCGACCTCTGATCTAAAGTATGGTCATTTAGCCTACTTCTTATTTTATTTCCCAAATATGCAGCAGCAGAAAACGCTTTCTCAGGTTCGATGCTTGCTGGTGGAATTGACAACAAATATTGATACACTAATTCTAAGTTATATCCTCGGTTTCCACCATTTTCAAAGAGATTCATTTCTTTTTTATTGTTGCCATCAAATTAAATCATAAACAAGCTTAAACTTGCAAAATTGCATCGTTCAACTTATTCACGTTCAGTAGATACCAACTATGAGCATTTTTTTGTTACAAAATAATGTACTTATAGTTACATTTTTTTAATCCCGATAATCCCGGGATTCTACATTTAAAATCCCGGGATTTTCGAGACCAAAAAGCGACCGGGATCCCGGGATCCCGGGATCCCGAGATCCCGAATCCCGGTATTGCAATCCCTAGTCGTATCGTAAACAGACAAAAAATGGTTTAAAGGATTTAGTAATTATCTTATAACACTGGTCCAATAAATAAATGCATAAATAATTTAAAAAAATCTCTATTTAAACGTAAGTATGGTAAAACTACAACTTTCCTATAAAAATTTGTCAAAAGTGTGTAGTCAAACTATAAAATTATAAGTGTCTTGTTTTTTCTTTCAATTGTTTCAAATTACCGGTCTACCTTTATAGCCTACTTGAAAATATTACTTTGCCCTAATAATTAACAATAAAATCGCGATATCTCGGAAAATGTCAATTTTAGGTAAAAAACAGCCTGAATGTTTTCGAAAGAGAATTAAATTTTCTATAAGACAGTGTAAAAAAATATAGGGTGTTGTATTTAAAAAAAAATGAGTTATCGATGTTTAAAGTTTCACAAGTTTGACCAAGCGTAAAAAACGCCCTGTACAATATTTTAAAAATGTAGGTGGTCCAAAGTGTTACATAATCTATTGTCAATCTTATCTCCAAGCGAATTTCTTCAGACTTGTCAAAGTTTTCAAATGTTGAAAATTTTTGAAAGTACTGTATTTTCATGAAAATGCAATTTTCACGAGAATGGTTGACTTTAGACCCATATAACCTTTTACATTTTTTGAATTAAATTTAAAGAGGAATCCAAAAATGTAAAAATATACAGGGTGTTCCATAAGAAAAAGTATAACTTTGATATGCCACTCTTTTTTGGAGCACCCTGTATGTTTGAAAATATTTTTAAAATGTAGCCCTTATTGACTTACGTAATCTGACAGCGACAGAAATTGGAAAATATAAATCGTTTCGCCATAAAACTCCGACGCGTCCGTCGTGACTCACCCTGTATACGTGTTGCAATTATTTAGAAAGAAATAACTTTATGAATTGACCTCTGAATTTATGTCAAAAACAGTTAGTTCGACATTAACTATCGTGAGTTTAGCAAATAGAAATTTTATATTATTTTACAAAATGAATATGAAATGTATCGCACGCATTTGTTTTATCAAGCAAAGCTAAGCAATTAAAAAAAATTATATCCCAACCGGATATTTACATCGATGGTACTTTTACTACACCATCCCGGTTAAAAGCGCAAATTTAAAAACAAAATTAATTACAGTGCAACTAGCCTTTTAATTTCTTAATGAAAAAACGATGTGTTTGAGCTATTTATATCTATTTTCATAAAATATTTTCCAACAAAAAGTCTATCTTTTGTTTTAAATTAAATTTGTGAAAAATTAACAAAAAAACTTGTCAAGTAATATCGAACAATTAATAAAAATGATTTATTTAAAGGTAGGTACAAGGCGATCAGATTAACAGGAAAAATTATAAACGCTGCATTTAATTCATTGCCCTTTTTTAAATTAACGTTTATTAGATCATGTGCTCGAGGTAAATCAATAATAACTAATTAGCCTAAACAGTTACAATGAAAGGTTAAGTTATTTTTAAGTTATAATTCAGTTATTATTAGAATTCAATGTCGCATTGTATTTCATTACCAATGAAAATGGTTTTGTTATCTTCGTGCATGAATGGTGAACACAACATGCTCTAACAATTCTCTCATATAGTACAAGTTATAAGAAAACCTATATGTGTTGGTGCTCGATTAAACGCTTCATATCTAACCATAATATGTTATTAATAAATTTGATAACTATGGTAACCTAGTGTTACTAGGTGAGAGTAATTTTATAGTTTTTATTGTTGTTCTGACTGCTGCTAACTGAAGAAAATAGTCGAATATTGTAAAACGCCTGTTTTCATGCATCTAATCAGAATGTAAAGCTCGAAGATTTTGAAATAAATTTTCTCGAAACAGTTGCAAAATTTATGCTTGGAGTTCTATTTCAGAAACGAAATTAGATATTTTTTCTACTCAAGTATATGAAAGTTGTCATTTTCTCACTGCCTACCCTACATATGTTCTGTGCCCTACATGACAGTTAATTTCGTTACTAGTGGCGAAAGTTAACTATCGCCACTACTGGCGAAAATAGTGTCAATGTCAATGTCAAAATCAAATTGTAAAATTTACGTTTTTTTTTTAGTTTAAACACATAATAAACTAAAATTGCGTTAATATTCTTATCAAATAATTTAATTTTAATGTACCATTTTATATAAAAGCCTAAGAATGGTAAAAAAATTAATATTAAATATATTTCGTTTGCAGGTTATAATTTTTTTTCTGTCAATGTCAGTGTGACTTTATACATAATAATTAATTGTCATTTAGTTCGTTTATATTAACTTTCGTTCTATGATATAATTTTAATTTCGTAGAAAAAACAGCATTTACGACTCGAGATGAAATAAGTTTTTTTTCGTTCGTGAGATTTGCTCACGCGCCGCTTCGCGGCTCACCTCACGAAAAAACTGGACTTTCATCTCTTGTTGTAAAATATACTATTATTCCGTTGCTACCATTAATATTATCTAAAAGAATAAATGTGTGATTTTTTAATTTTAATTTTTTTAAATTGGGTTTCCTTGACCACTATCGTTAGCTGTGATGGTTGAGTTAGGGCCGCTTCACAATTGCCCGGAAACGTCAATGCTAACGCCAACGGAAAGAAAGTTGAAAAATACGTTTTTCTACTCATGTACGTATATGAAAGTTGTCATTTTCTCACTGCCTACTCTAGATGAAAATTTTAAATTTTTTACACTAGCGGCTTTAATTTGATTATGCTTAATAATGGCTAAAGAATTTTGTAATTTTTTTATCTAATACATGTGTGTGGATTTAATGTCTTAAAATAAGCGTATTTATTAATATTTTTGTTTCAAAACCACTCTTGATACACGTAAAACATTTTTATGATTTTGATAGCACTTATATGTTGATATTTAAGTAGGGTTGCCAGACGTCCCGGTTTTCCGGGATTGTCCCGATTTGGGGCTAAAATAGCTGTTTCCGAAAAAGACTTTCGGGACCGTTGAATTTGCCGGTTTATCAGATTTAGTAAACAAAATTTCAGGAAATTACACTTACTACATAATGAATTGTACAAGTTTAGTAGCGGGTACAAAGCAGGAGGTGCAATTGCGCCTTAAAGGATTTTTATCCTGAATAAAAATACCTTTAAAATTGTTTTTTTCTTAAATTTTCTCAGTCCTTCCTTTGGGCTGGGGGGCACAGATCCCCCTTGTCCCGGTTATGATATTTAGAAATCTGACCCTATATTTAAGTGAGTGATACACAGACCATAAACACAACAAACGTGTAGGTACTTAATTTAACCGTACGTTAAAATCCTTAGTGTTACTTGCTGCGTGTACGTAGACAAAATGCAGTATTACGTAAACTAACTTTACAAATGACATATTATATTTGCGTAAAGTTTAAAGTATTTGCCATTACCCTACGTTTGACAATAGTGGTCAGCAGGACCAGTAAACACAACATGCTGTTTTAATCATTCCGGGAAAATTATTTACAGCGGAGTTTAATTGGATTTATACAATGAAAACTGCGAAATTTTATACATATGATGTTGATGCATATTCTGGGCAGTTTTTTAAATAAATACATTAATTCAAATATGATAGTTGAAAACAATACAGTTTATAGCTAATAGCTAGTATTAACATAAGATTATGCGTTTAAAAATTCAAGTAATTTATTTTAAACGCCTAATGTGGGGCATGAAACTATTGTATTTAGTCTCAGCACTTACACATTGAATTCTATGGTAATCCTGCAAATATTAATGATAAATAATTAGGTTTGGCCCTTTGATGATCCCCAATATTGTCTCATAGATTCCGATAGCACTATATTCTTGTGTTATAACCACACACACACACAGTGCTTTGCGTTTAATACAACGCATTTTTAAATCGTTTCTTATGTTGGAAAAGTTTAGACTATTTGAGCCGTAGTAATAAATCACCGTTGTCGAGCAGCTGGAGTACTACGGCGTTTTCATGATCGTGGAGCCTCTCCTCATGCAACAAAGTAATACATTTCATTTCGTATTTCATAGTTTTTATATCAAGTCGATGTCTTTGTTTTTCATATACATACTATGGTGTATCGACGATGTTACTCAGCTTTTTAATCTGAAAACTGGTTAGTGTTAGATTGTTTGGTATAACCGCACTGCGTTCAAATTGATTTGATCACTTGCTCATAAAGATGTTTGATGGACAGGAATTTATTTGCATCAACCAATACATTTTTCTATTTTTCTTCCTCAACTCTTTTAGTTTCTCTTTGACGTAAGTTTCCAGCGTAAGTTTGCGTTTTATGTCGTAACCAAATACTGTATGGGAGTGTGTTATTACATTGTTGTTAAATGGCCACTAGTAGCTGTTGAATTATGCTTTTAGCAAAAGTTTAATTAACCATCTCTGGGGCCAGGCTTTAACTGTAAGAATTGAGGTGTCGTCTGCAAAGGTGGCAAAGGTGTTTTCTCTTGGTTGTGCTGTACAGGTGGTATAGAATTGAACGCAGTACTACAGTATTTATTTCCTTCAGGTCTAAGTAATGGTCATCGTGTTTAACTTTATACAATGTTCTGTAATGTAATCTGAACATGATTATATTGTTTTGGCAGGTATACTTCAAGACTATGTAACAATCATTGGTGCTATACTTTACTAAAAGCCTGCGCTTTATCGAAAAAGAATGTAGAGCAGACCCTTTTTTCTTCCGGAGATGTTTCTATTACGATTCTAATTTTTAACCCACCAAGAAGTTCTGATAAGAAAACCAACAGGGGTCGCACTTTTCAGCCCCCTGTGGAGGTGGGAGCTGATTCAAAATATTACTATGGGAAACCTTTTAATAAGTATAAAACATCTACCAAATATCATTTTCCTAAATTTATCCAAATATGAGAAATAAAATAAAAACCTAATTTTACCGCACCCCTTTAGGGGGGTGTAACTTCGAAAGGAGACGTCTAAGGAATTTTGTTTTTATGTAAGACCCCCCTTAATTTTCAATAAGCAATCACCTCCTGATTTTTTTTTGCAATACTTAAGAAACACCCTGTATATTTACAAAAATATTTGACTACTTAAAAGTTTTTTTTCTGTTATTCAGTAAGTACAAAATGAATAAATATTTTATTCATTTGTAATTTTGAACAGTTGAAAGCAAGGTCCTAATATATTGATATAGTATTAAATTAAAATATTATTGTTTTTTCTTTTCCATTCTCACAAAATTCGCTTTTATTTATTAAAATGAAATAATGGCGTTATCAATGTTGTGTGGCGTTATAAGTACATATTTCTTCCAACAGGTGTAGGATAGTGACATAGTTTCCCTAGGGATTTTCCTCTTATAAACCGTATAAAATAATACGCATTACAGGTTTCCGAACAACCTATCAAATATGACCGGATATTTTGTTCAGGTTATATTAAGAACGTATGTACACGGACAAGTATACTCAAATTCTGTTTTTGTGGAAATACAGTTTTGTTTTCGTTATATTGTATTAAACTAATCGACATCATTTAATAAATTATAATAAACTATGATCGTTTTTAACCATTCGCCATACGTATTCTAAAAAAGTATCGTGATTGCGAAATATATCGATTACAAGATTTTAACATGTTAATTTTAAATTTATGTGTGACCATTAGATTTATCGAAAATGAATAACCTGGTTAAATGAAAATACATAAAATTTACTTCAGAATCTGTGTTAAAATTTTTACAAAAATCTAATTTGAGGTGTAATATATATATATATATGTATGTGTGGTCCAAAGTCGATATACTTGAAGGATATCTCAGTAACTATAATACTTTGCGAAAATCTGATTCAGGTTGCTAAGGTTACGTTTTCTAGGTAACTAAATTTGTTGATTTTATCAGATTTGTGGTGGATATTTTCGTTTTTCCGCTATACACGAAAATTTAAATGTTCAAGATTCAGAAAATCGACCACTTTTTCTTCATCTTTCAGTCTTTTATTAAAATTTTTGATAGTAATTTAAAAGCAGAATTTGATAAACAATTTCGATATTTTGCGTCGGTTCCAATTTTGGAAATATAGAGCAAACTATTTTAATATGGAACTAACGACTTTATTGAAAAAAACATTTTCTTAGCGTTCAGAAAATATATACTTTTACATATTTGTTAACAAAGACTACTTCTGTGAAAGTGTTGTACGCTTAGAATGCTATGGAAACAAAAAAATACTCTGTTGTTGACGAAACAGGAAATTTTACTATCATATTAAATTAACTAATTATAGCTATAAGCATATAACATCAATGTATTTTAGAATTTGTTTGGCTATATATTTTTCTGTTCATTTATTCATGTACCCGCTTTCTTTGTTTTATAAATATTATTGAATTTCAGAAATTTGACATGATTGACGTTTGCATTTAGAGTGTAAAGAACGTGGGTGTTGCTTGTGATTTATTTTTCACAAGACTTTATGTTAAATACAATTTATTTCTAGCAAAAAATACTTTAGACGAACTAAAAGATTACTTTCATTTACCATTTATAATATACTAGCTGATTGACCCGGCGTTGCACGGGTGATTACAATTCTCTTTTATCAATCACAGACTACTCGCGATCCGCGCTCGCGCTCGGCGGACGTTCCCAGACGTTCCCGGCTGTTCCCGGCTGTTCCCGGCCGTTCTTTGTACGACGTTTAATCCGTTGGGTCCTAAATAGTAACTGTGCAAAATTTGGTCCCGATCGGTCAACGGACCTAGGATTCTATAGCGAACAAACAAACAAACAAACAAACAAGCTCTTTTATATATATACTAGGCGATTTACCCGGCGTTGCACGGGTGATTACAATAATTCTCTTTTATCAATCACAGACTACTCGCGCTCCGCGCTCGCTCCCGGCGGACGTTCTCAGACGTTCAATTACAGACTACTCATGCTCCGCGCTCGCGCTCGGCGGACGTTTCCGGCCGTTCCCGGGCATTTCCGGCCGTTCTTTATACAACGTTTGATCCGTCAGGTCCTAAATAGTAACTGTGCAAAATTTGGTCCCGATCGGTCAACGGACCTAGGATTCTATAGCGAACAAACAAACACACAAACAAACAAACAAGCTCTTTTATATATATAGATATAGATTACCAGTCTATTTAATAAATATAACATCAGCTTTTGCAAAAAGGCGTAGATAAATAATATAAACAGTTTTCAAAATATACAGAAAATGCGACATTACTACAAACATGGGTATATTTATTAATAACGCACGTTTAGTAGCATTACTACAAAATCGATAGTGTTTTTCATTTGTGCAGATGTTTTAAGAATTCATGGCGCATTATGACTTCCGTTGAAGTCACTATCTCTTTTTTTTGTTCTTAAAGCTGAGAAAATATTGTGTTCAATTCAGTTACGGATAATATAGTTTTCACATTAACAATTATAAGTTTGTTTTTTATTTCAGAAATTCTTTAGTACCGTCACCAAAAATTGGTATAATTTATTAAGGTTTGCTTGTAAAAAGTTACGGTCATCTATAATGGGAAAACGAAAATCGCTACTACAAATCTGATAACACAAATTTATTTATCTTAACAAAGTTGTTTTAAAATGTTGCTAACTATTGTAGGTATCGAAATATCTTACAAATACTTTAAATTTGAACCACCCTGTTCAATCCCCTGGATTTAAAATTAAGTCAAGCCCTGCAAATATCTCACTAACATAAAAATTCTTTAATCTTATCATCATCAATATTAAAATTTTTATGAATATTGTTGTTAATCAACAGTAACCTATAGGAATTCTAAAAAATTGTTGATATTCATCTTCTTGGATGCTAGAAACTTACTTGTACACATGTGCCAGTGTTTTTCAGTTTGAAGTCTGAAAGTGCACTTTTACTTATGCGAATGTCTCAACTTGTCGAGGTTTCCTGTCTCTTGTTTTGTTTTCTGGTACTGTTTCGATTTTTGAGCTTTTAAAATGTGTCCAACTATTTTGGAGTGAAGCTAAAACAAATATATAATGTAAAGAAGATTTTTACTTAAATTCTTTATAAATAACCAAGTTGTCACATTTATTTACATATAAACACACATTGGACTTATTTCTCGGTAATCAACCCTACGAAATAACATTAGACGAGTCCGTAATGTTATGATAAAAGCACGTCCATAAACAGGAACGGTCCAGCAGGCATGGCACGTAAAAACGTCAAGCTACGTGCGCGATCTTATAATTACTTTTATACCGTGTGTTTCTTAATAGCGTCCAATATAGTCAAAGTCATCTATCTCCTTAAATTTAAGTTTTACATGTATTTTACGTTACCAGAAATGTCGTTTAGGGCTGTTCTATGTTATTGCGACAATTTAAAAAAAATTAATTAAAAAATTGCATTACGGTTAGAGTTCTGCGCTTGCTGTTTATTGCATTATGAAGTGAATTTCATTACGGTTTACCATAGGGAATACATCCAAAACAGTGCCCACTACGAATTGCAATACCGAATTGTTGGTTTACCGCTAAAATGGCGAAAAAAACCATCAAAATGTCTACCGGTAGGTGTTTCGCTAATAATTGTTATCGGTAATTTGGAATATTAATTCGTTAGATTACTAATATTGATAACACTTATGATCTAATACAGGTATTAATAATTGTTTGGTCAAATATTAGAGGAGAAGGTGGTAATATGGAACCCTGCTAGTAATATGGAACCCCCAGTTAACTAATAAACTGGTATCGGCATCTTTTACCAAATACATAAATGTCAAGTAATACCCATGGCGAAAACCATATACAAAACTTCAGCACAAAAAACGCGGTAAAAATAGAATTCTTTGAGTTTTTGTGAATGAGCAAAAACCAAAAGTTTATTTTGTCAATTTCTGCCAGAATAAGATCAATTATATGCAATACTTTTAATGGTTTTTTGGCTTTGCCAGGCAGTATACTGCCGTTTCATCAAATCCTTTTAAGTAAGTTTCCATTTAATTAACTGGTAGAAATTATACTAAGCGATATAAAATAGCATGCCATGTTGTTAATATGGAACTCCTCAGCGCTGGTAATATGGAACCGGGTTCCATGTTATATTCAACGGTTCTATATTACGAATTCGAATGTGACTGCGTTGGAGTGAACATCCCTTAGGCCCATGATATTGCTGAACTTTTTGGTCAAGCCTATGTGAAGTGCCAAACAGCAAGTATAGCAATAAATGGTTTTCTGAAGACCAAAGAGGAGAACTGTGGATTCAATGTGTTATGTGCAACTTATGGGCACATAGTGAATGTTCTGCATGTGAAAATTACGCTTATGTTTGTGACTTTTGTCGTAAAGCAACTTATTTTTCTAATGATTATGTTAATATAGGTGTTTTTAATCGAAAATACTGATTTTTTTTAGGGGTTCCATATTACCAGCATAGTTTCTTCAGTATACAGTTTTGACCTTTTTACGCAAACTACGTGTTACATGCACATTGGCAATATTATTCTAAATTTGTCCACACATAGTTATTTAATATATTTAGAGCCTATTAATGAAAAAAGTTCATAAATAATCCTACGACTCTTCGATTTACCGAAGAAAAACAAACTGGGGTTCCATATTACCACCTTCTCCTCTATATAAAATATCAGGAGGAAAAAGCACAAGTCAAAAAGTGCAATTTTTCAGGAGTAACGTTTTTTTATTTTACTGATTATGTGAGTTTAAATTTTATTTGTATGGTATATTTTACTTAAAATTAAGTATTAAATTATCACAATATGTCAACATTTTTTAATAAACAGTAAAAACTTGACTTAAACTGGCATAAAATAAGAATAACTTAAGTAGTTTTTCACAAATGCAAACAAATGGATATATTCAGTTTAACTCCTTTATACTTAAAAAATATATTTTTTACGCAGAATTTAAAAAAAATTAATGGAGTTAACATAAATACTCATTTTTAAACATAACTTTTATTATCTTTTGATTACACAAAATTTCATTGCAATGGAAAAATATTATTAATAAAAATACGTGAAATGGAACTAACATTATAAACAGGAAACACAAGTGCCGAAATTGCAAATTACCAGTATAAGAACATAACAATATGAATAGTATAAGGTTAATAATTAAAAAATTGCACTTTTTGACAAGTGCTTGTTCCCGCCGACCACAGATATATTCTTTGTGTACATGCTCCCCTGATAAGTTAGGCAATAATAATATTATGATCCTAAAAATACGAATAATTTTAAATGTCATCAGCAAATCACCAAAAACGAAGGTAATCGTGTCGTTTTGAATGTATGAACGTCGAAAAGGACAAAATAACTTTTCTGAGTACTCCAGAAACATTTTTTATCAATTCATTTTTACCCTGTGATCGGTTGTTCGGAACGATAATTTTTTTTTTTTTTTAACTGACCAGCAAATGAAACACTAACACAAAATTCACTATTTTTTATTATAATAGCTCATAAAAATGTGTACCTAGTTGCTCATTTATTTACCGTTTATACATACAAATTCAAGATTAATATGTTTAAGTTAATTTTGAAAATAGATATTTTTGCTTAATTTGTTGTTTTACTTTATATACTTGTATTAACTTGAAATAAAGGGAATCTCAAAACTGAAATCATATTTATTGCAAAAACAACCAGTCTATTAATTGGAATATTTACACCAGTAATCTTCAAAAACACATGTTGTTTGATTTTTTTGTGAAACCTTAATATAAATTAAATAGTTTTTTCAATATTCTCAGAAGTTGGGTATAAAGGACTTCAAGTAAATTATCAGAAGTTGGAGATTCTGATTTCTTATACTGTTTATTGCTTTAAAGCAACAGTTTAATTCTTAATTAAAAAGTGATATATCTTAAAACCAACCAAATTCAAGAAAGAAAAATATAATCTTACACAAATTCCAAAAACAGAATTGACGTAATTTTAAAAAACAAGTGAGAACAATATATCCAAACGTTATATGATTTTCGAATGACCTGTTACCAATAGGAATAAAATCTGATATTGTTCCGCAGTCGGATTAATTCTTACAAATAGTAAGTTATTATATCTTCGACAAACATTTTTATTATAAGCTAATTAAAAAATAAAAATTTTAATGTTTTTGTATTAAAAGCATTGTCGTTTTATTTATGTATTATATTTATGTTTAAAATTAAGTATCAGTGCCTTTAAAGTTTTTGTTTTAAGCTCGATTCATTTTGGTTACTTACTGTGTACTACCGAGTTTTTTTTTGAAAGTTAAACCGCCAAATTACCGATAAAGCGATATTGATTAAGATTTATAAAAAGGCATCTGCAAATTGGAAATCCTAAATATTGTACTATAAGTAAAATACGTGTTGTTCGTTGCTATAAATTCGAGTATAACTTTTGAATCTGTTTTTGAAATGGTTCAGTGATGAATTGGAAAAAAAATGTAAATAACTCGGCGCAATAACTGCAATTTAAAAAAAATAATATTTAATTATGGTGTATAATGTTAAAATAATAATTTTTTAAACTGCGGTTAGGTAAGATCAGAACAAAATAATTTTTGTAAATAGAAATTAGAGCTGAATTTAAAACTTTAATGCTAATACACGAAACCATGGAAGGTTGAGCTTATATCTACTTGTGTTGTTATAACAAAATGTTGTAAACATTTTTTCAACGACTAACACAAACTTCGATCGTTTTCTTTTCTGACAATTTTTTCAAGGTTAATAAGTTTCATAATGTGATTGAACATGTAAAACGAACTTAGGTGTACCTTAAAATTGACTGATTACTAATTGGTGTCTATATTGCTTACAACAATAAAACATAAAAGGTAGCAATCAATAGATGCCTTAATTATTTCCGTACAACTTCAATTAATGCTGAGGGACAATCGGTAATTCTTAGCACGCGTTGGAAACGTCAAAGGGTCCCGTCTAACCTTGACCAAGGTGTCTGTGCATTAGTTTGTGTATGACCACGGAGAGCTTTGGGACAGGTGCCTGCATTTTTTAATTGTGAGCGAGATGAGGGTGAGTTCGTTTAATTTATCTGAAGTTAGGATTAATTTGTGCTTTTTCTATTTCGTTAAATTCAAATAAAATTTATATATCAGTCGTAGTTTTTCAAAAAAGTTAAAATGTAGGTTTGAAACTAAAGTAGCAAAACGATAACAATATTAAATAATTAAATAATTAATTAATATGATGCGCATATTGTTAATATTTTAATTAATAATTAAAAGTTCAGTAATTAAAATATTTGGATATAAGTACGAAAAGTAATGCTGTGCAAACGTGTCTATGATTTGTATTATTTCTCTTATCATCTTTCCAAATGTTTTATATGTATGTCCACATATTTTTAAGCTGCTAGCGAAATGTTTTAATAAACTGTTAACATAAACTGCGCCTATTGACGAGCGTCGACCACTATTGTATATTATTACATTGCTGTTTTGGTCGTTAAACTCTCATACGCATACAAATTAATAATTATTTCAACTCTGTGCATGATACTATTATGCAGAAGGCGAAATACCATAAACAATTATTAATAGTAAATATTAGTAAATGTATCCTTACATATATCAACAGTACTTTAGTCAAAGTTTTTTTTTTTGAAATTATTAGCAATTATGCAGGGCCGTCGTCAGACTAGATCGCGCCCTGAGGCAAAACACTGAATATCGCCCCTGATGTATTAGTATTTTTTAATGGTAAAATTTATAAAGTTGTAGAATATATATCCCCATTATTTTAGAAAAAAAAAGCATATCTAAGTTTTTTGTAAATAAAAAAAATGTATTTGTAGTTTTCCAGTCAATGAAAATTGGGAAATTGCTAAAAACCGTTTTGACAAAAATCTGTAGTGCTTTGGAATTATGCTGTGACAACTGCCCATCCTAAGGTCACTTAAACTGTCACTTTAACCCGAAATTTATTCACAATTGTCGTTTATTTCTCATCAAACATTTATTTTATACAATTGGTTATGTTTTTTTTTTGGAATAAAATCATAATCTTTTTTGCGATTTACCAGTAAACCGGTAAACCGATTTACCGGTATTACAATCCCTAAATCTTTCTTGTGTCATTGCCGTTCGCAAATAATTTTTAATTAGTTTAAGTTTGGAAAAACTTCTTTCTGCACTCGCTACGCTAACAGGAATCGTTAACAGTATCGTTAGGGCGTTGGTTGTGTTTGGATAAATTCCTATAAGGTTTTGGTCATATATATAGGATAAAACTTGTTGAGGTCCACTTTTATCTTGCATCGTTTTTGAGAGAATTTTTAGTTCTTCAAATAAATCTACTGCATCTACATGAAATGTTTTGCCGCTGCTCAAAGCAATTTCTAAGTCTTTGCAGTGTTTTAATACTTCTTCCAAATTCAAGTTATGTAAACAATTTATGTTGTATAAGAATCCAAATAGAGAATTATGTGATTTCAGTTGTTCAAATCGATGTTGTAAGGTGTAAGCTATTTATATCAATTAAGATGTTAAAAATATTAATTTCAAAATGTTTTTCTGGGGTCTCCTTCTGTTCTACGAAAACTCCACTTCTAAACTCTAATCTTTACTAACGTACCTATACAACGTTAAACGCAAGACGAAAATTTTTACATTGGAATTTAAAATTTCTCACCTCTTTTTAATAGTAAAAAATGTGTTGTAAAGGAACTTGCACGAACACGAACAATAAACACATGTTTCAAATCTTACGGCGCCCCTGTGAAGCGGCGCCCTGAGGCAGGCTGCCTCATTGCTACACCCTGGCGACGGCCCTGCAATTATGTATAATTATCGTTGTATTGTATTGTTAAAAATCAGGGACCGTAAACCCAATATTATTGGATTTGACCTGAAATCAGATTTAGAAAGAAATATTAATAAGTATGAGATTTGTGTTCGTTCACGATAATTAAAATATTTTTTATACAGTTTGAGTTCGGTTCAGGTTTGGAGGTCCCTAAAAAAAAGGTTTTAAGGAGAAAAAAAACATTATATAAATATGCATAAATTGCGTCCATACAAAATTAAATGATTCTCCGGTTACGTTAGTAGGTATGTTGAAGTTATAATAAATTTTAATTCTTAAAAACTTTATTTAAAATATTATGTTCATGACTTGCAAACATTTGTTAGAAGTTTTGGTTCAGAAGATGGATTCGAAAATTGTAAGAGTTTCAAAAAACAGGTGATACCGAAAAGATTTTCAAATCGGATTAGATTTTAGCTAGGGATTGCATTTTTTTAAAAAGTTAAACCCTAGTAGAGTTTATGGCAATGCAATCTGGTCTTTGAGACCAATAAGCAGTTTAATTCTAACCTAAATTAATAAAGTTCAAACTTATTCTAAGGATCTAAGGTTTACCCAATGGTAGTCCTTAGTTTGCTAATATATAGGTACACTAATTATTAACGTGCACACTACCGCACAGTCTCTGCTTTAAACTTTTGCTTAAACTAATTCCAAAGGTTTAAACCTTTTAAGTCTTCTTACTGATCCTGTAGTGTCCAGGAGCTGGATCGCCTCGACATTTACATGTTGATGAAGCCTTTCTTCGTGGCTCTTGGCAAACTTGTTTATTGTGTCGGTTACAGTCTCCATGTTGAGGTCCTGATGTATGTCACTATTTCTGCAGTACCAGGGTGCATCAGCTATGTTCCTTAATGTTTTGTTCTGGAATCTCTGGATGATCTGAATATTACTCTGTTTGGTGAATCCCCATAGCTGTATCCCATATGTCCATATAGGTTTTAAAATTTGCTTATATAGCAAAAGTTTATTATGTAGGGACAGAGAGGAATTCCTCCGGATTGGCCACTTCATTTTTTTTATATTTGATGCCTGTTTCTTCCCTTTTTTTCTTGACATGAGCCTTTCAGAGTAGCTTAGCGTCTAATGTAATACCCAAGTATTTTGCTGTATTGGAGTATGGTATTTGTTTATTATTTAAGTTGATTGGTACATGTTTGTGAAATTGACATGTACTGACTTGGTTTCATTTAATTTTATACGCCATGTTTTTGTCCAGTTGTTGATCTGATTGCAAAATAACCGAGTTTTGTTATTACAGGAAGTACAATAAAACCTTTCTAACCAGTAAATACCGGTCATACCGGTAATAATAATGGTTCTTATAAAATAAGTGTAATAAAAATATTATTTAATTTCAACCATTTCAAATTATTTAACAATCAATATTAGACAAGAAAACGTATTATATGTAATTTTTAATTACTTTTGTGCATTAAAATGCGTTCGAAGGTTGCACAAACTATTTAACGGTAGGTCGTCTAGTCCTGATCGAATTTTGGGGACCTGTTCATTTAACAGAATGTTCAAAATACAGAATCACAAATGAGAGTACACGTTCGGTCACACTCGTAGTCGCTCGGTTTCCTTCGCTCCGTTAATATACACCCAGATGCTAAAATGAAACGGCTATTCATTTAAAGCAGGACGGGTTGTAGTCGACATTAAGTCAATCTAAAATAAAATAATGTATTTATATGTATGTTTGACAGCACTTGTTGAGGTTATGTTTAATGTAAATAATACCTTATAATTATAGTTATTGGAAATTATGAAAACTTTAAAATAATGCTGTTATTATAAAGAACAAATAAAAAAATGTTACTAGGCGTCCAAATATACTCGTCTAAAAATTAATTTAAAAAACGTGAAGACCTACAAAATGACAAAGTTGAAAATGTATAGATCTGCATAAGAAACTGAAAATAGTTTAACAGTTAATTTATTTATGGTTAATAAATATAATAATACGAATTGTTACATTTTTAAGGTTAATGAATTTAATAATAGGAATACTAATTATTAAAAGGCACATTCCGTGCTTCTCCAGCAATACATAAAAAAATGGATTAAAATTGTACATAAACACATAAAATCTTGCTTGTTTTTCAATGCTTATCGATATATAGAATTTAAATACGGCCATATTTATTGAAAGTACCTATAAATAAACTATACTGAAATTATGAATGATCAACTTACACTTAACTTCAACATGAATTAATAGAAAACTAAATGTAATATAGCTGACTACAAAGAAACATACTAGACGAACACTTGCCGATTTAAAAAATGTATTTCTGGAATTTTATTTGTATCGTTCCAACAAGAAATGCTAAGAATTGCACAAATTTAATTATCATAAGCAGATTTTTAAAATATATCTGCAAATCAAAACTAACATTTTTCTAATGCTTATAATAGATTGAACTAAAATATTAATGATTAGTATAGTAGAAGTGGAATAATTTTTAATTACACATTTTACTCAGTTCAGCAAGAGATCAGCAACCACTTTTTAAATATTTAATAAAATTGATAACAGTAATATATATACTCAATAGTAATGATCATCATCGTTATCCTCTTTTACCAGTAGGTGTCGAAGTTTGTTCTTTCATATTATCAATTAGTCGAGTGCTTCCTGTAATTCTGTTTGTTATAATTTCACTTATTTCTTGTATTTGGTTTAAGTTTGTATTTTCTTAATTTCTTATATTCTCCTTTAGCTCATGCCTTTCATTTTTGAGTGATTTGTAAAAGTATTCTTCCCACCTATCCATAATATCTTTTCCGTTAGTTATTAGTGGTTCGTTTCAACACTTAATAGATTTCACTTTTGCTTCTGGTCTATTCCTCATATTTTTAAGTGCTTTAGAGAAAAGTTTTTGATTTTCTTTACTGTTCTCTTTATGCTTCTGCCCAAAGTAATTCCAAGATTTTTGTTTAGCTTCTTCTGCCAGGTTATTAACTTTATTTCTTTGTTCTTTATATACCTCGTATATGTGCTGGGTTTTACTCTTTATATATATTTACATAGTTTTTTCTTATGTTTTAACTCTTTCTTAATATCTTCACTCAACCAGCTCGTCTTTTTTCTGTTGTCTTCTTTCTTTATTGCACCACAAATTTCAGTTCTCACATTTGTGATAATTTGTTTAAACCTTTCTCATGTATGATTTACATTTTTATTTTATCAACTTCCTTTGAATATATTTCCTTTAATTCATTATTTCTTAATTTGAAACTTCAAAGTTTACTCTTGGTTTCAGTACTTATAGGGTTTTGGCTAATTTCTATGTTTGTGGCTAGTCTGAATTTAGCTTCTACAAAATAGTGGTCTCTGTCGATGTCGTAGCCTCTTTTAACTCTCGCGTCTTTAATCCCTCATATTTTCTCTTGATGTAACTACATAATCATAATTGACTTTTCGTTTCTTTGCAGTGCTTAGTACTTATATAGGATTTAAACAATTTTTTAATTTTATTAATACACATTCAAACTGAAATACAACTTCAAATACCTACTTTATACTTAATTAATTTTTTTTTTTAAGTTTAAATAATGTTACGATCTAATCTTAGACTTTTAAGTAACTTAGTTCTATTCCTAATATACTATAAAAAAGTTAAGATGTAAGTCACCCATTGGCGTCTCTTATCTGTTCTAGAATTTGGCACTCTTATCTTGTGCACTAAAACAAACACTGACTCTGCTTTAAAAAAAAAAAACACACTTATTAACACTTTTTTTAAGGCACTAATAGTGTCACATTATACCAGCTCAAAGGGTTTTTTCCTTTTGAGTCTCCTGACTATATTTGTGTTATCGAGAAGCTTGATAGCCTCGATATTCACGTGCTGCAGTAGTCTTTCTTCGTGGCTTCTCGAAAACTTCTGAATTTCTCTGTCTACAAACTCTACTCCAAGGTCCTTATGAAGATCATCGATTCTAATGTACCAGGATGCATCTACGATGTTCCTTAGTACTTTATTTTGAAAAGTTTGTATTACTTTGATGTTGCTTTTTTTGGTACAACCCCAGAGCTGTATACCGTATGTCCACACTGGTTTTAGTATCTGCTTGTTATGTACTGACAGAGCGGAGTTTCTTCCTAAGAGCCAGTACATTTTTCGATATCTAATACCCAACTCCTCTCTTTTTTTTCTGACATGAACTTTCCACCGAAGTTTAGTGTCAAGTGTTAAGCCGAGATATTTGGCTGTGTTGGCATATGGTATTATCTGACCATTTATGGTTACCGGAGCGTGTTCTATTCGTTTGTTGGTGAAATCAATATGGACTGACTTGGTTTCGTTAAGTTTTATCCTCCACCTTTTTGTGCAGCTTTGAAATTGATTGATGGCTGTTTGCAGCTTGTTTGCTGTTTTTTCGTTGCTTTTGCCGACAGCTAGGATGGCAGTATCATCAGCAAAAGTAGCTATTGTGTTGTTTTCTGGTACTGGAAGATCACAGGTAAACAGTAGGTAAAGGACTGGACCCAAGACACTACCCTGTGGCACTCTGGCTTTAATTTCTTTGAGATTAAAGTAGACATCTTCCTGCTTGATCCTCTTCTAATGCTCTTTCAATAATATTAGTTATCCTATGGACTTGGTCAACTGTGGAGTGTTTATGTCTGAATCCAAATTGGTGATTTGGGATCAAATTTTTTCTTTCAATGATGGGTTGCATTCTCTTGAGAAGCAGTTTCTCGAAAAGTTTAGACATGATAGGTAACAGTGAAATTGGTTATAATCTATAGGATATAGGTTAATTAAATATGAATCAGCAAGTTACACTGTAATTTTTTAATAAACAGACAAAAACCAACACCTACAAACACATTACATTTAATAACCGTCATGCATAGAACATAATATTTACAAAAACAAATAAAATAGATATTAATTTCTACTAAATCAAAACAAAGAACATACATTTTTATCACAACAAATCAAATATATTTACATTAACAGACAAAAACCAACTCCTACAAACACATCACATTTAATAACAGTCATGCATAGAACATAATATTTACAAAAACAAATAAAATATCAATTTCAATCAAACTTAAAAAAATACATATGCACATACATGCAATCTATAGTAAAAATGGACAATATAAAAATAAGCAAAAACTTTACTAGACATTAAAAGCATTTACAGATGAGAAAATATAGGTATGTGTTACATGACATGCATATTACATAATTATAAGATATTTATAAACACATTACATTTAATAACCGCCATGATATATTTTAAAAATCTGCTTATAATAATTAAATTTGTGCAATTCTTGTTGAAACGATACAAATAAAATTCCATAAATACATTTTTTAAATCAGCAAGTGTTCGTCTAGATGTTTCTTTGTAGTCAGCTATATTACATTTAGTTTTCTATTAATTCATGTTGAAGTTAAGTGTAAGTTGATCATTCATAAGTTGAGTATAGTTTATTTATAATTATAGGTACTTTCAATAAATATTATGGCAGTATTTAAATTCTACATATCGATAGGCACTGAAAAACAAAGCAAGATTTTATGTGTTTATGAACAATTTTAATCCATTATTTTATGTATTGCTGGAGAAGCACGGAATGTGCCTTTTAATAATTACCATTATTATATGTATTAACCATAAATAAATTAACTTTAACTGTTAAACTATTTTCAGTTTCTTATGCAGATCTGTATATTTTCAACTGTCATTTTTTAGGTCTTCACGTTGTTTAAATTAATTTTTAGACGAGTATTTCTGGACGCCAAGTTACATTCTTTTATCTGTTCTTTATAATAACAGCATTATTTTAAAGTTTTCATAATTTCCAATAACTATAATTATAAAGTATTATTTACATTAAACATAACCTCAACAAATGCTGTCAAACATACATGTAAAATAAATTCATTATTTAATTTTAGATTGACTTGATGTCAACACTACAACCCGTCCTGCTTTAAATGATTAGCCGTTTCATTTTAGTATCTGGGCGTATTTCAACTAAGCGAAGGAAGCCGAACGACTAACGAGTATAACCGAACATGTCCTCTCATTTGTGATTCTGTATTTTGAACTTTCTGTTAAATGAACATTCTGTCTAATGATACAGTCCCGAATTTTGGTGTAAAACAAGTCTGCAGCAGAATACCTGTATGCTTTTTCTGAACTGTGAACAAACACTTTGGGCTTAATTGTTAACAAGTGATTGAAAAGTAGATCAAAATATCAATACACCACGTATTATTACTAGGGATGGGGAGTCGGGGTCGGGAGTCGAGGAGTTGAGGCTTATTGGAGGAGTCGGAAGTCGGAAAAACTATCGACCCCGACTCTTTGATTTAGTGTTTATCAAGGATAAGAACAGAACATAGTAAATGAAGTCAAAAGTTGGAGTTGGTTTTAAAAAATACCGACTTGAGGGTCGAGTCGGAAGTCGCTTATTTTTTTGCTGACTCTCCTCCCTGATTATTACTAAATATTTTATATCGTTTCGCAACTTTTAAAAAATATTATTTGCATATTGTTGCTGCAATATGACCGTTCCTTAATTATCTGGTGAAGACGTTCTTTTAAAGAAGGTGTATTTATTGAATCTTCTGTTCCGGGCATGTAGACAATATCTTAGTCATCATCGTCATTGTAATTGTTGAGGACATTTAAATTTTCTCTGCTTTCATGCAGTCGCTCTATTACTTTTGCAATTAATCTGGTAATATTATTTTTTGGTATTATATTAAAATCCATCATTTATATGAATTTTTTCACAGTTGTGAATAAATTTTGAAACATCTGAATAATAAGTTCTCATATTTTTTATTACTTCTTCTTATAACTTACAGCCTATCGAACTATTTTGCTTTTAGGACGATTCATCTAGCATGTTAATGTAAATATGCTATAAATAAATTAGCATCATCGCAACAAATTGTTGTTTCGAGCTCCACTTCTACATTCTCAAACGTTCTAATCTTTACGTTAAAAATTGATCACTAATTTATATTTTTCTGGAAGATGCAGCTTTCGCAATTTTGTGCCTGTATTATCGGTAATACATAATGCAGTTTTTTTCAATAACTGGCTTTATCAGTATAGCTTAAACCTGTAATGCAATCCCTAGTTTTGGCGTCTGTTTTCGCTAATAGTTAAAATAATAAGTGATTGTTTGTTTATGTAGCAAATAAATTGAATTTTCTACAATAAATTAAGTTTCATGACTACGTTTAGAACAGCGAGGACTTTAAATCTAAGTCTTTCTAAGTAATGATTAAACTTCGTCTTAAAATTAATAAATTGTAAATTATTTTTGAAAGGTTTTGTTTGGTTGAATACAACCTTCAATAAAGGTCGTTTCTTCGATGATATACAAGTTAATCGTGAATATACTAAATCGTGTTATACTGAAAGTGCAAAACTCTGACGAAGGGTAATTTAAATAAAATGCGTAATAAGCAATTTGGTGACGGTTTTAAAAGTAAAAAGTACACGACGTTAATTATTTAACTCACGGGACTTGTATTTTGTTAAAACATTGCTGACAAAGCAAAATCCTGTTTTCTCGGGTCACACTTCAAACTGATTAAAATGAAATTAATTGAAAACCGATTATATTGCAACTTTCTTCGAGTTATTTTCCTACTAACATAAATTTAATAAAATTGGTTATATAAGAAACGTAGATTTTCGTTGCGTGTAGTTCTTATTAATAGATCTCTTCAAATTATAATTATCCCATTAAATCTTAACTACTAGGTACTTAAGCATTCAGTGCGGTCTAATTCCTTAGTATTTAATTAAAAATTAAGTTATGGTCATTTCAATAACCAGTTACTACAGTATTTACTTTTATTTAGCAATTAACGGCTCGATATCCTTCCGTTTTGATGGCCTACCAGTTATTAAATAATTTCGTTTATTATTAAGTAGATAGCATAATTTATATGGTTTATAATGATAGTTAGTTTCATTAATCAATAAAACGTCAAATTCATTATTTTATATAGCCATTATTTTTATTTTTAAAAATCATTTTATTTTTTTATAATTAAATAAAAATAAATATAATATAGGTACGTATTAAGCTATCGGTTGAGAATTAGTATAAATTTATTTTGTTTATTATTAACCAAATCGTGTGGCACTGTTTTATTTTCTGATGTATGGAATAAACAACGTTGGTAAAGTTTACTAAACTCATTAACAAGTTGTGTTACACATGCTTTGTCCCTTGTTATGTCATCTGACTTAATTTTGTTGTCAGTTACGCAGTTTTGTTTTACGTGGCGAAGACTACATATAAAACCAACCAACATTCTAATGAGTATATGACGCCTACGGTTAATTAAAAAAAAAATGAATTGCATTTCAGTTGTATAAAAATACTGGTAGGGCCCATTAAATTTGCTCACGTATTTATGAAGTTAAATTAAATACATATGTAAATTTATTAATCAAATCATCCTTTTTCAAAATTCATTTTTGTGGGTTAAATAGAATTGCGCTATTTTCATAATTAATGAATTGTATATATCAACATATTTTATTTATTTTAACCTTCCGTCGGGCGCAATCGTTAAAAGTAATATAAGCACAATTGTTTTTGGTACCATTATTGAACATGGTAGTTGGAAAGTTTCACCTGTACAGTACTTTTCTCACTTCGTTCTAACTAACCTGCAGTGACAGTAACATGTTGTTATTGTTACAGTGTGTTTATAAAAAAGCATCTTGTATCAAATTGATACATTGCGCCCGAGCACGTATTTTTTTACAGTTCGTTTTGAAGGGTGGTATTCAAATACAGGGTCTTTAATTACTCCTACTGAAGCACTAAAAAGGTTCAGACCACCAAACCAGAATTAATAGCAACTAAAGAACAAAATTTGAGCTTCACTTTTGGAGCTATGTATCAAATTGATACGTTGCGCCCCATGTCTTCACTAATGTTTTTTGTGTTTCGTCAAAATTTTTAGAGAGCCTGATTTAATTACATTTTAATAAAAAAGTTATTAAATAATGAATGGCATTTGAAAGGAAACTCAATAAGTCTTTAATTGAAAATAAAAATTATACAAAAACACCAAATACTTCGCCGTTATTTCAAGTTAAGTCAAGTGTATATCAATTTGATACATTGCGCCTGAAAAAAATGTATTGCGCCCGACGCGACGTAGAGTTAATTTCATTTTTACTTAATTTACACTAGGTTTTAGTTCGGTTTTGTTTATACAGGGTGTTTCATAAATATTGCGAAAAAAATCAGGTTTCTAAAGAAATCAATCTTTCAAAAAAAACATTTTAAATTGCAAAATTTCAACCCACCAAAAAGTTCTGATGAAAACATCAACAGGGGTCACACTTTTCAGCCCCCTGTGAAGGCGGGAGATGATTGAAAATATTACTATGGGAAATCTTTTAATAAAACATCTACCAAATATCATTCTTCTACATTTATCCAAATTTGAGAAATAAAATAAAAACCTAATTTTACGCGCTCCCCTTTAGGGGAGTGTAACTCAGAAAGAAGACGTCTAAGGAAAAAAAAATATATGAAAGACCCCCCTTAATTTTTGATAAGGAATCACCACCTTTTTTCGCAATATTTATGAAACACCCTGTATATGTACATATAAGAACAAGAAACAAAATGCTATTGTTTAATCAAAATATGTATTTATTTTTTGTAAACTATATATGCCTATAAGTTTTATTATATTTCGATAGAGTGCCAAGGGAATAGATCAGGAAGATGTTGAAACAAAGTAGAGTGGGAGAAGGATTATTAAACGCTATCAAGAGTTTATATAAGAGCAGTAGAAATTATGTGCGAACCCATAACATCAGTTTCCAGGAATTTATAACAACAGTGGGAGTAAAACAAAGACCTTAAGTCCACTGCTCTTTATAATTCTTATGGATAAAATAATTAAAGAATGTAAACAAAACACAAAGACAGCACTGAAGTTGGAATAGACTAAAACCAATTTATGCTAGACCAAAAAAAGATAGAGCAAGTAGTGAATTTTAAATATTTAGGAATAATAATTGCAGATAATGGTAAATTGTAGGAAGATCCGAATAATTGAATAGCGGCAGCGACGAAATTTTACCACGCCACTAATAAGTGTGTGATAAGTTAGAAGGAGATACCAAAAGACGCGAAGACGCGAGTTCTCACGTGCAGTTCATAAACTTGGACACTAACTCAATAACAAAAACAAAGAATACAGGCACAGGAAATGAGATTTCTGAGAAGAATAGAGAGATGTAGACTGATCGATAAAATCAGTAACGAAAAAATTCGAAAAACCTACGACCTAGGAGTAATAGATATTAAGAAAAAGATGAAGACGAATCAATTAAGTTGGCTTGGACATCTACTACGCATGCCAGAAAGTAGATACGCGAAAATAGGTTGGAAAATGCAGATGGAGCGAAAAAGAAATAGAGGAAGACCAAGAATGAAATGGGTAAAAGATGTGAGGCCGAGAAAAAGGAGTAATCTGGAGAGATGTGCTACAATAAGCTAACGATAGGCAGGAGTTGAGAAGCTTAATCCAGATATAGAAAAGCATACCTTGACACCAAAAGGTACAAGAGGAACCGATTAAGAAGAAGGAGAAGAAGTTTTACTATAATTTCGTTGATTTTCTTATACATGGCGAATTTTATTGTACAGTGTTACTCGTTAGCTTACCAAGTGTTTAATAAGACTACGGAAAATGAACTTAAACAACTTTAATTATAAATCATTATGTAGTGTTATTTATTAACGAATTTTCAATTGGTTTAAGCATGTAAATATTTTAAAATATAAAATGTAAATTGTCTACAAATAAAAAGTTTAAACTAAATTATATGTAAATTATTTAACTTCTTAGTTTTTTCCAAAAATGGACTTACACTACTGTCATAATTAAAGGTTCGTTTATTAAAATTTTAGCTATTAAAATTAAAGAGTAAACGTACGTTTTAAAGGAATAAGAACATAATAAATTTAACACAACAAATAACATTCGTATTACGAAGCAATGACCAATTATTCAATTATTTGATTGTCAATCAGATATAATTTTAACTTAAAGCTTTTACTGGCCAAACTTGCACATCTTATGCTTAAATCTTTTTTTTTAGTCTGAAAAAATCTAAATTTTTATTTAATTATATTATTGAATTTTTGATTCTTTATAAATTTCTCGATACAACAATGTATCCTAAGAAGTTATTTATTTTTTAAATGTCATAAAACTTATGAAAAGTTCGTGCTTTTAAATAATTTAAAAAGTAGCTGTTAAAAATGGTGCATCATTTCAAATAAAATATAACTCTTGTAAAAATCACCAATACGAATTTATTCAAAAACTTCTCATAAAACATAAAATAGAAATTGATTAAAGCCAGTTTTTTTCTTCAAATGTTTACCCTAGTTTTTAACTTCCTGTAGCAAAGCTCAAAATACTAAGCACAACAATTATTCAATTTGTGACAAGGTGTGTTACTCAAAAATAATTCAATTTTTTAATATTTTTATTTATTGATGATTTTCACTTTTTCAATAAATACATTCATAAAATGGTTTCCGTTTTGAGCTATTAGCTTATGAATACTAAAACTACAGAATCATCTTTGTCAACGGACCTGCTTACTTAAAATCACAGTGAGAATAGCTTAATTAGCAGCATAATTCTTTTATAGACACTGCATTACCATTTATTTAATCGCATGGTACTAATAGTCGTAAATGCATACACCAGATGTTATCGAGATACGATTTCCAACAAATGTCCCGCTAATGTGTGCTTTAATTATACTTCATGCAAATACTTCACATTCAAGATTATCGGTATTATTTATTTTGAAGTTGATAAAATACAGTTAAACAATAACTGAGACCGTGCGCTTTGTTTGTGTCTATAAATTAATAGAATTGTTGGTGGGTTGATGGTGGACTCTTATTTAGTACGTACATTTGAACCCCTGTCCGTTAGTAACTGAATTGTTGTTCCGATCATTGTTATAATAATAAATGCCATAATATATCTTGTATATAGGACTATAATATAGGTTTTGTTAAACATGACAAATGTGGTTTACAAGGACGCAAGTGCGGTGTTCCGAGTGTGTTCTAATGATCCGCATATTTCAGATGAAAGTGAAATTAGTATTTTAGAACATTTACTCGAAAAAAGGAAAAGTGACGTGAGTTTTGATTAATACCGTTTTTACAACTTTAACACTTGAGCTTTCAAACCCAATATTCATTACGCCATAAAAACTTATTTAATTATTTTTGTAATAACTTTTTAAATGTGCCTAATTTTTTTAAATAATTATCAGTGTACAAATGAATCCATGAATTTCTATTATAAATTCTGCAAATATTACACAGGGCAAACAACTTATCTGTAATCTTATGTGTAAGGAACACGCTGTGTATTATTTTAAATTTTTAACTAGTCAAAAATCATTATTATACTATTGTCAAACAAAGTTTCAAAGAAATTCGTTCTGACATAGTCAAGTTGTGAAATATCATTATTTTTTTAGACTCCTGTTTCTGTTAATATTTTTATAAAAACTGAAATATCTCAAAAACGACTGATTAGATACATAAAACCAACATGTTTTTGAAAGAGAATTAAATTTTACATCTAAAAATTATAAAATATACTGGGTATGCTATTTTAAAAAACAAAGTGACTTATCGATGCGCAAAAACAAAACACTGTGTATAGTAGAAAATAATTTAAGGTTATGTAGTAAATTACCACAAACAACTTTCTATCAAACTTTTTTTTGTAAAGTTAACACAAGACAAGATATTGACCCGTTTCTTTACTTTTTGTACACACTGTATATATGTTACGGTCAATGTAAATAATTGGACATTACTTATAATGCCCGGGCAATTTAAAAAGTGCCCAATGGGATGTGACAAAATGATAAATTATATAGAAAATATTACATTGCCCGGGCATTATGAATAATGCTGGAAATCGAGTGGGCAATTTGAGAAAATTTTTATTTATATTTCTCTACATACAAAAATAAGAGGATATTATATTAAAACAAATTTTTAAATAACTAGCAAACAAATAAAGAAACAAACTGGTGGTGATAAAATAAGGGTAATTTATGCTTGTAAGAGACCGCGGCTGTCAGGTATTAACGCTATGTTCGCGTGTTTAAACGCTACATTCACATGAAAGCGTTTGGGCGTAAAACTCATCATAAAGGTTTTTGCAACCCATTAAAAATTACAATTTTAAAAAAATTTCACCGACCTTTAACCTTATCCTCGTTCGCTTGGTCAATAATAAAGGGTCAGGTTAAAGGTTGGTTAAGGTTTTCTGTTTTTCAAATGCATAGGATAAATTAAATGTAGGCCATACATGTGTAATGGGTTACAACCTTCATAAATACTTTTACGCACAAACGCTTACAAGTGAACACAGCGTTCATATGACAGCCACGCCGGTCTCTTACAAGCATAAATTACCAAAATAAGTATAAAAAATACGTACGCCTAACTAAAAAAAAACATATTAGGTATGTACTTACAAATACATATACACACAAAAAGTAAAATCCTACAGTCTCTATTTATTAGAGCAGCTTCCACTTGGGTGACATTTCGAGTTACATAGCTAATTAAAGTGACCAGAGAAATAATAGCAGTATTTATAATGACCGGGCAATGTAATAAATTATCCTAGATTGTCGTAGACAAATACAAAATTATTAAATTGCCTGATTTTATCGGTCATTATTTATAATGACCAAGAATTATGAAAACTACTCTGAATAATCAAATTGACCGTAACATATATAACAAATACGTGTTACTAACCTTCTATTATAATGCAAACTTAATTACAAATGTAATCTCATGTTCGTTGACATCGTCCTTAAATTTCATGTTTTAAGTATTCTCTTTACTTTTATTTTACTTTATAACGAACATAAAATGATAACTGTCTTGGGTTGCTATGGGTGAAAATTTACTGGCTGTTAATCGTAATTTCTGGATCATAAGATGCACTGGACCATAAAACGTTTAATAAATCACAAGATGTGGGTTAAATTTTTGGAAAAAGGTTACTCGACAAACAATAAAGAAATATGAATAAGTTTTGCAATTCTTATTACAATATTTTATTGCATTGTATTCAGTTTTAAACCTCAATTTAAGACTTATTTACAGGTATTTACTATTTACCAAATTGAAGTGAAGCGTGAAATTTCTATTGATCGCCATGTAACATTTAACACAGAATTGTCATTATTGCTCACATAATTATCATTGCTACGGCTTTAAAATAGAAAGAAATTTTAGGCCAGGTTTTGTGCGAGAGATCCGAAATTATATAATGCTTTCTTATTTATTGTGATTATAAAATAATTTTTAATAGTTTATTTACATAACTGCATGTATCCTAATAATTAAGAAATAATACTGATGGATACAGAAGTCTTAAATTGGTCTAATTTTTCTACCGATTCTTGATATATCATAAGGTTTATGATTTATAACAAAAATGATTTATATTATACATAGGTATTAATTATAACAGTAATATTTTCCTTAAACTTTTTTTTATAAAACTAGTGTTTAACATGTTAGCATTTAGTTTATTGAAAACAATATTATTATAATCATTATAATGCGGCTTGAAACCATTTTACAAAAAATTGGTAATTATAAGCTATAAGTTAATGAAATTTCAATCCATTATCAGATATGGGATGTTGGATAAAGATCTAACATAGTAATAACAAATGTAACTGGAACATGATGGCTCCCGCATAAGTGACTAAATACGTGCAATATACCCTTACGTTATACTTGAATTTAGTTGAAAATTACAGTAGAATAATATTATATTTATTTTTACTTTCGCCATTGTAACGCAAAAATGTTCGAATTTAAGATTTTGAGGGATTTACACGTTTCCAAGTCTGCTGAACATATATTTTGTATTTTCGCGATGACTTCAGTCCGTCCGTGTGTATGTGTATGCACCAGTTGCACATTTTTGATAGTAGTATTATTTATCGATAGAGCCTAAGAAATAGATTATTAATCGTTTGCGTTTAGTTCAAATAATAATTAATATACAAGTTGTTAAAATTTTTAAGTTTTCCAAAATTACAGAAAAATTGTAATAGATGAATATTTTGCTAACGTTGAAATGTAGTCTATGTTAGGGTCTATAATAAATCGTACTATTTAAAAAAAAATTAAACTACGGAAAATTAAGAAAATATATTTACAAAATTTATTTATAATTTAGTTTTCTTAAAAACGGCTTAAATAATTGAAAAAAACAATTTAATATGTTCTAGAGTATATGGAGTAATTTTTTTAATAAAATGTGCTTGATTTAATTAACTCTCAAATTTAAATAAAAGAACTTAAGATTAATAAAAAACTGTTTGCTTATATTTTTAGGGATGCTGTGTTTGTTTGTATATCACCATATAAGTATATCACCAACATTTGCATGAAATGTTATTTTGACAGACGTCATTTACAAAAATGAAGTTAATCAGATTGCCTGGAGCGGCCCTGTTAGAAGTACCAAATGTGGCTCGAAGTACCTAATGTTACGTGTCGTGGACTGCTTCGTTCTATTAATTAAACAAATCACTGATTTAAACAAATAATATATATTTAATATAACTTAGAGTAAAATGCATTCATAAATAATACAATAAAAGAGTACGTCCTTAAATGCCCTAGGCGGCCGTGAAAGGTTTTAAGGGGGGGTCACGAAAAATTTATAAAACGTTTTTACTTTTTAAAATATTGATATTTAAAAAAAATATTTTTTGCTCCCTATTTTACTCCGTTTCAAACTGTTATCGTATTGTATTAGTAATCTGAGTACTAAAGTGCAATGCAATTAAGATTGTGGAGACGCACCACGTACTAAAGCAAAGGGATTGATCCAACTAGTAACTAACTATTATATTAACAAAATAACTCAAACAAAATCTATCACGCTTTTTTTAATTATAGCTTAGGCGTCTTGTACAAGTTCACTTTTTAGAAAACGCCAAATAGTAGAAAATAAAATTGTCAAGATACTATGGGATTTGTAAAAAGATTAAAATAATATTATTCGTTTATCTTGTTCGTTCCACATCTTCGTTAAGTTATAGTAGTAATATGTTTTAGAATAAAAAAGATTTTTAAATTTTGTTTTTCCAAGATAAGTTGTTTATATTTTTTTCCCATTTGTTTTCAAGTAGGTACTAGTCTCTTTCTGCACATCTATTATTTTATAAGCACACCAAAATAAATTGTTGGATGATTTTTGTAACAACTTCGTTACCAGCGCTGCTTTAAAGTTCGTAATTATAGTTTTTTTTTTTTGTTGATATAATGTAACCAAATATATAATTCAGTATTTTTTTCAAGTAAAACTTTTTTCTGTCAATATTTAAGAATGGTTATCTTTTATTTATTATGGGGAGAGTAACTAAATTATTATTAACTTAAATATTTAAACAAAATTAATTGTACATGCTTTTAGATTTGCAAAGACGCGTATTCATTACATCGAAGAACGTAACAGGACAATTACCCCCCGCTTTTTTTGCACGGGGGATTAATTGTCAGGGAAGGTACTTACACGGAAAGGTTTTTAAACAGGGGGTTATTGTCCGAAAGTTTATTAAAGGAGAGTCAATGTCCGGGAAGTAATTGCGCTAGAACCATCGGAGAGATATCTTCTTTGATTCGCCAAAAATTAATTGTAATATATATTGTTACTACAAACTGGGGGGCCGCGAAAATATTTTAGGATATTTAGGGGGCCGCGAATACTAAAAGGTTAAGAACCACTGGTCTAGAGTCTGTCTAGACTCTAGACTCTAGACTCTAGACATTCCCGGGGTACAACACAACCCCCACCACCAAAACCCTTCAACGAACAGGCCCTAAACTTTTTATATACATACACATGCAAATGTATGGCGAAAGGAATTTGGTGACCACACTAATTTTTTATGACTTCTATAAGAACATGTTATGTCAAAAAAAAGGATTATAATTGCATGAATCATTCACTTTTTAACCATGTATTTTACGCCTCCTGTGTCAAGGTGTATTTCAGGTTATCTTTATTAATTTGTAATATTTGCAGTTCGATGTTAATATAATAATATTTTCTTACCATTCAAGAATAAAAAAATAGAATAAGTTGATACTTGGAGTTTAGATATTCGAAGCAGGTAAAACAACCAGGGTTAATGAAATAGAGGTGTAACTGAATAGAATGTTAAACAAATCTTTTTTATGCTGGTGCAGAACAACTATACTAATTTAATTAAAATTATGTAAGATGATTTTGTCTTTTAATTTAATGCAATTAGTTGTTACGTCATTAAACGTCAAAATTATAATAGAAATCTATCAGTGTCGCTAAGAATTGGTTAAAGCCGTTTGGCTAAAAGCGATCAAATTTAAACAGTGCAAAAAAGTAATGCACAATTTTAACATTCCTTAAGGGTGAAATAATGTATGGTTTGGTATAGTTTACTTGTCTTGATAGCGCGTTCAAAACTTTTTCGAACTTTAAACCAAGAATGAACCGCTTAAAAACCAGTAAAGATAAAAATACAAGGTATTCCAAATTCAAGGTTCAACATTGGAATCTCGCTTATTTTAACTAAGAATTCGCTTAAATAGGACAAAGTTGCATTAAGCCGTGTTAAATACAGGGTGTTTCTGAACGATGTAGCATAATTTCTACTGGTGAATCTACATAGAAAAATAGGACGATTTAGCCCATCATGCTTTATAGAAAGTTGCATCGTTGCCAAGTTACAGCCCCATGAAGAGGGGATGAAAAATTGTTGTTTTATTGATAAATAAAGAACGCTTTGACCTACAACATTTATATTTCTCACGTATTCTACAATAGGCAAGCATGTTCTTATGCATAAGTTTGAGTGAAATCCCCCCATAGAGGGCGCTACAATCGATGATAGCAGAGAAATAACCTGCTGTTTTTTTTTTGTCGATCGTAATTTCAATTTTTTTGTGTAACAGTCGGATAGGTAGGTCTAAAATGTACATTTTTAGAACCTACAGTTTTTTGATAGGAACCATCGTTTTGGAGAAAAACTCGATATTATTAAAATATAACTCTGAGATTTATTGAAAGTATTTAACAAAAACTAGTTTACAGGGAATTAACAAACGAAACAAATGTAGCAGATGTCATATTTTCGTTTATTGCAACAATCAGCGCCCTCTTGTACTGGGATTTTGCTCCAAATTATTTAAATTTTTTTCTTGTAAATCTACAATTTAACACAGTAAACTAGTTTTTGTTAAATACTTTCAATAAATCTCAGAGTTATATTTTAATAATATCGAGTTTTTCTCCAAAACGATGGTTCCTATCAAAAAACTGTAGGTTCTAAAAATGTACATTTTAGACCTACCTATCCGACTGTTACACAAAAAAATTAAAATTACGATCGACAAAAAAATACAGCAGGTTATTTCTCTGCTATTATCGATTGTAGCGCCCCCTATGGTGGGATTTCACTCAAACTTATGCATAAGAACACGCTTGCCTATTGTAGAATACGTGCCAAATATAATTGTTGTAGGTCAAAGGGTTCTTGCTTTATCAATAAAACAACAATTTTTCATCTCCTCTTCATGGGGCTGTAACTTAGCGACGATGCAACTTTCTATAAGGCATGATGGGCTAAATCGTCCTATTTTTCAATTTAGATTCACCAGAAGAAATTATGCTACATCGTTCAGAAACATCCTGTATAAATATAATAAGTAATTTTCCTCATTTAAACCAGAGATGGGGAGTCAGCAAAAATAACCGACTCACGACTCCCGCCCGACTCCTTTTATTAAAAAAACTTAATTAGTGTAAATTTACTACAGTGAAAGCCGGTTATTTTATTAATAGAAGGTAATAGATATTATTGTGTATTTTATATAAGTACTGAAATATTTTTGCAAAGCAGCAACCTCATCTACCAATTTTTGTCATGTATACTTATAACTGATTTAAAATACAAATAACGCACTTTTATTTCCAATGTTTTTATAATTTGACGTATTAACCACCGTGCCGAGAACTTTATATAATGCGAGAAAATTGTTTAGGTAGGTAAAACAACTATTGGAAACAGTCGTTAAATACGTACCTATATTAGCTATTAAATGTTTTGAGAATCTTTATAGATTTTATTTTCTTTGCAAAATTATTGATGTATCGTCACCCCAGTATTGGTTTGTTCAATATCCACTTTTTGGGGATATTGAACTATATACGTCAAAATTTAAGTTAAAATTAGCTTGTTCAATAAACCGCAAGAAAACAAAGATATCAGAATTAAATAAAAAGTTTTCAGTATGTTTTTTGTGCAACATCCAGTAAAATTATAAAAATTATGTGTTGCAGTGTTCAATATCCGGATATTGAACACTGCAACACAAATTTAATAAAACTGCTGCCACGAGTAAATTTTATTTTGTTCAATATCCATATGAACCAATCAGATATAGGTTTTATGTCAAGTGATTAAGAGTCCGTTTTTCACGCTTACTTTTGTTAGGTTAGTGATCGCGCGGGATACTTTAATGTTGTGACAGTAGCTCAAACATCTTATAGATTTTGACAGAGTACTGCAACCCCTTCGGTGTTTTAATTTGTGCAAAATGAGTGAGACTGAAGAAAACTATTTCAGTTCGTCGGTGCCTAAAATTAAGGACAATAATTTAATGTAAAATGTATTTTATTCAAAACACGGAGAGCAATATTGAACATATAGAGCAAAAGTTTTCCGAGCCAGGCCATGGTAACCTGCAAGATGTTGATGCTGCCCATTCAGTAATAGAAAAGAGTATAAAGAATATTAATATTTATAGTCCTCTAGGACTTGTAAGAATGATACTAAACATTCGTTCAAAGAATAAGTTTAAAGTATTGCAAATGAAAAAAGAGGATTTTTTGAATTACAAGTCAATAAGTTCACAATTCCAATTTAATCTCATTCCATACAGTAAAATCAAACACATAATGGGTGATATGAATAAAAATGAGTTAATACTTTATTCTCAAAAAATTGGAGTAAATGCTCCAAGTCGTAATAATAAAAATTAAAAGCAGATGCTCAGGTTGAGCACATACTTTTATATACAATTTTTCTTGAGTATGTTCTCACAATTCGTATGAATAAAATAAGTTTATGCTTCCTGAAGGCGAGTTTCTTCTCGATATATTTGGAGTCTGGTTCTTAGCAGACTCAGTCGTATCTTGAAAAGATAGTTTTGGCTGAATTTATATTAAATTTGCGTTTTAAAAAATATTACAAACCAAGAAAGAGTACGTGCAATCGTGACTTTGAAGCCATATATAGATTTTCTGAAGAGAATGTGCAATGGATAGCAAAACATTTTTTAAATGTAGAATCAGGAGAAAGCAGAGGTGGTGCGATATCCAATATGGATAAAAAGAAAATATTTTTAAAACATGTGGGAGATCCTGGATTTCAAGAAGGAGTAGGAGAAGATGATGGTGTGCATCAAATTTCAGTATCAAAAGTTGTACATGAAGTAGGGGATAAGATAATTGAAAAAAGTGGCCAATGGATAAAATTTCCCCAAAACGTTGCAGATATAATGCAAGCCAAACATAATTGGCAATCACGTTACAATTTTCCATGCGTCGTCGGTTTCATTGATTGCACACACGTAAGAATTAAAAAAAAAAACATCGATACACAGAGATTAATACATTAATCGAAAAGGATATCCTCGCATTAATGTGCAAGCGACGTGTAACGCAGATGAGTGGTTTAAAAATGTAGACGCCTCATGGCCAGGTTCTGTTCACGACTCAAGAATTTGGAGCAATTCGGAAATTTATAATATTGCAAGAAATTATTTTGAAAATAGCCAAGCATTACTTTTAGGAGATGAGGGATATGCTATCCCGCCATGGCTGATGGTTCCTTTTAGAAACCCGAATACACCTCAAGAACACGCCTATAACAACCTGTTTACAAAAGAACGGGTAATAATTTATTGAAAGATGCTTTGGCCAGTTATACGTATAAAAACAACGATTTCCGATTCTACAATATAAAGTCCGAGTTTCCACTGAAAAAGTCCCAAAACTTATTGCGAGCTGTTTCGTTCTGCATAATATAGCAAAATATTTAAACGATGATCTAGACTTAACAGAGCTTTAACTAGTCGATATTCCAGTTCGGCATATGGCAGAGGACGAGGACGAAAATACCAAAAACTGGCCTCCCATTGTTTTTTTTAATGATATCAATAGCTTGAAATTTTGATTACCTTGCAGCAGGTATTTGTGACTTCGAAAACACAATTGGAAAATCACGCAAAATCTTGACGAATGCCATTTAAGAAACATTGTTTTTATTAGTTTCTTCTTCACTATCCCTCATGATGATTTATTGATTGACACTAGTAATACGTGTAAGCAAAACTGAGGACCATTTGCTAGTCAAAATGTGTGTAGAATTCATCATAACAAACGTGTGTTTGTATATAAGAGTATATACTCAAATTAACAGGAGCATTTACATCTCGAAGTTAGCTCGTTTTTATTCTTACGAAACTGAGTATAAACTCCCACTTTATGCTCATGCTCAAAGTACCTACTTAGAGTATAAACTCTCGTTTTATTCATACCACCCAATGTATGATACATCAATGAGAGTAAAATTAAAAAACAGATTTACTCAAAATGTTACAGATGAAGTAACAATATGCAGACAAAGAACTCCGCGTTCTGCGAAACGAAGAAAAACCAAAACAAAAGACAATAATTTGGAGCAGAATAAAATACTAAATCAAGTGCCTATGCTGAAAGAAGAGAGAACTATTTCGGCAAAAAAACATAAGGACCTTAGCGACATGATGAAATATATGGAAGAAGGAACCGATAAAAAATTCTACGACACTATAATAAGAAATTTGAAAATTAAGAACTAGATTAAGTAGAACATGATATACACATTATTTTTTTGTTATCTTGTTTTATATATAAAAAAATATTTTGTTTTGCCATTATTATTAATAAAGTGTTAATATCGATTAATATTTTCATTTATTTCGAGTGATCGTTATAATTGGAGTGTTCTATATCCTGCCGTTTTGTTCAATATCCGCTTCACTAAGCAAAGTCAAATTTTAAACACCGATTTTGTTCAATACCCAGACTAAAAATATTTAATATCTTGCTCTGAATGCGTTAATATAGAAAATAAAGTTAACCAAAATGACCAAAATATATCATGTATATATATAAACTCGCTGTGTACATGTGTCATACAAAAATTACAATATTGTTGACATGTTTTGTTTCATTGGCCTCTCCTGAAATATTGCAAAAGTGGATATTGAACAAACCAATATTAAGGTGACGGTATGTCATCGTCTTTTTTAAAAAATTATTTACATTTATACATGCCTGGAACAGGAGTAATAAAGAATAATCGTTGTTCAATGATTACACTGTATTCGACGTCTTATTTTATCTCCTTTTTGCCTCATTAAGGAGTTGAATACTGAAAAATGGGAAAAATCAATGTGATTTCAAATAAAATTGACTTTGATGTACATCCCATTTAGATTGATAATACGTACGGATTTATCTAGTGGACTATAAAAAGGTTAACAAAGAGAACCATTTACTTGATTTTCGAAATATGATATTATGACCCTGAATAGATTCTTTATTTTTGACAACTAGTTTTAAAAACTCTTCGTTATATCTTACTTTTTAACGAGAAGTTTTAAAATAGAACTTTAAAAATTTATGATTGTGAAGTTATGCTTGCAGAGTTTATATCTTTTCTATATTTTTATATACTTCCCTGTTTTCTGAATTATGAGCACTATACTTACAGCAAAAGCGACCTTTAAAAACATTTTTTTTTTGCAAAACTATAATATTCCAAATGAATAATTGGTAAACATACGTCATAATAATTAAACAAAAAAATATGTGCCTAGGGCGAGCGTAAGGTTTATTTTAAGTACCTAATATGAATATAATGTTTTTTTTGTGCGATCGTACTAGAAACAGCTGTTTGACGGACGCGTTAGATACCATAAAGTACTGCATTACCGGCCCTATCCTTAGCAACGGCCGTAAAAGTTACTTTTCAGGCCGTTTCCCTTAGCAACGGCCGAAAAAGTAACTTTTACGGCCGTTGCTAAGGAGAGGGCCGGTAATGCAGTACATACGCCGTCATCTGTCAGTGACAGAATGTCACGTAGTTTCTAACCTATAATTTTGAAAATTACTAAAAATTTAAATTGTTTTTAATTCGATCGCACAAAAAATGTAATATGCACCTCGGCCAAAACGTACTTTTTGGCCTTGATACATAAATAACTATTTTTGACCAGCAAACCAGATTCTTTTTCGTTGATACCTCTATGTAAATAAAACTTTTGTTAACTTTAAACAAAATTAAGTTAGTAAATACAATTTGTAACATTTTAATGTTTAATTACTTAAGAGTGGTTTTTACCTCTATTTTCTACCGCTAATTTCAATTAAAATTGTAGTCTTAAGATGTTTTCATAGGCTACGACTTTCGTGTAACTGTGTCTTGGTTTTGCAAAGATTTTCGTAGCTTAATTTTAAGCAAAGTTCGTAAATGCGCTTAAATCTAATTAAATAAATCAACTTTAAATAATAAAAAATAAATTTGTGAGGTTACTAGAAAACATGTTGAATGTTCTCTGAAAAAAACATTTGTAGACTGTGAATAATTTAAAATGGATGACATTTTCAAATTCAACAACCTTATTCATTTCTAGTCGAGTTAATTAATTGTTTTTGATTATTGATTAAACTGTACATCAGAAGTACAATAGAAACTGATACTCTAAATAACAGAATACACTGTTATACTTAGATTTACTTATTTACGTTTTAATTATCTTATATGTTTGTGTTTGTTGGATACTATGTATTCTTAAGAGAGTTTAAATTTACTTGCTGAATGTTAAATAGCACTTTTGGTGTTCCGTACTTGGTAGCTAAAAGCGTTAAAACAAAATTAAGGCAGTGAAATATTTTAAATTATTTTTGCATCAGTACAATTTGTATTATGGTAACAACAAGCGATCATTTTTTAGGGATGTTTTTAAATAAAAAATTGTTAGTAATAATTATTAAGTTTGCTAGATTAACTTTACATAATTTACAACGATAAAAATTATAAAATTATATAATTTACAACTAATTGACGGTCGGTGGATTGTGGGCTGTGTATTAAATTACATAAGTCTTTTATGATTTATTCACTGACTTTAAAGACAGCATTACAATGTAGGGTTTATGTCAAAGAGCGCCAAGTTAATTAAAAAACAAACTTGAATTTTAAATATTATTTATTATATGTAAGTGATTATTGTTGTTTTTCATTGGTAATTCCACTACTGCCATTAATGTCATTGCAAATGCATACGATTCATCACGTTTGCTAGCAGATAAATAGAAACCTTACTATTTGGCATCGTATAAATTTTTGTTTAGCTTCACCATGGCAGCGCAATGAAATTTTGAAAAATATCAGAGGTTAAGTTTTCTACAATGGGTCAATCTAAACAGATGAATCTTCCTTAGGTGTAAACACATTTTACTGTGGTTACCTTTGTTAATAACAATCATAATCTCAATAGCAACAATGGTAACCACAGTAAAATGTGTTTACACCTAAGGAAGATTCATCTGTTTAGATTGACCCATAGTATATTACATAACATGAGTTGTAAAGCGTATTTCCACTAGTGGGTAATTGCTTTACAACTCGAGTTATGTAGCTTATTTTTTCTACAAACACATAATACATACGATTATAACGGCTTCTTGGCTAATATACACTGACATACACATGTAATTACGTCAATTTTGACGTAAGCCTACTTTGACGTTTCTAGACAAGTGCGCGTTTTGCTTACCGTGCGTTATAACCATTATAAAGGTCTCGTCACACACATCAGTCCCGGCGCCTCTCAGTTCCGTCAACCGTCAGTCATGAAAAATATTCTTTCTTGTAATTTACCTAAGTTGATTCTTCTACACTCGTCCGGCGCAGTTACGAATATCTCGTCAGTCAGTCACAGTTCCGGCGCCTGACAGTCAAACTTGCTATATCTTCTTACCGATATTGACTGACGCCTGCCTGTGAATAGGCATCGTGGGTTCGTGGGTATGACTGAGACAAAACGGTGACGGATCGGAGACGGAACTGAGACGCGCCGTGACTGATGTTTTTCTATGTGAACGCAGCTTAAGTGATTTACATTAATGGTAGTAGAAAAATGGTTTAAACGTCACGATTCAGTCGTGGAATTTTCGCTACAAATACCATTCGAAGTTAAAATTTTAGCAGGCCAAATTTTTATTTGTAACACTCGTTATTGCTTTTCAATTTAAACTCGAATAAATTAAATGTCAATTTATTCTCGTTAATTGTTACTAAGCAACAACTCGCGTCAAATCAAAATTTGGCCGGCAAATTTTAATCTCTTGTGATATTACCCCCGATAATGAAAGTTCTTTTTAATAGCGAATGTTGAGGTTTATGATTTATATGTATATTTCATTTACAGTTTCCAAAATTATTGCTGAAAAGATTTTAATTAATATTTGCTTAAGCACATTATGATCATTTTAATCTACTTCAACAAAAACTTCTTAGACTTTAAATTTGCTTGCGGATACGTTGATTCATCTTTGAGTAGTCAATTGTTAATAATTATTTAAGATTATAGTACACAAAAATAACAGTTTGTCAGGTAAATTAAAATTTTCCAGCTATGTACCAGCAGGATGATCAATTTTTGTAAAACAAAAAATGCCCTATGTAGCCATGATTACATATTTTGTGTCGGTTTAGCAAATTTCAGGTATTTTAGGAAGTAAAGCGACGTGGACCCAACTGTAAATTTATGCGGTGTAGATAATATTACGTTACACAATGCCTGAATATCTTGGCTTACTGTGAATAGATACAGGATCGGATAATTTTCTATATTAGATAGCCCATTGCCCATTCGCGATGCGCGTGGTTTTTAAACGCCGTCCAATGCTTGCTCGCTATTAGCTTAAAATCCATCAGATGAACGTCCTACTAGCTATGCAAACTAGTAACCGCTGAAAATTATCAATCAATATCTTTTTTATTGCGGAGATATGACAACATTATGTCAATAACTTGGTGTGAAAATTTAAAAAAAGTTACTTTTTAAGTATTCCAATTGTCATATGATTTGATGTAATGGATTTAAAACTAATTTTAATCGCTTTGCAATATACATTTCGGCAGTCGTCAGTACGTTATAAAAATATACATGCTTGAAAAAAGTGTTTAATAAAGCCTTAAAGATTTACATTTAATTATACAGGGTGTAGACTCGAATCACGCAACAGCAATTTCAATGGTAAAATTTTAAAAGTCGTATTCTTGCTCCCCTAATTATTTTAGAAAAAAAGTGCAAATACGTTTTTTGTAGAGAAAAAAATTCTGTATCCATAAATGTAATCAATATTACTTTTTCGTTTTCCAATCACTGAAAATTAAGCAATTACAAAACGCGTTTTGACAAAAATCTGTACTGCCTTGGAATTATGTCATGACAACTGCCCAGCCTAATGTCACTTATACTGTCACTTTGACGCAAAATTCATTCTTAAAACCTTTATATTTTATCAAACATTTATTTTACACAGTTAGTTATGTTTTCATTCCAAGATACAATAAAAATGATTATTATGAATAAACTTCACGTCAAAGTGACATTAGGCTGTGCAGTTGTCATAGCATAATTCCAAGGCAGTACAGATTTTTGTCAAAACGCGTTTTGTAATTGCTTATGTTGCGTGATCCGAGTCTACACCCTGTATGTGTTTATTATTGCTTTAAATTCTTTTCTTAAGAATGTGCTTCTGCGATTATCAGAAGCTACTGAAATGTTATCAGTATCAGAGTATGAACATGATATTGCAGGAGTAATATAAAAATATATTTGTAGTTGACTTCGGTCTACGATATTTCTGATGTTATTTTTGATAGACCAATGATATAAGAAAACTAAATAGATCATGTTGCTTAATACTAAGGTGACCAACCGTCCTCCTTTAGGGAGGACAGTCCTCCTTTTTTCACTTCTGTCCTCCCTTGAAAAGTGTCCTCCTTTTTGTCCTCCTTTTTGCCCTCCTTTTTGTCCTTTTCGATATTTGAAGACTAAAATCTGTAAATCTCCAAAAGAAAATACTAGGAATAGGCTGTAATGTTCATATTTTGTCAAATGCAATCAACACGGCGTCATGTGCCATGCCAATTGATGTAGAATTAATAATAACTACAATTTATTTGTATTTTAGTCGTTTTACCGTTCGCGTGGCTACTTTAAAACAATTTTGTGAAGAAGCGAATGTTGAATACAAAAAACACCTGCTATAGAGCGTGTTCTACAATTATTCGAGCCTCTTCGCTTACATTTTTTGAGTTTAGACAAATGTCCTAAAATCCTGGAGTCGTTTTTCAATAATGAAATATCTGAGATATTAATGTATTTTGTACATAATCAAGCATCTATTTTTCACAAAACGATTCAAAAGATTGAAGGTGAACACATTTCAGCTACAGTAGTTAGCCTTATTTTGAATGACTTTATCCTTCAATATAAATCTCGATTTGAAGAAAAATTTCTTCCTTTAATTATAAAAAGAAAATTATCAGACTTAAAGGAATCAAATCCAGGCATAACGAAAAAGTTTATCAAAGAAGTGCAGAATTTTTACCAAACATGTTTTCAATATATCGAAGAATGGTCTAAAACAAACCTCAAATAACAGTTTTCAATGGTGTTTTTTGGCTTCATCGCCAGTATGTTGGACAGATATTGAATCTTGTGTTGAGTTTTTATCTAAAGAATTGCCAGATATTGAAATAGACGACAATTGTCTCTTTGAAGCAATTAGAAGACTGAATGTATATTTAAATTCTGAAAAATTAATACAATGGGAAAATCAACACGTTGAAATTGATAAAAGATGGGTGGAAATATTCAGCCATTTCAAAAATGGACATATTCCATGTGAAAATTTATTTATTCTTGTTCAATTTGTGTTGTGCTGCCCTGGAACTAATGCAGCAGTTGAAAGAGTTTTTTTCAATTGCTAATGATTTTTGGACAAGTGAGAAATCGAGATTGAATGTTGATACTCTAGCTGCAGCACTTGCCGTAAAATTCAATATGAAAGACATTTCTTGTTCAGATATTTCCAATATATTGTTAGAAGATAATACACTGCTAAAAAATATTCATTCAATGGAGAAGTACTCCTTTAAATAGTTATAGGCATGTAAGCATAAAATTTCATGTTAGTGTTAGTTACAAATGTTTTTATTAAGCATTTATCATATTATAATGTTTGCAATGCACAAAATGTGTCTTTTATTTATTTACTTTTTTTTGCTCTTTAATTTGTGTCCTCCTTTTCATTGTAAGAAAGTTGGTCACCTTATTAATACAGAAAATAAATTTTTGATATTAGTTTTGATTTGGCATGTTAATCTATTCTATGATCTATCTGTATGATAAATCGAATCGAACCTAATAAAGTTTTTATGTCAGAATACTGATTTTTTATTTTAGAAGGGGGAAGCTCATTTATGAAATAAGATTAAGTAGTGTCAACTAAATATAGACATACGTGAGAGATATTCTTTGGTTAATAAAACATAAGCCTTCAAGAAAAGCTAATAGCGCATCGTACACGTGTTTTTTTTTTGCTGATCGATCATAACCTCAATAGCAATATTTTTAATAAATAACTTTTAGTTTATACAATATTATCTAACAAAAGAAGTATCTACCCCGATAGTGATTCACCGATTTATACACAAATAAATAAGATGTAAAATAATAAATATCCGCAATTTTAAAAGTTGCTTATGGGTACTGGAACTGGGATGAAATTGGTTTGAAAATTTTCTTCCAGCATGTATTATTATATACAATGTGTACAATTGAATCACGCAACATGATTATTTCAATGGTAAAATTTTAAAAGTTATCTAATTATTTAAAAAAAAACTGTTTTTGTGTATCTATAAATGTAATCAATAATAATTTTTATAACTAAAAAGTAAGCAAATTACAAAACGCGTTTTGACAAAAATCTGTGGTGCCTTTTAATTATGCCCATTCTAATAACGCTTTACTGTCTACATGTAAAGGTCAATAGGTCACGTGTTTTTTCCGCTCGCGCGGAGACTGCTATAGGGGGGTTGACCCCTTCTTCAGTCGTTAGAGGTACAAGGATAATGGGTAGGGATGTGGATAGTCAAGGATGGGTAAGGATAGTTGGAAGTACTGCCACAGCATTTGCCTTAACCATAGAGGAAACCATCTGAAACCTCTACAATGACAGTCGGCCCTGGGAATCGAACCCAGGACCTCCCGATTACAAGTTAGGTTATTTTACCAACCAGCCACCAAGCTCGGTACATGTAAAGGTTAAAACTAGTAGGAGGAAAGGAAAATCCTACCACAACACTAGTTTGGGTTCCATAATAAGCACGGGACTATAGAACAAGTCCATAGGCTGATAAATAAAATAAATAGACCTTAATGCAAAAACATACTGTTCAGCTGCATTTTTGGACGCCCAAGCGTTCGACAAAGTGTGGCGCACAGGTTTTTACCTCAAACTGAATATTTCCAGAGCAAATAAACAATCAGTTACTTCGGTACTTTTTCTGTTCAAATTGTTATTACGTCATTGAGATTTCATATCAATTCCAATAAGATTATTAATTTTTTAAAATTTGTTTTCAGTTTGAGTGAATTTCGAAGTAATAAAGAGTAATTGTAGTAATTAAAATATTGAGAGAAAAAAAAAATTGTCGGCAACGGGACTCGAACATTATATAATAATTTATGCCGAAGGAAAATTTTCAAACCGGATTTATACCGGTTCCGGTACCGGTAAGCAACTTTTGAAATTGCGGAAATTTATTATTTTACGTCTTATTTATTTGTGCAATTTTGTATAAAAATCGGTGTCACTATCGGGGTACTTCCCTTGTAAGCTGATGTTTATACTTTGTGAGTGTTTTGTTTTCTATTACCGTTTTCCTTGGTAGAAACACATGGAAGTTCGTAAAATTAGTGTCGTGGAAAGTCATAAGGAACTTATTTGCTACAGCAAATTTAGTTTTAGTTTTAATTGCTTGTTTTATTGTTAAATATCAGGGTTTTGTCATCTTTTTGTATACATTTTAGTAGAGTAGGTACTGTTATTAAAGATTAGGGTTGTAAATAATAACTTACAAGCTTTGTATTTTAAATATAATAATATATCGTCTGACATGAACATATACTAATAAATAATTTGGCTTACTAAATTGCCTTCACAACATATCAATTCTTATTTATATGTTATGTTTTCCAAACAACATTTATTATCAGTTTTATAGCTTTTTGTTCGTTTTATGTTAGACGCATTTGCTATTGAACGCTTACAACGTATTTCGTTTGGGTCTCATATTTCCATACACATTAGGAAATTGTTATTCTTCAACAAACAAGTTTACTGTAATAATAAAATTAAGAAAATAGAGTAAACTGTAACTTTAGACTTCTTTCTTAAAGAGAAAGGCAGTTAGATCATACATTTTAATACTTTCCATATAAAATTTTGAGTTTGTAGTAAAGAAAAAGCACTACACACGTTAACAATAAATGATACGTTGAAACACATCAATAAATTTGTTGTTACTTATGGTTTTATTGTTGGTCCAACCTTCTGCGCGTTTACGTTGGCCAATCTATATCTTCAGCTAATTAAAAGTAGAGAGCACTTGCGTTATCACTAGTGTTTAACGAACTGTCTACCGATACGCCACTAGACAGATATACGGGAATAAATTTAGTGGAAAGGGAAGATTCTCTTAAGGCGTTGGTCACAAAAAATTTTGTAAAACGCAATTCAAAAATGGTTGGGTGTAATGTTTACCAATGATGGAAAATTACTGGAATTAATTATTAAAGTGCCGTTTCCTGGAGCCACGTGAGTTAATCATAAAGCCACTTACCTGTTGATTTATAATAATGACATTGAGTTGAGATTACTCAATTTAATAATTGTTATAGATCCAATGCAAATAAAAGTGTAGTAGATTAAACAATTTATTATAAAAAGTGGTAATTTTTTCTACATGTAGCTATACATGATAATTCAGTTTGATTGTCGCGTCCCTATAACGTTATTTGAAGAGAAAACCCCTATGAAACTTATATATTTGTAAATCGTGTGAAATTTCCTATCGCATGACATTCAAATGTTTTTTTAATTTAAGATGAAATATGTCAGACCGGCGTTGATCAACTTTTTTTTTTAAGTTACACAATATACTCTTTTTAAGTTGATTTTTTAAAAGTAGATATTAAATTATTAATCTGATAGTGTAATACATATCTAATAAACATACATACATTTCAGATAAATTAAAAGCTATACTGTGTAAAAAAGTTTACTCTCGCCGGTCTGATAAATTTCACTGCATAAAAAGATGTAACGTCATTTCATAAAAAAAAATCCTGCAATTTCCAAAAATATCAGGTTTATTGGGGTTTCCTCTTAAAAACAATTTGTAGGGTGCGACAATCAATCTGAATAAACCAGTATACTACGTTTGTGTCAACAGTTAAGTGTTATCTTGAACCAATTTTGTAACTGTTTTGAGCAAACCTTATTCCTGTGTACGGCAAACAAAATTTTTAATAAGTTGTCTGTTGGGCGCATTTGACATAAACTGACACAGAATTCTGTTGACACGTAATTAAAGCTTATATTGTAGAATAATTATTAAAAATTTCATAGTCTAAAAGAAGCAAAATAATTTTTTTTCTGTGCCAAATATCCAAATACCCTAAGTGATGTTTAAATTTAAACTCAGTTTATATTATAATTTAATTTAATTCCTGTATCAATTAATTTTTTAATGTTATATTGACTACTGATTCGTTTTTGATTGCTCGATGCTGACTTGCTTTTTTGTGTTCTATAGTTCATAAATTTTAACATGCTGTCGTATAAAATAAAGAACAATAATTTCAAGTTATAATAGAATATACCGCTACTGGCAAAATGAGCGGAATGCATAAAACACAAAATTAATTAATACGGGTCGTAGTGATACAATGGCTTTTATTTTTAAATTCTTAATAACTTAAATTTTTATTATATATACAGGGTGCCCCAGATAACATTTTCAGCATGAAGATCCCGCTTATTATATGAGATGCAAGTTGCTTAAATTAGATGAATTATTCCTAAATATATCTAAAAATAGCCACAATCAATTTTTAAAATTACAATATTTCTTTTACTTCAGAAGTTATAGCAAAAAATATGAAAATGTTGAATTTTTTTTTTCTCCTAACCTTTTCGACTTAATCGTCAGATCAGTTTTATTAGCACTGTCTTAAGGTTCTTTTTAATGGAAAATGTGACTGTTATTTTAGATTTTTCTTACCATTACCCCTAATTTTAATTTTTCTTATGGGCTGCGAAGTTGGCTATGGAACAATTAAATGTGCTTCTTTTAATGAGATATTACTTTCTGTATCTATTTTTATAAATAAGTCACAAACTGAAGAAAAATCGTAATTTGCCAATCACTTATCAAGGTATCGATGAAAATATAAACAAAAAACAACTAACTAAATGTCAAATAAAGGTCAATGGTCTGCGGTATCATTTATTAGAATTTTATAGTATTGTTGTGTAATTCGATCGTTTTTGTGGTACATAATTGTTATAATTTTGGGTACATTTAAAAATAACGAGAAATTTGACACATTGAGATGCTACATTCTTTTCTATAAAAACTGTGTAGAAGCTGAGCGAATATGCTTAGAGCTATATCCCGAGAAAAGGCAACGAAGGGTGCGTAATTACAGAAATTTGGAAATAAATTTAAAAGAATATGGTTTCTTCGAAAAACCAACCAAAGATCCAAAACAAATCAATGAAGAATTGGAATTATCTTTTTACACAGTTTCTATTGCAAAGAATGTAGCATCTGAACATGTCAAATTTCTCGTTATTTTTAAATGTACCCATAATTATAACAATTACTACTACAAAAACGATCGAATTACAAATTTTGCATTAGATGTAAATGTGCCCATAATTATATAACAAATTTGCTACTAAGACTATCGAATGTTGTGTACAATACTATAAAATTCCAATAAATGATACCGCAGACAAATGGTAACTGTCATTTGACATTTAATTAGCTGTCTTTTGTTTCTTTTTTTCATGGATAGCTTGAAGTGATTGGTAAAATACAATTTTTCTTGATTTTGTGACTTATCTATAAAAATAGATAAAGCAATAATATATCATTAAAAAGAGGAAAAAAAAAACACATTTAATTGTTCCATAGCCAACTTCGCGGCCCATAAGAAAAAATAAAATTATTTGTAATATCTTGAAAATGGTAAGTGATAAAAAAAATCTAAAATAACAGTTACATTTACTTATGAAAGTACTAATAAAATTGATCCAATGATTAAGACGAAAAAGTTACGAGAGAAAAAATAAATTCAACATTTTCATATTTTTTGCTGTAACATCTGAAGTAAAAGAAATAACATAATTTTCAAAATTGATTGTAGCTACTTTTATACCTAGGAATAATTCATTTAATTTAAGCAAACATGCATCTCTTATAATAAGCGAGATCTCCATGCTGGAAATGTTGAGTGGCACACCCTGTATATTAATGTTTACCAGCTGCTATTTTTGGCAACTCTAAGGAATAAAAATAATCGTAAAATGGTTTGAAACAGTTTGTAATCTATTATGTACTTTTATAAAAAAAATTCTCGGACTTACTCCATACTGTCATGTAAGTTTTCTATTTGTTCAAAGCTGCAAGATTCATAGCTATGTATATTTAATTCAGTTTTGTTTATACTTCCTACCAATTCCATCACTTGCTAATCAATATAAAATAATACATTAACTGTAACGAAAAGATTAGTTCCTTAAAAATCAATATAATGTCTTCTTTAAAACATTCCTTAAAAAACATAATTCGCGACCTTTAACATGTTACTTAAAGCGAATTGGAATTATAGTTAATAATGTAATATTTAGATTGCCTCGGGCTGTATTTAAATAACTTATTAAATTTCAGGTGGTTAAATTTTTAAAAGGCAGTAATAGGCATCATAAGCAACTTTTTTAAAAATTTCAATATACACATTAAAGAAGATTTTAAAAACCTTTTTAGAATAAGTAAACAAACCAGATAAATACAACATGTATTAAAAAGATGGAATAACTTTTAAAATGTTATGGAATAAAATGGTGATGTTATAAGGTTAAAAAGTTTTGTGTATGACGACTTGTTTATGTTTTTGTATACAAAAGTAACTTAACAATTTGGAGTATTAATTAATATGTGTTTTTGATTACATTGTATGGGATGGTTTAGTACAGGAGACCCCAATTTTTTTAAAAGAAGGGCCATATAGAGGTACTGTAAGTACTAAGTGCGCTGGATTAAAACAAAATATATTTTATTCACATAAAATACCTGTATAAGTAAAACAAGAATAATACCTCAAGTACAACTAAGCAAATATATTTTTTTAAACCATAAAGTAAACTCAATTTACTCAACAAATAAAACAATTAAACAAAAAGATGTTCTCAAAACTCTATAAATCAGTGGTTCCTAACCTTATTTGCTGCCGACCGAACATTTTGAAGCGCATTTTCGACCCAACGAATGGAAAGACAAAAATTGACACTTTGTTTTGTTAATAACTTAAAATCGCTCACGACCCACCTAAAATTACTCCCTACCCAAAGTTGCGTCGCAACCCAAAGGTTGGGAACCACTGCTATAAATCATTATCGTTAAGTATGCATTGAAATAGTGCTATTTAAGAATTTTGTAATTGTATCTTTGAAGCCTGAATAAGTCTTATCGATTTTTGGTGTCAAATTTGACACGCTTATTTTCAAAAATGTATACAAAGTAGGTACCTTCTGTTAGTTTTGAGAGGATTTTTTATTAAATATGTTCCAGTCTTTACAAGATTGTTTGCAGATGTAAGTACTGCCTAATGCAGCAATCATTTATCTTGCAAAATGTTTAATATTACTGTATTTAATTTCTAGCAGCAAAGAATAAAACCTATATCAAGTTATTATTTTTGAATGATTTCCCGCATTGATTGATTGATTGATTTTAAAGCTACCAATTCGTAGGTTAAAGTTATTTTATTACTTAAAATTGCTATGAATGAAGTTTGTAGGTATTTTATATGTGACAATTAATTGCAGTATTATGTTTTATTTTAAACAGCCGCTGGACGGATGAAAACCCTTTGCGAGCCGTAGTTTGGGGACCCCTGGTTTAGTGTCATATACTTTATACAAGTAACTGTGCAAATTATGTCAAAATGGTTTATTCAAGTTTTTTTAATTGCCGTTATTACAAAAGTAAGATTTTATGTTATTCGTGCTACGTCAAATAACAATATTTGTGTTATAATCACAATTTACTTCTTAAAAAGCCAATGTATGTAGGTATAAGGTACATGTTAACGCAGGGACAGGCAACCTTCTGCGGTATGGAACTACTTTTTGAAAAATGAAATAACTCATGCGTTGTAGCAAATGTAGCCTATCCTTAGCTAACATTGATCCTGCATGATGTGCTCATTCGACTCTTCATGCTTGAAGCAATATTGAATGAATTGTCATATTAAGCCGATACAGATGATTTGTAGAATTAAGATTTCGAACGATCATAGAACTTATTTTGCATGTGAATTAAGTTTCGTTTTATATGATTGTCAACGTTAAACTTTAATTAAGTTTCTGTAGCGGTGAATGGTGCCAGACGCTGAATTATAATTTAGAATATAGTTCATAAATTTCCTCAAATATTTGCACACTTGTACAATGAATTTGGTTTAAAACGCTTATACAATACTAAGCGAATAAAATACAGTAAAATCGAATAATGTCTTTCCAGTGTGATTTTAATATGATCTGCTTTACATCTTAGCCGAAATATATACTGCAATGTTTTACTTTATTATTGCTCTAAGTCTAAGTGAACATTTGAAGTTGCTGCAAGACGTATTATGTTTATTTAATGATGTATGAGGACATGAATCTATAAATTAAAATTTGTATGTAACAATGTACGATGTAATTGTTCATAAAATTTAATGTTTTTTTCTACTTTACTTAAATATCCGTAACCTAAATAACTTAAGACAACTCAGAATAAACTTTTTGTTTTAAAGTTGAGGAAACTTTCGTTTAAAGTTGTTTTATGGTAGACATTTAAACCTATTTAAAAATAACAAAACATCGAAAATTTAATATTATGATATAGCTAGTAAAGCTCAATACTTAATGCAATTAATCCCAAATGACAATATTTTCCTTTTATTATTTATAGTAATACGAGAAAAATGAAATTGTATCGATATTTTTTTCATCACTTTTTTTTGTAATCGTGTTCTCATAAATACAATGGGTAATGGTGTAGGTATGTGTATAATATGTTACGGTATATGAAATAAACTCGGATGGTAATCATAATTATCGGCTAATATTAATAATAACCTAACTTAACCTAACCCAACCTTTTTGTTTGGTTATTATATGTATAAACGATTAATCGCTTGAACGGTAACACATAAATATTATGTATTTTGTATGATATATTTCGAAGCATTCAATACATGGATACTACACACTCTTTGCATTCTGCACACGTTAAGTGTTTTTCCATAATTTGAGTAAAATGTTTGACATTTGCATTACGTGCTGCGTGGCAAAGAAGGTCTGTCTCTGTTTTAATTTGCTTTGGAAACAAAAATGCCAATTGATACATCTTATAAAGTGCCAGCGCCGCCCTTAGAAGTTGCGGGGCCCTGGGCAATAATTTTTACATTATTTTTGATATCGTTCAAAATTATCATAAAACCTTCATCCTGAAGGAGAATGGTTTTGTTATACAGGTTGGTCCAATTTTTTGTAGCAGGACTTTTAACAGTCGATACAAAAACTCATTTTAAAGCGAATATTACATATCAACATGGCCCCATAAACGCTTCATTTTAAAGATACAGGGTGTTGAAATTTTCGAAAAAATATCGATAATTTTTAACCGTTTCCCAACCAGTAGATTTTAACAAAATTTGGTATACAGCACCACCTTAAAGGTTACCACATTCGGTGAGAATGTCAAGCCCCACAATCAATTAGTGGCGGTGTTGTGGGGGTTCAGTTTTAATAAATTTTATTAAAAAAAACTAGTACGTCCCTGTTTAAAATCAAACTCTCGATTTTTTTCGTATCTGCAACCGTTTGGCACGAAATTATATTTATTTCACTATTCTCGCGAAAAGTTTGCTCCTAAGTTCGATCTAAAAATATCGCGAAAAGCAGAAAATTGCAAATTGTAGAGTAAATGGTCAAAATGTGGATCATTAAGCGTTAATTTAATAGAACTTATTCCTTTATTATTAGCAGGTTGTTATTAAAAACTGAAAAACTCGGTTATTACTTCTTTATTTCGAATATTAGAGATATTTTTAGATGGAATTTATGAGCTAATTTTTCCGGAGAATGGTAAAATAAATCAAATTCCGCGCTAAACGGTGGCAGATACGAAGAAAAGTCAAGAAACACTTTTTGTTTAGAATAAAATGCTCTACCCAAAAAATAGTTCGAGTTCGATTTTGAACAGAGCTGTACCAGTTTTTTATAAAATTTATTGTAACTGAACTTCGCCACTGGTTGCTTGTGGGGCTTGACATTCTCACCGAATGTGATACGTAACCTGTGGGGCTGTATACCAAATTTGGTTTAAATGTATCTACTGGTCGAGAAATGGTTAAAAGTTATCGTTTTTTTTTCAACACCTTGTATCTTTAAAATGAAGCGTTTATGTACCCACGTTGATGTGGCATATTTACTTTAAAATAGTAAGTTTTGTATCGACTGTTAAAGTCCGGCTACAAAAAAGTGGACCACCCTGTATACATTTAATTTATAAACATTAATTTTCTGCAAAGCTTTTCACGATTTTTTTAAATGCGAACAACTGGTAGCGCGGGGCCCCTGGTAGCGCGGGGCCCCGGGCGCAGGCCCATATCGCCCATACCTAAGGGCGGCCCTGTAAAGTGCAAATGGTTTCATTTTCGTTTTTCAGTGACAACAGTTTGAACGCTTTTGTCATACATGCATTTAGCATGTCTGTAAATAATATTTATCACAGTTTCTTTCGTTTCATGTGTTTTCAACATGTTTGTGCTTAGAGACTGATCATTTTTAAAATTAACCCCATCCATTTCAGAATGGTATTTGTAAAAGAGTTTAGTTTGTTGAACACGAATACATTATTCTGTATACAGGACCTTGTTCTTATGCTCTTTGGTTCGAAAAAATTCTTATTTTTTGCAACACATTTCATTACAGAACCTTTTAACTACTAAAATTTTGTTGATTCAGCCAAATTATTGACAGTTGTGCAGCTTTGCATAATAACCCTAATGAATAATAACCATTAGTTACAAAACCGTACTGCTCATTTTTACAAGTTGTTTCAAAATATATATTCGAATGAAATATAATTGCCCATGGCTTTAGTAAAAGTTTATATAAAATTTTAATATTATTAGTAAATGTAGTTAAAAAAAAGCATTTGCCTACGTGCAACACATACGTATGTATATTAACAAACCACTGAAATGTTGCTGCACTTTTTAAAATTCGCAAGTAAAAACATATGCTGACATATTAATTATTAAATGCTTGCTGAAATAAAAATAAGCACAATAATTTAAATACAGCTAGCAATACAGTCTTAAAAACACGTGGGTTAGTGTAACTGAGGATTTGCAACTATTTTTTATAAATAATAAACATTTTAGTAAACCTAATTGCTAATTTCGAACTATACGCTATAAAGTGTTGTGTAATTAGGTTAACATTTAAATAGCTTACTAGAAACCAAAGTGCACTTTACCAAATAAACGATGCTCAGAATGTACCACTTTCTTGATAAAACAATAGCTGCTGTGGTGGCGTTATTGTATCACTTCACTTATGGGTTATGTTTCGTTTGCTTTGATCTCATTTCGTTAAGTTGTAGTGATGTTAAAACGATACACTAATGTTGTACTGTATTCTAAGCTAAAGAGATTTCTTTTACATTCATATTTAATAAAAACGTTTTTGGAGTACATATTTGGTATAATTTGAGAGCAACGATTTAAAAAAAAATTACTTATACTTCTGTTTATTATTTGTGCAGTATTTCTATAACTTACAGTTTATCCAAGAATTTTAATTACAACTTTTTTGGATTTATAATTATTAATGTATAGGCTTTGTTCATATAAGAAAAATTGATAGGAGCTACTAAAATTATAGTAGTATATTACTTGATAGAGAATACCAAGATGTTTCGTTTGATGTATTACAGGTTTTGAATACTACATTTTTTGGTGACCATTACTTCGCTGCACGTATTCATATCTCGGTCGTAGGTCGCCCATCACACGGTGCAACAAACCTACAGAATTTCGAGACTTCTTTACGAATGTCTCGTTGTCTCTCGATTATTGGTCCATCATTTTATGAGGACTACAATGGGTATTATGTTGCAGTAATAGAATTACGGGATGTTGAAATGATCGCGTGCGTTTTGACACTTCAGTTTGCTGAGCACACAGAGATCAACAACGACACATGGATCCAATAAGATGGGGCGACAAGTCATACTGCACGACAGTCTGAGCATTTTGCGTTTGTTTTTAAATCGCATCATCTCCAAAATGAGAATGTTCCATGACTTGCGAAATAGCATCCGATTTGTTTTTGAAGGGATAGTTAAAAGGCTGTTTTACAGAAACCTCTTCTACGAGACATTGATATACTCGAACCAAGAATTCGCCAAAAAGTTTCTCAAATTCCTGTGGGCATGTTGCACAATAAATATGATAGGCTACCCACGACCAAGATATGTAAAGTGTGTGCAGATCAATGAAGATCATCTTAGCAATCTAGTGATCAAAATATGTGAACTTTTTAATTATAAAATCAAATGTCATTATATAGGGTGTTTCATAATTGAATGCTGATCCTTAAGGGTGTTATTCCTTGGATGATTTTAAGAAAAAAGTTCATATCAATGTAGGTCCGCAACCGCCGTATTTTTGAGATACAGGGTGTTAAAAGTTGAAAAAAACGGTTTTTTCGTAATATTTATGATACCGCTTTAGGTATTTTTTTGAATTTTAGTAGGTACTAACTAGGCATAAAAACGCATTTTTTTCAGAAAAAAAATTGTTCTATTTCAGATATGACAATGAGCTTATAAAATAAACAAATTCTGTTTCTGGCCTTCTACAACTAGATATATGTAATGTACTCTTTTACTCTTCAAGAGTAATAGTCTTTTATTTTTTTACTCGAAAACCGTTCTTCGGACAAAAAAAGTCAAGAGGCCAGTTAAACTAAGAGATAAAGCAAAATTATAAAAATGACATTTATTTTGAAAAAAAACAGTGGCGTATCATTTTTTTCATTAAAAATATTCAAGGACATGTTAATATGGACGCCATTGGTAGAAATAAAACAATTTTTTTTTCTGAAAAAAATGTGTCTTTATGCCTAGTTAGTACCTACTTAAATTCAAAAAAATATCTAAAGCGGTATCAAAAATATTACGAAAAAACCGATATTTTTTTCAACTTTTAACACCCTGTATCTCAAAAATACGGCGGTTGCCGACCTACATTGATATGAACTTTTTTTCTTAAAATCAGCCAAGAAATAACACCCTTAAGGATCAGCATTCAATTATAAAACACCCTGTATATAGATATGTGTTTATTATTTACTTTAAAGGACATACTCTCAGACATAAAATATAAATTCTGAGGATTTTAAATTTCCAATATTATTGGTCTGCCATAAACAATACAGAATAACTTTTTTTTATTCGACGCAATGTAATTGTTTTACTGGCCTGCTGATTTGGTTATTTGCAAAAATAAATTTTATGCGATAAAATTCAAATTTTATAAAAATAAGCTATTTTAATCATTTAGCAGAGCTCATGTTTACGTACCTATGTTTATGTTTAACGAACAATAACAAATTTGATCATTGCCGTGTTGCAGCTCGATAGTTTTTATAATTCCACGAAAATGTAGCGTTCTTTAAAGGTTTTGTTTATTTTTTTAGCTGAAATACCTGAAAAATAAAATTAGAATTGCTGATAGAGTAAAATTTTAAATTTACATTTTTCTAGTACTTGGCTAAATAGTGGAAAATTAATATCCGTTTACCGTCTGTTAGTACTGATTTTGAATATATTCGCATACTTATACAAGGATGGAGTTGGATTTATAGAAAATTAAAAACACGGTTAATATTTTTTAAGATTTAATTTTAATACATTCAAAGTTATACCCTTTAGTAATTATACACTTCATCACTCCTACATTCTACTCCTAAAAAGCTCTCAAGCAATTTTTTTTTTAAATACTCGCAAATATTCATCAACGACAATATCAATCCTCCCCAGACAAAATTTTTCTACCCAGCGAAATCTTAAAAAAAAGTGGAAGCTGTCTGTCGTATCAAAACATGCATTATTAAGATGGACCATAATCCCCTTCTCTTGAACTCTATTGAATAGTTCAGGCGAATAGTTTTTTGTGTACCATTTCGCCGTAATTGTTTTATGTGCACTTAACTTAATTGCATTGACCAGGCTTGTACTTCTAAAGAAACCTGCATATGCATACATTACTTTTTTCATTGCTTGCTGCTTTTCGGTCATTGTCGTAGTTAGCTCATCTTCGTGAAACCATAGACGATTCTCATGGCGAGTAAAAAAAAAGTGTGAGTTTCGTCATCTGTCACAATTTTAAAAAAAGGTTGGGCCCGCCATTTTAAAATTCAAAGTTTTATCGCAAATTCTTACGCGCTCTCGATTTTGAAACTCAAGGAGGCAATGTGGCACTAAAAGGTTGACAATTTTTTTAAATACAAGTGATCGTGGTGAATTTTGCTAACAGCTGAAGATTCAATTTATTACCGCATAATTTTCTTTATTGTGTTCTTCAATGTAATTTTTTTAACAGCAGCAATGGTTTTTCGGTAATAGCTTTAGAAGAACGTTCTACCCTTTAAGATGCCGAACAGAACTTCGCTTGCGTTTAAATTCTTTATACCAGAGGTAAATTGTTTTAGCTAAGGAAGGAGCTAGTTCACTAAAAGCTGAATCTAAATTCTCCTAGCACTCAGAGGCGCTTAAACCGTTTCTAAAATAGGAATAAATCATAATTCGAGTATGCTCTAGTTCAGGGATGGCAAATAGGATATGATCAGTGTGCCAAAATAAGATAAAATTTAATACAAATTTTTCCCCGTGCCAGTACCTAACCTATCCTAACCTAACCTAACCTGCCTACCAGAAACAACCGTCATGATTTTATGTGTCACTAAATACATATGCAATCAAAAGTTCCGTGCATCGCTACAGTTGGCATTTTATAAATGTATAGTAATGATCAAATTATTGTATCGATATAAGACGAATTGTTATTTTCTGTTGTGTAGTTGTAGATAATTAGCATACTAATTAAAAATAAATAAAACATTTCGAAAAAGTTTGAAATTTTAAAAACAAATTTATTCATAGAATTTTTTTGGGGTGCCGTCGAAAATCTCTCGCGTGCCAAGTTTGACACGCGTGCCACCTATTTGCCATCCCTGCTCTAGTTTAAACTAGACTGCCAACTTCCAGGCAGTTCACACTGCTTTTACTTCGTGCTCTGTATTCTGCCATTTTTGTTAGGTGTTTATTTCATTCTTGTTATCTGTTTGACGTCCAGCTGCTTATATTTTCCACCTTTTTGTCTGATATATTTCGTTTTTTTGCTCTATCTTGTTTTCCTGACGGTTCTGTTACCTCTGCGTGTTGTTTACTTCTTGCTGTTTCTTAACTTGTTTCGGCCGCATATGTTATAGTGGTCTTAATCACTCACTTGTAGATTCTTGTCTCAGTTTGCTTTTCTAAGGTATTTAGAGTAATTATAGAGTAATTAGAGTAATTAAGACATCCTGTAATGCAATTTGCTTTGTTTATTAGGTCTGACATATCAAGATTCATGCCACTGTGGTTCGTAATTGTTGTGCTGAGGTATTTTATACGCAACTTTCGTTCTACTATCTTATTCTCAAATACGAGTTTGCAGCGTGTTAGTTGTTTTACAGTTACTAGTTTTCAATTTTTCGTTCGCTATTCTTCGATTGTATTTTTTGCGCCTTTGGTTGAAGTGATATAGTATTATTGCAAATCGTTTTCATACTCCGCTACCAGAATTGTGTCGTTATGGTAACAGATTATATTAGTTATGGTTTGCCCATGTGTAGCCACAATTGAAGCCCAGTTGATTTATTAATACTTCATGAATAGCAAATTTTTTTAGTAAATGTTAAACACGATGCTTTAGCTTAGCACATTGTAGTGTTTACAGTTTCGAGATCTGAAAACTTGTTCTTACCATTGTTTACGCTTTTGTTTTGTTAAATAAATATTTTATGAATCATACAACAGTAGCATTTGTATTTTATGACCTTTGTATACCCCGAGGGCGACATGTTACAGTCGTCGTTAGACTTCAACTTTAAAATATTAAAAAAAATAAAAACGAAAAACCTGCAAAGTGCAAACATATGAAATTATAAAATATTCATAATTTAATTAAAATAAAGTGCAGAAAGATATTCGGATAATTTAATTTAATGTACCTGCTTATGATTGGCTTTATTGGAACAATAATTTTATTAATAAAAATTATTCTTATTACTGTAAGAAACTGCTAACAGAAATGTGATTAGATCTGTTACTGCACATTTATTATGAATTTGTTTTTAGACAGTACAAATCAAAAACGTTTATAAAATTTTTATTATTATTGAGTAGTACATTGGAATTTTTTTATTCTGTACTATGCTTTTGTGTTTTGATATTGACGAGTATCACAACCTGCAAATAGTAATCGAAGAAATAGAAGTCTTAAAACAATTATTATAGAATAATAATATCACTTTAATACATACTTGCTCATGTATAAGTATATTTGTTATAACAGCAATTTAAACTTTGAAATTAACAATTAGGTAACCTTTTAGAGTAATCCAAGTGAACGTACCTACTTAAATTATAACCACTGATGTTATTTTGTGTTTCTTCTAATTAACTCTTCCAACTGTTTGCGTTGTTCCGTCATAAGGTTTAGTTCAACTTTTTTTTATTACTAAAGCAGCGTGAAGATGTAAAATTGTTGAACGGATAAGTTTAAAAAAAGAAGGAATAAGTGATATTTAATTAAACACAAATTTTTAACAAACATTGACAAATAATTCTCGGTAAATCACTAATCGGGTTAAATTATTCACATACAGCCTTGATTTATGAATGTTGTCAATGTTTGTTTAAAATTTTACAGGGAACTTGGTTTCTTGTATGAATGTTTAATTATAAAATATTTTTATATGTACAAATAGAACTGTGTGACATACATTTATTTAAAATAATGCAAAAATTAACTTTATTTGGATATGTTTTCAGTAAATACCATATAATGACTGGAAACAGTTAATTCTCCTAGTTTAAGATCGTCATACGACCGATTTAAGATAAAAGCATGAAAAGTACTCCAAAATTGAACCTCGTCTTATGTGCTGGTCGTCTAAAGGTCCACACACACCGGCGCGATTTCGAAGCGGACGCGGGCGCGGTCGCGGTCACGATAATTGGTAACCATGTTTACTTACTTACGTAACCAGGTTACTAATTATCGTGACCGCGCCGCGCCCGCGACCGCTTCGAAATCGCGCCGGTGTGAGTTGACCTTTATACGCCGACATGAAGGTAACTGAACGCAAAATTTAATTTTTCGCTGTATCTTTCTTTATCTATTGATACTGTACAGGGTGGGATTACATGGGTATCTCGCTTAATAGTCAAGATAGAGAAACGGTTAAATTACCAAAAATGTGCAGTTTTTTGAGACAAACTCAGAACAGTTCTCAAATATATTCTATCATTTCCGAATTTTCTTGTTTTTTTTTTGTTTTCACAGCCTACTTTTTGTTTCTCATCTTTCAAAAAATTAAAAACCTTGGTAACTTGCGAATTATTGAAAAACAAACACATCAACCCTAATATATTTGGAAAGGGAAAAAAAAGGAATTTAAATAGGTCATAGCGAACTATAGCTTTCATTAAAAAAAAGGTGAGTTTGTGTCATAACTTTTTAACGGTGAGCGTAATTTTTTTTTTTTAGTTTTATCAAAATCTACCTAAAAGTATCTAAAAATAATCTTCGTAAACTTTTTAATATTTAAAACAATAAAGGAGATATGACACATTGTAAATATAACAAAAAAACAGTTTTCCTTTAATAACTCAAAACGGTTTGTCCTAAAAAACTGCAAATTTTTGGTAATTTTACCGTTTCTCTATCTATTAAGCGAGATACCCATATAATCCCATCGAATTTGGACCACCCTGTACTGTACAGGGTGGATCAAATTCGAATGTTTTATGGGTTACCGTAATAGTTAGCAAAAATCTGATTTCTGTCTTTTGGGATATTTTTTTTGAGAAAAGAACGCCTGTGTAATCAGACTTTTTATATCGCTTTTTATTCTGGCACTACAGACGAAAAATTAAATTTCATTGTTTTTGAAAATTTACCGTAACTGCTTTATTTATTAAAACGGAACAAAATGTTATTGAGGTTTTCTATACAGATTTTTATGATTATTTTAAAAACTAAATTAATTTTTTTTAGCGACAAATTTTTTGAGATATGAAGTAAACTTTTTTTAAAATGGAAACCCTAGTTGGAGCTGACTTTACATAAAGAGCAGTTTTAAGCTTTTCAAAAATATATAGTTTTATATATTTGTTTAAAAAAAATCGGGATATGGCTAATTTTGTGAAAATTGTATCATCAAAGATTGCCATGATTGCGTAAACAAGTGATGTTAACAATTAGTAAACAACTAAACGTCATTTCTAAGTAAAATATGCAGCAGCCGCTACGTTTTTACCAGTTAAAATGTAAGCTTCTAAAATATGAAACTTTTCAAGATCTTCAAATTTAACTATGTTCAAAATTCTTCGAGTTTCACAATTCGTTTTTGCTTCGGTTTTCCATTTCAGGTGATAATAGGCGAATCATTCGTATAAATCGAGCACTGTTTTTGCGGTCTTAAATAAATATCAAATATGCTTTGTATTATTGTAAATATAAATATTATTTTTCGTCTTGTATATTTATGTTGTTCATCCACCAAAAATCTATTTTTAAAATTACATTGATAAGTAAAGGTCTTATTTTGTGTTCAAGGGCTTTTAAATTGCCTTTCGATGTACAACGATTAAGGTTAAGGTTAAGGTTAATAGATAATTAGACAGATAGGATAGTAAGTAACTAAATACGCAAAGACAATGAAAGATATTATCTAACACCTGGTCACAATATGGCGACCCTCTTAAAAGTAACAACATTGCTTTGTCTGAATGGTTCATAACCTACCCTTTGCTCATTTACGAAGTCCTTAACTGACCTAGTTGTTTACTGTACTTCATAGGGTTATTCGAATGGAATTATGAAATTGCGTGTTCCATTAATATTTATGACTTTCAGCGCAGACTAATGAGCAACTTTGAAGATAATTTTGTCATTTTGCATTGAAAATTTACTTTAACATCTCAGTTAAGTGAATATGCATAACCATTAACACGAAAAGCTTAGTAGAAAATCAAGAATGTGATTAGGTTCAAAGAACAGCTGTAATATCTGTTACTATTGAATAATGCATGTAATTAAGTGAACGAATGAATTTTAAATTTCTTGTATAAAATTAGAATTCTATGGGTGTTTTTTATACGCACCTAACTTTATTATTTTGTAAACTTGAATGTTATTTTAGAATTTTAAACTGAACTGAACCAAACGACACCGCTTCATTAAAAATATTACAAAAGGGTGACTTGATATGGTCCAGTTTACATATATTTATGCACTTGTATACTTATTTATTTATCTTAGAACCATAATCATCATGTGCTGTTAGAATATGTTGAGCAACTGGAATTTAGTTGGTGTTTTTATGCAATTACTACATAATAGTGACCTGTAACTATTTTTACAACAGACTCCAATGTCTAACAGAGAGCAACGATTAAGTTTATATATTAACATTTGAATTGTTGGGGCGCAGATTAAAAAGACGCATAAGCTTGGTTCAAAGACTTGTCTGGTAGAACTTAAAACCAAAGGAGCAAGAAAATGACCAAGGCAAATAAGTTGAAACTAAAAAATAGTTGAGAAAGTCAAATATTTATCAACAATGATTTAACAGAGGAAGAAAGAGAAATTTAAAGGCAGATCAGAATAAGAGCAAAAACGGAACAATAGAGTGACAAAAACGTTAAAGTGAAATTTAATAAATTAATAATCGAAGGGGAAGAATGGAAGTGGAGCATAGACAGAAGGGCTAGGAAGATAAAAAAAACTTAAATGTGAAATTAGGTTGGATAACAGGGAAGATAACCAAGCTATGAGAATGAAAAATAATAAAGGGCAATATCAGATTTAGAAAATAGGATTATGGAATGTTCAGGGTATTAACGTAAAAGAAACAGAGCGCGTAAAGAGAAAACGAGAAAAATAATCTAAGACAAAATAAAAATAGGAACCTAGAATACTAGAAACATGAATTTAAAAAACAAAAATGGTAAAAGAAACGATAAAACAAATAGAGATTTCGGGAATAACCGAAATTAAGTAACTATACAACTCGATAGTCCACATGTAACAGTAAAAAGACTAAAAACTAAATACAATTAAAAGATTATAGTTTACGACCGAAAAAAGTGTAATGTGCTCTTATTTTGGGCAAATGTCTACTAAATTGGTGTAAAGAAATGTTTTGAATGTTAAAGAATTGACAAAGTTGATAATTACTGATTTCTATTATTAATTGTTAAAAAATTTCGTAATTTTCACTCTGTTTCTACATGCAGCGTATGTTTAGAAAAATACGGTTATACATGGCTATATTCCTCGTTATACTACTGTTTAGGTTAATTTTTATCTTGAAAACAACATAAAATAGCCTGTTGTTAGAGAACTACATTTTAAACTGCAATTTTCATATTATTTGTACATCTCAACTGAAATATTGTACGCTGAATATTATTCATGATTTTATTATTTACTCTTTGCATTTTAGCTGACGTTTTTCATGGCGTTATAAGTTGGAGGTCTTTCATCTTTTTATTCTTTAGAATCCTTTTTTCAAATAACTTTAGAGTTCTTTTATCTTTTTACTCTCTACAATTCTTCTTTCAAATAACCTCTGAGTCTTTCTACTTTAATTACTATCGTTACTTTTACTGTCATTTACAAATGAACTAATTTATGAGTCATTGTTGAATAACTTTTAATTTTACCATATATTTCCTTTTTTTTTGTCAAGGACATTGAACAACGAGTTTAATTTAATAGTTTTAGTTCGGTAATTAAAAAATAGAACATGGGGTTGTTCAAATTAAATCAATGTTTCTGAAGATGTTATATTTGTCTTTTGTTAAATTTTATTTTTGTTAACGCAGATGTTTGTTATTCTGAGAAATAATAAATATTTATGCAAATATATTCAGCTGTCTAGATTTTTAAAATCTTTCTCTTGTACCCACTATCAGCGTTTCCTTTATCCCAGCTGTAGTGGTAATTCTAGAATAAATCGTCACTTTGTAGAGTTACAATTGGAGAAAACTGCGTTTTATATTTTCTTGGTGGTTAGAACAGCCAAGAACTTGTATTGAATTTTTTTATTTCTATAATTTTAAAATAAGTATTCTCTTTACGTTTAACCCTTACTTAGAAAAAAATATTTTAAAGTCGGTATATGCACGTTTTGTCAAAATACGAATTAAGTACTTATTTCCTATCAAGCAAAAATGTATTAAAAGCTTTCTCTTAATTTACGTGCAAGTATTGTCACAGTATTTTAACTTTTGTGGTAAATTAAAATGTTCTTGTACGTAGTGTAGGCGTATTCATGAGAATTCCATAATATTTTATTAGTAATCTTCAATGCAATCACATTAAAAACATTCAAACAGTTAATTACATAATTATTTCTCATAGTAAGTGGGATAGGATTGTTTAAATTATTATTTAAAATTGTACTAACATAATCTTAGTAAAAACTAAAACACTTTGTTTTCCATCTACATACTTATTTTTTCGCTGAGCAAATTAATTTATACTAATTTATAATGTGATTATTAAAAGGTCGCTGAAAATTTTAATCCAAGTATTTTACCATTAATTGTTTCGGTAACACAGTATTAAATAGTGTAAGAGTATTTATTGGTTTCTAAAACAGACTCTTAACACAAAATGAAATGTTTTAACCATCTGTGAATTATATTTAATACTTCAATAGTTGTGATTTTTACTCAGATTGGTTATTAAATGTTTTTTTTTTGCAGACTCGTCAAGGCGTGCGATGGTCTACAATGTGGAGCTACGTGATGGCTGCTGCCAGAGGTGACCCACGCCGTCGCCCGGGGTCAGTGTTTACGGTTCACACAGCAAACTGTGGACCAGGACCTTGCCGAGACGGTCTTAATACAGGCAGCAACGCTGGTTACTCAAATGCTACGAAGGATGCGCACAAATCGATCTATCCTAGATACACCGCCAAAGATACAACTAAGTTGGAGTCGAGTAATGACTTTCCTACAAATATATCTAGAGAAGGATCTCGAGATGTTCTCTCGGAAGTGCGCGTTCACACACCCCTTCCACATCATGGCTCTCCATCGCCAGAATTCAATCACACTCAACAGGTTAGACGTTAATATTAGTTTACTTTTATTAAGCGATTTTTACCGTTCGTCGATTTTATAATCGCAATAACTTATATTGCCATGTAACTGCATGTAGGTTGGGGTATTAAAGAAATTAAATAAACATTTATTGTTAAGCAAATTTTATAAATATAAAAACCAATACCGTTACATAAAAAAAGGGTCCTCAAAGATACATCAGTGCTATAACTAGTCTTTGAATTTTTTCTTGCGTCACTAAACTTATTCATAAACATTAATCAACGTTCCAGGTATTACTTATTGTAGTGCGATGGGTAGATGATACTTAATATTACCATGGAAAGTTCATATCAGTCGCTTACCATTATCATTAACGAATTTATATATGTAAGGGGTACCGTAAACCGGGGCTACTTTGACTTTGGGGGTAACTTTGACAGACTCTGGGGTGTGACTTTCTCTATGAATATTTTATGTTTATGTTTTTACATTTACGTATTTTATGTTTATTCTTCCCATAGAACATACCTACCTAAGTACCTATATAATATATGTTATCTAATTAGCAAAAGTGTGTCATCTACAGAAATATTTACTTTTTAAAAATTATCTTAAGTTTTAATTAATACTTATAGATAAAGTTGGTTTCTCCTGTTGCTTGATTGGGTTAAACGAAAGTTGCTGGCTTTAAAAATTAAAGAATTTTATAAAGAATAAACCTTTTTTCAAAACCAGCAACTTACGTTTAATTTAATACCTATATGTATATAGCCTTACCCAGTATAAGTATTTTATTTTGTGTTAATTTGCTTCTGAAGAAAAATATGTTTTTAATACCTAGTGTTTAGAAAGCAACCTAAAGCATTTTGTTTATTTTTTATACATGTTATTAAAATAACGTTAAACTTTAATTAAAAATACGATTTATGCCAAGTATTTTGAAATTAATAAGCCTTTAACTCATGTTCTGGTTGTAAAAAATAGTTTTTTTTAATAGTAAGATGTCAAAGAAACCCCCACTGTAGTCGTTCTTCGACTTATAATTAAATTAAGTGCAATGTTAAAGTAGCCCCACACTCGGGGTTACTTTGACACCAAATTAAATATATTTTTAAAGTTTTGTTTTACCTCCCAGAAGCAATTTTACGTGGGGGATATATAGTAGAAGGTTCTATTGTTACGATGGACTTTATTCCAGGTCATTTAATCAAAAAATAAAAAAGTTGCGTTAAAAAAAACCTTCAAAACTATGTCAAAGTAGCCCCGGTTTACGGTATATGTTTTAACATGAAGGACATGGGAATCTTAGAAATGATGAACTGGTATGTCCACCAAATGATGTGTGTGTGTGCGTGCGTGCGTGCGTGCGTGCGTGCGTGCGTGCGTGCGTGCGTGCGTGCGTGCGTGTGTATGTGTGTCAGTTCAGGTAAAAAACAATAAGTTATTTTCCCAAAATTCGAGAGAATTAAAATAAACGGCATTTTATTAAAACATTAATCGAATTGAAATGAATACAGTAGAAGCCGTTTTGGAAAAAATTAAATCTAAATTTTTTAATTTTTAAAAATAAATTCGTAATTTAATATTTTATATAAACATCTTATATTATTATAGACCCCAAAAGAGGAAGACTTATAATTCAACCGATGAAATTCCTGTATGGCTTTCATAAGATATTAAACAATTAACTATGGCATCTTAAAACTAAGTAGACTAGATCAATTTTAACAACGACATGTGATTAAAAAGCCCTTTTCGACGACCAATTCGTTAAATGACTATTACTGTACCATCTGCATACATAGTGAAAGGGTCATTACGTACGGTAAGCAAAAAGTACGGTTTTCTAGAAATAATCACAGAAGACTCATATCAAATTGACAATTAACAGCGTACGTACGAGTGTGTACTATTAGTTAAAAGGCCGATAAAATCGTATTATACACTATGTGGTCGTAGAAAAAGTATAGTAGAAAACCCAAGTTGTAAAAGAATTATGTACTCGTGCGTAATATGCGTCTTACAACTCTTGTTATGTAATATAGGTAATATTAATTATTACTACGTTTACATACTGAAGTTGATGCGAATTAACTTTTAATACGCATTTAACTCAATTGGAACTCGGAATTGTTTATATGACGGGGAAATGCGCATTCGTACTCTTGAAATTGCAAATTTATATTGCTAACTTATTTAAGAATTAGAAATAAATCGCCCTTTTTGTATCATTTGCCGTGTTAAATATCTAAAACACTAATTCAATCCGACATCAATGATTGATGTTTTTAAATTCATACAGCAACTACATCATTTTTTTTGAGAAAAGCTCTATTTTTTCAATATTGTTATTGAATGCCGTTAAGTGAATAGTATTAGCAGGTACAAAATAACATTAAATACAATTTAGGAAAAGAATATTTAGTCTCTAAAATAATTTGTACAAATTATAAATCTTTTTTCTATTCAAAATACTTGTAGACATTTTTGTAGTAAACGATATTTTGAACTTTGATGCAACCATTGCGAACAATGCTAAACAAAAAACAAGATGTAGTATTCTGTTTTTTTTTTGACAAAAAACATATTTTTAAATGACAAATCGTTTAATGAGGTAAAATTTGATACATTATCTGTAAAACTTATTTCTGCTAAGACTTTTTGTGTTTTAATAAATATTATAAAGTTTGGTTAATACAAAAAAAAAAGTCTTATAAATAGGATTCAATTTTGTTTTTTACTGTTTTACGTACAATTAAATCCTATCTGTGTTTACGTGTTTTGCCAATATTGAAATTTTACATTTACTAAAATACAACTGAAACGCAATTGTTCCGTAAATTTATTAGTGCCGAATGCAATTAATTTGGTAACTAGTTTAGTAGATACAATTCGATAAATATCGAATGCTACGGATTGGTAACAAAATAAAGTTTAGTTAGTAGACATCTTTAAAAATTAGTTGCTACTAATTGTTTAATACAATTATTTTGTGTTATTCTCATTTCCAACAGAGTGTGGTTATCGCAAATTACATTTTAAAGTTTTGCCCTACAAAACAGTTTGTGGGATATTTATATGTAAAACGTACATTTAATTTGATTAAGAGATATACAATTTTGCTTTAAACAGGACTATTCATTATATTGAACACGTTTTACAAACATTAGAGACACTAAGCGTTATGCAAAAGATAATAATCAACTTGTTAGCAATGCACAAACAACCTATATACAGCTTTCATTTAAGTTACTATGATTTATTCTACCATTTGAACAATATCTTAATTCACCTATTGGGTAATTAATCCATAACATTTTTATACACATTACAAGATGGTTCATAATGTATTGATTTTAAATTATTTTGAACAAAATTTAAGTATGTGCACTTAAATCTAAATAGATAAGTTTTATGATTATTATTACGTTACTGCTTTATTCACTTTCATTCTGTATGTGGCTGCCTATACTCGCCAATGTCTGATTAATATATCGCGCGTTATTAGTTAAATTTAAACATACATTTATTAGAATTATTAAGATACAGTTGTAAACTTTTAGTATTGATAATAACAAAATAATTTTGGTTATACCAAATTGAAAACTAGTTTGGAGCTTGGTTAAACAGGAACCAACAACCCCTGAAGCTGTCTCCGATAAAGGAGGACGAAACGTCGGTTAGGAAGAAACCTTCGACGCGGTTCCAACCGGGAAACCACTTATACAGGGTGGTCTACTTTTTAGTAGCAGGACTTTAATAGTCGAAAGAAAAACTTATAAAGATACAGGGTGTTGAAATTTTCGAAAAAATAAAGATAATGTTTAACCGTTTCTCAACCAGTAGATATATTTGAACCAAATTTGGTATACACCACCTTACTGGTTACCACAATCGGTGAAAATTTCAAGTCCCACAAGCAACCAGTGGCGGAGTTGTGGGGGTTCACTCTTCACTTTCAATAAATTTTATAAAAAAACTAGTACGGCCCTGTACAAAATCAAACTAGAACTTGTTTTTGGGTAGAGCATTTTATATTAAACAAAAAGTGTCTTTTGACTTTTCTTGGTATCTGCCACCGTTTGGCGCGAAATTTGATTTTTTTTACCATTTTCGCGATAAAATTGCTCCTAAATTCGATCTAAAAATATAGCTAATATTCGTAATAAAGAGGTAATTATCGATTTTTGCAGTTTTTAATAAAAAAACATACTAATAATGAGAGAAGAAGTTTAGCCAAATTAACGATTAATGAGCATTTACTCTGCAAGTTGCAATTTTCTGCTTTTCGCGATATTTTTAGATCGAACAGGAGCAAATTTTTTGCGAAAATAGTAAAATAAATCAAATTACGCGCCAAACGGTGGCAGATACAAAGAAATTTTAAGAGACACTTTTTGTTTAGAATAAAATGTTCTACTTAAAAACAAGTTTGAGTTTGATTTTAAACAGGTCCGTACTAGTTTTTTAAAACATTTATTGAAACTGAACCCCACAACTCCGCCACTGGTTGCTTGTGGGACTTGAAATTTTCACCGATTGTGGTAACCAGTAAGGTGGTGCTGTATACCAAATTTGGTTTAAATATATCTACTGTTTGAGAAATGGTTAAACATTATCATTATTTTTTCGAAAATTTCCACACCCTGTATCTTTAAAATGAAGCGTTTTTCTATCGACTGAAAGTCCTGCTACTAAAAAGTGGACCACCCTGTATACATTAGACATCGGCCGCGGAAGCCTACAACATATTTTTTAGGTAATTTAAGTCATGCTTATTATTACGTATTATTATTATTATAATTAATAATATTTTCAACTTAAAAACATAGTAAGATTGTTTAATTTTATATGAAAAATTGTAGTAAGTTCTGTATTTTGATGTAAATATTGACAAGTTGATATGAGGGGATGATCTATAATGGTATATTATATACTCTGCTAGTACAAAAACTTGTCGTTTGGATTATGATAAATAAAATACAGGATTTCTTTTTTAAGGAAACCTATAAAAAACATCTGATCACCGACCGTGTCCACTAAATCTCCGACATGTGAAATTACGTGGTTTAGGAACATTTCGCTCTGTCAGTTGTCTCTGAAACAGATTATCTTGGACTGTTTGGGTTTATCTCATTTTACGGGATGTATAAATTGTAATTCATTACTTTCAGGAAAATGTTCAACCTAAGTTAACTAATGATCTTATCTTAGAGCTAAAGAAGCAACAATATTTTATAGATATGGAGCGAATCTTATGAAAATAAACCCAAAGTCTGACGTATTGCTTCTTAACATCCTTAAAGAAACAGGTGGATGACATGAAGCTTACAATATTATATTTCAAAAAAGTATATCTGTAATGAATACAATTTGTTTGTTTAGCTCACTGGCTCATGTCGTTCAAAATTCTGTTGACATTCAGTAGAGAATATGTCGAAATGTCAATTAGTAGTGTACAAATTTAAATTACGTAGTCCATAACGCCTGTTGTTTCAGATTTTAAAAGTGCAAAAATTAAAAATGTGCACCAACAAATTATATTTTTACGGTTAATTAGATAAATATCACCTCTTTATTATTTACTAAATATTCAAAAAAAAGTGCTTGATTATTTAAAATTCGTATGCCTTAATAGAAGCTGTTCATTAAACCAATGTATTTCACCTATTTGGAATACATGACAATACAATACATAATTTTATCAAAAATGTTTAATTTTACTGTAGATAAAAGAGTTCTTAAGTGATTGTAATTAATTGCTTGGTATGCATTATTCTGTACAAAATTAAGGCAATCTTTGAGAAAACCTCTTTAAATCAATGAAAGGCGATTTACATAAGTTAAGAAAACGCCGTTTTAAACGATTTTAATAGCATTGTACAATAGTGGGAGTTAACTTAAAACTCGATTCTTTGAAACTGATGGGTGTAGTTTAATGCATGCCCAGTTTCAAATGAAATTACTGTTTTTAGATATAATTTTATTGCGTGTATAACATCAATGATGTACCGGGTTGTCGATCTCTATTTATATGAAATTTAAAGGTAACACATTTTTTATACGTTGTCGCAAGTGTTACAAGACTTGATATCAGTAATCATTTTTGCAGCAATAAAGTAGTTTTAGATAGTTTTAGATGCGTAATTACATCGTCTTCGGCTAATTTATGATAAACGTCAAATGGTTGAATTAGATATCAAGCGTTTTTAGACGAAGTTGCTGTTTCAATATTATTTATGGCATTTTTTTAAAATAAAACGTAAATAAACTGAATATTTGTGTTCATATACATAGCGTGCAATAATCCAAGCAATTTTGTTTTAAAAATAGGTATTACAACTAGACATTTTCTTTTAAAGACCTGTTAGTAATAACTTTTAATTTAATTTTTTTCATTTTCTAGTTTTTTATATTTTGTAGTTCCAAAATGAGTTTTTTTTTGTTCCAGTGATTTTTGTTATAAAATGTTTGTATTTTGTAAATATCGATACAGTTCAATTGGTTACCAGATTAGCTCTCGGTCTGTATGATTTTGTTTGACGTTGTTTACATATCTAAGTTCTAGCTCACTGAATATGTAGAATTAAAGGAAATGTTTCTCTCTGGTAATAATGCTAATATTTGACTTTACGTATTTTTGATGATGCTTCACAAAAAAAAAAACAATAATTTATGTCTAATCGTAAAATAACTTAATATAGGAAATATTTTCTAGGCTTAATGTTTTTCTTGATAAAAATTGATACTTTAACTTTAGTATATAATATTTTATACTATTAATAATAACTAAAAGAAAATAAGTTTCATTATATTTTTAAAATTTATTAGAGTATTTATTTTTTCTTAATGTAAAAATTGGAGCCAAAAAAGAAATAACAAAATTACATGGATTATTTTAAATCAAATAATGTCAGGAAATATAACGGTTTAATGTAATGTTGAATAAGAGCATTATTTAGTTAATAATTTAATTAACAACTTTGGTGAAATCCTTTAAAGTTACGGAAGTACTGCTTGAATAAGATGGCACAAAAACTTGGAACACTGACGGTACAAATTACGCCCTTGTAAGTTCGTGGATAGTACTGTGCTATATTAGCACAGTTTCTTAATGCAGTTTAATTATGCATATATACGTGCGTTATCAACAGAAAGCATTTCATTTAAATATTGTTTATAATAAATATGTTGCTTACTAAAATATACTTTTAAACAAGCAAATATCTAAAAAAATAGCTTAAAGCATAATCGATTAAATTTGACTGTAGGTACAAAATAACATTATAGTTGTGAAGAAGTAATTATTTCGAAAAAAAAAATAGTTCTGCTTCTCATGCCATAGCTTGAAAATACTTTTAATATGTAAATTCTTGTATCTTTGACAATTTTGTAAATAGTAAAAATAGGTCAAACTATACAGGGTGTCCCAGATTACATTTCCAGCATGGGGATCTCGCTTATTATAAGAGATACAGGTTTGTTTAAATTAGATGAATTTTTCCTTAGGATGAGAGGAGCAACAATCAATTTTTAAAAGTACAAAATTCGTCGTGCTTCAGATGTTAAAGCAAAAAATATGAAAATGTCGAATTTCTTTTTTCTTTCATAACTTTTTTGGCATAATCGTTAGAACATATTTATTTGTACTTTCTTATGGTACTTTTTAATGGAGAATGTAACTGTCATTTTAGATTTTTTTTAACACCTACTATTTTCGAGATATGTATTACCCCTAATTTCATTTTTTCTTATGGGCCGCGAAGTTGGCTATGGAATAGTTAAATGTGCTTTTTTTCTCTCGTTTAAATGAGATATTACTTGCTGTGCCTATTTTTATAAAAAAAGTCACAAAATGAAAAAAAATCGTATTTTACCCATCACTTATCAAGCTATCTATGAAAATAAAAACAAAAAACAACTAATTAAATGTCAAATGTCAGTTACTATTTGTCTGCGGTATCATTTATTAGAATTTCATATTATTGTTGTGTAATTCGATAGTCTTTGTAGCAGGGATGGAAAACGTAACATAACGATACCCGATAACGTTATAATAACGATTCAATTATAATTTTTTCTACAATAACGTAACGATATTTTTATAACGTTATATAACGTTATAATAACCGATAACGTTTCGTTAAAGTTATTTTGTATCGTTATTCTCTATAATTAAATTTTTATATGGCGATCTTTTTATTTTCACAAGATATTATATTTTGTTTGTATTTTAGAAATTAAAATTTAAATTAAATATCTCAACGTAATTTTGTACTATTTTTTAAATTTACATTTACAGATTCCAAAAATAATTTCAGAGTTACAAATAAAAATTATTTTTTTACAGCATGTTTCTTAAGTAATGCGAAAAAATTCGGGAGGTGATTCCTTATCGAAAATTAAGAGGGGTTTTCATATTTTTTTTTCTTTAGGGTCTCCTTTCGGAGTTACACCCCCCTAAAGGGGATCGGTAAAATTGGGTTTTTCTTTTATTTCTCAAATTTGGATAAATGTGGGAGAATGATATTCGGTAGATGTTTAATACTTATTAAAAGGTTTCCCAAAGTAATATTTTTAATCAACTCCACCTTCACAGGGGACTGAAAAGTGCGACCCCTGTTGGTTTTTTTGGTGGCACTTTTTGGTGGGTTGAAGCCTAGCAATTTAATTTTTTTTTGAAAACTTGATTTATTTAGAAGTATTTTTTATTCTTTAACTGTTCTCGTTAAACCTACAGTTTTTGAGTAAAAAATTATACCATGGTTTGTTTATGTTCATATTGGATAGAATTTGACGTTTACGCGGCGAGAACGCTAAAACGCCCGTCAATTCTACCTTCTACCCAATATTAACATAAATATCAAATTCACTCATTTAATTTTTTACTTAAAACTGTAGGACTTACGAGAACAACAAAAAAAAATTTAAATTGCACAATTTCAAGTCACCAAAAAGTTCTGATTAAAAAACCAACAGGGGTCGCACTTATCAGCCCCCTATGAAGGTGGAAGATGATTGAAAATATTACTATGAGAAACATTTTAATAAGTACAAAACATCTACCAAATATCATTCTCCTACATTTATCTAAATTTGAGAAATAAAAAAAAAACCTAATTTTACCGATCCCCTTTAGGGGGGTGTAACTCCGAAAGGAGACGCCTAAGAAAAAATTGTTATATAAAAGACCTCACTTTATTTTTGATAAGGAATCACCTCCCGTATGTTTTCGCATTATTTAAGAAACACCCTGTATATCATAATTTATGTAACGTTATATAACGTTATATAACATAACAATTCATTTTTTTAACGTTATTTATAACGTTACGTAACGAAAACAAATAATAAATAACGTTATACAATAACGTAACGATTTAAAACGTTATTCCATCCCTGCTTTGTAGTAATTGTTATAATGATGGCTACATATAAAAATAGAGAAAAATTTGACATGTTGGAATGCTACATTCTTTACCATAAAAACTGTGTGAAAGCTGAGCGAATATACTTATGTAGTTATGGGTACTGTTACATTCGTTAGAAAATTCTGTATGTAAACAACCGCGTGTACCACTGCCATGTCATTTAAAAAAACTGACTTTCTGTCATAAAACCGATTCTACAACCTTCAAAGCCGACCAAAGTAACCTAAATGTTGATAAAAACTAAAAAAAAAACGTTTTTCGGACACTTGTTGACATAATAAAATTCAATTTATGCAGGTCACGGCACACTTAATAAAAAAGTACATTTTCGTCAAAAAATTATTTGAGGAAATAAAAATTCGCCAAAATGGTGCTGCTGTATTCAAAATTGCTTCCACTTTCCAAAAATGTAAAAATATACAGGGTATATTTGAAATAACAAAGTTAGGGTAATTTACGGCTATGCCGGAAGTGAAAAAATAGTGTACATATATTTAAATAATTCGGATTTTTATGCATATCATAATTATTATGTCTATAATTTCATTTATCTAAAATCAAAACTACATAAAATAAGGCGTGTACCAGAAGTCAGTTACACCCGGTATAATTAGCTGTGTTATTTTTATTTGTAGACAATTTACATTTTATATTTTAAAATATCCAAATGTTTTAACCTATTAAAAATTTGTTATAATGAAAATGATTTAAGGTTATTTCCCGTAGTATAATTAAACACTGAGTAAGCTAACTAGTAAATCCGTGTCATTTTACAATTAAATTCGTCATGTATAAAAAAACTTGTAAGCATAATGTATTTGCAAAAAGTAAATACATTTTAAGAAAAACAAAAGCAATTTTTTTTCTTTCTTATTTACAAACAAACCGAACTAAAACGTAGTGCAATTCAAGTGAAATTGAAATGATTAAAATTTAATGGTATTTATAATGTAGTGATATGTCAATTTGCGGCCCAAAACAAAAATATTGATTTAGTGAATTTTCAAGAAAATTAGTTTTCTAATGAATTCACATATATTTAAATTTATATAGAAACGTGAACAAATTTAGTAGACGTTATCTGTATATTTAAATCGACTGAAATGCAAACCCTTAAATATCTCCAAACAAAGAACAATGGACTTACACCACACACAATAAATGGTACGATTTTTATTAAACCTATTTCTTAGACACGCATAATAAAGCTATATGTATATTTTTAAATGTAATTTAATTTAATTATTACAGCTTTAATTTTGTTTTCAACTGTTTTAATTTACACAGATATTGGCCACAATTCATTAAAATTGTAGCCAAAACCATAAGGTATTGTTAAACTATTTAAAAAAAGTTATTTTGTGCATAAAGACTTTAATCTTTTCCAGCTTTTTTCAGTATCAAAAATAAATGAACATTATCACATTATCACTTAATATAAATACTTTTTTTATTTACACTTTTTTACTTAAAATAATGATGGGTGATAAACATGTATACAAATACGAAATAGGATATTTTCGGTGTATGATTAAATCAAATACACCAACCACCTTAAGCAATTTCTCAAAAATAAAAGGATAGACTGTTTTATAAAATATGTAGCTTTTGTCCCACTTAATCGATCATGTTAAAAAACTTAAGAAGTTACCTGTGGCGAACCTCGAACTTCGAACACGCATCGTATATTTTCTACAATGTTTTTATTGACAACAAAACAGTAATAATAAATGCTGTATAATTAACTAGCTGTGTTAAATATATAAAGTGGTCTGATGCATTAGCGTTAATGAAATTAAAAAGTTCTGTGTTGATGAGAGATTTCCCCAAGCGGCACAAGCACACATTACCAAGTGTCTTAATGGTTGTTTATCTAATAATGGTGTGCAGTTTGCTTTTAAGGATGACTTCCTGTTGATCGAATAGAGCTGATTAAGTATACCGCGACCTTGATATAATTCATAAGTTATGTGGGGATTTTATGTTTATCTTGTGTCTATTAGTACATGATATTCTATTGTTTCAGCCTGGCTGTTTTGGTGATATTAACTTATGAGGTGTTATTGTCGAAGCGTAAAAATCTTGAAAATATATTTTTCGCGATTTATTTGTAATGTGTTTTTGTAAACTAATTACTAATGGTATTTATCGATATTAAAACTGTAGGTTTAAGATCGCAGTTGCTTGTTATTGGAGCAGGCTTATCTGCCAACGTTGACATTCTCGATATTGTTGAAGGCATGTCGTGGGCTAGGATTTTACACAGTTTAAATCCCAAAGCTTTGCTAGGATTTCAGTATCGCTGTTTTTGTACGTGAATGTTATTACCAAAAGCACGTTTTTTAAGACCATGTAATTTTTATTTTTCTTTAACATACATGTTTAATTTTGCCCTTGCTTAACCACTCTGATGATAAATAAATGTAAAAAAATCAGGAATTTTGAGGTTTCGCATTTTTTTAAATTATTTCAATAAGCTGGAAGTTTGCTGAAGTTCATTTAAAACTAAATTATAAAAGCGGCATTTGACTTTCTCAATTTCTTTATTTTATCCTGATGCATCATTTTATCAAACAATTAAGAAATGGTTTGTGGCAAAAAAAATCTTAAATAATTTTTCTTAGAGTTTAAATGCCGTGCTGGCCCAGCCTGACAGCGATAGCTTGCTCAAGCTGACTCACGGCAACAGCCAGGGAGCCCTCTGAGCGAAAACTCGCCCAAAGAACCACTGCACTGGATCAGACAGTGCAGAAACCTCCGGAATACCCTTGAAGCGACACCTCGCCAAGAGATTCCCTGAAAGCGATAGCTCGCCCAGGGCCTCTGAAAGCGATGACTCGCCCAAAGGATAACCAGGTGGTATAGTGGCTCAGTAAAGAACCCCTTTCCTTTGGAGAGACCTCCTTTTATACATCGTTTTGGTGGTGTGGGGTGAAAAATAGCTAAAATCCGCCTATTAATCACTCTGAACAATTCTAGTTTTGCATAAAAAGTCGTTTGTTCATTCGTTATTGACATTTGTATACTTGGTGGGGTGGCATTTTAAAAGTTAATTCGCTTATTGGAAATCACCCCAAATACACAGTTTTAAACGAATTTAACTTGGAATCTCCCCACCATTAGAACAGCAAGATCTAACCATTCTCGACTACAACTTCTAACAAATATTTTCTATAATATTAAATATCAAATTAATTTCGTGCAAATTAATCATTCGTAATCTCATAGTAAATTTTAATTTAGTCTTGCTTTATGAAACCTGCATTATTGATTATTATAAATTAATTTGCAAACTTCATAAAATTGCATCACCCAAAATAATGATCCAAACCATAAACTAGGGACGGCACTTTTGACCTGGCTTTATGACTTCCATATGTGTAGAGCAAATTCTTTTACATTCGTAAATTTTACAAATGAAACAAAGCTCAAATATTTACATTAGACACTCGTCTGGGTGGTAAGTAGCTGTTAATAATAAATCAGTCAAAACTCATTCTTACACTTGAAACTAGAGCATTTTTTTACAATTTTCTAAGAACCAAGAAATATAAGTTTACAATACTTTGTTACTTAATTTAGACAAATAAGCTTTCGCTCATTAAATACTTAAGGATTATTATATGCGACCGTTACAGTACACCAATGGTTTTTGCAACCTACAATCAGGCCACTAAATCAAATAACTTTCCTAATCTTTAGGGAGCTTCCATTAATCTGAATGTTTTGTACGCTTGTAATTCAATATATTTTAAAATTTTTGAAATAAACGAGTACGAAATATCAGTTTTGTAATTATTTCACCAATGGAAATCAACAGATCGGCATAAACTTGGTCTAAAACGTTCCATCAGCTGTTCTTATTTTCTTGTAGTTTTACATTTAAAAACAGCTCTCATCTCTCTAAAACATCAAGTTGAGTTTAAATTTTTTGTTAGTCGCGCAAAAATGCTATCAAACTGCACGGTCTATTGGGCACGGGTCTAGTGGGAAAGCATACGTGACATTATACAAATTTTGACTTGGGTCAGATCCAGTTGAGGGTTGCGTCGTGCCGAGTAACTCAAATAACTTTCCAGTCGGTTATACGTGATTTTAATCGATATTGCTTTTAAAAGCAGGCATTTTTGGGTCATTTTTGGGAATAAAGTAGGTAGATCAACAAATTTAAAAAAAATGTATAAAATTAAAATATTTTAATAGTTAACAACTAATGACTGCGTTATGAAACTGTGGCGTGACCTCTAGCCGCTGTCACGTTGTTAGCAAATCATTACCGGTGATTAACCAATTAGTAAAAAATAGTTAGTAAAAAATAGTTCAACACTCTTGTTGGTTTTTCAGTCAACTTTGAACTCTAGTCCGGTCGAGCCAAGTAATCTTCACGCAGGGTCAGACCTCTACCTCAAATCCTTGCCTAAGAGAGATAAAGAACTCGCAGCAATTTGGAAGGATAAAAACAAATCTCTCAAATATCTAGGAATACTTCTAGGCTTATTCCGAAACCGCGTACAATCCAGAAACTTAATGAAGGCTTTACAAGGCTAAGACAGTTATGTCCCTTCATTAACAGAAAAAGGAAACTTAAAGTTGGTTGCACTATGCGGCTGCACAAAGCTTTAATACACCCAGTAAATACTGTATGCTTGCGTTGTGTAGGAAAACACTACCAAATCCAATTTAAATAGGATTACAAGTCCTCCAGAACAAATTATTAAGAATACCGGTCGATGCACCGCGGTTCGTTATTAACACTCGGTTGCACGTTGGAACGGACACACACATAAGCTAATAGCTAAGTTTTACCTTCCCACTGAACGCCATCAATTAGATTGCCGGAATATACATACCCAGATTGAAACGTCTGTTGCCTCAGGATATAATATATCTCGATGAACAACACAAGTTAAAGTGAAAGTGTCTTATCACTAACAGCCCGTGAACTCTCACAGGATTTACAGATCCTCGTGAACTTTATGAATGATCTATACAAATCTAATAAAGGTGCTGTAACTGACAAGAAGATTATTAAATCATTATAAATTATAATTGAAAAATAATTATATTATATTACACATGAAGAAAATGCGTATACCGGAAACTGTTACAGAGAGTTGAATTAGCAAAGAAGTATGGTATAGACGTGCTTTATAAGAATCTAAACTGGAAATTTGCATGTTGTGTCAAATTTCTATTATTAATGACAAAGCTCTCTATGAAACTGTGCTTTTTGCTTACTGTATGTAAAGACCCATTTACTAGGCATGCAGGCTGTACAGTGTACAGTGTACAGTAATAGTAATTTGTAATAGTGGTCGTAAAAGAAAAATTAAAAATGAGAGGCCATGTCAATTTTAACAGTGACAGGCAACGAAGGCCTTTCTTTGCCTGATTTATGGAAACAAAATTTTAAATATAAAATAAATTACATCTAATAATGGTATTTTTCAGGATATTTCAGGAACTAAACATATTGTGATCATTTTCAATTCGGATTCCTTCCTAGCCCGTTAAAGTTCTGTTCTTTCAACAATCACTATGATACTATTGTCTAATAAATTACGAGAGTAAATTGCTCTGGTGTTGTTATGTTAATAAATATAAATATTTTTATCAAGGTCTGAATCTGTCAAAATTTTCAAAAAAACGTTAATAACTCAAAAACGTTTCATTTTAGACATAAACAACCTATAATATTTTTGAAAGAGAATTTAATTTTACATCCAAAACTTACGGAATATACAGGGTGTTTCATATAAAAAAACTATGTTTGGTATCAGAGCGCAAAAACAAAACACTGTATAGTTGAAAAAAATTTTAGGTTATGTAGTAAATGATTACAAACAACTTTTATATTTAACTTTTTTTAATATTATTACTAATAACAGAGCTATCGAATAATTCGTCTTGGCTGGGACACCCTGTATAACTTTGTTAATTTGAGAGGAAACCTCAATAAACCTTATATTTATTTAAATCGCGGAAAATTCTTTATAATCTGACGTTCTAAGTTTTTTCTACGATTAAATGTCAGATTGGCGACAGTCAACTTTTTTATAGTATACCGTTTTTTATTGATTCTGATGTTTTTTTCATCGTAAAAAAAAACAGTTCAAGTAATGTTATTGAGAATTGTTCACGATTTTACGAAAATATAAAGTTTATTGGGGTTTCCTCTCAAAATAACAAAGTTATGTGTGACAGTAAACCTGGATCACCCGGTATATATTATTATATTTAATATAAAAAATGAATGTAATAAAACTTAAACTATTAACAGTAATAGTAAAGTGCAGCGTGTTTGTAAAAAAAAAACCGCAAACCTTTGATGAGTATATTAATCTCGTCACTCTCTGAAGTTTGTTTATAGTTATGGGTAGTTACGATATTTGTAGACCCTTCAGAAATGTTACCATTAAATTTTATTGTAAATATTGTCTAAAAATACAAACAAAACTCTCAGTATTTATTTTCAGCTTAAATTTGTGGGTCGAGCAAGGAAATGAAAAAGGAATGTGTATAAAGTAAGAAAATACGGAAAATTGTAAATTACTACCACGACAAAGTATTAGGACTTTACGGTCCACAAAGTGTAGTTTTGGCAACATTACCCTATATTAAATCTGAATACACAGGAAGTTGTAATTTCCTTGTTGCGTCTTTTCTAATGAAAATCAAAACATTTTTTACTGTAATTTGAAAACTTCATGAACTTACCCTTGAATAAGGAAAGTGTGTAAGTGGCAAAAACTTTATTGACAAAAAACAGCGTAAAGAAGTTATTGACCTTCCACTTACGTAGTTTTAACATTGAAGAAAGTTTTGAGACAGACGCCATAAAATTTTTATCAGTTACATCAAAAGCCGCGCAAGCCAGTGACTTCGAACTTTTTGCTTCATCTCCATTTCGATAACTGCTGATTTATGAAGACGAGAAAAATCTTATAAAGTTGAACGCCAGCAGCACGGTAACAAATCTGCAATATACTTTTAGATTTACCGTGAGCCAAAGAGCATCATTGCAAGGACACCGGCGTCTTTTCTGTATAGTTTAAAATGTGTAATCTAATATTCGTTAAATGAAAACATGGTTTCGCTGTGTTAACAATAAAACTGTTACGGAAGTCAAGCACCTGTTCATAAATGTATTACTGCAATTGTCCTTGCACAATATGGAGAAGTCAAATATGGGAGTACGAAGTGAATTATTGCCAAAGTACAAAAGTGACCATCTTATGTGACAATAGTTTCAATGCCTTCTGGTCGTTAAACATTTCAAAAGGTATTCATCACAAACGAACAAGAAAAAACTGTTTATTTTAACTTATTGTTAGTGAAACTATTGTACTTATTTTACCTTAGGTTATGTGTATATTGCTTTGTCTGGTTTAAATTTCTGTTACGCTTTTTAGTATTTAAAAGTTATGATCATATTTATTATGTAATATACTTTTAATAGTACATTTAGTAACCAGGGGTACATCCGTAAAAATTGCATAAAGCTTTTAGTCAATATTCATCATAAATATCTTGTAAATATGTAGGTATATTGTTATATAAATATTTATAACGGTATAGATATATCTACTCTCTCTACGAAGCGCTGATTGGATCATCAAAAAAAGTATATACCGGGTGATTCAGTTTGACTGTCGCACCCCTATAACTTTTTAATTATTGAAAATAACCCCAACAAACCTTATATTTTTTGAAACGGCGACAAATTCTCTATTAAATGATGTGCATTTGTTATCTCTACGATGACGTATGTCAAATCGGCGATAGGCAAATGTTTTTTTTTAAATTACATAGAATACATTTTTTGGTTGATTCGGATAGAGAATTTAATTCTGAATTCGACAATGTATTCAAAAAGTATGCATACATAAGAAAATTTTCGAGAAAAAACAGTTGCCTATCGCCGATTTGACATACGTCATCGTAGAGATAACAAATGCACATCATTTAATAGAGAATTTGTCGCCGTTTCCAAAAATATAAGGTTTCAATAATTAAAAAGTTATAGGGGTGCGACAGTCAAACTAAATCACCCGGTATATACGATTTGACAGTTTTAAAATGTGGCATATGATAATTATTTTTGTATTACGTTATAATTTTACAGTAAAGATAGAAATTAAAAAAGTCGAAAATGAGTATTAAAATTTGGTAAGTTTTTGTTTTTAAACACCATAAATATCATTAAAAACGTTGCAAACGAACAATAAAAATGCCAATGAAACCTTTCAACCTACAAGTATTAAGGAATAAAAACAGAATTATCAATCTTCATTAACACGGAAAAAAAAATATAACTACCGAAGCGGTAAGATAGGGTCTCAGAAAAGTAAAAAAATAATAGAGCATCGGGTTCAGGAGCATACTAACTGAGCTTCTAAAAAACGCTCCCGAAGAAATGATAAAATTAATTTTTGAAATATGTAATACATACCTTTAAGAGGACGATTCATTCAGAATGGAAGTTCAGCTACATAAGTTCAATACATATAAAAAAAAAAAAAAGTATTTGACAATTACAAAGATTTTACCGTTTTATTCTCATCGGTGGAGAGCACGAACGCATTTTCGCATGCACATCAGAAAGAACTTTTGAAAATATAGAAGAGCAAAGTGGCTTTAGAGGCGAAAGGTCATGTGAATAAAAGAAGCATAGCTTATAATACGGAACTATACATGACATTTTTGGGTCTCAAAAAGGCCTTTGACGGCGTTCTATTAAATAATTTACAAATATCTTTAGAAAATAATAAGATCAGACACAATGTATTAATGCTATAAAGATGATCAAAAATTCCATAAGTTAAGTAAAGGCCATGACTAATGATAAACATTGTGACTGTCGTCACTCACACACGGATATCAGCGTTTTTGAATAAACTTTTTCATTTGGCATACTTTCAATCTTTCGAAGCCTCCAGACGATGGTAAAGGTAAGGTAACCGAAACGTCGAGATAATGGCAAATTTTTACGCGATTAAATTACGTTAGACCTACTGCTAAATGTTATAGCCGCGAAAGTATTAAAAGAAACATTTACACACACACACGTGCGCGCACGCGTACACAACAAAAATACACACACGTGTGATGGTGATCTAATTTGCGAATAATTTATTATAGAGATAGTACATGTATGATTTATTCGATCTCGGTACTTGACGCAATTAGATTGCAACCGGGGATTGTAAATTCGATGCAGATTGTCAGCTTTCATATCAGTAGTTAATAGTAAAACAATTGTCTTTCTGTGTATTTCGTATTTTATAGACAAAATAAACTTGACAGTTCGACTAAAAGCAAAACGTTCGTCAAGTTTATCTTAGCTATCATGTTATCACTAATTCTTTCAAAGCGCTCCCAGGGCACCCAGGGTAACATAAATGTGTTCTATTAGTTAGATATAAAGCATGTCCTCAGGAGGTCAGGAGCTAAAGGTGGGTACAGACGTGCAACAAAACATCGTATCGTAACACCGTCGCGTCCGGATGGCACTTCGTAACATCGTAACACCGCAACATAGTAACATCGTGGCGTCCCATCGGTTGTCGGTATTTCAGCGTCACATCAAAGAAATGATACGCGCTGACGTTGCACCATGTGTTTGTATATATGGACAGGTCTGCGTAACATACTAACGTTTATTTTTATATGTGCACCAAGACTTGCAATGGCATTGACAGAAGAAATTACTCTTAATTTTATAAAAGTGTATCGAAGCAAAGAAGTTTTGTGGGATCCGAAAGATCCTAGATAGGAGTATTATAATAAAATAAAAAAGATTGATGCTTGGGAGGAAATTGGTGTGGAGTTTCACATAACAGCAGATGACTGCTTCTCTCCATCTTTTCGCAGTGTTTCGAAAAATCTAAATATTGCACTATAACTAACTAACCGTATTCCACAATTACTAAAAGTAATACCAAAATAGTGGAACGCCAGAATGTTTGCTGCGACGATACGCGCCGATGTTTTGAAACGCTGCAATTTACGGCACACAGTATCTTCAACGCGCAACAACAATCTGTCTGCGACGGTGTTACGATACGATACGATGTTTTGTTGCATGTCTGTCCCCAGCTTAAGATTTTTAAACATAGTACACACTGCCAACGAAGGTACATGTGTTTTAACTCCTACTGATATAAAACCAATGTCCAGATACATGCAGGCATATTTTTGATATTCTTGTTTCCTCACAACTCTTTCTGATCTGTGGTTCGACATTCTTTTGTACACTTTTTATAAATGCTTAAAAATCTTTTAATTTTTACGCGCAAGAACTAAAAAAACAACTAAAGGCAATACTGATTTTTAATAGACACCGAAAACACTTACTCAAAATAGGTATTTTGATTAAAGACGGTCCTAGACAGTAGGATAGATACAAGAAGTAATGAACGAGAAAGTTGGAGAAGTTTTTAACATAGACCAGAAAACAAGTACAAAAAAGATGCAGATATTGAAACTTTAAAGTATTTCCAACTAGCAGTTTGCGCAGGATTTGACAGATTTCGCTCATCACTGCTTCGTTGGTACGTTCATAAAATATACCCGCGGCGCCCTGGGCGCAACTAACATACCTATATTAAAAAATTTACTAGGCTATATTCAAAAACCTTAAGCTTTTAAAAATGTGCCCAATCGAAATACTGTGCATTTGGCAAAACGTCTAATTTTTCGGGCTTCAGAATTAGGCACTTGCGCATTCATTTTAGTGCACAAAATGCTTTTTCACGATAGAGCGTGGGTTAGCACACTTCTTGATATTGTAAATACCTATAGGTTGGTATGTTAATGAGCATTATGTGTTATCTAATACATACGTATAAGGTCTTAACTGAACAAACTTAAATGATACTTTGACTTGAAACTTAAGAAAAATTTGGTATTTGTGTGACGTGTCTTGACATTTTTAAAATTTTATATTTGCAATATTGGTACTGCTGTGGTAATAATATAATGGTACAAAAGGCACTTATTACATAAAAAACTATTATAAAACAGAAGCTTTCAGCAACTCGTCAGCCAGTTTAGATCTGATCCTAGTAAAAATGGAAGTGCCGTGTTCTATTTTAAGACCATATATTATAAATATATATTCATCATCATATCACCATTGGTAATACTATAGGTTCTAGGTAATACTTTAACAAAAAGAAAAGCTAGGACCCTGAGCAATTTGTGTGTTGCTTACTTAGTGCCTAGCGATACAGTTAGCATTAGGTAGGTATAATTATGTAGTAATATTGTTTATCCTAATATTAACCCTTAAAACTCCTACTCGACAATTTTAAGTTATCAGTTTGAATGTGTTTTATATTTCGCAAAATTATTTTTTGTCTTGATAAGCAACGTCACATGCAAATGACTCTTTTTTTTGTAACAGACAAAGTCCTGTTGTTCGGGTATACGATAGTTTGGGATACAAAATCAACGATACGTTATTGTTCAATGCAGGCAATACAGTGCCGTACCTACCTATAAAAATAGCTGACGATGCGTCGCAATTTTGGCGCTGGAGTTTTATGACACCCATTTAAATTTTTTTTTCGAAAGTAGACGAATGTAATTACCGTAATATCTCACCTATAATACGATTTATTTTTACTCATTTTAATCCGCTAAAACGGAGATGCATATTATACTCGGATATAAAAATTTAAGTACCTACTCATTTTCAATATTGAACAAGCGCATGTACCAACCAATTTTAGTTTTCACCATTAACTTTTTTTCGAAGAACGAGATCGAGGAACAGGAGTCCGTTTTTCCATAACTCTTATAATTATCGAGATTCCCCAAGAAAACATCGAAATTTACCCACCCTGTACAGCTGACAGACATTGTTGCAAGATGCATTTCGCTCTCTTGGTAACAGCGTTCCCTGACAACGTCCCAGTAGTACATATTTCAATGTTGCGCAATTTTGTTTCTTTTTTAAATAAAACTTAAGTTTTTTTAACTAGTTTTATGTAATTTAAAATAAAATCGAAAAAGTTTTTGGTGCGTATTATATGCGAATTTTCAATTTTCCAGAAACTTTTCGGCTAAACCAACCATGCTCATAATAAACGAGATCCTACGGTAAATGATAATCAGTCTGTATTTAATCACAGCTAATCATGATGGAAATTACAGTTATTTTTACCTATTAAAGTTTTCTTATATTCAGTAAAAAATGTTTGTAGGTTTTAAAATTATTATATCTCAACCAAGTTCCAATGCTGTTTTAGAAATATCTTAAAGGATGGAAATGTAATTAGTAAACAAAATTCTATTTGAAATGAATCCAATCAAACGTCTTTTGAAGTATTTTTTTTTCATATAAAATGCTTAAAATATTAGGGGGTTATTAAAAAGTATATTTAAAAAAAATATATTAAAAGCTCCAAGAGTTAAGTAGAGACGTAACTATGAGAGGTTTTGAATGACGATATTATTGATATTTTTCGTGTATGGAAAACATATTTTTAAGTCAGTGATTATTGTTCTAGAACTCATCGAATTAGGATATGTAACAGCTAAGATTCAACGATAACAAATGCAAAGGATTCGGTTTCAGATTTTAGAAACTAACATTTCTTAAGGAAGATAGGAATACGAAAATTAAAATTTAATGAAAAGTGCGAACGAATTGGAAAGTGATAAACATTTATATATTGTTGTTAAAATTGATATCATTTTAGGAATTCGAATTTATCAACATATAAACGAAAATATTCACACTAGAAATATGTGCACAAATAATATACATTTCTGAAAGCACGTAATTGTATCGTGTTTATGAGTTTACACACGTTTAAAGTTTAAGCGCTTTTAGTGGATGTTTTCGGATGCACATTCAGTACCTTTTTATGAGTCCCTCTCTGAACTTTAATATATTCTGTTGGTGTATAACATTGCAATAATTAATGTAGAATATGTGTGTTATAATGTTTACTTTAATGAACCACTATCACTAAAATCTTTGAGGCGGTTATCCAAATATCTACATGTATTTATTATGGGTTTAAGTGAAAAACTTGTGTATTATAGTATATAATTGCTTTTTATATCTTTGATTTAATCGCCACCTATATAAAAAACTCGTGATTTATTGAAATAAAAAAGCGTCTAAAAGGTAATAACTATCCAAAAGAGATAAGAAACTTGCTAGCTGAAAAACGAAAAGAAAGAAATGTTTTCAAACCAGAGCCTCACAGGACAAGACCAATATAAAAAATCTCACACAACTTTTGCGAAGAGAGATTAAAGAACTGAAACATGAATCGATTAGCACCTACCTGAGAGAAATGACTAATGACAACAGCGCTGATTATTCTCTCTGAAAGGCAACTAAAAGAATAAAAAGACCGATCATGCAAATACCGCCAATTAAGAACGAGGATGGAAGCTGGGCCAGAAGTAATGAACAAAAAGCTCAAAGATTTGCTGAACACCTAGAAAACATTTTCCAACCACATAGTTTACAAGAAGAGAAAATATTTAATGATGACGCCATACAAGAAAACGAAAAAATCACACATGTCTCTCTCAAGGAGGTTATGAATGAAATAAAAAACAACATTAATCTGAAAAAATCTCCTGACTTTGAACTGATAACAAGGGAAGTGTTAAAGCAGCCAGGACTGCGGAGTCGGTAAAAAAAAATCGACTCCGACTCCTGATAATTTTAGTAGTTCAACTCCTACTCCGACTCCGACAAAATTAAATACTAAGACATTTTACGGTGTGTATAATATAAAAAATAAATATAAAGAAACTATTTAAAATTTAAATTTTGCTGCAAAGGACCACCTCGCAATTTTTTGTTGTACTCGGAGTCGGCACATTTTTTCCGACTTCGACTCCAACTCCACTGACCAGAAATTTCTTTTAAAGTCCAACTCCGACTCCGACTCCACAGCCCTGAAAGCAGCTCCCAAGAAAAGCACTAGTCAAGCTTACCAACCGTTACGGCTGCATTTAGACTAAAATACGTACCTAAACTGTGGAAAGTGGCGGAGATAGTTATAATACCGAAACCAGGTAAACCCCCACACGAAACCACATCCTATAAACCAATTTCACTGTTACCTACAATATCTAAACTTTTCGAGAAACTGCTTCTCAAGAGAATACAACCCATCATTGAAAGATATAATCTGATCTCAAATCAACAATTTGGATTCAGACATAAAACTCCACAGGTGACCAAATCCATAGGATAACTAAATATCATTAAAAAATTATTAGAAGAGAAAAGAGTTAATTCCGCAGTATTTTTAGATGTGGTGCAAGCATTTGATAGGATTTGATACGATGGACTGCATTATAAATTAAAACATTCTTCCCACAATACACAGACATTCTAATGTCTTATTTATCAGAAATACATTTTAGGATCAAGCAGGAAGATGCCTACTCTAATCTCAAAGAAATTAAAGCTGGAGTGCCACAGGGATCCAGTCCTTTACCTACTCTCTACTTGTGATCTCCCAGTACCAGAAAACAATACAAAAATACAATAGCTACTTTTGCTGACGATACTGCCATATTACCTGTCGGCAAAGGCAACGAAGAAACAGTAAACAAGCTGCAAGCAGCCATCAATCAATTTGAAGCTGGACAAAACGGTGGAGAATTAAACTTAACGAATCCAAGTCAGTCCGTATTGACTTCACCAACAAACGGATAGCATACACTCCGGTAACTGTGAATGGTCATAATACCGTACGCCAACACAGCCAAATACCTCGGCTCAACACTTGATACTAAACTTTGCTGGAAAGTTCATGTCAGAAAGAAAAGTCAGGAGTTGGGTATTATATGAAAAATATTCTGGCTGTTAGGTAGAAACTCCGCTCTATCAGTACGTAACAAGCTTCTACTAAACAAGCAGATATTAAAACCAGTGTGGACGTTTGGTATTCAGCTCTGGGGGTAGTACCAAAAAAAGCAACATTAAAGTAGTACAACCATTTCAAAATAAAGTACTAAGGAATATCGTAGATGCACCATGGTACATTAGAAACGACGATCTTTATAGGAACCTTGGAGTAGGGTTTGTGGATAGCGAAATTCAGAAATTTTCGAGAAGTCACGAAGAAAGATTACTGCAGCACGTGAATATCGAGGCTATCAAGCTTCTTGATAACACAAATATAGTAAGAAGACGCAAGAGGAAAAAACCATTTTAGCTGGTATAATGTGACACTACAAGTGCTTAATTAAAGTGTTTAAAAAAAGCAGAGTTAGTGCATCTGTTAGTGCAAAAAATAGAGTGCCCAATATTAGATCTTAACTTTTTTAGTGTATTAAAAATAAAAATAAGTTACTTATTAATCTAAGATTAGATCGTAATCGTAACACAAAATAAATTAAAAAAATATATACATTTAATTAATTGTAAATATGGTATTTTATCACTGTAGCTTTATTAAAAAAGCTCCTTCGGAAAAAGTTGACAAGAGAATTATTTAAAAATATACAGGGTATCCCCGTTATCACCGCAAATATTTTAAGTGGTGATAGAAGACCTTTTTCTAAGAAAAAATTTCAAGTACAATTTTTTTCTAAAATCAAATGCTAAGCAGATATCAACACTTACTTGATTTTTTTACACTTCTGCATTTAAAAGGCTCTGTCGCCGAAAATATCAATTTTATCGTAAAATACGTTTGAGCTTTTTAATAGAGCATGAAATTCTGTACAAAATTGATGTATTATTTTTTGTCTACAGGCAATGGTTTCAAAGTTATAAGGCAGTTTGTACAAAAAATATGAAAAATTTAAAAACTGTAATTGTTTCTTAGACTTTGCAACCGCTGTATCTTTAAAACGAAAGGTTGTACAAAAAAAAAACTGACGGCCCATTCCTGATAGCAAATTTTATGGGCTACAACTTTGGTCAAGTGTAGTTTTTGGAAATTAAAACCGATTTTTCGGAAAAGTCGAAAATAAGGAAAATAGTGCAAAATAAAATTTCCTAGAAATATTGTTTTGTATTTAAAAATGCTGTTTAAAAGAGTGCGATTATGTAATTGAAAATGATGGAGGTGATTTTGAACACTTATTGAAGTAATTTTGTGGTTACATGTAAATTTTTTGTGTTAAGATGGATTTGCATTGTTTTGCATTTTATCGTTTTCGAAGAAAAAAAACCCGGGGAATAATGATATTTTGTATTTAAAAATGCCATAGTATCGGCACCATTCATGAAATTAGGTATCTGAGTCAGTGTCAAAGCTTCTTATGAAGTTTGAAATTCTTAAGACAACCACCGCTCATCATTTTTTTCAAGGAGCTAACGAACAAATTTAACAAAAAATTGTAAAATTGCATTGAAATAAGTTATGTAAATTTTTAAAAACGCCGCATCTTTTTAACGAAACGTCGTAAAGCAAAACGGATGGATGCCTATTGCGGATAAGGCATTTAACGGACTACAACTTCAGTAAATATGTTGTTTAATAAAACTAAATATATCATAGAAATGTTTATAATAGTGAAAAAGGTGAGAAAAAAAAACGATAAAATGCAAAACAATGCAAATCCATCTTAACACGATAAAATTAACATGTACCACAAAATTACTTTAATAAATATTCAAAATAACCTCCATCATTTTCAATTACATAATCGCACTCTCTTTAACAGCATTTTTAAATACAAAACAATATATTTCTAGGAAATTTTATTTTGCACTCTTTTCCTTATTTTCGACTTTTCCAAAAAATAGGTTTTATTTTCCGAAAATTTCAATAAACCAAAGTTGTAGCCCATAAAATTTGCTATCCGGAATGGGCCGTAAATTTTTTTGTACAACCTTTCGTTTTAAAGATACAGCGGTTGCAAAATCAAAGAAACAATTAAAGTTTTTAAATTTTTCACATTTTTCTGTACAAACTGCCTTATAACTTTTAAACCATTGCCTGTAGACAAAAAATAAAACAAATCAATTTTGTACAGAATTTTATGCTCTATTAAAAAGCTGCGAGGTATTTTACGATAAAGTTGAAATTTTTGGCGATAGAGCCTTTTAAATGCAGAAGTGTAAAAAAAACAGATATCTGCTTAGCATTCGATTTTAGAAAAAAATCGTACTTGAAATATTTTTTCTTAGAAAAAGGTCCTCTATCACCACTTAAAATATTTGCGGTGATAACGGGGACACTCTGTATATAAAAATAAAATTTTATTGAAATTGAAAGTTTTCAACGTCACACTAAACGAATCTAATTAAAAAAATAAATTTTATCTTCGCGTCACACATTTATGATATACGTTTGTGTGGGTGAAGATCGATTACAGGTCATCTAGAAACCCCAGTTAATTGATTTTCTGCGGAATACCAGCGAACTGAAATTGTTGAGTACATGCAACTTATCGGCATTTCATTTAATTACGTTCGGATGTTATGCCATTATAGAGATCAAGATTAATTGTACTATTTCGTCTGGTGTATAAAGGAGGCTCAAATAAAATCTGTATCAGTGATTAATTTAAATTGGTTGATAAATAAGTATATATAAGACTATCGAATTACACAACAACACTATTAAATTCTAATTAATGATACCGCAGATAAATGGTAACTGTCATTTGACATTTAATTAGTTGTTTTTTGTTTCTTTTTTCATAGATAACTTGATAAGTGATGGGCAAAATACAATATTTCTTGATTTTGTGTCTTATTTATAAAAATGGATATAGCAAGTAATATATTATTAAAAAGAGAAAAAAGCACATTTATCAAATGTTATTCCATAGCCAACTTCGCGGCCCATAAGAAAAAATGAAATTAGGGGTAACATCTGAGGTACGAGAAATTTAGTATTTTTAAAAATATATTGTAGTTCCACTCATACTTAAGAATAATTCATCTAATTTAAGCAAACCTGTATCTTTTATAATAAGCGAGATCCCTAAGCTGGAAAGTTTTTTTGGAACACCCTGTAGAGGTAGTAAAACTGCTGTTATTGAAAGTTTATGCTTAATTAAATTACATAATGTATCGCATATTGTGGGAATTAAAAAGATGTTCCAGAGATCAGTATCGTCTTAAATATGTTGTTTGTTTTTAAAATAATAATAATATTCATATTATTATGTTTATATTTAATTATATAATATTATTATTAAATGGCTGAAAAATCTACATACAATGGTACACATTTTTTTTTTAAATTTCGATCTTAATACGTTAAAAAGGCGCAGTAACTGAAATACATGATCACAAAAATTTCAAATCGACAAAGTCGTTTCGAAAGTGCCCTATTTTAAATTTTAAGTTGATCAAAACTAAATTTAAAAATGTATAAAGCAAGTAAAAAGCAACATACACTATTCAGTTATCTGATATATCGAAACCTAAATCTAAGAATGGAATGATTGATATTTTAACGCTCAACGGAGCACCATACGTTTTGTGCTGTATGGTTGTAAGATTTTTCTTAAATCTACAAAGGTTTGCTTTGTGGTCGACACCATAGTTAATACAACACATTTAATTTAATAATGGAAAGGTCTGTTACATTTTCTACTAGCCAATCAAGTCCTAGAAGTCTCATTTTGTTTCGCTTGTAGTCTCATGAATTATGCAAATACAGCTTTTCTAAATTTTAAAAAGAAATAGGATCAAGTTAAAATTCATAATAATTAAAAGTTTTGTCACATTTTTAGCAAAACCCGTGAAGTTCTTTCTCCTGTTGTCATTTTAAAAGTTATTATATCGGCAAAATTCTGACGATTCTAAAGTGTAGATCAAATTAAACTCGATTCAAATACACATATCTAAAATTTATATGTTGTAATAACAAGAATCATTATTTTAACTTACTAAACGGTGCGTAAAGCAATCAGTCGTCGAGATGAATTTCTCTTTGAACTTTCCTGTTTATTCGTTTGATCAACTCAGCTTCCAATATGTTTTTCATGTATTTAATTTTACTTATTATAAAGTAGCGTCTTAATTTAATTTTTAAGCATTTAAAACATTGTTTGTTTGTGTAATAAAGTTTTTCAATTTGTTTTTAATTTTTATGATTTTATAATATTAATCTCGCTTTTTCAATCAAGGAAAATATGTTTAAAACTGATTATGTCATTTATCGTAAAATCTCACATATATTACCGACTTGTGTGTTATACGCACTCATGTATAAGACGCACTTGTGTATAATACGCACCCGAGTTTAAGAGGGCAAAAATGAGTAAAAATGTTGATTATACGCGAAATTTTACAGTAATAAAGAAATGAAAGGTATTTTTATGTTGTGCTTCTTTTGGATAAAACAAGTTATTTAATCTAACCGGTTAATTTATTGATATTGGATTGATATTCGAAATGTTTTGTAATGAGAGTTCGTAGTTTTTTTTTCAAGATTTGAAAAGCGTCGAAACGCCTAAATTTTCAAAAACTTCCATGACTTGATATTTTAAATTTCACATACAAATTCTGGAGCATCTAAGGTCTGATTACATAAATGCTAAACCTAGGATTTACCCTGGGTTGACGTCTAAAACTAGGGATTAACTCTAGGTTAACGCCTAGGACCAGGGATTAACCCAGGGTAAATACCGGGCTTAGCTTTTATGCAACTGGGCCTAATTCTATTATATTTCAAGGTCACGTGTTTTGTTCCGCTCGCGCGGAGACTGCTATAGGGGGTTTGACCCCCTCTTCAGTCGTAAGAGGTACAAGGATAATGGGTAGGGATGTGGATAGTCAAGGATGGGCAAGGATAGGTGGAAGTACTACCACAGCACTTGCCTTAACCATAGAGGAAACCACCTGAAACCTCTACAATGACAGTTGGCCCTGGGAATCGAACCCAGGACCTCCCGATTACAAGTTAGGTTGTTTTACCAACCAGCCACCAAGCTTGGTTTATATTTCAATGCCAGGTCAACTGCGCATCGTTTGAGATCATCTAGCATATAGCGGCATAATTTTTAAAGCGTGTCCATTTAGAACACTCTTGTAAAGCAGTAAATCTATCATTGAGTTGTATAAGTATTAGATATAAAACTTCACACATTTTTGTTTTTAGTAATGTAGTTTCATTCATGGCAAACGAATCATCAGTAGCTTTCTCACCAGGCATATTTAAAAAAATACAATATAAAATAGGGAACTTTTATATCTATTTTTTGTTTTTTATTTTTTACGTTTTGCGCCCCTACCCTAGTTGCGCCCGTGGCGGGCGGCTCTCTCGCCACGCCCTCGCTACGGCCCTGAGTTTGTGTCATAACTTTTGAACGGCGAGCGTAAAATTATTTTTTTTAGCACTATCAAAATCTACATAAAAATATCTAAAAGTATTCTGCATAAACTTTTTCGATATTTAAAACAATAAGGGAGATATGACACATTATAAATATAACAAAAAAACAGTTTTTCTTTAATAACTCAAAAACCGGAAATGATAGAATATTTTTGAAAACGGTCCCGAGTGTTTCATAAAAAACTGCACATTTTTGGTAATTTAACCGTTTCTCTATCTTGACTATTATGCGAGATATCTATGTAATCCCATCAAATTTGGACCACCCTGTACATAAGAAAAAATAATCAACAGTTGCATTATCATTTAAAAAATTAAATATACATTTTTATTTTAGATTAAAGTCTTTTTCAACAGGCTATAGTAGCGTACTTCATTTGAATTGCCCTGACTAGGCTCTTATTGGCATGTGATCTAGCCGTTATTTTTATCCTGATAGGTATATAGTATGGAGTACATTTTGCAACGAGGTTTCATTAAATCACTGTTTTTTCTACGGAATTGGAAATACCATAAAATACCTGGACATGTTGGCAAAGCAGTATTTTAACCGGAATGAAAAGTCTGTTCGTGCATGATGACGCTGCTTTTCATGAGGGATGAATGGTTCGTGATTAGCCGAACGATTTTTCCGATCATTGGATGGTTCGGTCGATGATTGTCAGTTGGCTCTCGCGTTTCTCCTATAAAAATAGCGCCTTGTAATTTCGTGTCCTAGGGAATCAATAATTAAAAGTTAAAATCTTGCGATCGGCGATTATTTAAAAATTGAAAAAACACACCGAAGCAGCATTAGAATGAATCATATAAAGACAAAACTTTTACAGAAGTATTATGAATGTTTATTAGTAATTGTGATCGTAATGGTGATCACTGATCACCGTTAACATTATTGTTAATCAATTGATTAAATGATTGGTAAAATTTTACAGATATTGTTTCTAATGTTTTAATTGTTTACCGACAGTGTATTATTGTATTTAAATGGACATTTTGAAATGCATTTGATTATTACTTAGTGGGCCATAATGTAAATATATGTTTAAATATTAGTAGTGTTTAAACGTTATTGCTATTATGAATAAAACGGGTGTCTCACAGATCATTATCACTTGGATGATTGTCTCCCTTGTTTTTAGAAATAACTTTAAGACCACGCACTCTTTGCATAAGTGAGAATCAACATTGACATTTTTTGGATTTAAAAGGGGCCACACTTCATTTATTTTGATGTCATCGTTTAATAATTATAGTAATAATAATAATAATAATCTTTATTTGTTCTGAATATCCCAAAAAAGGTGTAGAACTTGTCACAATAATAAATTACGTACATTACAATAATATACATAGATAGTTAATAGAAAGAAAAAACACAGAAAAATGATATTTAAATATAACATTTTATAAAGTCAGCATCATTTAAATATTCGCTTACTCCATAGTAAGCTTCAGAAATCAGAACTTTTCTTAATTTCTTCTTCAATTCGCGGGTGGGAAGATTTATTATACTCTCAGGTGATGTGTTAAATTTATTATATATAGCAATAATTGTGGAGGCAACATTTTTTTGAAGATAGGTATATTTGAAGCAATCGGGTTTTAGGTTTTTTTTTATGTCGGGTATTGGCTGCATGATTTCTTATATTCTCTTCGAACAGATCTACATATTTTTTACGAAAAGGATGGCTTCGAGGATAAATGGGCTGTAAAAGGTTAATATTTCATTGTCACGAAAAGTGTCTTTACAGTGATCTCGGTAGTTTAGACCAAATATATTTCTTATACATCGCTTTTGTATAATAAAGAGGCGTTCTGAATTAAAAAGTGATGGAATAAACTAGCAATGATCGAAATAAAATAATGGAAGTCGGTTATTGTTTTTTTATGGCAACGGTAATTTTTATCTTAGATTTCGCATTTTTTTTTAGTTTTCGCTTATTTTTATAAATAAACATATAAAATGTTATATCATTGTAAAAAGTTAAAATAATCTTTGTATCTAAGTTATCACCTACTAAATAAAATAAATCAAAATTGTATAGTAAACCAAATCCAGCATTTTTCTTGCGTTTTTCTTGTGTTAGATACGATAGCCGATATATTTAAGTTTAAACATTTTGGTCGATTTCGGTTTTTTCATTATATCACGCAAGCCATGGAATTTTTAAACAAAACAATATCTTGTTTATAATACACGTCTAAATAGCTAACTTTTGTCCCATTTAACCAACTTGGTATTTTCATTATTTACGAAGATAGCAACAATGCCCCATGGAAAAGTTAAACACCCTGTATATATGTATTTATGGCCCAAAAAAGTTCAAAATTACCCCATCACCGCACAAAAACATAGTTTTACTCCCTAAAGCAATGGTTTTCCCAACCTTCTTTGGTGGCAACCTAAAATTTCAGAACGCATTTCGTGCGACCCAACGTATAGGATGTATTATTGTATTTAGGGCTTCACTTTTCTTAAAATTATAGGTTTTATAGTATTTTGAAGAACGAAATAAAATTCTGGTTGTATTTCTTTCACCGCTAAATTTTCTCTATGCATTCACGACCCACCAAAAATTACTCGCGACCCAAAGTTGGGTCGCTACTTACAGGATGGGAAAGCGATGTAATGGTTCTCGGATGATCACTCGGCGTCCTATTGCTTCCAGCAGTGGACAATTTTATATGCAAGTTTTACATCGCTTTCTGTGGACAATAATATTCCACTTTGCGTTTTCACTCCTTATACTCAATCGTAAAAGACGAAATAATTCGTAAATCGGGATTTTATACCTGTATATTATTTGTTATCTACGGCAGTAACACAAAGAATAATAAAAACCATTACCTTTACAGTGTTTCGTAGTGAAACGGCTTTAAGAAACAAAAATTAAATATAACGTTTCATGTCTGATGGTTGGCGGATCTGTCAATTTCAGTTTAAAATATTACGATTTCAGATAAATTATTGCAAGAATAATTTATATCCTTCAAAATTTCTGTCATTCTATAAGTTGATTTATCGCTTTACTTTTCTAACTACATTTATGATCTATTACCGTTACGTTTGTTTATAACCTTTACCAAAATATGATATGATTTATCTTTTTTCATTTTTTATGTCTTAGAAAGAAGGGTGGTACTACAATTTATAAATGAATTTAAACCGACAATGGCACTTTTCTCTGTACCGCTATAAAAAACAAAAGTTACACGTGTGCAATTTAATAGAGTCTTTGCATAACGTAAAATATTGACTTATGAAGCGCGTCATGGATATGTTTACATCAGTTTCAAAATATCGTAATTTCATTTCGTTTTTTACGCATCACGGTAGCATTAAAATTGTGACAACTGCATGATGCAATGTTTAATCTTTTTTCAAATGGAAATTTGACATCTAAACAGTCATAAATTGATTTATGGTAGACATACGTTGTTACCTCATTTATGTTATACCTACTACGGTAGTAAACCCTGTTACACGTATCAGTTAAATGTCACCTCGACGGATATTACCAGTTTTAAGTTTGATAACTTCGCTCGCGATAAATGTCGAGAAATTTAATATTTGTGTCGATGTTTGGCTAAAATAGTGTAGACACTTTGACGAAATTTGATATTTACATATTGTGTTTTGCTAAATATAACAAGCTCAATGTATATATGACTGGCGTTTGAGGATTTCAGCAATTATTTATTTTATGTTGAAATGTGAAATTATTAAGAAATCTGACCAGAAAAATAAATTACAGTATTTTTTTTATTACCAGAAAGCTGTGAAATGTATAAACTTAATAATACAGGGTATTCACTTGGTGCGTATTACCTTCATATTTGGTTTATTATTGAAAATAAAAAGGAAATTTTTAAACAAACTTTGTTGGAGATCATGAGCTACATAATCTAAACTCATTTTTGCCTATACCCAGTGTCTTGTTTTCGCACACCGACATGTATCCTGAATGCAATACCCTGCATATATTTTATACTTTTTAGATTCCAAATTAAACTCTTTTTAAAAAATGTATAAGGTGTTTTGTACATAAAACCAAACTTAAACTGTCGATTTGGCTAAATTTTAAACATAAATGAGTCAATTATTTAAATGGAACCTGTATTGTTTTATTTGTTTTATTATTGTTTATTGTTTTAAGACAATGTAAAATTACATTGTCGTGTAGATAATCTAATTGTCTTTAAAAAACATAGCGGATGTTCGATGTCTAAAACTAACATTTCTCGAGTTATTGCTGTTTTAATGATTAATTACGAGAAAACATGCAATATTTTATGGAACTAAAAATTTAAAAAAATTATCAATGACAAGTTTTACTTTAATGTTGCTTTTAGGCTTTACATTTTTATTTATTAATAGGTTAATTTAAAAAACATGTATAACATGATTAATCAAATACTTCTACACCAATTTATGGAAATAACCATTGTTTTAGGAATTGAATCGAATTATGGCGAATCTGGTAGGTATTGTCAGAAAAGTTTAACATGCAAAAAATTAAATTGTTTGTAAAATTTACGAGAGCGTACCGGCTGAAAGGTTAAGCAAAATACTGGCCTTAACATGAAACAAAGAATCAATTCGAGATGACCTAAGGTCTGAAAGACAATAACAGAAAAAACGATCAAAAAACAATTTAGTGTTGGCTGATCGCCGAACGAGAGCTTGTAATCGCTAAAGACCTTAATGTTTCTAAAATGTTGAATATTTTACACGATTATATGAATTAAAAAAATAAGTCTCCGCGTTGAATAACAAGAAAGCTTACATCAGAGCTAAAACTTTGCAGAAAATACATTTCTTAAGAAAATTTGGATACCTAACACAACGATACATTTTTTTCAAAACTGTGGCTAGTAGAGAATAACTGAAAATTTCACTGAAATTCTCCTATAAAACTAGAGTCTATATGGCTATGCAGTGGCCAAGATAGAGTTTGTGCCGCCCGTGGCGGTCCCTTAATGTCCCCAATGTCAGGTGCGTGAAGGTGGCCGCGACTTTTTTAAAATACTTGTAACTTTTTTATTATAAGGGCGCTAATTTTTAAAACTACGGCGCCAATTGGCGCTAATTAGGCGCTAATTAATGCAATTTAAAAAAATTGCTTTTTCGAAAAAGTCGCGGCCACCTTCACGCACCTCCCAATGTCTTAATATACATCAAACATACTTAGACAAACTGTTGAAACGACGTATTGGAATAAAATTATATTTAAAAAAAAAATTAATTACAAAAATATATGTAAGTACCGATCACTGCAGTAGAGCAAAAGTGCCGCTTCAAAAAAGAACCATATTAATTAGTAGTAAATATTTTTCTACACATTTAACTGTTTCGGTCTAGTTGTACTGTTGAATATTTTCACTTATGTATGTATATATCGGAAAAATTCATCAGGGCGTAAATTTTGTCAAGATAAAGATATTTATTAAAAACGTCTCTCGCTAGTGCTGGCAAATGAAGTTTTAAATCAGACAGAAGACAAAATTCGTTTATTTTATTGACAATCAATTCAAAATTACAACTTTATAATTACATTTGCATCTGATATTTTTTTATGATAATAATATAGTAGGAACAGCTGCCGAATATTACCATTTCAACTTATGGCTGTGTACACTAAGAATAAGGATTTCATACCCAAACAGTACGAAACATGTACTTTATTAATTTTAAGTTATATTTTTAAAAGCTCAAAAAGATTACACTAATTTATCTGTGTATCGTGTCTCGTGTCTAGTCTACGTATTTAAGAGTTCACCAATAATTTTGATGTAGGTATACTTTATCGTAAGAACTATCTTTGCATGCACAAAATAATAAAAATAACAGCACTCGAAATACATAAATATTAGGGTGAAATTAAAACATTTTCAGACGTTAAAAACAAAGCACAATTTTTATATACGATTCATTTTCGTCATAAATATTTATTAAGTGGTAACAAAGTTATACCAAGTAAAAATCCCTAAATTTAAACTTTTTATAAAACTGTGTAAACTAAACTTATTTTGTGAACAAAATCATTAAACTGTTCAATAAAACTAAAATTGGCGATAAAATGTAGTGTTTTACAGTATTATAAACTATTATTTTTTTATTATTCTTTCTGCAGATGTAGAAAAAAATTATAATTACCAACGCAGGCGTGCGCCTGGTATTAGCTTCGCTTATTATGTAGATATATATTTTTTGATATCATTGTTACGTTATTATTAAAACCATATAAAAGTTGTTTAAAACTAACCATGAGATTATAGCAATTATTGTTTGTTTCAGGAGAACCAACAGCCAAATAGGATATTTTCGGCCGTACGAGGTAGATTAGGACAAGTTGCACAGTCCTTGCGAGCTGCAGTTAGATTTCGACGGTATTCTCGGAGAGAAGATCGACCACCCGATTGGTTTGTGGATAAAAGCCATCAAGATGAGAATGTAGATAAAGCAGACTCTCCAGCTCCTACTTGTTGGGGCCATCGTATTGTAATAGATCCTTCTCTTCCGTCACATTACAGGGTAAATAATTTAATATAATTTTTAAATATAGAGTACGAAATTGAGTAAGCAGTTGAAAAAATTCAAATTTTAAAGACGTATAAACCATTTTTTTATTATTGTAATATATCTACAAAGTTTAATTTAGTAGTTTTTCGATACCATTAGGCTTAAAAATTTCTATTTACATATATTTTTGTTTTGTAGCTTCTTTTGTGTGTATGGAAAAAATAATTATTGCAACCAATAGAAAACTGGTACTCATAGTAACTACGAAACCTTTGTGTTTGTATTTATTAAGCCCCTTGTGTAAAATACTAATAATTAGGGACGTACATTTGTATGAACATATTAATAATTTAAAATATAAAAATAAATTATAAAACTTGGGCGATATAATTTATGAAGCTGATACATGTGTATTTAAAGAAAAAACAAAAACTAATGAAAACTTTCTAAGAAACAAAATTTCATCCTCCATTTTTTTTTTGTCATCTGAGCAATTACCGTAATATAAGAATATAATAAAAAATTAATTAAATCTTGACGTGATTTCTTTGAATTGACCTTTTTGTTAAAAAGCTTCTCTTGAGTTCAATGGAAGTAAAAAAGCATTTTATAATATATTTAATCTTCTTATAAGAGAAACCTGAATTGAGAACGATCAAAAACGTTAAGAATGAACATTATTTTAGGCAATTCTAAACCCCCAAGGCATAAATTACTTTCCTCTTGTGGACAAACACTGTTACAAATCACTTTGCAGGTCACTATTTACTACAGCAATGTAATTTCCGATATGTCTTGTAGATAATGGCATATAGTGCGATCACCTATTACACCGGAAGAAACTTGTAGTATACTGTTAGTGCAAGAAAAAACCAATCATTTGGTCAAATGCTTTTTGAAATAATGATACATTTTAAAATTTCCTAAATAGCACTGTATAATTTTTATCCATACTTAAAAAGTCGGTGTATTTGTGCTTTTAACGGTGCTTACAGCTTTTTTATAATTACATAGTCTTTATAAACTAATGCTAAATAATTAGCCTAAATAGATTAAATTAGTCAAAATTTGTTTGGGGATCTTTTTTGTAAAAATTCGTCGTAATCTCAAATTCGAAGATTTTTGCGATTACTAAACTTTCTTCGTACTACGTATGACGAAAAATGGCTAAAACTTCATTTTAAACGAATATTTGTAACTGGCAATAAAATACTGTCGTGCAACAATATTAGTTCCATTAAAGTTGTCTTTCGGAATAAAATTTAAAAAAAAAATGTATTTAGAATATCATTTTTTTAAATGTGTTATCGTACATGACGTCAAATTTTATTTTCACCTTGCCGGAATATAACCCAATTTTGGACATTTAAATAGTCTCCTATATACAGGGTGACAATTATCTACATCTGTTGTACGGGTGACTTGGTTATTATAAGAGGTAAATAATCCATAAAAAGTTGGACAAAATTTCAACACCAATGTAAATGCCATTTTAATATTTGACTTACAACTTCTACTTTCCTAAATATCTTGAAAAAACTAAAGACAGACGATTGTTTCAATGGTAAATAATTATTCCATCGCCACCTAAATGTAAACCAAAATGTAAACTTGATTCCTGTAGATATTTTTACGTAGAATTAAAAAAAATCTTCAAAGTCATGTCACACTCGATTTTTGAGATAAAAGCCAAACTTGATTTATTTTAATGTCAACGATAGTATACCGCTATGAAGGACTGTCGTAAAATTAAAAAATAGCCCCCCCCCCCTAAAAGTTTACTTCTTAGTTTCTTAATATGTTGCTCAATAATTGCTTAACCTAAACCTATACCGAGTATTTTGTTTGGGCGAACCAACAGGTAACTTTATTACTTGTAAATATAACACCTTCTATATTGTTTAATTTTTAGATTCCATATTAAATCATCTTTAACAATTTACATTTTTTGTATTACTTACGCGTTTTTAAAAATTTTGTAAGATACGGAACTTTCAACCTGATATGAATATTTTACTTAACAATGCAACAATGCCAAAGCACAATAATTAGGTAATTTTATTAACCACAGTCCTACAGTGGCCCCTGATGTATTAAACTTTAGAAAAATAGAGAGGGTGTTTGTTTTTCTCGGTCGATTTTGTTTAACTTTTAACATCGGCAAGTCAGTTTTTTTTTATAGAGTACCTACCCTATATTTAGTTACTGTCTGGATAATTTTATTACGTTGTTTTACAATTTTTAATTACACTCCCATACAATAAAAACATTAAATTTGACTAATTCTGTTGACACTCGACATAGCTAGCAGTGATAATTCTTGAATTTCAGCTAATCTGAGCATACGTTTTCCTTTGAATAAGTCATCCAGTATTACCAGTTTCACATTAACACAAATGGCGATCTAATTTTATAATAACTGAAAATGATTATATACTGTGTATTGAAATACGTGTTAATTGCATTATTTCGATACGTATTACACATTTCCAATTTGAATTAAAATGATATAATATAATTATTTTTATTGAATCGAGCTTTATTACCGGTAGGTAGGCGTGATTACATACACATTTTTCTAGACAGAATTTGTTTTAACTGAATGACTACTGCAAACTTTAAATTATGATTTTTAAGTGTGATCCGGGGCTGTTATGTAGTAACATTGACATTTTTATTATTATTTTTTATCAAAAGTCATTTTTTCGTAAAAAGACGTGTGTCAACACAAATTATTTTTGGGCTACTCTCTTGCCTTACAGATTGCAGTTATAAATTTTGTGTTTAATTTTTATGCAAGAGATATATAGCATTTAGCTAATATTACTCTGATTAATAAACAATTATTGGATCAAAATTTACTAGGGAAATTGGTTTTGAACGACTTAAAATTTGTAAAATTAAAGGCACAAAATAATCTCATCTAAAAATTTTGCGCTTTTAACTTAAAATAAGTTTCCTTTGTTGTTTTTTTTTTTATAACTCCGACGTACAAGTTTCTAGAACTGTTTAATTTTTTAAATTTTATATTTTTCGTATTTTGTATCACCTTACTTGGGTCTTGTACGTATCTCTATACAAAATAAAATAATAAAGACGAAGTAACTTACCAAATTGAAGAAAAATTTCTAATTTCTTATGAAAAATTTGACCTCGTAACAAAAATTTTTTTAAAAAAGCACCTGTTTTATCATTTGTTTTTATATGCGTTGCCTCGTGATTGCATTTTCATCCTCTGCGTATGACTTTTCCCTTAGTATTCTCTAAATTTTTTGTACAATCAAAGTTTTCCAACACAAAAGAAAGGTCGAAAAACACATTACTTGATCGATTTAGAGCGTATCTCGTTTTTGTTGACAAAAAGCAGCACAAACGGCGTAAACCGCTTTACACCCTTCATCACAGTCTGTCACCCTCTGTAAAGCGTCGTTATAAGGATAATTAATAAGGATAATTAATAAGGATAATTTCTTGGCTACTGGATAAAATATCGAATATTTAAGTATTTTTACTCAAACGAATGATAATTTTAAAATTTTAATTTAAAATTCATCATAATAAAATACTTTATGAGATAAAATATGTCACAGTTCCTATAGAAATGTTTAGTATTATTCAATAACTCTTTTATATAAATTTGAACGAAAAGGTCTTATATAGAAATGCTTTATAGTATCTAAGCTACTTATTACATTTCGTTGAACAAATTTCCCGACGGAGAGTTTAAAAGGAGTTATAAATAAGGTTGTTGGTTTTGTGATCCCGCTAATATTGAATACGTTCAAAGAACTGTTCCTGAAAGCTGGTGCAATATATACTATCACTATCACCTTTAATTACACTTCCTTGAAATTAAATTAATTTCTAGTTTCGTATATTAAACGTATTTATTCAAATATTACCTGGTTTTTGTAAATAATTGTTTTTTATGTGCAGTGGTTGATGGTTGTGTCAGTGGCCATCCTATACAACGTCATTTTCGTCGTAGGACGTTCTGTGTTTTGGGAGCTCAATAACGCAACACCTGCATTGTGGTGGTCTCTAGATTATATCTGTGATGTTATCTATATATTAGACATTCTTGTTCGGGCTCATGAAGGTAAGTAAGAACTAAGAAATATAATAACAGATTATTAAATTGTATCTACACAATATTGTCTGTGGCCTAGATTCTGATTAATTTTTACTGCAGTGGTAATACTTTTTTGTTTTGTTTTTGAGCTGTCTAAGCGTACAGAACATTCTTTAGCACATATAGGTAAACAACATTTGCTCAATGTCGTTTGAATAGAATCGTAATTAAATATTTGTAAATAATCAAAATATAATCCACAACTATAATTTCTTTGCAGACAACCTAGATCCTTCGATGGTTTGGAAAAATTTCAACTTTGAAAAATTTTACCAATGCAGAGCTTGCAAATATTGGATATGACTATGATAATATATCTTGAATGCATCTGCACTGATAAAGTGTATCAACAATACCGAATACCGGTAACCATGACTTCCATGGAAATAAACGGTTCAAAGCTAGTTGTAACTATTTATAGAAACGTTCAGCGCATCACTGATATCGATAGAAAATAATAATATTGCAAGATATAGGTGTAACAGCAAAAAAAAAGTTTCTTGTTTTATTGTGTCTTTATTGAAAGGATTTTGTATATATATTGTGATAAACCAACTTACTAACAAAATAATATAAATACTGTTTCAACAAAATCAGTATGAATTCATAGCACCAAATACTCTGATAATTTTTAGCTTAAAAATTATTTCTAACAATTATCATTAAACTTTTTCACTTATTTTTATTCATCAAGTCTCGTTATTCGAATTATTCAATAAGCTTTAAAATTTTCTACTGTATATGCCTACCCTTAATTATATCACTGTTAGTTACGTTAATCGTAACTCCACAAATAATGACCAAGAAAAACAAGTTGATCAAATTCAATCATAACTAATATTGGCGCAAATAGAATGAATGATGAGAGCGCTTTGATCAATGTGTAATTAAATAGGTGAGGATTTGCCTCTGGAAGATTCAAATGTTGTATTCTAAACTTTACAACCTATTAGTTAATAAATTAGGAACAATTAAGTCACTAAAATTATCATTCACCATACATTTTCAGGTAAATAAAATTACATATATTTATTTGTTTATTTCGTAATGAAAACTTCAAATATTTTAAATTTGTCAACAATTTTTACCTTTCTTCATTTGTTTTTGTTATTTTAACATCAACTTTCTTATTTTAAATACGGCTGATCTTAAAATAACAAAAACAAATGAAGATAGATAGAATTTGTTGACAAATTTTGAAAATACGCAAAAAAGTGCCCATATAATTTCGAATAATATTTGAGTGTGATTTCAATTAAGCAAGTTATAAGCAAAAATTAAAAACCTGATGTGTTTTGTTTTTTATCAATAGCACTAAAACTGATTTTTTCGAGTTTTTTTTCCATAGAACAGTTGCTCTTCAATCATAGATCATTTTGACCCATTTAACCAATTCTGTATCTCTTACCGTTTACGAGATCCCCATGCTGTTCATTATATTTGAGACACCCTGTATATAAAGGGACACATGAAATAAATTATACTCGGTAAAAACGTTTTATTTAGGTCCTAAACATTCGATTTATGCAAAAATTAGCGAAGGCATACCTTGTGGAACACCCTGTACATGTAAATGTAATACCTACTTAGCTATTTCATGAAATGCCGGTTCTCGGTGGTTAAATTATTGAATATTTATATTATTTGATACTTTAACTATTTATTGTATGTGATACCCAGTTATTGCATAAATTACGTAATTGTACAAAATAAAGTGTGAAATAAATAGATACGGGCCGAAGATTATAACTTGAGGAACTAGCTAGGTTTCAGTAGACTGTTTACAGTTGGCTACATTGAGTGTTAGGATCACAAAACACCAAATGAGGGTCAGCTCTTAGGTTGCTGAAAGCTTTTTTAAGAAAAACAAAACGGAACTTTATCTTCATTATTTCTGAAAAATAACAATCTTAAACCGACTTTTAACCTGGCCCTTTATTATTGACCAAATAAATGAGCGTAAGCTTAAAGGTTGGTTTAAGCTTTTTTAAACAAAACAAACGTACTAGATAACTAGATTATATTCATTACCTATTGTAAAAAAAAAACTTTTAACTAACGTATAACCCTTATGTCAATAATTGAAATTCACAACGTTGTTCAATGACCTGGTACTCGGGTACCCACCTACAGAATTTTTATAATAAACTTATGCTATAAGTTTTGTATATTTTTGTAAATAAAATGACAGATTGGTAACATCATTCAGTTTTAAATGTCAAATTGCAAAACTTGTAACAAACATACGAAATAATTTATTTACCATTGAATGAGGTAATAAAACAAACCAGATCTACATATTTAAATAAGTTCAAAACGACCATCTAGCTCAACACCCTATTGTAGAAATTTGCCCATCTTTGTTATATTTTAAACTTCCATTTGTGTTGTTACAAATTACTTTCGCTTTTAACCAATCGCAAAAGAATAATTTTCTCTTAATTTTTTGTAAAATTAGATGTAGAAGATTTTTACACAGTTGTGACAAAACCTCCAAATCAGTAATTTTTAAAATAACTTTTAGATTAAACAGTCATAATTATTACTGGTTCATGTCATTTGTGAGCAGCAATAAAAAAGCGCATAGAATACGAAAAACTTGTCTGCGACGAGCGTGCCATAACAATAATTACAAAATGTAAAGATGTGCCTAAATAAATAAAAATTATTGTTTTTCCACAGCTAGACAGACATTCGTTTTTATTTATTTAATCATCCCTGTAATTAATCGATACTTCATGAGCATCTTATTTTTTTTACAAGTGGGCACCCAGGTACCCGCTTATTGAGAATGACTACGTGATTTTCGATGTAAATATAAAACCATATTTCGCTTTAAAAACGGTAAAATCGAGACGATCTGGGAGGTTTAAAAAAATCACTAAAACATTAAAAAATGTCACCAAAAGTGCTTAAGTGGGTACCCGGGAACGCAGTTATTGACGTAAGGGTTTACCTACCCCTCCGTTACTGATGTAAACAGAATGTATTAGGTCATTGTAAACGTAGTATTCGTTTTTTACGCGAAAAATATTTCACTGCATAGATCGCAGCCGCTATTTTATGAAATAACAAAATCAAGTATAGGAAAGCGATCTATTTCACAGTTTGATTATTTGTAAACGATATTCTATAAAATAACTAGTTATTAGATAGCATAACAAACTAGACGCTTTAGCGGTAACATATGTATACCTATATAGATTCTGCAAAAACAAATAACTTTATGTAGTTATAACGAATATCGAAAATAATTGAAAATGAATTCGAAGAAAAACAACTCATAACTTCTCGTCTAATTAGGCCAGTGATGAATGTGGAGAAACTTTTGCAAAAAATTTATCAGTTAATATTTTGTATCGTACGAATTAAAATAGTGATTTAAAAATAGTTACATAAGAAAATTTTGATGTAACCAAAGTTGGTTTGCTTGAGCTATTCCATTACTAAATATTTAGGTCAAGCAAAGCGCATGTAGTGCGGATTTTTCCGGTTCCCGCAGTCAGATCCTTGCACCTTGCGTATAAATGCGGTGGCCGCAGTTAGTGTATAGGCTAGAGTCTAGCCGCTAGACGTAAGAGTTGATTAACCCAATTTAGATTATAGAATTCAACTCGTATCGTTCGTCACCACATCCAAATATTCGAGTATTTATTCATACTTTTATAAAACGCAAACAGATTTGTCCGATGAACAAGTAACATGTAAGTATAGTTAGCGTGTGCTCTGAAAAATCCAGTCTAAATAAACAGCGCGGAATTATACGGTTCCCGCAGTCCGCAGTCTACAGCAAAAAAGTGTCTTAATTTCACATAGAAAAGTATTGCATTGTATTGTAGCGTAAGCAAAGTTAAGTATACGAATATCAAATGATAGCGTTCACATAGGCAAAGTATGGAATTCGGTTGCAAGCCGTGTGGTAAGGTATTGCAAGAGCTCACAAGCTTCAAGCTTCTTGCAACAACCCCGTAACAAGAACCAATCACAGTGATCTACGGATTAACCCTGCGTATGCGCAATGGGAATCGCCATTAGGGTCTACCTGTATGTGAACGCTACTCTTGTAGGCACCTTGCAATACAATACAATACAATGCAATACTTTTCTATGTGAACGCAGCTTTACACATATAGCGTCGCGAGCTATCACGTTGAATATGAAGCGCAGTATGCTAAGCATGCTAAACAATACGGCGGAAGCAGTCTGTCGTTGCAAAAAGTGCTTAAAACAGCGTATTTATCCGTTCAGCACATGAGCCACAAAAATTAAAACCTGCTTAAAACGGTTCCAGCAGCGAATTGGTTAAGATAAAAAACGAAATAAATAATTTCTGTTACCGGTTATATCACTTTGTAAATTTTATTTTTTAAAGACAAATAGTAATTTATTGTTTGTGCTTAGTTGACTCCCCTGAGGCGGTAAACTATCTCACTTAAAACAAATGAGCTTAACTTTTCTTATGTGTACATTTAAATTAAACAAATCGAGTTGTGTTTTTACTCCTGACGGCGCGAAGTTATACTAAAGTAAATGCACAAATTTTATTTGAATACTGTTAAATGCGTTTAACAATTTGGTAAACTAAATATGGCGGTTCGCCAGTCTAAAATATGTCGTCTATAAGGATCAAAACGATTACTAAGATTTAAAAACAAGAATGTGAATGGAGTTTAACCCCTTAAGACAATTTGGTGGTCGGAAATGATCGAAATTTTTTCTTACAGAAAAGAAATAGTGGGGTACAAAGATAGTGTAACAATTTTTTTTGCATTATTAAGGGCGTGGGGTTTTGGGGGAGCTACAAAATATTACAATACAAATAACACAATTTAGCGTGGACTGCTTATAAGGACAAAGGACATGTTTACCATAACTGGTTTGGCGGGAAAATTAAATGCTAAATCATTGGTGTTTATAACAGAACCTCTATCGTTGCCAACGGTATACTTGTTTAATCCTTTAAAGGTTTTATATTTCTACTAAATCGTGTCTCACAGGGGCGTTACAAGTATTTATTCCGCATGATACAAGTCCACCCGTGTAAGACACGGGCATGCACAAAAATTACCGAAACGCATGCCCGTGTCAGGCACGGGCATGTCGCTTAACAGGTTAAAGCACATAACAATAATTTTACTTCCATCTCTGGATTACAAACAGTACAAAACAATCACGCCAAAATTGTTTTTATTTAAAGTCGAACCGAAGTAATTTGCATACTATTACGTATGAAGTATTCATAATCTAGATAATCGAATGTTCGAAATACCCGATTGTTCTATCAAATTATTGGTAATGTAATATGTAATTATAACCGGTATTAACCGTTATTTAATTTCGGCTAACGAAAATGAAATCGATTTTTTTTTGGGTGGGAATGTGAAGCACAAAAACCAAAAATTTCGTTTTGATGCCGTTCAGAAACGAACGAAGTATTTTTCATTTTTATTCTCTGCCTGCAAATGGAAAATAAAAACATTTAAAGGTTGTTAATTTAATTTAGTTGATTTAGCCAAATTTTTTATAACAGCATTTTCTTTTTCTTTTTAACGTTTAACTTTGGGTATGCACCCAAAATTATCGACGGTATAATGTTTGAGTATCACACAATAATTTTTACTGACTTTGTTTTATAATAATTTTGTTTATTTGATGTAGTTAATTCGGTTTTCAGAATTAATTATTGTTTATGCAGATTAAATAAGTAGTAAAAATCGAAGAATAGTTAAAATGTTGTTTATCTTCGTAAGTTATGACGCCGTGTATTTTCCAAAGCAGCAACGTAAATGTCGAATGGTGGACTAAGCTGAACAAATATTAATTAAGATGCAAATTTTACGGCATGATAACTTAACCTTTAGTAATTACCATTAACAACGTACACTGCTGGCTACACGCATCTGAAATGGATTACAAACATTAATAACAGTGTAAACAGTAGGAAAGGCAAATACTAAACACAACTCTTGTGCAACATTCGAAATTATCGTAAATTGTTCTGCAATTATTGCAATAAAACTGAAAGACAGTTTTAAGATCAATCGCATGCTTTCTTGAAAAAAAAATGATGTCGTTCGAGTCAGTTCTAAAGTGTTTCAGGACATGCCCAACCTTTGTTTACTTAGTTTATTGTATTTGTGTAACGAGCGGCACGTTTAAGGAGCTGTTTGGGCGATTTTAAAGCAAACGTCTCGATTACGTGTCTATTTAATAATCCCTGGTGCCATTTTGGCCCTGAGCTTTGCATGCAGCTTCGCGTGTTAGACATTCAAGGAAAGCTTTTTAGTACAGATGAATTATTCTAACAGCAAACGACACGCATTATATTAATTGTAGTCATTTTCCTAATCAACTACACTACATTGATGGAAATAATTTAACTTAAACTCTTTGTTTTCTGCATCCAGCAGTTTTTCAGCGGTATACTTACAAAACTGAGCAAGCTTTTTTTAAACTAAAAGATTGCAGTAAGTGTGAAAAATTTTCGATAAAAATAAATGTAGGTATATTGAAATAACCGTAAGTTTCTTTTTGTAAATGAAACCCGTTGTACCTACACAGGGTGACCCAGCCCAGATAACATTTCCAGCATGGGGATCTAACTTATTTCTTATTATAAGAGATAAAGGTTTGCTTAAATTAGATGAATAATTCCTAAGTATGGGAGGAGCTACAATCAATTATTAAAAGTACAGCAGTTCTCGTACTTCAGATGTTATAGCAAAGAATATGAAAATGTTGATTTTTTTTCTCTCATAATTTTTTTGTTTTATTTATTAGATCAATTTTATTAGTACTTCCTTGAGGTATTTTTTAATGAAGAATGTAACTGTTATTTTAGATTTTCGAGATACTACCCCTAATTTCATTTTTCTTACAGGCCGCGAAGTTGGCTATGGAATAGTTAAATATGCTTTTTTCTTCTTTTTAATGAGATATTACGTATACGTACTATATCTAATTTTATAAATAAGTCACAAAATCAAAAAAATTGTATTTAACTAAGCACTTATCAAGCTACCTATGAAAAAAGAAACAAAAAACAACTAATTAAATATCAAATGACAGTTACCATTAGTCTACGGTATCATTTATTAGAATTTTATAGTATTGTTGTGTAATTCGATAGTTTTTGTAACAAATTTGTTATCATATAATTATGACACATTTACAACTAATGAAAAATTTTACATATTGATATGTTAGATTCGTTGTCATAGAAGCTGTGTTAAAACAGATAATTCTAATTCTTCATTGATTTATTTTGGATTTTTGGTTGATTTCTCGAAAAAACCATATTCTTTTAATTGTCTATCGGACCCGTTAGAGTTCACTAGTTGCAATTAAGCACGGTGTACTACGATTATTAAGTGTTTAGAATAATTTACAATTTTTACAGCTCCCTTCTATCAAAACGACAAGTTATTGTTATTCGTTTATTAGCCACTATGGTTAAAAACTGACTTTTTCTTAAAAACCCAATTTCGCAATTTTAAAGCCATTGAACTAAACAAAATACGAATTAATATATACAAAAAGTTTATTTTTAACTGATGTAAAAATATAAAACAATGAAACATTACTATTGTTGTTCTAATTAACAAACAAATTACCAAACATTATTAAACTTGGTTGTAGGACTCGCCAGTTTTTTAAATCTATATATTTATCCTTACCTTGCAAATATTTGAATGCTGAGGCTAAGAGCAACTTAATTAACAAAATATTAACTAGTCTTAGCGAAGCGCTTTTAAGGGACCACACACTCACACTCCTAGAATTGGTAAAAGTAGGGTAAATTTTACTCATTTGTTTTTGTAAAAACATTTTTTTATGTAAAAATCATTGCATACATTTTAAAGGTCATACTTTTCTCCGTTCGACGGTTTTGCGAAAACGACTTCCACGGTAACCATCATAATATCATCATTGGTTTGTGTCTGAAATACATTTTTCGTTGACGTAGTTATATTGTTGTTATAGCGCAATATTTAAATTTAATTTTATATTCATTGTACTTAAATTTTAACTTCTTTTAATTTATATTATTCAGTTATCATACTACTTTATTATTTCACAATTTGATCTAACAATTTTTGCTTTGTCATTTCCTTTGGGCACTAAACCTATTTTTGCTTAAGTTGCATTTTTCAATATACACAGTACACGTGCCCGTCGATATTTTACTGTTTCATTCGTTCATTGAATTTAACTACCATAGCAAAGTTCTTACATTAATCATCTAGTTTTAGTTGAGTGCTCAAAACTTTAAAAAAAATCTTATTTGGGCGGTGCATTAGAAACTATACAACAAAAAGATTCCAAAGAATTCAATTGACTGATAAAACTTGTTTTTTATTGAAACGAAATAATAATTAAAATTTTAAAATATTGTATTGACGGATCATTTATTAACTTATCACTATTAGTTTGCTCCTCTAACTCATTAAAATATTTTAAATAAAACGTCTTGGGTCGTTGAATAATTTTTTATGATTATATTAACTAGAGTTTGATTGATGTTTTCTAATCGTTAAGTGTGTAAACTTGTGAGTGACACAAATAGAAGTTTATTAGACCGTTACAGTACAATCTTGTTTAAGGCCAATGCGTTTTCGGCGCAATATTAAAACATTTCTATATGCCTAGTTTAACCTATACAAGTTTCGTTCAATATTTGCGATTAATGCCACTGAAGATGTTCTCTGCCAAAATCTAGAGCATTAAATGATAGACAAATTAATTGTTAAATAAGTTGAGCCAGCTTACATTTAATAATACGTAGTAAAGGTTCGGCAGTAAGTGTTTTGGTTATTTAAAGGAAAATACAACATATAAATCATGCAAAAGGTGCATAAAAAAGTTGTCTCAAATTTAAAACGTAAGATCTAGTTTTCTTTGAAATGTTTTAAATTGTTTCAACTGGAGTAAAATGGCTTAATTATTTAGCAAATTAATACCTAAAAAAACTACAATGGGTCTCTTGTATAAAAAATTATTGAAAATACCTCAAAAAATTATTTGTCCTAGGTATTTCATTTATTTTTGAGATTTCTAAAACTAAAAGCACTTCTGCAAAACAACTCATTATTAGTGGAAGCTGGTCGAAGAAGATATCGTGGCGAATGTTTCGCCTATTTTGGATCATCAACGAAATTTTCTTGGGCGCTATAAAAATATTCCGTCCTAAAATATGCTTTAAAACTCAGTGAAATTTAAAAAAAATATGCAAAACTGTAGTAGGAACATTTTTGATGAATTCTTAAGTTATTGATTTATTTTTTAATGTAAACAAGCTTAATTAAAAATCACTATTCTTTTATAAAACTTAATAAGTCTGCTGCTGAAGAAGAGATGAGAGTTTTAAAACTATTCTAGCATTTTGAGAAGACGTCCTTAAAATATATATTTTTTTAAATAAAACCGACTTATATTAATTTTGATGAAATCCGAATTGTCATTAAAAATTAAACCTTTCCATTAAGTAAGTAACAAACGTTTAATATTATTACGTTTTTAGGAAGATTTTGTTTTGTAAGGTTAAATTAGGTCTAAATCGTTATTTTTTAAGGATACCAATTTCAAACAGTCTTCATTTTGAAGTAGGTTTGAATAATTGAACTAAAATTAATTTTAAATTTTACGTCAACATACGCGAGTTCCCCAGGGAATTTCTTGTCTTGTATTTCCATTACAAACTCCAACTCGACTTTATCACTGTAACGACATTATTTGCTTATGTTTTACTATAACGAGAGTCAAGTACCGTTAATAAAAGTTTAAATTCTCTACAACCGCCATCAAACAAGAATGGTTATAATTGAATCCCCTACTAATTGGCATCGTATCTATAGGTAATTCAACTTGAAAGTAGTACACAGTTTTGGGTTCTCTTGCTTATAACAGTTAGCATATTCGTTAAAGTTTAGTCAGAATTACTTTACACATTTTTGATTTTAAAGAACGTAAATAACGCAAACATAATTTGAATAACATTTTCTTTTAACAACGTTGTTAGAAATGAAATTTTAATTTTAGAATGAAATCAATTCAAAATCTTTTAAGTGCTTCATCTCAACGCATATTTGTTTGATTTTCTTTTATTCTAACTGCCAACACATTTCTACGGTACTTTTGATGATCATTTAATGATAATAACATTTAGTTATGCTTATCACCAGTCCCCTTCCACCTTATGGTGTAGAGATGTAAAAGTGAAGGAAATTTCCCCACCCCCGTCCTGCCCTTGCTAGCGTTTCTGCTTGCCTCCAATTAACTCTTTTTTCTGAAGTGTCTTAGCTATTTCCCTATTACAGGTTCTTCTGGGCCTCTCTTTTTTCTGTTTACACTCCCCTTTCATATTTGTTTCACTATTCTACTTTCTTTCAATCTTGTAAGATGACCATCCAACTATTTTTAATGTTGCTCCCCATAGAGTCAACCTCATACACTTTTATTGCTATTATATTCCTTCTAGTTACATCTGCAGCCACTCTTAAATAAATCATTCTACTTGCTTTTAACCTCCTTCTAGTTTTATCACGAAGCACCTAAGTTTCACTACCGTAAGTTAATAAATATTTATAATAATATATTTATTTAAAATATTGATTTTCGTATAAAATCGTCTTTTAAATATAAATTAATGTTTTGTCCACTTAGAATAGATAAAGGTTTCTGTAAAGCACTTGTTTTGTTAAATAAGTCTTCAATATGCGGTTTTTTATGGCAATCGAGACGAAAGGTCGGTTTATTTTAAAACTTACACAAATTTTAATTTTGACACTAATTTTATTCCTTAGATCTATGGAAACCTATGACTTAAAATAACTGAATAAAGAGTTTTATTTAAACTCAAAGAATATAAAAACTATATGTAACACGATTTTATTGATAATTTCTATTGGTCCTTAATTGCAACTGGTAAGTTAGTTCAATAAACAGATAATAAAGAGAGTACCCGTAGTGTATGTATATCAAAAGAATATTTGCCTATAGTTAATCCTGCATTTTAACTTTGGTATAGGTACGTACCTATTTATTTACTTAAATGTTTCTCCTTTGATTATTTGCATATTGCACATACATATATTCATTCAATTTAACAAATGCACATTTAACACACACATGCAGTACTATCAGCAGAAATGTATTCGTCTGTGTGGCTATTACGTATCAATTTGTATTCTCCAATGTGCAATATTAAATCTATTACAGACATAATTATTCAATCTTCTATAGACTTTAAAATTTAAGAAATGTTTAATTATCCTGAAAAAATATCAATCAATGTTTAATTAAACCTTTATCAAATTACCACTAATAATAAAAGGATATTGTACAGTATTGTAACTTTTCTTTCTTTGCTTAATAAATGAGTCTTGCCATGTGTTATACCATGGTAATTCATTTATTCTCATTGTAGGTATATTGTGTTTCAATCATCTTCTATCAATACTAATAAAGAGAAAATTTGTGAGTCTATTCCAGGGGTTTCTAAGCGCTCAACAGCTCCCTAGTGTCCATTCGAGAAGTTTATGAGAGTGTAATATCCAATAATAGATCCAAAGAAACTAATAAATCCTTTGTGAGTTGTAATAAAGATGGATTACCATAAAAATGACTTCAGCTTTTGTAAAGAGATCATTCTAAAGTAATCGTTAAAAAATAGGACTTGGAATTATAGGCGTTGGAATTATAGGCGTTGGGAGCCTCTTATTCATTCGATAATATTACCGCTTGAATTAGAAGATACTGTAACCTCCACGGAGTTTGAATTTATTTATACAAACAATAATACACTATTAACACATACAACTATTTACATAAACTGGCATAATATTACAAAGTCATTATTCTTATGTTACGCCAAATTAGTGAGCTTGTCGATTTTTTGCTTAATTCGTGAAATAGGCAGAGCGTTTGCCGAATTTGTGAAATAAGCAATACTCTACCTAGTGCGTAAAATCGGCACTTGCTCAATTCGCGAAATAAGCAAAACTACTTAAAAAAAAAAACTTTGACCAACCTTTAACCTGACCTTCATTCGCTTACTAATATAGGATCAGCTTAAAGGTTGGTCAAAGTTTTTTTAAAGTAGTTTTGCTTATTTCACGAATTGAGCAATTGCCGATTTTATTCACTGCCAAAAATTGTCTATTCCGCGAACTGGACAAGTTCACTAATTCGGCGTAATATACAGGGTGTGTAAAAATTGGCGGAAGCGCTACACGTGGCGATGTTCTTCGTAAAATTCTAAGTCGAAAATCTTAATACGAAAATGTTGTACCATGCTTGCTGTGTCTGCAAGAGGTCCTCAAAGTTTTGACATTTAGTCCTTTAACACGTTAAGCGCCATTTGTATCCATTATGGATACAAATAGTTTTTGCCAAATGGGCCACCTGTATCCATTTGCATACAACAGCCTACATTTAGATTCGGCTGCCTGTATTCTTAAACATACATGTATTACATATAACTATACCAGAAAAGGTTTAAGGATGGCCCGTTGGACCAGAAAACCTTGGTGGTCACGATTTTTTTACCCACATTGATATTAAAAAAAAAAAAAAAGTTTTATTATTTTTACGAGTCTTGAGACTTCAGACTAACGCAAAATTTCATCCATTACACCTGAATGACCTCTGATTGACTGTCTGTCCGTCCCTAGCGCGTCCAATTATATATACGTGAACGTTCGCGAACGTTCCATTCCTAAGAATGCTCTAGACGTGTTTTGAATAGTCTGGTAGATTTCACGCAGTTTAACTTCTAAAACGTTGCAGTGGTCACCATGCATATCGTCATGTTCGCAGGGTTGCATCCCCTGTAGGCGTGCACGTTACAATACTAACTTGATATAGAAAGATCGTGGATTAGTAATACTGTAAAAACAAAATTATTAACGAATAAATTAATAAATTGTTAAATTTGTGACTTTAAATTTACTTGACTTTAAACTGTGTCAGCGATAACACATTATGCATAACTTTTTTTTTGTACGATACTTTTAGGTATACAGGGTGGTGCTTTTTTCAATGCTCACCATTGCTATCTTGGAAACGGTAAGAGATACAAGGTCGGTTAAATGAGAGAAAAGTTGCACATTTTTATGGCAATTGAGAATCTGAAAAGAAATCCTGGATATTTTGATTCGTTTTTGATTTATTACAAAAAAACTGAAAAATGTGATTTTAGAAAAATAGTATTATCTTCCCTACCATTGACGCTATTTCATTTAAACTTGGTAACTTTATGTTTTTGACCGTCTTGGGTTTGATGAAATCAACAGAAATTTTCTAAGCCTTCTAGATTTCAAGTTGCGATAGTCAACTTTTTTATTTCTTATGGCCGCCATATTGGATTTTTACACCATCAGACAGACAAAAAAATTAGCTTTTCAGATTGGTAACCAACATACCTTTTTTCTTTCAAAAAACTTGTTGAATTTTAAAATTTGTATAAATAATCTTTAAAATCGCGAATGTTCTGAAAAACAATTGAAATTATAATATAAATCAAAGTGACACAACATTTTATAGGTCTAATAAAATAACGAAAGGACAATAAATTTAAAACACCAGATAAATAATTATTTAAATTGTTTAAAGTGCGCGCCGTTATGTATGGTATTGGTTAGTCCTCAGATTCATTTCGTCCACTGCCTTTAGGATAGTTTGTCTCGAAATAGAGTCGAAAGCATTTTTGATTTTATGGCAAAGAAGTTCAATATTTTCCGTTGGGGTTGCATAAACAACATCAATGTAAAAGTAATCCATAGGCGTTAAACATGGCGATCGCGGAGGCCAATGAGCAGGACCAAACGTACCAAGTCATGCATTTTGAAAGCGTACATCTAAATTAATATCCTTTTACAATGCGGGCGTTGTGAGGACCAGCTCCTTCATGCTGAAACTACTGATAATTTTGAATTGTTAATAATGGCAATTTGCCTAACATATCTTCTAAATATGTTTCCAACAATCTTAATTTCGTTATCATTAGACCTATAAAATGTTGTGTCACTTTGATTTATATTATAATTTCAATTGTTTTTCAGAGCATTCTCGATTTTATGAATTATTTACACAAATTTTAAAATTTCAACAAGTTTTTTGAAAGAAAAAAGGTATGTTGTTTACCAATCTGAAAAGCTAATTTTTTTGTCTGTCTGATGGTGTAAAAATCCAATATGTCGGCCATAAGAAATAAAAAAGTTGACCATAACAACTTGAAATCTAGAAGGCTTAGAAAATTTCTGTTGACGTCATCAAACCCAGGACGGTCAAAAACATAACGTTACCAAGTTTAAATGAAATAGCGTCAATGGTAGAGAAGATAATAATATTATTCTAAAATCACATTTTTCAGTTTTTTTGTAATAAATCAAAAACGAATCAAAATATCCAGGATTTCTTTTCAGATTCTTAATCGCCATAAAAATGTGCAAGTTTTTTCTAATTTAACCGACCTTGTATCTCTTACCGTTTCCAAGATAGCAATGGTGAGCATCGAAAAAAGCACCACCCTGTATGAGTCACGTAAACATTAATTGTTAATATGTCATTTGACATAGTACAATACGAGCAGTTTTGAAAATTTTACATAATGTTGCATTTAAAACTCTGCGTTATAGACAAATGGTTGATAGTTTTGGAATTTTAGTTTTTATATTAAAGTTTTAATTTCATTTTATTTGAAAATAAAGAAACTTCCCTCTAAGAAACTTATTAATATTATTATCGCACCAACAATACGTTGGAATTATTGAATACCTTTATTGCTTTATTTGTTTCGATTTACAGCTGGCAGCTTTTTAATATTTAAAGTAATTAAACATGTATAAAAAATCTATATATAAAATCTTTACTGAAATTGTGAAAACGTGAATCCTAAGATAAACTTTCATTGTTGCTTATGCATTAAAAAAAGTAATCATGCTAATTTAGGCAAATAAACAATATTGGAAGTGTAGGGCGACTGCAGATAGTATCAAAGGGCGACACATATTAATCTAATGTATTATTTAAACTAAGTACCAATTAGTAAATTATTTATGTGTACTTCTAACAGCTGTTTTATTTTTAATTACTTAATTAAACATTGTCCAGTCATTAGCTGATTATAAGACCTTTGACAAAAAAATTTGCTTTTAAAATTTTACTAATCTTTATTAAATAACTTTAAATTTTACTCGATATTTTACAAGAAAATAAAGCGAATATAAGTCATTGAAATTGTTGTCATTAAAATATTTTTATTAAATTTAATTAATTAATTTAAATATATACAGGGTGATTGATTTGGACCGGGCATTAAAAATATATGAAAAATGAAATAGGGTATTGATTTGAAATTTTGGTTATGACCATAATGGCATATAATCTGTTTAATGAAAATATTTTCAAGATGGCGACACTTCCAGAAATACCGGAAGTTGACGTCTACTTTCTTATTTCAAATACAATGACATATATTTTATTATATTTTGCATTTAGCACGTTATTTTAGAGAGACTTTTGCTATCATTCCCTATACCCAAGTGCAGCAGTTTTTTAGATTTTTGGACTTTTTTGAAAATATTTTGATTTTCATCGTCATGCTTAATATTATCTACCGCCGCCATTTTTGAAGAAAAACGCCTGAATTTAGACTGTATAAAAGAAATCTTGGAGCTCATACTGAAATTTTTGCAATCGATGCATTACTTACAGGGTGTCCAACATTTAATTTTCTTTTAATACAATTTGGGACCACTAAAACTCGTTTTTTTCATATACAATGCCCAATTTTTTTTTTTCATTTCTTAATGCAAAACCAAATTCTGCATTAATCTGTATTAGTGTTTCCTATACCTATCTGCAACAACTTTCGAGTTATTAAAAATGTTTGATAAAGTTTAGAGATGTTGTAACATTTTTAAATAGTAAGCCTTGGAAATGACAACAAATGCCAGTATTAATAACTGTCGACCACTTTTATCGCGTTTGTCTGAAGTATCTATAAAATGGAAAATCAAGAGTATTTAAACACAAATATTTTGAACTTATTTTATATTTATAAAAAATGTCACAAGATTATTAAAATAACTTGCCGTGTGTTCAGTGAGAGGTATCCTCATTTGACTCTAATGACCAGACAGAAATTTCAATGAATAGAATCAAATTTTTTGCAATTTAGAAGAGTGAAATCTGCTAGTATTAGACCTAAGCGTGTGACAAATAATAAAACTAACGAAGTTAACATCCTGGGATATTTTAATGCCCGTCCTCAGCGGTCAATTCGATCGGCAGCGCAAGACTTGGGTTTAACACAGGGGTGGGCAAAAGCCGGCCCGCGGACCGGATGCGACCCTTTCAATTGCTCAATCCGGCTCGCTATGAAATCCTATGATTTATCTCTTTCTGACTCGATTTTGTACGCAAACTATCGAAATACCTACAGACGTAAGATGGTTTAGCGTCGGCAAGACTTAAGAATTTGTTTGATGAAAAAAAGTTTAAGTTTTTTTGTGGATTAAAGAAAAAATTTACGACTTTCTTGAGTTGCAAAATGATGAATGGTTAAATGAATTTTATTTTTCTGTTGACATACTAATTTTTTGAGCGAACAATATTGCACTACAAGGAAAAAAAGCAATACGCTTTTAATATGTATTCAAACGTCAAAGCATTTATGACAAAACTTACTTAATTTGCTGAAAATTTAAATGAGAAGCAGTTAAACGTCTTTCCAACATTGGAATCACGACGAGAAAATCTGAGAAATGATGATTTTGTAAAATATGGAGCAATAATAAAAGAACTACATGCTGAATTTAGAAGATTTGAAGATTTCCAAAAAAATTAAAAAGATTGTCATTAATGAGTAGTACACAATACACCTTTTAATTTTAATGTGCAGAATGCTCCTCTTCAAATTCAGTTACAACTGATTGGTTTGCAATCAGATCATTTGTTAAAGGGAAAATTTCATTCAAGCGAATTATCGGTGTTTTATGCTTCCCTGAATGCAGATAAATTCAACTTATTTTTGGATTATGCCCAAAATATTTTATTTTCGTTAATAAACTATACGAAAAAAATACATCTCTTAACTTTATCAAAAACTCTAAATAACTCGAAAATTGTTGCAGATAGGTATAGGAAACGCTAATACAGATTGATGCAGAATTTGGTTTTGCATTAAGAAATTTAAAAAAATGGGCATTGTATTTGAATTGAAATAAACGAGTTTTACTGGTCTGAAGTTGTATTAAAAGGAAATTAAATGTTGGACACCCTGTAAGTAATGCATCGATTGCAAAAATTTCAGTATGAGCTCCAAGGTTTCTTCTATGCATAGTCTAAATTTGGGCGTTTTCGCTTCAAAAATGGCGGTGGTAGATAATATCAAGCATCACGATGAAACTCAAAAAAATTTCAAAAACATCCAAAAATATAGGGTATGCTATCAAAACTCTCTCTAAAATAACGTGCTAAATGCAAAAATGCAATAAAAAATAGGTCATTGTATTTGAAATAAGAAAGTAGACGTTAACTTCCGGTATTTCTGGAAGTGTCGTCATCTTGAAAATATTTTTATTAAAGAGATCATATGCTATTATGGTCAAAACCAAAATTCAGATCAATACCCTTTTTCATTCTTCATATATTTTTAATGCCCGGTCCCAATCAATCACCCTGTACATGTATATAATTATTAAAAAGTCATTATAATCGCTTCATCGTGCTTAGTAATTAATTATAAAAAGTATTTGTTCTTACTTTATTACAAAAAAAAAACTTCAAAATATATTTTTATGGGCAATAATTAGCCACGCAGAAATAAAAAATAACAATATAAAACGAAGCATTATTAAGCGAAATGACACATTGAAAGCTCAATGTTAAGGAAATGAAAGCAATTTATTTCAGTACACAATTTATAAACGTTTTATGACAACCATGGACACGATTTTAAATTACGTTATCAGCAGTCATAGCAACTGGGTCACAGATACTGAAGTTTCCACGATTTTTGAGTTCAATAAATATTATGTTTTCCAGGTTATCTAGAACAAGGACTCTTAGTAACGGATCCAAGTAAACTAAGGAAACATTACTGGCAAACAAAGAAGTGGAGAACCGATATATTGGCGCTGATACCAACGGACATCGCCTACTGTTGGTGGTCACCGTTTGAAAGCAATATCAAGGTGCCGTGTCCTGTAATAGTGAGACTTAATAGACTTGTTAAATTACCTCGTGTATGGGAGTGGTTCGAAAGGACAGAGACAGACACTAATTATCCCAACGTGTTCCGTATATGTAAAGTGGTTCTTGCGATTCTAGTGTTAATTCATTGGAATGCGTGCCTTTATTTTGCAATTAGTTATGCGATAGGTTTCGGAACGGACAATTGGGTGTACAATATAAATGGACCTAAAAACTCAACTTTAGCTCGTCAATATATTTATAGCTTTTATTGGTCAACACTGACGCTGACCACAATAGGTGAAACCCCAGTGCCTGAAAACGATGCAGAATATTTGTTTGTTGTTGCGGACTTCTTAGCCGGAGTGTTGATTTTTGCAACTATAGTTGGAAATATCGGTTCTATGATATCGAATATGAACTTAGCGAGGGTGGATTTTCAAAATCGCATGGATGGTGTCAAACAGTACATGGCATTCAGGAAAGTTGGAAGAGAATTGGAAGGTCGCGTTATTCGTTGGTTTGCTTATACCTGGGCAGAGAGCGGAGCTTTGGACGAAGAACGAGTTCTCTCAGCCCTTCCTGACAAACTGAAAGCGGAAATTGCCATTCGGGTTCATCTAGATACTCTACGGAAAGTTAGAATATTTCAGGACTGCGAGCCTGGATTATTGGAAGCCCTTGTGTTGAAGTTACGGTTACAGGTAGGTTAAACTGATAAGCTAGATATTGCTCGCTTTTACAATAATAAAGTTCTATATAAACAGTAAACAGCATAATATTGTATTACGCGACCCTCTTTTACAGCTTTATCAATCACTAAACCATCTGTCGCTATTTATTTTTTCAAGTAGTTTATTAAAACTCAAATACGTACATACGTTTTAATTAAACGTTATTAAATTACATTAATAACAAAAATTTCCTCTTAAATTGTTTTACAAAAAAAAAAAAATTGCTTCTAGGCTTAATTTGTTTTAGAGATCAGTGCTATAAATTTGTTTCATTAAAAATTTAATTTTTCATTCCTACTTAAAGAAACACTAACAATTATTTCGCACTATATCTCGCATTAAATTAATAATGGTTTCTTAAGATCTTGTTTAGTTGTAATACCTATGTATATATTCGCATTTTAAAAGTTTACAATTATATCTTATAATTTCCACTGAAAATGTTTAATTACTTATTCAGTGCGTTTAAATAAATTAACGTATAATTAACATGAATGACTAAATTATAAGATAATTTTCTCAGATCATTTTAATAATACGGTATAATAGTAAAAAAGTGTTGCAGTTTTTTTATATTATTGATGATATTTAAAGTAGTAATAACTTTTTTTTAAAAGTAAATTTAATCTTTACTCCAAGATGAAGACAAATGTCAACTAATAGGCAAAATACAAAAATATAATATCTGTTTACACGTATTATTTAATATAGCTTGAGTTATATTTTGAACGCAAGAGTATTTTTCTCCTTAAGTAATATTATGCATGTAGACATATAAAAAAAAGGGGCGCAGATAAAACTGATAATTTAAACAGTTTTCAAAATCTTGCGGTTTTAATTGTGGACCTTAGAAATACTTTTGTATTATGTTAATTTTTTTTTCATATTATAAGTATTTTAAAGACTATAAAAATGTCACTAAAACTATATTCGAAACAAAATTTGGGAACCTAAAGCGGAAGGGTTTACATGTAATGATACTTTGTAATTTTGTAAGTTAAATAAAAAATTATTGCATCTAACGCAAAATTCTGGTTACCATCCAAATTTAGAAAACACGTTTAACGCTTAATGTGGTAATTATGTTTAGTAAAGTTTACTTTTAAGTCTAACAGGTGGCTAGGCTTTTTATATTCTCCAGAATTTCTGGCTCGTGCTAAATATCTAAGTCAGTGTTTATCAAACTTACAATCATCTCGTACCCCCTTTGAGAGTTTAATCTTACTGGTCAACGAAAAGACTAGTTTGGTGTAGTTGTAAATAATAATTTTATCCAGTTAGACTGGTGCATTTATAATACATGTATTTGTATATGCTATTGATTTATTAATATAAAATATAATAATTTAATCAACTAACTTTCTGCAGCTATAAAATGCTCGAGTAAAATAAAAAATTCTGCCGTGTACCCCTTGAAACCCTTTCATGTACCCCAGGGGTACGCGTGTCACGAAATTATTTGTTAAGTTAAAAATTCGCTTGAGGTATTCACAATAAAGGTAAAAATATTAGATTAAGCGTTTATGAAAAGTATGTAGCGGAATATAAAGACGACTGGATTAATTGTAATATGATCGTAAATAAATTCAAAATTCAAAACTGATAATTATGTATGTTATTTTTGTATGCAGTTTCAAAATTGTTAATTAATGTACCTGGTTGTTACGTAACTTTGTTAATATTTGAGCAGTAATGATCATGATCGATAACCACCATTAAAATTTACAACAACCTCATCAAGATATTTTATGGTGTTTGGTTGTTTGGTCATAATTTGTTCGACGGCGGAAAACCAACACCAACAAATCGATAACAGCATGTAGGTACTAATTTATTATTCCCTTCATCCATAGTTCGTTCAAGATCAAAACATTCTCGTTACATAGAATATTTTTAATTATGTTTCAAATAACAGCACAATTTATATAAATACAATGGAAAATTTATGACTTTAGAAAGCTGTGTTTTTCTTAATTATATTTTACTCAAATTACGCGCGCATAAAAATAAACTGCGTTCTTTACCGAAAACTTCACGGCTTTAATTTCTTATGATCCATAAAAGGTAAGAAGATGATTCAACAACCATACCAAATTGTAGCTTGGGGGATACCTAATAGTTACTAGTACGATTATAGTTGCGGCAATTCTCCCAATATTTGCATATTCTAATTCTACTTTAAAACTTCAAATAACAACTAACCTTTCGTAATACATCATTGAAAAGTCTGAGAAACGCCTTAAATCAGTGACGGAGGTATGTTTTCTGCTAAAAAAAAATTGAAGCACAAGACCACGTGAAAGCAGAAATATTATTCTCAATGGCAAAAAAGTTAAATCACATGTTTAAGTTAAATTAAGCGATTGGAAGTAGGTTGAGGAAGTTATTGCAACAATAACCGTTGTTTTAGGTGATTCACAAGTTACAATTTGTTATGGTTGTAGCATAGCTTTATTTTTTCCTTGTGGAAATATCTACCAGTTTAGAGACTTTTGTCTCTTCATCTTTTAATTTTGAAAATCTGAATCTAAAGCAAATCAAATCATCCACTGTTTTGAGACCGGTAGGCTTACATTTTATTTAAAACAAAAATTTCATGGAAACAGAAAAAGTGATTTTTTATTTAACTCATTTATATTCTTCTTATTTATGCCGTGTCATCGTTAACGTTAGCAATTTATGTGGTCCTTATTATTTTATTTACCGCAGTTCTGAATAGTCCATATTACATAAATGAATTCATTAAATAATTTAAACATTTGTAACGAATCATGTTTAAGTAATAACTAACAAACAAAAATTAACTTATATTTTTTAATAAAAGCAATGAAATTAATGAGTCAATAGTTTAAAAGTTGTTTTTTTTTTGTTTAATTAGGTATTTTCTCCCGGGGACTATATATGCAGAAAAGGAGATGTGGGAAAGGAAATGTACATAGTTAAGCGCGGTCGACTGCAAGTTGTAGCTGATGATGGAAAAACGGTGCTGGCTACTCTAGGAGCTGGTTCAGTCTTTGGGGAAGTAAGTGTCCTGGACATTGCAGGAAACCGCACCGGAAACCGCAGAACAGCCAATGTGCGATCCCTAGGCTACTCTGATCTATTCTGCTTAGCAAAAGACGACTTATGGGTGGCACTTGCTGACTACCCTGAGGTACGTTTGTCTCGTAGTCTTTAATAATAATGCAATAATTGCAAACACCTAACACCTTCCGTCATATAAAAAATTATTGGGTTCATTTTCATAAAAGTTCGGTTCCAATTCGACCGGCTTGGGTAAGGATATCGCCTGGCCTCCGAAGATAATGACTCCTTTAATTAAAATGGGACTAACAAGAATTTAAATTAGATAAATCAAGTGCTGATCATTCGGATATTTGCGCGTTTCAATAAATTTAATTAAGTTAAATAAAATATGAAACGCATTAATTCACGGGTAAGAATTTATTTATTAGTACATTCAACTTTTTTAAGTTTTAATTTAAAATTAATATTTACGGTGTCTCCAGTTCGGGGCTCAGTATGGGGTATCGCTTATCAAAAGGACTGCGAAGGCGGTTAAATTGGCGCAAAGTTGCGTAATTTATTGCTAAATTCAAATCTGAAATGAAATTTGACTTCGTTTTTTGGAAATAAAATTTTAGAAAATAATATGTTGTCTATAACACAACTTCGTTTATCTTGAGATTTTTCTAAAAACTAGAAACATGTTACTTTTTTGCTAACATTTTGTGAAACAATAAATAATTCTGACACTCATTTTTCTTAAAACAGAATAAATAAAATAAGTAAAGTGTGTATTTAAGAAGGAAAAAAAAAATTGACTCGTCAAATCTGATATATTTTATCGTAGGAAAACATTTCAATGCCATTTCATAGAACATTTCTTGCGATTTACAAAAATAAAGGTTTATAGAAGTTTTCTTTTAAAATAACGGGGTATAACAATGTATAAAAAATAAAACGCAGAAAAAAGTGTAGCTTACAACTTTATACCTGACCATTTTTATTTCAGATTTGAATTCAAGCCTAAATTTCGCAAATTTGTTCGAGTTTAACCGATTTAAGCTAAATTATAATGTCGAGCCACAAATTGAAACTCTGTATGTACTGATACCGTTGACCGCGTATGTGCAAAACTAAATATTTTTTTTGCACACGAAAAATCTTTGTTTATCATATTACGTGCTATGTATAGATTTTGCTTCAAATTTAACAATCAGTAGTTCATGTTTATTAAGGGACTTGACATCTGGTTGAATAAGATGGTAATTTAAATGTAAGAGATTGTTGGTTACCTTTAATTTTCTAATACGTTTAAACTGACAGGTAGAAGATGTTTTGTTGTTTAATGGTCATGTGTACATCTGAATACTCCAAGTCAACTTTGTGTCAAGATTACCCCAAATATTTTACAACCCAGCTTTGAGTAGTGAGGCATAAAACGGTTTGTGTTGAATTCTAAGAGCGATGATCTAGGTCTGACATTAACCACCCCTTGCTATAATATTAAAAGTTTATAACTCATTCGAAACTCTTTAGTATAAGTTTGAAATGTAAATATAAAGATGTTAATAAACATAACGGAAGTTATTGTTCTTGTCGTCAATTAGTAGTACGTCATGAATAAATTTTTGCATATAAAGTTGATACTGGAGTCTTGAATGTCACCAACTGCAATAATTTTAGCGTAAAAATATTTCGAATTGTGTCGGGTATTAAGGGCCAAGTTGAATTTAAGGAGAATTAAAAAAAAAACTAGCAGTTCATAAAAATCAAAATCCGCTCCTTCATGTAGTATTATTTAATTCGTCACCTGTTCAGTTTTCAAAATCAAGTTATTGGAATGGAAACTATTTTAGTTCACATATTTCTTAAAATAGTGGACGTTGTGAAAATATGAAGTAAATTCAAGATGATTTACGAATTATGGTTAATTACGATTTTAACAATTCTTTAAACGCTTATAAGGGCAACAAAACTTTTAATTTACATTTTAGTAAACAAGCGACTTCCTTGGTTACAATTCACCGCTGGTGTAAAAAAATTATATGCAAAGAAGTTATGTTCAGCGTCAAAAAGGTACAAGACACACTGCTATGGCTTTAATTGAAAAACAATTGTTGCTGTTAAAAAGATAATCAAAGATGACAGACAATACACCCTCCTATGAGGTAGATAATAGATGATTTACTTGAGGTTGGATCCTCAGCTCGTAAAACAATCCTTCACGATCGCCTGCCTCATAGGTTGGTTCTCTGGGCTCCAAAAAGTAGAGCGGGTAAAAATTTTCCATGAAACTGTGTTTTCTCAATAAAGGGCCGGCAAAATTTTGTTTTTCAAATTTATGACAGGCGGCGAAACTTACATTTTCTTCTTTGATGTTTCTATTGGCCAAAAAAGTCTTACTTATATGAAAACTCTGATAATGACCAAACAGCCGTGAGCATTTTGAAAGAAGGCTGTTTTCAAGGAGAGAAAAGTAATAATATTGAAGTTTAATTTTGCTAAAGGAGATTACTTTTATTCAAAATAAAATCTTAGAAAATTTCTTTTATTCACAATAAATTCAGCTTGACCCTCGTAAATGACATTTTATCCCGTTATGACAAAGGCGCGATTGCACAAAGCAACACTGGTGTTATAATACAAGCTAATCCCTAAAAGCAGGGCTGCGGAGTCGCTAAAAAAAAAGTCGACTCCGACTCCGACTCCTGATAATTTTAGTAGTTCGACTCCGACTCCGACAAAATTAAATACTAAGACATTTTATGGTGTGTAATATAAAAAAAAAAAATATATATAAAAAAAATATTTAAAATTTGAGTTTAAATTTTGCGGCAAAGGATCACCTCGCAATTTTTTGTTGAACTCGGAGTCGGAGTCGGAGTCGGTACATTTTTTCCGACTCCGACTCCACTGACCAGAAATTCCTCCTAAACTTCGACTCCGACTCCACAGCCCTGCCTAAAAGTACGCAATATCAGCGCCAACCATACTGCAATTTTAACTAGTTTTAGCGTTAACGTGGTTTAATCCCGGAGTTAATCTCCGATTCAACTTTTATGTAATTGGGCCTTAAAAAAGCGGTTTAGTAAAGTTGGGCAGAATTACAAAACATGACGCTAAAATATTACAAATTTCTTAAACACAAATATCATTAACTATGACATATAGAAAAAAGTTGTAAAAAGGTATAAATGTATTTAAAAAAAAAAACGGTGTAATAGTTTTATATGCATTTTAATTAGGCACATAGAATACGATAGCAAGTAATTTTTTCTGACTGAAAATCATCATTTTAAATATATTTGATTATACTAACATACAAATGAAATGAGCTTGATATGTAAGTTAGTAAATAGATTTAAACATTCCGTTTTTATAACCTTGTTTTTTTTTTACAATTAAAAGTTAACTATTTTTTTAGTCAAAAACTACTAAAACGTATCATAACGACCTTTACATCAGTGGAAACAGAAAAAAATAATGTTGGTTTTTACCTCGGTGTCTGCCTTGTTTAAATCTGGATAATTTTTTAAACACCGCTAAATTTCTTTTGTAATTCTGCCCAAATTCGTCAATTTAACTCAATCTGTAACTGTTGTCGTAGCTCGTAGCCCATATAACGCTGTACAGTATTTTTACCCGCATAGTAGTTAAAATTAATTATTATGTGTTTCACATATCATGATTATTTACTTAATTGAGGGAATCACACTCAGTGATTTGTGAGAAAAAATGTTTCAATTTCATTAATATTTCCTTTAGTAACACATGATTTTTGCTAATGAACACAATTAGTTATTTAAATTTACAATTTGTCTTAGGCAAGAGCTACTTTAACAGAACGGGGTTGTCAACTGCTTCGAAAGGATGGATTGCTCGACGAAGAAGTATTTCGTGGAACTCGAGAAGCTCAAGATTCCATGACGGAAACCGTTAAGAGACTGGAAACCGCCGTTGAAACATTGCAAACTAGGCTTGCAAGACTTTTAGCGGAATTTACAGCTAGTCAAGCCAAACTGAAACAACGTCTAACACGAGTTGAACTAAGGTAATTTATCAGTTGTGGTAACAAGCCAATTACGTTGCGCTATCAATAATAGTCAAATATGCCCATTGTACGTAAAATACAATTCGTTTTTCTTTTACCAAAGATCTGCAGTTTTCGCTTTGTATTCAGTTTTCACGTCAGGAGTTCATGCAAACTGAAATATGTGATTTAGATAAAGATATTTTATATTTAAAAGAGTTTCATTAAAAAATTTTATAACTGCTTAAGCCATACCTAGTAATAAAAGGCGTTTTAACGCGAAAGATTTAATAGCTATGATATGCTTTTTATCATCACATTATTTTTTTGCGTTTCGAAAAAAATCGATTATATGCGTCTATACAGAATTTTTTTTGTGATGCCAAACACTGAAATAACTTATTGTTTATAGCTTATAAGCTTGTCAGCTTTCTTCTTAGCGTTTAAATCAGGGTGGATAAAAATCATGATTTTGTTTTTAAACTCAAAAAATCGATTTATTTGATTTAAATCAGATTTTTTTGATTTAAATCAAATGTAGTACCATATTATCGAATTTAGTGACATATTCACATGCTATTTCTGTTTTGTGCTAATATATTTAATAACCAACATATTTAATTCATTGCTGAATTTTTGTCAAAATTAAATATGATTAATAATATTGAAAAAATCAGTGCTAAATGGTGACGTTTAATTAATTATATACAGGGTGAGTCATTAGTGCGGGATCGGTCGATTGTGGCTAAACGGTTTGAGATATGAAGTTGAATCAAATGCTATTTTATACAGTTTTTTCTAAACAACACAATAAAAATATTTTCAAATATACAGGGTGAGTCACCTTTCTGGAACTAATAGCAACTTTTATATTTCAAATACAACACCCAATTTTTTATTTAATGTTTTTGACCGCCTTAATTTTAGCTCTGCATCAATATAAAATACTACAGGTTTTTATACGGCGTTGTAAAAAAAAAAAAATTCTAAATTATTCAAGGTCTTAATTAAGTCTTTATTTAAAACATTCTTCTGAAGTTATTTTGAAGTACAGAGTTTTAATTTGGTATGGACATGCAGAAAAAAAATCTCTGTTCGCTCGATATGAAAAAATTTGAATCACACATACAGGAGTGTTTATAAATAGGTGGCAAATACCATGATTTTCAAAAGCTCGTAACTCGATTTTTTCAAATCCGAACCCCTGTATTTTTTTATGTCATCGAATTCGTCTTTAAAAGAGCTTCATATTTTGTTAAGTATGTCCTATACCCAAAACTCATACTTTTCGAGATATTCGACATTTTTCTTCAAATCGTTATTGAAGCAATAGAGTGCTGTGGAAATTAAAAAAACTGACTGTTCACTTCGCTAACGTCAAAAACTTGTCATTTATTTTTTGAATTATTGCATTTCCACAATGAATATTACTTTACAAGAGCAAATTAATATGGTTTATTCACCATTTCGTGTATTTAATTACTAATAGTAATACAATTTTGTTTTATAATAAATATTATATTGTATCTACTCATATAATCTGTGATTTAAATTGATAATTTTTAAAAAAAAATCACTTGATTTAAATCATGATTTAAATCTTGATTTAAATCAATTGATTTAAATCTGCTCAACCCTGGTTTAAATGACTAATATAAAAACCTCACATGTAAAATTGCTTTTTGCAATTTTTAATATACTTGTCAGTGGTGCAGTTGAATTTTATTTCTCTTAATTACTTACACTTTGAGTCCTACACCTAATAGTAGGAGTTATGACTAAATAAAATAAATTTACACTTTGGTTAGCGAATTAAAATGTTTTTACAAGAAACCCAAAACAAACTTAACACGTAGACTGTCCGATGAGCCAAATATGGCTCATGACGCTTTAAATTTCACCACACTTATGGCTCATGTCAAACGTCAAATGTGAACGTGAATATCAACATAAACGTGCCTTTAAAGGTTCTGAGATGGTTGTACGACGTAAAAAGATGGCTATCTAAAGCTTATTGAGCCAATATTTTGTATCACATATGCCTCTTGAAAGTCCTATGTACGTAATTCCAAAAACGGTTGAACATGTTGGTTAATTATGGTGGACACATTAGCATGTGACGCCGGATTTAAAAAAAAAATGCTTGGACAGTTAACGTGTTAAGCATCATCTCCTCCAACAGCTTAAAACACTTTAAAAAAATATGTATATTTTGTAAACAAATAAGATGTACCTACCTAAGTAAATGGTGTAGTTTTTTTTTTTTTTTTTTACAAAAATAACAACTATATCCAATTAACTTTTCCATAGCTTTGTTAACAATCAACATTTCCGTAAAATTTCGCTGACTTTTTTGTAATTTTTAACATAGGGTCACATGTTAAAAAGTGTATTTAATACAGCACAGCATATCCACATTTTTGTTGTAATCTTATTTCTATTACGTGTTCTTAATTAATAAATCAAACCTTAAGCGTTCATTACAAGACATTTAATCCTCGATCTCTTTTTTCGAGAAAAAGTTAATGGTGAAAACTAAAATTGGTTATCGTCTTTTGTTTTCGAGTTATCGCCGATAACTCGATTTTTCGACTTTTCGTTTTATGACTGTACCTATCTCGCTTGTTTATGAAAATAAACAAAAATAATTTTAACGTTCTACAGGCACTTTTTTGATAGGAATGCAGTGGCGTAGTCAATTTTTCAAAAAAAAAAACGAAATTCGAGTTGTGACATAAAGTTGTATTTTTTTAAATGGAACTCATAGTTCGCTATGACTTATTTAAATTCCTTATTTTTTTGTCATTCCAAATATATAAGGGTTGATGTATTTATTTTCTATAATATGCAAGTTACGGAGGTTTTTTAGTTTTTTTTTTTAAACGAAATTATAATAGGCTGTGAAAACAAAAACAAAACAATGTGTTAAACCTTTTAAAACTCATTTGGTACAATTTACGAAGGTTTTGTAATTTATTGTTGTGATAATCATTATAAATATTTAAAAATAAGGAAACAAAGATAAAGTCGGAATCTGCAGTAATTGTAGTTAGTTTATCTTATGTTCAAATATTTGTAATATTTATCACAACAAATTACAAAACCTTCGTAACTCGTACCAAATGAGTTTTAAAAGGTTTTACACCTTGTTTTGTTTTTTTTTTTGCACAGCCTACTATAAATTTGTTTTGAAAAAAAAACTAAAAAGCTGCGTAACTTGCGTATTATTGAAAATAAATACATCAACCCTTATAAATATTTGGAATGACAAAAAAATAATGAATTTAAATAAGTTATAGCCAACTATCGATTCTATTTAAAAAAATACAACTATGTCACAACTCAGATTTCGTTTTTTTTTTTGAAAAATTGACTACGCCACTGCATTCCTATCAAAAAAGTGCCTGTAGAACGTTAAAATTATTTTTGTTTATTTTCATAAACAAGCGAGATAGGTACAGTCATAAAACGAAAAGTCGAAAAATCGAGTTATCGGCGATAACTCGAAAACAAAAGACGATAACCAATTTTAGTTTTCACCATTAACTTTTTCTCGAAAATAGAGATCGAGGATGCGCGGTCCGTTTTTTGATACCTCTTATAGTTATCGAGATTCTCTATGAAAACCTCGAAATTTGCCCACCCTGTACACTCTGTATACAGTGTGCTCAGAATTCGAGGCTCACCATGGGTAACTTTTAAACCGTAATAGATACAAGGTCGGTCAAATGGGACAAAAGTTACCTACTTCATAGAGCAATACAGCGATGCTTTTGTTTTTGAAAAAAAAAAATCCAAGGCTAATTTGATATTGACGAAAAACCAAAAATGTGGCATTTTTTTACATGAATTTATCTCAGTTGCTATGAGATATAACAAAAAAAGTTTTTTACAAAAGTGGTAGATATTTTTGATCGCTATAAAATGGCGGCAATTAATATTTTTAATATTGCATACTTTACGAGATACAGCATAAACTTGCATTTTTTTAAATGCAAACCATAGTTGATTAGTGTCATTCGAGAGCTTATTTTTTTCTCTTTTTAATGATGTACCATATGATACATTTATTTTGAAATTTGACGGCTCTAACATTAAAAAACGATTTTGATGAAAAAAATTAAGCAAGCCATGAATTAATAACGTCGGGTTTCACCTATTAGCTGATAAGAAACAAAAAAACGCCTAAACAAAGCGAAAAATCAAGGTATCAATGAATTATTTAATTTACAACACAACAACACCACTTAAATTATACTCCTATTCCTATCATACAATCAATAAAATAATTTTTATGTCATAAATCTGATATGCAATTTTAAATGTCTAAATAAACATTTACAAAAAAATATTATAAACCTTGATTATTTTCACAAAAAAATAAGTTTGAAGGGTTTATCTCTTTCAACACTAATTGATTTTCTACAGTAATTTCTTAATAGCGTCTTTGATTTTTCTTATACTATGTGCAATCTTACATAAGATAGTTGTTTATGTATAAATAACACCTTTTCCATTTGGAAAGACTATTTTAAAAATGTAAAAAAGCTAATGATAAACTATTAATATGATGGCTAAACAACAAAATATTCATTATATTAACAATAAAATTCTAAATCTGAATGGTCTTATTCAGTGAAATGGTTTCAGTTTCAACAGTTGTAGTAGCAAGTAGGTATTTCTATTTCCTGGATCCCTTTGTTTTGTTTATAATTTTTACGTGGTTTTTATACGAACCAAACTCTCTGAGATTTTTTCCAGTTTAGAAAATACAGTTCTGTGAGGTTGTCGCCTCTCTGGATACAAATTCATGTAATCAGCACATGCTCGTTTTGAATTCCTTGAACTTTTAATATACACAGAAAACATCTGTTTTTTTCACAACCGGAGGAAGCCATATTATCGTATTATTTACAATAACAATTAAAAACTGACAATACCTGAATTGGATCTAACAAACATTTGGTTTCACAGCCTACGTAATTGATTTATTATCTTTGGTTTTGCTATCAAAAATTACAAATTAGTATTTAATATTGGATTTTTGGCTTTGTTTAGGCGTTCTTCTGTTTCTTATCAGCTAATAGGTGAAACCCGACGTTATTAATTCATGGCTTGCTTAATTTTTTTCAACAAAATCGTTTTTTAATGTTAGAGCCGTCAAATTTCAAAATAAATGTTTCATATGGCACATCATTAAAAAGAGAAAAAAAGAAGCTCTCGAATGATACTAAAATCAACTATGGTTTGCATTTAAAAAAATGCAAGTTTATGCTGTATCTCGTAAAGTATGCAATATTAAAAAAATTAATTGCCGCCATTTTATAGCGATCAAAAATATCTACCACTTTTGTGAAAAACTTTTTTGCTTTATCTCATAGTTACTGAGATAAATTCATGTAGAAAAATGCCACATTTTTGGTTTTTCGTCAATATCAAATTAGCCTTGAATATTTTTTTTCAAAAACAAAAGCATCGCTGTATTGCTCTATGAAGTAGGTAACTTTTGTCCCATTTGACCGACCTTGTATCTATTACGGTTTAAAAGTTACCCATGGTGAGCCTCGAATTCTGGACACACTGTATATACCGCTGCCAACGTTTCTTCCATTGTTCGAAACATATCTGGAATTCTTTCAGAATACTGCTCAGTTCCGCTATCGAATTTTTCTTGATCAAGTCAATCGACTCAAAGCGCCATTTTTAATTTTGAGTTTGATTAAGCGAGTAGGCAGACTATAGAACGATTTTTTTTTGTGGTTCGCCAAAAACTGACGGATTAGCATAAAGCATACATCGGTTTTTCCTCCAACTATCAGGCCTTTTTTCGGATAGCTACAGGAAGACGTTATAGTACTTCAAGATATTATTTCTTGTTCACTATTTTGCCTTGTAGAAGAAATTCGTAGTGAACAACGCCCTAAAAACCAAAACAAAAATTGTCAATATCATTTTAACGTTTGACCGCTCTTGTCTTGCTTTTTTCTTTCTTGGCGACCCTTTTGATACTCACTGTTACGATTGAGCGCTTGTTTTAACGTAATAATCAAAAACCCAAGCCTTATCTTTCATGTTTTTTAAAATATTTACATCTTCGTTAGCTAGATTCAAGAACTACCCAAATTCGTTTTTGTTCCTCAGCCAAAAGGCGAAGCACAAATTGGTTACAATGCGACTTATGACTAAATTTTGCGTAAGAATCTCATGACACAGTTTTGGCAATGTGTACTGCTTTAGCTACCTAACAAACAGTTAAACGACGCGACGGTTAGAACAAACTACTTCACATTGTACCTAAGTGATAAAAACGTTGCCGCGTGGTTGCCGCTGCTGCAGAATTTACTTTGAAATGACGTTTAGTTGTTTAATAATTGCCAACATCATTTTTAACGAAATCAAGGAAATGTTTACAAAATAAGCCATATCTAGATTATTTTTTACAACAAATATATAAAGATTTTTGAAAACCTAAAAAGATTCTCTTTCATATAAAGTCGACCAACTAGGGTTTTTATTTAAAAAAAATATAAATTTACTTCACATATTGAAAGTCAATGTCGCTAAAATAACTTTTAATTTTGTTTTTAAACTTAGCATAAAAATATTTATAAAAACCTTCATGACATTATGTTCTATTTTAATAAATAAAGATAAGAAGTTACATTTAATTTTTTAAAATGATGAATTCATTTCTCGTCTGTAGTGAAAAAATGAAAAGCGATATAAAAAAATCTGGTTACATAGGCGTTCTTTCCTCAGAAAATAGCCCAAGAGACCAATTTTAGATTTTCGCTAGCTATTACGGTTACCGAGATACCCTTTAAAACATTCGAATTTGGTCCACTCTGTATACATAAACATACTCAGTAAGTTGTATGACATGAATATTCAATATGTTTAAAATATGCAATGTTATGTCAGCAGGGAAAACAGCGTGGAAGAGAAAAACGTGTTTTAATTATTAACCTTTGAATGGAGAATGAAGATAGCTGTATAAGTATTAATAGGTAAAAATGGTTAATCAATATTTTTATACATTTTCAACACCAATAGCACCAGTACAGCAACCAAGACAATAATATAAAAAAGTGGTGTGATTTTCACAAAAATTAATAGATTTTATTTTAAGATTTGTTTGTTACCGAGTCAACTTGGTTTTACTTTGACTACATCCTGTTTTTGGAACACAAATACTTAAAAAAAAATTATTTTACGTTTCTGTGTTTCAACAATTTTTTCAATAATTTAGACAAATAAATTATTGGTATATGCTTTTGCACTTTCATTAATTTGTAATACCTATATACAGGATGCATTACCATTTTACGACTGAGTCGTTTGAAAAAGACCAAGACAGTATGGTCGAAACGTCACGTAATCAAACACGACGCGTTTTCAAACCTTGAAACGAAGATTGTAACATGAGCAACGGCCGCGAAAGCTTGAACAACAATATGCATTACCATTGATTATTTATTAATTTTGTGAAAATCATGTCCAATGGTATACGTATATGAAATGACTAGATTTGCATACAGCACTATGCACATTATAGGTTTTTATTAATTTTTTAGTCGTTTAAATTTTTATCACAAACTTGTTTTGTTTCAATGATTTCAAGATGCTCGAAATTTTTCTAGGTGTTATTAAGAATATTTATTTTGAAATATTGATACTTTTAAATTATCAAATATTGTAACCAATACCATAAAAAATCAACTGGAGGTGAATTAAAATCACCTCAAAGATGATCAATCTTGACCATCGCAACATATTTTTATTTGATTTATTTGGAATTTAGAGTATGGTATCAATAAAGTGTTACAAATAAATAATCAAATAACCGTTGGTATTTTAGTAAGATTAATTTTGTGTGATAAAATCTGTATCGAATATTTTACTAGACAAAACACTATCCCTGTGCTTATAACTTGCGTAGTAATTGTGTTGTGATTACTTTTCAACAAAAGGACCATTATTTTGTGATTAACTATTTCAAAATAGACCTTCAGCTGAAATTGCATCTGCTTGTGTATTTCCAAGGCGTTGCATACGGAGGACAACTGTGAAAGCAGAGATAGTGGGCAGTGGGCACTGGGCACTGAACATTTTAAAGACTAAAATTTTCTGTTAATAGGTTAATACATAACCGTTTACTTTTATGTTTTCATTTTTACCAAATATTTTTTACAGTACATTTAGGTATATTGCAACTAATAAGGTTTGATCGTGTTTTTTTTTGTCAAATATCTACACAGATTAGTAAGATTTTTTGAAAAATAATAAATAGTTTTTAAACTAGTTTTTCTCAGTGTATGTTTATTTTTCTGTTGCACTGTCGGATTAAGCAGAATAAATAAATAATAAATAATTTTAAAAAAAAAACTAACTTTCGCCAGTTTGATAGATTCATGTATTAAAACATTTTAACGTTATTTGATAGAAAATTTCCTGCGATTTACAAAAATAAAAAATGTATTGGTTTTTTTCTTAAAATAACCAAATTATAGGAATGCGACAAACATCACCCGATATTGGCGATTAACATACTGCCGTTAAAAAAGCAATTAAAAATCTAACCCTCGACAGTATTTTTATGAGCTAGAAAGCGTGGCCACATAAAAATGCATCAAAAAGAGCAAAGGCGTTGGTAAATTTTCGAATATTCAGCGTATAAATAAATCTATTCCGTTTTGATGCAAAATTTTGGGTTGCCAAATTAAGCAGTAACTGCACAGATGTTACTTAAACTTTTGGCAAGTGTTTCATCAACAACCATCAGAATTGTATTCAAATTCTTGCTGAAAGTTGTTTTAAGCTATGAAATCCGTAGAATTTTATACCAATAAATAACACTACACATAATTCATTATATTAAATTTAATTATTCGTGTGTTCAGGGTGTACCACGTAATTCGGGCCACTACCAGGGGCATCGCTTGCACTAAGGCACCTTGAAAGCACCTGGGGGGTGGCAAAATTAAAATCCACCATTGAGAAACAGAAAACTAAAAAAGTGGTGCGATTATTTTTAACCCTTTTCTTAAATTATAAAAAGTTCGAAAATGTGTTGAAATTATTCTTAAATACATTTTTTTAAATATCTTTAGCTCTTTGGTCGCATTCTTTATAAAACCCTTGACGTTCTTGATTCGTTGTGGTTTTGGCAATTTCAAACGAGGACATTGTTTACAAAATTATTAAAAAATTTCATTTACTGCCCAATTGCAACTTTATGTATATGCATCGGATATGCATCGGATATGGCCTTATCAGTGGGGGGAAGCAAGAGGGGCGGGCATATGCCCTGGGCCTCACAGTTTTAGGGGTCTCTATTTTGAACTTGATTTGTTAGAAAAAAATACACATTATTTATGTATGTACCTACTTGAAATAACAGTTTTATAACATATGTGATGGAACGACCATTAACGTTTTATATTTTCCCTTATAATTTTTAATGTTGAAGGGCCTCAAAAACATTATTGATGAAAGGCTCTTGCATCGGATTTGTCAATACATGATTCCAACGACAAAACGAAACGCGAATGACACTAACGAGATACCGAATAACTGGGGCTAATCAACACAATGTATTTCTGAACAACATAACTTTCTTAAGTACGTCATCCAGAATGCAAAGAATGGATTTTAGGAACACTTTCAGCAGCTTTATGGACGTTGCCAAAAATAGGTAGTTTTCAAAACTACCGTCATGAAAGAAATTTACTGTAAATAGTGCTACTGTTACTGATTTGGATAAAATAAACGAATTCCGAAAACTTTTGCTACCATTTGTATTAACTACGACTTAAATTTTGAAAGATTTTATTAGTGCATTATAGATTTATTGGCATAAATGTGTAATAAATAATGTAGATTTGGCACATTCCAATTAGTATACACGCTACGGTTCAAGTTATTAATCCGGTTAGTAAGTATTAATAATAACCGGTCAATGTGATTAATTTGGGTGTTTTCTTAAAAAAAAAAAAAAACTTAAACCGATTTTTAACCTAATCGTCATTTGTTTGCTCAGGAATAGAGGGTCAGGTTGAAGATCGTTTTTTTTTTTTTTTTTTTTTTTTTTAAGAAAACAAACTGTAATTCTGATCCTAGCACTCATATTTATCACATTGACCGGTTAGTATTAATAGATTAATACTAATGGGATTTATCACATAAACGTAACATACCTACATACTTGAGTTACATACGATATCACGGTGTGTTAATTTGTGCAAATTTTTATTACTATTCTTTGAATCGTTTTTATTTCAAATATAACTGTTCACATTTAGTTTTGCTCTTGTCCAATTAAATGCTTAGAAATTGGATTTTTTCGTTTTTTTTGTTACATTATTTATGTATTTATTTATATGTTACAGGCCTAATTTGGAAATAGAAGTAACTCCAGACACCTTATCAGTTCCTTCAGGACGAAGACGATTACGCTCTTTTGAATCTAGAAGAAAATCTGTATCAGCTGCAAATACACGACATAAAACAATGTAGCGCTATAATATTCTAATATTTATAATAATTAATAGTTAACTGACCAATTTTTGTATAATTTCACAATATTTATAGATATGTGTCTAATGTGAGAGCCAAAATAACTAGTTTATTGTCATTATTCAACTAATACTTTTGTATAAATATTACATAAAAACGCGTTAGTCAAATGTAATAAATTACACCACGTTAGGTTTTTATACTAAGCTTTAAGTTACACAGGTTTTCGTAAAAATTGATAATGGACATAATCGGCTGGTTCGAATTATTGTATGATGATCATTCGGATGATTTCGATAATTAAATTATTCATATGAAACACACAAAGCTAACCATTAGTTGGTACACTGCTACACTACTAGTTTACTGCACAGGTTTTGTGAAGATAATACGGTGGCGATAATCTATACAACACAGGCATAGAAAAACACTTACAAGTTAAAAAATAAAAATTTTTAGGTTGGAGGAAAAATCAAATTCTAATTAAATATCCTTGAAATTTAAAGTAACTACTGCAATTAATTAGAATTTTTATATTAGGATTTAATTAATGCTATGTTCCTTCCATAGGTAACCGGTACCTGTCAACAATTTCAGGACTAAGTATTCAGAAAAATGATTTTTAGAGTTGTGTCACTGTTGTTCTTTCGAGCTTTGTGTTTTATATAAGATTAAAACGTTGTTTGTATTTTAATTTTTCAGCCAAACTTTGCTGAACCACACCACAGCTTATAAGCTGTGACTACACTATGTGTATATGTTTTATCTTTATACTGCGCGTTCCTAATTTACAAATCAGCTAGCTGAAAATATATTTCTGTTTTAAATAAGAATGTCAATGATAGTTGCGAGAAAATCAAATGTAATTAGAACTTTTAACAAGACGCATAAATTTTTTTGTTGTGGTTACAGAACGTGGTTTTTATAAAATTATCTCTGCAAACATCAACCTCATACAACCAAAAACGAATTACATACTTCAAACTGTAGAACTGAATTTTATATATTTATTGTAGTTTGTACAGGGTGGGGCATGGGAACGAAGTGTTTTTGAAATAAGCTTAAAATCATTATTTTTTGCTTCAAAAAAAAAATTTATTGGTAGAATAATATTTGTGAGAACATAGCATTTCATAATCATGAACAGAAAATTACAAACATCTGACATGTGATGTCCGTTTTTGTTGACGCATTATTAAAGGCGTTCACAAAAATTGGCCGCCACTTTTTCCAGCAGGTCTCCGTAGTTTTGGCCGACTTGTTGACGGATCGCTTCCTTTAATTCATGTAATTTACGGGGCTTAACCTCGTAGACACGAGACTTGAGGAACCCATACAGAAAAAAATCGCATATGTATAGGTCAGGGAACCGAGGGGGCCATTAAACGTCGCCAAATCTTGAAATCAGACGGTTAGGAAACAGGGGGCGAAGAACTTTCATTAGAGCTCTAGCAGTATGTGCCGTGGTTCCATCTTGCTGAAACCACAAAAGTTGATGATCAATCCCTCTGATGTGAAATGCAGCTGAATGTCTTCGAACAGAGCTTCGCAGTACCGCTTGTCTGACCCTTTTAACGTTCTCTGTACTTTGGGGGCCCGGCGGATTCTTTTCCATTATTGAGCCTCTTGTTCGAAGATTGTTTACCCAACGTAAAATTGTGTCATGTGTGGGAATAAAGTCATTTCTATGAATATTGAATCTGCGGCGAAACTGGCGCGGTCACAGACTAACACTTCTAACAAAAGAATCATATGCGAACATGCGGTGCTCTGGCGTCCACGGCTCCATGTTATTTACTGATAATAAAATGCTTTGAGCTAAAGAATCGAATGACATCTGTCACACGACGCTCCCTTTCCTAATGGCTGAGTAATAATCAATCAAAAAACACTTGGTTTCCGTGTCCCACCCTGTATAAACCGTAGATCATCAACATCATATGTAATTTTTTTTCTAAACTGCAACAACGATGTGAATATTACATTGGTCCAATCCAATATATGTATGTGTATATTACACCTATACTTGTAAGATAACTATCTATTCGGAGAGGTTGTATAATATGTACAAGGGAAGCCTAATTAATCGGCAGATAACCGGCAATCGGCCGTATCGGCACTAATGCCGATTAATCGATAATCGGTATTTTGGCCGATTAATCCATTTCTATTAAATCGAATTTTGACAATATCTTAAATTATAGGGAAAACCGTTTTTTTAACTGTTTTTTGAAACTAAAATCGCCTATTCGTCTGATTTAATTGTTTAGCAAAGCTCATAACTCTTAATGATCAAATATTTTTCAGTTTTTACCAGTTCTTTCAAAATCCAATTAGATTGTTTAATTACTAAACCGCTCTGTTGGGCATACATTATACATTTTGTTAGACGGCTACTAATTTCAATATGCAAATTGGCGGTGTTGCATTTGAGAGTAGTGTGAGATTTAGGCAAAGAATTAACAACCTAGTAAATGGTGTTCTGAACGTGTTTTGAAAACAGTAATGCGTATGTTACAAAATAATACCAAATAATACATTTATGTTACAGTATTTATATTACGAAACACCTCTGTAACTTATAGTATGTAAATGAATGTAATAATTGCTACGTATCAGTACTCAGTAGCGCATAACAAGAAATCGATAAGTGATGTTATTTTACTTGTTTAAGATTATTAATTTAATTTTGCAATTTCTTGAAAAACTAGTAACTGAAATTTGATACAGTTGAAATCATTCGTCGCACTAAACAAAAAAAGGTTGTATGCTTCCCTGACAACTCTTAATAGTGACAATTTCTATACCTACACATCTCTTTTGCTGTATTTATTTGTAAGTAACTTATCACCATATTTACGGCATTCAATAATTTTGGTTTTTCATGAAAACAGTGTGATTGTTATTTCTCTTATACCGGGTGATCCAGTAAAACTGTCGCACCCCTACACCTTTGTTATTTTAAGAGGAAACCCCAGTGAACCTCATATTTTGTAACGCGAAAATTCTCTATCAAATGTCGTTGAGATTTTCTACGATGGAATATATTAGACCGGCGATAGTCAACTTTTTTTAAAAATTACATTGCACACTTTTTAGTAATTTTTGCAAAAAATTTAATTCTAAATCCGATTGTGAATCGGCTAATGTTTGAGAAAAATGACTTTTGTATTTGACAAGATAAAACACGATCGCTGGACTAATTAACAGTTTATAACTTGCGTAAATGTGTTTTATTATTTTTCGACTAAAAATCATTATTTTGTGAGTATTAAATCGAAGATGGATCTTCTGTCGAATTTCTTCTGTGAAAGTGTATACCTACAAGGCGTACATATGTATACAGAGGAAAACTGTTTTGGGAAGCAGATGGTGGACAGTTTGAAAACGTTAAAAACAAATTTTTTACTTCTCATTTTTGTTTTTTTTTTAATTCAGAACATTTAAGTTATTGGATATTTTGCAACTGTTAAGATTTGATTGTGTTTTGTAAAGAATATTAAATAATTTTAAACTCATTTTTCTTAAAAATTTTGCGGTGTATGTTTATTTTTATAATCGTGATCGTATTTAGAATTAAATTTTTTATCAGATCAAATAAAAAAGTATACTACTTTTAAAAAAAGGTGTCTATCATTTGTCTGATATATTTCAGCTTATATAAATACATTTTAAGTTATTGTATAGACATTTTCTCCTATTTACAAAAATATAAGGATAAAATATCAAAGTTATAGGGGTACGACTGTCAAACTGAATCACCGGTACATTATTTAATACCCATTTGTTGCAAATTGCGAAATGAAATTAACTTAGCATTTACTTTGAGATTTAACGAAGTTTTTAGCAAAAAAAAATAGTTGTATTGGCGAAGGTGATAACGACAAGTCATAAGTTGTAATGACTGCTATCACATATCTATAAAGTGTTGGGAAAAAAAAGTATGCTTGATCTGGTAATAGACTCTAGATCAGTATTTGTAATGTATGCTTTATAGGGAGTACAATTAATGAATGTGCGACAAAGAATTTAATTGAAATATACATATTAAAATTGACAGCTGCATGAGGTCAGCGATTTTTATTATCTTTTAATAATGATTTTTAAAAAAACGAATATTTAATTAATTATAATTAATATGGAACGCAGTTCTTGTTTTTACACATCATAAAAAAAAAATTTAAAAATAGATTATTTCTTTGAACAGTTCAGTCTTTGGTGGACCAAGTATTAAGAGAGAGAAAAATTTATTTTTTAGTCACTAGTTCCTCTAACGTCAGGTGTAGGACTAGAGAAAAATATTGAAGTATTTAAATGATTTAATATTATATTATAAATTGTTTATTATTGATTAGTCAATTTCATGGAATTGTGCAATTGTTTCTTTATTTAACCAATATTGTTTAACTGCAAATTAGCGCATTTTGCATGTTGAGAAAGTTGTATTAATAATAAAAAAATAATTTCTCTAAGCGACTTTTTAATAAAACTAAATGAATATTAAAAACGTATTTATTTTTAAAATAATATCAACTATTTGTCTAAAAAAATCTATGTACATTATTGGGTGAGTAATGTTTATTGGCTTTAGCATTACATTGATGTGTTTTTTTTGCAAAAATAGTCATTTTCGCATTAGTGTAGTAATTTATGTTTTAAGTACTATAAGAGAGGAAAAATAGTGTTCAATCTTTTTTTATTATGTAATTTCTTAAATTTGCAATGGCAATGAACCTAACGAAAAAAAGGTTTTAATCACTTTTACATAACTAATATTCAATCCTAATCCATTCATTGCTTCAAAACAAGCAATTACAAAAAAATTCGATCGGTCATAAAATTTGAGCAGCGTCTAATCAACTAAATGTAATTGCAGTGCATTTTGTTTCTAAAATTTTGTTTTCAATTTAACACATTTTTAAATCCAAAAGTATGTAAAAAATTATGGCAGCATTTTGTACAGGGTGTCCACCTACTACGTATATCTTTCATATCTGGTTATTTAAAGTTTAAAAAAAAATTACAACAAATTTTGTTGTAAATAATGAGTACTAAAACCGAGTATTTTGTTTCTACGCACCGATATGTAACTTTTTTACCTTAAATACAACATCCTGTATATTTTCAGTGTTTCAGTTCGAAATTAAATTCTCTTTCAAAAATGTATAAGGTTGTTTGTACCTAAACAATCGTTAATTACGTTTTTAATTTTTTAAATATTGACAGATACAGATCTTTAACAAAATTTCATATTTAGTGATTTCACAAAGCCAGCACAATATATTTTTAAATTTTATTAACAATAAATACTCTTATGTGTCTTCTGAATAGTTAAACTTATAAAATAATACACAAGGCGTTTGTTTTGCTCGGTCCATGTAGCTGAATATTAAATATAAATAAGTCAATTTTTTTTAATGGAACACAAATTTTTTTAACTCATTTAACTTTCTCAGAATTTAATGAAAATGAAGTTAGGTACTTATTTGTTTTACGTAGAAATGATAGGAATTTGTGTTACCAATTATTTTTGTTACTATCTTATGTTATAGTTATCAGAATAGTCCACTTAAAAATACAAATATATTTTTACTAATATTATTTTAGGTAAACAAAAAAAAAATGTATTCTGTGGAAAAAGGTATTGAATTTTGTTATGAAGTAAGAAGATATTGTTTAATTTTATAAAATTTAATGTTTTTGTGTTTATAAAATAACTGAAAACTAGGTATTTAAAATAAAAATTCTGCATGTAATTAGATAATTATGTTTTTCATGGAAATGGGCAATCGTGACCCATTTTAACCGATTTTTCATTAAAGTAATAGGAGTAAATGAGATAAACATGTTAAAACGTTAATTAAATAAGACTGTGTATAATTTAGTTGGATACAGTTAGGTGCATGCTCTAATTTTATTGGGTTTGACATATATTTTTTTGTTTGTATAAAGTGAAAACGTTAGAATTTACACTTAATAATGTATATTAAAAAGATTTGACAGAGGAACGCTCCAATCTAAGAATTCCACTTAATAGGTTACTTAGTTAAATATTATAGTAGTGGGCTGTTGAAGAATGGCACTTATATTTTTATGGATGCTCTTAAAACATATCCTACATATTTTCTTAAATGTTTCACCGTAACTAGAAATAAAATACATAAAAAATGTTAATTAAAAATCGTCAAATTAGTGAGGAATATATTTATATTTGTATGGAGCCTTATATTTGTGATAATCAAATTACGATTTTTATGTAGGTAACTTATAAGGATAAGGTCAAATGTATGCAAATGTTCATTATTTATTTTAAATAAAAGCGTTAGCGGCATAAAAATAAAATGATGTTGGACTTTTGCGCATACTACGCAAGTTACTTCGAAATAGTATGGTAAATACTCTAGAAACAATGTAACAAATCAAAATAAATCAAAATCTCAATTAGGTGTTTCATTTGTTATTTTTAATCAGACGTTTTATTTTCACAACTTTTTTTAATTGTATTAGCTATAAAGGACATATAAATTTTAACATTAGTCGACATAATCTATAAAAGTGGGGTATTCGATTAGACAAGAAAATAAAATGCATACAGATAGATTCACTACCAATGGAACCAATTAAAAAATCGTTATAGATACAGACTGTTTTATTTATACCAAAAAAAAGTATTATTGTTCTTCAAAGTAGACCCCCGTATTCTATAACGATCCCAGATTCCCAGAGCACAATCCATTTTTCTTCTGATAAATCATTTTTTGTCATCCTGTTCAATATACCAATTACGGTATTTTTAGTTTCACCATACGTAGTATGAAGAAAGTATGCATTGTGATCGCGAAAATTTTCGAATTCCAGATTTCGACGGATATACACGTTTTGAGGTCCCCTGAACCCGTCTTGAATATTTTCGCGATGATGTCCGTGTCTCCGTACGCACGCGCGCGCGCGCGTTTGTCAGACGTTAAAAATGTAAATTTTTGATAGTATAGTTGTCGATAGAGCCTTTAAAAGTGTTCTACAAAAAGCGTGCAAATATTTAATTTTTCAAATAATAACCAATATAGAGGGTGTTTAAGTTGAAACGAAAATCCAAAATTACATGAAAACGAAAAAGATAAAAACATTCTGTTTGTGTAGAATTGTAGTCTATGTTGGGGTGTATAAAAAACCTTCATTTTGGTAAAATTTAAAATAACGAAATTACTTCAAAAATTCAAAATTTTGAAAACTTTTTTCGAAAACAGTTCCAAGAATTTTTTTCAAATTTTAGTATATTAAAAAAAATATTTTTCTTATTGAAATTCCGTTAGTTTTATTAAATTTCAATAGTATATTATATACCAAGGTAGAGAAGTCAACTATTATAGCCTGAGGGCTCAGATTAGATCACGAGGCACGAAGCGCCGAGGGATCTAAGGGCCCGAAGGCTATAAGACTTCTCTACCGTGGTGTATATACTATATTTTTCACTACTAGTAAGACAAACCCATTTATGTTATGTACGCACTTTCTAACCTAAAATATAAAAAGTTAAGTACCTATCTATTCTATAGAAATATTGAATCTGCGTGTTACTCATCTTGCTAAATCACTATTGTTATTAAAAAACATTGTTTTTAAGCGATGGTTTCATCTAAAATACTGACATTATTAAAACTTTTCTTTTTTACGTTGTGTCAATCGACGGTGTGGATATTGACAACCGTCATTTATTTCGGCGCGAAAGTCGTGTTAAGCCGGTGTCCCACGGCCTGTGACTCGGCGAGCCTGACGCGAAGTTTGTCATACCTCGCGTCGTGGGACAGCACAGGCTCGGCATGGCTCGTGGTGGCTCGCCCTTTCAACGGGTGTCCCACGGCCTGTGACTCGGCGAGCCTGACTAGGTTTGTCATACCTCGAGTCGTGGGAACGCACAGGCTCGTGGTGGCTTGTGGTGGCTCGCCCTTTCCCGTGAAATGGCGGTAAATCGACAGACATCAAAGGCTTGTGGCTCGACGGATGACGATCTTCAGCTCGCTCGTGCACCTGTTCTCACGGCTGTCTAGGTTTTGTAGGGAGATTAGCCGCCTTTACACACAGACGCTTTACTGCGCGATTGAAGGACGTGTATGCTTTCGCGCGCGAAAGATTGCGTGTGTATAGTTCATTTCAAGATATTTTAACCTGACTTACTGGATTTAGCAATGATTATTATTAGGCACCCGTGGAGAGATAAGATAATCCCTTGAAAATCTGTTAAGTGTTCAGAGGCGTATTAAATAATAACAGTTTTGTGTGTAGATATACACCAGCCTTAAAACTAACATTTTTATCAGATTTAAAATCATTGTCATAAAATAACACACCTACCTGACATAATTAATTTTCAGAATCACTTTCGTTATTACCATCTAATGATATAATGCAAGTTTGGTTTACATCTGCATATTGTAAATACTCATTCTCAATTTTAATGACGTGTTCAATCGAATTTTTCCAACTTTGGGGCGTTGCATTCAAAATTGCATCTTTAGTTTTTGCAATAATTGTGGCTTCACTAAATTTTGGGTTATTATTCGTGCGACGAATGTGTTTTCAGTTGCCCACAAATTAATTCTATTGTATGCAATGATAAGGAGGTAATTTCAAAACAGAATGTCCATGTACTATCGCAATATTGTCAACATAATATTGTTTTTCAATTTTTTTTGTTTTAAGTACCTCCAACAATTTATGCTTTGAATATGTGTCTTCGTAGAAGAGATTATTTTGCTCCAAAAATAGTTTTATTTCATCTTTACTGCTATTTGAAGCGGGAACCTTTATTATTTGTCTACTATGATATGATGCATTATGCATCACTATCACGCTTTTTTTTGGCAACACCGGTAACAATTTATTTTTAAACCATTCTTCGATTAACTTTGATGACATGTCTTCGTGATAATCAAGACGGCTATTTTGAATATTTTTTGCAAAAAGCAAAACTTCTTCAATCCAACCATTTTCTGAGCCCGCGTGTAAAATGATTATTCTTTTTGCTCGATTATGAGGCACGTTTAGCTGGCATTCGTTTTTGTCGTCGATCCATCCTTTCTTTATCGTATCATTTGTGTCGTACCACGTTTCATCTAAATAACAAATAAATCGACCTTCGTCTCGATTTTTTTAAATTGTTGCTAAATATTGGTATCGCAACTTTCTTATTCTATCACATTCCATAATATTGAGACGTTTATTAATTGTCTGATATTTGAAACCGTTTTCAATTAAAGTACGCCATAATGTTGATCTGCTGCACGTTACATCTGTATTTTCTGTAAGTTTATTATGTAGACTGTCTATAGTTGCTACGATATTTTGTTTATAAAGATTATAAAGCGTTCTTCGAATTATATCTATATTCCAGCTTTTACTTTTTCTGTTACCATTATCATTTCTTGTTTTTCGTTCTTGAACATCATGTTTCACTATGTTATAAACACTACAGTAATTAACTTCTGCTAACTGTGACGTTCTTTTAATTATTTCTTTATAACACATCTCTTTATTTTCATTTTTTAAGTTTTTATAGACATTTAGTACTATATTTTTGGCTTGGATACCAAGATGAGATTTAATTTTTTCTGATACGACTTCTTCGTTCGTTTGAGATTCCTCATACCAAGGTCTCCACATGTTTTATTTTGTGAATATAACAATAATGAAGTTAACACTTTGAGAATAACTTTGTCACTAAATATACAAATGTTTACTTTAACAAAATCTTAACCCTTGTTTAAACCTGTTTACCACACGCTAGTCGTTCAAAACATATGTAGTTGTCTAAAGATGAATATCCGCCTGTAGACGAAAGAATTAATAACGGATTCTATTAATTTATATATGAAAAGTAAAGAATACAAAATTAGAAATTTGCGTGTTAAGGCATATAGAAAAATAATAGACTTTTGAAAAGAACGAGGATTTCCGGAAGCCAATTGAGATTTAGTTGAAAAAAAATCAAAGTTTGAGGAGATCCTTTAGAAAGGAATTAAAAAATACCGTGAAAGCCAGCGAAGCGGATGTGGTACTAATAAAGTATATAATTCGTCGCTGTGGTATTACAACTTGCTACTATAGTCTTTCACCCAAAACCTCCGTTTTTGTCTTCTACTTTTTAAGACTTCACTTACACCAGCAAAAGCCGCAGCCAGTGCGATATTTTTTATTTTAAATTCAATTTCTTACGCAAAGTAAAATTAACAAAACCTCGCACTCCAGCTAAAAGTGTGCAACTTACAGGCGCTCCACGAGATTCACTGTCGCTAAGCAAAGCGTGCGCGATTCAGCTTTAAGTTGGAGCTCGTCATGGCTCGCGACTTGCCAAGCCACGAGCCGTAGCTCGGAATTCGGCAGACCACGAGCCTACAAGCACGAGCCGCGAGCCGCGCGAGGCTCGCCGAGTCACAGGCCGTGGGACACCGGCTTTATTTAAATACACCAAAGTTTTTAAAATTAAATTAATTTATTTAAACAACGTTTTAAATGCTAAAATACCAATAAAGAGAATTTCTCCATCATACTAAATCGTCCTATAATTTTTTTTTCTTTAAAACTACAACAGCATTATCAAAAAATATAAATTTGTTCATTATTCACCAGTGGTTAATAATGAAAAATTGTTTACCTGTAACCATGCATAGGTAGAGAAATTGAATTTCACGGCATTCTAATATACGTCATAATGCTACGCTATATTACTAGTAGTGAAAAAAAATATTTTTAAGATAGCTAGGTTGTTTGTATTCATAAACATTCGCATGAAACGTCATTTTGACAGACATCATTAACACAAATGAGTTTAGGTAGAGCGCCTAGAGCGGCACTTTAAACTTTTGGTACCCACTACTACACAAACATACACACGGATATTAATACAATATTTATGGCGAAAGTTATTTGGTGGCCACAATAGTTTATTTTGGAAAAGTTCAGCCCTAGCTATATTGTACTAGTAAATGTAACTAAGCGGTTCACAAACTTATTTTGTTGCAAAAATCTTTCAAGGTTTTTCAAATTTGTGGGACCCTTATCATACCTAGGTACATTATACGGGGTCCCCACCAATTTAAATTAGACATTAAATGAAAACAAACTGTATAATCTCACTTTTTCAAATCTGTCATATTGAAGTTAGTCGAGATGTAGGATAGAAAATATTACATAAACTTAAAAGACTCGAGCATATTTGGCAAAATTTGTGAGCTTAACTCTGCCCTGTATGCCGCGAGGCTATTTTTAAGTTTCTAACTAGTTGCGACCGTCCTCTTGATTTTGGAAGACGTCAGATTTACTCCTAGTGATTGATTCGCGGGTACCTCACTTCGTTGTGGTAGTGGCTGGGAGCTGCTATAAACTTTGAGTGATGCTGATGGGCCTACGTATGGAGCGTTTATCTAATTTATTTTGTAACTAATAGGTTTCCAAGAGGAAGAAAACTTTTGTACCTCATTGTGTTTTTGGAGACTATGAGGGCGCTTCTTGAACATTTGAATACTGGACAACACTGAGTTGCTGTTACCAAGAATCATCATAGATCGAGAAGCGACCACATAATTTACAAACGGGATGACGGACAAAGAACTTCACTTATTTATCTATGATGTAAAAAAATACACACAAACGATGTTTTTGAATTTTTGGTTTTTAACTGAACATCTGGGTATACTTTAAAAAATTATTCCTTTTGGTATTTAACATTGTAAATTTGTTTTCATTTACTTAGCTTAATCATAATAATGAGAAACAACTGTACATTATACTTGTAAAAACTTTAAATACTTGTCACTTAATCTTGGACATTATACCGATGGACAATTACAATTACAATTACAAGAAGTAAATCGTCCAGTTTTGCCATCATAAGTACCTAGGAACTGACCACAGTGAGGACAATATAGATTCGTAACATTGCTTCCGCCAAGAATAAATGGTAAAAAGCATAAGGGCCAACATCCAAGTAAACACATAGCACCAAGCGATGATCGTGCAATCTATAAAAATCGTCACATATCATTAACGCATACATTTGTTTATAATGTAATCATTTACTTTATTTCGCTGTCGTCGTATTAAAGGTTGCCCAATTTTGTTGCATGCCGGACAACAAAGTTGTGATGGTCCTGCTCGCCATGTTTCAACTGTAAAAATTCGAATTGCAATATTTATATAGTTATCTTTATTATTAATTATTTACACTACATATTTGTAAATTAACAATAACTGTAATTTATATAAGATATATTGCTAAAAAGTTCTATTAAAAACGTTTAATTTCTTAAAGAAAAAGTAAAATTATTGTAAATAGTTAAAACGGGCAAACCATGTAGTAAACGTTTCAAGATTTATCTTGGTTATTTATTAAAATCTTGTTTAAAGCATGCACTCAAAACTAACAGGATTCATGTTTGACACTAGGCAATTTTGAACCTTTTTTTTATTAAAATGGTTTCCAATCATTTTCTCTAGAGAATATTATTCTAATGACTTAATCTAATTGTGAGTAAATGTTGCAGAGTTTCTGGGTTGTTCTAGAAATTTAAAAAAAATATTGTTTGGCAGTTGATTCGCCATTTTAACTTTTTAAGGTTTAAATACTTTTCGTGCCAGTTTCCAAAACTTTATGCAGTACTGTTCTTAATTTTCCTACATTTCTTAAACAGCAGACTTTTTGTATTTTTGTAGAAGACACAAAAAGTATTTTTTTTTAATTTCTTGTAATCGTTATTTTAAAATTGCATTGGGATTAAAATAAGGAAGAAGGGAGACGTAATGACTTAAAAATGTGAAAGCATTCTCATTAATAATAGAATAACATTTCAAATATTCGATATATTAAAAACATATGATTAACGATTTTACCTGTTGTTTTGTACATTTTTGAATTTTTTTTTCGCCAGTCAAAGTCGCCTGCACCTTTTTTACAACTTCTTGTTTTAAAACATCTAATACCAGCCCCATCATCATCGCCGAATGCAAAATGTGTCATAGTATTGTCCGGATGTTTCTGCAGTAGATGTTCACCCAATGCTGCCACTCGATTAGGACTGTAAGCGACTTCATCTCCACATAGTCTACATTTTACTTTCGTCCCCATTTAAAGTGTTTTATGGCGATATAACATCGTATCGATGTTAAATCTCTTGTTAATTATCGATTTTTCATTATCACTAAAATTTTTGATTGTTGAGAATTCAAATACTGGGATTGCTTAATTGTAAAATTACACAAAATAATTTTAACTTTTATTTATTCAATGGTATATCAAGAAAATAAAAAGTAGTGACTGACAAAATGATTGGATTTGACTTTGACACTTGTGATTTCTAGAGCAACACACCTTTATTAATTTTTTTTTAATACAAAAGTATAGTTTGTAGCAAGATATTATGCGGTTTTAAGGTACCGTATCTTTAAATGCTTAAGCAGCTTACACCACAGCCCCTCCTACACTAATTAGGACTTGATTATTGACAGGGCGTTAGTAAGACAGAACCGAATTCAAGGAACATTTTATCTACAATAACTTGTTTGTATTAATTAAGTTTCCCTGTGACAATGTACTAAAAATCTGTATAATTTACAATAAAGTAATTTATTATAAATACGGTTCTGATGTTATTGCCCTGTTGATGTAGACAAACGGTGTGAACAGGTCAGTTCTTAGAAGTACCCTCCCTAAGTGATAACAGTTAATTAGCTACAAAACCAGAAATCCGCATAATATCTTGCTTCAAACTATATTTAAAATTTACTGTAAGTTGCAGTCACTGTTTTTAGAATTTTATCCAGTTTTTTGAAGTGGTCAAACCTGTCTACAGCCATTTTCAGAGCAAAAAAAAACGAAATAATTTTTTTTTTGTATAGATACCTTAATTTCCTATGATGAATGATGTGGTAAAAAGACAATTCGATAAGTTGTAAACGTCTATTAACAACTTCATAAAATTCACGTTGGAATATGTTTATTTTTATTTAGATGTGATAAACTAATGTGTATCAAAAACAACCTGCATACAGCAAAGATTTTTTTTGCATGATATCTAATAAGGTGAATGACTACTTTAGGTAATAGGCGCAAAACATCGAATGAGTAAGCTTAAATTAGATGGAGTCTAAAAATTAAGTGGATTTGTACAAAATTCTCAAGGATGTACTTTATACTTATCACCCTCACAGTTATAAGCTGTTAAATGTACTGCCACTATCAATGTTTTGAAATAAGATCAAATGCAGAACAAGTTCAATTATGTTTCTAACTATGTTGTTCAAAGTAATATCTAATGGGTCTTGATTAAATGATTAAATGCCCTAGCAGGAGTCGCTGTGTATCCAAGTTCAAAAATATTATCTGTTGTAAGTTAAAAACCACGTAAGATAAACGTTTACTTTTCCAATACTAAAGGTTTTGCGTTTTACCACACAACTTACATACTTTAAACCAGGGACTGAGAACGAAACAAAAACGAAAACGTTAAACGAAATTAACCGAAATTTTTATAAAAACGAATACGAAATTATTATTTTTTATTCAAAAACGATAACGAAATAAATAATTTCTAAAACCGGTTTTAACCGAATTTATCACTATTTAATTTTTAATCATTGAACACAAACGCGAATTTACCGTCTATGCTGGGAAGACCCACAAGGCAGTAAAATATCTCACTTGAAATAAGTTAGCTTCACTTTTCTCCATAAACATTATGTATTAACAACTTTATTGCTAATACTTGCAATTTCGTGTAAAGTAATGGTACAGATATTCTCTTTCTAATTTATTAATTGGATCATCAATAAATAAAATACATGATTGGACAATAAGGGCGCGTAATAATCACGTCATTTTTAACAGTTTAAATATATGAAATGTGACGTTGATCATCTATGGTTTGACCACGGTCTAGTACACAGGTTGGAACACTCCTATATAAAACCAACTGAGGCCGGTAACTAGTTCTGTAATTTATCCATGAGATGGCGATAAGTCTAAGAACCGTTCGCCATAAATTATCGCTGAATGGCGATGTCTAAAAGAACCGGTTCGTGCACAAGATTTTGACATAGTCAGCGAGGTTTATAAGCTTTCACTTAAAAAAATCGCAAAATTCGAATTTAATCAGACATTGAAAGCGGCACCAACGCTTGTGCTAATTTTTTTAAACATCTTTGAGGTTTAAAATAAATATAAATAGTATAAACTTAGGTATTAAATAAGGGCGACAAGTAATACGATTTGCAATTTATAGAACCAGTAGTAATTCTGTCACAAAAAGGTTATAAAATTTTTCTAATCTGTGTTTGGAACTGTTTGAAACGGTTACAATGCGAATAATAATTCGGTTCTAGTTTCAACCGCAAGGATTTACTTAGGAGTCATTTGAATTGTATGTGAATGTAACGTTACGGTTTTTGGGTCGGATTCGTCTAGTGACTGGAAAACTGAGTAGCTAATGAGTGTGAACAGGGGATTACTTCCTCATTTCTCTTTCTTAACTTCGTGTTTGCGGCCTTAATTATAGAATACGAACGCATATTTTCGTTTTACTTAAACATAAACGTACGTTTCTATATTTTTCATAAGTTAAGAGACACAAGACAACTCATTCTGCTATTTTTTTAAATGAAACTTATTCCTAATTTTCAAAGTGTGTACAAGGCTAAAATTTATGAGGGAATGGGTTTGAGTTTGAATACTTGGAACTATAAGCCTATAAACTCTTAAAATTATCTAATACAACGGTGGAACTGGAACGGTTGAGACTATTGCCAATATTAAGCGTTCCGTAACGTCCCTAGTATGCTCGATTGTTCATTCATTACAACTTAATATGTCGCAGAAGAATTACTTTTATACGGTGGTGGTACCAACATTTTTGAGTTTTTCTTTCAATGGTACGCGGTAATCAAATAGTTGAAACCTGCTGCTCTAGTGCCATTAAGAGCGTGTGAATTTGATTTTATTGGCCAAAACATTTATTTTACAATCAACAAACTTTGTATGTTACTTACTAATAGGATTATGATACCAAATTTCAAGAATTAACTATAGGATCAGTAAATTTTAATATATTTGAATTACGTACATATTAAGTATTTTTATTATTGGCTATTATTTACATCAGAACGTAATATAATAATTATATTAATACTTATAATATTTATGTACACATCTCTGTTATATATGTATATACACATCAAAATATGCAATGTAAAAATATCTTTATTCGCGGATATTCTGATATATAAGTTTATAATACTTTTCTTCGGTGGTTTCTTAGACATTTTTAGGCTAAACATGAGTTTAATTTATTGCATGTCTTTCTGTTTGAAAATTTATTACTACGCTAATGCTAACGTTTATAATGCACTTTTTTGTTATCACTTTTTACAATTGATTAAGGTTTATCTGTCAGCACTGTTTGACAAATAGGACAGACGTTAACTGTTGTTCCACATTTAGGTATCACGTATGGTAATAAGCAAGGGCCGAATGGACATAAGATCACTCCACATATTTTCGTTTTCCAATTTTTACGTAACGTCACATTAGCGGTCACTGTTACTCCACATTTTGGACACCAAAACTCATTTGAATTTTTGACAACGTTGTAGACAGACATAATATTTTACTGTTTTATAATATATTGCATACTTACTATAAAGATCTGTCATTGTTTAATTTCTAATCAAAGTTGAGTATACATACATACGGACATGTGAGTTAATAAGCTTAATGTGACATTTCATTTTTTGACATTAGTTCAAGCTTTTTTGAGGCAAATTGTGGAGTTTTTCAGACTTTTGCTATTTACACGTCCCAATATAAGCTTTGCAAATAGGACACTCGTGGCGGACATTTTTACAAATTTTAAGGAGATAAGGTATGAGACAACATGCAATTGGACTTAATAAAATTGCTGCTTTATGAGTGTTCTTTGTTGAAATATAGGTGCAATGTGTAACCATGGGCAATCGGCAATTTGGACATGTAAGAGTTTGTGGTTTTCTTCCCACTCTATCAGAAATTTGCTGTGGATACCCAAGTTCGCATTTACAGCAACAGCAACAAACTGTATCAAATGCAGATCCAGTTCTACTATCCACGTGTAACAATGATGGGCGATTAAATGATTCGACTTCAGTAATAGAAGTTATTACCGCATCTATAATAAAATACATTATTATTACTAGAAATAACCTGACGCTGGTATGACTTTGACGTTGACGATTTACTGGGATCATTTCTTATTCCTTATTTATTCATGGTAGTTATAAAACAAACCTGTGTTTTCTTACAGTGTTTACATTTTACATTTAGTAAATTGACAGCTATATAAAACATTATCAGCGCCATTTTACTAGAAGATTGTTTCCACATTCTGAGCCTTTTCCATACAACGTCAAGAGGTGAGATTTAATTTGAAAATTAAGATAAAACGTTATTTTAGGCCATGCAATTTTAATAATAATAGCCGAAACCATTCATTATTAGTGTTCTTCAGGAGTTCTCAACAGAAGTCGGACTTATTTTTGCAAAAAAAGCTTTAAACTTACTATAAATAGTTAAAATTATTTTTAACATTACCGTAAATATTAAATTGTACATTTTCATAAACAAAATTTAATTTTCATTATTTATTGAATTGATTAATTACACTAAATATTGTATGGTAAATAAGTAAAGGCGCCAATTTTATGTTACTGCTCACTCAGTTGCTATTATTCAATGCTATCATCGCAGGGATACCATGATAAACAGGAAGTTTTGAGGGAGAAAACTGAAACCTAACCTAATCAAATTTCTTTTTATTACTATGTTCGTAACAATCCGGTAGGGAATATACCTAATTATTGCCCCAATTAATTTTTTTTTTTCAAGAAAACTACCTCTAAACATCTAGAATGAAGTGTGAAGATTCTAACCAAAGTTTGGTTGTATATTACAGTTTTATAAAGGTAACTTACGATTTAATGTTCCAGTGTCTTTTACAATTGTCAAATTTTTATTTTTGATATCACCATGAGCCATATCAAACCTACTACAATATATAATATGTCTGTATGTTATGAAATTTCGTTGTTCAAAATATTTGATAAGATAACTCGATAGTGTAAAAAATAAACAATCCACTTGGGATAACACGTTTATTAAAATAATTTTTAAGTAATCTTTAAAATAATTTTGTACTGTTTTTGAGTAGGTAAAAATCATTATTTAGTACGTCCTTCGTGTATTTATCAACTGGCGTAATACGTTTCGCCGAAATCTGAATTACCTGAATGCGCTTATGCTATTTTGTCTTATTTAATTTGCCCAATTAGTCGTATTGTACTACAAAAATTCTTTTTTACATGGTGTAACATACAAAATTTGGGCACGTGTATCAGAGCACTAAGTACACAATATTTGAATAAATAATAATCACAATTTTTAATATTTTACCTTTGAAGAATAATTTCAAAAGTTTGTAGTTTTTATTTTTTTTTATAATCGGAGTGAAGTATTGATTTGACAGATAGATAAAAAATGTTACAATTATATCAGGAATCTGAACCGAACCGAAACTGGAACCAAAATGGAAAGCGGTTTCCATGAAATCTAAACCGAAACAGAACCTTTAATGTAAATATGCATCGAAACGCAAATAGAATCGAACCGACTAGTGTGAACCAATTCAAACCGATTCTACTGGTTCATGCAACGGTTTGAACCAGTTATATTTTTAATGCTTAAGTAATACATAATTAGCAGCTATGTTAAAACAATAATATTATAATTTAAAAACATAATTTAATTGAATTAAATATCACTCCCCTTTTTTCGTAGGATCTCTAGTCAAAATACAACACCAGTTTAGTTAGGACTCTTGTCTCTTCATCAGTAGCAATTTTATTTATTAAAAAAAATTGGGACTTGACCCTTAAAATTTAGATCCAGCCTTATTTTGAGATTCTAAATAACTTTTAACTATAAAATGTTTTTGTATCTCTTAAAATAAGGGCACTTTACTCCTGCGAATATTTCAAAAATTGCTATAATCTAGTGTCCTATGACTTTTTATCGAACTGTTTTTCATCTTAAAATTAGTTTTAGATCATGCACCAACTTTTAATCAATAATAAAAATGTTTCCCATTTGTTGCAGATTTTTGAATGACGCTGTAGAAAATATACAGGGTGTCCCAAATTCGAGTAAATGCATGGGGATCTCGCTTATTATAATAGCCAGAGTATAGGTTTAAATTTGGCAAAGTTGCTAAATTTGGTGCTCATTAATAATCCAAAGAGAAATTGGAAATATCTCAAACGGTATCCGAGAAAATTAGGAAAAACTGGAAAGTCCATTTTTGAAAATCGTTTATAACTCCTTTGGAGTTTGAAATATTTTAAATGTGTAAAAAAGTTGCCCAAGCTACTTTTTAAGCCAAATCGGATGGTGGTCACAAATGTTTCCTAGGTCGATTCGTTTTAGTTTTAGACAACCAACTTTGTTTTCTCTTATGGGCAGCATATCGCGTTTTCCTTCGTTATTAAGGTTCATTTTTACAACTAACAGGCCTTCAAAACTTTTAGTTTGTTGATCGGTTGTCATGGAAACAACATAAACTACAATGACCGGCCAACCTGATTTATAATGGTTATTGTTTAAAACGTATTTTTTGAAATTTGACAATGAAAGAAAAAGTAAAATACCATGTGTGATACATCAATGGATTTAGAAAAATAAATGCTATTTCATTATGTAAATAGCAAAAATTGCGCCCATAAGAAAAAACAAAGTTGGTTGTCATAAAATAAAAACGAATCGATCTAGGAAAAATTTGTGATCACCATCCGATTCGGCTTAAAAAGTTGCTTCGGCAATGTTTTTACACATTTGAAATATTTCATACTCCAAAGGAGTTATAGACGATTTTCAAAAATCGTATTTTCTGGTTTTTCCTAATTTTCTCGATTACCGTTTGAGGTATTTCCAATTTCTCTTTGGATTATTAATGAGCATCTAATTTCGCAACTTTGCCCTAATTTAACCGACCTCGTAGCTCTTAAGGTAAGCGAGATCCCCATGCATTTACTCGAATTTGGGACACCCTGTATAACCCGACAAACAATCAATCGTTACGAACCAGAGCCTACTGTGTAATAGTCTTTACAAAAAAAAAGAAGGAAGTAGTGCCTTTTCATTGAAGCTTTACAAGTTTTACTGATACTTTTGGCAAAAATCTTCAAAATCATTTTAACAATATCTTTATATTAGGTATGTCTTTTATACCCACTCGGTACAAATTCTTGCAAAATTACAATCACAAAAAGTTATTGAATGTTGATCTTTTATACCAAAATAAGAAATGATCTCCCTTTTGGACTAGAATAAAATCCCCACCTGAAAATAATATAAGATTCGATTAGTGTTATAATTACTTTAAAAACTCAAAATGGTTGGAATTTAGTAATATTTGAAAAAAAGTCAACGTTGAAAATGATAATTATATTACCTTGCTTTTCTGCTTATCTACGTAGATTTTCCAAAATTCTAATTTAGATAAACTGCGTGGCCGGGTTTACACTACAAGCTTGACCAGCTTTAGCTTAGGGCTTCACAAATATGCTGTCTCGAGCCTCACAATTTACAATTTTTAACTTGATCTGTCAGAAAATAGAATACATTTTTCATTTTTAGTCACTACCAGTGCAAAACGGTACGGATTTCTTCAAAACTGAGAGATCTTATCTTTTTCCACAAAAGGTGTCCCACAAAAAGTGTAGGTTTGGGCTTCACTTGTCTTAAATCCGGCACTGGATAATAGTTTAATACGATCGATTAAAAATTGTTATCGTGTCAAAATTTTCCCAAAAAAAATTTTTTTTTTTAAGCATTACAAAATACTTTTGAGCATTATATGTAGGGGTTCCATTATTATTATTTTATTTAGTCATGAGTCTTTCTACTGTTAGGTGTAGGACTGTTGAGTTGTGTTGTGCTGACTTTTTTCCATGTTTTTCTGTCTTGTGCTAGCCTTTTTATGTCTTTCCATTTGATGTTTCTATCCGCTGCTGCTTTTTTAACTTCGTCGTGCCAGGTTTTTCTTGGTCTACCTCTTTTGTTTTTTCCCTGTGTTCTTGCTTCATATGCTCTTCTGGTTAACCTTTCTTCTTTCATCCTATAAATGTGACCCAACCATCCCAGCTGCCTTTCTTGTATTTTTGTTTCAACTGATTTTATCTTTAATTGTTCTCTATATGTTTCGTTTCTGATTCTGTCTTTTTTTGTTTTTCCTTGGATTTTTCTTAGAAATCTCATTTCAGCTGCATTCACTCGGCTACTATTTTTATTTGTTAGTGCCCACGTTTAATTTCCGTATAAAAGTGCCGGAGTTACTACCTTTTTGACCACTTCTACTTTTGTTGTTTTTGGGACTTCTCTATTTCCAAAAAATGTTGTTCTTAAACTGTTCTATTACCGGCAAGAAAACGGTTTTTTAAACCGTTATTTTTTGTCCGTAAAAGTAATTTTTAACCGAAACCGTTATTTTTAATGGCAAAAAAACGGTAACCTTTAATCAAAATAATTAAAGACCGGTATTTTAACAACTTTTTATAAATAAAAATTACTTTAAAAAAATACAAAATCTATATTAAATGCGATTAATTTACCAAAAGCCATAACTGAACGCTTGATTGTACATATATTTTAAAATTATAAATAGATATTATCGTTTCATATTTTGCATTCCTAATCTGAATAATGTAAAAACCGGTTTTCTAACAGGTTTTTAAAATCTGTTTTTTAACAGGTTTTTAAATATTTTTTTTTAACAGGTTTTTACAACCGGTTTATAAGTTAAATCGGCTTTTTACAGAAAACCAGTTGTTTACGAAAAAAACTGTTTTTAAACAAAACCGCTATAAAAATAAAGTTCTCGATTTCGGTTAACCGTTAACCATTTTTTTTTCGGTTTCAAGCCTTGGTTTAATCCAAGATCAAGTGTTTGTACCTAACTGTGCAGCAGCATTCCAAGACCTAAATCAATTTCATAGTTTCTTAAGGAAATGGTCAAATTGTAGTACTGCTGATCAAAGTTAGTACCTTTAAAACTGTCATAGGTTTTGATACCTAATTTCATAACGCTCTGTATAAGATTTAAAACCGATGGGACGATTCCGACAGATTTAGTAATTACGAATGGTTCTAGCTGTATCATGGTTACTCTTAAAGGAAAATTGGTCCAATCGTTTGGTATTTTGTTTGGAAATAATTTTGTCCATTTACACACTGGCCCATCATAAACGGTGCTGTTTTATTTATTTTGAATATTAATTTGCTGTAAGAAAAGTAAGATGAGACAATAATTATAATGCCAGGTGTAATTTCTTGCAGTACTACTACGTTAAGAACATAATATTTCAGTTGTAAAAATGTTTCAGGTTACCATCGAACACCATCAGGAATTTTGCTCTTGGGTTCCACTACGCAGATTTCACAAAACGGTCTAAAACAAGTTTGTAGTTTTGTTTATTACATATCCTCCTATCCATCACAGTTTTTAAACTGAAAAAATGTTATATCCACGGTATAATCGGTTTGATCGACCAAATTTTTAATTTTTAGTAATAAATCTCTGAATTTTGGTAAGGAATTTACAGTCAAAGTTACACCGTTTTGGTCAAAATAGTTTCGGATAATCGAATGGACACATTCTTCGAGATAAATTACTTCATACTGGTTATTAGGTAACAAAAAGTTGTTGCAATAACAATAAGACAGCATTAAGACGATAAGCGTTTGGTTAAAATCATTGTTTTGTACTTTTCATCATGAATTCTGTATATTTGTAACAAAAAAATGTGGATAGAATTCAACATTATATATTATGTGGTGCATTATTCGATATTTGTTTTTACTTGAGCGTTTTCCAATGTCTCATTTCTGAACAAGTATCAAAACGATTAATCAATTTATATATTTGCTTTTCCTGGAGAGACAGGCACCACTTGTTGAGCTTATAATTACAAAGATTGTTATATCAAAATGTTTTTTTTTTGCTCCTTTCTCTTTTTTATAAATCTTAATCGTTTCCTCTTGTACCTTTCGGTGTCGAGGTTGCTTTTCTGTTACTGTATTATCTTTCTCCACTCCTTCCTATCGTTGGCTAATTGTGGCACATCTTTCCAGCTGACTCCTTTTCCTTCTAGTCTCTTCCTCACTTCTTTTTCCCATTTTATTCTTGGCCTTCCTCTAGTTCTTTTCCCCTCTATCTGCATTTTCCATCCTATTTTCGCGTATCTACTTTCTGGCATGCGTAGTAAATGCCCCAGCCATCGTAATTGATTCGTCTCCATCTTTTTCTTAATATCTGTTTTTATAAATGAAGTATTATTAAGGACTTAGAAAATGTTTAATTTTTGTTGTTTTTAAATAGTATTTCTAACATTTTAGCACTATAACAGTAAATAATATACAGGGTGATCTAAAACGTGTTGTCACATGTTTCAGCCAAAAATGTTAATATCCGATTCTCAAGAGTAACAGGATTATGCAGAAACGTTTATAACATTATTAACTGTAATTTATTACAATAAAATTTTATATTTGACCGGTATTGTATATTCCGGATTCAATTAAAATATTGAGGTTGTAATACGACTTCTGGTTCAACCGGAAAAGGACTCAAACTTTAACATTTTAAATAGACCACCCTTTATAATTTTATATTTTTAAATTTCTTTTTAAATTTACTTCAAAACATTTATGAGGTTATATGGGTCTAACGTAAACTGGTTTCTTGAAATTTAAATCTATATGAAAATTTTGAGCAATACAGCACTTTCAACATTTAAATACATTAAAAAGGCAAAAGAAATTCGTTTGAAATTTAGATCGACAATAAATTAATTAACACTTTGCTCTATCTACATTTTTAAAACATTATACGGGCGTTTTTAACGCTTGATTAAACTTTTGAAACTTTAAACATTGATTACTTATTTTTCTTAAATACAACAACCTATTTGTTTTTACATAGTCTTGTAGAAAAGCTGATTGCTTTACAAAAACATTAACCAGGTTTTATACCTAAAGCTAATATTTTACGAGATATCGCGATTTTATTGTAAATTATTAGGGCAACGTATTTTTTCGAGTAAGCTATGAAGGTAGACAACGCTAATTTTGAAACAATTGAAAGATAAACACAAGAAAGTTTTAATATTATCTTTTCCTTTCGAATTTTCGAAAAATTTTATAATGTAGATGTCATTTTACCAAACGTACGTCGGTAAGCCATTCATACCTGGAACATTTAAATATGGAATGTTCAAATCTGGAAAATGCACCGATAGAATCATTCAAATCGTGAATCGTTCAACGCTGGAATCATGTAACACAGGAATCGCTCATCACAAGAAAGCTCAAATCTGGAATCCAGAAATTAAGAATTTTTGCTGTCCTCTATATTACAACAGCCAAAGTATGATATAATTACAGATTTTGATTTAACTATTGTATAGTGCAAGATAAAAACATCGTGTTAATGTAACCGAAGGGCTACAAATTGGGGCAAAATTGCGTAATTATAATGCTTAGTCAGTAAATAAAGTTTAAACAAATTATTTTGCAAAATTTTGTATTGGTTTTCTGAAATTATCTCATACTTTGGCTGTTGTAGTATAGAGGGCAGCAAAAATTCTTAATTTCTGGATTCCAGATTTGAGCTTTCTTGTGATAAGCGATTCCCGTGTTGCATGATTCCAGCGTTGAACGATTCAAGATTTGAATGATTCTACCGGTGCATTTTCCAGATTTTAACATTCCATATTTTAATGTTCCAACTTTTCATGCGGCTCCCGTACGTCTATATCAAGGTTTCTTATCAGGGCCACAATATTTTTCATATAATTGATTTTGATATTGATATTAAGTACGCGAAAAGAACGCCGATTAAACAAGAGTCACTGGCCAGTCTTATCTTTAAATTTAAAAACAGGGTTAGAATTGAAACCGTTTCGGTTCAACCGAAAATCATACTGTAGAAACCTAGAAACACAAAAACTTAGTTTATAGGAGCCATTTTTTAGTTCCGAACCGTCTCCGCGAACAAAGCTGTTATTTAAAAATGTAGATAATTCTGACACTCAAAACATCAAACTAATTCGATAATTGTTTAGTCCACCTATCATCGTAAATGGACAGACCACAGTGGACCACAGCAGTGGACAGACGTACACCTATATCTTCCAGCTTCCAGCGACACTGGTTTGATTTCGGCCGGAGCGAACAGATTTGATCTTTCGAAGAAAAGTCAATTTCACTGTCTCTTTTAACGTGCGACATCAAACACACAAGACATATTCGGAATAGGCAAGGAGAACTTTGTTCCCCAGGGTTGTAATTGACTCACTAGAAGAAATAGTTGCGGAAAGTTAAAATTGCAAAAAACAAACAATATCATGTACCTACTAACACATACTAATAACAAGTAAAATACAAGATAATTAAGCATCACTTAATTTTTGTTAGTGTGTTTGTTACCGTTATAGTTGCCTATGATGTTTAATTTGATATTTAAATATAATGTCAATAATCGATACTTGTCACTGTCAAAATGTAAGATTATATCACGATGTCCATATTAAATTTTAGTAAACATTTTTTATTAAGGAATGTCTGATAGCAATGATGGTACACAAAGTTCTAACGTAACAACGTCAGCTAATGAAGAAGTTGTTAGTCAATGTTCAACAAATTTTAACAATACACCCTCCACAATATTAGAAGTTGCACATAATACTGGCAATTTACGGACTTTAAGATCAACAGAAAATGTGCAAAATATAACAGATTTGGAAAATAATTCGAACAATGTTACAACTGTACATGAAAATATATTCGACTCGGCACGTGAACCTGAATGTAGTGTTAACTCAAACAATGGCAGTGACAAAATTGATCCACCTAAATGTCAAACATCTCTTCCCTCTGCTTCTTCATCAAATCAAAGACAACCGAATACTAATGACGTTATAGTTGGAAATAGAGACGATCGTTTAGCAAGTGGAAGTTTAGCTGAGCGAAATGCTGTAGCTATCAGCGAAACTTATAGATGTGACAGGGCAATCACTGGTCATGTAGAATCAGATGTAGAAGTTAATATAACCCCACCTGCTATTTTTTCGAGAGTGCAGCTTAGCCAACCACCTTTATCAGGAGCACCCCCATCATATTCGACAGTCATGAGACTAGGACCAGTAGATCCTCCAATGTATAGACAACCACCTAATATACGGATACAACCATCGCCGCCCTTTATTGCACCGCCTCCGCCACCCTCTTACGCCCAAGTGCAAGGAATTGAGTGCGAACGTCCAGTAATCGTTTCGTCAGGTATTAAAAATAAAGGATTTTTATACTTCAGAGTTAATTGTTGACATTAGTTTCTTCATCATTTGCAGTTGATCGTATGATGTGGGGTCCTGATCCGCTATCAGTTATTTGCCCCAGATGTGCAGCCGTAATAATTACCTCTACACATTCTCATCGATCAAACCTAACTCATTTTTCTGCACTAGCTCTGTGTCTATGTGGCTGTTGGCCATGTTGTCTTTTACCATATTGCATGGATTCGTGTAAAAATACGTACCATAATTGCCCCAACTGTCTACAATACTTAGGGATGTATAGACCATTCTGACTAACAAAGACGTTTATATACGTACCTTATTAAATAAATGATTACATATATACTTTTGATTGTTATTAAGGATCTTATGCAATCAGTAAACATTTGATTTCTAAATATAAATATATTAGGTTTAATTAAAAATCACTTATCTTATTTCTAAGTAGAATCCCTTGTTAAAAAATATTTATACCCCTTTTAAGACATTTATTTGTTTATTTGATTTTTATATTATTCTATGAGGTGAAACTTAATAAAATTCGTGTGGAGTAGAACTATTACATTATTTGTAGAAATATAAAAAAAAAAATAGAATACAATAATTTTCAAATTTCAAAACATTTAAAAAAAAAAACATTTACTGAAAAACAGCAATGCAAGTTACACTATTTAATTCAGGTTACTATTGAGACCTCGGGTTATTTTTCAAATGTAACTTGTATCTTGTACATTCTAAATTTTTTGGAAAAAAAGCAATTTTTATTACAACTAGGTACACATCACACATCTCAATAAATTTTTGAAACCTCAAATAATTTTTTTAGCAAAATGTATTTAATTATTAAGATCGCCCTGACGTGTATAAATCGAATTTCAATCATATGTACCAATGTCCAAATAAAATTTTTGGAAATATTACTAGATTTCTTCGCCACTTTAGACTACTTTTAAAATGTTGCGAAACAGGTTATTTAAAAAATGTATTTTACAGAAATTCAATAATACCAATAAATTTGTATTTTTATTAACAGCTGCCATAAACATATGGGTCATTCTAAACAGATTAATCTTCCTTAGGTGTAAACACATTTTACTGTGGTTACCATTGTTGCTATTGAGATTATGATTGTTATTAACAAAGGTAACCACAGTAAAATGTGTTTACACCTAAGGAAGATTCATCTGTTTAGAATGACCCATAAGTAGGTACCTACTTAATTCTTATAAAGAGTTCGTAAAATATCCTATTAATTCGTAATTCAACGTAGTCAATAGCAATAAAATAAATGCTCTGTTAGTTAACACATTGAATACAGTAGTCATTACTAGGATCTTTGACGAACTATTTATTATAATTTGAAATGTTTCTACTAGCTGTTAATAACAATACCAAGTTATTTTATCGTTGATATCATTTGAAGATGCTATATTTAAATAACCGAAAGAGCCACGACTGTTTTATAAAAAAAATATAATTTGACGTCAAAAAAAACGATTTTGCAACATAAAAAGTTGTTTAAAGTAGCAAAGAAATTTACAAAAATGTTATTCGGACGTTAGTAGATAGTATAATAAATATCGTAGGCATAATGTGAAATCCGGAATTTTATAAAATGCCTAGACATTTCGTAACGGGCAAATTATGACTTTCTCTTAACCTCATACGTTTGTTTAAATACAAAAAAAAGCTTTAACCAACCTTTAACCTGACGCTCATTCAATTGGTCAATAATAGAGGGTCAGGTGTCAGGTTAAGGGTTGGTTAAAGTGTTTTTAAAAATAAATTATGAAAATAAAGCAAATAGGTTTGTTTTCATTAAAAACAATAATTATACCGGCATTTTATTATTTGCCTAGTCAAACCACGAGATGCTCGTTTTGCCGGTTTTTTATAAAAGGCCGTATTTTATATTGCGCCTACGACAGAGTATTCTTTTTGAAAAAGCAAAGTTAGGGCTATTTTCGGCGAAACCGGAAGTGATGTCAAAAAGTAGATATGTAAAGTTTATCAACTGCACATATAAAATGTCTAAAATGTTAGTAATTTTAAATCAAAAGTAAAGAAAAAATAGAGGGTGAGCCTGATTTTGTTTATAGCCGTTAAATTTTGTGGTTTGTTAAAATTCAATATCTTTCCAGTTTTAGTATTGAAGATCTGAATTTTTGGGCAACGTGATTGCTTGATATGCCAGATAAATTGATTGTATCCGTTTTTTCGTAGCACATTTGGTTAAGAAGATATAACATTATTGCATTTTATGTTATCCGAGAAGAGCCAGGTTATCAATATAAATTAAAAGTGTTTTATAAAAACACATATTTTTACACTTAATCTTAATTGACTACGGTAATGGCCTTTTCTTAATGTATAAATCAATATTTTAAAAAAATAAAGTTTTATTAGCAAACTATTTGGAAACAGTATTTCAAAAATAGTTTTATAGAGATCTGTCTTTTCTTGTAGTACTAGCACGTAACCCGTCCTAGGACGGGAATATTGTATATCTTAAATTTAAACTATTACTTTTTATAATACCGTGAGCTGCAAGTTAGACACTGTTATGTTACCGGTGAGTAAAAATTTACGGTTCATTAGACACAACTCAGTCGGTCAAATGAACCCGTAGTAGTTTACTGCGTTACTATATTCATGCGTTATAGTCACAGAGTCATAGATAGACAGAGAGGCTGGACTTTTATATACAGGGTGTGTATAAATTGGCGGAAGCGCTACACGTGACGATGTTCTTTGTAAGATTCTAAGTCGAAAATCTTGATACAAAAATGTTGTACCATGCTTCCTATGACCTCAGGAACCATTTAAAGGGAAAAAAATTGGCAACATTGCATACATTGAGTTGCGTTTGGACATTTTTTTATCAGCAATTTTTACTTAGGTATTTACAATTTCTGTTCGAACTGAAAGCCTTCAGTTCGTAAACATAGCTGCAAATTTTTGGGTATCGTAAAACACAAACTAGAAATAATTACGAGAAAAACAGAGATGACAGCTAATGACAATGTTGCCATATGTATTATTTTCATTCAAATCAGTGATTTACATATTTTCAACACCAATTTTTGAAAGGAAGAACACAATATCTAGGAAAAAATACTATTCGTAATTTATTTTTATTCCAAATTGCAGCTTTTTCATTTGCAAGTATTAAATAATAACGCTTATTAAAGGACTAAATGTCAAAACTTTGAGGACTTCTTGCAGACACAGCAAGCATGGTGGTACAACATTTTCGTATTAAGATTTTCGACTTAGAATTTTACGAAGAACATCGCCACGTGTAGCGCTTCCGCCAATTTTTACACACCCTGTATATTTATTAGAGTCACCGCACACTACAGACTTTTAGTCGGCCGACAGTTTGATCGTTATCGGGCCATGATAGGGATTTGTATTATTTAGTTGGCCGACTTTTAATCGGTATGTGTGCGCGCTCTCATAAACACTCATGCCATTTGCGAAGACGAGCAAACTGTCGGCCGATTAAAAGTCTGTAGTGTGCGGTGACTCTTCCCGACAGTTTCCACGAGGTGCAAAGAAAGATGGTTCCCAGAGCAGTTATCATATCTGCTATTATCGCAAAAAGGAAGAGAAAGAAACAATACCGGCCGACTATTTGTCGGCGAGTGTGTGGACTCCAATACAAGCCTGTACTATTTCAACGTCGCCCGATAGTTGGTCGACTTTTTTGTTCAAAGGGAATCGGGTCTCAGATACGATTATTTAGTTGGCCGACTTTTAATCGGTACGTGTGCGCGCTCTCATAAACACTCATGCCATTTGCGAATACGATTAAACTGTCGGCCGATTAAAAGTCTGCCGTGGTGTAGTGTGTGGTGACTCTACTATTAAGGCTTTTTTTTACTTTAGTAGGACGCCCACGTTTACCAACTATTATAACGTTAAATTACCAACTTATAAAGTAATAAACGTCAGTTTTTTCTGCTAATTACAACATTTTTACAGCTAAATGTTCTTTTATTTTATTCAATATATTTTTATAATGTGATATGGCTTTTATTATTACAAAGTCCTATTTGCTAATGTTACAGCTATTATAGTTTTGCAGGTTATATTTAGCGAACGTTGTTTTTCATCAAATACTGTTATAATGTCCTATTTTAATGTTCGTTGACCTTTTTCTAATGTTAAGTTTATTCCTACCCTTAGATATTTATACTAGAATAGATACCTTTATTTCTTTTCAATAATGTATAACTTGTTGCAAAAATTGTAAGAAATTTACATTTATGCCAACAAAAATTACTATTGCCATGAAAATTACCGTCTTTATATACACCACAAGAGCCTTTTATCTATTAACATCTATACGTTTTAGTTATTTAAAATATATCTGAGAATTTTTTGGATCAGGTTTTATGTACGATTTTTTTAAATTTTTGTACGTAGAATGTTTTTTAAAAGAGAAAAACAAATATCTGTTCCTTTAATAATTAATATGATGTTCATAAGAAACTCAAAAGATTTTTTGTTATATTTTAGTTGCGTAAATAGGGATATGCTTATGCACGGTATGCCGTCGTATAGGAAGGAGTCCAAAGCCCTAGGGAGGGGGGCCTTAGACGTTCTGCTGAACTAGATTTACATGCTTCTTCTATGTTTACATGAACAAACGAACAAACAACAGTGTAGACTTGGATCACGCAACATAGCAATTTCAATGGTAAAATTTTAAAAGTCGTATATTATCTCCCCTAATTATTGTAGAGAAACAGTGCAAATAGGTTTTTTGTAGAGAAAAAAAAATTGTACTTATACATAAATGTGATCAATATAAATTTTTAGTTTTCCAATAACTGAAAAGCTAATTACAAAACGCGTTTTGACAAAAATCTGTACTGCCTTTGAATTATGCTATGACAACTGCCCAGCCTAATGTCAGTTATATACAGGATGTTTCTGAACGATGTAGCATAATTTCTACTGGTGAATCTACTCTACATTGAAAAATAGGACGATTTAGCATTTAGCCCATCATGCCTTATAGAAAGTTGAATCGTTGCAAAGTTACAGCCCCATGAAGAGGGGGTGAAAAATTGTTGTTTATTGATAAATGAAGAACGCTTTGACCTACAACATTTATATTTGGAAAGTATTCTACAATAGGCAAGCGTGTTCTTATGACTTATGCATAAGTTTGAGCGAAATCCCACCATAGGGGGCGCTACAATCGATAATAGCAGAGAAAAAAACTGCTGTTTTTTTTTGTCAATTGTAATTTCAATTTTTTATTGTAGCAGACGGATAGGTAGGTCTAAAATGTACATTTCTAGTAACAAAAACTAGTTTACTGTGAATTAACAAACAAAACAAATGTAGTCAGATGTTATATTTTCGTTTATTGTAACAATCATTTTTAGTTGTGTTAGTTATTTTTATGTTTTTTATTAGTTATTTATTATGTCCAGTTTTATTTGTATAAAACATGATTTTGTTAAATATTTTCAATAAATCTCAGAGTTATATTTTAATAAAATCGAGTTTTTCTCCTAAACGATGGCTCCTATCAAAAAACTTTAAGTTACTAAAAATGTACATTTTAGAACTATCTATTCGACTGTTACAATAAAAAATTGAAATTACGATTGACAAAAAAAAAAACAGCAGGTTATTTATGTGCTATTATCGATTGTAGCGCCCCCTATGATGGGATTTCGCTCAAACTTATGCATAAGAACACGCTTGCCTATTGTAGAATACATGCCAAATATAAATGTTGTAGGTCAAAGGGTTCTTGATTTATCAATAAAACAACAATTTTTTATCCCCTCTTCACGGGGCTGTAACTTAGCAACGATGCAACTTTCTATAAGGCATGATGGGCTAAATCGTCCTATTTTTCAATGTAGATTCACCAGTAGAAATTATGCTACATCGTTCAGAAACACCCTGTATATGTAAAATGTAGGCACAATTTCCAGTTTGTTTAAAATAAACTAAAAATTACAAATTTCTTTTGGTGTGATAAATTTCGGAGCAAGGTGCACAACATAGTCCAATGTTACAATACTTACAAATGTAACGAGACTGCATATTTATAATTTAAGTGCTTACAAATTTATTCTTTTTGCCTTTCTAGGTGAAAATTCTTTAAAAATGTTGTTCAAATCTAAACCTTTACATATTCTTATCTATATTTCCTACAAATGTCGTCGCCTTATAATCCGTGCCGACCAGGTGCCTTGCACACTTTGCACCCCGGCACGAAGCGACCATGAGTGTACGTAAATAATCACGATATTTTAGGCATTCGAAAAGTTCCAAAAATTATTAAAAATTCACTTAAATTATGTAAATACCGTAATAATAATAATTCTTCAATACAATCATGACATTTTTAAGATTATAATTCATTGTCTGTATTTATGCGAGCACATTAATTATGAAGACATAATATGCAACGCTGCCCAAGAACTCGGGCGTGCACATTTCTGCCAGTATCGCCCACCTGAGTTAACTCGAGTGTGCACATTAAGGGGTTTAAATTAACTCTTAATATGTAACAGATGATCGTGATCAATACAAACAACAATTGTTTTTTTAATAAGGTTGTTTATTTTCATTACAATACATTTGATAATGTCAATATTAACTATTTGCAATCCAAAAATAACTAACTATAACCTCTTAACATAATATTTATCACAATTGTAATTACAAAATATTGTATTGTCAATGGTTAGTTACTAACATAAAATAAACATCTTGCTAATTAACAAGTCTCAAAAATAATATAAACTGGCGTGGCCCCCAAATGCCTGTTGTCATACATCGAGTGTGTGTGTGTTTGTATAAAAAGTTGAAAGTGAAGCTCCCCAGGCCACAATATTATTACATAATATATTATATGGAATAATATTATTTAACCTCATTTATGTAAATGGAATTTCATGCAAGTGTTAATCCACGATTTACTAAACAGGTTAGGGGAATATTTTTAAATTCATAACTTCATTAATTTTTATTAGAGAAAATTGAAACAAACAGCATTTTATTATTATAAATAAACCAGGGCTTCGAACCGTAATTTTTTTCGTTTCGGTTTTCGTTCCGGTTCAATTAAAAGAATATATATCGGTTCGGTTCCGGTTTTTGTTCCGGAAAAAATAACGTTTTTTTTCGGTTTTCGGTTCAGCTCCGAGGGATTACTTTGTATTTTTTTTTAAATGCTTTTATTCGGTATAATAATTGGAAATAGAAGTATGTATATAACATTATGATGATAAAATAATTTATTAAACGAAACATATACAGCGTCATTCAAAAAGTTTACAACAAACGGAAAAAAATTTTATTATCGATTTCTCAGAAAATTTTATTCTTGACAAACGTTGGTGCATGGTTTAAAACTAATTTTAAGAAGAAAAAAAGTTTAATAGAAAGTCATAGGACACTAGATTTCAGCGATTTTTGAAATATTCGCAAGAGTAAAGTGCCCTTATTTTAAGACATACAAATTTTTTTTATAAGAAACAGTTATTAAGAATCTCAAAATAGGGCTAGATTTATATTTTGAAGATCGAATTCCAATTTTTATTTTTTTAGAAATTTCAACATTCAAAAAGTGTGCAACAAATGGAAAAGTTTTTTGTTATCAATTTCTCAGAAAATTTTATACTTAATAAAAGTTGGCGCATGATCTAAAACTAATTTTAAGATGAAGAAAAGTTCAATAAAAAGTCATGACACTAGATTGTAACGATTTTTGAAATATTCTCTACAGTAAAGTAGCCTTATTTTAACAATTTGTTTTTTATAAGAAACAGTTATTTCAAACTTACGGCTAAATTTTAATTTTTACGATGAAATTCCAATTTTTAATTATTAAGAAATTTTAAGCACTTTACTCCAGCGAATATTTCAAAAATCGTTCAAATCTAGTGTCTTATAATTCTTTATGGAACTTTTTTTCATCTTAAAATTAGTTTTAGACCATGCACCAACTTTTATTAGGAATAAAATTTTTCGAGAAATAGGTAATAAAAACCTTTTCCATTTGTTGCACACTTTTTTAATGTTGAAATTTCTTAAAAAGTAAAAATTGGAATTTGAACATCAATATTTAAATTTTGGGATTCTAAATAATTTTTTCTTATACAATTTTTTTGTATCTCTTAAAATAAGGGCACTTTACACTTGCGAATATTTCAAAAATATCTAAAATCTAGTGTCCTATACCTTTTTTAAACTTTTTTTCATCTTAAAACTAGTTTTAGACCATGCATCAACTTTTTTGAAGAATAAAATTTTCTGAGAAATCAATAATAACATTTTTTCCCATTTGTTGCAGACTTTTTGAATGACGCTGTATAAACAAAACCCTCGAGTTTGTTGAACATGTACCGAACCGTAATAAACCGATATTTTTTTTCGGTTCAGTTTCGGTTTTCGTTCCGACAAAAATAACGGTTTTTTCCGGTTTTCGGTTCAGTTCCGGTTCGAAGCCCTGAAATAAACTATAACATACTAAAATGTTCCTAAAAGTTGTGCGTTTTTTAAACAATTTTAAAAATTTTGATATTTTTAAAAATAGTTCTTTTAATTAAAAATGGTAAAAAAAAATTACGAGGATTTATTCCCAACATACTCTATATTTCTGCATAAATGAAATTTTTGTCTGTTACAGTTTTGCTATAATAATTTTGAATTAACGTTAAATTTACATTCCATGAACATAAGTTATTATTTGAGATATCAACTAAATACATACAAATTGCAATATACTTTTGAAGTTTCTACAATAAGTAATGTCCAATGTCTGGCACATACACATATACACACAGACGGATGTCATCAAAAAAATAGTCAAAACGTGTTTGGGGGACCTCCTTTACATGTAAAAAAATATAGAAAACAATACTTTCTTTATACTACATATGGCAAAAGATACAGCAGTAAAGATTAGATGAATAAAATTCTTACTTCACTAAAAAATTGCAGTTTTAAGAATTTTACCAATAAATATGGTTTGCAGGCACTTTTCATCACAATAGTCAAATTTAAAAATATTCATTATTGAGGCAATTCGCCATAATGTTCTTGCAACCCTTTGGAAGGATCTTTTTTCAGCAGGGTTGGGTTTACATCTACTCCTAATTGAGCTTTGGCTTCAGTAGCACCTTGAATCACGGCATCAGCATGAAATTTATTTAAGTCTTTGGTCCATAGTGGGCAACTAAAAAAGTAAGAAATTACATACTAACATGCAGCATAATAAAACCTCAACAGTCTTAGTTTTTTTCCCATAGACCTTACAATACAGCTATTCGTTATACAGAAAGTTACCAGATTACAAAACATAAAATGCCAGACGGTAAGTAGGTCTTAACGAAGTTGCCGAGATATTCTGGATTTACGATGTTTTTTTACTACCATAATTTTATTATCATGTATTTTTGGGTTAGCTTGAGAAAAAATCTTAAACATAAATTATGAGTCTTTGCAACAATATTTTTTTACAGGTTAATAAAGAATATGACAAAATAAACAATAAAAAGATCTCTATATGTATTATCTTATTAATACAGTGTGTCCCAGCCTAAATAAATTATTTGATATCTTTGTTAATTTTACAACCAAAATCGAGTGTTTTGTTTACGCATGCTAATATGCAACTTTATTACATTTAATGAAACAGCTTGTACACTTTGCATTTTTTTGAGATTTTAAACCAAATGTTTGGGTAAGCCTTTCATATCCGGAACATTTAAATATGGAATGTTTAAATCTGGAAAATGCACCGATAGAATCATTCATATCGTGAATCGTTCAACGCTGGAATCGTTCATCGCAAGCTCAAATCTGGAATCCAGAAATTAAGAAACTTAACTGATTAAACAATTAAATTGAAATTATATTTGGACTGTGTCAAAAACATATTTATCATTTTTCATTTAGTTTTAATGATAAATGTTAGCTAAAAATTTGTTTATCACTCGAATAGTTTTTCATTCAAAAATAATTAGAATGTGTCATGTCACAAGTCTTTTATTGCTTTTCATAAAGTACTTCCTTTTTGAAATTGACTAAGCGTTATAATTACGCAACTTTGCCCCAATTTGTAGCCCTTCAATTACATTAAAATTAACACGATGTTTTTATCTTCCACTATACAATAGTTAAATCAAAATATAAAACGAAGTGTTCTGTAATTATAATATATTTTGGCTGTTATAATATAGAGGGCAGGAAAACTTCTTAATTTCTGGATTCCAGAATCCATATTAGGGCTTTCTTGCGATGAGCGATTCCCGCGTTGCACGATTCCAGCGTTGAATGATTCAAGATTTGAATGATTCTACCGGTGCATTTTCCAGATTTGAACATTCCATATTTAACAGTTCCAACTTTTCATGCTCGTTTAAAAATATTTAAGAATTTTTGTGACTAATAACATTGATTTCTTTCTAAGGTGTATTTATACAGTTGGCAGCAATAACTAAAAATCAAATAAACTTAGGATTATTAACAAAACCTGTATGAAAATTGTTGATGTTGCAAAACGTGATTTTTGCAAATTATGCATGCAGACACCAATGTTTAACAATCCGAGGCGAATTACTACAAACCTAAGAACAGAATTTTATGTTTAACGTAGTTTTTACAAATCATAGATCATCAACGGCAAATGTCATATTTTTAAACTGTCAAAAATGAGTGACAATAATTACACTCATATTTCGTGTTGTCTAATCCACGGTCTACTACACAGGTTGGGAAACTCCCATATAAAACCGACTGAGGCCGGTAACTAGTTCTGTGAATTATTCCACAGATGGTGAATAAATCTAAGAACCGTTCGCCATAAATTATCGCTAGATGGCGATATGTCTAAGAACCGGTTCGTATACAAGATTTTGACATAACCATCGAGATTTACAGGCTTTCGCTAAAAGATTCGCAAAATTCGAATTTAATCAATCAGAGGATGTATATTAAAATGTTTTTATCGAATTTTTAAGTCAGTTTTGTTCAAAATAAGATTCCACCTAGTGCAAGCACAGGTTCTTAGACTTATTGCCATCTAACGGATATTTATGGCGAATGGTTCCTAGACATATCGCCATCTAGCGGAAATTTATATCGAAAAGTTCCTGATTTTTTGACAGGCTTCCTAACCTGTGTAATAGACCGTGGTCTAATCCAATGTATATTAGCTGCCTATGATCCAATCACCGCATTAAAAAGAGAGGATGCATATTTGTACCGTTCCGTGTGTTACACGAAATTGCAAGTATTAGGTCCTGCACACATGGCGTGTTTTCTGTTATGTGACTCGAGATCCGCATTTGTGAAGTACTTGAAATTGCATATACGCGGACAGCCGTACACATGCTTTCTTGCGACTTGAGATACATGAAAACAATACGATCCGTACACATGGTTGCGCGCTTTTGCCGTACATACAGTTGTAATAAGCTCAACTCACACGGCGCGTTGGTGGTGGTGGTCGCGATCACGATAATTAATGACCTGGTTACATGTTTAATTAATGTGATTACGTATCGTTGTGATCGCGATCGCGTGAGTTGACCTTTATCCAACTTCTATCGTGATGCTGTTTAGGAGCTCCCGAGCGATAAGCGCTTGTGTGTGTACGGTGACTATACGATCGCATGACAGAAAACGCTCTGTTAGTACTAGACGCTCTGCGTGTACTAGGCCTTAGCACTATAGGAGTAGTTATTATTACACATATGAGTAATTCAAATAAGCTTTTTTTTAAAACTATCATTGTGGGGTAGTGTTTCATAACTTTTCTTAAGCGCAGCGCTTGGCAAAGCAAAGTGCGCTCCTAGGCGGGGACTGATTTTTAACGCGTGCGTATATATACGTCACGTCCATAATCTGAACAGATACATACGTCATGGCCATTGCATAGAAGAAATAATAAAATCCGGTTCATATTATGAATTATTATTTATTATTTGAAGCAAACTTATTACAGTAATAATAATAAAAAAATTCTTTTGTTATTAAAAATTAACGTAATACAGTAGTAAAAAATATTAAAATAAAAAATTTTTTGGTTTTATAAAATAAAGACATTACGGACGTATAAAAACAATATTATAAAATATTTTTGTATTATATAAAACAATATCATTAGTAATAATAATAAAAAAATAAAAAAATTCTATTGTTTAAAATAAACGCGTAAAATGTATATCACAGCAAACAGGTCGAAACATGTTTACAAACACGACGTCTTATAGTACAGATAAACTAATGAAAACGTGCAGGCGAAAATATTCGACAAGTTCATAGAGATACACACGAATTTGTACAACGCGAATATATCCGTCATACGCACAAACTAACCAAAATTCAGATGACGAATATATACGTCATAAGCGCTTAAGAGGTTAATATTTGTTTACTGGAAAAAGATTCATGTTTCAATAGTTTTGTGAGATATCACTGTATAGCAATTTAACTCTCAAATGGTTGCAATTATTTAATTACTTAATTCACAAGTTCTTAATGAAACTTACCGTCCATCATCTCCATTCCCAAAATGTTTATATTCACTAACAGCTTGCCCACATACATAGCACATTGTAGCTCCACATGGACACGTCATTTTATTACATCCAGACTCTTTTATGAAATTTTTGGCACATTTGTAACACTTTCTGTAAATATTAAATGTTACATACCTATATTATAGTGATTATAGGTCATTACAACTCACCTTAAAAGTGCTTCAGTCATTTTATTCTCTATGTAAGTTCTCATTCTGACATCTTCTTCATATTCTATTTCATTACACCTTAATGGGATATGTGAAATATGTTTACATTCTCGACAGGATTCTTTTTTACACTCTTCATTAAGACAACGAAATATTTTATCATTTGGATCTGGAATAGTGGCAAAATCGCAAAAGGGACATGTTTCAAGACCATCTATTTTGGCTTCTTTAATTTCTTCAATTTGTTTTCTTTGTGCCATTCTGGAGAACACAACCGAATTTAACACCATCTAGAACAAATAAATAAGTTAGATAAATAAATAAATATTAAACACTAGATCTGCTTTTCTTATTCTTCACTCCATGACTTAGGCAAATTGCCTGTTCCGTCTTCATGGGTCTTCCTACTTCTCTTCTTTCTCTTAGCCTATACTATCTTATTATCTTTGGCAATCTTTGATGTTCCATCCTGTCTTCTTTGTATTTCTCCCTGTTTTATTGTATTTTTGATCCCAAATCGTAAACTTCTAGTTCTTTTCTAACATCTTCGTTTCTTAGTTGGTCTCTAATGGAACATCTCTTTACTCTTCTTAAAAATCGCATTTCTGCTGATTATATTTTATTCCTGTCTCGTTGTGTAGGGACCCAAGTTTCGCTGTCTTACATTAAAGAGTTGACGTGGTCATTGGTTTACTCTTGTCTCTTTTCATGTCTTGTTGTTCAGCGTTCTATTTACAGTGTCGCATATGTATTCAAATTGATAAGTTTTGATTCTATGTCGTTATCTTTCTTGTAACTGATATCTGTAACTAGTTAGCAGAAGTAGTATGATAGGTGCTGTATACTTTATAAGTAAATCATTATTTGGGATCGCACTGGATGTTTTCCCCGGAATGCCATAACTTTTGTATTTTGGACTATTTTTGTAATATATATACAGCTCTTTGTAGATTAAAAGAGGAGATAAGAATCTGCTCCTTTAATTTTTTTTTTTAAATTTGCAATACCTATGAAACGATTAGAATTTTCCACCAAACTATCGGTTTGTCCTCATCATTATTATTATTATTGACTTACCAATGTATTTATCTCATTTATAAGTGGCACTGTTGTCGGTAGTATCAAAAATGTGTTTCGTTTGTGTACTTTTAAAAACTAGATTACATATTCTTCAGGAGGAGAATGGTTTCATAAATGAGATTGATATCACCAGATATTATGTTACTATGCAATGAAAATACATACAAAGCTATTACAACTTTTTCAAGAATACCGGGTGTAAAAGAAGTGTGGTACACCTTCTCTTTTTTCTTTAGTTCGGATTTTAGACAAATGAGACTGTAGACATATAATATGTGCAAAAAACAGGATTTTTTGAGCACATGCACACAATTGTTTAACTTCCGGTTTTGCCGGAAATAATCCCAACTTTGTTATTTTAAATGGAACTCCAAGTACTATATTTTTACATTTTTGGAAAGAGGAAGTAATTTTGGATACAGCTGCACTATTTTGGTTAATTTTTACAACTTCAAATAATTTTTGAACCAAATTTTCTTTGTTAATAAGTGTGCCGTGACCTGCATAAATTGAATTTCATTATGTCAACAATTGTCCAAAAAAGGTTTTTGTAAATTTTTAGACTTTTTAATTAAATAACTATAGTAGTTAAACATAAAACAACGATAATTTGTTTTGTTGCAGTTATGCACAGTTTACTGCGATTAACAGGATCTGTTAATAAATCTTTACACAATAATTTGAAGTTTTTGAACCAGACTCTTAATAAAAATACAAGTCATTGTTAACTATAGATTCGTTAGAAGATGCTCCATTAAAATAACCACCACCACCATAGTTCCATTTAATAAAATTGACTTTTTTTCAAAAAACCGATTCCACAACCTTCAAAGCCGATTAAAGTAACCTAAATGTCAATAAAAATTTAGAAAAACGTTTTTTGGACAATTGTTGACTTAATAAAATTCAATTTATGCAGGTCACGGCACAATTAATAAAAAATAAATTTTGGTTATAAAATTATTTGAGGTTCTAAAAATTAACCAAAATAGTGCAGTTGTATGCAAAATCGCTTCCTGTTTGCAAAAATGTAAAAATATACAGGATGTTCCCTTTAAAATAACCAAGTTGTGGTCATTTTCGGCAAAACCTATTGTGTGCATATGCTCAAAAAATCCGGTTATTTGCACATATCATATGTCTACAATCTTATTTGTCTAAAATCAAAACAAAAGAAAAAAGAGGGAGTTACCACACTTCATTTACACCCGGTATATGGAAAGTTGACAAACATAAACAATTAATTATTTGGTGTTTTATAAAACGAGTCAGAACAACATACATTTTTGTCTATTTCAAGCAGTGAGCCGGATTGGATGTTATTACCGGCCGTATTTAGCCCGTAGGCCGGCATTTTCCCACCCTTGGTGTAAACAGTTTTTTTCTTCGTTCGCAAAATTTTTTTACAGGCAGGCCTAGTCATAAGTGGTAAGAAGACTTTCCATGAACTAATTACTCCGGTGGGAAGTATAATACATGGCCTGTGAAAGGGTTAACTTAAAAAATATTATCCTAATCACAATTTACATAAAATTGTCTATAAATCTATATACAGGGTGTAGACTCGGATCACGCAACATAGCGATTTCAATGGTAAAATTTTAAAAGTCGAATTCTTGCTCCGCTAATTATTTTAGAAAAAGAGTGCAAATACGTTTTTTGTAGAGAAAAAAATTCTGTATCCATAAATGTAATCAATATTACTTTTTCGTTTTCCAATAACTGAAAATTAAGCAAATTAAAAAACGCGTTTTCGCTAAAATCTGTAGTGCCTTGGAATTATGCTGTGACAACTGCCCAGCCTAATGTCACTAATACTGTCACTTTGACGCGAAATTCATTCTTAATTATACTTTATATTTTATCAAACCTTTATTTTACACAATTAGTTATGTTTTCATTGCAAGATATAATAAAAATGATAATTAAGAATAAACTTCAAACGTCAAAGTGACAGTAAGTGTTAGTAAGATGGGCAGTTGTCGTAGCATAATTCCAAGGCACTACAGATTTTCGCAAAAACGCGTTTTTTAATTTGCTTATTTTTCTGTTTTTGGAAAACGAAAAAGTAATATTGATTACATTTATGGATACAGAATTTTTTTCTCTACAAAAAACGTATTTGCACTTTTTTTCTAAAATAATTAGCGGAGCAAGAATTCGACTTTTAAAATTTTACCATTGAAATTGCTATGTTGCGTGATCCGAGTCTACACCCTGTATATAAAAGAGCTTGTTTGTTTGTTCGCTATAGAATCCCAGGTCCGTTGACCGATCGGGACCAAATTTGGCACAGTTACTATTTAGGACCTAACGGATCAAAGATCGTATAAAGAACGGCCGGAAATGCCCGGGAACGGCCGGAAACGTCCACCGAGCGCGAGCGCGAGTAGTCTGTAATTGAACGTTTGGGAACGTCCGCCGGGAGCGAGCGCGGAGCGCGAGTAGTCTGTGATTGATAAAAGAGAATTGTTATCACCCGTGCAACGCCGGGTAAATCGCCTAGTTACCTATATAACTACTCGTTTCTATCATCGTTAAAAAAAAAATGTTAAAAAATTTAAGCTTTTTTTTTAAATTGGACAATCAAAACTTACTAATTTGTTGTCAACATGTAACAATTATTGTTTGCCAAATAATTTTTTCTGTTTCATTACCAATTCATCATACTCTAATGCAGCATTTCTCAACCTTTTTACCCTTGCGTAACCCTTGAAATATTAATCATGTCCAGGGAACCCCTATATTAAAATTCTTATATATTATTTACTTTTTTTTATATATACGTATCATGTATGAAACTACACAAAAATGATTTAAATATCCATTTACATATGATTAATCTATTTATCACTATTTCTTGGGAACCTCCAACAGTTTTTCACGAAACCCTAGAGTTCCGGGGAACTCCGATAGAGAAACGCTGCTCCAATGAAAAATGTTTCAATGAGTTTTAACTCGATAGAGAAATATTTGATTGTGGGGAATCCATATTCAAGTTTTTAACACATTCACAAACACATTTTGCACTCCACATTAATCTTATACATTTATAATAAATTTTAATCTACCTGTAACGTTGGAATACTAAATTCGGCTCCACAATCTGCTAGACAGGGAAAATCAAGTTTCCCATCACCAATAACTACTTCGGCTCCAGCTTTAACACATTCCTTACAAAATATGCAACCCTTTTTACAAAAATAACATTCTTCTGGTATTAATTCGTTATCAAAACAACATGCACAAGTCTGCATTAATCCATTGCATAAAGCTTCTTCTCTTGCCTTCCTGTACTTTTCATTATACTGCTTTAAAATTCTTCTAATGGGAAGTTTATGTTTTAGAAAAGCAATTTCTTGTAGTAGCAAAATATTCTTTGATGAACATTGTTCTTCTTCTCGAGTTCTTGGAGTTCTCATAGCTTTACGCATAATATCGAGTCTGTTGCATGTTTTAACCAAATTTTTGGAATTAAGCTTGAAAATTTTGTCAATGTCTTTTTTTCTTAAATAAAGGTAATTTGCATATAAGAACTGCAGAGCATAAATCTCGTCCTCTTCTTTTTGATCAGAATCTGATACCATTAGAGAATGGGTTCGATTACTATCCACAAAATATGACTCGGGATCAGGAAATTGTTTCAGAAATTGATTTATATTAAACTGTGTTGTATATTGGTTCATTATTTCGTTTTTTTTCTGGTTTCTAAAACATTAGCATTATTAACATATGTTTGGATATTAAATACAATAAGGCTTCACTTAAGATAATTTTCCATTGTTGGATAATCTTGCTTTTCTATTGCATCTTCTACAAAGTTTTTCAAGTCAATTATGTGTTTGTATGCCAAATTATTGGCTTGATCACGTAAATATAATGGATCTGCATTAGGAAGCATTTCTTGTAACTGCATGAATGTTTCTCTAGGATCAATTTCTTTTTTAGGATAATCATCTGCAATTCATTTTTCCAACTTACTATTAAATATATTAATATTGTCAAGTTAAGCTAAACGAATAAAGTCAAGATAAAAATACTAGTACTGCAAACTTTTAACAAGTTTAAGGTTTAAAGGATTTTAAAAAGATTAAATTGTCACAACTATAACTGAACACGTTGACTGCCACGGCAAGTTTCAGGATTTCGGTCTCAGAAGCCAATTTGATTTAACTATATTATATTATTCAAAATCCTGTTAATTTATTAATAAATTTTCAGTCAGTGTAAGCCAGCCTTGATTTTTACGTCTTTTCCCATGAGCCACCTATCCTTAAATAAACTTAAATTCTACGAATATAAACGTAGCTGCACAAAAATGACAAATAAAAGCATTACAAGTTCTCTCGTAGTTGGCACCCTGGACAAGAACGCAAACTACGAGTTATCGCGTATTTGGCAGTCAACGTGTTGAGGTCAACTTTGATATGATATCTTCCACCTATCGTGTGGGTAGTCCTGCAATCGGGTCGAAACCTGTGGGTAGTACCTGCAGGTGAGATCACAAGTCTTTGTATATTAAATTTTGCGGGTAGCGAGTTAGAAACGGTTTTAAAAATGGAGGTTTTAGATCAAATGAAGTGAGTTTAGTATGCATTTTGATATTTTTTGCCCACTGTTTTGTTACTGTAAATGTACATAAATAAAAAATGTGAAGACCGTGGATTGGGTGCAACTCAATAAGGTGGATCGTATGGGTCGCGGGTCGGGTGTGAATCTAACAAACTAAAATCATGCGGATCGCGGGTCAGATCCAATAAACGAGAATCATGTGGGTGTCTGTCGGGTTAAGCATTAGCTGTTGTTGTGGGTCAGGTGCGTGTCCAATAAATTAGATCCGTGCATGATTCTATGTAAAGGTACCAGTTGTATTCATTGAGCGATTTTGTTACACCGTTTTGGAAATCTTATTCTATTATGCAATATCTAAAATTTATCGTAATTATGTTTTAAAATAATATGTGATCCACCCCCTTTATGCACAATGTTTCTTTCGCGTCCTCTTTTTTATAAACAGAAATATACCCCACCTGCAATAGCTGGCAATCTTTAAGCGGTGGTAACCCCAGTAGTTAAAGTGTGCCTCGAATATTTCCGTGTCAATTATGAGTGCTAGGATCACAAAATACCGAATGAGAATAAGGTTTAAGGTTGGTTAAAGCCTTGTTTTCAATAAAAATAACCTATTCTGTTTATTTTCATTACTAATTAAAAAATATAAACTCAAACCGACCTTTAAGCTGACCCTCTATTACTGAGCAAACGAATGAGTCAAGTTAAAGGTCAGTTAAAGCCCCTTTTTTCAGGGCTTCGAACCGGAACTGAACCGAAAACCGAAAAAACCGTTATTTTTGTCGGAACGAAAACCGGAACTGAACCGAAAAAAATATCGGTTTATTACGGTTCGGTAAATGTTCAACAAACTCGCCCGTTTTTTTATATATGGTTCGTATAATAAATTATATTATCATCATATGTTATAATACTTCTATTTCCAATTATTATGGGTACCTTACTATACCAAATAAAAACATCTAAAAAAAAATAAAAAGTAATCACTCGGAGCTGAACCGAAAACCGTTATTTTTTCCGGAACGAAAACCGGAACCGAACCGATATATATTTTGTTAATTGAACCGGAACGAAAACCGAAACGGAAAAAATTACGGTTCGAAGCCCTGCTTTTTTTAAAAGAAAATATACAGTATTTGTGATCCTAGCACTCATATTTCACATGAAAACATCTGAAGTACACTTGATCTACTACAACGCCATTTTGGTGACCGCCGTTTGAAGATTGCCCAATAGCTATCTGCTAAAATTCAGTTTACAGAAATGTGAAAATGTAAATATATGCAGTGTTATCAAAGCATCTTTTTAGAGTAAATATATTGTTTTTCCTTATTTATGTACAAAATGCACTTTTTTTTAAACAAACATTTATGGAACATGGCTTGTATAGCGAAGGTTATTATGAAATTAAGAATAACATCAAATTGTTGTTTGATGTTGTGTATTCAAAATGTATGAGCCACGTGTAAGCGATGATTAGACTAACTGACTAAGACCTTATAATTATAACATTCACTAGCAGTTTTTTATCGCAATTGTAAATAAATGCAAAAATTATATATATAATTGTTATCTTAAGGTAGCAATCTGTATAACAAATGAATGTTATTAATTAGATATTAAAACACATTAATTAATATAACCAATAAAAATAAAAGTTGTAACACTAGTATGCTCACCTAATATCATTGCATCAATGAGATTTTCCAAATTAATAAAAGTTTTACTTTTATCTGCACAAAGGTTTCTCACAAATGTTGGACAAGCATCTGGAAAAATACTTAATAGCTGTTCAAAATATACTGATATTTCTGACTGATTCAAGATACAGCTGTTACCAACAGCTTCATCGAGCAGGTCATCATCACTATCACCATTTAACTCAAAAGTAGAGTTATGAAAATTATCACCGTTTAAATTTTGATCAACATTTGTACTATTCGAATTGGAAACATCTCCATTTTCTGTCAATAAATTAATGATGTTTTCTAGTTGAAACTCTTCTGAATCATTTGGAGTTTCTGTCTGTACAATTTGTATCACATTACTTATAACTTCCCAAGATTTGTTTGGAAACAATTCTCGTAGATAATTAGAATACTGATATTCACTTTGTTGTAACACATTCATTCTGCAACCTAAAAAATGATACCTTTAATTATACTAAGTTCTACTACAAAATTTAGTACACAATGCTTAGTTAAATATGTATTACAAAATGTACAGCAGTTTACTTTTAAAATCTCTCTACATTCAAAAATTAACTAAACCATATGTATAATTATATAAAGATACCCACCACTACATTACATTAAATAATCTTAGAATGTTATTACAGTACTTATTAAAATATCTTTTTTCGAATTACAAACTTGTTTTAAATAATTCACAATTTACATTTTGCATGAAAAACATAACCTAAAAATTATTTTTTCACCTAAACATTCAGTATACTTTTAACGTAATAAGAAACACAAAGTGTATAGGTTAAACCCGCCAATTAAACATTTTAACTTACTAAATTATAATAACTGTCGAAAAACATTAAGTTACGGTTGGTGATTCCCCGCTGCCCGCTGTTTAGAACTCTTCAGCGGATTTTCCATATATTCTTATCACCAACATTGTGCTTATCATTGCAATCAATATAAGGTCATTTTAACGAATTTATTAATTTAAATATGGTTGTGCAAATTCGCAAAGAAACTAGTAATTACAAGCACGCGGCGTAAATCTACACTAAATCACATCAGAGAACACTAAATCACATACATAACATCGTAACACCCAAATCCTACATTTAAACTTACAAAATGTGGAATGGGTAGAGTGAGGTAGAATACCACTCACGGAACTTTTATCGGTATACCGTATACCTTATCGGTTATTGTTATTACTTACACCAATACCCATTTTATTTTCGTATAAACTTACAATAACATTTATTAAATTGCTGTTTATCAAATTGCATTTAACTTAACGTTATTTTTATTTAATGTTATAATACAGAGTGTCCACCCAGCGTATACCTATTTCCTTTATATACTATTATTACATTACTTGATTTTTATGGAACACTATTTCTTACATTTTTTCGCAGACAATTTAATTTTTTCCTAAAAATATTGATAACGTTTTATGCCTAAAATAGTATTATCTCCAGTTAATGCTGTAATAAGCTGACTGTGTATAGGTTAACATGCAATATTTGATAAGAACTAACTAAACTACTAGGTTTTGAAAAATCTAAGGCTGAACACATACTGAAGCAGAGAACAAAGTAACGATCTTAACGGAGAGCAAAGCGGCGAAACCAAACAAACGTTAACCTGTGACAACACGCATACTGAAGCGTTCAGGAGAGATGCACGATTATCGCTATAGTACAGCAAAGCAGCGAGTTCAAACAAATTTGTTTTCGCTGCTCTCATCGCTCATTAAGTTTTGTGATTTAGTCAAACAAAATGAACATCGAAAGGCTTATAAGTAGTATATTTGTAAAAAACGCACTATGGGAACAACTCATTCTGAATAATATGAGTGAAATTTTTCCAGATGTTCACGGAGTTGTTCATATAAGTATTATAAGTGATGGAATTCACCAAGTTCATGCCTACTTTTGTTTATTGAATGAACACTACAGCTTCTAGTTTTTTTTTATTTTTAATTTAATAAATACCAAATTTTTAAGGCGGAATTTTCAGTTAGTAACAAATTCATGATTGTCGGACCGAAATCTGTGATCGACTCATTTAAGTTCTGTGATTTGGTCAAATTTTGTATTTTTCCTAAAATGTAATCAAAGGTTGAACAACTCATTCTGAAATATGAGTGAAATATTTCCGGATGTTCACGAAGCTGTTCATAAGTGATGGAATTCACCAAGTTACCAAGTTCATGTCTACTTTTATTTATTGTATGAACACTACAGCTTCTAGTTTGTTTTTTTTTTATTCAATAAATACCAAATTTTTAAGGCGGAATTTTCAGTTAGTATCAAACTCATGATTTTCGGACCGAAAACTGTGATCGACTAAATCCTCAGTATGTGTATAGTGCTCGTTTGTAGACTCGCTGCTGTTTCACCGCTTTGCTCTCAAATAACAGCGCTCGCTGCCTTGCTCACCGCTCCAGTATGAGTTTAGCCTTAGATAATTAATTTAAAGTGCCAAATGCAATTCACTTCTACTTTTACGCGGTACATTTTCACTGTTTGCGAAATTAATTTTAGAAAAGTATGCTTGCGCATCATAATTACACATTCTAAATCAAAGGGAACAAATATTACTTATTTATTAATTTAATATTATTAAAATACCTGCTCTATATAAAAAATACCTAAAGGTGCACTACTCTAACATTTAATATTATATTACATGACAAGAGTTGAAGAAGCATTATTACGCACGAGTGGAAAAGTTGCGAACGGAGCCGCGTAGCGGCGAGTGCGTATTTCCACGAGTGCGTAATTGCTTTACAACTCGTGTTATGTAGCTTACTTTTTCTACGATCACATAATAATGATACCTACGATTTTAACGGCCTTTTGGCTAATATACACATGTAATAATTACGTTGTGTTGTCAATTTTGACGTAAGCCTACTATGACATTTCTAGACAAGTGTGCGTTTTGCTTACCGTGCGTGATAACTCACTTACTTGCCATGCAGAAAGTGTTTGACGTGAGTCTACTTAGATCATTTCTTTAAAAAACTGTGCTTTTTGCTTACCGTACATAAGGACCCACTTACTGTGCTTGCAAGCTGTACGGTAAGTGTCATTTACATTAGTATTAGTGGTCGTAGAAAAAGGCTATAATAATCGTTTATCTACTTTCCTCAAATTCTTTTTTTTTAAAAGATATTTGTAGTTATATGGAAGTGCCTTGGCATCAGTGTACTTATGTTGTAAAAAAATCGATGTGGTATTGGTATTTTTCTCTTACATACTTCAGCCGTAAATGAAACATTTACAAGTAGCTACAGATTTAGTATACACAAGCACAAATATATATTTTTTTAATTTGTTTTGTACATAGACTGCAAAATTGTATTTGGTTCTGTTATGAACCGCCGTTGTTTCATATTGATTTAGTATATTTTGTAAAAATAGTTTAAGTTGTATATTTTGTATTTAAATTAGTTTAAGTATTACTACATTGGCCATATAATTATATTTATAAGATTAACAATTTGGGTTTTCCCAAATTCTTTAAAATCCAATATTCTAGGAATTAACTCCTTTTGTGATACGAGTTATTCCCAGTCCCTTAATTATTAGACCTTTCTATACCAATCAATGGGAGCTCGCCGATGGCTTCCTGTAAATTTGTATAAATTTAACATGCACATAGTTTTTAAGCAAGTCAAATTGTAAAATCAGTACAGCTAGTTTTTAAATCAGTCAGCCAAGACGGAAGTTAACAGTTCAGTACAATTATTGTGACCAAGCTTTTAAGTTCTAAATCCAAAAGTTATATATGTAAATAAATATTATTTAAGTATCCAAAGCGACTCTTTATTATTAGTGAATTCCAATTCCGAGGGCCGACGTCGAGCCCCAATTTTTTGAGAGGACGAACAAGTAAACGAAGCGTCGAAACGTTCGTCCTTCTAAATGCCGTCGACGTCGTTGTGGTGTTTATAACAGTACGCTGAATTTTGTCATGGGTGTTCTCTTTGCTCAGTCGAAGCTGTAAATATTTTATATATAACACATCGATATCAATTTTTATTTGCAGTATGTTGGAGATAATATTGGTCAGTGGCTTTCTTTAAAGTTCGGGAACTTCGTGCAACTGTTTTGAATTTCGTCCTCTTTATCATCTCAAAAGCACACACCGACCGTAGCAAACTGGTAGAAATCAATGTTGCAAGCAAATAATTTAGTTTCATGTGTGCTTGCATCTCTGTGACTCCTGATTAGGGTTACCAGATGCAAAATTGAAAAAGGAGGACAATTTATTCTGAAATCAGGACGTTAAAACAGATATAAACTTTTTTACCAAAAAAACATAGCATAATGCTAATAAAACTTATTCTGACATATTTTTCAAAGCTGCCTATTTTTGACAAACTTTTTTGTTTCTTAACAGATAACTGTAAAAATCTCAGCACGTCATATATCTTTAACACTTTGCGGTCCAATTAATTTTCGCAAAATTCTAATCGTTAATTTTGCGAAATTATAACTGAGTAATTAATTTTTTTGCAGCGACATCTACTGATAACAGTCCCTTATACATACAGCTACAGGTTTCTAGTTTTAAAATGAAAATGAGCGGCAGTTATAATGACGTCAGCTGACCTTGAAACTCAGGCGTTAAAATATGCCGACGGCCACGACCCGCCGTTGGACCGCAAAGGGTTAAAATTATTGTATTGAGTATTAGGGCGTAGGGTCTTTACTGACTCCACATTAAGTCTATTACGATTCTTTGTTCACTGGACATTTATCAGCGAAAAAACCCTCTTAATGTTTGCATTATGAGCAGAAATTCAAAAATATAATTTAGAAATTTCTAGTTATTTCGGAAGCAATAAATATTGGGACTTGATTTAAAAAATAACCTCTATTGTTCATGCACAGTTAAAAAACTAAAAAAGGAAGACATTTTAGGGTCGATGGAGGACAATACATTTTAATTGAAAAAGGAGAAAAGGTCCTTCATTTAGATAACATATGGTAACCCTAGTCCTGATTTAGTTTCAAGGATCAAACTGTTGCAGAACTAATTAAAATTGCGTGTCAGCGCCTTGCCTTAACCCTTAACCATATCGAACAGAAAAATCGTTCCGAACAGTAGGGGTGGGGGATATCAAAATTTCGATATCGATGTACATAGGTACATATATCGAAATATCGATATACCGATATATCGAAATGTCGATATATCCCCTACCGAACAGTCCATTTTTCTATATTTTTTGGGCACCTGCTTTTCATTTATGATCTTGAACTATCTGTTTTACAGATTTTTTTCATCGCAGGATCCTAAGAAAACCGAAAAAGCAATGCCGAATATGCTTATTTTATTTATTTTAAGTTTCGAATCTCCGTTATTATTTCAATTGCTTCACGTAGGTCGACAAATTTATCTTGAGGGGCTCTACTTTAAAATTTGCATTGGACCAAACTTGAATTCCATGCACAACTACACGTCTATATTTTTAAACCTGAACCAATTCCCGTTTTATTGTCTTTTTGTATTATTTCCAACAACAATTAAAATCTTCCCCAACTTACAACACTAATTTATCCCTTTTTTTATGAACCTTTGTTTTATAGAAAATTTGTAATAACTGGTTTTTGTTTCCAGGACAAGTATCAGAATATATAAACCATCCAACCACATATTCAAAAAGTAATAAATACACTTTTGATTAATTGATTCTATTTCAAAAATTACAGCTTTGTCACACTATCTCGGATTTGGATTTCGTCTTTTGTTTCAGTAAAAATTGAAGCACATATTATATTTAAAAATTAAAATGTGTTGATTTAGTTTTAGATTCAAGTTTATCTTGATATGGATTTTTTGTTGGTTAATGTAATGTATTATGTAAATGTAAAATCGATTTGAGTTTTATCATTACATTATATCTTTTGTATATGTGTACTAAACACGAATTGTGCCAGTCAACAACCCTATAAAAAATTGCCAACAATTAGTTGAACGGCTTATTATTTTTAAGAATTATATAAGACCTACTTATACCCTGAGCCATATGGATCACTCAGACCAAGCCAAGGCAAATTTTTGAGTTCAAGGGCCAAACAATTTTTTTAACATAATTTATTTCAAACTTAAATCTAAATATTATAAGATCTTATTTTTTCAAGAGAATTGTTTTAAGTATGTTTCTGATTTTCCATAAATCTAATACATTTTGTTGTTTGCAAATGGTTACCTATTATGTTGGTAGGCTGTGAATTTTAATTGAGGTCCTTACCCGATTATTAAAAAACTGAATTTCCTAGTTGTAATTTTCTTAGAGGCAGAACTGATAAAATATGGAGGACAGCAACTACATGCACAAGTATGCTACTTAATTAGGCAAATATGGACGCAAAACAAGATGCCAAAGGACTGGAATACTAGTATAATCATACCACTGCACAAAAAAGGGGGAAAGGAGAACTGTAAAAACTATAGACCCATAGCTTTGCTAAATACCGCCAACAAAATCTTAGCGAAGTTGATAAATAAGAGACTAAAAACACACGCTGAGAAAATACTAGAAGACTACCAAAATGGCTTTAGACCTGGTCGATCCACCATAGATGCTATACACACTTTAGACCAAATACTCCAAAAAATGTGGGAACATAATAAAGAGATACACGTAGCTTTCATAGATCTTAAAACTGCCTTCGACTCAGTTAAAAGAAAAGAATCGCTAAAAGAAATGGAACTATTGGGAATACCGGGGAAACTAATAACACTGCTAGAAATGACCCTCAACAACACAACAGCAAAAGTGAGATTCCAAGGAATAACAACAGAACCCTTCAAAGTAAACAAAGGCGTAAAACAAGGGGACTCACTATCCCCCACCATATTTAATTTAATACTAGAAGGTGCACTACGAAAAGCGAAACTAGATTAAAAAAACATGATCAACCAAATACAAATAATAGCGTATGCTGACGATATAGCAATTATAGGGAATAGAAGAGAAGATCTAATAAGAGCGATAGATCAACTAGACAAAGAAGCAAAAAAACTGGGTCTGGAAATAAATGAAGAAAAAACAAAATATATGAAGATAGGAAAAGAAAATATGCACTTACAGAACGATCTACAAACAAAAGAATACACCTTCGAAGAAGTTAATACTTTCAACTACTGGGGCGTGACAGTGGGACAAGCTGGAAAGAACAGAGCGAAGGAGAGAATTCTGAAGGGAAATCAAGCTTACGGCAGAAACAAAACCCTACTAAAGAGCAAAACAATGAGCAAAATAACAAAAATAAAAATATACAAAACCCTGATAAGACCCGTCATAACATATGCCATGGAAACAGTAGCAATAAATAAGAAAGAGGAGGAAGAATTAAAAATAGTGGAGAGGAAAATAATGAGAGCAATACTAGGTCCTAACGTAACAAGAGATGGAGAAAAGAAATAGAAAGAAGGAACAAAGAAATAGAGGAGGAACTCGGAGGAGAGAATATCACTCGACACATCAAAGTACAGCGACTACGATGGGCAGGACACATCATGCGAAGGAAACCAACCGCAATGCTCAGGAGGGTAACAGAATGGATTCCTATTTGGCCCAGAAATAAGGGTAGACCAAGGAAAAGACGGAGAGACGCTCTGGAGGAAGATGCAAAGGCACTGGGAATAAGGGATTGGAAATCTAAATGCAAAGACAGGAAAGAATGGAAGAAAATAACGGAGGCAGCCAGAATGAGCTTGAAAATTAGAGAAGAGGACTGATCCACCTCAACAAATGGATCTACAACAACACCTTGGCGTTAGCCATAATCCCTAGGATTAAACGGCTCAATGATGAATTAATTTTCGTAATTAATGTTTTCTTTTTAAAGTTGCAACAGGCCGCACAAAAAACGTGACCAGCGCATGCGACCCATCGACCAATATCCACTTTCTAGATATACGAACGAGATCCACGCTGAATTTATCGAGAATTAAAAAAACTAATAGGCCGTAAAAAGCAAAATTTGAACCTTCATAAAATTATAATTATCTCATATAATACCTAGTTCTGTGCCTGTCATTTGAGGTTTAATTATCAAAGTCAAGTTGATTTGAACCTAATTTATCAATTTCTTAGACAGTGGAAGCAGTGAAAAAAAATACGTTAAGCATTTTCAAATTATGATTCATTACGATTTTAAGCGCTTATGAGTGCAAGGAAAAATTAGATCCATCTTTAATGGTTATTTACGTAACAATACCGGAAAGTGGTACATTACTGGACGAGTAGGCAGTTTTGGGACGAGCCTTAGGCGAGTCCTGAAAGTATACGAGTCCAGTAAAGACACTTTACGGGTATGTTACGTACAATATTTTTTCTGCGTCCGCCACTGATACCAATATCACTATCATCACTACCCATAATTAAACAATAACTTTACAAACTACGAGTAAAAACTCGCTTGGTGGGATAATGACGTTTGTTTGACAGCGCAAATCAACAAAGCAACTTATCACCATGGCAACCAGCTACTTTCCGGCCTAGACCGGTAAAGACAACCATTACCATTGCAACCAGTTACTTTCTGGACTAGCCCAATAAAGATGTATTTTCCAGTCTAAAAATTGATCGGAAACAACTGATTTTCTGGACGGACGCAGAAAAATGAACAAGCACCTTCATGCTGCTGCAAAGAATTTGAACGTGATAGGAGCTGTTGAATACAAAATAAGTAATCTAAAAAATCAGTTTTAGTATTTTGTAATGAAACAAACTTTCAATTTGTGGGCGAATCAGTTTAACAATTTACATAAAACTGTAACTGGAACGTTTTACTTGTTAGATAATCAAATGTCAGTTTCACTAATTTATGAAATAAGTAACATCCAGGGGAAGTAAATATTTTACATGAGTACCGTGTAAGCTACAAAATTTACCCAACCAATAAAATATGTTGTATAAAAGATTTTAGTAAGACGAATGCAAAGAAATAAGTCTAAACAAGAATAAAAACCATATCAACGTTCGCGACATTACTTGGAATATTTTTATGTTAAAATTGCGAATGAAAAACGGGTTGCCGACTAACGTCACATCAGTGTCACTTGCACGGGAATAGTTTTCTTGGTATTTACGCAACAAAGTACGTAAATAGATACAAAAAATTATTAAGCCATAGTTTTCCAAATTTCCTAAGTTTATTTACCTTTGAGCGCTTTGCAAAAGTAAAAAAACTTTTGATGTCCTAAGCAGTTCAAGTAATTAAAGTAATATCGTTGAGTGGTTTACTTAACATTAGAATATTAATTAAATAGATCATTTAATTAAATTTAAATGATGAGAGCTATGTAATACGTTATATACTATCGTTCGTCATTTGACGTATTTTTGTAAGCATTGATTAGATTCCTTGACAAATTTGTATACATTTACATCATTTAGTTGCGTGTAAGTCAGGTATTTATTACGTAGAGTTAAAAGTACACGTACCTTCCGTCAGTCCATTTGATTTCACAACGTGACGTCAAACCCCATTTACACTGTACAATGAGTCAGAATCACTCGCCACTATCTAGGTTAGCGCTTTAGCACGATATAACAAGTGCACAACAACCGAGACTGACAACATTTCAATACTGTTTGTTGTGCGTACAAAACGCTCGTACTGTTAAAACGTTTGTTCAATTCGAATTTTGTGTTTCGCTGGAAAATTAAGCAAGGAAAGTCATTTGTTGCTTCGATAGATACATATAAGTACTAAAAGAGGTAAGATTTTAAATTACAATAATTATTACTGTTGTTGATAACTATAAATTTTTTGGAAAATTCATGTAATTTTGTATTCAACTTTGGTTTTTTAGTAAAATTGTAGTAAAAAAGTTAGTAGATATTTTTTAAGTTAATTATTAAGTTAAAAAATAATTTCACTCCATGTTTTGTATTTTTTGAATTTAATATGTGACGGTATTAATATCATGTATCAGTAAAACTTGTTTGTTGCCGTAATATTTATTTTAGCACATAAATTTTCCACAATAATATGTGGTTATTTATTTAGTGATATCTACGTCTGTTACATGAAATTGTTGCAACGAACTCAGTTATGAAATATATAATCAGTACATAGATACTATTAGTTCTTAAAAGCAGTACTGGTATTAAATTAACTGATTTTAGTGTATAATTAATTACGCGAACAACTATAAACGAACAAGAAAAAATTAATTACGACAAAAAAGTTATTGATAAATACTTACATATAAAAAAAATATGTAAAGAGGGGACAAAATTCGGATGTTTTACGGGACATCTCGGATACAGTGGCGTACGCAAGGGGGGGATTAGGGGGATAAATCCCTCCCCGAAAGTTTGAAAAGAACTAAAATTATAATTACCGCATTTCAAAATTGCGCGACAGACTGCTTTTCCATACAATAAAATAAATTATGTTTGTTTATTTTACTCATAAATGCTATTTTTGGGTACGTTTGACCTTGAAAATTACCTGTGGCGCTGTTAGCCGGGGGATGCCGCCCCCTGGACCCCCCGCAACTCTCTTAGGACTCACTTTTTGTGTCTAGCACCCATCGGTCATTTTCTAATTGCACCATTACCATGCCCCGTATGAAATTAGTCAGTATTATTTTTGCAAATTAAAACAATAACCGCCCCCCCCGAAATATTTTTATTATTAACAGGAACAGAACTCTAGAAAAATATTAATATTTAACAACTTAGCAATGTTAGAACGAATTCCTTTGATACTTTAGTTAACATAGGTAGTAGTTGCTGACTAGTTAAAATTTTAAAATAATACACAGGGAGTTTCTTATGCCCGATTCAATTGGCTAAACTTTAAACACGAATAAGTATTTTTTTTAATGAAATGTCCTATACCGGGTGTCACCCGTTCATGGTACACCTCCTTTTTTTTCTTTAGTTTTGATTTTAAATAAATGACATTTTAGGCATATGATATACGCAAAAAACCGGGCTTTTTGAGCCGTTGCACACATTTGTTTCACTTCCGGTTTCGCCGGAAATGACCCTAACTTTGTTATTTTAAATGGAACACCCTGTATATTTTTACATTTTTGGAAAGAGGAAGTGATTTTTGATACAACTGCACTATTTTCGTTAATTTTTATAACCTCAAAATTTTTTTAACCCCTTGACTGGTCTCTACGAACTGAGTTCGGGCGTTCTTTTCGCGCTAATACCGAGGCTCTACGATTTAAATTTGGGCATTTTTACCGCTTTTGCACCGTTGACCTTGTTCTACGAACTGGGTTCGAGCGTTTTTATCGCGTTGGTGCCGTGCAGTACGATTTGAGGTCTTGTACACGCGAAGCGGATAACTTCGGTTGACCGCGCGTTAGAGCCGGTTTTATGCACGTGGCAGTATCAAGGCGGCGTAGGCAGATTTTTTTTTAACGCATGTTCTGTGTTGAAGCTATAAGTTGGAAAAAGACAAAAATTAGGTTGGTCTTTGTCACCGACGCCAAAAGTCTTCTTTTTTCTTGACCCAAAAATCGTATGCAGCTAGATTTGGGTAAGTTGGGTTCGCGCGGTTTTTGCGTGTGATTTTTGTAACAAAAAAAATATTTTTTTTGAGGAGCTGGTAGAGAACAGCCTAATTGTTGTATTTTTCAAGTCACAGCTTCATTACAGAAGGAACTTAAAAAAAGGTTAGCCTCTGCAGCCGCGACATTGTCGAATCCATAAACCCAGGAATTTAATGTTACGTTCAAGGGGTTAAAACAAAATTTAGTTTTTTATTAAGGGTGCCGTGACCTGCACAAATTAATTTTTATTATGTCAACAATTGTCCAAAAAACGTTTTTGCAAATTTTAAATGACATTTAGGTTACTTTAATCGGCTTTGAAGGTTGAGGAATCGGTTTTTTGACAAAAAGTCAATTTTTTTTAATAGAACCATGCTGGTACTAGCGGTTATTTAAATGGATCATCTTCTAACGAATCCATCGATACCAATAACTTGTATTTTTATTAACAATTTTGTTTTAAAAAAATTTTGAGGTTATAAAAATTAACGAAAATAGTGCAGTTGTATCAAAAATCACTTCCTCTTTCCAAAAATGTAAAAATATACAGGGTGTTTCATTTAAAATAACAAAGTTGGGGTCATTTCCGGCGAAACCGGAAGTGAAACAAATACGTGCATGTGCTCAAAAAGCCCGTTTTTTTGCACATATCATATGTCTAAAATCTCATTTATTTAAAATCAAAACTAAAGAAAAAAAAGGGGGTGTACCATGAACGTGTGACACCCTATATTTTAAAATTTTAATTAATAATTTAATTCTTTAAAAACTATTTCGGATCAATAATTAATATTTCTCGAGTTATTGCAGTTTTATGAACATCATTACAATATTCAATAGAATCACACTAGGAGGCTGTAAAAATATATTGTTTTTTTTTTAATGCTATTTCCACGTTCAGCTTGCCTGATTATTAATTAATTTAAATAGAAATAAAAATTGACTTATTTGTGTTTTTGTTTAGCCAATTGGACAGGGCATAAGAAACACCCTGTGTATAATTTTAAAACTTTAACTAGTCAGCAATCACTATGACACTGTTTCGGACGATTTTTCAAAGGAATTCGTTTCGACATTGCTAAGTTGTTAAATATTAATAAAAGTGGTTAAGTATACGTCAACAAATTACTTTTAATTGCCTTTTTTTAACATACAAGGCAATAAATAATTTTTTACCACGTTACATGACTAAAAATTTAATACAAAACTGTAACACTCACGAATACCAGGAACAAAGATGACTTTAGACTACCAAAATTAACGAAAACAAATACACAGAACGCCTTGTACTACAAAGGGCTCAAGATTTTTAATGAATTACCTGTGGAAATTAAACAAACAACTTCCATATCAAATTTTAAAAAACTATGTTTAGAATATGTGAAAAATAATGTTAAGATTTATAATAGTTAAGAAAATATGTACAAATAAATATAAGCAGCATTAAGATAATGTAAAATTAGCTAAAAGTTAAATATTTATTATTATTATTAATATTTTTGTAGAGTTCTCTTTCTGTTAATATTTTTATAAAAACTTGTATAACTCAAAAAAGATTGAATTAAGGTACATAAAACCTCAAACATTTTTGAAAAAAAAAAATTATATTGTAATCTAAAAAATGCAAAATATACATCCAGGGTAGAAATTATTTTACCAATTAAAATTTTAATTGTACGGCTGCGTTTAATATTGTTTAATTGAAATTTATAACACGAAGGCCTTTTTAATTACTATGATTGAATCAGTCTTTTTGAAAAAAAAAATTTTATATATCGTTTTGACGTTTAACACTAATTAGTCTTGACGAACTTCATTAGGAAACAAAAACAATAACAGATTTATCTCTTAAACGACTTGCCTATCTCGTTTACTGGTTTTATAATTTATGTTACGGGGGACAGCCAAAACAATCGTATTCTACATCATTGTTAATATCAAGGTTTTAAAAAAATTAAAGTTGCTACGAGGTACCGTTTTTTTCATGTGATGTGAAATGAGTAGGTAATATCAATTTATTAAATATATGTTGTCAAAAAATAAAATCACTTAAATGGTTTATGTGTTAAAATTAATTTCTCCCATAAAATATAAAATGACGTAAATTCGCTTTAAGAATGTTTAGATTTTAATAGTTTAATCTTAAAACAATCGACCTTTATCACAATGAATATTTCTAGGTATACAATCTTTGTACGTGTTGTCTATGGAAACATGGATATTAAAGTACAAATTATCCTAATACAATGTTTCTCAACCTGTGGGGCGTGCTCACTAGGGAGCTTGTCATGTAAAAATCGGAAATTGAAGGAAAAGAAAACTATTTATTGGAGCCTTTAAAAAAAAACAATAACATATAATACATTCTAAAAATTACAGCATTCACACATATGATAGATTTTTAGCGCGCCTCCTAATAATGTACATATTTTTAAGTTTAAATTAGCAAAAAATACACATCTTAAAAATAATAAACTCAGGAAAAGAACAGTTGACAACCAAAAACAAATAGGGTGTTTTGGCAGGATCCCTATAAACGAATTAGAATAGGGGCGCAATAAAAAATTGTGCGGAAAAGGAGGACACCAATATAAATAGGTTTAGAAACACTGTCCTATAATAGATGTTCATGATGACGGACATTTTTATACGATTTAAAGAAGTTTTGTATCACTATACTGTATTGTTTTATAAAAGTTTATAACTGCGTTTTCATGTAAACTGCGTCATATCAGCATTACTACGAAATAGTACTATATCATTTATAATCCTTAATTAAATACCACAACTTATTGTTACAGAATGGAAAAAGGCGCACCTCCTCCCTACAGTGCTCAAGTAGCACCACCTCCTGCAGGATTTGTTCCACCACCACATCAACATGCACCACAACATCAGCACCCACCACTGCCCCCTGGTAATAATTTTGTATAAATTACAAAATATTTTCTTTGATACGATCTTAAAACAAGGCTTTACTACTGAGCAAGTGATTTGCGGGGAAAATTTAAAGAAGCGTACATTGACTTGTCTTAAGTTTCCGTCGCTCGCTTTTTTTTTTGTTACCACTATTTTTTAACATGATTTATTTGGTGTGGGCCCAATAAATAATTTTTTGTGGCGCTCATAAAGTCTAGCGCCTGGTCCTGCTCCAAAGTGCATCGATTCAAGGATTTTATATTTTTAACCTCTGAACGGTACAACACATAGGAACAGCCGTAATGTTTGTTGCGCGTTATGTAACAAACATTATCATATTTAATAAATTCAAAATTATGTTAAAGTGATGTTTATATTAGCTTGAATTAACTAACCTACTTCAGTATACCATTTCTAGAGCTATATAATTTTTAAATTTAAGGTGTTATCGAATTACATTTAACAATTAACAGTGATATTTAAATGGGCTATTTAAAAAAAAGCCTGTGTATCAGATTTTCAATATCGCTACCCATTTTGGTACAACAGACGAAAAATTATCATTTTTGAAAAGTTACTATAACTTCTTTATTTTTTAAAATAGAACAAAATGTTATAAAGTTTTTTTTTGTACAGATTTTTATACGTAATTTAAAAACAAAATTAATTTTTTTTAGCGACCTAGACTTTCGAGGAATGAAGTAAACTTATATATTTTTTAAATAGAAACCCTATAGTTGGCTATGGCTTCATATGAAAGAGCTAAAAAAATTCTCTTTTGTATAAGTAATCGCCAATTAGGGTTTCTATTTAAAAAAATATAAGTTTACTTCATATCTCGAAAGTCTGGGTCGCTAAAAAATAGATTTTGTTTTTAAATTAAGCATGAAAATCTATACAAAAAAACTTCGTAACATTTTGTTCTATTTTAATAAATAAAGAATGTATCTATAGTATATTTTAAAATATAATGACATTTCATTTTTCGTCTGTAGTGCTCAAATAAAAAGCCATATAAAAAATCTGATTACATAGGCGTTCCCTTCCTTCTTTAAAAAATAGTCCGAGACCAATATCAAATATTCTCCTATAAGATACGGTAACCGAGATACCCCGTAATACATTCGAATTTGGTTCACCCTGTAGATGGTGTTCCAGCATTGGCGTAGTTATGGGGGAGCCAAGTCCCTCCTGAGCCTACAATTAGCCCCCCTGGCGTAGTTGAATGACTCAAAAAAGATTCAATAATTTATTACTTATCAACATTAAAAGTAAAACTGTAAAAAAACTGAATCCCAAAGAAATTCTTGCTGAATTTGTTTTCAGATGAAACCGGAAGATACATTTTAACTTATAAATAAGTCCAAATTCAAACTGTGCTTTTGTTTGTTACGTGAGTACCTAGTTTAGTAAGCATTATGTTTTTTTTCTGTTTTCATCTATACAGGGTGAGTCACGACGGACGCGTCGGAGTTTTATGGCAAAACGGTATATATTTTCCAATTTCTGTCGCTGTTAGATTATCTTAAACACTAAGGGCTACATTTTAAAAATATTTTCAAACATACAGTGTGCTCCAAAAAAAGTGGCATATCAAAGTTATACTTTTTCTTATGGAACACTCTGTATATTTTTATATTTTTGGATTCCTCTTTAAATTTAATTCAAAAAATGTAGAAGGTTATATGGGTCTAAAGTCAACCGTTCTCGTGAAAATTGCATTTTCAGGAAAATACACTATTTTCAAAAAATTTCAACATCTAAAAACTTTGAGAAGTCTGAAGAAATTCGCTTGGAGATAAGATTGGCAATAGATTATGTAACACTTTGCACCACCTACATTTTTAAAATATTGTACAGGGCGTTTTTTACGCTTGGTCAAACTTGTGAAACTTTAAACATCGATAACACATTTTTTTTAAATACAACACCCTATATTTTTTTACACCGTTTTATAGAAAATTTAATTCTCTTTCGAAAATATTAATACTGTTTTTTACCTAAAATTGATATTTTCCGAGATATCGCGATTTTATTGTTAATTTCTAGGGCAAAGTAATATTTTCGAGTAGGCTATGAAGGTAATTTGAAACAATTGAAAGAAAGAACAAGAAAGGTTTAGTTTTATCTTTTGCCTACGCATTTTTGACATTTTTTTCTTATGAAGAGCAATCTCACGTTTAAATCGAGATTTCTTAAAATTATTTATGCATTTATTTATTGGACCAGTATGATAAGATGATTACTAAATCCTATAAACCATTTTATTGTATGTTTATGATACGACACTCGGTTCTACCAAAATGGCTTTGCTTAAATTCTGGTTTCACGCATTTTGCAAACATTGTGTTTTATACAGTGTACACAATGTTTAATGTAAGTAAGTGTTTATGGTGTGTTAACTAAAATATAAATACACAGAAAATATTTCAAATTGGGACCACAGTAACTTTAATTGAACATTTGTAAAAATATTTCTAGTGATAACTAAAATGTATGTAATAATAATTCAAAAACTTTTGAGACTATCACTCCTAATATGTTGCGTAATGTAAGACGTTCACTTAAAAAGAGGATCAAAATGTGTATTCAAGAGGATGGTCGTCATGTTGAACATTTATTGTAATCGGCTGTTAAATTTTGTTTTTGAATTATTATTAGGTACATACATTTTAGATATCACTAGAAATATTTTTATAAATGTTCAATTAAAGTTACTATGGTCCCAATTTGAAATATTTTCTGTGTATTTATATTTTAGTTAACACACCATAAACACTAACTTACATTAAACATTGTGCACACTGTATAAAACACAGTGATTGTGAAATGCGTGGAACCAGAATTTAAGCAAACACATTTTGGTAGAACCGAGTGTCGTATCATAAACATACAAAAAAATGGTTTATAGGATTTAGTAATCATCTTATCATACTGGTCCAATAAATAAATGCATAAATAATTTTAAGAAATCTCGATTTAAACGTGAGATTGCTCTTCATTAGAAAAAAATGTCAAAAATGCGTGGGCAAAAGATAAAACTAAACCTTTCTTGTTCTTTCTTTCAATTGTTTCAAATTACCTTCATAACCTACTCGAAAATATTACTTTGCCCTAATAATTAACAATAAAATCGCGATATCTCGGAAAATATCAATTTTAGGTAAAAAACAGTATTAATATTTTCGAAAGATAATTAAATTTTCTATAAAACGGTGTAAAAAAATATAGGGTGTTGTATTTAAAAAAAAATGAGTTATCGATGTTTAAAGTTTCACAAGTTTGACCAAGCGTAAAAAACGCCCTGTACAATATTTTAAAAATGTAGGTGGTGCAAAGTGTTACATAATCTATTGCCAATCTTATCTCCAAGCGAATTTCTTCAGACTTCTCAAAGTTTTTAAATGTTGAAATTTTTTGAAAATAGTGTATTTTCCTGAAAATGCAATTTTTACGAGAACGGTTGACTTTAGACCCATATAACCTTCTACATTTTTTGAATTAAATTTAAAGAGGAATCCAAAAATATAAAAATATACAGGGTGTTCCATAAGAAAAAGTATAACTTTGATATGCCACTTTTTTTTGGAGCACCCTGTATGTAATCTAGCAGCGATAGAAATTGAAAAATATATACCGTTTCGCCATAAAACTCCGACGCGTCCGTCGTGACTCACCCTGTATATATAAAAATGAATGTATGTATGTATGTTTGTCCTTTATGCATTCCTATACCACTCATCCGATCCTGACCAAATTTGGCACAGACAATCTATAGGACCATGGAAAGAACATAGGCTATATGAGAATTCCCAAAAGTTCCAAAAATTCCCAAAACCAAAATTCCCAAAAGATCCAAATATCACAAAAGTTTCAAAATTCTCAATAGATACAAAAATTCTCAATAGATACAAAAATTCCCAAAAGATCCAAAATTCTCAAAAGGTCAAAAACGACCACCGGGCGCGAGCGCGAAGCGCGAGTAGTCTGTGATTGATAAAAAAATTCACCGAGCGAAGCCGGGTCACTACGCTAGTTACTTATAAAACATCTTTTATTTCAAAATTATAATAATCTACTTTTTCTTGCAATTAAAAGTCAGTACCTAACTAAAAAATAATAGAATTGAGCTAGGTGTATAAGGTAACAAAAAATAAATATTAAACTGGGATACAACTAGATACTTATTGGGCATACTTACTAGTAGTTATTGACTATATTTTCGTCACTCTTTAACCGTATGATTTTTAAACAGTATCAATTGTTTTTTTAATAATTTCTGGTAATAAATTACCGCCGTTTTGATTTCTGTACGTTTTTCGTTTTTGTTTAACGTTCGGCTTTTTATTAAATTTTATTATACTTATATTCATTTTAAGTTTTAATGCATAAAACTACGCCGCTGTAGTCAGTGGCGTAGGCAGGGTGCTGCCATCGGGGGGTTAAACTTAAAAAGAACCGTGGACCTTTTTTTTTAGGTCACTACTCTCTTTTTAAGTTTTTTAGTAGCAGGATGTTTGATGGTTACATCATGGGGCGGGGTTAATAAAAGGCAAAAGAGCCGAGGACCTAGTTTTGCACAAAATTTACAGTTCAGCCCTTTATCGACTTATTACGAACCTTTGGGGGAAAGTTCTGATCCCCCTATCTAGTCCCTCTGCCTACTCCACTGGCTGTGGTATAAAAGGTAAATGCTAGTAACTTGGGGATGTAGTCCCCCCAAACCTTGAGGCTAACTACGCCAATGTGTCCCAGTAAGAACTTGAAAGGTCTTAATTTTTTTATTTTAGAAGATAGTTTTGATGTTTATTTCAAAATATTTAAGTGATCGCAAATATCTTGAAATGTATTGTTAGGTTTTACAAACTATCATTTTTTTTTTTTAAATATTCGAGATAAAATGTTTTATCTGTAATTGTCATCCTCAGTTGATAAATATACCACTTAAAAGTGATTTTTCTTATCGTATGATTTGATTTTCTATTACATTTTTGTCTAATGCGAACCTTACATCAATTAAAGCAGCTTGTAAAAAAATTATAGAACCACAAAAAGTAATAAGCAGTCTGCTATGAACTATTAATGATTAAAATTATGTACTATAGGTAGTTAACAAATTACTCCATTGAAATAGTTTTAACAAAGAAAACGTTGCAGTTATTACTTTTAATTTAATTTATGCTTCCAAATATATCTCTACATTATTTTTATCTTTAAGAGTTTATTGTAAAATTTTAATCATTTGCTACTATTTGTTTATCTATTTTTCAGTCTTCTGGAACACCGTGTATATTTTACTGAATGTGTTTAAGACTGCGTATAGTTACTTCTTAGTAGCGGTTATGCCTGAATATGCTGGCAATATCTTTAAGTGTTAATATCTCGTGATGCAATACAAGTTTAAAGTAAACCAAATTGAAGAAAAAAAACGAAATCAACATTTCGAAGGACTTTTAGTTTCAACAAATAATTAAAACTACCCACGTGGATGTTAACAAGAACAACTAAACGAAAAAAAGGTTACAAACACCACTAAACGAGAAGTGCCAAACTTTCGAGGATGGCCTTGTCTTCCAAACTTACTAAAAGCGACACAAAAGTTGCGTAATTAAGTTTCTTGCAGACACTTTATAAGTATCGTTTTTGGATGTATTTTGTCGAAAATGTTTTATTACTTTACCAAATAGAAAAAGTGATTAATTTTATTAAACCGGTTGCGAGTTAGAAAAACAAAAAACAAAATTTAATTTGTTTTGCTCGCCTCGAAATCGAATTCGGTGAAACGTGCGCATCGAATGACACGTATTAGAAAGTAAATATACACCATCTAGAGAGCATTGCCATTGTGTGTGAAGTATAATATTGAAATATTGCTAAAGCAATTACATCCCCTGTGTCTTTCGTGACATGTACCTAAAGTCTGTTTTATACTATACTATATTTTCGTTTAAGAAAATCGTATACGATTTTTAATACAAAAATTTCGTTCAAGAATTTAGCATGGAAAATATGAACCATTTACATAGTACTATTTTTTGGTACGAAAACTCCAATATATTTTGGTTACTTTTTTGTAACTTTTATCATATTTTGTTGGCACCTTGAGTAACCATGTCAAATGTTCAATTTGATCACAGAACAGAAAGCGAATCATTTTCAAATTTAACGTATATTTAACGCTTGTTCCATTCTACATATGTATTCCTACAAAATAAATTGTGAGGGATTATAACGGTAATAAGTAGTATTTAACATCTTGATTGTTTCAGTTAACCTAACCCACAAATGACATGCGGTCAGATACAGTTACAGTAGAATACGCATGCGCCCATGCTAAAATTGGACGCATTTAGGGCAGTAGTAATTTCATACGAATTTTTCGTTCAAGATTTTTAATTTCTGATTGACACCGTACACCGTACTAGAAAATCGTATACGATTTTCTTAAGCGAAAAAATAGTATAGTATAAAACAGACTTAAGAAAGCGTCAAAACAAAACTCATTTCACGTTAAAATTGGGTTTTAAAGATTTCTGTTACGGCGACATGAAATTAATAAAAGAAAGATATTAATGACTAATGAAACAATGCAAAGTTGGAAAATCGTTACATAAACAGAAAATTAGTATTCATTATGATTATTATGATGTGAACACTGAGATTTGTACAAAAATATGTAGGCTAAATATGTTCAAATATTTTGTTGTAATGTAATTGTAATATTCAACGCAATACCAGTGCTGTACTTAGTTTTGATAACGCCTAAAAAATATTTAGAAAAACAAATACATCTGTGGGGGTTTTTTGTGTGGCAATCATAAAAATATATTATACAACGAGAGCTACAAAATCATTATAGGTTAGAAAACAACAAGTTATTTATTGAAGTTCTCCACTAAAAAAAAAACAATTAAAAAAATATCTGAGCGTAGTCTTTATTTGCATCAATCTGCACTTACCTATACGGCACTTCTTTTTCTCCTGTGTTATTCAAGAAAGCATATCGGAATGCAAGTGAGTGAGAGTGTCTTTTATACTATAACAACATTGAGTAGGCCTTATTTCGTAAAAAAAAACTACTTTAATCTTTTGCAGGTTGTATTATGTTAGTTTTAATTACTTAACAATTAGTGGCGACGGATGAACGCATAACGACACATTAGTGAAGTGGGTTATAACCTTTTCAACTTTTAACAACGCTAAAATTTCGCGGCACACATAGAAGGGCCACTATTGGGATCTCGTAAACGGTAGGTGCTCCAAAAAAGTTTAAATCAAACAAATTGTTCCCCATTCTGAGACCTATTCAGTGATGCTTTAATGTTTTAAAGAAGGCCCATGACACGCTAGATAATAAACAAAAATCACAATGGATTTTTTAAATCTTTTATAACTCGGTTATATTTGATGGTACAAAATTATTGTTGGGGACAAAGTTGTATGATACAATGAAAACCTTCATTTGATTCAATATTGTTTGAATTCTTAGATAAATTACAAACTTGCACTTTTTTAAATGGAATCATAGTTGGCTATGACCTCATAAAAAAGCATTATTTCCCCTCTTTTCAATAATATAAGGTTTAATGTATTTATTTTGATATTTAGGTTCAAAACAATTAAATTCATTAAAAAGTCCTTATGAAGCTATAGAGTGCCATGAATTTAAACAATATTGCTACAAATGAATGTTTTCGTTTTACAGTGCGAAAAAAATCTACAACTTTTTCCCCAAAAAGTATTTTTGTGCCATCAAGTAGGTATAACCGAGTTATTAAAGATTTAAAAAAATGTTGTGAATATTATTTGTTATCTAGCGTGCCATGGAACTTTTTAAAAACATTAAAGCATCACTGAATAGGTCTGAGAAAGGGAATCAGTTTGTCTAATTTAAACTTCTTTATAGCTTTTTCAATTTACGAGATCCCAATAGTGGCCCTTCTATGTGGACCATCTTGTATATACAATAAATACCATTCTACTAGTATTTTTGATTGCATCATGATGTACTTACTATTTGTTATTAATTCATATATTTTTTTAATGCACAAATAGACAATGATAGATGTAACAATATATAAACATTTAAAACAATATTAATATATTAATTATTGTAAAACAAGCAGAAAATAAATTAAATAAAACATAAAAATTATATTTAATAAACTGAATGAGGTTGTAGACACACCACTTTTAATCAGGGCATGAAACCGGTTTTTTAAACCGGTTTAAAAAACCGGTTAACCTTTATTTTTTGTCCAAAATTGTAATTTTTAACCGAAACCGAAACCGTTATTTTTAAAGGCAAAAAAAACGGTAACCTTTAACCAAAATAATAAAAAACCGGTTTATTAAACATCTCTTTTTAATAAAAATTATTTTGAAAAAATACAAAATCTGTATTAAATGTGAATCGTTTACCAAAAGTAATTACTGAATGCTTGATTATACATATATTATAAAATTATCAATAGATCATATCTTTTTATACTTTGCATTCCAAATCTGAATAATGTTAAAAACCGGTTAAATTAACCGGTTTTTTCAAAACCGGTTTTTTACAGAAAAAACCGGTTTTTCAACAAAAACCGTTATAAAAATAAAGTTCTTGAATTCGGTTAACCGTTAACCAATTTTTTTTTCGGTTTCTAGCCCTGCTTTTAATACGAGGTTGTATTGTGGATAAGCATACGTTTAATTCTACTACCGTTCGAAATCTCTCCTTTTCTTAAATTCAGTTTTTAGCTAAAAATCTGTTTCGCATATAAATGACCTGAAAAAATGGTAATAATATTCCAATGTTTTTTTCTAAAATTCGTTGGCAGTCGTTTTTATTTCAATCCAAAATTTGTCAATATTATTATTGTCAAAATGAATGTGCAACGACTGGTCGTTGCGGATATCAGCTAATTTTCTTTCTTCTGCAGATTTAATTCAAACGTAGTTTTTTTGAGTTGTAAGTGGGTTTCGAATCCAAAAATATATTTTTTTGTATTATTGGATGGGAAGCAAAGACCAATTTTTGTTTCTAATAAGTGCAATGTTTCGGTTATTAAATAATAATTTAAAATTTGTTTTTGCTGTCAAAGGAAACATTTCTAATCAAAAATCTTTTTCTGCCTAATATTTCTTTATAAAACGTACCGCAGCACACAGGTTAAAAAACAATGCTTAAGTTTGTCACTTAACACTGGCATAGGAACGCGGTTAATTTCTATTAGTTGAAGACATGCTATATTTTTGATGGTTACCATGTCAACCAAAAATTACAGCAAAAGATCGGAATTATGATCCTAAAATTCATTATTGCAGTATATGTTTTTTATTAAATATTATAGAGTTTTAAATTTAAACTTGAAGTGACCTAAATTAACACATAATGTGATGATTAGACACAATATGAGTAATTTGAATTCTCTTATCTTATCACTTTGCATACAATTTTAAATTCGCTCACAATATGTGTAATATGAATTTTTTATAAATGATTCAAAGCTTCACTGTACTGTTGCACATTACGTTGATATTTTTCTCTTGAAACCTATAGAATTATACTCTGACTAACGAATTATTACAGCGGTTATATTTTTCATGTGAAAAAATAAATTTTATAATCGACTTTGATCACTATTTTCAATGATAAATGTTTTATTACACAACCGAAAAATTTCAACGTAATCAATTACCAATTTTCGTGGTAAATGTAATTTATTTATCTAACATTATTTCATTGTGAGGGACGCATCGTGTTTTCACACACAAAATCCATGTTACAGTTTTATATCGTTTTAACGGAAATCCATACGTTTTTAATACATTAAAACACGTCTACATATTACACACAAAAATATGCGCTATCAAGGATCAATAAAAGGTTATAATACTAAAGTGGAGTGGACGATTTCGGGGTGATGCGATGCTTTGAATTTTGTTTTATTAAAGAATAGTTTTAACGTTATTTTTAATTTAATAGATTAAAAGAATGGCATGCTAAAAAGGGTGCTTGTTTGGAATTTGAAGTTAGTATTGATTTCCTTTTAAAAAATGTTACTAATTTTACTATGGAATGTTATTAAAAACAGTATAAAAATTATATTTTTCAAATATTTATAGGACCCTAACTTTTATACATGCAGTCTAGAAAGCTGCTTAACATTATTGTTGTTGTACATCAAATTAAAACTTTGTCTTGAGTCTTTAAAACCTCGTTCACATGGTGACACTGATGTCGTGACATTTAATGCCACGTCTCTTATCTATGATGCCACGATAGCGCTTGACATTCGCTGTTACGGCACTAGGTGTTCACATGTAATAATATATTTGAATGCCGCGACACTAAATACCTCAATTGTGTGGGAAATGACCGCACTTGTATTTACTGCTTGAATGTTGTAGAACAACTCATTATTTTTAATTTGAAAAAAAAACACGGATTTTGTTGGTAATGTTTTAAATACGTTAGCACATCTAAAGACATGATAAACTGAAAATTGATGACAAATACGCGCCGACAAAATATAAAGGTATGGTAGGTTTAGCTCAAATGTCTCATTTTTAATTTTAACAGTTGACAGGATGCCAGTGTCACGACATCGCCACTGTCATTGGCGTCATGACATTCATTATGGCATCGCGACATTATGCTTTTCAGGCGACACCACTATTATGGTATTTAGTGTTACGCTTTAGTGTCACCGTGTGAACAAGGCTTAATTGTTTATTACTGTAAACTAGAAATTTCAGATCGTCTGCATTTGAAATAGGTACTAATTTGAAACAAAATATTATAAATTTTGAAGAGTAAAAATTGTTATCAGTAAATTTTGATCTTGTGTAAAGGCACATTTATTCTTGAAATAAATTTAAAAACAACTTCCAAAAATTTGTGAAATTGTATTGATTTAACATATAACTTTAAATTTTTTAAATTGGGTAACTCTTTATGTGACATTTTTGTCTGATTTTGTGGAAATACTTATCAAGAATTATATACAAGTAGTGACTGATTAAATTTGTAACAATGATTTAGAAGTGGTTGTAAGTATAAAAGCATCAGTTGTCATTTACGTATTGAGTAAGAGTTGTTACCATGTCAAGTAAGTGATAAAGCGAATTGTACTAATTTATTTTAATAACCATGAGTTTAAAATAAAACAATTATATAAATTCTAATTGTTTAGATTTTCTTGGTTCTATTTGTAATTTGTAACATAATTTAAAAGCAATATATTTAGACCTGTAAAGTTAAATAAATGTTAGCTACAAAATTAGTAACTAGATCACACAATATTATCTGTTTATTGCAACCGATGTTTGCAAACTTATCTTATCTCAATTGTTGGATTAACATGAAACACACTTGGCATGTAACATAATCACTATAAATTCACGTAAAGGGTGAAGTCTGGAGTATGTGGTTTAAATAATATTTGCTACTATTATTAATATTTTTAAATTATCGTGTTGCTAACAAACACTTAAAAATCGTCACATTAACGATAAACGATAAATTATGCCCTTTTGGTTTAGTTTATTTTCTTAATAATGATATACATATTATATAATTTATACATTTAACTTAGGCAGTAATCATATATTTAAGAGGTGCCTAAAAATGCTATTTTTTTTAGAAATAACGAGATGACGATCGTAATCAATAAATAAAAGAATAACATCCAATAGTATTTACCAATATACTTTTAGCATACGATTTTGGTAGTTTATTTGCATATAAAGCGTAAAATAATTAAGAAGTTTGAGAAGTAAAGTTTTTTTTATTATTGTCCTACATATTTTTGCCCTTGGTAATTGAAGCCGTCAACGAAATCTCATGAATTCCATTACACTGTACCTATGTATCTGTTAGTTAGTGTTACAACTGTGTTAATTTTCAATAACCGTGACTTATTGTTATTGTTACTTTAAATAGTTGCAGACGGCACAAAATACAAGGTTGTTGTGATACAACATTTACTGAATTTTGTTGAAGGTCTTGGTAGTATTTATTTCAAGGTTAAAACATTTTAGTTGGTAAATATTTAACTACTGAATTTTATAGCATTATTTTTTTGACTTTCAGTTAATTTTGGTTAATTGAAAACAACATTTTTTCGATGTAGTATAATTAGTTAATTGTTACATGTGTTATTAATTTTTAGGTGCCACCGTAGTCGTTACTGGACCTACTACAGTATTAGGACCATTTGGACCTAATAGTCAAATGTCAGTATGCCCTTATTGTCACCATCAAATCAGCTCAAGAGTTGAGTCTGAGCCTGGAACTAAAACGCATTTGTTTGCTTTGCTACTTTGCGTATTTGGGTAAGGAGACTTATTTTACATTAAAAACTTTACCGTTAAATAGATCCAAAAATTTTGAATAAAACGTCAATTAAAAATCTTCATTTCATGCTTTTTGAAGTATTTTTTTATATGCAACATTAAAAATCTCGATTACACTTAAAACTTAAAACCCAAAATGTAAAGATTTTTGACATACTATTTGTTATTATTAAGAATTAAATAAAGTTTATGTGAGCTGCTTTTGTGTAGAATACTTTTTTTAAATTAAATATTTCGTTTTAATGCCGCAGCATAAGAAACAGCTGTTTTAGAACGTGAGAAAATACATTTAAAATAATATACATTCGTCGTTGCACAACGCAAAGTTTTTAAACTAATGTCGTTTAATTAAGACGAAAGATAAAAAAACTTAAGATACTTTCCTGGAAATATTAACACACTATCATATGCAAATGTTTAAGTTTTTGAATTTTTGTTATAAATGATAGACATAATAATATACAATACCATAAACCATAACAAAATAACAGTTTTGGAGAAATCTGTCATTATAATTTAAAACTTGTTGCATGAACAAATGTGAATCAAAATACTGTCATTCTTATTGCATGAACAAATGTGAAACAAAATACTATCATACTTTTTGCATGAACAAATGCGAAGCAAAATATTTTCATTAGCTTGTTTATATTTAACTGTGGGAATTCGATTGGACTGAGTGCATTGAGTGAGACGAATGTTCCACCTTATTAAGATGTTAAGATATGTGGCAACATTTTCTCCTTGTTTAATTTACGGTCTTAAGTAGTTAATTCACAATGTTTATTTTCTTTCTTGTATTTGTAAATAAGAGACACATTCATGCTTTTTCAACTTGTTCACTTGAAGAAAAATCTAAATTTTAAAGTACCGTAATTTTCGACATATAAGACGCGGCTTTTTTTTTAAATAATATAATTGCAAACGATCCTGCGTCTTATGTGGTAGCAATAGAAGGGATTTATATTCATCCAAAATTGGGGAGTGTCGAGTGTCTTACATGTCCGTGCGCCTTATATGCCAGTAAATACGATAAATTAGGTATTTTATCGAAGCTTTTGTTGTAAGAATTATTTTTTGATGATGGTTTATTTTAATAAATCATTTTTGACAAGTTTTAAATATATATGATAACTAATAATTAAAATGAATACTGCTTTTTTGGGGTCCTGCAAATACCGCAATTGTTTGAAATACTTTTTTGGCATAATAAAAGGCACATTAAACATGCATTTTCGGTTTCTTGCGATTTCTGTTACATTTTTTTAGCAGCCATTCCTTTTTTGTTGTTGTAAATATTAAAACTCTGTTTTACGGTGTGAATATTCCAAAATTAAGAAAATGTGGATCTCGGAAGTCATTAGATCAGGGGTGGACAATTTTTTTCTGCAGATAGCCGGATGAAAATTAATTTGAAAGGCGCGGGTCGGTATACATTTAGACGTGAGAGTTGATAAAATGCTTTTAAATAGCCCAAAGTTATTCAGAACTTTAAAAAAAATCTGAAAATAACTTGTCCTTTGTCAAATTCATTAAAATTTGAAAAAATATTTCTTGCAACGGGCCGGATTGGATACTGTCGCGGGTCGCATCCCACCCGCTGACCGACATTTGCTCCCCTGCATTAGGCATAGGTAGCATAAAAATCTAGTATAGCGTCCATAAGCCATAAAAAAATTACTGTCGCATCTTAAATACTTAACAGGCGAAAGAATTTTGACGTCTTGGGATTAGAGCTTTGACCTATTTATTAATTAAAAAAACTTTAAATAAAAACCGTTGATCATTAGACAGTTATAAATAAAATTCAAACATTTTTTAGTTTTTTTTTAAGTATATTTCAGGATTTCGGCAGAATTTACACATTTTTAGTTAGTTTATTAGGTAGGTACTACGCGCGTAAAAACATTTTTTTTTTGTCATTTAACGTTCCTATTGCTAATATTGTTTCCGAGTGTACCATGTCGAAACACACCCAGAATATTTGCGTATGAAATGAAACGGGTGTAAGCAGCAAGTTTTCACTTTGAAAAGTAATGGGAAAGCATCTTAACAACACAATCGAACTCGCACGTTAAACTTGCGAAATAAGTCTATTTTATATTACGAGAGTGTTGGCTAATTATGTTTTTTATGTAATAAAATGCGTGAACTAATAAATACCCACTGTTAAGGTAATGGACTACGAAGTGAAAAAGTTTCCTTTGTGTTATTTACAGTTAAAGATAAAGCAACTTTTTGTTTTTAAATTGGTTATAATTTGTATTAGAAAAGAAACAAAAGTTTTTGAATAATCCACGGTTTTAAGTTTTAAGCAAAAATACCTTTTTTTAACATTGCTTTCATGTAACTTATTTGCTGTTTAATTATTTTTTAGGTATTAAAGACTTTCAAGCGATGTTAGCTTTACAGAATTAGATTTTTCATTTCAATTTTGCCCTTAGAAAGTTTAATTTAAAAAATCAATTTTTGTTTTGAGTAAAGCATGAACGAAGTAGCTTATAATAATACATTAGTTCTAAAAATATCTCGTTTTTTACACTGCTTATAAATAATAAATGACTAACAATATGTTAACGTTTACTTTAAAATGCCAGGCACATAAATGAAGCCATGTGTTCTCGTTTAATTTATTACAACAGGGGATTTAAAAGTTTGCTTATAACAATAATTATAATAATAAACCAAACACGCTAGTTATTTTGTTACAATTTTGTAAAACATACGTATGATCGATACATTTATCTCTCTAATCTAATTAACTATCTAGATGGCGTCATAGGAAGCTTGTCATACCGACTATACCGATAATTTTACTTTATTTACTATTCGCTTTTACATAATGTGTATTGTGTATGGTTACTTTATACATTTGGATGTGGAATCAACATATATTTATTAAATGTATCACTCTATGAACTTTCTAGTTATACATTTTTATTGATTCTGAATATTTCCTATTTGTTACAAAACAGAGCCGACGCAACTTTGTTTAAAAATAAACTCAACAAGGCACCTTTTATAAGGGCTAAATAAAGTTTGCCGTTCAGTGACCTCCATTTTGATTTGACCCTGTTAAAATATTTATAAACCACTGATAGGACTATTTCATATGAAGCTTAAGTGGACTAAAATAATTAAAGATAACGATAAATAATATCACTCTCTGCTTAAATAGGCATTAAAAAGAAACAAAGTTATTGAAAACTGATAAATACTTCAATTTTTTTATTAATATTAACGAACAAACTATTAATTTAAATATAGGTAATAGATTGACCGATACTCAACAATATTTATTAAATCATGATAAAAAAAAAAGCTAAACTTGCTGGATAACACATAATATTAAGTCCTATTAAATAAAACAGTAGCTAACCACAAAACTTATTAGTAGGTGTTTTGTGACTATCTGCAAAATATTTTACTTAAACAACAAATTTTGGTGGTGCTCTTTGGTTAATTAATTGTCACTTGGAAAAAAACGTTTATTTTACCATCAGTTCAAAAGCTAAACAAACTTTTACAGTCAAATACGCAAAGAAAGAAGCAGCGTTTTATTTTAAGTAATATGTAATAAGATGTGTGTTCGAAAATTCGGAAGCTTGTGAATAAGAAGTATTAACGTTAAACTCGGTTTGAGCCTTATACAAACCGGCAAGAATTTGTTAAGTGTTGGTGTTTGATAAAAACAAAGCTGTAAAACCAACATTATTTTGAAAATGTTGAATTATAATAATTGTTAGGAATCAGTGATGATAGTAAGTTTGGTCTACATTAAACAACTCAACTTAAAAACATGTTCGTTTAATCTTTATTATTCATGTTTAACTACGATACAAATTACCTATAAACAATTTTGTTCAGTATGTCATAGTTAAAAAGAAATTTATGTTTGAAATTTTTATCGTGTTTCATTTTATTGCCAAATATTTAAAATATTTTAATTTCTTTGTATTTCTTCCAGACGTCGTTAATTTAAAAGATCAATTTTTATAACAACACATGTACTCGTGTAGATGTATTTTTGTCATCCTTCATACCATTTAAGAATTTTAACCGATACAAAAGTAAATCCGGTAATGATCGAAGCCCTATATTTTAAGAAGCTATCATGGTATCAATTGCACCTTGCGTATAAAAATATAACTAAACGTGTCGCCACCGATGTTACGGCACTTTTTTTTTAAGATCAAAATTCTGTATCACAAATGTAAATGTAACTGCTTAAGCAAAATTTTCATTTATTTCTTATTGTTTAAATAATGACCCAGTTCAAATTTCATGACAATGTATAACCGACGCATTTAATAAAAAAATATTTTAAATAGTTAAGTATACAATCATAAATTTAATACAATAGAGTTGCAATTACCCGAGGTATCTTATTAATCGAGGTATATTTTTGAACACTTGTATAATACCTTGTCATGTGTTCAATAAGAAGGTCTTACAGAAAACAGAGTGGTATATTTAATAAACTTTTTATTCCAAGTAGATAGAACAACTCAAAATAATCCGTGGTTTACGTTGATGAAACCACAGTCAACTTTTTTTAAATTCTTTTGTATATCCTTTTATTTATTATGCATTATAGAAAAAAACTGAAATTAAAAAGCTATTTTTAAATTGAAGCATTACAATCTAAAATTATTTTAACAAAATTGTTATATTTTTGGACTAAATTATAATTTACGATGTGATTCATGTTTACTACATATAATAAGCCGATTCAAATTCGAGGCGACCATTAAAATCGTACTTAGGTATATGTAGGGGAGGCGATATCGAAATTATATCGATATACAGGGTGATTGAAATTCGAGTTTAAGCATGAAGATCTCGCTTATTATAATAGCTAGAGTATAGGTTTAAATTCCGCAAAGTTGCTAAATTTCGTGCCCAATAATATTTCAAAGAAAAATTGAAAATATCTCAAAAGGTATCCGAAAAAATTGGGAAAAACCAGAAAATACGATTTTTGAAAATCGTCTTTAACTCCTTCGGAGTTTGAAATATTGTAAATGTGTAAAAACATTGCCGAAGCAACTTTTTAAGCCGAATCGGATGGTGGTCATAAATTTTTCCCAGATCGATTCATTTTTGTTTTATGATAACCAACTTTAGTTTTTCTGGTGGGCGCAATATTTGCTATTAACATAATCAAATAGCGTTTATATTTTTGAATTTATTCATGTATCACACATGGTATTTTACTTCTTTATTCATTGCCAAATTTTAAAAAAAGTTTTAAACTCTAACCATTATAAATCGTTGTAGTTTATGTTGTTTTCATGACAACCAATCAACAAACTTAAAGATTTGAAAGTCTGTTACTTGCCACATTAATAAATTCGTAAAAACGAACTTTAATAACGAAGAAAAACGCGATATGCTGCAACTTTTTTATTCATTGAATAGGAATTCTGTATTGTTAAGTCAATGGTTGTCATAAAACAAAAACGAATCGATCTAGGAAAAATTTGTGACCACCATCCGATTCGGCAACTTTTTATGCTTTGGCAATGTATTTACACATTTAAAATATTTCAAAGGAGTTATAGACGATTTTCAAAATTCGTATTTTACGGTTTTTCTTAATTTTCTCGGATACCTTTTGAGATATTTTCAATTTCTCTTTGGAATATTATTGGGCACGAAATTTAGCAACTTTGCCGAATTTAAACCTATACTCTGGCTATTATAATAAGCGAGATCCCCATGCTTAAACTCCAATTTCAATCACCCTGTATATCGATAAATATCAAAATATCGACATATCGATATATCGAAATATGGGACGGGGAGCTAGAAAAGTTGATAAAAAAACTGAAAAAAGAGACTGGTGACCTAATCGATATATCGATATCAAAGTTAGTTATATCGATATTTATCAATTAAATATAAATTAAACAATGGTTTGCTGGTTTCTAACAGGTTATTCTTAAAAAAAAAAAAAACTAAAATATCCTACATGTTTCGCCGAAATTAGGTTTTTTCGGCATCCTCAGGGATGTTAAAATGTGATGAAAATTTATTCGATAATTGTTGAAATAATTGATAGTTAAAATTTTGTTAAAGTTGAAATATTGTTAAGGTTGAAAATTGTTTAAAATAACTTGCTTAAAAATTAGGTTTAATACCACTAAATGAACAAAAAACGTTTGGCCGTCAAATAAAAAACAATTTTTTTTCAAAAAACAAATATTTCTGGAAAATACTATTTTATGTATTTTATACTACGTTGAATTAAATATACACCTATAATAATACATCCTACAATGGTTATTTGAATTTAAATTTAAAAAAGAATTTCAAAAAAGGCTGTTTACTATTTTATCAATTTTCTCTACTTTTTGTTTTGTGGAGTTTATCGATTTGGCAACTGAACGGCTCATATATTGAAGTTAAAAAATTGACTTCTTTGATGAACAATGGAGGAAAGTGAGACTGCATTTACGAGTCGAAAACAGCAAAATAACTCCAGATATACTTCTTTCCAATTCATTTTTATCCTGTGATCGGTTGTTCGAAGCGATAAAGAGACATTTAAAGAAATTTTGAACTGGCTAACAAACAAAACACAAAATTCACAATTTTTTATTATGATACTACTAACTTATAAAAAGGTGTACTTAGTTGTTCATTTATTTACCGTTTATACATACAAATTCAACATTAATATTTTTAAGTTAACTTTGAAAATAGATATTTTTGCGTGATTGGTTGTTTTGCTTTATTAATTAACTTGAAATGAAGGGATTCTCTCAACTGAAATCACAGTGATTGCAAAAACAACCAAAGTCCATTAATTATTAATTGGAATAATTAAGCGATTTAAAAATATATAGAATTAAAATGGATCAATTTTAATAACAACTCAGTAGATCTTCAAAAATACATGTTGTTTGATTTTTTTTGTGAAACCTTAATATAAATTAAACAGTTTTGTCAATATTTCCAAAATGTAAGTAACATGGACTTAGGTTGTTTTTGCAATCAACGATTTAATTAAAGAATTAACCGATAAGTTTTAATTTTTAAAAAAATTTATTATTTTTATATTTGTTTTTCTGTTTAAACACAACTATCATTTGATCATTGTTTTTACAGGTGTTGGTTGTGCTGTTGCATTCCATATTGCGTAGATTCCTGTCAAAACCGTAATCACTACTGCCCACATTGCAATGCCTTTCTGGGTGCCTACAATAATTAAAAAGTTACCATTGCCTTACATATTTTTGTTAAATAGATCTAAGAGAAGTCAGGTATTGAAACCATTGAAAATGCCATAATATAAACGTTGTATGTATTTTTTTTTTAAATTTTATGTAGCACATAATTTTACTAGTATATACTAATCATAATAATATGTTGACGTTAAAGTGTCTTGAGACAATGTAATGTTTATTACAACATTGTTAGTATTTAATTATTTTTATGTACTTTTTATATTGTAATATCCAATTGATTGGTTTATACTTGGGTGTTATAAGCTGTGAATTTTATATAAGGTAAATTTAACAAATAATTTTGTTAATTTATATTGTCATACATGAAAATATTCTGTATCAGTAAAAATATATATCTTTTTAAGCCTCATAAATAATATTCATGTTTTTTCGTAGTACTTAGTCTGTATAATATAAAACGAAAGTTATATCTGCGTTTGTTTTTAACATTGTGAATACCTAACATTTGAAAGTACATGTTCTAAGAAAGGTAAGTGGTTTTTAAAAATATAACAATTTTTCTATGAAAATAAGTAGATGTTTGTGTATACATAACAACTAAAATATATTGTTTATAGGATTTTTATTTATCAAATTACAACTATGTTTTATAAGGCAATGTTATTAAATTGACTTAAAGAATTTATAAAAAAAAAACACTTCACCTTAATAAGCCAGTGAGTTATAAAATCATTCTTAAATTAAGGAATGTTTGTGAAATATGTGGGAAAACATTTATTTAATTTTTCTATACACAATGGTTTTGTGTACCGTTAATAAATTAATAATTTTGTTATTACACTTATATTTTTTAACTATTAAAATATAATAATTCTCGATTGCAAACAATATCTGCAGTTTTATGAGTATTAAATAGGAGTATATGTTAGTGGCAAAGTGCATAATATGGTATTCTACAGAATGTGTAATCCCCAGTGGAATTTGGTAAAGTATAAAATAATAACGTTTAACCTGACCTTCATTCACTTAGTCAGTAATAAACGGTCATTAAAACTTTTTTAAAGCTTCTTTTTTTAATGCATTGCCAGGGTCAATCGCCCCCCCCCCCCCCCGGAAGACCGAACTAATTTCCGGGGCCCGGTGTTGTAAAGGGAGCCCGGATTTGGGCTAATACACAATGTTTTGTCCACGAATACTGTTAAACTTTATGAGAACAGTGCCGAATAAATATAATTTTTTGAAGCGTTACCTCTAAATATCTGAAAATCGTATGGATTGATACGTTTAGGGTGACCAACCGTCCTACTTTGGGAGGACGATATGTCCTACAATTAAACCTTTTCTCCTCTGTCCCATCTCCCCAAGAACAAAAGCGTAAATGTCCTATTTTGTGTTTTTTAAATAAAAATAAATATATAAAAACTTTTTTCGTTTAATAAAAATTGCAAGGCACAAACTCAAATATTTTATCAAACTTTAACGCGCCTAGCTGCCTATTTATCTATGTTATCTTTGTTTTATTATTATACTGTTTATTTTAAAAAATTTATCTTGTGATATAATATTATTTTAGATGTATTTGTCGATGTTTAAAAAAAAAATGTCAGAAACTTTTTTAGATACAAAATTGTATTGAGTATTAATTAGGGCGTAGGGCCTTCACTGACTCCACTTTAAGTCTATTACGATTCTTGGTTCACTGAACATTTATCAGCGAAACTTAATGTTTGCATTATGAGCAGGACTTCAAAAATATTATTTAGAAATTTTTAGTTATTTGGAAGCAATAAATATTGGGGCTTGATTTAAAAAATAACCTCTATTGTTCATGCACAGTTAAAAAACGAAAAAAGGAGGACATTTTAGGGTCGATGGAGGACATTACATTTTAATTGAAAAAGAAGAAAATGTCCTTCATTTAGATAACAAATGGTAACCCTAGTCCTGATTCAGTTTCGAGGATCAAACTGTTACCAGACTGTTTAAAGTTGGCTACATTGATATGTAGTGCTAGACCCTTAAAATACCAAATGAGGGTCAGGTTAAAGTTTGTTGAAAGCTATTTTTATAAAAAGCAATAGTCGGCTGAAGAAATGTTATATTTTTATTTAAAAAAACCTAGTATTTTACATTTTCTTGATTATTAAGTAAACGTACGTTCACCATTATAAAATACACTTAGTTAAGAAAAAAAAACTGCTTTCACTGTAGTAAAGATATACTAATTACGTTTTTTTAATGAAAGGAGTCGGGAATCGGAGTCTGTTTTAAAAAATACCGACTTAGAGTCGGGGGGAGTCTAGAGTCGGTTATTTTTCTCCCGACTTCTCCCATCCCTGGTTACAAGACTAATTTTTGTGAGACAACATTATCATTATATTCACAGTTACCTATTTGTTTATAAGCTTATGTTTGAGTTATACATCTAACAAATTTGCTTGGATCCTACTTTCTAAAAAAAAAAAAGCGCTTGGTGATTAGGATAAAAAACGTGTATTAACAGATTTTTTTCCGTTTATCTGTACAAACAAACTTTTTGTCTGGCTTAAAAAATATATTCATTTGCAATTTAATCTATAGGGCTGAAAATATATATCTAACTACGAGTACAAAGTAACTAAACTATTCTTTACACTTTAAGAAATCAATAGATTTATTTTTGCCAGGTACAACAGACAATGGAAACAACTTCAGTCATTACGGTATGTTTAATGTATAATTTTTCTATTATGTTTCCATTAAGGCACACACTGTACATACATTACAAGTTAGTATTAAGTTGCCTAGGCTTTATTGATTTTTATTCAAAAATAAGTGGGTAAACAAAAGCATTTTGTTGCGTTTACGCAACTAAGGGCAAGTTTTAATATTAAGTAAAGTCATATTTGATTTTCATTGAAGTTAATTTAATTAAATATTTGATTATATCTGTTATATAAAAATTATTTAATCAACGATGTTTTTAAAATTTATATATTTCTTTGTTATATTTACAATTTACATAAAACTTCTACACTTATACCGCTAGTTGGCAAGATCTTAGTTTGACGCGACACTTTAAAAGCTGATCTTCATTAAATTTAATTGTTTGATGTTAACAATATTTTATAATTGATTATTGGATTGTAAATATTTACAACTACATACATTTTTTGTTGAGTAAGCTTTTATTACGTCAAATATCGTATTAGTTTTTTTTATATTAAAACCCAAGTTCTTATTCTCAATATACATTTTTATTTTTGTAAATAAACCATTAATCTAATTATAAATAAGCAAGCAAGTAAAAGGTGCAAGATAATTAAATTAAAATTATCTTATTACATGATACTGGTACAATGTTTTAAAGCCTTATTTATTTTTAGTGGAGATTTAGACAGTCAAAAGTATATTTTATACTAAATTATGGCGTATATAATCAGCACATGTCATATTTTAATTAAAAATATACTAAGCATCTTATCAAACAATACTAAATCACGGCAAGCACTTTAATACGACGCTAATTTTAAAAAATGTTTACTAGGAAATCACAATTTAGATTGGTTCTTCATATACTTTGTGAGCTAAGTTTAATACGTTTTTGAATACGAGCCAACAGAATTGATCTTGCTCTAGGATTTTATTTTATGCCACATTTATGTAACATTATTTAGAGGCAACGTTTAAAATATGGCTGAATGTTTAAAACGTTGTGAAAACCACTGAAATTGTGTACTATCTACTCTTAATATCGTGTTAGCGTAAGTAAATGTTTTTTTATACATGGATGAGTATTAAATTAATTGTTTCAAGTATTACTAAGAATCGTATAAATATGGTTAGCTGCGTACCAAAAGCAATTCAGCCAGAGAATTAATTGCTGTTTGCAACTAAATAGTGAAAATATTACACGAAGACTGTTTTCTCGCATATATTTCGTTTTTAAGTAAACAATAAACATGCTTGAAGGGGAAAATCCTTTGGAGGAGTAAACCCAAAATCATTGTTAACTTCGTTTGAACGTATGTCTTATAAGTGTTAAATGAACATTTCGTTTACAAAACATAAAGTTAAGTTGCGATTACGTTAGTTGATAATAACATTTTATCAAAGTCGTCATACTTATTTATACATTGTTACTTATCTTAATTGTAATATTTACACTTGGTAGTTTTTATAGCTGTTTTAAAAATAAATTTTAACCAAAAGTTTTTTTTTGTTTAATAAAATTTTTCAATGGGAGCAAAAATTAATTGAATAGTATAATGTTCAATTGCTGACTTGTTTTTAGTACAGGGTGGACCAAATTCGCATGTTTTATAGGAATTCCTGGTTACCGTAATAGTTATCGAAAATCTAATATAAGTCTCTTTGGCTCTTTTTATGACTTAATATGAAAGAGCATTTTTAGCTTTTAAAAATTTACAGTTTAATTTTGTTTACAAAAAATAACCGAGATATGACTAACTTTATAAAAATTTCATTATCAAAGTTAGCGATGATTTCGTAAACAAGTGATGTTTGAAATTAATAAACAATGATACGTCATTTCCAAGTAAATTATGCAGCTGCCGCTACGTTTTTAACACTCATAATATAAACTTTTAATATATTAATTTTTCAAAGTGTTCAGACATAGCCATGTTCATAATATCACAATAAATAGTTATAATACACAAAAGAACACGATTTGCTCAACGGTTTAACGCAATTTAATGTTTCAAGTTTCGAAAATACATTTTGGTTCAAGTTTTTCTTGTTTAACGTAAAAGTTCGTGTTTGAGGTTTTTATTTTAAGAAAAAAGCCTTATGCATTTTGGTTGACTTTGGTGTCTTGTTAATTAAGCTAAATCTAGAAAAGACATTATAAAGTTATTTCATAATGAAAAAATATATTGATAAATGTTTTTGCAACATTGATCCCTAATGGACTAATAAATGTTCGTCTATGCAATTATTATAGTTATTTTAGATCTATGATTTATATTTAAAAATGAGCTTACTGTTTAAAGTACTTTATTAATGCAATCGTGTCCTTTATACATATTCTTTTTTAGATTTCATTAAAATTATAAACGTCAATTTACTCTGTTTTTGCAGATGGTGATAAATGTTTTTGAATATTACAATAAAATTGAAAATTGTTGTTATGAAGTACGCCATATAGAAAGATTTATTAAACAAATAGCATTTATTGATTTTTTAGGTGGTTGTTCTAAATTCGGTCGAAACTATTTCTTAATACGAAATGAAGTCTGTCACCTTTTATTCTGTATTTTTGGCACATTAATTTGATTCTGCTGGAGAGAAAAAAATTGCATATGTATCATACATACTAAAAGCCTTCTTTATGGTCCTTTTGATTGACTTTTACGGGCTGTGCAAAAATTATATTATATAAAAAGAGTGTACAAATTATGTAATCAAAACAAATGTATCTACTTAAAATAACAAAAAATGATTTTGTCTTGGACAATTATCATATTATATTATATTCATTTATTTATGCAAATTAAAAATTTTCATCGTCATATAACTATATGTTCGGTTGTATTGATATGGTTTTTTTTACATTTTACCTGTAATGCAATAATTAATGAACAATATAATTATTATGAGTTATAGACAATAGTTAGTTCTTGGAATATTATAAAAAAAGTTTTTTAAACATACAGTATGTCGAAAATTTGAGGCTCACAATTCGCAACTGTCATTTCGCAATATACTCGTATTTAAACGACAGGGATTGAGAACGGAACGAAAACGAAGATGCTAAACGAAATTAACCGAAATTTTTATAAGAACGAAAACGAAATTAGTATTTTGCGTTCAAGAACGAAACCGAAATGAATAATTCCTAAAACGGCTTTTAACCGCGGTTTTATCAATATTTAGTTTTTATTCATTGAACACACACGCCAATTTACGGTTTATGCTGGGAAGACTCCCACAAGGCAGTCAAATATCTCACTTGAAATAAGTGAGCTTCGCTTTCTTCATATACCTATATACATATTTTATATAAACAACCTTAATGCCAAAACTTGCAATTTGGTGCGACACAAGTAACGGTACAGATATTTTCTCTTTCTAATTTTTTGATTCAATCATCAATAAATAATATACACTATACACAATAATATACTACATAACTGCTGATTCTGACTAAATTGTTATCTTATGTTCAAATATTTACAATGTTTATTTCAACAACAAATTAAAAAACCTCCGTAATTTGTACCGCATGAGTTTTAAAAGGTTTTACACCTTTTTTTTTGTTTTCACAGTCTATGTTTTTCTTTAAATAAAAAACCAAAAAACCTTCGTAATTATTATTCGTATTATTGAAAATAACTACATCAACCCTTATATATTATATATTTGGAATGAAAAAAAAATTAACGATTTAAATAGGTCATAGCCAATTATAGTTTCCATTTAAAAAAAGATAAGTTTGTGTCATAACTTTTTAACGGCGAGCGAATTTTTTTTCCCCACTATAGTCGAAGTTAACATAAAAATATCTAAAAATAATCACTATAAATATAGTCGGTATTTATAACAATAACGGAGATATGACATATTATAATAATGATAAAAAACAGTTTTTTTTTAATAACTCAAAAACCGGGAATGGTAAAACATTTTTAAAAACGATTCTGAGTTTGTTCCAAAAAACTGCACATTTTTGGTAATTTAACCGTTTATATTGGACATTAAGCGAGATACCCATGTAATCCCATCGAATTGGATCACCCTGTACAGCAGTTTTATATTTTTGTGTAGCTATCCATGTGACCAAACTATTTACGAGTTGTTAGAAAATAAAAAACCGTGAAACGGAACACGCAGCCTAAGAGTTAAGTTAAAATGTACTAAACTTTTTGCGGTTCGGACCCCTGCTTCTTTTACTTGTTTTTTAGTATAACTGTGACAATTTTTTGTAGATTTGAATCCGATTCCTATACAACCGCATCGTGGTTCTTTAAAAAAAATATGACAATGTTGGTCCTCGAATTTTGTACACACGGTGTCAGATGCGGATGTGCTCCACAGAGTTGCACACATTAGTGAATAGCAACAGATATAATTAAAATGCTGAAACATTGTGGACGGCTTCCAAGGTTTTTAGTGTTAGATAGGTTTAGGTATGATGTCATTTTATGAGTGACCTTGTACCCATGCAGATGGATAAGTAAAGAATTCATACCCAGTGGCAGAACTTAACATAAGGGGCACCAGGTCACAAAATTAAATTAAAGCCCGGCTGTATTTTAAATTCTAAAAATATAAAAATACGCTAATTTCTAAAATAAAGATGCTGTTTCAAATTTATGTATTAATGTTACTTACATTAACATTGCAATCGTTTTAAAAGCATTTTATGTGTTTTTTTAGTAGCGGATAACGTTGTAAATTTTTACATTATTAAGGTCATCAAAACTGTTCCTGGACTACAGGGAGATAGCCACGCCACTGTACACGCCATGATATAAAACAGGGATTCCCAACCTTTTTTTGCATTGATCCTCTTTAAAAAATATATTTTTAAATTGACCTCCTTAAAGATTTTATGGTGTTTCCCAGATTTTGCATAACATATTTATAAAAAAAAGAAACTTTTAAAAACGATAACGAATAAATTTATTGGTACCTATTCATTTTTCAAAAAACGTTTTCTCTATAAGATTTTATTTGCTTCGCCAAGTATTCAATACAAAAAAAATTAAACTAGTTAAAGAAATTCTTACGTGATTTTCATTATTTTTATTATTTGAAAATCATCTGAAATTTTCAAAAACAGTAGTTACAATAAGTATCTGTCTGGTCCATCAACCCCTTTCAAAGTTCCATCAATTCCCAGGGGTTTAAGGGTCTATAATAATCCCGTTGGTAATTCCTGGTCTAAAAGTCAGTAGTTCTCAGAGGTGATTTAACTTTAATATTTTCAATTTCATTTTCAAATGTGTTAAAAATTCTTTGTTTTTTGCTGTACTCAGTTTTATGTGATAAAAAATAGGAATAATTTATATAAACCATTTGTTTTGCTCAATTGTAAGCACACTTTAAAAAATATTTTGGTAAACCATGTGTATACTTTAAGAAAGCAACATAGCTGTTGCGTACTTCTGTGGTTCTGTCAATCAGAATTTAATATTTCTAGTGTACCATATGATAGCTGCAACAAATATTCTGTTTTTGAAGTTAATCTACCATAATATCACATACACATATCATATAACTTGGAGAAAATGGAACAACAATAAATAAAATAATGAAAAAAATATACACAGGAAATAGTGTGTAGCGCAGCTTTTGACAAACGCAGTGCGATTTGCCAAACGAATAGACTATTAAATTTTGAGCGCGAGGTTAGTTCGTCTTCAAACTGAACGACAGACAGTGCGACTGAGTACAACGATTTCGGAAAAACAGTGGATAACTAAACAAAGTGAGATTTACATAATATTTATAAAACTTTGTACCTATTTAATAATATGTTTTTGTAATATGAATGTTGCTAATAGCAAATTTGGTATGTTCTTGTTCTACTGTTACATCAAAATAAAATACAATTAGAAATTAACTAGACAAGTGTATGATACATCAAAAATTTATTTAATTTTTTAGTATGTATTTACATTTATATGCTTAGTAAATTAATTAAAATTTCACTTCGAAATAAATAATACGTTTTAGAATACGCTTTTCTACATTTACTTGTTATAAATATGCGGGTTTCGGCGTATTAACGTCTATTAGGATCAAAATTACTTAAAAAATTGAAGAGGATCATTTCTATAAATACGATTTTTTTCATTATAAAGAATATTTTTTCAGATATTCATTAACAAAATGGATAAAGGAGGAATGCCAATGCAAAACGTTCCAACTACAGGTAATTGCCGTTTTAATTTATAGTGGTAGCTTTTACTATTTTTTTTGTGATCCTTTGTTTTCTAAAGTTATAATTCGATTATTCGAATCTCGTAAAGCCAATAATTGATAATAACGGTTAATAGAATGACGCAGATATCAAAAGAATAAGTTTCTATGGAAATTTTTTCCGTACTGACGAAGCAACGCAAAGTTGCGAATGAAACTGCTGCCAAATTAAAAAAATAGCTAATGTGATTTTGCTATTAATTACATAGCATTTCATACATGAATCATTTAAATTTAAATTAATCAAATATTTATAAACAAAATCTGTTACCTAGTTCAATATTATGTCTAACATATTTACAAAATTTCAGTTTAATTGAAGTCGTAATTTCCAATTATAATTTAATCTTCATTTGCTATCCATACTTATTATGTCCAATAGAAAAATAATATTTCTACTTTCGCCATACGTGATATGAAGAAAGTATTGTGATCGCGAAAAAATTGGAATTCGCGATTTCGACGGATTTGCACGTTTTGAGGTCTCCTGAACAACTGCAAAAATGTAGTCTATTCGTCATTTACTAAAATGAGGTCAATTAAATAATAGTGGTCAAGACTCGCTTGATAGTTTCCCGTGTAACCTAATTGCGGATAATCGATTTTCAACTGTCCTTTTCCTTTGTTTACATGTTTTAAATTAATAAATATGCATGGTCATATAATAACAATATATATAACAATAACAATATATATATAACAATAATATTTATCCATGCGATTAACATAAATATAATGGAATATAAAATTGGTGTACCTACACTGTACAGGTACCTACCTACATCAGTAGATATTATTTACGTTTTAAATGTGCAGATAAAAACGTATTTACTATAATTATTTCTGTTTTACCATTATATTATTTCTTGGCGTATCAACCACTACATGAGTTAGAAAACAGAACTATGCATTTGCGAATATTTATCAAATTTAGTTTTGGAACATAAACGTAATAATGTCTTTTGATTTGTGAGGTAACAAAATCGCTTTACTGTAACGTAAATAAATTTTACGATGAATTTTAGTTATATTAAGAGCTTTTAAGTTTAATACAAAAATATAACTTCACTACGTATCTTCATAAACACAACTTTTGTTTATTTTAAGTTTTTGTAAATATTGTAAAGACAAAATCTTTTTTATTACTGTGATCATTTAATTTTGTTCGCATTTTTATTTTTTCTGTTAGAAAGACATCCGCATTTGTTTTCCGCAAAAAATGATTTGTGTCTGTTCTTAAATAACCGTTTCTTTATACGTTCATACAAAAAAACATATTTCATAAATTTATTAAAAAACACATCACAGTAAAATTTTTGAGAACGATTTGAACTTCGATAGTTTAAGAAAATTGAATATTTTTTCTATTTTAAGTAGTATAGATTACTTGTAAAAATGTAAGCATGTACCTACATAGATTGTGTTAGTGCGAGTCACTCTATAATACATTTAAGTGAGACAAATATTAAACATTCTTAACATAACATGTGAAATACGAATTTTAAAATAAAATAAACATGACAATGAAAGTATTATTGTGTAGTTACAAATGAAGAACAAGTGCACTTATTTCACATATCCATTTTATTATTACATAAACTTATCATTGTACAATGTGATAACCTTATTGCTTGTATGTAGATTGAACAGCAAATGTTATTCAACACTACTGTACATAAAAATATCAAAGCATTATTTTGACACGTTTCAACTTAAGTTTATAATGAAATTATTCCAATGATACTCTCATATTCGTTTTTATATTTTCCATTCATTAAAATGTTTTTAATCGAAAGTCTTAAAGTGATAGTTACGGTAATCATATCGATATCGGTACAACTAAAAATTGGGATATGTTGACTAAAAAAAATACAAAGTCATTCAATTGCATTTGTTTTGCAACATTTACAATATAAATCACAAGGTCATCAGAAATTTATTTTATCCATATTATTTGTTAGGAATTCTTCTCATATTTTTTTTACACACTTTACACACTTTGAAACTTGGAAAATTTCTTCTGAACATGAACGTATTTAATTGTTACATAATGTATATGAATTGTATGAATATGATCTTTGTGTCCATAACTAAAAATATGAGAATTTGAAAATTGGGACAAACAATAGTCCCAAAAATACATTCTGGGGACATCGAACCAAAATCAGGAACAAATCCCAAAAAATCGAGACGTCTGGTCATCCTAGTGATAATTTCATTGTTTGTTTAATGATTTAAGGAATAAATTTTATTGTTAAGCATGCATCAATTGACGTTTATTTTATTATTATAATCGTATTGTCTAAATTTATTTTTGTAGTTGATTTAAACAAAACGAATGTTGAATCTTTAATTATGGACAATAAATAATCAGTGAAGGCCATCTACATTTGAGGGAGGGGCGGTGCAAATTTCAGTCGTCCTTGAATAAATGAACATCAAAACGAGATGCCATGCTGATGGATTAAAAATGAAACTAATAAACTACGCATTTCATTCTAATATATTTCTGTTATTATTGATCGATTCTGTGGAAGTAATTAACCAATTATTTACTCTATATTATATTTCTGGAATTTTTACAACTCAATATATTATGATGAAAATAAAAAATATTATCTCCTTTAAATCGTTCAAAATTACGTTAAGATGTATCACACTAAAATCAGTTAAAATTGTTTGTGGTAAACTTTTAAAGATTTTATTTAATTTATTTTTGATTTTTGCTGTTATTACACCCATCTATTTATTCCTTTGTTAAGATATGTTTATATCATAGAAGTAGGTAGGTCGTAAAAGTTCCATGCATCTGTTAAAGACTAAAAATATTATTCCAAGCGACTGTGTCCAAATATAATTTACAGAAACGTTATACAAGATTCGGTACAAACTACATAGTGATTCTGTTGTAACGCGATTTATTTAGATGTAACAATAAAATTTTACAACAAAAGCACGTTTTATGCAAGTACTTTTTGCAAGAAGTTAGTACTTAGAAGAATGATTTGTTTGGAAAAAAAGTGTTTAAAATTAATTAAACCACGTTCACACGATGACACTGACGTCGTGACGTTTTATGCCACGACTGTGCTTGACATTCGCTGTCACCAGCATTAGCTATTAAATGTCGCGACACTAAATACCTTAAGGGTAGTTTACACGGTGACATTTGATGTCGCGACATCAAATGTCTGAACAGCCTGATGTCGCGATGCCACGACGCTAGTGCCGCGATGTCGCGACATCGAAATTGACAGTTCGGCATTTGACGTAAGCCTACCATACTTGGGTAGTTCAAACGGTGATATTTGATGCCGCGACATTAAATGTCGTCGTCTTAACAGCCTGTTAGTTGTGTGGAAAATGACCGCGCTTGTATCTACAGCAGCGGATGTTGTAAAACAAATAATTATTTGAAGTTGAGAAAACAAAAGGATATCGTTGGTAATGGTCTAAAAACGTTTGCACATCTAATGAAGACATCATAAACTGAAAATCGATGACAAATACGCGCCGACAAAATATAAAAGTATGGTAGGTTTACGGTCAGGGCCGGCGGAAGCGAGCATGCAGAGCATGCAACGCATGCGGGCGACGCTACGAAGGGGGCGCCGCCGCCGGAGCACAGTTCATAAGTTTATTTTTAAATTTTTATCATACATTTTTATCATACCTAAAAACAAAAATCTTAGAATGATCAATATTAAAATAAATAAGGCCGGATACACCGAAGAGATGTTTTTAAAAAATTGTATATTGTCGCATCTTTGATCAGCCGGCTGTTTACAATTTTGCAGCGAGACCAAGCTAAATGTTTCTCTGCATAATGTTATGTCTACTGCAGTCTATCTAAAATGAAACGGCGAACGGCTCTTATGCGCAGAAACGAATTTTATGCTGTGTAGGTACTCAAAAAACTAATAATTACAATTAGTTTCTTTGCAATTATTCAAGAAATGTACAATTTCTTTTCATGCTCTAACAAACGTTGGGTAATCCTTTTAAATTAACCAAAAATTACGACCATGTAGTAGTTTGAATAGAATGACGGGATAGTGGTCCTTAAATTTATAAAGAAAACTCTTTACATCAGCTAAATATTTCGGATCTTTATTTGATCCTTCATCGGTAGCTATAAACAAAATACAAAAAGTCCTTAGAATTATAATTTAAGTCTAATAGGGTGCTACTCACCGATGAGCGAGGATGTTTGAAAGCAACAAACAGGTGAACATTAAAAAATTTTTCTCGAAGATGAAATGGTTAAAATTGATGGAAGTTTTCTTGAATAAAAATAAATTAAAATTTGAAAAATTGAAAATTGAAGCTATAAAGAGAAAATCAACATGTGGATTCGTTGAAAATTTGTCACTTTATCCCTAGGATAGATCAACATCCAATAAATAAAAGGTACGAAGGATGATGTTAAACATAATAAAAGTTTACGACGGCACGATCAAAACAGTTAACACATAATTAATTTCAATTAAAACAGATTCATTATAGCGTGGCAACCATCGCTTCTTGATGTGCAGAATCAGACCATAATCAGACTGTCAAATGGACGAACGACAAAGTGACGTATAAATATGTGTCTAAACTACCTACAGCGTGAAAATCTAACATGAATAACTTAATAATTATCGTAGTGGTAACAATTACATTGGTAATACCCTTGACGTAATACTAATACAATAAAAAAGGATTTACAATATAACAAGTATCCTTATGGTATTATCACAGAATGAGTAATAACTTAACTTATAATATACTAAAATGGTACAGTTCAATTAATACAAAAATTATTGTAATGTGATCTAATTTAAATACAAAGTAGTCAAGATTATATAGCTATAAATAATATGGTGTACAATACCATATGTGAAACTTTAAAAACAACCCAAAACGGAATCATATCTACGTTGTGTGTGTGAGTTGAAAGCATTCTTGTGTTATTTGATGCCATTTATGCTGTGTATCTACAACTATTAAAAAATATGGATTTTTAGTGGCATAATAGTTTAAATTTTGCCGTTTAACTGTTCTGGTTGACAGTTCATACAAATTGTTTTGAATTTTCAAAAGCTACTACCGATATTTTAGGTAAAATACTAACAAATAATCATAAGAAACGAAATAACTTCAAAAATATTATATTTAGACATAAAACACCCTTAACAACTTTGAAAGATAATTAAATTTTCTACAAGAAAATGTAAAAATATATTGGGCGTTCCATTTAAAAAAATTGACTTACCTGCGTTTAAAGTTTAGCTAATTGGACCGAGTATAACGGACACCCTGTATATTATTTTAAAAATGTAACTCGTCAACGATCACTATGACACTATTGTCTAATAAATTACCAAAGTAAATTGCTCTGGTGTTGTTATGTTAATAAATATAAATATTTTTATAAAGGTCTGCATCTGTCAAAATTTTCAAAAAAACGTTAATAACTCAAAAACGGTTCATTTAAGACATAAACAACCTATAATATTTTTGAAAGAGAATTTAATTTTACATCCAAAAATTACAAAATATACAGGGTGTTTTATATAAAAAAAACTATATCTGGTATCAGAGCGCAAAAACAAAACACTGTGTATAGTTAAAAATAATTTTAGGTTATGTAGTAAATGACTATAAACAACTTTTATTTTCAACTTTTTTTAATATTATTACTAATAACAGAGCTATCGAATAATTCGTCTTGGCTGGGACACCCTGTATATTAATAATAGTTTGAAACAAGTTAACCATAATCAATTTATTTATATTATTAAAATTTGTTATTAACTTTTAACCAAACGGCTTCTAAGTAAATAGCTTTCAAAGCAGTTTTATTTTATTACATTGCATTAGTTAATTTATCTTGAATAATCAAAATGTGTATTGTAACAATACATACTAATCTGACCTTTAAAATACCATTTGTTCTTTCAGTGATCTAACGAGCTGCTTTTAACATTTTGTTGTACATGATTTATCTTCGAAGTTAACATGGTATAAATTCGCCATAGTTCCAATCTACATCTACTATTGCTTATTAAATGTGAACTGACATCATCACTTTCATGTACTGAACTAAAAAATCTTCTAATATTGAACCTTTAAAATTTAATAGCATCGTAAACCGATCTTGCATATCTATTGCAGAAATGTTACAGTCAGAATAAGATATTAACATTACGTTTATAGCAGGGATGGAAAACGTAACGTAACGATTCCCGATAACGTTATAATAACGATTCAATTATAATTTTTTATACAATAACGTAACGATATTTTAATAACGTTATATAACGTTATAATAACTGATAACGTTTCGTTAAAAGTTATTTGGTATCGTTATTCTCTATAAATTAAATTTTTATATGGCGATCTTTTTATTTTTAGAAGATGTAATATTTTGTTTGCATTTTAGAAATTAAAATGAAAATAAAATATGTCAACCTTAACGTAATTTTGTAGGTACTATTTTTTAAATTTACATTTACAGATCCCAAAAATAATTTCAGAGTTACAAATAAAAATTATTTTTATACAGCATGTTTCTTAAATAATGCGAAAAAATTCGGGAGGTGATACTTAATCGAAAATTAAGAGGGGTCTTTCAAAATTTTTTTTTCTTTAGGGTCTCCTTTCGGAGTTACACCCCCCTAAAGGGGATCGGTAAAAATGGGTTTTTATTTTATTTCCCAAATTTGTATAAATGTGGGAGATTTATACTTATAAAAAGGTTTCCCATAGTAATATTTTTAATCATCTCCCACCTTCACAGGGGGCTGAAAAGTGCGATCTCTGTTGATTTTTTTATCAGGACTTTTTGGTAGTTGAAATCTAGCAATTTTAAATTTTCTTTAAAAACTTGATTTATTTAGAAGTTTTTTTATTCTTTAACTGTTCTCGTTAAACCTACAGTTTTTGAGTAAAAAATTATGTGAATGAACATGAACAATCAAATATTCCATTATAAAACGATATTGGATAGAAGTGACGGGTGTAATTCATTTTGACGTTTACGCGGCGACAACTATAAAACGCCCTTCAATTCTACCCAATATGAACATAAACATCATATTCACTCATTTAATTTTTTACTTAAAACTGTAAGATTTACGAGAAAAACTAAAGAATAAAAAAGGTTCTAAATAAATCAAACTAACAACAAAAAAAATGCAAAATTTCAACTCACCAAAAAGTTATGATTAAAAAACCAACTGGGGTCGCACTTAACAGCCCCCTATGAAGGTGGAAGATGATTGAAAATAATACTATTGGAAACCTTTTACTAAGTATAAAACATCTACCAAATATCATTCTCCTACATTTATCTAAATTTGAGAAATAAAATAAAAACCTAATTTTATCGCTCCCCTTTAGGGGGGTGTAACTCCGAAAGGAGACGTCTAAGAAAAAATTGTTATATAAAAGACCCCACTTTATTTTCAATAAGGAATCACCTTCCGAAATTTTTCGCATTATTTAAGAAACACCCTGTATATCATAATTTGTGTAATGTTATATAACGTTATATAACATAACAATTAATTTTTTTAACGTTATTTATAACGTTATGTAACGAAAACAAATAATAAATAACGTTATACAATAACGTAACGATTTAAAACGTTATTCCATCCCTGGTTTATAGTATATCTGCCTTTACTGTTTAAATATCGATATAAATTCAATATTTATATTAATCGATATTTAAAACTACGATGTAACAATCTTTACCGAAATAATTTTTTTTTGCATCATCTTATTAACCACCTTTAGTAATCAGCATCAGTTTGTGGCATCGATGGCACCAATTGCTCCTCTACATCTCATTTCAAGTAAAATCCTTGTTTTCGTATAAACAAATGCTTGAATTTGTAAATATTAAATTATTATTAATGCAAATGAATTTGATCGAAAATTACTTTTCTTTGTTATAAAGAATTCTTGTAGACCTTCCAGACCAGTTTCGAGACTCTTGTCTCTTTGTTAGTAGAAGTCTTATATGCATTAATACTGGTCTAGTATTTCATACTATAACAACTTATAGTTGTACAGTTATAGCGCTTATAGTGCGTACAGACGGAATAGACCCATTAGTTTTTTCAATATTGGTTTCGTTTTTTAAGTTTTTACAAATTACCTCTAATTTTAGTTTTGAGTTGAACAGTGAAAATTACCTACTATTTAAACGATAAATCGTTTTTTTGTTGTCTCGTCCTGTTTTTATTTAAAAAAATGAAAGTGTGGAAATAAGATAATTTAAATAAAATAACACATGCTTATTAATTACGCCAAACCTAGCTGTATTTCTAAGCATAAAATGCTGATGCAATATTTATTTCAGTTTTATGAAATGATAATTTCCCAATTTAAAAAAATGTATTGGCAATTTTCCGTTATTAATATTTATTCCCTTTGATAATAAATGTATATTAAAATTTAATAATCTTATAGGTGCTGTTAATTATGGACCAAATCCTCAAACGACGATATGTCCATATTGCCACCACCAAGTTTCAACAAAAATGAAGACCGAAGCAACAACCAAAACTCATTTATTTGCAGGGCTGCTCTGCCTGTTAGGGTAAATATTGCAGATATTTTCATTAATATGTTACGGGTCATTATTCCAACTTTCAAAACAAAACAATAAAATTGTGTTACAGCTACAAAAATGTTATTTTGACACTTGTTGACATTTTAAAATGTAATTGATTAAGACAGGGCACAAACTAAATTTTAGACAGAAAACTTTTGAATTTTTAAAAAGTTTTTATAATAATGTATGATGTATGTATATTTGCTTCCTCTTTTCGAAAATGTCAAATTATACAAAGCGTTTGATTTGAAATACAAACTTACCATAATTTCCAGCGAGACTGGAAATGATGTAAAAAGGTGCATTATGTTTAAAAAACTGGAATTTATGCATAAATTACAAATCTTATATTTTGTTAATAAAAATTGCGGTTAAAAAGGGGGCCAGTCTAATTTCATGTAAACCCGGTATTTATAATGGCATAAAAAATATTTGGAACATTTTAGTAAATATTATTCAAGCAAGAGTTATCCAACTTTTTTTCAAATGACTCTAGTATTAATTTTTGTCAAAATCAGATAGTAAATATACTAATCTTTTTAATCACGTTAACATATTTAATTTTTTGTTTAAGATTTTGTTTTAAGAGAAAATACTAAAACACATGAGTAACCAGTAACCAATTTATAAAATGTCGTTTCTGATACTTACCTACATGCAAAGAGGTTATTTTAAAGATTTAATGGCATCGAAAAAATATTTAAGTAATAAAATCTTTACACAGAAAAATAAGAACTTTTGTAGTCTGATTTGATAATCATACTAGTATAGTTAATTTGGAAAAAAAATCAAGTAATTCTTTTTTTAAATAGGTATACCAAAATTTCGAAAATATTTCGTACCATTATAAGCGGCTTTTTCCCGCCACTTAATAAAATATAACGTTTATTAGGTTTATTATTAAAAATAAACGCAGTAATCAAGGTGGTATGTCCTTAAATATGTTGTTTTTATTTTTTTAAACGTTTTTTTATTTGTTGTAGCTTCACAGTTTAGAGATTTGTTCTGCTTCACTATTTGATTAAATAAAATTTACATATTTATGTGTTCCATTTATCATATAAGATTACTTTCCTCAGTACCTAATAAAAACTATGCAACTATGCTCATATATTTCGGTATTCCCAGCCAGCTTTATTATTGCTTATAACAGTACGAAATTAGTTGAATGGGAAAAGCTAATTTGATTGTTTGTATGTCATCATGACGTTGTCGTGGCTAATTTAGAATTTATTGACAAAAAAAAACTAAAATACGCAAGTCTTGGGTCATTGCTCATTTATTTCGTATTTAAGACCTGTATCTTATCCAGACAGTTTTTGAATAGCTTTAGGTGGCACCAAAATTTTATATAGTCTCGATAGTAATTTTTAAAAATTATTTAGCAAATGTACAGGCTACCTGCATACCTGCAGGCACTTTATTGAGGATGTCTGAGCCTAATTGGACACCCCAAATGCGTTAAACTGTTTGTAACTGAGGAAAGTACATTGTTGTATCGGAACTATGATTGAAGATTTTCATGATGATGTTGGAATTTGCATCTGTTTTGTACATTTGGTTTCAAATTTGGCGTCAGCAGAATCTTTGTTTCGCGTGGGGGTTATAGCCCAAAATCATAGAATTTACTATAAAATTGCTCTCTAGGTTTATTGGTATAGGGGTGAGCGAACTTGCTTTTCTAAGGGCTTTCAGTTCAATTGCCCTTGGAAGCAGGGCTGTGGAGTCGGAGTCGGAGTTTAGAAGGAATTTCTGGTCAGTGGAGTCGGAGTCGGAAAAAATGTACGGACTCCGATCCGAATCCGAGTACAACAAAAAATTGCGATGTGGTCCTTTGCCGCAAAATTTAAATTCAAATTTTAAATAATTTTTTTATATATGTTTTTTTTTATATAATACACATACCATAAAATGTCTAAGTATTTAATTTTGTCGGAGTCGGAGTCGTAATACTAAAATTATCAGGAGTCGGAGTCGAACTTTTTTTTACTGACTCTGCAGCCCTGCTTGGAAGTACCGTATATTTGCCACTCACTATAAAGCAGATATTTCAAGTACTGGCCTAAAGTCTATCACCAAATCCCAAATCTTGTATACTTGTCATTATAACCTTCGCCTATTTAAACTTCATTTTTTTGCTAAAAACTTCAAAAAATTTCAAAGTCAATGCTAAGTGTAATTCATCTTCGCAAATAGCGAAAAATAGGTATCAAATAATAATCTGCGTGATACAATTTGACTATCGCACCCTATGACTTTGCTATATAAGAGAAAATAGCAATAAACCATTTTTTTTATTGCAAGAAATTCTCAATGAAATGTTTAAATGTTATTTCTTCGATGACATATATCAGATTGGCGAAAGTCAACCTTTTCTTTAAGTACATAGTAGGTATACTTTTTTGTGTTTATACTGATAGAGAATTTAATTCCAAATCCGATCATGCATTGAAAAAGTTAACATGAATGAGAAAGTTTTAGAGCAAAATGAGTTTAAAAATTATTTATTATTTTTCACAAAATCTTAGCAATCTTTGTATTTGATCAGAAAAAACACGAACAGTAGCAATATACCTAGTAACTTGAATAAAGGTCAACTCACACCGGCGCGATTTCGACGCGGTCGCGGGCGCGGGCGCGGTCACGATAATAAGTAACCTTGGTTACCAATTATCGTGACCGCGCCCGCGACCGCGTCGAGATCGCGCCGGTGTGTGTAGACCTTAGATCATATAAACTACATGGATAACACTACCACAATGCAACTATGTTGTACACATATCCCAGACGTACAATTATACTGCATCTCCTTCTAACACATATGAAAGTATATTTCTATCTCGCTTTCCGGGCCCATCGAGTAAAATCGTGTGCGTTACTATGGTTACGCGCGAAATTTGAACTAAAGCGTTATTTGAACTACTAGTAGATGCAATGTACTCGAATGTTTCCGTGTCAAATATGGGAGGTTACAATAACATTAGATCAGACTTAGTAAGTTTTATTGAAGTACAGTAAACACCGCTTATTAGAATCAATTGATTCAATTAAACGACGGTTTTAATAGCAAAAACTTCTAAATGTAATTCACGCGTCAGTCGCTAGAATAGGCTAGGTAGGAAGTACGTTACAGTTATTATCACGGTTGCGCCACGCTTATTACAGCTCGGGCACACTCAGGCGGCATTTTTGATCTGGTCGTTTTCGATCTAGCGTTATTTCTCTCGCACTAAGGCTGCGGTTACAGTACAACCGTATTCGCGCGATGGGCTTCGCGCGTATGCGTCCGTATACGCGTGAATCAAGCAAACCAATGCAAGTATATGAGAGTGGTTTCGGGCGAATTCTCGCTTGTAGTATAACCGCTCTATGCTTGCATTGGTTTGTTTCAATCGCGCGAATACGCTTGTAATGAAAACGCAGACTTTTAAAAACTAAAGCAACTTTTTATTTCCTTACTTTTAAGATTTTATTGTTTATTTTTCTCGTTATTTTAACACTTTGTAGCGGGCGCATGCAAATAGATCCGCGGGCGCACGTGGGCCCGCGGGCACAGGGTTGGGAATCCCTGATCTAAGGTGTGGACCTTAAGAATTATACTGAAAGAATTTTTAGTAAAAATAAAAATTAAACGATAATATATTAATAACAAATTTAAGTGACGTGTTCAAGGTGTCCACTAACTACGTGTACCTTCAAATACAATTGTCCTCTGTATTTTAATGCCTTGGATATACACGCGCATAGAAGAACCAATTCGACAGAAGGTCCATTTTCAATTTAATGCTCACAATATTATGATTTTTCGTTGAAAAATAATAAAACACATTTACACAAATTATAAACTGTCAACTACTCCAGTTATCGTTTTTGACTAGTTCAGAGGTTTCAAACTCAAAATTTAACAGGGCCGGTCGCGGGGTTCCCGGGGCTGTGTGCGAAAATAAATTCGTGGCCGAAAATAAAACTTTAACGTACTTATTAAAATAAGTACCTACATGGTTTTTCAAATTTAATTTTAAATTTATTATACACACACCTTGCGCTCTTCTATCGCCGGCTCTGGCCACATGGAACTTTTCCTAATAGTTGCACGCTTTTGAAACTTTAAATTTTGATTGCTTAAATGTATATTTTTAAAATATTTTAAAGTTTCTGTTTCTTTTCATATGCCTCGTAGCGTCGTAGCCTTTTAAGTCGGGTGGGACGAAATATATAGAAGGGCCGCAAGCCGCATGTTTGAAACCCCTGGCTAGTCAAATACGACGATTGCCAAGACTTTGTGAAAAATAATAAATAATTTTTAAACTCCTTTTGCTCTAAAACTTTCCAATGTGCGTAAGTTTATCTTTTTAATGCATGATCGCATTTAGAATTAAATTCTCTCTTTGTAAAAAAGAGCGAAGAATAACATTAAATTTAAAAAAATTAATAGGTCGTTTTTTTGGACAGCATCCCCTGGTTAAAAAGACCCCACTGGTTGTGAACCATAAATATACCTATTTAAAAATATGTAATAATATATAAATTTATTTGTGTAACATTAACATATTTTGAAAACATATTTCATAACAAATAAATTTAGCAGGTTATGAATATCTACTTTTAGTTTTTTTTTTAACAAATACGTTTGTCAATATATAAATTAGACCTTCGAAGTAAATTCATGATGTAAATAAAATTCAAGAGAGCTGTGATATCGATTTTAATTTAAGGGTTTAATTAATACTTTAAAGAAATATAAAATCTTGTAATTAATGATGATATTAATAAAAATCCGGCTTCCAACATACTACTACTAGCCACGATAAATGTCTATACAAATATTATTGTTGTAATTTAAGATGTATGTATAATAAGCTAATACATTTACAACTAAAATTTGCTCATTTTTTTGCAGGTGTTGGTTGTGCTGTTGCATTCCATATTGCGTAGATTCTTGTCAGAATCGTAATCACTACTGCCCCAGTTGCAATGCGTTTTTGGGAACATACATAAGTTAAAAATTAGTAACAGGAAGAAAGTTTTTTACACGAAGTAAACGATTAAAGGCTGTAGTTGAATGAAACTATTTACTTTTAAAGTATTTTGCATAATGAAGATTAAAAAAACAAGTTTGAAGAAATCATATCAATTTATATTGTTTGCCTTTTGTTTTTTCTAAAAGAGGCCTGAATTATGTTATTACAAAAATATTTCTATTACATTTTTTATACCAGTTGATTCAGTTCGTATGACCCGCCCCTTTAGCCTTTTGGTTGTAAAAAACCCTAAACAACCGTATATTTTGTTAATTGCTTAATATTCTGCACTAGCTGATGTTTATGTATATTTTATTTTTAGAAAGAGATATGTTGCCAGCCCAGCAAAAGTCAACTTTTTAGAAATTTATTTTGGTAAAAAATGTTATTCTGAAATTGACCAAGTATAAAAAATAGTACGACAAAAACGATTACTTTGTAAAAATTGAAAATAAAATCATCCTTTTTTTTGTATGGGAATGTAACATTCATTACACACTTTGGCTTGTTCTTACGAGTCACATTTGTGGGTAATATCTCTCTCTACCCAATTATTTGAAGTCTTCTCCTCTAAGCATCTGAGGCCTTAAATTTTGCACACAATTATTTGAAATTTTCCAGAAGTTGCATATATTAATTTTCTTTTGCACAGACGAATGACATTAAGAGATAATAATGAGTGCCATCTAATAGTTATTTATGTATCAAGGCCAAAAAGTACGTTTTGGCCGAGGTGCATATTACATTTTTTGTGCGATCGAATTAAAAACAATTTAAATTTTTGGTAATTTTCAAAATTATAGGTTAGAAACTACGTGACATTCTGTCACTGACAGATGACGGCGTATATACTGCATTACCGGTCCTCTCCTTAGCAACGGCTGTAAAAGTTACTTTTTCGGCCGTTGCTAAGGGTAACGGCCTGAAAAGTAACTTTTACGGCTCTTGCTAAGAATAGGGCCGGTAATGCAGTACTTTATGGTTGCTAACGCGTCCGTCAAACAGCTGTTTCTAGTACGATCGCACAAAAAAGATTTTAGTAGCTGCCAATAATGTACTGAGCCGCAACGAAACTGATTTTTACACTGCTTAGTTATTTTTAAAATTAACGGCATTTTATTATCATTATTATTATGACTAACAATGTTAATAGTGTGATGATTTTTTTATATTTTATATTAATAATTTCAAAAAATTTTAATTTTATTTCCTAAAAAAGGTCCTATTTAAAAAAATATTGAGACAAATTACTTTTTTCAATAAAATGTAATTTGTTTTAATTCTTCCGAATTAAAGCAAAAACAGTTTAGTTTTTTCAATTTTTTTTGCCATATTTTTTTAAGGATGTTGGGATTGTATGTAATGAACGTCAATTTGACAGATGTCATTTACAAAAATAAGGGTAATAAGTATGCCTGGAGCAGCATTTTAATTTTTTTTCACACACAAAATGTATGACTAGTGTCGTTTGGTGGCCACGCTAGTTTCTTTTTCTTTAAACTTACATTTGAACTTAGGCAAACATTCAAATAGTTGTGTTTTTGTAGCATATAATATGTAATGTATGTATAGCTTACATTTTTATAAGAAAAAGAAAATTTACTAAATTCACTTTATATGTCATTAGCCGCGTACTCACTTTGCGAGGCTGCCTCGCGAGGCGGCCTCGCGAGGCAGCCTCGCGAGCCGTGGCTGGAATGTGGGTGCGAGGTTGGCGCGCGAGCCGAGTCAGCCCAAGATACAAAATACATCGAGCCAAAATTAGTACGGTCGAGGCAATGGCAGAAAACGTTCGTACGGCAGCATCAAGTTTTATTTTTATTTATCATTTATTAGAGGAAAAATCACGAAAACGGAAACGTTGGTGGGTTAAAGAATTATGTATATCGCAAACGGTTTGAAAGTGGAAATTCTTTAATTAGAGACATATCTTTTAATAATGAACCCTTAATTGTCACACCGAAATAGGAATATTTGCAGAAACGAGTAAAAAAGTAATACTTTATAGACATCATAAATAAGAGGACAGAAGGTCTTATTAAGTGAGTGTCATTTGAAATCAAATAAAATATGTACAATATTATTTAAGTTATCGTATTATAAAAAGTTGACAATTTCATTCGTAAAAAATGCAACGTTAACACGAGTGCTCGATGTAACCGTTTTTAGCACGTCCTGACTAGTCGAGGCATGTATGTCGAGGCGCCTTTGAGCATAACAGAAAAACCGACAATCGGTGGCTCGGGTCGAGCCTGCCTCGCGCGAGGCGGTGAGCGCGCTCCGCTTACCGCGAGGCACGTCCACACGCTGCGAGGCTTGGCTCGCGAGGCTGCCTCGCGAGGCAGCCTCGCAAAGTGAGTACGCGGCTATTTACTAACCAATTTTGTTATTATATGAAACTATTTTATTAGTGGCTAATAAGACTGTGTTTCTTTTTTTACACATTTAATTCAATAAAGCTTCTTCTTGCAAATAATTTGTATTTTTAATCAGGGACCCGAACCACAAAAAATAATGGTTCAACTCAGGTTATCTATTCAGTATATTTCAGGGATCCTAACTAGGGTTTCTGAAAAACCGCATTTTTTAAAAACCGCAGTTTTCGGTTTTTAAAATCAAAAACCGCGGTTTTCGTTTCGGTTTCGGTTTTTAAGATTTATTTTAGTGCCAAAATTGTTTTATAAAATAAAATTTTTAAGAATATATTGCAATACACTAATATAAAAAAAAGTTACCCACTTTTGATTGTAAGCAAGAAAATGGTAATTTTTATTGAAAAATATAATAGCCTACAGACATACAGACAATACAAAATTTTAAGAATGAACTTTCTAGTTCAGGTTTTCTGGTGGTTTAAGGTCCATTTATACAGACACGTAACGGGGACGGGATGATTATGTGGATTAACCCTAATTGACTGTTCCAAGAATTTATTTAATCTACATAATAGAATTTGTCCAATGAACAAATAACATGTACCTATATTTAGAGTACGCTTTGCTGAATTTTGTTTTCCACAAAATTGTGACAATCTAATTTTTATTTATTTATAAATTACTTTATTTTAAGTGTCGGTTTTAATAGGAGATGATTTAAATATAAAGATTATGTTTTTTATTACAATATTTTATTGATTTCTTATTACAACATTTTATTGGTTTACTTGCAAAAATAAGCAAATTAACTAAAAAGTGGTATTTACATAACTATCTTTATTTTATGAATATATTTTATACATTAATCATTACATAGATTCAATAGTATGAGACTATTCTGAAATATTTGAATCAGGGCTCGAAACCGAAAAAAATTTTGGTTAACGGTTAACCGAAATCGAGAACTATATTTTTATAACGGTTTTTGTTGAAAAACCGGTTTTATTCGTAAAAAACCGGTTTAGTGTAAAAAACCGATTTAAATTATAAACCTAAACCTAAAATTATTTAGATCAGGAATGCAAAGTATGAAAAGATATTATTTATTTATAAATTTATAATAAATGTACAATCAAGCGTTTAGTTATTACTTTCGGTAAACTAATCGCATATAATACAGATTTTGTATTTTTCATCGTAATATTTATTAAAAAAAGATGTATAAAAAAACGGTTTTTTATTATATTGGTTAAAGGTTACCGTTTTTTTTGCCTTTAAAAATAACGGTTTCGGTTTCGGTTAAAAATCACTTTTTCTGACAAAAAATAACGGTTAACCGGTCTTTTAAACCGGTTTTTACCGGTTTAAAAAAACGGTTTCATGCCCTGATTTGAATTATCCCCTTGAACGAGATTCTGGTAAAATATCGTTAGCGAAGATTACTTAACGACATCCGGCCTATAATCATAAACGCTCCCATTGAAAAGCATTGCAAATATATTTATTTACCACCACGTGTGGGCTCAGTTCTAGCTCATCCCGATCCCGTTTTTCAGAAAATAAAAACCGAAAACCGCGTTTTTTCATTGCGGTTTCGGTTTTTGCATGAAAAACCGCGTTTTTGCGGTTCGGATTTATCCGTTTCAGAAACCCTAATCCTAACCCAATCAAAGCTAGAGCGAACAGTAGTATATTTCATAAACTGTGAACCGGAACTTGCCCTGCTAAATAATATAAACAAAAATATTTTTGATGTAGATATTTAAACACTGAATCGTTTTATGCACTACCATGAAATTGGTAGGTGTTGAAAACACTCTTCCAAAAAAAGCTTGATATGTTAAAATATTTTGTAGACTAGTTTTGCAAAACATTTAAATAATATTTTGCAATATTTTTACTTTTTAATTGAAAATCAAATAATTCTTAGATTTTGTTTATTACTATTTTATCATGAAATTTACTATTTGGGATGTTATTTGGCACAAAGTAATCACATTAAAGGAAATTTTTTGTTGAAAAATATTGAAAACATATTTTTTGACAACAAACTTGAAAGTAAATTACTTTGATATCTAGTAGGTTAATCATAAAGGTGACATTAGGTGACATAGTTCTGTGGTGACATTTAGCCGTCTATCAAAAGATGACTGAATAACTACAAAAATGTTTGATTCAAGTTAAATACTCCACTTGTATTCTTTGATGTAAGTTATGACATGTGTGCAGCAAATCTGGCTATTACTGCACTGGGTCCATCACCACAAATTATAGTATGCCCCTACTGCCATTATTATATTACTACTGATATTATTTTTAGACCCAATAATAAGGCTCGCATTTCAGCATTATTCTTGTGTTTCTGTTGGTGAGTAACACATCCTAGGTATCTGCAATATTTTTATTGATAATTACTTGAGGACCCGTATTAGTTAAGTGTAATTAATATTACCAAACATTTTGGAGCACAGTAATAAATTACTGTTAAAATGCATTGAAAAACCTTTTTCAAAAAAATAGCATCAAATTTTTTCTATTTGCCAATAATATTATAATAAAAGTAGGCTTCTGTTTGTATGATTTTATATAAATATACAAAATTAAGAGTTAAGCATCTTAATGATTCTGTTTCAGTCTTTGTTGGATTCCGTATTGTTGTCCATATTGCTTGACAGTTGATCATTTTTGTCCCGAGTGTGAAAGGTATATTGGAACATATGAACCTTAGTGTTGATGAGTAATTGAAAACTTTATTTTATATTTTATATCTGCCATAGAATATTGTTTATAATAAAATATATTGTACAATATTAAAGTTCTTGTAGTAATTTTATTTCATTGTTGTATAGTATAGCACTCTGTGTTTCATAGAGCGAACTAAATAGTATCGATCTCTTTTGGTTAGGTAACGTAAAGAAAACTGCCTATGTTAATATCTTTGTTTGTGCACTAGCAGCATCTATTAGATATGTAAGTAAAAGTTTTAGACGCACAATTCCAGCAAACTTTTTTATATGTTTTTTAATCAATGTTCATGATGCACATAAAAACGCAGTAAACAAAGAACAAGCAGTTTTCACAGAATTTGGTTCGCAAAATGTATTGGCAATTCACCAAAGACAAATATAATGTTACTATATAAAAAATTTACCTAGAAAGGGTTAAATTGTTTTATAAATTTCTAGAAATACACTTACTAAATAATTTAAATTAAAAATTAAACAGAATCACTTATTATTTTTTAAATTATACTTTGTCAGATAACTATTCTTGTACCTACTTTTATAATATCTTTTTTAATATCACATTTTTATTTCAAAATTTATTGTTGATTACCATACAGGTTGATTTTAATTCGAAGAACATCACTAGAAACTCGCTTATAATTAGAGATAGAGCATAGGTTTAATTTGGCAAAACTGTTGAATTTTATGCTGATTATTAATTTCTAAAACAGATTTTAGATCTGTAAACTGAACCAAATGTAACTTCTTTAAATTTGAAAATTTCATAGTAGGTACATTACAAAAAATATGTTGTAGTAGTTGTCTTTTAAAGAAATAAGTTTTGCTTGTGTATTAAAGTATTAAGCAGATGTTTTCAGTTTCTATCAATATTATTATGAAGTGATCAATATTCTTTCCAAAACAGAAAAAAAATCCTAACTGAGTGAACTAAATCAGAAATGAATGCAGAAAAAACAAAACCAAAAAAACCGAAACTAAAGTTTTCGAGTTTTTGCAAATTTCACGAAGACGGTTGTAGGTATGTAAAACTTGTTTTGACATTTCGTTTTTGACATCATTCGCCATTAAATTTAGCAACCATATTTAGTAACCAAATTTAAGTTTATCCTTTGTCTTCAATTACTGATATTTGAAATTTCATTTTGCCCATTATATTTTATACTAATATATTATATTTGAATTAGTATATTTACAAAATTTGTTAATTATGACTGCCATATCAAATACATTCAATAATAAAACAAAATTTTTAAAAACCATTGCCCTTAAAACGCATTATATGAAGAATACAATCTGTGACTTTGAAAACCCGAAAATTGGTAAATCTTGGGTTTTACCAATACATCCTAGCATTTACAATAGTGAGGCGTAAAAGTTGGAGATGAGTTTCATTTTACTTATTTATTTAAAAAAATGTTTTAACCTGACCCTCTATTATTGACCAAATGAACGAGGGTTAAGTTAAAGTTTAGTTAAAACTTTATTTTATGAAAAACAAACGTAAAAGCTTGAAATGGAACCGTTTGCAAGTTTTATTCAAACTTTTACCACCTCACTATGGTAAATGCTAGGATTTGCCAGAAAAACCTAAAATTTACCAATTTTCGGTCTTTTACAGTAACATATCTATTAGATTATTTAGAGGTATTTTATTTATTGATATAGTGTATATCATGTATTGTTTAATACATAGTTGTTTTAATCGATTTTAAATAACTCTTGGCAAATTTAAACGTCATAAAAAGCGATCATTCTTTTTAGCACTATTAACCTAAAATTATTGTTTTATTACCACTGACATGCAACCCTTTTTGGTTATAAAGTGTGTTTGATAATTATATTGACAAACTTTGGGAGTTGATTTAAGCCGAAAACTTCTAATTAACACAACACGTCCAAAAATGGTTCCTAAAGGAGCTACAAACTCCCTAACAACCTTTTAATATAAAGCAATAATCATTGGCACAAGAGTGTTACTAATTAATGTTTTTTTGAACACTATTTTGATAAAATTCAAACACCGTAGTTTTTGACTGAACAACTTACTCATAATTTGAATTTGTTTGTAGGACTGTTATGCAACTTAGAGTTAAAACTATAAATTATTTATTTTGATTTTTGTAAAAGATCAACTTTTATTGGACCAACTTTCTCCTCTACAAATAACTACAAATCACTCATTTGAGATTAACTAAACGTTGAATTGTTTTTAGTGTAAATGTACTGCTTTAAAAAAGTAGGTATACCACCGTTTTTTTTTGTTACTATTTTTATGGTTGTTACGTATACAACATCAAATAAACAATAGTCGTACAGATTTTTAGGAAGCCCTTTGTAATGTTTTATTAGTGTTGGTGATAGCATGTCACGTTCACAGAATACAAACCATAGTTAAAGGATGACGTCAAGGCCACTAAACAAACTACATCGTTTAATATTTATTTATAATTAGAGTAATTAGCACTACACAAATGTCGTCACGAAATGTTTTACTACCACAAATAATGCAATATTGCTTTTGGTCATGTTGTTTATTGACTTTTATTTGTATATGAAAGGAAATCGATTTTAAGTGTTAATGAAAGATTACATTTATATGTACAGGGTGGACAGGTAGACCAAACTCAAATGTTTTACGGGGTATTTTGGTTACCATAATAGTTAACGAAAATCTGTTATTGGTCTCAGGTTATTTTTTTGAGATAAACACGCCTGTGTTATCAGATTTTTATATCACCTTCCATTTTATCGTTTTTGAAAATTTACTATAACTTCTTTATTTATAAAAATAGAACTAAATGTTATAAAGCCTTTTTATAAACATTCTATGTTCAATTCAAAAAAAAAATAACGGCCTTGACTTTTGAGATATGAAGTAAACCTATATATTTTTGTACGGAACACTAGGTAAGACTATTAAAAAAACGTTTTTTTTTTCTTTTAAAAACTTGCAAAAAATAATCGAGATATGACTAATTTTGTGAACATTTTATTATCACAGTTTGCCATGATTTCGCAAACAAGAGATGTCTGCAATCAAATAACGACAACGTCATATCCAAATCAATATTGTTAAACCACCCTTAGTAATTAGTATTTATTTATTGAAACACCCATTGATTATCACCATCATATTGAGTTATTGGGGCTCTTGAATTTGACAACAAAGTATGATTTCTAAAAGAAGCAACAACATTTTATTACTGTTAATAGTAAATCTAAACATCTATATATTTGTTATACCGGGTGATTCAGTTTGACTGTCGCACCCCTATAACTTTGTAAGTATTGAGAATAACCCCAACAACCCTTATATATTTGAAATCAGCGAGAAATTCTCTATTAAATGATGTGCATTTGTTACCTCTACGATGACGTATATCAAATCCGCGATAGGCAACTGTTTTTTTTTTAAATTACATAGTATACATTTTTTTGTTGATTCGGATAGAGAATTTAATTCTGAATCCGACCATGTACTCAAAAAGTAGGCAAACAAAATATAGATTATATTCTATATTTTGTTTAACTTTAACTTTAATTATCAACTTCACTGAAACTGGGTTTATGAATAACCAAGTTATGAATTTATACGAATTTTACCTATTGTGACCTATTATTTATTTAAATTTTAAAAATGATGTTAATCTACGATTGCTTTCTATCATCCTCGCTGTTTGGCTACTGAAGAAGAGTAAAATAAACAACTCGAAATATTTAGCTAATTAAAAGAGTATTCTTTAGAGACCCCTTGACCATTATCCCGTCAGCCTTGTGTTACATAAAATTTAATGTTAAAAATGTACAAATTGTTAAACGTAACTTTGTGTAATGACGAATCCTCATTTTTACTTGCATATTTGAAACCTACAGTTTATGTAAAATAATATAAATTAAACTAATTTTTATGTCAGTCGGTACTACGATCTTCTATCATCTTTAAGCAGTACTTTTTTAATTTAATTTGTATTAAAGTTGATAAAAACAATTTAAGAAACATTGCTTCCTTGGTACTTTATTTTATTAGACACAGCAACTTCTGTTGAACTGTTCTCTAATTCTGATACTTTAAGCCGTGCAGTTTCGAAGTAAATGTAGGGGTCCGCTTTATATTTTGTGGCATTCTCCGTTGCAGGATGGAGAAACGAACTAAACACGTGTCGAGTAAGTAGGTCAGAGCATTGCATCACACAAGCAGAACATCTCCAGGGCCGTGCTTTGCACGGTTCTCTGCATTGCCGTAGAAATCTATCGGCTACTGCAACTGTACCACAGTAATTCCATCATTTTTTGTAATTTTCGAGTACTATTTTATATCTGTTTAAAAGGTATACACATTGTTGTGTACCTGATTTAAAGATTAATGTTTTAATGGCCTTACACACAAATTAGTCATAAATTTTAGTTCATGTTTAGAAACTACAATTACGCTACTAATGTACTAATAAAAATAATTTTTTGTATTAAACCATATTCTCTCTACGTATAGATATTATGCTCCTGAGATAGAACAATTCTAATTATTTTTTTTTTTTTTTAGTTCGAGAGGCTGTTGATATAGTTTTTTATGTACAGGGTGGTCCACACAGAAGGGGCCACTATTGGGATCTCGTTAACAGTAAGAGCTACAAAGAAGTTTAAATTGGACAAATCGTTCCCCTTTCTGAGACCTATTCAGTGATGCTTTAATGTTTTTAAAAAGTTCCATGGCCCGCTAGATAACAAGCAAAAATTAAAATGGGCATTTTTTTTAAATCGTGAATAACCCGGTTATACTTGATGGTACAAAAATATTTATGGTAAAAAGTTGTAGATTTTTTTACGCACTGTACATTGAAAACATTTATTTGTTTCAATATTATTTAAATTCTTAGATAAATTACAAACTTGCATTTTTTAAATGGAAACCATTTATAATTTTATGAAAAAGCATTATTTCCCCTCTTTTCAAGAATATAAGGTTTAATGTAGGTATTTATTTTGGTATATAGGCTCAAACAAATAAAAATAATCAAAAAGTCCCTATGAAGCTTTAGAAAACCATGAATTTTAACAATATTGAAACAAATGAATGTTTTCTTTTTATAGTGCGTAAAACAATCTACAACTTTTACCCAAAAAAGTATTTTTGTACCATCAAGTATAACCGAGTTAACAACGATTTAAAAAAAATTGCCAATTTTGATTTTTGCTTATTATCTAGCGTGCCATGAAAGTTTTTTAAAACATTAAAGCATCACTGAATAGGTCACAAGGGAGGGTTGTCGCTAGAATCTGATCAAAGCTGTGTTTATTGCATCAAGAACATCAAAACTATATGTTTTGCAGAGTTATATGTGCTACTGGCCATTTCTCTCGGGAAAATAGGGAAAAAACTGTAAAGTTGAATAATATAAGTAATTTTTGCGATCGCGTTGGCTATCAAACGGTCAGAGATAAAATCGAAATTCTTGTGTTTACCAATGCGCGCATCGTTTGCAAGTAAAATGGTGCAATTTTTTTGAAAAAATCTTAAACGGTTATAGAGAAAAACGCGAAAAACGAAGCTCTTGTAAAAACGGTTTTCCCTATGGTAAATGCCTATGCAAGTCGCATAGATTTAGTTATAGCAGATATACAACAACTTCTCAAATCATAGTGCTTTTGAAGGGGTTCGTTTTTGACGTTTTTCTCCGGAACTGTTTAAATTCGATTTTATCTCTGACGATTTCATGACCAACGCGATCGCAAAAGTTACCTTTATTATTCAACTTTTCAGTTTTTTCATTATTTTCTGAAGAAAATGGCCAGTAGCACGTATAACTCTGCAAAACATTTAGTTTTGATGTTCTTAATGCAATAAACACAGCCCCGATCAGATTCTAGCGATAACATATATACATTCCCTGGTGAGATAAGTTTTGAGGATGTTTTTGAAAATATGAAGAATTGGAAAAAAACATGCTTCGGCGAAGGAACTATTAAAGAGGCTTTTGTGAATTATAGAACATTCCTCCTGCTCTAAAAAGTATAATTTAAGAGGCACAGACAGTTTTAAAATCCGTTTCAAAGCCGGTAATAGAGTCAATAGAGGAAATCGAGTCAACCACCTAGCTTTACTATCCTAGTTTTTGATACTGAACATCTTTATCATCACAAATTTCCTTAAAAGCTTTAACTCGTGTGGATTAAATAGCAAGAATTTTTACTGCTATAATTTCGATACCAACTGACCGGTACAATAAACACTAAATAATTTAATGTCGCACATTTTAAAATAAAGAACACAATTTTTACTTTTTTGTCCGCTAAAACTTGGGTGCGTCTAATACGGGAGTACTAAGAAATAAGTCGTTTTCGAAATCGAAAGTAAACTGCATTGGAAAGTCTATCAAATTAAACAATTTGACAGTGAAAATGGCGCGAAATTGGACGTGCCATGTGTTTTCTTTATGTATCAGACATCGCCAAAACAAATTTCGCACTCTTGGCCTTCAATCTCTTTTGGTATTAACCAAATTAAGCTTGGTTGTGAATTTGTCAATTTAATATTTTGAGCCCTTAAAAAAAATTAAATCCTTAAAAATTATGTTGCATATTATACACTAATATCCATTTTACCAGAAAATTTTGGTCTAAATCAACATGCGTGTTATACGCGAGATTTTAAAGTAGTCACACAAAAGCATTTGAGTTCTATACTTTTAGAAGAACTTATTTCAAAACAAATCGACAATGTTTGTAAAAATTTAAGTGGCAAATATTTTGCTCACTAAATTAATTTCGTTAAATCTTTTTAATTACACTTTCGATACTAAAAATATAATTACCTTTTCTTAATCTATCACATAATTTTAAGAATATGTACTTTATGACTTTATGGCGTAAGTTGGACAATAAAAAGTTATTAAAAATACATTTTCTGACCAAAGTAAATTAAAAAATACATAGTTAACATAGCAGATACAGGGTGTTTCTGAACGATGTAGCATAATTTATACTGGTGAATCTACATTGAAAAATAGGACGATTTAGCCCATCATGCCTTATAGAAAGTTGCATCGTTGCTAAGTTACAGCCCCATGAAGAGGGGATGAAAAATTGTTGTTTTATTGATAAATCAAGAACGCTTTGAGCTATAACATTTATATTTGGCACGTATTCTACAATAGGCAAGCGTGTTCTTATGCATAAGTTTGAGCGAAATCCCACCATAGGGGGCGCTACAATCGATATTAGCAGAGAAATAACCTGCTGTATTGTTTTTGTCGATCGTAATTTCAATTTTTTATTGTAACAGTCGGATAGGTAGGTCTAAAATGTACATTTTTAGTAACTTAAAGTTTTTTGATAGGAGCCATCGTTTTAGAGAAAAACTCGATTTTATTAAAATATAACTCTGAGATTTTTTGAAAATATTTAACAAAATCATGTTTTATACAAATAAAACTGGACATAATAAATAACTAATAAAAAACATAAAAATAACTAATACAACTAAAAATGATTGTTACAATAAACAAAAATATGACATCTGACTACGTTTGTTTTGTTTGTTAATTCACAGTAAACTAGTTTTTGTTAAATATTTTCAATAAATCTCAGAGTTATATTTTAATAAAATCGAGTTTTCTCCTAAACGATGGCTCCTACCAAAAATCTTTAAGTTACTAAAAATCAACATTTTAGACCTACCTATCCGACTGTTACAATAAAAAATGGAAATTACAATCGACAAAAAAAAATACAGCAGGTTTTTTCTCTGCCATTATCGATTGTAGCGCCCCCTATGGTGGGATTTCGCTCAAACTTATGCATAAGAACACGCTTGCCTATTGTAGAATACGTGCCAAATATAAATGTTGTAGGTCAACGCGTTCTTGATTTATCAATAAAACAACAATTTTTCATCCCCTCTTCATGGGGCTGTAACTTAGCAACGATGCAACTTTCTATAAGGCATGATGGGCTAAATCGTCATATTTTTCAATGTAGATTCACCAGTAGAAATTATGCTACATCGTTCAGAAACACCCTGTATACCTAATAAACTGCAATCCTTCAACACAGGTCTTACTGTTCCTCGAAATATATTTATAGTGAATTGCTAGTTTTTAATTTTGCAGTAAACAATTTATTGAATGAGAATTTTGAGTTACAGTTTTAAGCTATGTTGATTTTCTTTTGCAGTCAAACATTTTTAATAATATTCACTGTGTATAATCTACAATTGCAGCTAATCTAGGTAATACCGCTAACAACTGTTTTTTCGCGCAAGATCTAAATCTGTCGAAATTAGGACTAGAATCAATAGACTGGCCCAATTGGCGTCGGGCGCGGCCATTGCGGGCGCCGGGACGCTTCAGGCATTGATTGACCCAGTGACCTCTTTTATGGCTATTATTAGATGCGTTGACTGTCGAGTAGGATGTATAAACAAATGAATATAAAAAGAAAAAGCGCACACGTTTGGCATCAAAATTGCAGTGCACTCTTTGTAGTGTATTGCAAAGAAGTATTTCATTGAATTTACTGTTTACGACCTTCACCAATTGAATGATAACAAATATCTACAGCAAAATGATGAAAGTAAAATGTATTATAATAACGAAATTAGTGTTTTTTAAAACAAAATATTGTGATGTTGTAATAAACTTTACGTTGCGCTAAAATATATCATTCATGCAGAATGCTGCATTTTAAAAATAATTTGGTAAAACAAATATAATTTCAAAGTTAATCATTTTCATATTTTGATGATGTTAAATTGCATTTAAAAATAGTACAAACATAAGTTAGTTACAGAGCATATGCGTTTTCCGGCTCAGTAAATTTTTTTAATGTTAATAATATTTGTAAGACAATGAATTATTGTAACAAAAACTTTATAATTAAAATGTTTTCCAAGGCTCCTATCTTCAAACACGTTACGCATAATAATTAAACTCACATACATATAAACAACAAAGCTTAAACTGGAATGCTCCATATCTCTGAATCACAACGAATTCCTGGATTATTGGATGTCATATATTAATTAAAAAACCTTCATTAGAGCAGGTAGAATATTATTTAAGTGTTTAACTTCAAAGATAATTGGTCTTAACTTGATACTGCATTGTTAAGTTTCAGTTATATTATTTAGTAGTAATTATTATTTGTCAAAAAATCAACTCCAGTATTAAAAATCCAGCAAGCAGTAATTGCACTAGTCCAGATTAAAATGTAGAGAGAAATATATCGCAGAAGTTTCAACTAGGGATGGAAAACGTAACGTAACGATAACCGATAACGTTATAATAACGATTCAACTATAATTTTTTATACAATAACGTAACGATATTTTAATAACGTTATATAACGTTATAATAACCGATAACGTTTCGTTAAAAGTTATTTTGTATCGTTATTCTATATACATTAAATTTTTATATGGCAATCTTTTTATTTTCAGAAGATATAATATTTTGTTTGTATTTTAGAAATTAAAATGAAAATAAAATATCTCAACCTCAACGTAATTTTGTAGGTACTATTTTTTAAACTTACATTTACAGATCCCAAAAATAATTTCAGAGTTACAAATAAAAATTATTTTTATACAGCAATTTACAGATCCCAAAAATAATTTCAGAGTTACAAATAAAAATTATTTTTATACAGCATGTTTCTTAAATAATGCGAAAAAATTCGGGAGGTGGTACTTTATCGAAAATTAAGAGGGGTCTTTCATTTTTTTCTTTCTTTAGGGTCTCCTTTCGGAGTTACACCCCCTGAAGTAAAATTGGGTTTTTATTTTATTTCCCAAATTTGGATAAATGTGGGAGATTTATACTTAAAAAAAGATTTCCCATAGCAATATTTTTAATCATCTCCCACCTTCACAGGGGGCTGAAAAGTGCGACCCCTGTTGGTTTTTTTATCAGGACTTTTTGGTGGTTGAAATCTAGCAATTTTAAATTTTCTTTAAAAACTTGATTTATTTAGAAGTTGTTTTTATTCTTTAACTGTTCTCGTTAAACCTACAGTTTTTGAGTAAAAAATTATATGAATGAACATGAACCATCAAATATTCCAATATAAAACGATATCGGATAGAAGTGACGGGTGTAATTCATTTTGACGTTTACGCGGCGACAACGCTAAAACGCCCGTCAATTCTACCCAATATGAATATAAACATCATATTCACTCATTTAATTTTTTACTCAAAAGTCAAAACTGTAAGATTTACGAGAAAAACTAAAGAATAAAAAAACTAACAAAAAAAAAATTGCAAAATTTCAACTCACCAAAAAGTTCTGATTAAAAAACCAACAGGGGTCGCACTTATCAGCCCCCTATAAAGGTGGAAGATTATTGAAAATAATATTATGGGAAACCTTTTAATAAGTATAAAACATCTACCAAATATCATTCTCCTACATTTATCTAAATTTGAGAAATAAAATAAAAACCTAATTTTATCGCTTCCCTTTAGGGGGATGTAACTCCGAAAGGAGACGTCTAAGAAAAAATTGTTATATAAAAGACCCCACTTTATTTTCAATAAGGAATCACCTTCCGAATTTTTTCGCATTATTTAAGAAACACCCTGTATATCATAATTTATGTAACGTTATATAACATAACAATTAATTTTTTTACCGTTATTTATAACGTTATGTAACGAAAACAAATAATAAATAACGTTATACAATAACGTAACGATTTACAACGTTATTCCATCTGGTTTCAACACGATTTCTTTGCGTATAAGATCAATCGATTCGAGAAATCAAAGTTGCTTGTGACCTGACAATGAGAGCAGAACTGATAAATCTTGAAATAGAGGTACTGTTTAATTTTGTAGATTTTTGTTCAATTAGAATACATGATTAAACGAAAAACATTTGTCAACAGTTAAAAGTCATTAAACCGACTGTTAAAGTTAATTGTTAGCAACCTTATTCTCTCCAATAGTGATTTATTTTCAGCTATTCTTACCACTCGATCTTCTTCCATTTTATCGATAGTTGGTTCCATTTTTTTTTTCTCTTATGCACTTATGCACTCATTCATTATATTTTCCACACCGCATGTTGTTCTAATAGCGTTGTTTCTCTCTTTGTTCTGTAGGGTTTTACAGAAAAAATTCCTTGATTCTTTCTAGTCTGTTTTCAGCTGTATATGTTCATATACAGGGTTACAACTTTAACTGGAATAAATTCTGTAACTTGGGAATACAGTATATCGGTAAAATCTGCGAAAACACGTCGATTTTAGTTTTTCGCCGGATACATTTCAGCAGTATTGCTTTTGGGATATCTTCATCCAGAGGGGTGCAACAACCCGTAATATTTTTTTTTTAAATGTTAGGATATGTCGAGTGGCATATCGTCGTAAAGCTCATTTAGACAGGAATACAATGCACGTTTTATTTTCGAAAAATTCCAAGAAGTTAGTTGTTAACAAAATAAAAATATAAATTTTAAATTTCTTCTTAGACAGAAGAGAGGCAAGATTTTCAACTGCTAAAAGGTCGCAACAAAAAGTTTCGACAAAAAGTTGTTTAACTGTGATAAGAAATGCACAGATGAACGCTTACAGATTGAAATTGTGCACATTGTAAACAACCTTTACATTAAATAGCGTTAAATTTTAAACCTGTCTTTATTTTGTTAACACCTAACCCCTTGGAATTTTTCGAAAATAAAACATGCATTGTATTCCTCTCTAAATGAGCTTTTCGACGATATGCCACTCGACATAGCCTTACATTTAAACAAAAATTATTACGGATTGTTGCACCCCTCTGGATGAAGATATCCCAAAAGCAATACTGCTGAAATGTATCCGGCGAAAAACTAAAATCGACGTGTTTTCGCAGGTTTTACCGATATACTGTATTCCCAAGTTACATAATTTATTCCAGTTAAAGTTATAACCCTGTATGATATAGAAGAAAATGAACAATATTATGTACAAAAGCAAGGATATTTTTATAGATCTAATTAGAAGTAAGTTCTTGACAGACATTGTAGCTGTATGAGTATGTACGATTTGCCGTAACTGTAAAGTTTAAACATAGGTTTTAACGACAACTCGGTTAAATCGATAATTTTAAATCGCTGTTGATGCAGATTAATATTAAAATAGTAATAAATATAATACGCAAACTTCATACAAATTTAACAGGACAATTCAACAATTCAAAGTATCATGATATTCTTTGTTTCCAAAAATGTGCAATAGATTTTCGTTTATTTTTTAGGGTAAGAGACCGAAACCATGACGGATAATCGAATAGTTGGATAATAAATTATTGACGTTTGTCAAAATGACGTTTCGTATGAGTGTTTACGACCCCCGTGTTTACGACATACAAACAACTTCAGCTACTTTTAAAAAATATACGAAAAAATCGAACTTCGTTTATTAACATTCAAGAAAGTTTAAACAAATGGCATTTTATAAATAAATGCAAACTCTATTACAAAAAATAGTTTCTATTATAGACTCTAACAAAGATTAGTGTTTATACTAAAAACAAAAAGGTTCGCCATCACCATTGTTACGTAAACATAAATAAATTGAAATTTCAGGGTGTCAACATGTGATATAATGTTCGTGAATATTTTAGTGAATTGAAAGAACTACATCTTCAAGAATTTCTCAATAAATACAGCAACAGTCTATTTAAGGTTCTGGGAACGTACTTTGACGAATTTCAGAAATATGCTTAATATTTGTAGATGTATAAGAGTATAATTTTGTTTGTACAAGATATCTGAAACTGCACAGAAGTTCATTACTAGTTTGCAAAGAAGTTCGTCAAACAGGAAAGTTGGACAACTTCAAAAGCTTATAACATTTTTGTTTTGTTTATTATGAATATTGAATAGTTTAGATTTTATAAGTGAAAAATCAAACAAGTACATATTCTGAAAACGACTTAAACTACTTTATTTGAAAATAAAAGTTAGTAGTATATCAGCATATACAAAAAATTTCAAAAAATTAAAATTTTATTTGTCAACCCAACCTATAAATAAATTTTTGTTTTTCCAAATGGGCGTCATATTGGTTTTAGACATTTTAGAAAGTACTGCTCTTCTTGATTAACATGACACACCACTTGTTCCAAAAACCAATAAAATAACACAAAAATTAAAAGTAAATAAAGTTAGTAAGCTATGGAGTACGATTTACTGTTCGATTTTTGCTTATAAAATCTGGACTAGCCATGAAAATAAAAAACAAAAATATTGTGTAAATAATCTCTCAAAACTATAACTTTCCTCATTTATCGAACTCGAACAGTAATGATACCAAATGTAGCCGTGACATGCCATGCATATTGGGACACCCCGACTGTGAAACAAAATAATAAGCTACGTTCAATTTTATAGCTTTATTTACTACTATAAAACATTCTTCATTTGTCTCACTTACTGACTTTTTAATTTTTTTTGGAAGTTGTATTTTGTTAGATATCGGTTGTTCGAATAACACTGCTGGCACTACAAAACTGCTGCAGTAGCATTCTATTACATTCGCCCTAAATTGGTAACATATGTCCTGTCCGTGATGTTTATTGTTTTAGTTATTTACTTTAACTTTTTTTTTTGCAAAAACAGTATAAATAGTCAAATTTAGATTTTGTTCATAATATACATTATTTGCAAATGGATAATAAATCATAAATTGCCAAATTTTGTTCTTTACAACTAAACAGTTTGTTACGATTATCATATTTTATTTTACAACTTTTGCATATAAAGTGATATTGCCGAATAAAAAATAATTAAGGCTGGCTAGCTGGCTTATAGTCGAATTGGTCGAAAATTCATCTCGGCAAATAAGTTAAAATCCAATAAAAAACGTCTTTACATAAAATTAAATTTTGCAACATTAGATAGTGAGATACCATTAAACTGGCTCAAGTTGTCTTTTAAAATTGAATAAAACTTAGTACCAATTCCTTTTGTATTGTAACAATAAAAAATTTTAACTAAAATAAACTGTAGTATTAAAATGTCCTCAATGTCTTTAAAGTTGCAAAAAAAAATTACGAAGTTTTCATATTGCGGTTTGATTTGTTGCGATTAAATACAATGTACTACGATTAAAAGAACGTCTAACAAGTCTTTATAATAATTTTAGATTTTTGTTGCAACTTCTTCATAAAAATAGTTATTGGTATTAGCTGTTCGTTAGAAAATGCTTCAATAGGTGCATGAGTTAATGATTTCAATTAATTTTTTTTCGAAAAAGAAACTATTTCGGAATATTTAAAGTAGATTAAAGTAACCTAAATGTTGATTAAATTTACTAAGTTTATTTATTTTTGTTTATTAACGTCCATTGTGCGTTTTAACAATTTTGTATTAAAAATGAAACTCTAACAAAATTCCCTGAAAACTCGTCTACTTTATAAAATTTGGTGTATCAACAATTTTTTTCTCTCTAAAAGCATTATATGTATTATATTTCAATATAAAAATATTTAAGTATTAAAATATTCTTTTATTCTTTTATCGGTTTTACTATATTTTCATCTACTTTGGTTAGCTATTGTGCAATTTGTATACAATTGACATTACTATGAAATGCTCGTTGCTATGCTGTAGAAAGCTTTATTTACACAGGCCTAGCGAAAGTCATTTGGTCGGCGCAGAGTTTACGTATAAGATTTTCAGTTATACATATATTTTAATATGTAGTTTGATTATCAAAGCAGCTTACAAATTTTGATTTAATAAGTTTAATTATTCAAGAACAAACATATTTTTCCTAAATCAAATTAGAAAATGGAGAATTATAAAAATTTATTTTTAAAACAATAGAAATAGATAGGCATGTTTTTCTCTGAGTGGGAAAAAAAAATGCATACAACATCTTATTTTAAAATACGATGTGTCTGAAATTCGCAATTTCTAAACTCAGCCATGTTGTTACTTTTTTTAAATACGAATGAAAAACCGAAACTAGTCAATACTTAAAATCTTAATCAGCTTCGTTACAAAGGTAGAAAACTTGGAAAAGAAAGATTATAGATATTTATGTGGTGTAATCCATTGAATTTTAATTTTTTTTAAACATATTTTAAATATTATATACCCTCATTGCATTGGTTGAAGCGAAAAATATTGCGGAATTTTTTAAAGATATTTTCAAGCAGTTTAAAATAGCAATATTCGTTTGTTTAAAAGTGACATCGATTGTCGAATAAAAATATAAATTTGCATTTTTAATGGAATTTATAGTTGGCTGCTGTAAAAATAGCTTTTTTTTCAATAGTATAAGTAATATTTTTTATTTATTTTGATATTTCACTCTTAAACCACAACCACAACATAATTAGTATGTTTACTAATAATTTTTTTATTCCGAAATCTAATATCAATGTAAAGATACTAACCCATATAACATCATTGAAAAAAAAGCTTTTCCCTACTTTCAGAGTCAACTATTATTTCTACTTAAATAGATAAAGCTTTGTTATTTTATTTACCTCAGCATCGGAGCTATGTTTAAACAAATGTATATTCCTATTTTGTCCCGCATGTATTATTTTACAATTTTTTTCAGTAACTTATTTTATCAACAATGCAATGGAGATTTTAAATAATTAAAATACAGTGGACCGTCGACCTTAGAATGGTTCGATCTTCGAACAACTCGAAACTCGCATATTTTTTTAAAATCCTGATTTTAAACTCGACCACAAACTCAAAAGTCTAGCAAAGAATCTGTTTTTTAAGCATTTTATTTATTTCTTTGGGTTATTTTTATATTATCTTCAATAAAATCCATTTATAATGGCACCAAAAAAAGTCAATAAAGGTAAATACCTAATAGAAAAATCGTAATTTTTACTATTTCTACGATGTGTTATATTGGGTAAATTTTGTGAGTCTAGAACGGAATAGTTTAATTTACATTATTTCTTATAGGGAAATTTACCTCGAAAGTCGAACCGTTTCCTGGAACAAATTGTGTTCGAAGTTCGAGGGTCTAACTATACTGATTAAATTCTATTTTTTCGACCCTGTTTAGTATATTATGGAATTTTTTGCTAAGATAAGTGCATTATAATAAAATAAATAACTTTGTTTTATTTCACCGATCCTTTATTTGTTACTGTTGCTAAGTGAGCCTCGAATTTAGAACACTCTTTATAATGAATGCGTTATTATGTGGCAATATAATGTATACAAATTTTAGGACAATAATTGTTTTATACGTGTCAATTTCACCCCGCGTTTCTAAGGCCTTTGAGTTGTATTTTCTTCTTGTATGAGTTTTCGTAGTACTACGATATTACCGACAGCAGCACACCTACACTTGAACATTTTATCATCTCAGAGGGGATAATAAGTGAAAGAGTGAAAGCGGCCCTCAGCGGAATTAGTAAACCGTGATAATTTTAAAAAGTTCACTGACACCACAAAATAGAAATGGAAACTAGGCGATATTGAATAATAATATTAAATAATATATTTATTAATCACTTAATGCAATTTGTTGTCGTAATTATAAAAAAACGCTAGAAAATCTAATTATCAAAATTAATCATACTGTTGAGGGTTCTTCACAGTCTGTATTAATAGCAAAATTACACTGTCACTCTTCGGTACCCTGTGGACTAGATTAAAGCTAGAATGTGAATGTACCAATCTATTGATTTTCTGTAAGCTGATGTACAGTCTAAGGTAAATACGATATCGTCGGAAAACTCACATACGTCCAGACTGTGATCGTTTCGTGAATTTAACTAGAACCAAGTAAATTACTGCGAGGGGCTGCGCTGCAAGTTGCGTGATGCAAGGCGCTGGAACAAACATCGATCGATGCCGCTGCCTGGATATCTGCGTTTGAAACCTGCCCGCGTATTTCTGTTCAGTTGTAAAAGTGTTTACCACGGAAAATTCTCTTTGCTGCTATCAAATGAGTGTGATATAGTATATCTCAAATAAAATTGCTCATATCGGCTTAAGCAGTTAGGACATCCCAGGTACATGCACAATCTTGGATTATAAACCTTAAATGATTTGTATGGCACAACACCTTAAATCATAATCGTATACCACATCTTCTTAATTGCTTTTCTTTGAGCATAATGACCATAAGCAATTAAGAAGATGTGGTATACGATTATGATTTAAGGTGTTGTGCCATACAAATCATTTAAGGTTTATAATCCAAGATTGTGCATGTACCTGGGATGTCCTAACTGCTTAAGCCGATATGAGCAATTTTATTTGAGATATACTATATGTAAAAATAATTATTTATTTCATAAATAAGTGCACGGTGGTAAGTATTAATTAAGTGTTCATTGGAGATGCGTTATTACGTATCACAAATGATGTAGAGATTTAATGCGTCTTGTTACTGTTGGCACTATTAAATTAGGCTAAACTGTGTATGTATGACCCAAAAAATTAGACTAAGTTTGTAATGATTACTGCACTGGCGTTCCAGTTTCTTTCATTATGATCATCTAGATACCGATGTTGTGTCAACAGAGTTCGTGTGCTTGTGTTTGTTGAAAGTGGGGAACAAAGAACATCGGTTGCATATAGACGGTGGCAGTTCTAATAAACATCTGAATTCGTATTTCGTAATGGTATAAGTAAATGATTTTAGCAGATGCCACTGTCAATTTTATTATAATGTGCTAACAATAACTTGAACTCATTTTTGGTTCTTCTTAAAAAAAAAACAATTACTACACTTGCATCTATTTCAAATTATTTAAAACTAAGTATTAAAGTAATATTATTAATAGAAAAATATGCGATCAAAAATAATTTATAGGTGTTAGTTACTCTCTAAAATATAACATCAAATATAATACTGTTGTCATACGTTTATGTATTAATTTTAAAATTCAATTTTTAAACGAATTCAATAAATTCATTTACTCTGATATTTAACGCTTAAGTTATAAATATATTATTAAAATATCAATTAGAAGCAATAGTACTTTAGATTTTTTTTAATAGTAACTATAAACCCATAAGCAAAATTCTATAAAAGAACAACTTAAATGAAGGTTCCCCTTGTTCGTTTCGTATATTATTGCTAATACTGTAGAAAACAATATAATACTGACAATACAGCACACAGTTTCTTATTATTATATATATATATTATATCGATTAGGTACTAACGTGTTTTTATGACAAAATGGAAAGTATCCTTTATAAAATATAGGTACTTATAATGTGTATTAAACTTCAACCTAATTTAAAAGCCAAGGTTAGAAACTCTTTTACTGTTTTAGGGTAAAATTCTGGTTTAATTTATTAAAATGTAGGTTTTGAGTTGACTTTACGTTCATTTTAATTACTATCTTTTTAGTATTATAATAATAATATTTTCATATTCGTGTGAATCGAACACGTGACCTTAAATAATATATTTAAAAACCCAACGTTACAAAAAATATACGTTACGAATTTGTTTGCTACTTTCATCAAAAAAATATACTTGCTATGTTTCTAGATGTATACCCCCCTATAGATAAAGACTTAGGGTTTGATTTTATGAAAAATTCTTTTTTAAATACTCTTGGACTCGGACAGTAAATATCTTTATTCTAAAAAATAATACGTAACTAAAATTTTGTAATTCCAGGATTTTTTAATTACAGTAACAGTAAAATGTATCCATAAAATCCATCACGGTTGGTTTTGGTGCTGACTGCTTACTTTAGCAATTTATTGGAATGATATGTTTATGACTCACTTTCATTTTAACAAGTAAATTTCTCAGAATTTTTATGGTAGTAGTAGTAATAGTATAAGCAAAAATTCCAGTTAATTTATGAATTATGAGATGTGGCTAAACTTTTTTCTAAATGTCTTCTATGAACAATAAATTTACACAATCATACTTGCAGTGTGAAGGGTGAAGAATATTATTAATAGGTTGTAAATGTATTACATATGTTTAATATCGACATGTACAGTCATTTGTATGTCGATGTGGCATTTGTTTTAATATTTGTAAATATTTTTTATAAACAACACATTCTGTAACATGTCTTCGTTAAAGTGATATCGCCGAACACGCGAACGACTTAAAAGTCTTCCCACGGTGTACTGATATTTGAAACATTAGAATGGGAACGAATGCTAATATACAAACATTAGTTTTTGCGTTTTAGATAAGTAGCTAGTTATCAATGGCAGTTGTTACAAAACAAAGTTGAATGTAATGGTTATTTTTAAATTTTACGTAAACGTATTGAAAATACGTACAATAAATAACATTTTTCACGACCTAACTTAAATATTAGAGGAAAAGAAAAACACAGAAGTTACATTCTTTCTGCCGATTTCAAAAATATATTTTTTAAATAATTAAAAAAGGATAATATTTACGTTTGTTTCGGTATTCTTCCTCTCAATTTTTTTATTCCAATACAAAATTCATCATTTGCATTTTTTGTTGAAAGTGCTGTATGATATGTATCTATATCTATATATTACAAAAAAGAAAATTCAGCTCGTTTAAATCTATGAGGGGTACAGACTTTTTGGAGATTTTTGGAGGCTGATATATTTATATGTATATTTATAAATTCAAACAAAGCAATTATTCAAACTTATTTTGAACTGCATAAATATTTTAAAGTGTAGTTTTATTTATTATTGTTATTATTATAGTTATTATTTATTTGATCCATGCTTATTTACTATTATAATTTGCCTTTTAACGCATATATGTAATAGATATACTATTTATAAAAAAACACGTAGCGTTACTACATCAACAAAATGTAAAAGTTCCTCCAAAAACAAAAAATGTTTATAGGTCGATTGTATATTCACTATAATAAAGTTTTACGTGAATCCCTTTACTGTATGGAATACATAAATAAACTTCCTTTATTTACTTTGTGTTTATCGTGCTAAATGATCAACAATTTAACTATTTAAAAATTTAACAGTTTAACAATTTTACAATTTACAATGGTTCTAAACACTTGCAAAGTTGCAAAAAATTATGTTACTAATATAGTTGCAAATATATTTAACAAATTTTGAATAATAATTACTTCTTATATTATTCTATGCGAGAAACTTTAAAAAAATATATTTTTTTATACATTTACCTTTTGTTATTTAGTTGGTCGAACTTTATTTTAACTAAAACTATTTATCAATTATAAATTTAAGAAATCATGAACCAAGTGATATATATATTTTTTTTGACAATTAAATGTAACAATGTTTGTAAAAAACCCACAAAATATACTGGAGGGACAAAAAATATTAATTATAATACTGCCATTATGTTTATTGTTTATAATACAGTTGGTGTTAAATTTATTTGCATTTCAATATGCAAAAACTAACAGATAACTAAAAAAAAAAAAGTACTATATTTCTTCTACCATAAAAATTTGATCTCATATAACATATAACAAAGTTTTTTATAGTTTTTTGAAATTAAAATATGCTTTTTACCTTATCTGTTACTGTTATTTCATATTTGACCTTAATTACAAGGTAAAGACATGTTAAAGTTTTTATAATATGTACAGATAAGGATTTTAAAAATTTGGACCTAATGATTTTGTACACAGAACCAGGAATCAATTTGAATCTATTAAGCAATTGACATAGACAAGTAAAAAAAAATTCTAAAAATGTTTTATTGATTTTTATAATTCTGTTATGTACTTACTTAAGTATGTAATATAAATGATTTACTTTAGGAATTGACTGATTAAAGGTACAAAATGATGTTAAATAATTCGAAATCGTATTATATACAAATTGTTTAACTCTTGTAAAATATCCAACTTTTATGTTGTCGTTCGGCTAAAATTAAAAAAAAACAATGTCATTTAATATTACTTTATTTAAAAGTTGGTATAATCTAATCGTAAGCAATAATATTACTTCACTTTCGTTTGGTGTTCAACGGCATATTTAGATAAAACTATAGGGTTTGAACCCCGGACCGTCCACATAGCATGTAAGCCAAGGCCGGAGTCGGCACGTGTGTGCGCTTGGTGACCTAGATACTTTTCCGTAAATATACGAGGACATCCGAAACAGCTTAATCAATACTTGAAAGCGAACGTACTACAAACATCTTTGTTCATTTCGGTTAAAGTGCATGTAAAGGTTTTAGTGTTATGTGCGAGTGATCTCGTATTCGCTTTAATTAAAAGGTGTTAATTTTGAAAACTGTATATTTTAAATATAATGTACGTCTTTGAACAGTAGTGCATTGTGTTAAACTGCCAAAATCAAATGATTATAAGTAATTTGATGTGATAGAGTAAAGGAAGGCATAAAATGATAAATTAATAGCAATTTCATTGATTCGTTTTAATCTTCCATAGTGCTCTGAAGAAATTGTTAAAAAAAACTACTTTTATTCAAACGTTGTCGAAAAATATCTTTTTGTTATGTTCGTGCTATAATATCAAAGTTGTTTGTGAGTAACTATACGGTATAATGCTGTGACCGCATTCCTCTACATCTACGAATTCAAATTGCATTGCGCAACAATGCAACACAAAATACACGTGTAGCGAGGTCATCGAACTGCCACGTGTCACCGCGAAACAAGGATAGATGGTAGAACGTTCCACTCCATCCTGTAATAAAGTAGGCAACTTTCATACGATTGTATAGACGCTGATGTGTGCGCAGTGCGTCACAGTCTAACCCAGGGACATTACTATTAAAATCGAAGTGGGGATAAAACTCGGCCAATGCGGCAATCTATTTGGATTCCCCACTCCGCTAAGACCTGGTGAGTTAGTGAAAATTCCCTACTTCTTATTCTTCCAGAAAACGGCGAAGTGTGTACATCGTTACTTATAGTTTTGGCAAGTCTTTTGTGCAATAATTTCGCAAAACTATTAGTGCTTGTTACCTTTTATAAAAGGATTTAAAAATTTGGAGTTATCGTGACTATTCAGCATACCTCGTAGATTGAGTTTTACTCTTTCGTTACAACGACCCACTTTTGCAACTTCCGCATTGCAAGTGTGACGGCCATCTTGTCAAGTTAGCGTGCCAGCACGAGTTCTCGTCTTGCACTTAAGCATCGCTAGTGACGCAACCAGTTTTTGTTAATGGAAAGTTTCAGTAGATGCTTTCTAAATTGCTAAAATTTATAATAGTTAAACAATCAAGGATGTGCGGCAATATCGCGGTTGTATAATGAGGTAACTAGTAGTGAAAACATTTTCATGTACTTCTTTTTCGAACTATTAATTTACTTAATTGCATCGACTCTGTGAAACTGCGCAATTGTAGAACATTTATTGGCAATAGAAGGTGGTTATGTTGCAGTGTGTCGATGGACGCTATCGGATTGGAGCTCACTCGTGTTTTTAGCCAACACTGAATTAATAGTGCAGTTGCATAAGAAGAAAATCCGATGGGTGAACAGGGGAGAGGAAGTAGGCTTACTTTGTTTTGAGGAGTCAGTCTTTTTCTCTCTCCTATTAATCCATTAGATGTGCAACAATTTATACGTACTTGTTACGCAGCGTTCTACTTTTCGTTGGCGTGTACGCGAATTGTTACATATACCCTTTCGTGTTTAGCTAGTACATTTGCATAATTCTTTGTAATTACATGTGTTTCGCAAGAAAGTTAGCTACACGTATCCGTAGTATTTACACACCAAATTTGTATCCAGCGTGATTTGTAATGGCGGCCTTCACTTCTAGGGGTTGGTCGATCCGCACACCCCTGTGTAGGACAGCCCTCTGCTGACCTTGGTTGTTAGGGGAGGGATATTCTTTGTGTATGGAGGCGTCTGTTTGGGTGTTATTTCTTGTAGTAAATAGCGCCGTAGGGTTCTACTCAATTCAAATTAGGGTTATGATTTTACCTTCATTTCCTGTGAAGATTGTCAATACAAAGCAGGTTGTTAATTGGTTTACGTTTAGGTAGGTACCTATCGGCTATTTAAGTTTAAACATGGAGGTAACAAATTTAATAAACGATTGCCAATAGTGACGACATCCTTGCCTTACGAATGCAATGAAAATATCTTACAAATGATTATTCATTCGTCTAGCGACGTAGTTAAAATCGTCAAAAGCAATTTAACTTTTAGTACACTACTGGTAACCTGTGGTGAAGTTTGCAACTATATGTTGCTTTCGGATGTGAAGGTGTTTGTTTCATTAATAATATTTAGTTTTAAACATATCTGTTAGTAACCAAGTTATGATGACTTTTTATATTTGTTTTCTTGAATAGAAAACTCAGATTTTGTATAAAATGAGTAGATAGATCAGTTTAAATATTGACATAGAAATAAAGAGTTGTGTAGCACAATTAATTTTATATGAAATGAAACTTGTATGCTCTTTTGCAGGTACAGTTCTTGGATAATTGGTGATAGTGTTATTGAACAGATGACTTCTCTTTTGTGGGGACAAAACTATTAAAAAATACGCAGCTGTGATTTCCCATGCAAAAAATATTCACGTAATAAGTAGAGCGTCACTAATTACCTACACTACAGTGCGCATAATTTCGTGTTAATATCTGGAATAGGAATATTATTTGCAGTTAATCGGTTGTATCAATAACTAATATTTTGGGTATTTCATTAAAATAAATAAATGTAGGAACTCGCTACTATTTCGTCGAAGGATCTCTTGTCGAAATGCAAGAACATTTCCGACTCGATTTTTAGTTATAATAAAGGAATCAATCAAATCATGCAACCATGTATAATGTAAAGGTATTTAATTTGTTGTAACAAAAGCTATGTATTTTGGGGAAAAATATAATGCTAGAAAGTATAGGAATTTCAAACGAACTTTTTGTCGAAGCCACGTTTCAATTTCATGTCGCATGAGTTTACTGCGAGATATTCGTGGTCTAGCCCGGACCAATGGGAATGGCGCACCACAGCCTGGCACTCCCAAACTTACCATGGCAACAAGGCCTGTCACGCACCGCAGCTTGCTGCAAATTCCACTTCCTGCTGAAGTTAGATAACAATGCGAAAACCGTTAGATAGGTTTTTTGGCGGTTAGACGGTTGGTTGTTGAATGTTGATCGCTCTGCAATAAACTTCACTGTGCTAACAGATACTTTTAAATAATCTACGTAATAATTTTGACATCACCGTGATTCAACTAAAAATTATTTAGATGAACACACTTACGACGTCATATCCGGCTATCTTTTATAATGTTGAAAATATATTACTATACCGATCAATTATTTTGGACCTATAAATTTATAGAAACTAAGCCTTGGTTACTAAGGTACCGTAAACAAAAATTGTGATCCATTAATTTTAGCTACGACGTTTGTGGTAAAGCTAATATATAAAAGACGCAAAGTCTTTGGAATTTTAAATGTTTAAAACCATAACAATGCTTTTGTTGAATAAAAATATGTTGGTAGTCAAAATATAATTGTATACATACAAATAAGTTGATATCGCTATTTAATTTTGTATTTACCGTACTTTAATGTTTAGATTTTGATAAACGAGGGACGGTTTAATGGTAATCTACGTTTTTGTATTGTGTTTTATTAAAGCAAAAAATGAGACCTTAATTGTCTATTGACATAAAATTTGTATATCTATTACATCAGAACTGTTCAGTAAAATAGTAGAAAACAATAAAAACACAGTTCAATCAAAATTTGTGAGTTTATTAATAAATCCTAGATTAAAGTGTTCTGTACAGACAACTTTGCGGATTATAACAGAATAAATGTTTTTCAAAGCGGATTTAATGATAAAGATCAACTTATAATGGGCCGTTTACACTTATGGTTTTGCTGACTAACAGCGCAGCGCTAGATTCACTTGTGCAAAACTAAGGTCAATAAAATCGCTTGGTTTTAACGTTCACACACACGATTACACGATCATAACCACATGCAAAGCCAAGTCGGCAAAACCATACTTAAGTGTAAACGGCCTTTTAGATTATAAAGTCATACATGGAAATAGCAAAAGTAAATTTAAAGTTTTCTTGACAGAAATATACGACGTTCTGACATGGGACCCTATTGACCTCGTAATTGATTTCCCGTGTGTTAAATCGGCCACTTTTTTTTTAAATTGTGGCTTTTTATTTTTACTACAGACGCGTTGGTATACCACCCAAATTGATACCGCATTTAAAAAAAAGTTACAACTTATTCACTACTTGTCTTGTTAAAAAAGTCAATTTAAGCAAACAGTTGTTCACAATAAATTACTTCCGAATCATCAAATTAAAAACTTTTATTTGAAGATAGTAACAAACTATTAAGTAAATATTCCACTAGGCTTATATCGCATTCTAATTGGAATAGTAGTTTTCGGCGTGTGAGCAGTTTTTTTCAGAGTCGACGTTCTTTTGTTATTTTAGGTCGTAAGTTCAACAAAATCAGTAACGTAGTCAAAAAATGGACAAATGTTTATAGTTTGATAAAGGTTTGAGTTATACGCGTGATTCGTCTTAAAAATACAAATTAAGCAAAAATCACCTATTCTTTTTATGAGGAACACCTCTTAACCATATATTTATTTATTTATATGCACACGTTATTAAGTAATATATTGATTAAAAATAAATGATTGTCATTGCTATTTTTTTTAAATTTAGAAATTTAACGAGAGTATATCGCGTTACATGGATACCGTTGGTATTATAAGACTTATAGAGTCGGTTTAATTAGTTAGGATGGGCAAAACTGCAAAATAAAATTATCCGGCATTTACAAAATTAATCAGTGCAGCCAAATTTCTGAGAAAAACTAAACATTACAAAAAGTTTAGACAAACGTCATTAAATTAAAGTAAAATTTTATTACATTTTTTGATTATTTTATGCAGGGTGGATAAAAATCATGATTAAAAAAAATAATTTTAAAATCGATTTATTTCATTAAAATCAGATTTTTTTAATTTAAATCAAATGTACCATATTATCGAATTTAGTAATATTTTGGGTTTTGCCAAATTTTAAGTAAAATAATAAAAATAGATGTGACATACGTTTCTGAATTCAGAAAAAAATAAGCTCTTTAATGAACCCATAGCCGCCAACTATGGTTGCCATTTAAAACAAAGCAAGTTTGACTTATATCTCAAAAACCGGGTGTGCCATGACTTTTTAGATATTTTTTTCCAATTCTACGTACAATTATCTACACTACAGGACTCATTTTACAGTTTGGTTTTACCATATGTGTCTGAAATTATTTAACAACGAAAAAATCGCCAGTTTTTAGTTTTTTCAAAATATTTAAAAAAGTTGAAGGTGTAGGTGAAATGTCAAAATGGCATTAAATTTTTCTTGAAATTCTGCCCAACTTTGCTAATTTAACCGACCATGTAACTCTTATAATAACAAAGTTACCCGTACAACACAACATGTAGATCATGACCACCCTGGTGGGTCCACATAGAATTGGGATTTCGTAAACGGTAAGGGATACAAAGAAGTTTAAATTAGAAAAATTGTTTTCTTTTCTGAGCCCCGGATTCAGTGATGCTTTATCGATTTAAAAAAGTTTCATAGCACGCCAGATAATAAACAAAAATCAAAATGGGCATTTCTTTAAAATCGTTAATAACTCGGTCATACTTGATGGCACAAAAATATTTTTGGGGAAAATTTTTAGATATTTTTACGCACTGTATAATGAAAACATACATTTGTTTCAATATTATTTAAATTCTTAGATTACAAACTTGCATTTTTTTAAATTGAAACCCTAGTTGGCTAGGACCTTATGAAAAGCATTTTTCCCCTCTTTTGAATAATATAAGGTTTAATGTATTTATTTTGACATTTAGGCTCAAAACAAATAAAATTCATCAAAAAGCCCCTATGAAGCTATCGAATGCTATGAATTTAAACAATATTGAAACAAATAAATTTTTCATTTTACAGTGCGTACAAAAATCTACAACTTTTTACCCAAACATTTTTTGTACCATTAAGTATAACCGAGTTTTGACGATTTTTAAAAATGCCCATTTTAATTTTTGTTTGTTATCTAGCGTGCCATGGAAGTTTTATGAAACAATAAAGCATCACTAAATAGGTCTCAGTTTACGAGATCCCAATAATGGGCCTTCTATGTGGACCACCCTGTATATATCTATTATGTTTTTTTTTAATTTGAGAAATCAAAATTTTGTTTTATTATAAATGTTTTATTGTACTCATGTACTCATGTAATCAGTGATTTAAATTCATGATTTTTTTAAATCACTTGAATTAAATCATCATTTAAATCAATTGATTTAAATCTGCTCAGCCCTGATTTTATGTACCTAACTAAATTATAAAAAACAAGCTTATAATTATATTTTCTTAAGTTACCGAGATACCAACCAAACTTACATATTTGTAGGACTGGTTTACAGGTTGAAACCGTGTTGAAGGTTCCTTCTTAATAAACGACGTTCCGTTCTCTGTCTAGGGATATCTTCAGGGTTGGATGTCGGCCGCGGAAGCCTGCCACTTAGATTTACATTACACAGCTGGCTTTGACTTTCTCAATTACATTTATTGACATAAGGTTTGCTACAAGTATTGTTGATAATTATTAATATAATTAGTTAATTACAAAAGTATGTAAATGTTTTAAAAACTACTTATTTATTAAATTATGTATCAATCATAGTTTACGGTATTATTTTTAAATGTCTGTGCAAAAAATTCATATTACACTTTATTTGCTGAAAAAAATCATATCTAATGCAATTTTTTTATTATGTGTAAATATGTGGAAATACATTTTAGCCCTGTTTTTTCAAATAAATTAAAGAGCAGTAAAGAAAAGTGTTCAGTGGAAAAAATAATAAGTTTTGAGATGCATTTTGAAGTAATGCTGTAATTTATGTTTTGATATATCTACAAATTTCGATTGCTATTTAAGGAAAGTAATTGTTTATGATCATAAATAGAATACCGAAATTTTTCCTGAAATAATTGTTTTGCTTGAATACAACTGTTTTTTTTTTCCAAAGTTTCTTCTGATTTTTTAAAAGACTTACCGGTTTCGGTCCTTATCAAAAACTATTTATAACTAAATATAAACAATGAATTTAAAAAAGAAAGATCATAGCCAACTATGATTATTATTTTTTTTTAAATAACTTAGGTCTATATCGCTATAATTACTATACGTAAATAAACATTAAGTATATTCAACATTTTCTATGTAAAATAATCTGAATACTAATCTGTGTACAATTTTATTCTATTTTTCATAGTTAAAAAGATATTTTCTTTGAAATTGTTGTTATTTTTTTAATGTTTTGCAGTTTCTCAGAAAGTTGGAAACTTTGATAATTTTTCAACCGCTGTTTAATTTTTTTTTGTAATTCTGCTTAACTTTGCTAATTTAGCCGTCTCTGTAATTGCTAACCATGTAAAGCGGTAGATTATTGTCACTCTCTATCTTTACGTTTATAACTGTTTATAGTGTTTGAATTCGTACGAAACAAATCGCTATACTTTTTGTTTTATTTTGAGAAATTAAAAAGTATATTGCTACAGGACCGTTATAATGGTTTTTAACTACTACCCTTCATATTTGTAACAGTTAAATATGACAGTCGTTTTTTTAACCAATAATTATTTTTAACTTAATAAATAACTTCAAGAACAACTTCATTTGTTGTGGTGAATGACTGTTTGTCTATACACTTTTTTATATTGTAAAACTTGAAAGCTGCAAGGTAAAATTGCATTACTCAATGTCAATCGTGTAAATATATTATTAACAGAAATTTCAACTAGTTTTTGGTGATGGTGCATTTTTTATCTTTTTAATATTTTTAAATAAAGTATATCAGTTAATCAAAATAACACTAACTATGACATGCCAAGGTTTACACCGATGCCATTTAAAATGCAAATACAAACAACTTTTTTTATTTCAAACGAATTGCAATCAGTAAAAAAAAAACGTTCCGTTCGTGTGCTTCATCGCTTATTAAGAAAGCGCAATATTTTTTTTTACAATATTGCATACAATCAATATCAGTTCCATATGTCTCAGAGACGGTAAACCTAAGATTTAATAGATTACTATGAATAAACACTTTTTTATTTTATATACCTACAGATTTTATTTTTAATAAAATAATGTTACAATATTTATTAGTTACTGTTTTTCATAATGGTTGTTGCAAAAAAAATTTAAACATAAAAATTATAACTGATGTTTATTTTCCCACTGAATCATCTTTTAAGGCTGCTTCAGATATCAAAACGTAATCATTTTTAAATTGTAAACAAATGCGTATTTTTTGAGGCGAACATTTAAATTGACCTATCTGAGAGTTAAATTGAATCTAATATTTTTGCAAACTGCGTTTTGAGTAGGTACACCTATAGCGTGACAAAAATGATAGCTTTTGATTTCGTACGTAATGTTTACACTATGAAACTATGTGCCAGTATATAATTTTTCTGTTTTAATTTATTGCTAATGAATTGTTCATTAAAGTTTTTTTTTTCAGGCGAATACAAAACAATATTATTAAGTCAGTGACACACTTTTTAAAATACGAGTTTACTAGGTTGGACCAATGCAAGATCAAGTTTATATTAAGGATTTTCAAAGTCAGATGTGGCTGTAATTTTAATTCGTTTCTAGATTTACTTTTTCGTTCGGTTTACTTATAATAATTGTAGAATACAATTGTTTTGAGAAGCTTGAAACACTTTGAAAAACTTTTTGGACTACAGAACAAATTATAGAAGAAGTTTACTTTCTTGAAGTCGATCAACATACTTTTACACTTTTTAAACAAAATGAAAATTTGGTATTTCACTCACCTTCAAGTTTTTGAAAACATTTTTACTAGGTACTTTTAAATTTCTTTAAAAAAAAAAATCATAAATAATTTCTGCAACTTTTTATCTACATAATCACAAGAAATCAGCAAACCAATTTTAAGTGGAACATAATAATTTGCTAAACAATACGCCATAAACGAGTTGAAGCGTTATGCAAACTAGTTAGATGAATATTTTACACAAGGAAAACGTATGCAACATCGAAAAAACTTACATATACAGGGTGGTCCACATAGAAGGGCCACGACTGGGATCTCGTTAACGGTAAGAGCTACAAAGAAGTTTAAATTAGACAAATCGTTCCCCTTTCTAAGACCTATTCAGTGATGCTTTAATGTTCTAAAAAAGTTCGATGGCTCGCTAAATAATTAACAGAAATCAAAATGGGCATTTTTTTTTAAATCGTTAATAACTCGGTTATTTATACTTGATGGCACAAAAATATTTATCGGGAAAGAGCTGTAGATTTTTACGCACTGTAAAATGAAAACATATGTTTGTTTCAATATTGTTTAAATTCCAAACTTTCATTTTTTTAAATGAATACCATAGTTGGCTAGGGCATCATGAAAAAGCTTTTTTTTTGCCTTTTTTCAATAATATAAGGTTAATTGTATTTATTTTGATATTAAGGCTCAAAACAAATAAAATCCACCAAAAAGTACCTATGAAGCTATAGAGTGCAATAAATTTTAACAATATTGAATCCAATAAATGTTTTCATTTAAATAGTGCGTAAAAAAATCTACAACTTATTTCCGAAAAATATTTCTGTACCGTCAAGTATAACCGAGTTATTAACCGCAATCGAACTTTTTTTTAGAACATTAGATCATGATTGAATAGGTCTCAGAAATGGGAACAATTTTTATAATTTAAACTTCTTTGTAGCTCTTACCGTTTACGAGATCCCAATAGTGGACGTTTTATGTGGACCACCCTGTATACAGAGTGTTTTACTTTTTGATGTGGTACTATCGCTATCTCCGTAAATAATAAAAATACAAGGTTGCTTAAATGGGACAAAAGTTGGATATTTAGGAGTTACATTGTTTTTTTCAAAAATTTCATAGCTTACGTGATGCAACGGAAAAATCAAATTATTAAACTCAAATATTTCTGCTATTGTTGCCAATATAAAAAAAAGCTGGATTTTGTTTCCTATAATATGGTGACAGTCAAATCTTTATTTATAAATGACCGTGTGAGATATTTAATGAAACTACTTATTTTTAAATGGCAGTATTAGTAGGTGGTGATTTAGATATAAATATTTGTTTTCTCTTTACAATGATATATGTTTATTTACATTAATAAGCGAAATAACCAAAACGTTGCGAAATCTAAGATAAAAAACAACGTTACCATGCAATAAACAATAGCCGACTTCAATTGTTTTATTTCGACAATTCTGCCACTCTTTAAACGGTGACAATAAAACAAATGTAGAAATGGTACCCAAAAAAATGTTTGTGTAAAGTAATCAGTAGTGCTCTTAAAAAAGGTTTTATGCGCTATCACGATAACACATCTTTTCATGCGTAGCTTTAATTTTGACTGAAAAAAAAGCATCCACCGTACTCACCTGACTTGGCAATGTAAGGGGTTTTACTTATTTTTTGAACTTGAAAGACGTTTGCGAGGTAGAGAGCTCTTGTCTGAAGAAAAGATTTTTACTGCCGTTCACAACTACTTGGCAAGCATTCCGAAAGAAGATTGGTTGGTAGCTTTTAAGGAGTGGGAAGTAAGAATGGCGAAGTTTATAGCATTGCTGAAGGGAATTACTTACTTTGAACATATTTAAGATAAAATCTTATAAAATATAGACCGTGTTTTTTATTCTCAATAAATTTTGTTTGACCCTCGTATTATTACAAAGATCTTCTTTATTCATTTTTTATTGTTGCGAAAGTTTCTCACAAACAATTACTTTTGTTAAGATTACACAAAGAAAGTAAAATTTGTACATTTTATACGCACAATACAGTATGACCAATTGGCAATGTTTAAACGCTCAATGGCTTCGCCACTATCGCAACAAAAGATCGTAATGACTTTAATGGACTGGCATAAATAACAAATACTATCTACTTATTAAGGATTTTTAAAATAAATTAATCCTTAACAGGCAACAGACAATTTTGCGTCAAAGTATAAATAAATTAAAATATTTGATAGTAATTTGACTATACGTTATTTATGGCCACACATACTGGGACCTGAAAAGGTAATAGACTATGCATGTGTAGCGATTAATGTGCTTCTTGGTATGACGCAAGCGGAAAATACCGCAATAATTGTAGTACGTATGAAAAATTTTATTGCATCGTTAATATTTACTATCATTTAAAGTAACTAGAATATGTAATACGTATAAGTAGTTATTGTTGAATAGTTTCTGAATAATTTTCAGCTGCGTTCTAATATTTAACTTGTTTGCAGTTTAACACATTCCTAAAATGTGGTAACAATTACACTTTTTTTTATAATAAAGCACAAACATTGTTAATTTTGATATATTGTGCAAGAACCAACTAATATGAAACTGTTCGAAAATTTGTTTTTTGCCAATAAACTTCTTCGAAGTAAAATGTTTCATATAATAAATAAAATTATTAAAAAGCATCATAAATTATATCCACTTGTCAACCGTAAAAATTTGTCAGTAACAAGTTAAAACAACTGAATTGCAGGTTTTCTTTGAAAAGACGGTTGAAAAAATAAGATATAAGGCAAAATAATTATAAATAAATTGTTGAAAAATAAGGGTACCTACAAACGTAAACCAATCTTGTAAAACATTAAGTTTCTTATTTCATGTATCCTAGATATGCATTTTAAATTGTATGAACATTTGAATAGATACCAAATTAAAAAGTTATACAAAGTTAATGGCAAAAAATAGTAAAAATATGTGCTTTAATAAAATAACACGTTTCGAAATTTATGCATTTATGTTAGTGTGTCTAGATATGTAGGTGTAATGTGTTACGTAGGTTATACGATTGTATTCGTATTGATATTTAGAATCTAGTTGTTAGGATCTCTTCTCTATTAACCCATTCCACTAAAGTAGGTTAATTGGTCAACATTCTAACTTTTATTTTTAACAGCTTCGATGAAGTTATAAAGGAGTATGCAAGTATTAGGTATAGCGTGTCGTAGTATTACGCACTGCAGTGAATAATAAATAGTTGTACGATATAATTTGTTACGGATGTATTAGTCTCACATGGTGTGATTTAGGCATTATAATGCTCTTAAATATTTGCGACACACGTATTAAGCGTATTATATACGAGGATTGTTCCGAAAGTACTAAGACTGTCTTAATAGCATGTAAACGAAAGAAGAAACTGGAACAAAGTTTTTTTTTTTCCTTCAAAGTAATCCCCCCCGTACTCTAAACAACAATCAATTTTTCGTACACTCACGAGAAATCATTTTTTGCCGTCCTGTTTAATATACCTACTCAGTAAAGTATTATTTAATTTCTAATCACATTCAAAATGCCGTCTCCGGAGGTGTTTCTTTACTTCTGGATTTAAAAAGAAGTCACACGGGGCTAAATCAGGTGAATATAGTTCGATGGAGCAGCACTTTTAACTTTTAAATTTTGCTGCGTGGAGCAAGAGGGAGCATTGCTTGATACAGGATACAGGATCCAAATGTTTGTGCCATATTTTCTTTTGAGACATTTCCACAGCCTACTACGTTTATTTCATTAAGTATATATTATGTTGGTGCCTGTCAATTATTATTAAAACCGCAATAACTTTATATTAATTTTAGATGTAAATGATTACTTATAACTTTTAAAGATAAATCAATTATCGATACGAAAATTTAAAAATATACAAGGTGCTCCTTTTAAAGAAATTGACTTACGAGTGTTTAAAGTTTAGTCAATTGAACCGGGCATAAGAAACATCCTAAGTTCCTACGTATTGTTTTAAAATTTTTGTCAGCATCAGCATACACTATGGCCCTACTGTCAATTAAAGAGCCAAAGGAATTTGTTCTGACATTGCTAATTTGTGGAATATTAATATTTTTTAGAGTCCCGTTTCCAGTGGTGAGGCGCGAGGGGGGCAAGGGGGTATCGATGCCCCGAGCGCCAGTCTTTGAGGGCGCCGCGAAGACAAAATATTTTTGCGTTTTTCATTTATTTAAAGCTAGAAAACTAAAATGCCATTATAATATTGAAATTGGTGTCATTATCACTACAGTGTACGTATTTGAATAAATATTACAACACTATTTTACTTGAAACTCTTAAACTACAATAAAAATACGGACGAGGGGGGCGCCACTGCCCGTTCCTGTCATTTTTTTTATAAAACATAAATAACTTAAAAACAATTAATTTTAGAAACATAAAATCTTATACATTTTGGAAAGAGAATTTAATTTTGCACCTAAAAAATACAAAATATACGGGGTGTTCTATTTAAGAAAACAAAGTTACGTATCGGTGCACATAAACAAAACACTGTGTATAGTTGAAAACAATTTAAGGTAGGTAATGTAGTAAATGACCACAAAGAATTTTTGTTCAAAACTTTTCTTTGTAAAGTTATCACAAGAAGAGATATCGACGCGTTACTATAACATATTTCCCTCAAATAAAAAGTTTTATATTTGCACCTATAAAATACGACCTCACTCACCTAAAATTATAGATATATTTAGAAAAATATCTATTTATATTATAGGCTATAAAATGAATAGATATTAATCTAAATTATGATTTTATATCTGCATGAAATTATTAAAACATTCGTACTTTTTTTTCTAAATTAAATTGTTTGGTGTAATAAGATGAAAAGCTTTAAATAGGTTTGTGACCTCGTAAATAAAGTGTGCCATTAAAATAAAGTTTTTTACTAAAACGTACCTACAGTTTTTAAGTTATATTTTCTATAAGGCAAGGGTTAGTCTAAATTAACTCGCAAAATTGGCTTCACTTACATTTAGAACCAGATCTCGATAACCAACAGCGTACATGACTTATTTCTTGGCTGATTTTGACTGTTTAGATGCCCGCGTGACTCACGCGATGATATAAATCGACTTATTACTGCTACTTTAACTGCTATTCGATTGGCAACACTGACGTTGATTTAAATAAGTGTTAAATAGTGGTTAGTTATTAATAAACTAAAAATACAACGATATGATATGTACAAGTGGACAATTGATACGAAAAACAATACCCATGCAATTATATTTCTTGATTAAATAGGAATGCATTCTCTCAGCGTAATAAAAGTCTACTAAATTTTTCATGTTTTACAGCTATTTACCAGAAAATATACAACCATATAATACAACAGTATTTATTTTACGCAATTGCAAAATTACCCCAAATCGTAAATTAATTTAAATTTAATAAATTGTGCTTGAATTAAAAGTATACAACCAAACCAACTATTGTAAACTGGTTGACACCTAATTAATATTACTATAAAGTTACTACAAAAACTCTAAGGAAAAGAAGATTAAGACAAGTATTAGGTATTACATTAATAGCTATATTATCATTAGAGATGTACCGATTAATCGATAAATAACTGGTAATAGACCGTATTGGCTCTTTTGTACATTTATCGTGTATCGGTATATAATTAATATAAGAACATAACATATTCTCGTTTTTCTAGGCATAACACATTTAAAGTTTTATGAATTTTACGTACAAAACGACGAAACTATACATATTATAAGTGCATTTCTCGTATAATCTGATGAATCATATGTAATTGTCAATAATCGGCCGATTAACCGGTAATGGGCCTATTTTCTTATCGGCCGATCCCTGTTTAGGATAAAACTAAAAATTATCGTTTATAATTGCTTATCCTTGATTCTTTTAGTAGTCATGCTAAACAAGTAAGGTAAAAATCAGAACGAAATTTTTTCGGTCCAAATTTTTTACAATCGTCATTCCGCATTAAAGAAAATTTGCAATTTTACACAAAGTTACATTAACAGAAGGTTTTGGAGTTATAATTTATTGCATATAAATAACTATATCGCAATTAGTAATTTAACAACTTGTTGATTACTAATTTAGTATCTATAAAAACTAGTGTATTAAATTATAGATTTTGAATAATAATTAGTATGTAGGATATAAACAATTATTAAAACGCAGTTCTAGGTAACAACGGTTTTGTTTTACTAAACGTTAATGTTTGAGCATTATTTTCTGGAAATGCATATATGTTGTTAAAAATTACATAAATTTTTGAATTAATTTGAAAGTTTAACGTAACACACATACATTTTATCATACAAGTATATGAAAATTTAAAAAAAATATGTGTACATTTTTAAAATAGATTTAGATGAGTACGCAAATTTATTATAAATTATATATTAATTTGCATTTATTTGTCGTAGACATAATATTATAGTTTCATAACAGTTTTTTAAATAAATATGTAATATTATCTTTTACTTTAAGAAAAATGATTTGTTAACATAGTAAGCTAGTATTTTTTATTTTTAAAGCGGTTTAAAGTATTTATTGATATGATGAGTAGTTTTTAGTGAAATATGATTGTAAATATTAAATTTTTATTTTGTGCTAAGGAAAAACCTTTTTGTAAAAATTACTTTATTTTGACTGTTAGGTATCCATTTTAATCTAAACATAATAAAAAATTTATTTTGGCCTAGAAATAAACAATTACATAATTTGAACAATTAGGGCACTAAAATACTGATTTGTTTATTTGACTACTTAATAATCACTTCTGTAAGCTTCTGCCAATTTAATGAAATTTTCATGATTTACTTAAAATACTTTTAACTAGGTACTGCACAATTTTTACTAAAAAAAATTATTATAATTGTTAGCAAACTAAGTATTGGATTATATGACGAACATACATCTTCTACTTGACGTAAAGGAAGTGCTTTCGAGTTTTTTTTAAATAAACTGAAAAAATTGTTGAGATTATTCGCAATTGTAGTAGGTACCAAATGATAGTAATTTGCAATAAATGTAAATGAATTATCAGATGTCATTATAAAAGTTACGTGTAAGAAGTCATTATAAAAAAGATAGTATCCTTGCAACAGACATAAATGTGAAAACCAATTGAGTAATAAACAATTATATTGTTTATTTTCCACATCACCGTTTTGTATTTATTTTATAATTATCCATAATTACAACATGTATTAAAAAAAAAAACACTGCTTTACTATATTGTATCCCTATTCTCTTTACCGGTTCTTACTGAAACGGGTGTACGCCTAAAAAACTAGGTATAATAATATTTTTCTTGATGTGCAAATAGATAATGTTGAGAATAAATGTTGTGTCAAGGCTTATTGTAAAATAAAATTTATAGTTGTTAGAATAAAATAATTTAGATAATGACAATTTGTCAATATTAACAGTTAAAACAAGTTTGTTGTATTTTCTGTCTCTATGTGCAAGTATAATACCGTAAACAAATAATGTGTTCTGTTTTCTTCTTTTCTTATTATTTCAACTAGTTTTGTGAATAATATTTTGGAGATAGAGAAATCAACGCTGCATTTTCATATGGATTCTTATACAGTCAAATTTATTTCAGGAAACGGTTCGACCTTCAAGTTGTTCGACTTTCGAGTTAAATTTCTTTATTAGAAATTAAGTAAATTGAATTAATCCATTCCAGCCCCCAAAACTTTCCATTATAACAGTTTTGAAGTGCCTATTTCAGAAAAGTATATTGGTAAATAATAATACAACAAATGAATAATAAAATATTTTTATTTATTACAGTTCATGCATAAAACATATTGTATAATCAATGAAAACAGCTGGAGGAATACGACTGAATGGTCGTTATAAACGATATTATAAAAATAACTTAAAGGAATAAATAAAACGCTTGAAAAACGTCAAAGAAAAACAAATTCTTGTTTCAACTTTTGAGTTTTGAGTCGAGTTACAAAACCGGAATTTTTCTCTAATTTTTTGTTCGAGTTTTAAATTTTTCGATCATCAAACCGTTCGAAGTACGAGGGTCCACTGTATATATATTTTTTTAACAATAGTCTACGAAAAGATAAATGCTGGAAAAACTAATAGCACAGTTTATCTTGTCCGTTTCAAATCTGAAAAGTATACTTTGAGGAGTTTATCAATGCATTTATAAAAATAGTTTGTGAGCTAAAATATAAATTTATAGAATGAAAACACATACAATTTTTTTATTTGATATTTCCAACTTTATTTGACAGCTTTTACCATTAATTTTTCATTGTAGAGCCTGCACATAAAAATGGCCATGTATATGCACTGTTATATTAAAATATATTAAGTAAAATAAACATAGTGACCGAAATAAAACTTTTTTACGGTATAAATGACAGTTGGCTAGTTACTGACTTGTTGTTGCTTAAGACGCTTTAAATATTGTGCAGTTAACTTGAAGCACTCACCCGTATATAACACGCTAGAGCTCTGTTATGCACATTAAGCAAGTATAATTCAATTAACCTACTTTATAATAAACAAGAAACAATAATAAAAACTAATAGACTCAGGCTATTATCGTACTAACATTTAGGTAATAAGTTATTTTTATCAAACAATAAAAACAAAAAAGTAATAGTACAAGAAGGGTGAAAGTTTTTAACGTTTTAAACATTTAAACAGATATACAATTAATTTTTTTTTTAAGTAAACATGCGTTTTATCCGTTCTAAAACGTAAACTCGTGCAACAACTGTTTTTATTAAAGGATGTACAAACAGCAGGTGAAGCAGCAGAATACCTCTAGTAACAAGATGAAACGGTTAGTTTCCGCAAAAAGAGAAAGTACGGAAGATAATTATTTGTAATTAGATTTTATGCTTAAGATATGGACTGAACTTTCATACGGAAAAATCTAGGTGCACTGTGCATGCGTATGTGAAATAGCGCATGTTCTACGTTACGAGGAACGTGGGTGCAGACCTGAATATAAATACAGGCGCATTTATTTATTCTATGTTATTTATAATTTATAGGTTTAAAAGTATTAAAAGTTTTATCATACATAAAGTTGGTCATATAAACGTGTGCCAAAAATAAATATGAATAATTAACTTTATCACTATAAAGTTAGCTTCGAAAAACTGTGTCACTAGAGTAACTAAAAAATGGACCTTTAAACAAAATAGAAAAAGGCCTCCGGTGAATAATTACGTAAAGGAAAGAACAAATTCGTTAACTTGTTTGACTTTCCTCCAGTCTCTCATAATATTTACACAGTAAAAAAAAAAAATTAGACGCAAAAAATGTAATTCCCTGAATTTTCGTCGTGGATGGGAATACTAAATATTATTAGGTAATAAATGTTAAGATCTTAGGCTCCTATCCTTATGCGTTCCAATGCACCGCATCGACTTCAATAGTTTGTTTACGCGTATGAAACGTGTAAATAAAAAACAACAACGTGTAATACAATTTACACACCGGAACTGTTTTTAAAATGAGGTTTCAGTTATACATTGTTCTTAATGTGCAGACAATCCCAGATGTTTCTTTACTAATGAATTATGCTGAGTTTATACGATAATCAAGCTAAGTTTAGTGAGATAAAAATAAACACGATTCATATTTTTTAAGATTTATTTTAAACATGTTCAAAATAATTTCCCTTTACAATAATACACTTCGCCATTCTTACTTTCTTTCCTCTTCTTATCTCTTATCTGATCAGATAAAAAGTTTTTATTATTAAGTATAAAAAATAACCAAAAGTCGCACACTGTAAAGTCAGGTGAATACAGTTGATACTCTGCTTTTACTTTTTCATTGCTCGCTGCTTTTTGGTCGTTGTCAGGTTTCGCTTATCTTTTTAAATCCATTACCGACTTTCTTGGAGGGTTGGTTCATCGAAAAAAGGAATGTAAGTTTAATCACCTGTTACAATTTTGAAAAAAATGTGCACAGATAAAAAAAAACGAAGGTAATGTTTAGGTTATTTTACGAAGATTATGATTAAGACCAGTGTTTCTTACTGAGAACATTTGCGTACCACTTGCACGACGGTCAAAACATATACATATGTGCCACTAACAAGGTTGCCGTTTATAGTTACTACTATAATATCTCGCCGTATAAGTCGACCGTCGATTTTTGACGGTTTTTTTTGCGAGTTATCGCGCCTATAAGTCGACACACTCTTTTAAATTTTTTATTGGACAACAAATTCTTTATTGTACACATAAAATAGAATAATACACAACACGTAAAATTTAAACATTTCTAAAAAAGAGTCAAAATTCCGGGAATTCATTGTGCTGTCGATGTCTCAAATAATCGTCTAACGATTGTGTGCTACCTATTGTACTGCCGCGTATCACACTTTGAGAATCACTGATTTATTCACTAAGATATTTTTAAGTTTAGTAGAGACCGAGATACGGACCATACTTACATTTTATCAAAAATGGCAACTACAGTTGGCTGTAGACCTATAAAAAAGATTAGTTTTTTATAATCTTAACCATTTTATGATTATTATCGGTAATATCCTGTGGAAAAAATAATTCTTTTTTTCAGTTATTTTGTCCTTCGTTAAGATTAGGAAGGATGCAAATTGTCCCTTTTTTGTACTTTTGTATTTTTGGACTGTTCACTTTTTCTATCGCTTTTTTGTTTGTTTGAGGAAAGACATTTTAATAAGAAAGACTGCACAATTAAATTAAATTCCTAAAGATATGGTAATTTCGATATTGCATTTAAAATGTATTTGGAGAAACGAAGGCAGAAGCAATTGCGAAAATTCTTGGAGCAAAAGCATTAGAAAATGTAATACTTAATTTAAGAAATCACGAACCGCCACTATACTACTCAATCCAAACCGATGTTTCAAACAGCAAAAGTGTTTAACTTTTTCCGTTAACTATTCATTTATTTGATAACAGTAATGGACAATTTGAATTTTTTCAAAAATCTCGTTAAAACTGCTACCGAAATGGAAATAACGTTTTTATTTATTTATCTATCTTCTATATACAGGGTGTTTCTTAAGTATTGCAAAAAAATTCAGGAGGTGATTCTTTATCGAAAATTAAAGGGGGTCTTTCATATAAAAAAAAAATCCTTAGACGTCTCCTTTCGAAGTTACACCCCCCTAAAAAGGTGCGGTAAAATTAGGTTTTTATTTTATTTCTCAAATTTGGATAAATTTAGGAAACTAATATTTGGTAAATGTTTTATACTTATTAAAAGGTTTCCCTTAGTAATATTTATAATCATCTCCCACCTTCACAGGGGGCTGAAAAGTGCGACCCCTGTTGGTTTTTTTATCAGAACTTTTTGGTGGGTTAACATTTTTTAATTAAAAATATTTTTCTTTAAAGCTTGATTTATTTAGAAACTTTATTTATTCTCTAGTTTATCTCGTAAACCTACCGTTTTTGAGTAAAAAATAAAATAAGTAAACATGAACCATCAAATATTCCAATATAAAACGATTCATTTTGGTGGTTTCCATGGTTTGTTTATGTTCATGTTGGGTAGAATTGACGGGCGTTATAGCGTTGTCGCCGCGTTAACCTTAAAATGCATTACACCCGTCAATTCTATCCAACATGAACATAAACAAACCATGGCAACCACCAAAATGAATCGTTTTATATTGGAATATTTGATGGTTCATGTTTACTAATTTTATTTTTTACTCAAAAACGGTAGGTTTTACGAGATAAACTAGAGAATAAATAAAGTTTCTAAATAAACCAAGCTTTGAAAAAAAATATTTTTAATTAAAAATTTTTAACCCAACAAAAAATTCTGATAAGAAAACCAACAGGGGTCGCACTTTTCAGCCCCCTGTGAAGGTGGGAGATGATTAAAAATATTACTATGGGAAACCTTTAAATAAATATAAAAAATCTACCAAGTATCATTCTCCTACACATATCCAAATTTGAGAAATAAAATAAAAACCTAATTTTACAGCACCCCTTTAGGGGGGTGTAACTTCGAAAGGAGACGTCTAAGGATTTTTTTTTTATGAAAGACCCCCCTTAATTTTCGATAAGGAATCACCTCCTGATTTTTTTTGCAATACTTAAGAAACACCCTGTATATAAAAATGAATGTATGTTTGTCCTTTATGCATTCCTATACCATTCATCCGATCCTGACCAAATTTGGCACAGACAATCTATAGGACCATGGGAAGAAGATAGGCTATATAAGAATTCCCAAAAGTTCCAAAAATTCCCAAAAGAACCAAAATTCCCAAAAGATCCAAATATCACAAAAGTTTCAAAATTCTCAATAGATACAAAAATTCTCAAAAACGTCCACCGGGCGCGAGCGCGAAGCGCGAGTAGCCTGTGATTGATAAAAAAATTCACCGAGCAAAGCCGGGTCACTACGCTAGTCTTAAACTATAAATAAAGATATACAATATACAACGAGCCAACTGCAATGCTAATATTTTACATAATTAGATAACAGCATGCCATGCTAAACCTTCAAATTCACATAGAGAGTCCAGTTATGAAAATATATGATTCGTCATGTCATAATTTTTTTTTTTTTTTAATTTACACAATCCTTTTTTCATAAAAAGCTACAAAAATTTTGTAGAACTTTGCTAATTGAATCGACCCTCTTGCTCTTATATTCACCCAGTTACCCATGTAACGCGGTAGATAATTGTGACGCTGTATATTTCATTCAATGGTTATTAAGACAAAAAAAAGAGGTCCTGACGCTGTCACGGTTTTAGTGACGATACTTAATGTGATATTGCAACATTTAAATTGACTTTTGTAAACATCACATCTGATCCGCATCACTTAACTTTAATTCCATCTATTACAAAATCATTTACATACAACATCTTAGAATTACGACTACAAACAACGCTTTCATAAAAAGATGCTACAATGTGACATCCATTCAGGATGTCAACAGTTTGTGAATACAAAATGACTAATATCGACCGCAAGTACCAACGTGGCAAATTCATTATTTAAATGTAATGAATTTATGGACTCTGTACGTGTGGTGTACTTGTTACTCTTGAGCACTGCCCACATTTTAGCCTTGAGGTTTAATCTAACTACTACCTGCATGTTCACATTAAATATACCTGCATGGATATTATTTTAAAGTTAAATAACATACGTTATACAATCTGTTCAATAACATTCATCCATATTTTATTGTGTTACGTTACCTATTAACCCGTATATTCAATCAAATTATCGATAACTAGCAGCAATTATCACGTTATAAGCTGACGGTCGATCGGTAACTGACCTAAAAATTTTTAATTTGCTGTGGAATTAATCTCTATTAAAAAACTACAGAGTTGGTCATTTAACAGTTATTTGGACATTGCGATAATTTTAAGAGTCATTTTGAAGAATTATGTGTTTGGAATTAAATACTATACGTTTCTCATTCTTATTCCTAATGGTGTTATGTAATAAATCTCAAATATTTTGTATTACTTAAGCGAAATATTTCTGTTAAATTAACTCAGTGATTATAGGTTTCGAATTATGTCGAATGAACTGCTAAATTTATTGATCGCAGATCACACAATATTTCATCATTAATGTTTTATGTGGTAATTTGTAATTCATCCAAAAGTTCGTTATTCTTAAACTAAACAAAACAGATATACTAACACAAAAGGATTTAAAACTTATTATAAAAACAGCTGTTGATATGCAAAATTCAAGATTCCATAACTAAAAAGTCCTAAATATTAGGGACCCACAGATTGATACATGTAAGGTGCTGAGAAGTTCGAAAAAAGTTATAGCCAACTAAATATTTGTTTTTGTAGAACATTAGTTGTCTTTATTTAAATATTATATATCATTAATTCCTTCAGTTCCAAAAAAATTGGGAAGTATTTCAGCGTGAAATGTATTATAATCATTAAAATTTTTACATGCGAGGAAATAATTAACTCTTTGAAGTGAGTGGTAATACTAAAGAAAGCATAAAACGTAACATTTACAAGTAATATAGAGTTTACAAATTAATGAAAGGTTATAAATCAACCATCTGCATGTGTTTTTGATTTTTCGTTTATAATTTACGACAATAAAGTAAAGATATTGATAATGTATGATAATTTTATATTGTTTAAATAATTTATTAATTATTAGTGAGTTACTTGTGACTAAAAGTAAATCTGTCAATGCCATTGTCAACTTAAATATTGCGTTTTTAAAGTTTAACTATTAAAACAACGAACATAATTCTATTCGTTCCTCACTTAGTTAACATTAATGTGGACCACATATGAGCACATTAGCGAAATCACTATTAAATTATCTATTAAATTGAAAGTTAATCTAGTGTCAGTTTTTGTAAGGTTCTAGAAATCAGTTTTAAATTCAGAGTTAAAAAAAACTATTACTATACATTTTTTGGAATAGTTCGTGTACCAAGTCCAGTGTATACAGGATGATTCAGTTTGACTGTCGCACCCCTATAACTTTGTTATTTTAAGAGGAAACCCCGATTAACCTTATGTTTTTGTAAATAGTGAAAAGTTCTCTATCGAATGACTTTCAAATGTTTTTTCTATGATGAAATACGTCAGACTGGCGATAGTCAACTTTTTTTTTTTTTAATTTACCAGGTATACTTTTTTTAAAAGATTTTGATAAAAAATTAAATTATAAATTGGATAGTACCTACAATAAAAAATTAAGTATACATAGGAAAAATTAAAAAAAAATGGGTTTAAAACTTATTTATTATTTTTCACAAAATCATTTTGTTTGACTAAACAAAACATGATCGCTGTAGTAATTTGTCGACGAAAAATAGTTATTTTGTGAGTATTAAATTGAAAATGGACCTTCTTTTTGCTCCCGTTAGTGTGTACTTAAGGTGTTTCAATTAAATGCTTCTAAAAAAATGCTCCTTTGTGGAAAAATAATAAAACACAATTAGACAAGTTATAAACTGTCAATTACCACAGCGATCGTGTTTTGTTTAATCAATTACAACGATTTTGTGAAAAAAAAATAGCTTTTAAACTCATTTTTCTCTAAAATTTTCGATGTATGCTTACTTTTTAAGATTAAAGTTTGAACGTTATTTGATAGAGAATTTTCCACGATTTACAAAAACATTAAGTTTATGGGGGTTTCCTCTTAAAATAACAAAGCTATAGGGGTGCGACAGTCAAACTGAATCACAAGTACATGTCTCTCTCGTTAGAATAAGTGTGTATGTTAATTAAAAATTTACATAATTATGTATACCTACCTAAAACGGTAAAAAAATAATTGTTGCTTATTACAAAGATTACTAAGATTTTATGAATGAAAAAATAATTTTTAAACAAATTTTTCTCAAAAACTTTTGTATGTATGTTTATTATTTTAATGCATGATCGGACTTAGAATTAAATTCTGTATCAGGATAAATAAAAAGAAGTATAGTGTGTGATTTAAAAAAAAACAGTGACATATATCATCGTACAAAAACCATTTTAATGTCATTTAATACAGAATTTCCTGCGTTTTACAAAAATATACGGTTTATGCTGTTTCCTCTAAATATAATAAAATTATGGGAGTACGACAGTCAAACTGAATCACCCGGTATTCACTTTTCGATGGGGCACTGTTGCTATCTCCGTAAATAATGAAAATACAAGATTGCTTAAATGGGACAAAATTTAGTTTTTGAAATACGATCTTGATCTTGTTTTTCTTTGGCTTACGTGATATAACGAAATAGATCAAACTCAAATATCTCGGCCATCGTTGGTAATACACAAAAATGCATAAAGAAAAAAAAAATGTAATAGACATTTTGTATGTATAAGTTTTCATGCAATATATTAAATGGAACTATTTTCTTAAAACAGTTGTCTTAATAGGTGATCATTTAGATATAAAGATTATTTTTTTCCTTTACAATGACATAATGACATTATTGACATTATTTTATTTAAACTTTTTTATTATGACATAATGACATTTTTGATTAGATAAAATCAACGTTGCCATAGAAAAAAACAATAATCGACATCCGTTATTTCATTTCAACCCTTGCTCTCACTCTTTAAACGGTGATATTACAACAAATCTAATGCGGGATTAAAATATAATAACCGTACTAATTGTTAGTACATGAACGTATTTTATTCCTCTTACTAAGACAACAGCAAAAAACTTTTAGTTTTAAAGATCGGCTTTTGGTAGGATGTTAAACTAATAAATAAAAAATTAAATGTGCTTTACTTGAGAATTTTTAAAGTGTCGATAAGTACAATTTCACTAATAACGAAAAAGTTGATTTAATCGAATGGCATTTTAAATGCAACCGAAACAGTAATTAGCCATGGAATTTTTAAACAAAACAAGATCTTGTTTTAATATACACTCCTAAAGAGCTAAATTTGTTCTATTTAACCAACCTCGAATTTTTATTGTTTACCGAGATAGCAATAGTGCCACATCGAAAAGTAAAACTTCCTGTATATAGGTAAGTCGATTTAAAATAATTATCTCATTACCTACGAAGAATATATTGCAAAAAAAAAACAAGACTTAAATAATCATTTCCATCTGAAACATGTTTAATAAAATTGAATGCTTTAAAATTCAAATGTAAACCAATTAGAAATGAATTTCAAAACGTGCCAATAATTTAACATACTTTCATTTAGTATGGGCTTTGTTAAGTAAAAAACGCGTGTGGCACTAAATAACAATTAAAATTCTATTGTTCTTACTAAAACACTTATTGGAAAATTGTATATACCGCCAGCCAATATAGTATGAAATTAATTCGGTTGTCTTGCACAATAATACTTACAACTGCATTATATTTCTTATCACACTGCCACCCACTATTAAATTACTGAAACATGAGGTCAATCGATAAGAACAATTTTAAAGTGATTTCACGATTCCTTTGTTTAAAATTAGTATTTTTATTACAAATTTGCTTTTGTTACTTTACCTGTATTTCATATTTAAGGTTTATTAAAATCTTATTATTTTTAATACGATTAAATAAGATCGAAGTAAACCGTTTTAACGTAAAGTAGCAATTACCTCTCATTTGCTATTTCAAATTGAAACTTATTTTATTTACGGCAGAAAAATACAATAAAAAAAAAATTCCTTGTAAAGGTTTAAGGAAAAATGTAAGTTTTTCGAAAGCTGTATCTTGCTACTTCTCTGTCTGTCTGTATACAATACACCCTACTAAAAAATTTAATACTGTAGTTTATAAAACGTAAGCTTACGTATTTATTATTTTAAGGGAAATTTCATGAAAGTCGGGTGTTTTTAATATATTCAAGCAACAAAAAAATAATACAATACTTTTACCAAGCGGTCGTTTAGTATAACTGTACATTGATGACCAAAACGGTACAAAACCGCCAAGAAACGATATCAACTCCTCTGAAAGCTGAATTGTTGTTCAATAATATTAGGCAAAGCAATTTCAGTTTTACTAACGAATAAAATTTCAATTATTTGATAATTTAATAACTGCATTGCTTATAAAAACATATGTGTTTATATGAGTTTTATTGAATTGATCTTAAATTTGATCTTAAAAGATGAAAGCGATTCAAAGTTTTAACAACAAATTTTAATCATTTGACCAAAGGTTTCAGTATGTTTATCTTCAAAACAATTACATTATACACATGTTAAAAAATTGAATTAAATACTGTGGTAATATTGTGCTTCGGTGCAAAAATATTAATTTTAAATTACGATTTTTTTTTTAATTATTCCAATTTATGTATTTGGGATATAGCACTCTCTTTGTAATTATTATTATCTGATAAAATTCCTGGTGTAATTACTGGGGTCACTATAAGTGCACAGGAAAGTTACACTACAAAACAGGTAAAAGAAACAATAGCTTCCATTGTTGTAGGGATACCATTATGTTTTGTTGTTTTATGTGATACAACGGCATTTAGTTTAATGTTTAATAAATACTTAACAAAACGATGGAATTTAATCTTATAACCGTTGCTTAAAAAAAAACTGTTTCAAAAATTTCGAATCATTGCCCAAATTTTGAACCATTTATTTGTTGTAACTCTTTTTTAAATACTAAATATACCTTACACATATAGGTAGATAAAAATACAAATACGTTCGAAGTTAAACTATTAATTTGTTTTTAAGTAGAAGGGCAAAACAAACATTATTATACCTTATCATTCAGTTCTAGATACACATATAGTAGAACTTTTTTCATTGAAATCAATCCAGAAATAAACTTATTACCCGTGTTTTAAGTAACGAGTGTAAGTGCAATTATAATAATATTTATGGTTAGATGTGAAAAGTGTAAACATCCATATTTTGTCATTTTATTAACTTACTAAACGTAAATATATTAATCCGTATTGTTTCTTTGGCTTTTCATAGCCAACTGTTGTTATTATTACATTCAAGATTATTGTGCTACAAATTAGAGCAGTAGATATATTTCCGGTCAGATTTCGATGAAAAGACTTTCAAACGTAATATGAATAAATTGATGTTCTTTCAAATTACAGCAGTTTTGTTCCGATTCTCCTTTCCATATTGTAAAATTACTTAACTTTTTTTTGTACTTACAATTATTCGTTTTTGAGGTATTCAGGTTGTTTTTTTTTGAAAATATTGCAAGGAACATAACTAAAGGATAGTTCACACGATGACATTTAATGTCGCGACATCAAAAGTCGCAACAAATGTCACCGTGTGAACTACCCATTAGAAATATTAATATTTAACAACCTACCAATGTAAGAACGAATGCCTTTAAAATATTTGAATACCGGTCATAAGAAGCACCCTGTATATTATTTTAATTAATTAGTCAACAACCACTACGACACTATTGTCAAATAAAAATTTATAGAAATTCGTTTTGATATTGCTAAGTCGTTAAATATTACTTCTAATATATTTTAGTGTCCTGTTCTTGTTAATATTTTCAAAAAAAACGTAAATGCTATTAATTGTTGGCACAAAAAAAGTGATAATAAAAAAATGTAATCTAAAAAAATATAAAATATACAGAGTGTTTTACTTAAAGAAACAAGGTTACGTATCGGTGCGCAAAAACAAAAGTCTGTATAGGTAGTTGAAAATAAGTTTGCATAATGTAGTAAATAACCTCCAACAACTTTCATTCAAAACATTTTTTTTTAAATTTGCACTTACAACAGATCTATCAAATAATTCGTCTTGCCTGGGCCACCCTGTATGCTTAGTAAATTCTAAATATTAGTTAAATAAAACTGGAAATTTGAAATATGTTTTAGCTGAGCTTTTACTCTGTATATCTACTATTTACCTAAATAAGTGTTTTTTCCTTAAAAATAGATAATAAAAAATTTAAATAAGGGACATTACTGTAAAAAACTGTTAGTGCTATACAGATTTCATATAATCTTGAGAATGATAGTAATTTAATTGCGAAATGCGTAAACGAAACAAATATACTTTTCCCGAATTATCTTTGTTTGCATAAACTACAGCTGCTCTTTGCACCTAGAGAGAGGGAAGTGCGTGACGCAGCGCCTACCATTTTGAATTTTACGCTAGTAATGCAATAGGTGCTCAAGTTTACCTTCGCCCGATCTAATGCATGGTGCATATTCTAACGAACCATATTTAGGCAACCCTATGAAACATTTATCATATAGTACAGGTGATGCCTAGATTTATTAGTTTGTGTATTTACAAACATCCAGGGGGACTAAATTGGCACTTATACGTACAGGGAAACAAATTTCCAGCCAAGACGAATTATTTGATAGGTTTGTGATTAAAAGCCAATTTAAGCAAATTGGTTAGAACTTCCCAAGTCTTTTTGTTTAAATTCTATTAAATATTGCACGAAAAGACATATATAATTTATCATCAAATCTACAAAAACTCGAAATATATTAATTTTACTCGTAAAACGTGTTTTTAAAAGACAATTAAATTATTTTTTAAATTGTGCCAAAAAGTTTTTCATTAAAAAAAAAATTCAATTAACTGTCCATAAGAAACACTATGTGTTATTTAAAAAAGTTAAACTGGTCAGCAACCACAATGAAAAGTTTTTCAAATAAACTATTTGTACTTTTTTTTTAAACTTTTGATCATTGTATTCATATTCATCATGCAAACTGTCGAGTACAGGGCCGGTCAAGTGGGAGGGTGCAGTGGGTTCAATGCCCCAAAATGGCAATTGATTAAAAATAACTTATCTGTTGTCATAAAATGAAAACTTTCAAAATTAAAATTAAAAATTAATGAGAAGTAAGTGTTGTTTAAAACATGGATAAAAAGGGCAGAAAGAGTTCAAATTGTGCAGGACATAATACCGTTTTTGATATAGAAAGCGAAAATTAAAACAAAATATACACAAGAGGATAATAATAAATTATTACCTTCAAAGACATGACAGCAGGGGCGCGCCGACACAGTGTGCAAAGTGTGCGGTGCACACAGGCGCCAGGATAGTAAAGGCGCCAAAAAAATGTCAGCTCACGGACAAAAATTAAAAAAAAAATATATATTCATTAAGTTAAATGTGCAATATAAAAATGAATTACATTTTTATTAAATTAAATTAATTGCAGCAACATTTGACGCACAATCTGTATTTTTTTGTAGTAGACCACTGAGGCAACGTAAAAAGGCAACACAATTTGATTACGAACATGAAGATGAAAGTATAGTAGATTCTGAAATTTTATTTAAAGTAATTTTTTTTCTCTGCATAATAGATCAAGCAGCAACATCTTTGCAGGAAAGATTTACGTTATTAAAAGAGCATATGAATTCATTTCAGTTTTTGTATTTGTTAAGTACTTCACAAAAAAAAGAACATTTATTATCATGTTGTAAAAAGTTACAACAAAAATTAACACATCATAATAATTCAGACATTGACGGAGACGATTTATGTGAAGAAATTTTACACTGTCAACCATTTATTGCTAATTTTAAAAACGATGTATATCAAATAATGCAGTTTATATATTCAAACGACTTAATCACAGTTTATCCAAACTTTACAATTGCTCTTCGGATTTTTTTGTCATTGCCGGTATCTGTAGCATCTGCGGAACGTTCTTTTTCTAAACTAAAAATTATTAAAAACTACTTGCGCTCCACAATGGTGCAAGACAGACTTTCAAATCTTGCCATCATATCAATAGAGTCAGATATTTTGAATAAACTTGATATACACGATATTATTCAAAAATTTTCACTAATGAAGGCTAGAAAAGTTCAATTTATTTAATGATTTTTCTTTCTGTTATCTATTATTTGTTAATTTATGCAAAACTATAAGATGCAATTTATTTTCTTACAAGTGATATTTGATGTTTTTGTACCCTTCTTGTTTGTTTATTGTTTTTTATATATTTTATTGTGTTCCTAGTGCTTGTGCAATATATTTATAATTTATATATTTCGTATTTCATTTGTACGCACTGATACGTTTTTATAAAGTGATTTTGTATTTTGGGCGAGAGGCAGTGGCGCAGACCAAATTGCATAGTTTTTTTTGGCTTAACTTTTGGGCAGCAAAACACCAAGTGGCGACGTTTTTTTTTTTTTTTTTTGCGCGTTAACTTTTTGCTACAAAAATCTGGAAATAGGCGCCGGACACTGCTGGCGCGCCACTGCATGACAGAATCAGCTTTTTTACTTATAAAGACAGAACAACACGTACTTTAACATTTAAAAATATTGAATTCGAAAATCATTAAGAGAAAGTAAATAATTTTTCAAGGATTAAGGACTAGGTGGAAGTGCAAAAATTCCTTCCCATCGTATATGTAAAATTAAAACGTTTTTTTGATGAGATAGGTACTGCTGAAACTTTAGATGGCCCTGTAGCAAGTTATTAGATTCTTTTGTTTTATGCCCTGATCGACAGCTGATTTCTCAAACAGACGAACGATTTCAGTAAGTTTCTTAAATTTTACAAAATCATAAAATACTGATTTGTTTTGTTAAAGAAACTTGTTCGCCTGAACTGTTAGAAAAATATGTAGATAAATAAAATGTACAAAAACATTTTGGATGTTCTAAATGAGAAAGAAGTTACAAACGAAGTTTTTTAATATTAAATATAATAGAATAAAAATCCTTATTTAAAACCAAACCACTAATCTGCTTTTATTTATCCAAAAAAATATTTATTATGAAGTTTTCCCCAACATTTACATTGTACTTAGAATTTATTTAACACTTCTTTCTGGTCACTGTCGTGAGTGCAGAACGCTCGTCTAGTAAATTAAAATTATTTAAAACATACCTCAGATATACAATGTCTCAAGAGAAACGTAATTCTTTAGCAATATTATCCTTCGAAAATACAGAAGTTACAATGACAAACTTTGAAGATATAATTGAATGCCCAATCTAAAACTGATAAGTCTCATAGAATAAAAAAATATTTTAATTATTGTGGTTTTGTTGTGTGTTGTGTTGTAATAAAAACTTATTTTCTTTTATAAACTTATTATGTACTGCAGTAAATATAAACTCGAAATATTCAACGTATATATCTGATAATTCAAATTTTATAAGTTCAATGTAAAAATTTTCTAAATGAAATTTTTATAGGGAGCCCCAAAAAAAATTGCACCCGGGCCCCGACATATAGATGACCGGCCCTGGTCGAGTAGATGCATAAACACGAAATTTAAAAAAAATAATTATCGCATATGGGTCGAAATTAACAATCCCATACGATTAAGGCTTTTGTCTAACCAATAAATCCCAACTTTCAAATATTTACAGTCGAAAATTAGAAAATTATAATTTAATTTTTCAGTACTTTTTTAAGATATTTTAGGATCCGGACACAATTTGCACATTTTCAGTTTACCTAAATTCGTACCAAGTACGTAACAACACCTTTCTTTGCTAATTAAACTTTCCTTGTAGCTAAAGATTTTCTAGATCCACATGTTCTTCCTGTTAAAACATGCACCACGCGTGTGAGATTCGATTAAAGCATTTCTACGTTGGTTTAAATTTAAATATATTGTTTATATTTACACTTTTTTTATAATGTTGGCAATGTCGTCTACAATTTTCACTCTAACCTACAATATTATGGCATTTCACAAATGATTATTGCCGCATCCGTCTTCCTCTTTGGAACTCGCATGCACGTTTTGCTATTTTTCAAAGTTTAAATGATTTTTGGAAGTCCAATTTTAATATCCAGCCTAATTTTTTTCTGTCGCTTGCTCGAAAGACTTTCTTATTATCTGCCGATTCCTACGTGCACGTGTCCAAACCACTAAAACATGCCTTTTTCGATGTTATTATTTATAATATGTTCGTGCCACTCACAGGCCATCTAAAACCTTGAGTGAGGTCTGAGAAGCTTTCAAATTTTAAGTCCCTAAACTTGAATTTGTCCACCCACTCTTAGATTTAGCTCCCAGTTAGGATAATTGGATTTTACTTAGGTTTGAACAGTGAACTTTCAATTTATAAATTCTATGTATAATTAGTAAAGTGATATCTTACGCAACAACCTCAATACATACATTTCTTTCATATTCTGAGGAAAAAAATTGTACTTCTTCGCTCAATTATTTTTTTAACATAGAAAGCTTTAAGGTGTGGTAAAAATACAAAATAAATAAATTATTTCATTGTTATTGTGAGCAAAGATAAAAAAAAACAACAGAAAAGGACTTTATAGTGCATGTATATTTTCTCAGCTTAAGCTATTTTTGAACACACGCGTGATCATTGTTATTGATTTGTGCGTAATAAAGCTATTACTAAAGCATTTTTACACTTAATCAAACACGCGAAACTTTTAACTTTACAATCACAATACAGGTCATTAAAGTAATTATTCTCTCCTTAATAGAGGCCTTCATTCAACCATCAACAAATATTACACAACTACATGTATAACAAGTAACTAAGATAACAGCCAACCTTGATACCGCATTTGTCCTTATGAAAACTATACATATATGATATATGTATGTATAATACAGGGTGTCACAAATTCAGGGCTCAACATTGATACATTGGTTATTTATTTTAAGAGCGACAGAGTTAGTTAAATTAGGGCAAAGCTGCAAAACTTAGTGCTGAATTTAAATCTAAAAAGAGAAGTAGGTACCAACACCCTTATATTTTAGAAGTTATTTAGGAAACAGTAAAAAAAATCGATTTTCGTGTTTTTGCTGTTTTCTTTGTTTTTGATACTGAAAAATAAAACTACTTTATAAAAGCACATATTTATTCGCTATAAGCTGCTCTAATTAAATTTAGCTTCAGATTATTTATTAGATTTTTGCATGAGAAGATAGTACTGAAAATTTTAAAAATACGGATATAATAGACGATAGGTTCAATGAAAAACTAAAGACAAAAAAAAATTTCAAATTGCTCCAATTGTAAGTTATGTCATTGCATTCAGAATTTTAAAATCGTTCTTTTCAAACAAACATCTCACACATTTCACGGGAATTTGATATAATCCTTTTTATTTAATTTTCGTACAACATCAGTAATAATGACTATGACAGTAACTGTTAATAAACAGAGTATCATTTTGGATAGGTTTATGTTACATTTAAGGTTTACTTAAAATATAAACAATTTAATAAATACAAACTTTATTTAACCAAACAAAAAAAATACAATTTTTTGAAACTACCCCAGGAATTTGTTTCGCCAGTGTTGGCAAAGTAAGTAATGGATCGCGATAATCAGTAAAAATTTCCAAGAGATACATTGCAAATAATAAGTTTATTTCCCATTATGGGTACGAATGGGTTTAGTGAGCAATTTTCCCGATTCTTGGGATTTTCTGACTTTTTTCGGGATTCGGAAACGGGATATAGTAAAAACATTCCCGAGAACGGGCGGAAGCACTACTTATTACGCATATGGTTATAAAGAATATGTCTTAAAGTCTTAAAAACATAATATATTTTAATGATAAAACTCATTATCAAGGTTCAACCGTGAGCTTACATTATTTCATGAATCATTAATCTGTTATAATTCAGAGTAAATGTCCGGTTAAACAACTATTGAGAGAAAAAATATCACCGACGAGCAGTGTAAACAAAATATTAAAGATGTTAAATTTATAATAAAACTAAATAAGACGAGTAATTTTTATTTAACTACGTAAACTTACATTGAAGTACATGTTTACAAAATACTGCCAGTAAAGCGTTTAATAAATCAATATGCAGTGGAACTGCTGTATTCGTCATTAAACCGTTTCTGAGGAACGGACGAATACTGAATCAGACGAATATAGAATCAATTTTTTCCATAGAAATTAATTAAAATTGAAGTAATCCGTTCCCTGCCCTGAATCTGGTACATAAACAAATAAAAATTTAACCCGAACTTTGCCTTTACTGAAGAGTGGTGATGACAGAAGCTTAAGAGAAGGATAGGAATTATTATTTAGAAGGTGAGTCACCTTTCATTTCAACATCAGGTCACTCCAATTTTGGTGATCAATGTCTTTTTTTTCCCGACAATTCACTAGCATGTAATTTGGCAAAGAACTTCTTTACAGTTGTGTTTCTGTCTGTTTTATAAAATTTCATGACGAATATTGGATTATTGGACAAATATCAAAGCAATTGTTTGCCGAAATGTGACGAAATAACTATTTGCCCTACTATTCGCTAGAGCTGTGCGTTTACTACACACGTTTTTTTTTCTATTTCTGCGTCCTATTGATGTGGAATGTATTATAAAACTGAGAAAAGTGTGTAACCAGCTTTAAAAAATGAAGACTCTCTTACCTTAATAATAGTGTGTTAGATAACTTATAAATTAATTACCTATTACTTTCTAAAAAGGTCTTTCACATTGAGAGCAAGTCACAATTAATTCATGCTACATAACATCGTACTGCTACATACTACTTTACATTATTACATTTATGGTTTTGTTAATTTTCATCACAATTTAAAAGTCAAATATCGCATATTTCTAATATTAATATAACAGTGAAACATAAGAATTGCACGGTTATTACGATTGCTCTTTGTTCAAGTACTGAATACTAAAATCCACGTAAGCAACAGCAACGCAACGATAAAATAATAGTAAGCTATGCACGGGGCACTAACCTCCGTTGTAGTGGGTCTGTCACCAACGCTGTACGCACTCTCCATACAAATAAACGTAAAATAACCAACTTACCTAGGAGCTAGGAGGCAACTCAAAGGGTTTTTCTTTTTATTCATTAGATACGCATATCTGAGGAAATAATAAAAAAGTTAATTGACTTTCTAAAAATATGGCTGAAATTGTTTTTTATTTCTATTTCTAACGTTAAAAATTGCTTATTTAATCTTACAGGATAAGGTTTTTATGTTCTGTCGCACTGTTTAGAGTTTATTTAACTTTTTCTAATATAAAGTTCTTAGATCCTATGCCTACATACAAGTATAATTGGAAGATAATAAATATCGCGAATGAATAATTAGAATCTGGGACAACACCATGACTGCTATTCTTTATATTGTAATTTTTCTGGGTAAGGCAACGTTTCTATCTTAAGAATTCTATACAATTTCTGATCAAATGCACAGGTTGTGACACAGTTGCTGAAAAACGCTACATTAGCGAAATATCAAAATAGGCGTCATAAGCGAATATAATTTTTATGGCTGCCTGCCTGCAGTGAGCATCAGCTATTTCCGCTTGCAAACGAGGCCACTTGCGTAATTTTGGGAACAGAAATATCCATAGAAGTAGACTGGAAACTATAATTCGGATAACGCGACTAGTATATAGAAACCGGCACGGAGCAATGACCGGTTTTTAGATTAGTTTAATTTGGTCTAAATATTTTACGCTAGATGCGAGGCACAGCTGCCAAATTTTATTCATTGCTTATACATATCTATATTAACAATGAAACTACAACTTTTTTTTTAAAAGCAAAATGCATTACAGTTTACTAGGACACATTTTTTGCCAAGCAGGAAATTCTTAAATTATGTAACTACCACTAATTAAACTCAAAAGTACATGTATTTCATCCTAAAAGTACGAAATATTACACAATATTTTTATTAGCTTAAAGTATTAATATAAAAAAAACATGAAACTAATCGTTTTCAATTTTAATCTTATATATTTAGATAGGCTATGATAAATAACATCTGGTTAGCGTTTAGTTTCATCAACTTTATGCTGCGCAAACATTGCACACACAGAATTCTCTCAACGTTAATAATAAGCAGTGAAGATGAAGTGTTTCAATTTCGCTCGATGTTTCCAATTTTATCCTTTACACGCGAACATAGTATTAATTAATTCTAAAATATAAAAAAGACGTAGTAAATTGATTATAAGAACATTGACAAGGCTAAAACACAAAAGTAAAAGTTAACAGTTATTTTTTTATTAGATTTCAATTCAGCATAAAATTGTACATCTTCACCTAATTTAATTGTCTTTGTGGTTCTCAAAATAAACGTCATTCTCACAATAAATCTCGAAAAGTGGCTAGTATTAGCGTTGATGATCTAATTAAGAACTAAGATTACATAGTGAAATCTGTGTTCTTCAATAAAATTTTAAAAATTACTTTTATTTATTTAGCAAAACTGTAAGACATCATGCCATTTTTAAAAGTTTTTTAAAAGATTTTTGTATGGATTTTGAAAGTCACACCACCTACACTATTGGAACTGAAAAATGCTAATGATTTATGTAAGTTTACCAGAGTTTCATCAGAATTTAACATGAACGGTGATTACTCATACATATTTTCTTAGCGAAACTGATTCATAGAAATTAACTTCGTTGATAAATACATGCTAGTAACATCCGCGATGATATTTCTGACAAAAAAACAAAATACTTCGTTTATTATGACACATAACGTGGTAAAATACTTTGTTTTGCCTAAACTAACGAAGTCTTAATAGAATTTGTAATCGATTAATAAATAATAAGGTAAAACAATGGCATTTGCTTATAAATGATTGATTTTCTAATAAGTAACATAAATAAGTTTAATGAAAAATGACTTATCTTTCTCCGAAGAATCTCCTATCAAAATGCTAGACTAGTTTCAAGGTTCTAATTAGGGTTTGGGAAGATTCGGTCTTTTTGGATTCGACGAATCCGAATCGAATCCGCGATTGTTTTACGAATCCGAATCCGGATCCGAATCCAGTTCTAAAATAAAATGTTATACAATATGTCATAAAATGTCATAAAAAATTATTGTAAGGTGTTTGAATTTTGCGCAAATTTTAAAATTACAGGCGATTTACAATATTTTTGTTAGCGTTTGTCAGTTTTGTCAGTAGCGCATCAATATGTTTTGCTAACACGATATTAAGTTAAGTTATTAAAAGGTTTATACTAATAATTCAAACGGCCTTCAATCAGTTATAACGGCAATGTATTTCATTGTTAAAGTATGAAGTATAATAACAAGTATATTAGTGTATGTAAATATTAATTTACTAAAAGCTACAACAAATTAAAGTTTATTCTTTAATAATTAAAAAAGTCTCAATCTCTTAATGAGTAAATACATTTTATAAAAATTTTATATTTCATAATATTTAATAACTAAAAACAACAATAAATAAATGAAAATACATCCTCTAATAAATTTTGGTAAGAAAAAATAAGTATTACTGATTGTGAGTAGGTACATTTTATAAAAATGTTAAAAAAATATTTTTTGCTCAAAAAATAAAATTTATAACAACTAAAGCATTTAAAGATTTATCCAACAATCTATAACGAATCTTTATGCAAAAATTATTTGCTACAGAGAATGTTCTCTCTGAATTGGTTGACGTTGGTTTTATCGTTATTATTGCTCGATATAATTTTTCTAAATAGTTTTTTTAATTTTGGTATTTGAAAACAATGCAAATTCTTTTTTAAAGTAGACAAATTTATCTTAAGACTTTGGTAATATGGGGAATTTTACCGTTTCCAATATTTAAGTAAGCTCTTCTTCCATCACTAACACCTTAACGTCATCTGCACCTGCAATATTTTCGCAATCACCCTCATTTGAATGTCCCATTTCTTAATTTTTGTCCTCTCCATTAAACAAATGTTTCATAATTTTAAAATCAAATATTGTCTTTGGAGGTGTGGCAGTGTTAATGAGACCTAATCCGAGATTCGTCGAATCTTAGACCGAAAATCGAATCCGAATATTTACAGTGGGATTCGGCGAATCCGAATCCGGGTACCCGGATCCGAAAAACCCTAGTTCTAATCTCTTCGTCAATCGCTATCTTATATATTTACTTAATTACACACGCAATTGTCATAACAACAAAAATAGTTGGCTAATACGCCCATCTTAATCTATATTGATTTAGTTGAATACAATTTTAATCGTTAAAATAAACTTATTGCCAGCCAGTAGAATATGCGACAACAATTATTGTAGAATACAAAAAAAAACATCGTTTTTCTCTAAAAATCAATGACTACACAACAAAACATATAAATATAATAATAAGTTAATACTAGTCACAATACCAACAAAAAAAGTATTAATAACACAAACATATGCACTCTAAGACAGCGATTCTTAACCGGGGGGCCGCGAACCCCTGGAGGGCAGTGAACGATTTTAAAAGAGGGCGCGAAAAATTTATAAAACGTTTTCACTTTTTAAAATATTGAAATCTTAAAAACAATATTTTTTGCTCCTTATTTTACTCGAACCATCGAAGAGATATCTTCTTAAATAAATCGTAATATTTTTGTTACTACAAACTAGGGGGCCGCGAAAATATTTTAGCATATTTAGGGGGCCACGACTACTAAAAGGTTAAGAACCACTGCTCTAAGATACTATTGACTTTATAACGAAGGTATAACAAATGAAATAAACACAATACTTAAACAACAAAGCATAGAAACATGTTTTAATCAACAACTAAAACTGTACAAAACTTTTTGACCAATTTTGAGAATAAAATTCCTTAAGAATATAAAGGAATTTACAAGATTAATTGCACTTGTATTTTGTGGTATATGTATATGGTATATAATAGGACAATTCAAACGTAACATTTAAAGCCTTGTGGAAAAAACATTAGATATGCAAAATTAAACCAAACAAACATATCTCCATTAACTGTACATGCGACAACTTTAAACATTTAATAGACTTTGGTAAAGAAAAATAGTAAATAAAGAAATAAACTATAACAGAAGAATTATTAAGACTCGTTCACATGGTGACACTAACGTGACACTGGATGCCGTGGCATTAACATTTGTTTGTCATCGATTTCCATCTTATCATGTCCTCAATAGATGATGTTCTAACGTTTTTAGAGCATTATTAACAATATCCTTGTTTATGGCACCAATCTATTCCCAAATGTAGAGACTTCAAAATAATTAGTTGCTCTACAACATTCGTTGCTGCAGTTACAAGGGCGGCCATTTTTATTTTGATGTCGCGACACTCAAATATAACATATTACGTGTGAACACCTAGTGTCGTGATAGGTGACACCGAATGTCAAGCGATGTCGTGGCACTTATGCCCGGTTTCTCCGACACATCTCAAGATCGAACATATAAGACCGCCTTATATTTAAGATCGTCTCAAGATGACAATGCGTTGCACAGAAAACATATTCCGGAATCTGTTAGACATCTCAGCTAAGTTAGAACTCGGTTTGGCAACGTTGCAAGAAGTCGGCACATATAACGGAAGATTTGAATGGCAAATTTTCATTGGCCATTCACATCATAGCTGTTAAAACGGCTCCCTGTGACATCCTGTTGTTGCTATCAGCTGTTAGTCGCACATAAAGTTACAGTTCGGTGTTTATTATTTTATTTTGTGTTGAAATGGCGGACAAAAAAAGAATAAATTATACCATGGAGTAAAAACAATTATTAATTAGCTTGGTGGAAGAAAATGAGTGTGTTTTAGATCTACCAATGCTGTTCAGGGCCCGATCTAGCTTTTCCGCCGCTCTGGGCAAATATTATTTTTGCCGCCCTTTATATTTAATGATATATAATACTTATACATAAAATACATTTTTTAAATATAATTTTTGACAGTGAGTGTAATTTTTGCGGGTATTTGTTGAATAACTAGTCTTTTGTTTTATAAAAAAAAGTTAATTCATAAGAAAACAGTAACATAACAAAATGAAATATATAAGTAGGAAGTACGTACATATATCTTTTTTCTCAAAAAAAAACACAATTTTTTTTTTAATTTTAAAAAAACGTAAACACCAAATATTTTACTGCTTTCGGAGGAACTGTTTTGCGAGGAAAATTTAAATTATTATATGCAACGACAAATTAAGGCGTTCTTTGCATAAACAACACTTGTAATTTTTTTTTCAAATCTGGGAACACATTTTCAATGGATGATTGGCGCTATATCCGACATCCCTTATGCAAAATAATTCCGTAATAACCCCAGTAATTCATAATATAAGCGCGGAAACTCTTCCTTCTTTCTACAAACAAAGCAAATACAAGATAATTTTACGTTAGGTACTCCAGCTCAAGTTCTAGTAAACAGCGACTCAAGATGTGAGCTCAAGTCGAATATGTTCTTAAAATTGCTTGATGCAACACTTTATAACGTTAAGGCGAACTTAAGATTCAGCTAGATCTTAAGATGTGTCGGAGAAACCGGGCATTAGTGTCACGACGCTAGTGTCACTATGTGAACGAGGCTTTAGTGTGTATAAATACGCAAATAAATAAGGTTTCCACTGTCAAATGAGACGAGAGTCTTGAAACTGGCCTAGCATTCGAAGGGATCCTTAATAAAAAGTGATTTTTTAATTAAACTCGTCAATATCAATGACCGAATTATTTACAAAATACTAGGATTTAACTTCTAATTAGTGTTTTAAAACATTGAAATTATTAATAAGTATATACCAGCGTATAAGACGACCTGGGTACAAGACGAGGTTTAATTTCCAAGCTGCATTCCATGATTTTAGCTCATATTGGCCGTATAAGATAATTTGAAGTTAAAGGAATTATCTCTTTCCAGTTATAATGGTATTTATTGGGAACATATCCAAATAAAACATATTTATTATGTAAAATTCATATATTTTAAATTTTAACACATTTTACATTTATGTTACACAATTTGTCAATAAGAGTTATAACTGAATATTCATCTAAGAAACCAAGCTCCCTGTTTTGGTCTTTGGCGTAAAAGACGACCCCCAATTTTTAGGTGTATTTTGTGGTTTTTAAGGATCGTTGTATACGGCGTTATTAACTGTAGGTCAGTGGTTCTCAACCTGTGGGGCGCGCCTCTTAGGAGTGGCGCCAACTACCTGAAGTGAGGCGCGAAGAAATAAAAGGAAACTATGTATTGAATCAACAAGTCACCACTGTGAAACGGGGCAGATTTAATAGCAATTGGGGGACCTTTTTTAGTCACTGCATAAAGGGATTAAGAGAGGGCGTTATAAAAATTAATATGGAAAGAGGAAAAAAACTTCAAAAAGGTCGAGAAACACTGCGGTAGGTAATGATTGTGATTTCTTAAACACAAAGGGTTTTACTTCATTGTACTATTTAATTTAAACTTTGCAAAAGTAAACTGAATTTCAAAACTTTTTTTTTTCACAAAAAAAGTAAAACGAAACGAAATGTTAGAAGTTTGTGCAATTTTTGTCATTGCCACTCAAATATCACCAAACAGCCTTTGCGTGCCTTAGCGTGTTGCTTGTAGAATTTAGTATTTACGTAACATCTAACAATATAAAGTTAACTAAACATACATGAAATTTATTTGCACAACCTACATAAGATCAAAATAGCCACGTTTAGAAACTTTATGCAGCACAGTTTACACGTTTGTACATGAATATTGATTTTGTAAGGTCTATTATTATTATTTATGCTAATTTTATAATCAGCGCTATATGGAACAGTTCACGTCTATAATGTGAGCAGACTCAACATAAATATGCAAATAATTTCATTGATTCTTTTTCTAGCAACAGTTTAAAGAAAACGATAAGGAAATAATAACTAAAATTTATTATAAACATGTAAAAAATTTCATAACTATTCTCAAATGTAAAATAAGGTACGAAAAGAATTATTAAAATAATGATTAGTAGTACTAATATTATCTCTACTTAACGTTTAGATGGAGTACGTACCTACATTTAAGGCATTCAGGGTTCGTACACTTAAATTAAATTAAAATATTCTATGAATACGAAAAAAACATAGATTGTCAAAAGCGTGGACTTCAACCGTATAATGAAGCGGAACTAATTTCTTAAGGTAAAAAATTATCGAACCGAACAGACTGGTTTGAACCGATTCAAACCAGTACAACCGGTTCATTTAACGATTGCAACAGCAATAAGGTTGCATATTTTTTATTTATGTAATGGTAATTATCTACATCTGAACACTGAACATAATAGATAAATTTGAAGCAGTTTATTTACTAATTACATTAAAATTAAAATCTTTTTTTTGTAAACAAATTGTATTACATTTAATAAGTACTATTTTAAAACGAACATTGGTAGTAACAATTTGGCATTTTATTACTCTTTCATTTTTTTTTTCCTAAAGTAATTTAGTTACAAATGACTTTAAAGTAATTTGTAACTAATTGACTCAATTATTTAATTTATTTGACAAATATTTTGTTTTTTCGATAATTTTGTTATATTTTTAATTTTTATTATAAATAAGGACATCGTTGAAGATCAACCGGAACCAAAATGATTTCGCCAAACCGATTACCGAATGGTTATTAAGAAACAAACAAATTTACCGTACTCGTGACTGGAACTTAATCTCATTCTTGTCGTTCGAAAGGATCTAGTTAAAAGTTTTGTTTGTAAAATTTTTAGAATATATTTGTACATATGCATTTTTATTTACACATTTATGCATGGTATTAAAACAAATTTTACTGAGCGTAAAAACAGGCACAAATTAAGATTTTCAATCGTTGGACATTGTTGAGGGAATGCAGTTAAGGTATTAAAATGAAGAACAGAAAAAAGATGAACGAAAAATTTACTACCTACTACAGTAGTATTTTTATTGGATTAAGGCACTGAAATCAATCAGGCACCCGAAGCGAACTGGAACAAAAACCAGATTAAACCGGTTATTTTTTCATGAGCGAACCGGAATTGAACGTTTTGGTTAAAAAATCACTAAACCGCAAAACCGATGTGAACCGGTTCAAATCGCTTCAACAGGTTTACACAACGGTTTAGACAAATTTTCTTTTCGTAATTTTTGATTACATCTAGCTAAAAAAAGGAGTTAATAAATCGGTTTAAATAAAATTGTGTTGTGGATCCAAGTTTTATTACTATTTTGTTTAATGTCTTATTATCAACAAAAAAGGCATTGCACGGAATCTGTACTGAGTCGTTTCCACCGAACCGGTTAACAAATAGGTAAATTAAGAACCGTGATCCGGAACGAAAACCGAAAAATTAAAATTTATCGAACCAGTATGATACGGGAACTGAATATATCTATTACTGGATTGAGCACTCAATATTAAAAATTTAAAAAAAAAAAAAACGACCATGTGCGTTACTAATTTGTTATTTTCTGGAGACGTGCTATTGAGTGTAGCACTTGATACAGTATTTCACATGTATTAAATTATTCTTTCTTTGATTTTTTTGTAACAAGCAAGAATATAAAGACTGTTTTATACTATAGATACTATTTTTTCGTTTAAGAAAATCGTATACGATTTTCTTGTACGGTGTCAATTAGAAATTAAAAATCTTGAACGAAAAATTCGTACGAAATTACTACCTGCCCTAAATGCTTCCAATTAGCATGGGCGCATGCGTATTCTACTGTAACTGTATCTGACCGCATGTCATTTGTGGGTTAGGTTAAGTGAAACAATCAAACGATGTTAAATACTACTTATTAGGTACCGTTATAATCCCTCACAATTTATTTTGTAGGAATAAATATGTAGAATGGAACAAGCGTTAAATATAAGTTAAATTTGAAAATGATTCGCTTTCTGTTCTGTGATCAAATTGAACATTTGACATGGTTACTCAAGGTGCCAACAAAATATGATAAAAGTTACAAAAAAGTAACCAAAATATATTGGAGTTTTCGTACCAAAAAATAGTACAATGTAAATGGTTCATATTTTCCATGCTAAATTCTTGAACGAAATTTTTGTAATAAAAATCGTAAACGATTTTCTTAAACGAAAAAATAGTATAGTATAAAACAGACTTAAGAGAAAAAAACCAACACTTCGAAACACTCTAAATTGTCCAGTGAATAGCACAAACTTTATGTTCGTGAACATTTCTATGACGACTAATTTGCTTTTATTGCTAATAGATTTAATCGATATATTTATATGTACTGTAAAATTAGTCGACGGACGTTTATTCCAATGCGTCATTGGCAATAATGTCAAATAACAAATATGACGAATGTGTAAAAATAATAAAATATGAAGTACAAGAGTAATAATGCATTTATAGTTTATAGAGTATCTTTTGTATATAATATAAAAGAGCATACTTTAATATCCTAACCCAGCGTATCTCAAACTATGGATCGCGAACCAAAATTGAATCGCTTAAATTTTTATTGGGTCGCAAAACGGAACAGTTTTTATAAAAATACAAAGAAAAATAAAAACAAAAAATATAAACTTAAATTTGTTTTAAAATGCTTTAAAATTGCATTTCTAAAAAAAAAAAAAAACTTGCGGGGATGGGGACCCCTCCCCTATGGGTCGTATTCTCATTTCTAGAAAATTATTTGGGTTGCGTGTTTAAAAGTTTGAAAAACGCTGTCCTAACCTACCTTACCTTATATCAGCTGTTTACAAACTCATTTTGTAGCGGAATCGTTACACGATTTTTCAAAAATTGCAAGACCCTAGCTACAACTGTATTTAACGGACCTCCCCCCAATTAAACAATTATTGATGCTTTTTTTTTTAATTGATAAAAATTGATGCTCACTTTTAGGAGTGTGAATTAAATGCCATAAAAATAAGCAAAGCAACACCAACAAAAACGCGGAATCCCTAAATTTTTCCTTGGCCTGCCGGGGTTTCGCGGAAACCTACTGTGCTAAACGCTATGTTAAATACAATTTAACAATCGAGTTAACGAGTTCTTAGGCTATTTACTTAATTTTAAATTTAAATTGCTGAAATTTGTTATTTTCTTCTAATATTAATTAACTATTTTTTAAACGATAAAATGCTTTCACGATATACGGGATTCTATCATATTTTGTTCAACCACCACTATGATAATTGCTCTTTAACTTTGCATTGTAGCTTATAGATTATGCGATTTACTACTACGTCAATTAAGGAATAAACACCTCATACATTTGTATTGCCCACAAAAACTTCGTATTGATAAATCTTGTTTTAAAAAATCTATGTAAATTGTCGGTAGCTATTCGTTGAATATTAGAGAGAGAAAATCCATATACTAATAGCATTCTTTGTCTAGGAATATTTATTTTTAGTTTTAAACAAAAAATATCTAAAAACGTAGTAGTGTTTAATTTTTTCTATACCAGTTTCTTTTTAGAAATTAATAAAGTTATCTGTATTTTTGTATATCCACGGCAAGATCTTGCAACGATAACAAATGTCATCCTATAAACAAATTAGTAATTTTCAGTATGATTGCCACCCACTGCCCTTGCCGTACTAATTTAGAATTCGATTACTGTAAAAATTAATAATGAACATTGGTTACAATAGAAAAATTCGTGAGTCAATAAATACAATATACGGACTTATTTTTTAACTGATAAAAATTAAAAGTTTTAGCTATAATTTTTTACAATAAAGCGCTCAAAACGCTTGGCTTTAAAAAAAATTAGTTAGTGTTCTTAACTTAATTGCAATGTTTGTGAGTTAATGCAGCTGTTGGCATTTTTCGACTGCCAGTGACAGGTGCCTTTCATAATTAAAATGTACCATCATCCATTTAAACTGAGAATTGCATTTGCTTATTATGTATTCATATATGTACCTGTTGTTAATCTTTTACCGTTCCGATTAAACGGTACTTTGAGGGATTAAACAACGCGAAATTATACATTTAACAAATAATTAAAATATAATTAAGAATGTTTTGAGTAACAATGATACATGGATAGTTTAGAAGTGTACAAAAAAAGACGCATATTTAATAACGTAAACTTGTAATATACCCAGCTTGATAGAGAGCGATTATTTTTTTAATAACAACACACCACCTGTTGTATTAAAAAAGAAGCTACTTTCTTCGTAAATAAAAAAGTATCGATTTTGGAAAACATGTTATGGTATTAAGCTAGTTGAACATAGCAGTAGCAAAATATTATTAATAGTTATAATTTATAATAAAATATTATTTACAGCTATTTTGATAAACGTATTGTATTAAGAACAAAATTTACAAAAATGTTTTAAACATCAAATTTATTATGAATTATGATGCGCCAACTATCAATACAGTAGTTGCTGTTTCTTTTTAAAAGATATTCAAGTTTTCCAATCGATTTACGTTGTATGCAATGCATTTTACTATTATCTTCACTCTATATGAGCACTGTACTTGTAGAAATGGCATTAACGAATAATGCTGAAAGTAAAACGGTGGATCGTATGTAGAAAACGTATGCTTTACGTTCTTCATAATCTTTTTTATAAACACACATTTTACAATTGTAATTGTGCTTCTGAATGCTGTACTACGATTACCTGCATTATTAAATATCCATTAGCAAACTGAATTACTATAATAAACAAATTTAAGCAGCGTTAAAAACTGCAGCAATGTACAAATGTGCATATTAAAGAAAATTTCGCGAATTGTTAGTTTTACAGAGGATCTATTCACGGAATTGTATATTCATTTTGTCACTGTTAAGGTGATGTCATCTGAGAAACTATTATAGTAAGAAGGCGGTTAAACGGGATACGATGATAAATGGTATACGGCAGCGTTTCTCAAACTTTTAAACACGCGACCCAAACCATTAATAGAGAAAAGCCTATCCATCACCGCAAGAAACATAGCTTTAAATTTTTATTTTTTGTTTTTATTTTTCTTTGTATTTTTATCAAAACAGTTCCGTTTCGCGACCCAATAAAAATTTTACGTGACCCAATTTTGGGTCGCGACTCATAGTTTGAGAAACGCTGGTATACGGTATACCCATTTCTGATTTGATATCATGCTTGACATTCAAAAGTAAACATTTGGTAGGAAATTCATAGCTGTACAGGGTGGTCCAAATTCGATGGAATTACATGGGTATATCCCTTAATATTCAAGATAGAAAAACGATTGAAATACCAAAAATGTGCAGTTTTTTGAGACAAACTCAGAACCATTTTCAAAAATCATTTCCGGTTTTTAAGTCGTATTAATAATGTGTCATATCTCCGTTATTGTTGTAAATATCGAAAAATGTATGTAGATTATTTTTAGATATTTTTATGTAAAATTCGATGACACTAAATCTAAAACCAATTTTTTTAACTCGCCGTTGAAAAGTTACGACACAAATTTACTTTTTTTTAAATGGAAGCAATAGTTGGCTATGGCCTACTTAAATTCCTTTTTTTTTTCTTATTCCAAATATACAGGGTTTTCGTTTTTCGAGGGCCACTATGGGGATCTCGTAAACGGTAAGAGTTACGACTTCGGTTAAATTAAGGCAAAGTTGTATATTCAGGTGCTTAATAATTTGACGCAAACAGAACTTATCTAGCTCTTTTAGTTTTTGAGATATAGGGAAAAAAGTAAAAAAGTGGATTTTTGTTTTCTGCCGTAACTTTTTCATTTGATGTCGAATTTCATTTCTGTAAAAACTTTTTTATGGCCACTTTTTGCAAGGAATCCGAATCCCCAATTATATTTTCCGTGCGACGTTTCGTTTTTTTTAAACCATCATCAGGTCCATTTTTTCTTATGAACGCTATATCTGATTTTAGAGCCAATTTGTAGAGCATTTTTTTCTGAATTCAATAATGTATAACACTTGGCACATTTTTGAAACAATTGTTGTTAAAAATGGCAAAAACAAATATTTTATTCAAAACAAATCCTAATCGGCATGGTAAATAAATGTCTTTGTCCCTTTTCCTTGGAAGCACGTAAGTAAACCGCATGAAATTACTATTTAAGGGGTTTAATTAACAAAATAGGTATTAATAAATATGTAAATTAATAAATAGTATTTTTAGAATATTTTCTTTGGTTAAGTAATAAATTTCTCTAAAATGTGTATTTAATTTTGGCATACAATTATTTGTAACAAAAAATAACCAGTTATGCCTTTTATCTGCGTTAATGACTTCTAATAAGCAAAAAGCGTAAACAGATTTCTGGACGTTTTTTGTAAACTATGAACACTTATATTATTTGATTACGAAAATTTTGTTACCAATAATTGTATGCCAAATAAGGTTTAAATACACATTTTAGAGAAATTTATTACTTAACCAAAGAAAATATTCTAAAAATACCCATTTGCTAATAAGTGAACGATGTTAATGCATTTCTAACATATTTATTAATACCTATTTTGTTAATTAAATCATTAAATCCCTTAAATAGTACTTTCATGCGGTTCACTTAGGTGCTTCCAAGGAAAAAGGGACAAAGACAATTATTTACCATGCCGATTAGGATTTGTTTTGAATAAAATATTTGTTTTTGCCACTTTTAACAACAGTTGTTTCAAAAATGTCCCAAGTGTTAGATATTATCGAATTCAGAAAAAAATGCTCTACAAATTGGCGTTAAAATCAGATATAGCGTCCATAAGAAAAAATGAACCTGATGATGGTTTTAAAAAAACGAAACGTCGCACGGAAAATATAATTGGGGATTCTGATTCCTTGCAAAAAGTGACCATGAAAAAGTTGTTACAGAAATGAAATTCGACATCAAATGAAAAAATTACGGGCACAAAACAAAAATCCACTTTTTTACTTTTTTCCCTATATTTCAAAAACTAAAAGAGCTAGATAAGTTCTGTTTGCGTCAAATTATTAAGCACCTGAATATACAACTTTGCCCTAATTTAACCGAAGTCGTAACTCTTACCGTTTACGAGATCCCCATAGTGGCCCTCGAAAAACGAGAACCCTGTATAAGGGTTGGTGTAGTTATTTTCAATAAGTTAAGAAGCCTTTCAGTTTTTTTTTTTTTGTAAAAAACAACATAGTAGGCTTTGAAAACAAACAAAAAAGTGTAAACGTTAGAAACTCAAGTGGTACATGTTACGAAGGTTTTTTAATTTGTTGTTGAGATAAACATTATAAATATTTGAACATAAGATAAACAACAATATGGTCGGATTTAGCAGTTATACATATAGTATATTGTTGTTTATGTTATGTTCAAATATTTATAATGTTATCTCCACAACAACATAAAAAACTTAATATTACAAAAAAAAACATTTTTTCTAATAACCCAATAATCGGAAATGATAAAATATTTTTAAAAACTGTTCTGACTTTATCTCAAAAACTGCACATTTCTGGTAATTTAACCGTTTTTCTATCTTGAATATTAAGCGAAATACCCATGTAATCCCATAGAATTTTGACCACCCTGTATGGTAGATGTTAATATGCATCATCATGAGGTGTTGCTTTTATTTTTTGTTTTGAATTCAAACAATAGTAGACACTTTAAATTGCAAGTTTAAATTTACTGCAAAAGCTCTTTAGCCCAACAAAAATTTATAGTAGGTGAAATTTGTATAATTAACAAAAAAGGCCATTACTGCCCAAGCACATTCTCAGGAAATTGTTTTCATTTCAAAAATATATTTAAAGGATTAAGAGAATTCCAGTTAATTAACTAACCATGCATTTGTTCCTGCAGCTAGGTACGGGTGTTCACCCAACATTAATTAATTGATGACTCGGCACATTTCCTACTATGTTTGTGAATACATGAATACCTAATCGATTATGAGTTTTGGCAAAAATGCGTATACATTTTTGTAATTCTAAATTCAAGATCGTTGGTATCACATTTAAATTATTCTTAAATAGCGATTTCAAGCATACGTCTTTCAAATACAATTTAAAATTTGTAAATTGTAAAAACGTGCTTACTGAAACGTGTGTTTTGTAACTAGAAAATACTGTAACAACGATTTTTCAATTTTAAAAATTTTAATTTTTTTACAGCACTAGTAAATAACCATTTATTTAGGTTCGTTTGAATGTGTTACATTATTTTACTCAAAAGTAACCAAGAAAACTTGCATGTAAATATTAAATTAAATATAGGCTGATCTAAAGAAGGGTACATATAATATTTACAAGTTAATGTATGAATCATCGTCCTTCATCCTAATTATCTAATGTGTAATCAAAAGCAGTATATTTTCTTAAGATTTTCCTGATTTGCAACAAACAGTAGAAATAATTCATTTCAAAAAACGTTGATGGACAAAATTGCATGCAAATACATACTAATAAAGTATAGGACAATATTAGTATAGTGTAGGTTTGTAAGGTATCATCTTACTCTTACTATAAACGCTGTATTTCCTATATTTTCACTAAGTTAACTTTCTCTAAATGCGTTATATCACAAACAGGATAAATGCGTTATAATCATTTGCATACATATGTAGTTAGTTATGAAAGAAATATTTAGTGGCTTAGCGCTTGTTTGCTATATATACAGGATGGCTTAAAAATCGCTTATTACTAAAATTATAAACAATGTCTGGTTTAAGAACGAAAATTTTAGTAATGGGTGACAAATTACTACCATACGATCTAAAAATCCAAGTGCAGACAACCTGAGAAAATCTTCATACTTACAAACTACCTACCAAAAATAGAATTTACAAGAGACGAAACTAAACTAAAATAGTTTTTCAGAATTGTTCGAAGAAGAAATACTGTGGACCCTTAAACTGCGAACGGTTTAATGTACGAAGAACTTAAAACCCGAAGCAAATATTTTAGAAAAATTTGGTTTGAAGCTCGAACAAAAACTCAAAATATTTTGGGTTGATAAGGTGGAAATGAAAATAGCAAAAAAAAAACAGTATTTTCATTTCTACCTTATAAACCCAGAACATTTAATTTAATTATCAGAATATTTTTTTATCTATGTCCTTTTGTAAATAAATACCTTTAATTATTGAAACTAAATAGACCTGTTTTATCATGATGTATTTACCAATATGATCTTTTGAAATAAGCACTTAAATGTTTCATATCGGATAAATTTTGGGAATCTGTAACGGTTTAATTCAATTTACATTAGTCTTATGGGAAATGTAACTCGAAAGTCGAACAATTTAAAAGTCAAAATATCTTCTGAAACGGATTGTGTTCAAAGTTCGAGAGTCCACTGTAATATTGTAGAATGTAGATGATTCACATGTATAAATGTTGATTGCTACTTTCAGTGCATTTTATTCATTCGTTCTAGTGCTAATTTAACTTTGCTTTACGTCTTACTTGCACTCCTCAATAACTTTACTTTTTATTTAATTTTTTATATAACTGAAAAAAAGTTAAGTCAGTTTAAAATGTCTTAAACTAAAAAGCAGTTCATGGATATATCTAGAATAAAATAAAATAGTGTGTCGCTGCTTAAACAAATAAAAATTGTTTAGGTACATATTACTTCGTTATAACAATGGCCTATTCTACATTTCTTTCTGTACACTCCACAGTTACCATACGCTGGTGGCATTTAAATGTTTAAAATGCCCTGGAAATGCACTGTATAGCCTTTGTTTTCCAAATTAAGTACCAGTCAAGGGCAACACATTATTACAAAGCAAATAAAATCAAACGAATTTAACCACTAAACGCTTGACTACAGTCATACCAATTTCATAACTGTTGTATACTTACACATTTACATAATTCAAAAACTATTAGGTCTCTAGAGAGTTTGCGGCCCAACCTTCCGGGAGTTCGGATTTCCTGTTGTACGTAACCCAATAGGTATGTATAGTCCGTTCGGCCAGTGGTGAGGTCTATCGGATTAGCGCAGTAAGGCGGCAACGAAATACATACATGCATTCTGTCTTTTTCTGTGTCATCGAGTTCTAAGCACATAAACACGAAACATACCGCTTACGTACTTACATTTATACACCAGTCAGTTAATCCGATAGACCTCATCACTGGCCGAATAGACTATATGTACCATTCCATCCACCCAAGAGGTCGGAAGTGAGAAAATATTTTAATCAGTTAATTATAATCTCGGAAAACCCCGTTCCCAAGTATTTATGTATGTAGGTACATATGCATGTATTCATGTATGTTTAAAATACTAAACAATTCTTGTATGTTAGCATACAAATGTTGAAACAACATTTGTACGAAAAGTTACATTAAAATTTTATCACAGTTGTTAGTAATATTAATTTTTCTAAATAATATGTTACATAATACTCTATTTTACTAATACAGAAAGAAAAAAAAATTTAGAACATAATATGATGAAATAACCGTTCTACAGCTGCGACACACTTAAACAATTAGAACATCAAACATATGTCTACGAGTTTTTGCAAATTTCTTTCGAAATCTCCACAAAATATCAACTAATTCATAATATTTCCAAGTATTACTTTACAGATATTAGATAAATTTTAAAATTAATTTTAGTCATTTTAATGTGCAGTGAGCAGTTTTAATTTAGTTGCTGTTATCCCAAATGCAGTTACCTAGGTAACGATTGAATCAACGCCAACTTGTCGTGGCAGTAAGCTAGAAAGAAGCAAGTATGTTGCAACCTCTATGTTTATACAAAAAAATTATAAAATGGTATGGTATGACTGGGTTTTTAAATTATTTCTTGTGATGTATTCGAACAAACCGTATACAACATGCAATTAGCAATTTTGTTAATTTTTTTACAGATTTTCTTGAGATATTTTAATTATTAATTTAGTCTTATGTGTCCTGCAAGCGGTTGCGTATAATTACAATAAGGTCAATTAACTCACAGTCATAAAAATGCCGATCAGACGTTTTTTTTTTTTTTAATTATGTCTTCTAGTTCGACGCAAGATATTGTAACGGATTGCGTTGGCGACTGAAAAATAATCTGTAGCATAAACTTTAGCTAAAAAATTTCCATGCACGTAGGTAGGTATACTACACAGTTATGTTGTGATTTCCTCCAGTTAGTGCTTAAAAAGACTTTAATTTGCGATCTTGAGTGTTAATTTTTTCGTCGAATATAAAACCAAAGTCTGTCGACATCGAACAGTTGTTTGTTGCATATTTATATCTGGGCTGATGTGACAACCAATCACACCACATGGTTTTGGCGGGAAGGCAGCTGTTTCAGCCGGAACACTTTTCAAGGTCCAATTCCGCGAAGATTACGTGGAGTGCCTACTATTCCCCGCGCCCTTGACAAGCCATCAGCTTGCGGACTACGATATTGATATCACACGCCATGACGCCATCAGTTCCCTGAAACCAATTTATGTGCTTGCAGATTATTGGTTGCAACGATGAAAATTTCTTAGTAATTTACTTCAGAAAAGAAAGATTCCGTAGAGCGTGCTTCACTGCTCTAAAATATTGTTTCAATTTATAACAAAACCTACCATGATAAATAATATCATGACATATGACGGCATAGAAGCGAAAGACATCTTGGAATGCGTGAATTATCATTAACAGTTATACAGGTTTTTGTAGGTAGTGGTATTCGGTCGTTTGCATATCTTCTAACCTCATTATTTATTGTTAACAAATGTAACTTTACTGTACACATAACACATAATAACAAAATATCCCATCACAAGCAGAACGTTCCGTTAAAGAACAGCTATGCTGCATTTTACAAACGTACATTTACCGTTATACCAGTTTAATTGTTTCTTGCGGCGTGTATTGCAGGAATTACTTAAGCTCTATCTATATTAAACATGCAAAGTTAATTTTAATTTTATGTACAAAAGAACACTCCATACAATCGGTTAACATGAAAAAAATATGTTTGTAACAAACATTTATTCCTTGGACGATAGTTATATCTAAAGTCAGTGGTAGTAGGACTGGCTCTAAAAATATTGGTTTCCAGAAGATAAAGGGAGCCTACCCACAACTATAAGGCTTTTTTTATTTTCAAGCTGCTAAAGGGTTATTAACATTATTAACATATTGTCTAATATTTATGGGGGCCCACTTGCCATCGAGTAAGCTGATTGAAGCAGAAAAACCAAGTTTCGACAATTTTTCATAACATATTTAAACACTGAACAGAAATTAAATTTGACGTTCACATTTGGCCGATTTAGGTTAATCGATCGTGGAAAAAACAGAATACAACCTCCAACTTTAAACAACAATAATTGAATAAAACAATAACAAACGAAAATGTTAAGTTAAGAAGGACCTAAAACATGTCTGATGCTCAGGGCCGGCGCCAGGTTATTTAGCGCCCTAGGCAAAACTTATTATAACGCCCCCTTTCACACAAATTTTCACAGAAATTAATATTTGTGACAGTACGATAATAGATAAACAATAAAATTTTATTTTTTAATAATGGTGATTACACATTTTTGCGCCCCCCCTATGGATAGCGCCCTAGGCGACCGCCTAGTTCGCCTTAATGGTAGCGCCGGCCCTGCTGATGCTAAGCGATGTTTTGTGCCAGCAGAACGGTCATTTTTAAATAACCACTGTATTACTTTCTAAACGAACAAAATTTACCTTTCTAAATGCAACGGTGAACATCCCTTACTTGGATTATAATAAAATATTTAAGGCGCTTACGTTTTACGTTTTACTACAAATAAAGCAAGTCTTATTTGTAAGATCTCAACTTATTGAAAAGGCGGTCGGATTGCTACCATGTCGAATTAATCATTTTTAGTATTTTATAGCATTTGCTTATTTACATACTGTATTTAAAGTCAATTCAGGAGTAATAAAAATATTTAATTTACTGTTTTTTTTCTCTAGCGCTATAATATTATTTTAGACTAGCTATGAGTCATGATTTTTATACTGCTGACAAAATCTTTGTTTTGCAACCAATCATACCCAATAAATCAAAACACACACTCACACAACCCAGCTTTTGAAATTTCGTACATGGCCAAAAAGATATAACAAATATAAATTAATTCCGCTTCACAATTACTAAGTGTATTACTCCATATTTTTAAAGTATCAGAATCATAACTTATAGATTTTTAAAATGTAATATAACTTGACGTAAAACTTGCTACGAAGTAATTTTATTAAACAACAAATTGGAAAACACGTCTGCAAATGATGGTTTCAAGTCTGGAACCCATGATCACAAGATTTGTATGTAGTTCAAAGTCTAGTTGAACAACCGACTTAACATATTCTAAGGTTTCTTCTGTATAAGATAATACAAATTTTCCACGTACTTATACACTTAATTCAGTATTCTGTAGTACAGTTTTGTTAAAGGGTTATATAAAAATACATTAAATTAATTTTTATGATTTCTTTCAACAGTAAACTGTACAGAAATGCTAGTACAGAGGTAATGAACCTATGGCTTACGTATCCAAAGTTGCACACTAAAGGAATTTGGCACTTTTTATTAAATAAAATAATTAATAATATTTAAAACTTTTAAACGACAAAAAAAAACGAAAACCGAATGAAACTTTTAGATCTCGTCATATTGTCATATACTAACGCATTGATCAAGAGATGGATATTCTGACAAACTTTAACTAAAGTTAATGGCTACTACATCAATTTTTCCAGTTTTTCGTGTAACTAAAATTTTTAACACATTCGCCAAGCGCTTATAAATTATATCAAAGCAAAAACATTAACGAATATCGTTGTTAATGAGGTAGCTACAGCGACCGAATTTATACGACCTCTGGCCATATAAATATTCTAATTTTTTTCAGTAAAAAATGTCTTAACACAGAGATTTGTTATTTGATGACAGAAAATTTCTACGATTAATAATATTTTCCTTATAAACCATTATTAATTACTTCTTAACATTTCTGGTTATTATTCTTAACAATATCTATATTTTATGTTTTTTTCACAAGATGACTAAACTTCATTTAATTTGATCAATTTTTATTGGCAGTGAGTACGTTATTTGTACATCTATAAATCCAATTTACTTTTTATCTACACATAAACCAATCAACAATCAACTTTCGAATCAAATATTACTGTCATCATCTTTTATCTTAATTTTATGTTTTTATTACTTATATTATGATTCACCATTACTTCACCTTAAAGTAAACAATAATAAAATATTTACCTAATTATGGCTTAAAATTGGTGTGCTTTTATTCATCATGGTAATATAATATATTTTTAAATAACTTTTCATTGATTTACACAATTTTGTACAATAGTGGCTTTAAAAATGCACCACAAACTTGAAATGATTTTTGCATATTATTTTTGTAATTATTTATCCATTCATCATATAATGTTTTAGGGATATGTTGTAAACAATATCAATTGACATTAAAATCATTCTGTAAGCGATCAAAAAGATAACCACGCTAGAAGCAAAAAAATAAATTCCCTCTACTATGGACCAGTCAGTTATCGAACATTCTGCCAAGTTACTTATGTATTTTGTAGAACTATAGCAATTAGGGACGCGCAAACTTGCAACAATTCCCGTTTATAAATAATAACGCCGGCACGCCGGCATTAATTAGTTAATAGTTGATGCTTAATAGTTGCGGAAACTGAAACCGCATATAAAGTCATATCATATAAGTATAGTTCCGCAACAAAAATATGTTTTTTGGAGCTTTCCGTATAAAATATATACAGCGCTACTACTAGCAGGTTTAAATAATATTCATCACGACTGGGATGTTACATAAAGAGATCATTGTTTATTTGTAGAGTGACCTTGCTGTAGAAAACAGTTTTGTCCATTTAACTCGCGAAACTCGTATTTTATTTTAAACCAACCCACGCTGCTTGTTATGCAATGTGGGGGATACCAACAAAGAAAAACATTAAGTATACTTATTTGCAGAAATGCATACAACTGATACACAATTTATCAAGAACGGAATATTTTCTGTAAAATTCATGCTTAATATTCAGTAAAATGAGATGTATCAGATCTATTAAAATTTAAATTTCTGAGTTATAAACCTGGTCCCATAAAATGTGCGTTATAAATAACGATTATGCATGAGTCATACAGCTGCAAAGTTTGGCAACATATTTTTTAGCGGGCATGAAATACCGCATGACAATATCTAGTATGGCCGCCCACTAACCGGCAATGCCAATGATGTCATGCCTTATTCTGACGTCACCGGTTTCTACTAGCGTTAAATGTTGCCCATATTTCAACACCATATTTAAAAATTGATTTACGTTATACTTCACCGAGTGAAAATATCAATGAACAGTTTTTTCATCCTTTTGTTAGATAAATAACACATTTAGAATAATTGATCGGTATTTGGCATTTACAACAATACAATCAAGTATTGTACACTTTTTGTGATGAAATATTTATTTTATTTATCGGCAGTATTCAACAAAATTTATTAAAAATAAACTTACAATTATGTAAGAAAATTAGCATTAAAAATGTTATTATACACGAAACAAGTAGCGTGGAAACATAAATGTTGCGATTTTATCCAGTGATAACGCATCTTTGTTGCTAGTTTTTGTTAAGTAACTGAATTAATTAATGTATTTTATACATTATAGAATTTCAGCAAGCTTATTGAACGAAAAGTATTCAAAATCACTAAAACTTGTCGAAATTAAAACAAATGTTAAAATTGTAATTGCTGCCAAGAAATTGATATAATGTTGCAAATTAAGTTGCAAATAACAAGAAGCAGCAAAATCGTGGGGCGCGTCTGTCAGTTAATGCGTAGTTCAAACTGACAAACAAACATCACATCCATCAAATAACTTCGTAATTGGATTAAACAAAAATTCCATCTTAAAAGTGTGTAATTCATTTATGGTTGACAAAATTGTTTCGTTACTAGTATTTTTTAGGTTCCAGGAGCGTTATAGAACACAAAATATATACAAACGGTTTATGAATCTTTTAATGTCTTTTGACATTCGTGTTTCATAATATGGTATCAAAAAGGTAATGGTTCGTCATTGTACGATAAGCCATTAATAAGTTTTATCACACTTTCACATTTTAACAGATTTTGAATGTAACTTTAAGTGAGTACCTGTACATACTACATGGTATAGTACATTCTGACAAATTTACACAAGTAACATAGTATTTTCGATATTTTAAAAATTTGTAATATCAGCTTAATTATCAATTAATAAAGTTTTTTTGACGAGTAATATGTACATACATTTTTAATTTATAATTTTAGGTTTTATACGATGTAATATCAAATTTTCCTTATATCATGTCTATTATTAGATGCATCCTACTTTGTCGTAGCTATACTCATTGCTGTCCACATACACACACACGTATTATACATATTTTCAAAAATCATACTTTAATATGTACTGCAGTGGTATCATTTAACGAAACAGGTGTACAATTAATTACTACATATTTACAAAGATTTTAGGTCGAGACAAAACATACATACTAAAATTTGCGTCTAAGTTTTAAACAATTTAATTAAGGTTAACAGATTTTTTTTAGATATTATCGTATTACAAAAACTATCGCCTTAAAAAAAGTTTCACCAAGAATAATTAAAAGTTTTAACAGCAACGTGTTTCTTTTTCAAAGCGGGCCGCATTTAAAGCTATACAGTAGTCAGCTGGACCTGGACCGTAAAAAACTGACAATGAGCAGTATTGAAAAACTTTTTTCCAGCTTTTCCGCCCACCTGTATTACTCATAAAACAGACAATTCTATAAGACTTCAATTATTAGAATTTTAAAATGTCATCATAAGCGTCACAGGGTAGTGCTTACGCAACTTGTTTGTTTTTGTGATATAATCTTGAATTAAGTTTCAGTGTTCTTAAAAAAATTAATGAGAGTTTTTTTCAAGAGTTAAACACTTAGATACATAGAAAAAATTCCACCACGTGTGATTTTTTTGTGGCGTTAATCCTGATAAAAAAGATTGATCTTTCAAACGTTTTAAGTACAGGTTCAGTGGAACCTCTATATAGTCATTAATTCGTTGCTAAGGGAAAAACGAATACTAAATCTGACGAATATAGAATAATTTTGTTTTCATAGAAATGAACTAAAAATTAAAATAATCCGTTCCCAGTCTCGAACATGATACATAAATTAATGAAAATTTTAGCAAAACTTTATTTTTACAGGGGAACGATGGCACATGGCAGAAGCTAAAGAGGAGGAGAAGAATTATTGTTTAGAAATTGTTAATGTATTTAACGATTTGGTAAATTTAATACGGCGGCGGTTCGCCAGTCTAAAATATGCTGTCCGAGACCATCAAAACCCATCGTCTTTTTTGCGGAGACGCAAAATTGATATTGCAAAAAAAACAAAGTTCTCGATTTTTTGACGACAAATCAAAACTGTAAAACCGGTTTTAACTTTTAACCGTTATACATTTCGGTTCACGAAAAGGAAATTTTATGGGTGCGAACGAAAAGAACGAAAACGATATATTTCCTTTTCGTTCCGAACAGAAACGAACGAAATGTTTTTCGTTTTTAGTCCCTGTTTAGAAGAGTCCGTTTTTTAAAATTTGTGACGGCTATTACATTTTTGGGCGTATATCGGAACTTTTTTTGTCGAAATAATGTGACGAATATTGGATTGGACGAATATAGAGGTTCCACTGTATATGTTTCGATTCTTAACATTTTTTACATTAAGGGAACTTCCATCATACAAAAAGTTTATTTTGTTTTGACTGTCAAAGCTCACTTGACTCAGAATCATGCTTAAAATGAGTGAACGGTCAAGAAGAAACGAGCAACCAAATATAAATCTGAAATTTAAGAATTTTTGTTCGTCACATCTCTTGGTATTAATTCCGAGACACGCTGCGGAATTTATAGGTACCTATGTTTATCTTGCAAACTTAGTTATATATCTACAGGCAAAATACTCAGAGTAGTTTTGCTATAAACATGTTATTTACTTTAAAAGTTAAAAGTTGTTTTCAAAAACTGCAGAAGAGTGTACTTCCTCTGACTTTAAATGATTATGATGACCGCGAAACAAATCAAACAGGTCACATGGAGGTTACTAGTGAGTCAAATATCAAAAATGTTGTTCATACTTAATTAAAATTATCATATACAGAAATAAATAGATACAGGTTAAATACCTTTAAGCAATTTTAAGCTTTAACAGAAAATTCTTTTAATGAATGATACAAAATCGTGACGAATTTATAGCCGAGGTATAAAAGTATTATACCTTTACCTACTTGATGAACTTGTTTCACAACTTTGTGATATAAAAACAGAAATATAACTTTTCAAATCATCTCAAATTATGTTTTCTTTAAGAAAATAAAAAAAGGGATATATAATAATAAATTAAAATGCTGAAACGTGTTTTACTAAATAATAATTGTTAGCGTTTGAATAAAAATATCTTTTTATTTTAACCCGCCATCGGTCGCGCTACATATTTGTAACGCCGTCGGTCGCTTGGGGTCAGTCAACGCCTTCAATCCAAATATTGCAATTTTTTTAAATATTTATGTTTATTTTTAGTTGCTTTGGTCTAAAAGACTGTTCTTAACAATAAAACATAAACTTTACTAAACATATTTTTATTCAAGTCTTTAAAAATGTATATAACTGAAATAGGAACATATTTTTTGTTTTTGGTCTTTCTTTAGAAAAACATAACATAAAAACTCTTCAAAATAACAAAACTAAACTCTTTTTAATAATAGAAATAAATAACAAAGTTATACTCAAAAACAATAAAAACAAATATCAAAAAATTAGGTAGATCTAATCAGCCTTCAAAATTCACTACAAATTATCAATGCAATTGTTAAAAATTATTTTACTGTGTCTCGGGCACACATTTTTTTTACAGAAATTAAATTAATTTGTGATAATGGAATGTCTTCCTGACTACTAGACAGATCTTCATGTTCCGAAATGTACTCTTTTTCTGTCTCCGTATCATGCTCGGTATCATGTGAGTTATTTTGCGTTATTTCTTCATCACCGCCATCCTCCTCGTCTTCTTCACCCCCAACTATTTCTTCTTCATCACTAACCTCTTCTAACCACTTCAATAGACGGATTTCTTGTCGAGAATTCATTTTTCAAAAACACAAACATAAACTATTTTCTAACGCAAACGGTCGCGTAGGGTCAATTGACGCCTCTTAGTGTGACAAATGTCCACTGTGCATCAAACGCAAAGTGCGAACTGAGGGGTGTTGTGCATAAACAGTGGCGCCTATCGATGTATGAAGGTAGACGAAGCGGCGTATCTTAATATTTATTAATTTAAAAAATATTGAGAATTTTTAATATCGCTGGGCGTTCATTCGCCCCACGCGACCGATGGCGGGTTAACTAAATCAGTTTCTCATAATTTGCTACAATACCTCGTCACGAGTTTTATATTATTATATTGAAATTACTGCAACATTGAAATATATTGTTTGGAACATTTATTTCTATTTCATATTTCTCGTTTTGATGCAAGCGATACATGCTAAAATAGTTTTCAAGCATAAATTAACAGTAACATTAAATAAACCGCAGTACGATCTGATAAACGAGAATTGGATTAACGAAACAAAATTTCATACAGAATTATAAAAAGTTGGTTTCATGAAAACTCGTTAAAAAATTAGATTTTTTTTACATTTACTGCAAAATTTACCAATTTAAAAGTTTATATATTTTTTTTTGATAATTAAAAAGTTTAAATAATAATCAACAAGTAAATGGTTTTAATGAAATTTTATAATGTTTTAAGTTTGTTATCGTCGATTACTGTTCATTTTTTACGTCAGATCGAAATGACTTTTTAGTGGCAAACCATAATGGTGAACTACGTGTCTATGACTACTGCATTTACGGAATAATCTTTTGTAGACTAAAACTTTTACAATATTCTTTAAACATTTTTGATGCATCACTTTTATTTTGAATTGTACTTCGCATGAATAACGAACGCATTTTTGCGTGATGGCCGTGATATAACTGTGTATCTCTTCAAATAGTGTGCTGTAGTATGGGATCTACGCATGCCAAAAAATAAAGTGGGTTACAGTAAATACAAAGTACGCTTAACCTCGATAAAAAAATAATTGCGTTCTAGTTGTTTATAACGGATAGATCATGGTCAAATATTCAGGAGTACAAGTTTATATAATTTAGGGTGTCAGTGTGTCACGCCAGTTAAACGGGTTGCCTAGCAACAGGCGTGTAGCCCGGCCTATTTTAGGGCTCTATTGATCTAACTTTGCTACTTGGGGTTACACCAGGGTCGTACTTCGAATCTACGTTACAATGCGACCTTGAAAACTAATCCGCAATAAATAATTTTCTACTTAGCACATCGATTTTCGCTGATTTTGACATATTAAAAAGTTGTTATTGAAATGAAATGTATAGTTTGTACGTAAAATACCAATTTTTATTTGTTACCAACCACAAATAAGTAAATCCTTTACTTCAATAATTGCGCGTCGAAATTCATTGTTTATAGTTTCAAGCAAACGTCTTAAAAATTTAAAAAACAGTTTACTATAAAATTATAATTATGTTGTAAATAATTAAGTTTAAAATTTTATTCTGCAAAACAGTTATTTTGCATTTAATTCATTTGTTTAAATGTCATAGACATGAAATGAGAGATTGTGTTTTGATTGATGATGTGAAGCACAGCTAAATGTACCTTTTTATTCGTTCCTTTGGAAATCAACACATTTTATTGATAACGCCACTGTCCAACACATCAAAAACATTTAACATGTATCAAAAAAATCTACTATTTATTAAATTTATTTAATAAACGTAACTAATAACAATTTAAATTCAAGTTTTTAATTTAATTAAAGACAAAACAATTAATATTTAATTAAACAAATTAATGTAAAATACTAACTATTAAACAGCAAAAATGAAAAAATCTGACATTACAACACAAATATTGTTTCTTGCTATACATAATTTCAAAATTTAGTGATAATTTGATAACAATCACTTAAACTTATTCAATGTATTAGGATCATAAGGAAAAATAGATTTTGATTACTGATTTTAAATTAAATCATCTACCTACTTTTTTCGAATACATGTTAGTTTAAACCGACTACGTGAATGTTTTTTGTGATCCTCATATTATTTACACATTATCTTGAATGAAAAAAATTATTCCTGTCATCTTTATTTCAATAGATGAAGCTTTTACGTTTTTATGGAAACAAAATAGTTTTTTTGCATTTTTCTTCGGAACCGTTTAAATCTTTGCACCATTTCACTTGCAAAGGATGCACGAATTGGTAAATAAAAGAATTTCGACTATATCTCTAACGGTTTCATAGCCAACGCGATCGCAAACATTACCTTTATTATTCAACTTTTCAGTTTGTCCCCTATTTTTCCGAAGGAAATGGCCAGTGGCACGTATAACCCTGCATAACATTTATTTTTGATGTTCTTAATGCAAAAACACAGCCTTGATCAGATTCTAGCGACAACATATCGTGACCCTCCCTTGTAAGTATGACTTTTGCTATAATATACTGCAGGTAAATCAGGTTAACCTACATATATGAAATATAAAAAATAAAATAAACATTATATGGTCAAAAAGACTGTAATAAAATGCTCAAAGCTAACTACAATATACAAATATACAATATAATAAGTTACATATATAACAGTCACACATAAAAACATTTAGAAAAATATCTTAAAATATACAAAATCATAAAATATTAAAAGGCCATCTTATTACATAGTCTTTTTTTAAATTAATCCGTAAAAGATATTAGACTTTTTATCGGAATTGATGGTAGGTTGGCAGGATGTCGTCGTTGCATAAAGATTTGAAGTCTTAAAGATGCTATGACACATGAGCTGTTTGCCTAAAGCAAAAAATAATATCAGCATAAACATTAGGGGTGGGCGATATCCAAATTTCGATATCGAATATCGATATCAAAATTATATCGATATATCGATATATCGGAATATCGATATATCGATATATCGGAATATCGATATATCGATATATGTTTATCGACATATCGAAATTTCGATATAAAAGCGTCGCGAAGCTAAAAAAGTCGGTAAAAAAGTGAAAAAAGAGACTGGTGACCTTAAAAAAAAAAAAAAAGCTTCTCGCCCTTAAAATATCGATATATCGGAATGTCGGAATATCGATATATCGATATTGCGATATATCGATATATCGATATTCCGATATATCGATATTCCGATATATCGATATTCCGATATATCGATATATCGATATCCGATATTTCGATATATCGATATATCGATATCAAAATTATATCGATATTTATCGATATATCGATATATCGCCCACCCCTAATAAACATATTCACATATCAATTATTAACTTGCTCAAGATAACATGTGTTTTCATATTATGATAATATTTTCACAATTCTAATATAGGTATATACATCATTTACATGCATTGCAAATTTTTAAATTTACATACACCAGAATAATATATTATACACTAACTTATAAGAATACGAAGTTAGCTTTTGATGACTGGCAACTAAAAATATTTGGCTGAATCTTTTTATTTTACTAACACACTAAAAAAAGAAGTTAAATACATAGTTTTAAAATGTTTTTAATTGCATTTGTAGTACTTTTTAGGTTTCACTTTAAAGTGTACTTTACTGTTTCTATTAGGGATGGAAAAATAACGTTATAATAACGATTCAACTATAATTTTTTATACAATAACGTAACGTTATAATAACCGATAACGTTTCATTAAAAGTTATTTGGTATCGTTATTCTCTATAAATTAAATTTTTATATGGCGATCTTTTTATTTTCAGAAGATATAATATCAAGGGTCTTATATCAGGGGGGCGTATGCGCCAAAAATACAAAAATGGAGATTCTTCGCCAAAAATGTGTTAAACTGAAGAAAAACTATAAATCTTTGTATGTCAGATAAATAAACATATTTTGATATACATATAAGCAGTAACAGAATTGAAGTGATTGCATATAAATTGAATTTACAGGAAGTTTTTCTCTTTTCTTAAACAATTTTACAGATGGCTAAAGGTCAATACACATTATAGGTACGCTCTCGCTCCAGTCGCGGTCCACTCTCGCTCCACTCCGGGTCCAGTGTATTCACACTGGCCGCGCTCTAGCCGCAAGCTAGGCGCGAGCTAGACGCAAGCCAGACGCATGCCAGCCGCGTTCCAACCGCGCTCCAGTAGTGGTCAGTACTCATTCGCTACAGTGTATTGTATACAGATACATGAATACATGCAAATTTAAGCAATAAAGACCTTTTTATAGTGGCGTTATTGCTTGACGCAGATGAAAAGCATACCAAAAAGATAAGAAAATGGGTACATCCTTTGTTAAAGCGTCGAAAGTTGGAAGGAGAATTTTACACTTTCTTTCCGCATTTGGCAGCTGATGATACGAAATTCTCGCAATATTAGCTAAAAGGCGACAAAATCAAAAATCCGCCACTGTGGATGGAGTAGTGGTGGTGGTATATTTGTAATAATAATATGAACGTCCATCATTGTATTAGTTTCGATATCGAAGAAATAAAAACTCTGGATTTACTGGAATGGTTATCTGTATTTTTTTACGTTTTTAATCCGACGTTTTGAGGAAGGAGCTCATAAAATTATGAGCGAAACGTAAAAAATAAAGATACCGTTCCAGTTAATCCAGAGTTTTTATTTCTTCGATATCGAAACTAGGGGTATATTTGCTTCATCAAATCTTGGGGACTTTTTACAAAATGGTACTCTTGAAACTCTTGATGTACCAGAAGATAAACCTCTTACAGCAACTAAACAATCAGCACCCTTAGTTATCGTTGATCCAGCTTTGCTATTGAAAAAATACATAATATGATAAGGCCATATCCTACACTACAAATTAAAAATAAAATCGAAAGAAGAAATTTTAATTAAAGATTATCGCGTGCACGTAGAATGGTTAAAAATCCATTCGACATAACACAAAAATTTAGAATTTAGAATTTATTGACCACAACCAACACAGAAATTTTAAGACATTTACCGAGAGAAGAAGGAAATTCTACAACTGCAGCTTTTGAAGTAAGAGACACGTTTGCAAGATCCTTTGATTCCGATGCTGGTTCTTTCATGGCGAATAAATATGATTTGAAAAATTACGTTACCATTATCTTTTAATAGTGATGAATATTATATTATTAAAAAATTTTGTATGCATTTTCCAGACTTTCTTAACGCCTTTTCAGTTTATTTCTATTTTTTTTTTCCATGTCGTACAAATCTGCTTTGTTGAAAACCATTTTAATTAAAAATTACTACTAAATAATAAAAAAATATATAATGCCACAATCTGTTCGCACTGACGTAACGCTTACAAAATAGAATGCGTTGCATTTTGGAGCGGGAGTGGAGCGAGAGCGGACCGCGAGAGCGTACCTATAGTGTGAACGGCCACATTTAATTACATGCAATCGAATTTGTCGAGACCGGGAGTGGAGCGAGAGTGGACCGCGACTGGAGCGAGAGCGTACCTATAAAGTGTATTGACCTTCATACGCCTCTTATGAAACCCTCGATTATTTTGTTTGTATTTTAGAAATTAAAATGAAAATAAAATATCTCAACGTAATTTTGTACTACTTTTTAAATTTACATTTACAGATCCCAAAAATAATTTCAGAATTACAAATAAAAATTATTTTTATAACGTTATATATCATAATTTATTAACATTATATAACATAACAAATCATTTTTTTAATGTTATATAATGATATGTAATGAAAACAAATAATAAATAACGTTATAAAATAACATAACGATTTAAAACGTTATTCCATCCCTGGTTTCTATATCATTAAAACAAGAATTTAAAAATTATAGAACTTTAACTCATACATAAAATGTTATCAGCAACATCTGGTTTTATATATATTTTTTTAAAATTTTTTACAGCAATTATCATACACAGCAAAAAATAAAGTACTGTCAAATTTTGTGGAAATTTTAAAGAAATACGTAAATATAAATGACAAAAAAAAATTATTTACTTACATTTTTTATCCATGCAGATTCCAAACTTTCTTTCATAGTTAAACGTTGTGATGGAACAAGAACTAATAATTTACTAATTAACTGTTTGGCTTCTGCAGATACATGCTTAAAATATTCATCGGGAAAACAATAATCACATTTAAGGATGTTAGCTGTCGTTTCTTCCACTGAATCGTCAAGGAATGGGGAAACTCCACTTAATAAAACATATAAGAATACTCCTACAGCCCATACATCCGTATGTTTACCTACAGGTTGCCCTAAGACCAGCTCAGGAGATGCAAATTCAAGGCAAGCTGGAGGAAGAATTACGCTCGCAGAGGTATTCACACAATCCCCAAAATCAATTAATTTAAGGACATGTGTTACATTTGAGGTGTCTATCATCACATTTTCAGGCTAAAACGAAAAAATTTCACAATTAAGAATCAGTAGAAGCCAGTGCCTGATTAGGCCTTCAGACAAAATTTAGTGTTTGGGTCCCATTTGTAGAGGGTGTTTGCCAATTTTGCGATTTTATTATTTATTTCAATTTTTTCTGGAATCGAATCAGATCCCTCTGAATTACAGGCTCTAAACATTTTTTTTTGTCTATTGGTTAATCCGGTTCTAGTAAAAGCAGTAAAAACAAACCTTAATATCCAGGTGCGCTAAATCTCGTTGATGTAACCAGGATATTGCTGACATAAGTTGTCTTGTATATGTATTTACTTCCATCTCAGTATATTCATCTTTTTGGCAAATGTACATGAATAAGTGCACCCCTTTAACTCTAAAATACGTAAAAAGTTACCCAATGTTTCTATATTTAAAAACATCAAAAACTTACAGTTCTAACACAATTGTGTCGATACCAGGCGTAGGGGCATTATCAAACAAGGCCATCGCTCGAACAATATTCAAATGTTGCATACTTGCTAGCAGTGAATATTCAGCTTGAGTGACATTATGTGGTTGCTTTCTTCTCCACACTTGCTTCAAAGCTACTTCCAAGCCTGTTCCCTTATCTTTAGCTTTTCGAACAATTGAAAATCTTCCTCTACCAATTTCTTCCAATTCAAGATAACGACGATTAAACTGTTCTTGCTGCCATCTGAGACTATCAGCTACTGGTAATGTAACAGCAACGCTTGGTAAGCCAACTAATTTATTATGAGTAGCGATTAATCTAAAGCTGTAAGTCTCGCCTGGTGTTAGATGTTCAACTGTATATGATAATTTATTTATTGGTGTACTATTGTTTGGGGATAGCCATTCCCCACTGCCTAATTTACAATATTCTACTAAAAATTGATTATAAAAGTTACTATTCCATTCTAATAAAACACTTGAACATGATAAAATTTGTAATTTTGGTTCATATAAAGGAGGTAATGTATCTGTTACTGTTAATACAGCTGAACATTGTGTGGATCCTATTTCGTTGGATACGGTGCACAAATACGTTCCTGAATCTGACATTCTAGTGTTATTTATTGTTAAAACGGCTATGCCATCTTCGCTCTTAGTTATAATAAATCTTCCACTGTTTCTCATGACACATGGGTCTGGTTCGGTCTTTCGCCAACTTATTTTCATATTACCACCACATTGTTTAACTTTACATCTAAACGAGATCTTTGATCCGCACTGGGCGGTTAGGTTTCTAAGTTTATCTTGGAATTCTGGGCAACATACTTCTGAAATTATATTCTCTTGATAATTAGTACCATCCATAGAACGCCTGCCATGTGTTGTAAAACTAGGTTTACGAAATCGAAAAGACCACGGTTTTCTATTGTAATTTGATAAAATATCAGTTGGCAACCATATTTCTTCTAAATGAGAAGTTGTCTTCACTAAATATCCCTGTACAGGATCAAATCTAATAACATGTACAATATCTCCTAATGCTAAATCTGACCAGTCAGACACTAATCGTGCTAATGTTCCAGGTGCCATTACATGATTTTCAACCTGCAAAAGATACACCAAGTATAAGTTAAATCTATCTATATAATATATACTTTAAACACAAAATAAAATCAACATTTTAATCACAGCACTTATAGTTACATGCCCTGATAGAAATTAAAATATAACATCTGGAAATGGAACACTTTACGCACAGAAAAGATTTTTAAGTTAAAAATCACAAACACTGATGGCTATCACATTAGTTAGAGTATGACTGAATCTCGATTCTTACCCTAGTACAAAAGTTAAAAATATTGGCTAAATTAAGACCAAATTGTACCAAATCATTGCTAATAATAGTGGTAAAAAACTGGTGAAATGACCAATTATATATTTTTTTTAAATATTTCTTATAACTACTACATTATTTTAAAAAAAGTTTAAAATTGCAAACAAGCTTCTAAGAAAAATGCTTTATATAAAAAAACAAATATTTATTATTTTGTGTAGTGTGTTTCCATGTTCTTAAAGACACAAGATATGAAAATATTAGTAAAAATTGTACTATGATTTGGTCAAATTTTGTTATTTATACAATTTTTGAAATATAAAAAAGTTATTTTTAAGTAGAATGATATTAAAATTTTTTTATGTTGTACTATTTCACCATAGTTTTAAAATGTTTCAAGTTCAAGAAAATAATACAACTAAAAATCCAAAATAGGCGTAAGATCTAGTACTAAATCTGATGAAAACATTTAAGAACTAAACTATGGTTTTGATGCTTGGGAAAAACTGGGGATTAACACCAAGATGGTCATACCCATCGTAACTTACGCTAGTCTGATCTGGTGGACTAGAACACAGATTAAGGACTGCAGGAATAATTTAGACAAGCTACAGCGACTGGCTTGCTTAAGTATTACCGGGGCGATGACAACAACGCCCACGGCGGCAATGGAAGTGTTGCTGAACTTACCTCCTCTTTACCTTGTGATCAAATCACAAGCACCAAGAGGGGGGTACCGACTAAAAATCACCTCCAAAGAGGGGAGACGTAGAGAAGGGCACTTAGCTATTCTCAACGAGATCGACACGCATCCGACATTAAATATGATCTCGGATAGAATAAACAGGACGCTAGCCATTGAGAAAACCTTTGGAATCATAATTCCAACACGGGACCAATGGGAGCGTCATGAAATAGAGCTTAATGGCCTGGTCTGGTATACGGACGGGTCAAAAACGCAAAATGGAACAGGCTGCGGAATATGGGTAGCAGCACAACTGAGACAAGGCAAATCTGTAAGCCTTGGACAGTGTGCAACCATATTTCAAGCCGAGGTCTATGCTATGCACTTATGTGCAGAAACACTATTAGAAAGAGATTTTGATAATAAAAGAATCTTCATAGTGTCCGACAGCCAAGCAGCGTTAAAAGCTCTTGGCTCGCCGGAAGTAAACTCAGGACTTGTTCTGAACTGCATACAAGCACTCAACGTGCTAGGAAGCAGGAATAATGTTACTGGTATGGTGCCCAGGGCACACTAATATACTAGGGAATGAGAAGGCAGATCGCCTAGCCAAAATTGGCAGCGAGACACCTTTCTTCGGACCAGAACCCGCAGTTGGAACATCATATGGAACAGCCAAGCGGTGTCTTACTGACATATTAACACAAGGGCATAATGCTCATTGGAAAAAAGTTGCAGGACAAGCCCATTCCAAGGCTCTCCTGTCAATGGTCTCTAAAGAAAAGACAGAAGAAATGCTCAGGATGAGCAGAGCAGCCACAGGACTTGTCACAGGACACTGTGGGCTAAACAAACACTTCTACATAATAGGGCTCTCAGAGACCTATATATGCAGAGGATGTGGTGAAGAAGAAGAAACTCATCTTCACGTAATATGCCAGTGTGAAGGATTCACACCCTACCGGCGCAGACTTCTAGGGATGGAAAAAACCAACCAAGATGAGCTAAGAAAAACACCCTTGAAGAAAATCCTGGAGTTTTTCAAAAACACAGGACTTCTTTAAGGGCCTATCACCAGAGGGTACAATAGACCAATAGGTCGCAGTACAGGAACCTGAAAGTGGACCACCTCCGCGGAAATAATAATAATAATGGTTTTGATATTATGAAAATGTTTTTATTATCAGAAAATAAAAACCTTTTTTATTTGTTTGGATCCTAAACAATTTTGACTACAACAATTGTGAAACAGAATAATTACAAACAATAATATTATGAAACTTAGTTAGATCTGATTAAACTAAAATTGTAATTATCATGAGACATTAGTTATGACGTTCCACATTAAATCCTTGTGTATGGATAAATAAAGAATATTAATATTCTTCAGTTCGAATATTTGTCAGTAAATAGTCCAATTTAGTGGACCTTTCATATTTTTAAGAAGAAATCACGTTTCAATGTTCAATCACACAGTAGTAAGATAAAGTTGAAAAAAGTGCTATAATAGTATGATGCAAAATCTCTTTGTGGATCATGATACATATATGTTTTTGTATAATAATAATATCTGATAAACCAAAATCTCGCTTTGCACAATTTAATTTTTTTAACCAGTTTTTTTTTTTTAAAATAGGGTAACTTTTACTGTTTCAGATTGATGTAAAAAATATATTCGAGAATCCGTTGTTTGTTTATAATAAAATTATAGAGCATTTGCTTTATTTTATTAAGTTGAATTAGAATGGTAGTAAAGAATAAAAAAGTAATGATAAAAAAAATATTTTTTACATTGTCTATATAAATCAGTGAAACTGTAATTAACACATCTCACTGATAAAAGGTTATTTAAATTATTACATAAGCACCAAATTATATTGAAGTAGAGTACCTTAGTGAAAGCATTAATTTTTGTGTATGTTGTTTAAGTTATACCTAAGACAATTATTCAAATTCCATATGCAAAAAAAATCTTTAGGCTAATGTTTTAAAACAAGTTTTAAAATTTAAAAAAAAAAATATTTTTAAATATTATTTAAAAATTGTTTGCGTTAAAGTTAATTGTATAAAAATTACATTCATTCATAAAATTTAAAACAATTTCTTGCTTTAGATGTTTTGTTTTACACAAATATTTTAGAAATGAGTTTATAATCTTCTGCAAATTTTCTTTTCCCTATTACATACCTCTTTCACTGGTGACATTTTAAAAATAAATAAAGACAAACTGTACTAATATTGTTGTATGTACTGCTATTTAGTATTAAATTTTGCATGTTCAAAAATGCATATAACCAAGCTCTCCTATGAATATTGAATGATTGGGATATGACAATCTTGATGACTCTTAACAGTAAACATAAAAACAATTGTGTAAAAGTTCTACATTAAAATGTTTTTTGTGTTAGTATTAATTCTGTAATGGTGATCATTGAAACAGTTCATTTAATATAAAATTAATAAGCTACATACATAAACGAGCATTAGTAATTACAATCGGCACAATCTCACCATATAATATATTGATGTACATTTCCAGTTCCACTGCAATATATTAAAAATAGATAAATCTAATTTATGAGCTAAAATACTTGGTTTACTAGTTATACTGTTATCACAGCCTTTTTCTAATATTAGTATAATTCTAACTTGCACTGAAGCCCTCAGTCAATCAAGATACCTATGAAATAAGAAAAATGTGTCAAATGCATGCATCGTTTCAAAACACTACAAACTCTGACGACATTTATTTAATGATTCCATTTGTTGTTGCTACATTTAGGGCAAGGATCGGCAAGTGAGAAGTTCAAAAGGCTTTTTAAAATATTTTTTAAATACCCATTTAAAGTACAGGGTGGATAAATTCGAATGTTTTACGGGGTATCTCGGTTACCATAATAGTTAGTGAAAATCTGATATCGGCTTCTTGGACTATTATTTTGAGAAAAGAACGCCTGTGTAATCAGATTTTTTATATTGCTTTCCATTTTGGTACTGCAGACGAAAAATTAAATTTCATCGTTTTTGAAAATTCACTATAACTTCTTTATTTATAAAAATGAAAGTAAATGACATAGTTTTTTTTTTATAAACATGAAATATTTTTTTTTAACAACCTTGATTTTTAAGATATGAAGTAGGTACACTCATATTTTATTGAATTGAAATGCTAGTAGGCCATGACTATGTAAAATAGTGTTTTTTTAGGTTTTAAAGCATATACTTTTTTTTTACACTTGTTAAAAATAACCGTATGGTTAATTTTGAGAAAATGTTATTATCACAGTTTGGCATGGTTTTGTAAACAAGTGATGTTTGCCTTTAAAAACCAATTAAACGTTATTTCCAATTAAATTCTGCAGTATTTTTACCTCTTACAATGTAAACTGTTAACATATTAAACTGTTTAAATTGTTTAAATTTAGCCATGTTCACAATAAACAGTTATAAAAAACAAAAGAATAAACGTACTTGTTTAAAAGTTTAAAAATTCATCTGGATATGACATTTAGTTGTTTATTAATAATTGCAAACATCACTTGTTAACACAGGCGTGCTTATCTTAACAAAATAGCCCAAGAACTGATATCAGCTTTTTTATAAGTACTATGGTAACCGAGATACCCCGTCAAACATTCGAATTTGGTCCAACCTGTAAGAGTCAACAAAAATAAAAAATTTAAAGACTGAAGACTTTTAACGCAGATATGGCAACAAAAATAATTTTGTTTTGATCAGTGAAACACAGCCCTTAGTTATCAAATGGGTGCCGACCCTTGGCCTAGTGAGTCTAGTTTACCATAGAAAACAACAAATGTGGAAGCATATATATGTTGTTATGATTATTTAAGTGATTCTTATGTTTTTTTTTTAAATTTATTTTTCTGTTAATTAATACTGTTTCTGACAAAATTTTTACTGGTCGACATGTACCAACTCTAAACCTTAAAACTTATTCATGTAATCAAGTATCATGATTACTTAAAAAAAAAGCAATATCAACAGATGTTATTATATTAAAAGTGTCCTATTGTAATTATATTTAATAATTTGAGAATGTTCAATTATTAAACTAGCAAAACTTATATGCGATTACAGACTCGTTTATTAGACGGGTTTCATTTTAAACTTGCTTATGATATGTTTATTTAATGAAAAATAACAGATCTAGTAAATCGTGTGTTAAAGTAAAATTAATTAAAATATAATTACCGTTGAGTTAGCTTCAGACCACCGTCGCTGCACATCATTTTTATCATTGTCCTTTGAAGGATCCAAGAGAGGAACGTCACTTTTATGTTTAGATCTAAGTGTATTTCTAAAGCCTTCGAAAAAATTCAGTCTTGTTTTATTGGGCATTTGTGTTTTAGTATCTGTTGTATGGACAAGATCGGCCTCTGAAGGTATTCCTATTGTATTAGCTTTATGAATAGCATGGGTAGTTTTTCTATGATTCTTATCTGCTTCTAAAGGAGGTTGAACTGTTGTCATTGGCATGGAACTTGCTTTTTTAAACTGAGTTGGATCCCACATGGATGATAAATCAGATATGGAACTGTTCAGAAGACGAGTAAAAAATAATAAAAAAAAGCAAAAAATAAAAAACATAAAATACAAACCAAAATGCAAAAACAAGGTAAATGCAAAAGCAACAAAGAAAGCATATCCATTAACAGTAAATAAAAAGAAGGTTGCAACATGTATCAATAATATTGTTCATTAATAAATTTTAATATTGTTAGATTGTGCTCGGCATTTTTAGAAATTAGTTTATAATACAAGTTAATATTTAAAAAATCATAATTATACAACATCAACAAGGAATAAAATAAAAACCAACTAAATTATTTGTGTTATATTTTATTCTAATGAAAATTTGCATTTCCATAGTATATTATTCAATATAATTATTATTTATGTACAAACATACATCATTCTATGTACATGACAAACTTAGGTTAATAATACAATCAATAATTAATATAACACACATCTCACTTCCATGTGTCGATCTTAGTAGAGTATTATTGGCAATGAAGTATTACATTAAGTAGCAGCACATTATCCTTAGCTTAAAAATACTAAAATATTTGTTAGGATCGGATTTAAACTGATAACTTCAAAATTACAAAACTAACTGATTTATAAGAACAATATCAAATTTAATTGTAAATCTGATACAGATTGTTTATGTTATTGTTCTTTAACATTTTCAAGTTACAAAGTAAATAGAAAGGAAAACGATCAATAGATTTTTTGAGTACATGATCCTGTTTACAAAATCACACAAACCATTATTTTGAGCAAGTATAGAAACAGTAAAATTAGTCAAGTAAAACATGCAATAATTAACAATGGTAGATACATTGCTATTTAAATTAAAATTATTTGTTACGTATGACAAACAAAATAAGTCGACCGATTAAAAATTTGTTACTTCTACAATAAATAGAAATAAATCAGTTATTTAATTTTAACATACTGAATAAAGAAAATCAAATGAAAGATAAACTGTACTTATTTCAATGCCTGCTGTTTATGGTTATAACATCACATAATACAATTTCATGAAATTTTCGTTATGTATTTATTGGGTAATAATCTATGCCAATTGATATTATATTACTAAAGCATGATGAAAGAAGTTGATTATTACTGTTCAACAACAAAATTCCTGTATAGTAAATCAACACAATATTATTAAAAGAGTGAATTCGGTGTCTTATATAGATTTTGTTAACATCACTGAATATAGAAATTAAAAATGAAAATATAAATCTACATTAATTTTAAACTTAAAAGCTTTGAAATAATCCCAATAAAATAAGGAGAAATTGACCAAAGGTGTAATAATTAATGAATGAACAAAAAGCAAATATTTTTAAACGATTGATCAAATTGCAAGTACAAGTGCGGCTCATCCCAGAACACAAAATTAACAAATTATTAGGTTAAAAGTTACAAATAAACATGATTATAAATTTGATGTATATTGTGATCAATATCTACCACGTTACATTTGAAAAATTACTGAGCAGTTTAGCGTGAAAATCAGCAGTGAAGAACAAACAATGAAATGTTAAAAGTGCCCCATACAAAGTTGCGAGATAATTATTAGAAATGTATGTAAATCATTTTATCAAGTTGCATGAAACATGTACTTTTATTATGACCAGGGAATGTAAAGTGTAACTAAAAATATAAAAGACAATAATTTCATGCAACTCGATTAGATGAAGCCAAATTCAAACATCTTTAGTCCCCAAACCAGCAAATAACCACGAACCAAAAATGCAGAACACTCTTAAAGGAATAATGAAACTAATTCATAATGCTAATCAGAAAACCACATTCAAATTTTAAGAGTTTTCTACACTTTTGAATAATGTAAGAGCTTACATACTAACAGAAGTATTAGTATATCAGTATGTCACACATCACAACCAACAAGAATTCGAGTTCCCAAGCCAAGACATCTTATACTCACGATTCTTTGGTACGTTGCACTTGAAACTGATACTCAATTGGACTTTGGATGGCTTTCAGAAAGTCTTTTTGAGTTTGAAGTATATTTCTAACTGTTGATAACCATTGTGCTTGCAATTCTGTTGTCGATGCTTGACATGTAAATGCAAATTTAGGTTTACTTGGATCTGTCGACTGCAAGGTGAAACTATTTTCACTTGCATTTTCTTCTAGCAACATTTTATTAACCTGCACAAGAAAATCATTATATGAATAGTAGTTAGTTGCTTGATTGTTTTTTAATAGTAAATTATCATGTTATAACTTATAAGTCTCATTAGTTGTTGAGTTTTTTTTTACAATAACCTATAAGAAATTCTTGTTTAACCCTTTAGCTATGAATGTCGTATAGAAATGGTTTTAATTTTTCGTGCCAAAATAGTGAAGACCACATTAATTTGTTACGTTGTTAGTCACAAGTGGCCACCATGGATATGTATAATGGATAAACACACGGGTTCCACTCATTGAAACTGCGTTCCGTAGTGAAATGGTTAAATGTAACAGTTAATTAACCTTATAGTCAGTGGTGAGCTGTAGGGGGCTCGTGCGAGCCCTTTGTTAAATTATTCCTTAATTTGCGAGCCCCTTGTTTTTCTTGTTAACCATTTTCTCAAGAAAAATTATATCTTAAAATCATTGTCATTACATACATTTGTAAAGCGACCAAGTCATGCCTATCAAGCAATGACGATTAAATTTGGAATAACCCGTCGCACAATAGAATTTTTTGAATTATGTACAATCACTCGATTATTAACGTTTGAATTTAAAATGCCATTTTTTTCCCAACATATACCTAATTAACATTATTTTTTGTTTTTATTTAACTATGAGCGAGCCCTTTGTTAAAAATTTCATAGCTCACCACTGATTATAGTACATGACCACTTTAATTATATACACAATAATAAAAACTACTCTAAAATCTCACCTATAATATGCACTCGTATATCATACGCATGCTTGATTTAGCCCAATGTAGGTTATGTTAAATATCGAAAATTATGTATTTTTAAGGAATTCACATATTATACACATAGGAATGCACCGATAACCAATTTAGCCGATTACCGATTAATTGGCCGATTACCGATTAATCGGCTGATTATTGACTTTCACGTTTGATTCCATATTGGATTATACAGGTTTTACTTTTCTATGTGGCACTATTTCTATCCCCATAAATAATGAGAAAATTATATGGGACAAAATTTAGCTACTTAGGAGTTTATTTTAAACAAAATATATAAAAATAGCATAGATTAGCAAGGATCGAAATAAAACAATTGAAGTCGGTTTTAGTTTTTTCTATGGCAAGTTTGATTTTTCCACAAGATTTCGCAATTGTTTTAGTTATTTAACTTATTTTTGTAAATAATCATATCGCACACCCAATTCAATACCGCCGTAACTGCAAAAGTCTTCGTCTTCGAGATACAGCGGCATTGCACTGCTAAACATTTTAACTATAGAGTTATACTATAAAGCCATACAACGTTAACCTTCTATTTTTTATATTTTTACTACATGTGGCTTTATATCACTCCATAGTTAACATGTTTAGCAATGCAATACCACCATATTTCGAAGACAAAGATTTTTGCAGTTACGGCGGTATTGAACTGGGTGTGCGATATATAGCACAAGGTATATCATTGTAAGGGGAAAAAAGTATTTTTTATACCTGTCATCACCTACTAATCCTGCCATTTAAAAAAAATTGTTTCGTTACATATCTAGCATAATTTATATATAAAAATTTCTCTATTTTAATTATTTACGGAGATAGCAATAGTGTCACATGGAAAAATGAAATACCCGTATAACTAATGTTAAAGTGGGTAATGTATTGTTTTAGTGTCCGTTATTATTGGACTAACTTTTAGTTGTTGCCAATGCACACACCTTTATTGTATCAATTGCCATGCTGCGGCATTGAAAAATAAAGTTTAACTAACCTCTAGTCCAGAGGTTGGAGAACCGGGGTAAATTACCCCAAGTGGCGAAATTCTTGGGGGTAATGAGGACTCAATTAGGGTTTTTCGGATCCGGGTACCCGGATTCGGATTCGCCGAATCCTACAGCAAATATTCGGATTCGACATTCGGTCTAAGATTCGACGAATCTCGGATTAGGTCTCATTAATGCTACCACAACTTCAGAGAAAATACTTAATTTTGCAACAAATATTACGAAACGATTGTTTGACGGAGAAGACAAAAATGAAGAAACAGAGCATTCAACAGAGGGTGATTGCGGGATATTGCAGATGACGTTCAGTTGTTAACGATGGAAGAAGAGCTTAATCATATATTGGAAACGGTAAAATGCCTTATATTACCAAAGTCTCAAGAAAAATTTGCCAACTTAAAAAAAATGCATTATTTTCAAATGCCAAAATTAGAACGAACTATTTAGAAAAAGTATATCGAGCAATCATAAAAATTAAACCAAGGTCAACCAATTCAGAGAGAACTTCTCTGAAGCTGAAGCAAAAAAATAACCTTGATTTTTATCTTGATTTTGCATTTTTTTAGGTTATTTCGCTTATTTTTGAAAATAGACATACAAAATATTATATCATTGTAAAGAGAAAAAAATAATCTTTAAATCAGTCATCACCTACTACGATTGCCATTTAAAAAAAAGTTGTTTTGTCAAATATCTCGCACAGTATTTCATAAAAAAAAAATCTGACTGTTGCCATCTTATAGCAAACCAAATCTACAAAACTTTTTTCCTTTGGCGTTTTTGTGTATTCGCAACAATAGCCGAGATATTTAAGTTTAAAAATTTTGATCAATTTCGGTTTTTTCGTTATATTACGCAAGCCATGGAATTTTTAAACAAAACAAGATCTGGTTTAAAATACACCCCTAAATAGCTAACTTTTGTCCCATTTGATCAACCTTGTATTTTCATTATTTACGGAGATAGCAATAGTGTCCCATGGAAAAGTAAAACACCCTGTATACTAATATACTTGTTATTTTACTTCATACTTTAACAATGAAATACAGTGCCATTTTAACTGATTGAAGGCCGTTTGAATTATTAATATAAACATGAATTAACTTAACACCGTGTTAGTAAAACCCATTGATGCGCTACTGACAAAACTGACAACCGCTGACAAATATTGTAAATCGCCTGTAATTTTAAATTTGCGCGAACTTTAAACACCATACAATAATTTTTATGGCACTACAATTCATTTAATTTTAGAACTGGATTCGGATTCGTAAAATAATCGTGGATTCGATTCGGATTCGTCGAATCCAAAAAGACCGAATCTTCCCAAACCCTAGACTCAATAGACAAATATAAAATTATATAATAAAATGTGTTCCTTGTTATATTTATAATTGTATTCTTCCTTTAAATAGGTTCCATAAACCTTTTGAATTTTAATAATCCATGATTTTCTTCCTCTCAAATCAAGGGGGTCACGTTGGCGTAAATAAATTTATTTTGGGGTAATGGGTAAAATAATTTCCCAACCCCTGCTCTAACCTGACTCTCTTGATCTAAACATAGTGCTCTAAGAGATGTGTGCTGTAGCAATAAAGACACAACTTTTAGGGTCTAATAAGAACAGACACTAAATAGTAGATTATGCACAAAATATGTTTATTATGATCTAATTTTAATTGTAATTAAAAAAACATTAAAAAAAATAACATTTTTTCCATTTAATATTTCAATCAAATCTACAGGCAAAATTAAATTTAATAAAATCCGATTAATCGGCCAGAAAAAAAAAGATTACCGATTAATTGGCAAAAGTGCCGATACAGCTGATTATCGATTATTGGTGCATCCCTAATACCAACTCTAGTTTCAAAGGACAAAAATAAGTAAAAATTTTGCATATTATCTGTGACATTTTACGGTAGTTGTGAAAGGTATTCTGAAGATGCAAATATTTACCATATTAGTAATTTAGTACACAAACACTAGTTAAGTAACAACTTACTTGTATGTGAGCTTTGTAAAAGTACTGCGGACTAGTAAACTGGGTTTTCTTGCCCACGGCTTCTGAGAATATGATGCTTTGTTCAAACAAAAATACTTGAAATTCTTTATTCTTGCCTATAACTGAGTTACTGCTGCTGGAACTATCCGAACATATTAAAGGACCATGAAGAAGTAATTTACCTTGAACTGTTATTTTGCCCTACAATAAACGACAAAAATATAGAATTAAAATAGGCTATCAGAAACAAATCATTTTAAAACAATTTAATGATATTTTACCTATTTTAAGATATATCATTAAATATTAAAAGCTGTTGAATAAGGTAACATGTTTTGCAAACAATAATTAAATGAACAAAACTACAATTAATAATATAACAAAGTATATATTGTGTATAAATTGATTGCCTTAACTTATTTTGTACTTTGTAAATAAATTCATGAGAACTGTGTTAAAAGTTACATGTAGTTTCTCTCTTCTAATCTTTAGCCTAAAATGTAATGTATAAATGGAATATGATACTTACATCAAATCCTTGTAACCTGCCCACATCCATCATATCATTGGCAGCCTTAGGTACAACAGTCATTACTTCAACAGCACTTCTGAGTGAATCAATTTCAGTTTGCAAACCAGCTCTTTCAGTGTATTTGAGAATGTCTTTTAGTAGCAACTGATATTTCATTATTCTTTGAACAGGTTTTATCAATAAATCACATAACTGTAGTTTGTGTCCTAATTTAACCCTTAAATCTTCAAAATATGTTTCTAAATGTTCTGATACTATATATTCGGATACAGGCTTATTTTTACAATACACTACATACATATGGAGCTTACGATCGTGACGTTTAAACAAGGGACCCAATTCTGTAGGGTGATCTTTGCACCTTTTAAGTGCTTTTAGGAAGACACTGCAACAAAATTATACATGAGAAATAACAGTGTTAAAATGTAAACAAGAACTTTACATCAGATTTCCCAAAATTTTATGTACAATCAAGGACACTCACAAAAGTCTCAGAAACCCCGAAAATATGTAGTGGATCCTAGTCAGTAAAAATTAATATTTTTGATACTTCATCTTATTTTAAAATGTCACTGAAACAGTTGAGTTTGAAAGGATATTTTGTAAAAGTTTAGATTTTCTAAATGAGCAACTCCGAATATAAAACGAACGCATTTGTTCACAATTCTTAACTTCTAACAAACAATACAATTAAAGGTGTAATCAATTTACAGTATAATAACGTATTTAAATATACTAAATAAAATGCAGCTGTGTGCAATGAAGATTTTTATGTTAAAGTTATTATTAATAACATGAAATGACTATTTATTTCATTAAATAAGAAATTATTTCACATGACGTATCAGACCATCATTAATTAGTGAAGATATGGGGCAAAATAAAAACTGCGTACAAAGCAATAATAAATCGAAATGGTTTATAATTTATATACATTTTACACTTAAGCTTACGCATGAAAACAGCCTACCCCGAAATGTTATACAAATTAACTACAACGGTCTGTTATTCTATAACGGTCGTTTTCCAACATTTTTCATTGCACATCCCTGTGAGTAAAATACGTAGTACACATTCCCTCTAAACTAGTAGATTGTCGAAATAGACCAGCTAAAATTATGCAAGACCATCCATTTTTATGTTTTTTCAAAACAAGTAATATTGGAAGAGATTATTTTACAAACTGTCTCATTTTTTAAATTGCTTAGGTAAAGTTACAAGTTTTTCCATATTTAATAATATGTATTGACTGTCGATTATCTTGCGTTATCGTACTACAGAATAGCTTTTGTATTTATTTAACAAAAACCAATTGGAGAGCCAAAAAAATTTAATATTATGAATGTATATAGAGCATCCCAGAGATTATTAGTAAGAGATTATTATATTATTTTACAACTATCCGAAACAAACCTTATATATTATTAAATGGCTAAACAAACTGCATATAATAAATAAAATTATATAAGAAATTTGGATGTGTATAAAAATGGAGTTGATGAATTGTTTACAAATGGCATTAGGTATGGTTCAAAGTAAAAATCAGTTAAAAACTTGTCTTATCTTTTCGGCACAGTTTTTTCATGATCAGTGTCAAGTAGGCTATAAATACAACTTGCATAAGTAGAATTAGCAATGAGGTTTATTAAATTTTAAAATGGATCAGGATTAACTACATCGTTTAACTTTTAAAATTAAAAATTGTCATAACCAACTCTCACTTAAGCGTGTAAAATGTCTTTATGATCTACAAATATTTTACATTTTTCTTATTAAAATCAATATAAAGAATATTAAAATGTTTACATTACGATCTAATTTTCACAAAAAAATCATACTGTCATTTGAAGAAAAAAAAGAGTTGAATGTGAAAATGCACCAACATTTTTTTAACAACATCGTATGTGGATTTTTTCGCTCATTTAATAATATAAAAGGTTTGTTGTGTTTATTTCTAAAAAAAGTTGAGATAATTGAGTTGGTAATTATCCCTGGGACACTGTGTACTGTTAATACTAACAATATAATACATGCATTAGTGTTTTAAATACTTACTCTCGGTGCCATTCAAATATGGCTTCAATATTTCCAAAAACCATTCTATTTTTACCACCAACTAAATCTTCGGGCACTGGAACTTCGCACGATGGGTCACGCATCGTTGTAATATAACCTTCAACAATTAATGATAAGTCCCGCACATAAGCTTCTTCTGTTTCAACAAGTTCCTTCAGTACAAACTGTCGTTTACGCAAATAACTTTCAATCACTTTATCATCATCTACACCACTATCGTCAATTGGCTTATCACTTTCATCTCCACTAAAAGTAAGAGCAGCAGCTTCATTTGAAGATGATTGTGCAGAAAGTTCCCGATGGTCATTGCCCACTCCACATTCTGCTATTGCATCGGACGATTTTGTATCTCGTATTAAAGAAATTCTTTCTTGATTTTCAGTGTGCTGTTCCTGTAAGAAAAACACTATTAATATTTGTACACTGCGATATGTCTTAGATACAAACACAAAATAAAGAGTCATGCATACATCACATTTTACCAAAGCACTAAAAATTTAAATGCAACTAATATTCAATAATTCATTGAGATAATTAAACTATAATCTTACATATAACACTAATAATTGTGTTACGGTAATATATGTCACTACAATGCGAGTTTTATACAGCAGCTACAAAATATTGGACAATGTGCTGCTAAAAAAACTATAGGGTAATCAATCACTACAAATATAAAACAAAAAACCAATTAAACTAATCATGCTGAAACAAAATTGTGAGGATAACTGCAAAAATTCATAAATAGTAAAGTTTCGCACCATTCTTTCCTTTACTATTTGTTCTATTTCAGCCAAATCTGCAGAAGTAGCACCTTCCAATGACTTCAGAGTTAAACTAGATACCTGTGGGGTAACATTTGATTTATTAAACTAAGTGTTCACAATACTTCATTTAAAATACCTATCATTTGGGTATTTTTAAACCCTGTAATGTTTTTGTTATAATTTACACTACAAAGTTACATTTATTTATTTAAGTAAAACACACATAGAATAGGCACATAATTAGCTATGTAGTCAAGTATTTTAATTTGGAAAACATACCATATATCTTATAATTTAATTTTGCAAATAAACTCAATAACTAGTACACTGCCATGTTGATTATACAGGGTGTTTCTTAAGTATTGCAAAAAAAGTCAGGAGGTGATTCCTTATCGAAAATTAAGGGGGGTCTTTCATTTAAATTTTTTTCTTTAGGCGTCTTCATTTTGAGATACACCCCCCTAAAGGGAGCGGTAAAATTAGGTTTTTATTTTATTTCTCAAATTTGGATAATTGTAGGAGAATGATATTTGGTAGATGTTTAATACTGACTAAAAGGTTTCCCATACTAATATTTTTAATCATCTTCCACCTTCACAGGGGGCTGAAAAGTTGGTTTTTTTATCAGAACTTTTGGTGGGTTGAAATTTTGCAAATTAAAATTTTAGTTGTTAAAGCTTGGTTTATTTAGATTTTGTTTATTCTTTAGTTTTTCTCATAAAACCTACAGTTTTTGAGTAAAAAATAAAATAAGTAAACATGAACCATCAAATATTCCAATATAAAACGAATCATTTTGGTGGTTACCATGGTTTGTTTATGATCATGTTGGGTAGAAGTGACGGGTGTAATTCATTTCAAAGTTTACGCGGTGACAAAGCTAAGACGCCTGTCAACTCTACCCAACATGAACATAAACAAACCATGGCAACCACCAAAATGATTCGTTCAATATGGGAATGTTTGATGGTTCATGTTTATTTATTTTATTTCTCAATCAAAAATTGTAGGTTTTAAGAGAAAAACTAAAAAATAAAAAAAGTTTCTAAATAAAGCAAGCTTTCAAAGCAAAATTTTAACCCACTAAAAAGTTCTGATAAAAAAAACAACAGAGGTCGCACTTTTCAGCCCCCTGTGAAGGTGGAAGATGATTAAAAATATTAGTATGGGAAACCTTTTAGTCAGTATTAAACATCTACCAAATATCATTCTCCTACAATTATCCAAATTTGAGAAATAAAATAAAAACCTAATTTTACCGCTCCCTTTAGCCGTGTATCTCAAAAAGAAGACGCCTAAAGAAAAAATTTTAAATGAAAGACTCCCCTTAATTTTCGATAAGGAATCACCTACTGAATTTTTTTGCAATACTTAAGAAACACCCTGTATACCGGGTGATTCAGTTTGACTGTCGCACCCCTATAACTTTGTAAGTATTGAAAATAACCCCAACAAACCTTGTATATTTAAAATCGGCGAGAAATTCTTTATTAAGTGGTGTTTTTGTTACCTCTACGATGACGTATGTCAAATCCGCAATAGGCAACTGATTTTTTTAAAATTACATAGTACACATTTTTTTGTTGATTCGGATAGAGAATTTAATTCTGAATCCGACCATGTACTCAAAAAGTAGGCATACATAAGATAATTTTCGAGAAAAATTAGTTCAAAGTTTATTCAAATCATAGCAAACAGTCTATTTAACATAACAAAAAACGATCAAATCTTAAAAATTATACGGTAACTATCAATGGAAATGTAATAAAAATTAATTTTTAATAAAAATAAAAACAAATAATAAATGCCGACATAAAAAATTAGATTTTAATGTTTCACCACTGCTGATTTTTCTCGAATTTTTTTTAATGTATGCCTACTTTTTGAGTACGGTCGGATTCAGAATTAAATTCGCTATCCGAATCAACAAAAAAATTTATACTATGTAATTTAAAAAAAAACAGTTGCCTATCGCGGATTTGACATACGTCATCGTAGAGGCAACAAAAACATATCACTTAATACAGAATTTCTCGCCGATTTCAAATATATAAGGTTTGTTGGGGTTATTTTCAATACTTACAAAGATATAGGGGTGCGACAGTCAAACTGAATCACCCGGTATAACAATAATTTTAATTGAAAAGTCAAAATTTAAGAACTGTTCAAGCTGCTTCTCTAATGCTTGATTGATATACACAAGCAAACAAGCGTATGTGCTTACTGAAAATTTTTGAAAAAATTAGTTTTTATTTATTGTTTAATTCACTTAAAAGTCACTAATATTCAGTAATTACTGTTTATTATTTTTTGTTTTTTTAACTTTTTCACAGGGTACTATGGTACTAAGACAAAATTAATTTTTTTTTAGATGATAAGAACGGTAAATAACTCTAAGACGCTTAAAACATGGCTAACGAAAAAAACATACTTTATTAGTTTATTACTCAATATCTAAAAAACTGTTTTTCTCCTATAAAATCTATTGATTAATTAAGAAAAGGTCGTGGCACTTTATTAAGTCTTTAAACACTAATGCGTATTCTCTTGAAATAATGATAAAAAGTTACAAATGCTGGAGAGTGTTGCCTGAAACAACCTGTAGTATGCAAGGTGTGCTATTGGACATCACAAAGTTTATATCGCTCATTCTTAAAAGTGTTAATAGCTTACGCGATCTAACTGACATTTTTCATCACAGTTCAGAAAAACTTTATTTAGGGTCGATGTTTACCCCTCCAGTTTAGGTTGATTGGCACGGACGTTCTCAGCGCGTCTGTGCATTTATGATTGACTAAGTAGATGAAAAATTGTTACTTGATACTAGTTGTTAAGATTGTAAATTATAAACGATGTAATAGCAATATTGTTTTGGATGTAACAATGTATTAAAATAAACAGTGCAGCGATGAAACGATAGTAAGAAACTTTCGCGGGAGTGCCGCGCGGTTCAGTTATCATTGGACCACGGTACATTAATTCTTTTTAATAAGATAAACTAAAACATACGAAGGGTCTAGGGGAAAAAACATCAAATCAATGTCCATTTTGTAAAATCTGTAAAACAAACTTCTCTATTTAATAACTGGTACCATTTAGGTAATAAAATTCATTTAAAAACACATTCTTACTATGTTCAGGCATTTATTAAACAAAACTAAATGAAAATTAATCTTTTAGTTACAAATTTTTAGAAGACTATCTAAAATTTGACCAAAAATGGACTTTGACGTTTTTTCCCCCTGGACCCCTCTATGTAGGTATTTGATACACAATATACGCAGTACTTGCGGTTGCTCATAGGAGATTGCCCTGTAAGTAAGATTTTTAACTCTTTTGAGTGCCAAAACAACAAGAACATGACGTTCAGTTGTTTAAAACTGCTGTTAGCATATGTATTGTTTTTTAATGTAAATATATCGACCTGCGTACGCTAGAACGGTTTGTACAATAGCTTTAAAGATTTAGCAATAAAATTTGAGTGCAAAATTACGATTTGCACGGTATCCAATTTATTTTTGCGTCGGATCTATCGTTCGAAGAGCTGCTAATAAAAGAAAAAGAGTTTGCTTCGGATCAGGTAAACCAGAAAATACATTAATGCAGTGGTTTCCAACCTGTGGGGCGCGAGACTATTGCAAAGGGGGCAACTGTTACCAAAATATTATTTTTAAATACAAACAAACAAAAAGAACTTTATTTGTACAGAATATGGTATTAAATAATTATTATATCAGGACAGTATTTATGAAATTAGAGTGTTACAAAAAGTGAGGGGGCGCAATTTCTTTTAAATGAAAAAGGGGGGCGGAGGTACAAAAAGGTTGAAAACCACTGCATTAATGGTTTTACGTTTAATGTCATTAATATCGTTATATTCAAGTTTTACTGCAGTACTTACTCTTTTACGAGAAATTTCTTCTATGTTAGGAACACCCGGTGGTCCGGAACTAACTAGAATAGGTGGTTCTTGTATCGGTTTCATGGGTGGAGGTAGTTCAACTTCATCATCAGCTTCTTCACCACCGTTTGTAAGTTCTGGTTGACCTAATGAAGCAGTTACTTTTAACGAAGGTGTGCGATCGTCTTCATCTTCTCCCTCTGATACTGATGTTTTATTGCCCATATCTGCTGGTACCTGTAAAAAAAAATAGAGTTAATTTATTTAAATTTTATCTTACACAAGTTAAAATGCGCAACCAGTGTTTCAACGTTCACTACTTTGTGAAACATTCGCTATGAATGTATTGTAACTAATAACAGGTTTATATGTACCTACTTAGTTAGCAAAACTACCGTCGCTGTTATTAAAATAAAAGCCCACTAAACACAGTATATTTGAAATATTACCTTACTGTTTACTGTGAAAGCCAGCGCTATATTAGCTAGTTTAAAATTTAATGCATTAGATGGAATTTGACAAAATGACGAGAACGAGTAAAAACTCATGTTACAAAAAACGAAAAACTAGGTATGTCCTTTTCCGCAATACATATGAAGTGTTTCTTGCATTAATAACAAAGGAGGCTCTGATCTTACACTTAACTAGGTGTTATATTCTTAAAATTTACAGAGAGCAACAACTTTGCAAAACGAGCGCACATTCTATAACTTACTTTTAGTGTAACAATATCAATAAACAATAATACGAACTTCGTTCATTTAAAGCATTATCAAAACGTTGAAAGGAAACCGCACGATAAAAATCATATTGCATAAATAAACTAAGTGGAAATACGCAGTCGTGACCTGACCTAATTAAATTGTGGATACTAAATATAATATATCCCTCGATGGAAAATTTGAAAATAAATATTCTTCATAAGTGTCCGAAACATATTTTCTTTTTCTTTCCGTAAAACGAACACATAATTACAGTGCGTCACAAGTACCTACATAATGTTGTGTACCTTGGTAGACATAACACGAGGATTATTACATTTAATAATTCAACCCATTTTAGACAAATTTATTGAAGATTCTTCAATTAACTTTTTCGAATTCACTATCATTATCTACCGTCGATTAGGTACGTCACACAAGACACAAGGTACGTTACCAACACTGATGAGTGATGACACAGTCAGCTGTGATATTACGAGACGGCGGACCTCAGTTGTTTCTAATGTGTCCAGGTTTTGTTTCGCGATGTTTTAATTTTATTCAAGTCGCATACAATATAATAAATTAATCATTTGGTATAAATCAGCTAGCTACTCATATTTAACAGACATTAATTACCTACTAAATGGAAACAAGTTTTTAAAACTCTTTATCGACTAACTAATTTCTTTAATACAGTTTCCCAACAGTTAATAGCAATATATTAGCATTTTGAGTGAAAAAAAACTGCATTTATTGTAACTGTTGCCGGTAATCTTTTCCCAAAATTGTTATATTGTTAAGGTCATCCGCAAAAACAAAATATAGTACACCTATATTTCACTTATTTTTATTAAATTTTACTCATTTGCTTACTATATAAGAGCGCACTTACCAAATCGGTAAATACTAATCAACGGTATATCAATATTATAGGTTAGAGATTCACCGACAATGTTTAGCCGCTCATAGGATGCCAAATTCTTTATCTGTCATGTAACAACTAAATGTAGATTTGGTTCACAATCAAATATATAACAGGCTTTATGTATTTTTAACTTGGATTCACTATGGAGTATTAACTTGAAATGCGAGTTTTTTATTCGGAACACATCATTTGTGTTCAATAAAAACAAATTAAGTCATTTCTCCAACGCTGAAATGCCGTTGGCTTCTTAACACCATACGACGATAACACGTCATAACTACTAGCAAAAATAACTTCCTTAGCGCAAACAATTACCGTAAAATTAACAATGGTCTTGTTTGTGACATCTTGCGCACTATAATGTAGAAACTGAAGTGAGCTTTAGCTTTATACAGATTTAAGAAACCTTAAAAGAGTAAAATATTCGCCTAACACGTCATAATCTACCCTAAAAGTCACAAACCTACGTAATAATAACCAAAACATTTTTGATCGATGTAAATCAGACCGTAAATATTTCAACCTTTCTGGTAAACAATGATAAACTTTACGTTAAATATAATTTTCTCCGACGGTATTACTCACATGTCTAACACGACGTTACCAAGAATGGTTTTTTAACTTCAGGAAATGAAAATACGCAAATGAACCAGTTGCGTCGTCACCACCTGTTTCTATTCCACCCACATTCAATGTTATTTACTATTAGCAAAGATGTTTACAAAATTCTGAACTATATATAAAGATAGTTCGGGACACACTTGTACTTTTCAAATGCTGGATGGCGAATGAAATCAAAGCTTACTATCAGCACTTGAGGTGCGCTCAAAATTGCAAGTTTGACGTCTCCGTGATCTTTTTATAAAGTCAAGTTCACTAACAAAAGTATTTCATTGCAGTTTAACTTTAATGTGTAACTTAAAGTAAAATTTACAAGTCAAAACGATTACCGTAAAATTTCACGTATCATACGCACAATTTTTACTCGTTTTTGCCCTCTAAAACTAGAGTGCGTGTTATACGCGAGTACTAAAACATACGTCATTTTCTATATCGAACATAACCTTCAATGGGCTAAAACAAGAATGCGTAACATACTCGAGTGCGTCTTATAAAGAGATTTTACGGTATTTTTGCAGCAGCGAAGTACTTCTTGGTTCGTATTATGAATTCTTATTTTTAATGAAACAGTACTGACGATTTTGTTAAAAGATACAAAAAAAAACGTCTAAGCGAACTGCGGGTTTAAAAGTAGTTTTTTTTTTTAAGTTTTTAAATTGCCTATTAGAAAGAAATATGTATATGTAAATGGTATTTTATAGAATTGTCTGCATTCAGACCTATCCTAACCTAACAGGATTGTTCAAAATAATTAAGAGCCATAAACTACGAATCGCCGTGTGGAGAGGTACATCAAACGATTAAACCACAGCTTACTAGAAATAGATCTTCGCGAAGAAGAATGTGCTTAACAAAGCAAGTTTGGTTATAATTTAAAAACGAAAAGCGCAACGAAAATTTGACCATCATGTACATATGTTAAGTATCAGCCAATAGTTAGAGCCCTTTCCTATATTTTTATAATCTCTGACAGAAACTGTTATTTAAAATCAACGCTTTTCAGGTTTCAGCCCATACCTAACATGCCACTTTTTTCTTAAAACATCAGAAGATCGTTACTCTTTCACATATGTATATACATTTTATCCCATTTAACCTATCTTCTATCTACAACAGTTTCTGAGATCTCCACAACGATTAAGTTAGTTTGAAAAGCCTGCATGACAAATATATTGTGGGACAACAAAAATATAACTCAACGTGTAATTACACCACTGACGCAGGTAAAAAGAGTGAGTAGCAGTCCGACCAAAATAGTATTTTGTCTGTTCTTTGTTTACGCAAAAATATGTCAAGCATTTCAATGACAACTGCTGCATATAGCTGTGACGTTAAACCGCGAATCTTCGGAAAATGGTTACATTAAAATCAATTGAAAAAGTTTATGTTGTGAAATAAAACTACATCAAGAAATAGCACAGCTGCATTCGGCAATAAAAAGTACAAACCCTTACAAAAATAGGAAATTTTTTTCGATATTAAATTAAAATTGTGCATTAAAAATGTGTAGAAATGATTTATACTCATAGACCATAAAAACAATTTAATAATAATCAAATTCTGTCCTGACTTATCTATTTGTCAAAATTCAAAGTATATCTCAGTATTTATAATAGTAAGTGAAAATCTGATTTAGGTCTCTAGGGCTATTTTTTTATGACAAATATATCTGTGTTATCAAATTTGTAGATTTTCACTGCGAAGACTTTTTTTCAGGATTTTGTCCACCGACCAGATATTCTTCTTTTTCAAAAATTAAACAAAATGTTATTTTGTTTGATACTTATTTTTAAGTAGAATTTGATCAAATTTATGATTTTTTGCAACTACCTTAATTTTTGGGATTTGAAGCAAACTTGTATTTGTTTAAATATGAAAAGCACAGCCTAGCTATGACTTAATTATAAAGGATATTTTCGCTGCTTTAGAAGATATATAATATACTTTTATATGAACATAGCAAAAATTATATTTGGTGAAAATTTCGTAGACATATTGTCGCGGTCGTATGGACGACCGGACTATTATAATTAAAAATGCGGCGATTGGTTACTAATTGTGAGCTAGGGGGCGTAAACTCTAGATATAGTTTGATAAAACACTTAGATGGGAACACTCGCTTTGCATAAAACTATTTATTAAACAATTACTTAACACTTGGCTTTAACAATACAAATATCTAATTATGGGCCTCGATAATAAGAACAAATACACTCCAATCAGTCAATACAAAATAACACAGAATGATTACTTACATAACAATAACATAAATACACAGACCACGGCCTGAAGGACCAACCGCCTTCAAAAGCAGGCCAAATAGAGTAAGTAGCCTGTCTGCAGTAGAGTATCCGCAGCAAGTAGACAGATAAACATTACATCTTCGTTTAAATACTAACCCGCACCCTACTTCCGCCTGAGTTTTGGGTACATAACGGTAAATGAACAAATCTAACGAATTTTGCAAGTACAGCTATTACAAAATTTACTTAAAAACTCTGATTGTGACAATATTATGACAGGAAATGAAAAAAATGCTGTTAATAAAGACGACAGTCAAATAATTTCAAAACTAATATACTGTTGAAAACATAGTATATTAATATATTTCATGGCATTTAATAAATTGTTGTTGATATCTTTTGTCTTGTTCAATTTTGGATTATTTTACTTGATTTTTAAAACATTATTACATTTAAGAACTTTGAGATATTTGATTGAGCTAGGATTCAAAATGCAATAAACTATTACTACGTTGCTTCTGATTTATATTTTAAATCAAGCAAAATATTACCGTAGAGAAAAAAATAAGCGGAACGTTTTAGTTTCTTTTCGTAATGTATCTACTACGTTATATTTTTATTAACAGAAGATCAGCTTTTGCAAAATGGCAAAAATTTGTAGACAAAGAAAATCAAAACATTTTAAAAATTTATTGTAAATATTATATTAATCACTTGAATATATTAATAAAATAAATTTAGCAATATTAATTCCGAATCTATTGTTTCTCCGTTTTTTATTTGAATGTTTTTGAATACATGGCATACTATGGCTTACAAAATTTTCATAAAAACAACCATACATTCGTTATTTTTTGCAATACGTATATAAAACTACATGTTTTCTAAAAGCAGAGAAAATTTCTTTTTTAATAGTCAAGGAATACCATGGGTTCCAAATAAAAAACTATAAGTTCGCTAGAATCTGATCAAGGCTGTATTTATTGCATCAAGAACATCAAAAATAAATGTTATGCAAAGTTATACGTGTCGTTGATGATTTACATAGGCAAAGTTGGGAAAAAACTAAAAAATTGGAAAATAAAGGTAATCGAAATTCTTCTATTTATTAATTTGCGCATCCTTTGCAAGTAAAATTGTGCAAAGTTTTTGAAAAATTCTTAAACGGTTCCGGAGAAAAACGTCAAAAACGAAACCCCTGCAAAAGCGCTATGATTTGAGAAGTTGTGGTATACCTACGAGTATCTGCTATAACTAAATCTGTGCGACTTGCATAACCGTTTAACATAAGGAAATCGCTTTTACAAGGGCCTAGTTTTTCGCGTTTTTCTCTGGAACCGTTTTAAGATTTTTTTAAAAATTTTGCACCATTTTACTGGCAAAGGATGCGCGCATTGGTAAATTTAAAAAAAAAAAACCTGACGGTTTCATGGCAAACGCGATCGCAAAGATTACCTTTATTTTTCAATTTTTTAGTTTTTTTCCCAACTTTGCCTATGTAAATCATCAACGGCACGTATAACTTTGCATAACATTTATTTTTGATGTTCTTGATACAATAAACACAGTCTTGATCAGATTCTAGCGACAACATATCGTGACCCTCTCTTGTGAGAACACAGACATATTTATTGCAAAAAATCAGATTATTAGTTAGTGAAATAACTTGAAAATACTTTGATGTTGGATTGTTATTTAATGCAACGTCCTTGAAAATTACGCCTAATTAAAGACACGCATCGAACCATTTAATTTCATAACAAAAATTATACGAGAATATACTTTTATTAGTTTTATTACATGTATAACATTCTAAAAATCAGTGGGAAACTTAGTGTCGTATTTTTTACCAATTTATAATTGCATTAAACAGTTGAAACAGAAAGCAAGTGTTGCTTTAGAACAGTGATTCCCAAAGTGGTCTATGTCGACCCCCAGGGGTCGACGACGACCTGCAAGGGGTCCAAGTGAGCGGAAAAAAAATTGGGGGTCCATGAAATGAAAATGGGGGTCAACAATAGTGGATCTCATATAAGCAGGTCGTGACTTTAATTTTGGCATTCCAGGAATGGAATAATCCACACACAGATAGTACCTATTTACTTACATAATACTACCTTATAATATTAAGACATAATATCTATCTACATCTATCTTCTTATCTATATACAGGGTGTGTAAAAATTGGCGGAAGGGCTACACGGGGCGATGTTCTTCGTAAAATTCTAAGTCGAAAATCTTAATACGAAAATGTTGTACCATGCTTGCTGTGTCTGCAAGAGGTCCTCAAAGCTTTGACATTTAGTCCTTTAATAGGCGTTATTATTTAATACTTGCAAATGAAAAAGCTGCAATTTGGAATAAAAATAGATTTCGAATAGTATTTTTTCCTAGATATTGTGTTCTTCCTTTCAAAAATTGGTGTTGAAAATATGTAAATAACTGATTTTAATGACAGTAATACATATGGCAACATTAGTAGTGTGTATTTGTCTTTTCAACAGCAGTTTAGGGTGTCCCAAAAGTGACTATCAACTTTGTTGAATTTTATGTAACCGTGGAGGGATTTAGTCGTGATTTTCAAGAACCGTGGAGGGATTTAGGCGCAATAATTTGTTCAAGATCTGCGATGAGAGTTAGGCGGGGCGTGACGTAGTGCTTTGTGTGTGTGTGTGTGTGTGTCGTGGGGCTGGTCGGGGCGTGCGTGTGGGGCGGGGGCGGGGGCGGGGGCGGGGGTCGGATTAAAACGAAAATTTATGAAATTGCTTTGAAATTATAGCAAATATAGTATACGTATGTAATGGCAATAGTTAAATTGTTAGTTACAAAGAGAAATATTACAATAATTTATTTCACCGGTCTACTTCTACTATACGTGGACTGATATTAGAGTCTAGAGTGTTTCAAAACGGCTATAAATGTCGACTCCAGTCGACATTGATGTATGTTTTGAATCACGCCTTTGAACTGTAATATTAGTCGACGTCTATTAGAAGTAGACAGTTGAAGTAAATTATTGTAATATGGTTCTTTGTTAAACTAACAATTTAGCGATTGCCATTTCATGCGCGAACTATATTTTGAAAGAGCTAAAAATTCAAAAAATGTTTTATTTAGAAAAAAGATTATACAAAAAATGTTATTAATACATTTATAAAACTTATAAACTAAGTGCATGCTATAAAACGTATAAAATTAAAGTTCATGTATCCAGTCGTTGTTGTTGAGCGTAGGCGGCGGCGGTGAACGTCGTAATGATGATGAAGGTTGAACAGTTTTTGGAAGCGTACGGAGATTTAATTTTAGAACGGCACAAAGTTGTATTTCTTCGATTTTTGGAACGGGATGCTGATGGAGGCGGCGGAGGCGGTTTACATGGTGAAAATTGTCCGTGGAGATTGCCGAATGCGGAGGAAGGTCCTGACACGTGTCCCTGCGATTTTCGACGTATAGCTGAAGAAGAAGTAAAAAAATTAATATGTTTTTATTTAAGAATGTTTAAATGCAAACGTTAATAAATTGTACTTTGTAAAAATTAAATAAAACAGATTTAAAATGTGTAGCAGCACTGTGTAATATATGAAATAATAAAATGTATGTAAAACTTACTTTGTTGTTTTATTCGAATAATAAGGACTCCATCCCCATCAAATCTTGTTGAGATACGAGATCTGCTGTTTCTACGTATAGTTTTAATCTTGCGTCTTCTTCATCGTCGGCGGCGTTGCTTGTAGAAGGAATTGGAGAATCTTCCGCGAACCGTGCATTGAGTTCTGCAATCTCTGCTTTCGCGAACCGTGCATTGAGTTCTGCAATCTCTGATTTCGGAATAAGCTTCAACGCACTGCCGCCGCCCTTTTTATTATGATTGACGAGTCCATAATTACCACTAACCAATTCGGCAATTTGTTTTGCGTTTAATGCGTTATACTTTTCGGGCAGATAGAGTTTGTGCGTTTTGTTGAGTTCCACCATGAGCCTGTCGCCGAATTTTGTTGTATGCTTCTCTACGCCCGTTATATTATAAGCGAAACGTTTGCTCATTGTAGAAAGGTTCAGCCACGTATTTGACGAACATAACTCGAATGCATCTATTAAATTCTTGACGCCTTTTTTCTTGATGCTTGTTTGCTTGACTCGCTTCTTGGACTCCATCTCGAAGCTTGTAATTCACTAAACGCGAACTGATGAACTGAACTTAAATTCGCTCCGTTAAATATGATTTTTAGTTCCCCGCCCTACTCTAAAGAAATTTCTGACGTCGTCAGATGCTGTAAAATAATTGTAACGTTGAAATGTGTCCACCGCCCCGCCTCACACCCTGGCGGATCCATGAACAACGCGTGTTGATAAGAGGCTCCTATTTGAAAGTCCATCAACCCGGAAAGAATAGATGCTATATTTCCGAATAAAATTGAGGCGAAATAGTTTAAATTTAAGTGTAATATTTCGAGTAAAATATGCTTACAATAATTTGAATTTGACTGCATGAATTTAATTTATAATGCAGAACAAATTTGCCGTATATGAAATATGCTTTTATAAATGTTTCAATAGGGTAAGATAACATATTAATTTTAAAGAATACGGGCTAGTTTTAAAAGAATACCCCTTAATTCTATCTAAATATTTTTGTTTGCGTTGATGAGTTCCAAAATGTTTGAGTATACATTTTGTTGATGGTGTGCTTATAAAACGGAATTTTTCAAATTCTAAATCAAGAAAAATTGCATTTTTACAAATATCCAAGTCAAAGGTGTTTATAATTTTTAGCGCGTACACTTCTTGATTGAATATGTTATCCATATGAAAACAAATAACTTGAATTTTAATGCCTGAAATAACTCTTTTATATATAGTAAAAGAGTGTTTTACAATGTCGAGGTAAGAAGCGGGTTCTTTTAAACGCAATGATTTTACAATCTCATAATTATAAGTTTTCCCTATGTCGGAAAAGAGTTCGCGCTTTAATTTTAATCGCCGCCTTATTTTAGATTTAATAAGTCGACAATTTAAATAAATGTCTACATCGTTAAAGGCGTCGGTTTTTTTTAACAAAAAAGTGGGGAACCCTCCCGCAATGCAGCCAAATTCAAATTTCCGAGTCAAGTCGCGTACAAAAGCAAAAATTTCTCCGTATTGACGGAACTTTTGCACGTCGGTGAATATTTCGCTTATGAAATAGGTATATTTTAATATATTTAAAAACTCGTCCATAGTGACGTCCATTTTTTGTTAGAACCTTTTCTTAAAAACAAAATAACATTATAAGATTACAGGAAATAATTTAAAAATCAGTTATTTTTACCTTTATCCAAATGTTGGCAGCAAAGATTATACACACACACACACAATATAATGCTTTCGTTGCCGAGATTACTATATGAATAATTGTGTCAAATGATATTATGCTCGGAGCTAATAAAAAAAAAAACGCTGCTTAAAGATTGGGATGACATCATGTTTTTGTTGTCGGCCGTCTGAATGATTATTACCCCTATCTAAATTGCTCTTGGGGTGTCGGCACGTTTATTATGCTTGAAGCTAATAAACACGTGCCTTAAAGATTGGGGTGATATAACCCTATCTAATATTATGTTATTTGGAATCTTTATATACGCTAAACCATGAGGTAGGTATGGGTATGTCGCAGAATTATAAAAATATTCATAGCACAAAGTTTTATTTTAACATATTATGCTAAATTTTACATTAGATAAACTTGTTATTATACTAAACATAGAACTATAAAATATGAATTCCATAGAGGGTAAAAAAAATGATCAACACTTATTGCTAGCAGATTACACTCGTATAAAAATAGTATTAAATAAATTATGCACGATGAAATTGGACATTCATATATTCGATATTTGACCATGGTCCATTGATTCCTGACGTGTTAGCATTTTTAAATATCTCGCTACATACCGCCTCAAACCAATCGTCGATATTCTCTTGATTCCTCCAGCCAAATATGTCCATATTTATTTGCATAAAGGTGCCAGAGTCGTTATCATCGCTAATGCGCATTGCCACATATACTTTCGGTTCAGTTTCTTCCACGTTAATCGGTTCAAGGTGTCTAACCAACTGGCGGAACTTGTGCAGGAAATCGCCATCATCATAATTACCCTCTTCAGCTGTTAAAGACACTTCTTTCATCACACTGCCCTGTTCTTCTTGAGCCATTGTGCAGCTTATTAATAATTTTGAATTCGTTATTCTCGTTTATGTATAATGTTTTTGTTGTCGCGAGTTTAGTCAACATGTGATTGACCCCATATAATATTACGCTTCGAGCTAATAAAAACATACAGATCATAAGACTAATATTTTATCGGCATAGGGAGAATAATATTCAAAACATGCGGGTCATAGGGCGATATTTTATCGTTAAGTTGCAGACAGTTTAAGCCGTAGAAAATTAAAACTATGTACGTATATATTAAAACTTATTAAAACAAGTGTTCAAATATGCGTTATATATGCTAAAAGTGTGGAAATAGTTTTGCTCGAAAATACGGCTTACACAGACATTTGCAAAATAGCCACTTAAAGTGCGATCTCAATTCTTGTAATGTTTGTGGAAGAACAATGCGAAAAGATAACATTAGGATCCATTTGAATACGCACGAGTCGCAAGACGGATGTCTTTGCGAAACGTGCGGAAGCTTTTTTTTGTCGCGAAGCGAATTTGACGAGCATAAAATGCATCACGTTAATTCTGGTAAGTAATTTTATAATTAAAATCATTTCTATTAAATATTTTCTTTTATATTGGTTTATTTTTCAGAGATACAAACAGCAGGGCTTTGTGAGACATGCGGGGCCTTTTTTCCTTCGGGAGAAGAATTCCAGCTACATAAAGGCACACACATAAAATCCGGTAAGTAATTTATTAATTTGTTATTGCCTGTTAGTACACAGTAGTAGTACCCGCAAGCATTTATTTTATTCATATTTTTATCGAGTCAACTGATTTTCGCAAGCATTCATCTCGCCTGCTGCATGCAAATATTTACTTTTTTTAAATATAACATTAAAACAACTGAATTAGACAAATTGTTTATTGAGGCTGTTTTTTGTTCAAGCGTCATTAAAGAGGAAAACGCCCCCGTTGTCAACCTCCGACGAACCATCGTGTAGCGGCGAAGCAGGAATCGACACAAAAATTATTACCGACATCTGTAAAGTAGGACTCGGCGTAAAAATTACCGATGTCGGTAAAGTAGGAGCCGACTCTGTAACAATGTGTGCCTGCTGTTCTGTAGAGGTTCCGACTAATAGATGGCTGCACCATGTCAGAACTCTGAAGCATAAAAGGAATGTGGCCGCCCCCTATTCGCAAGATTTTATGCTGGTTAAAAGTTGCTTCAAAGAGCGTATTAAAACATTAATTTATGAAAATAAAGACGAAACATGTTTAGAGCCTCGCCGGTTTTTAGAATTACTCGAGCAAATTTTACTAACAGAACTTCAAAAACAATTATTAAAACACACAGCCTTTAAGTTTAATTTAGAGTTATTTGCTGAATATGTAAAACAGGCTGCGAACAATGAAGTCGATTTTTCTATAAAATCGTTTAACACAAAAATGCAGGTAATTTTAAACGCGTCCGAAATACAAACAGCTTTTAAATTAATGGCACAGGAAATTTTAGCTAAAATGGACGAATTTCAAGAGAAACTCAGTGGTTGGACGTTGATAATAATTCACCATTTGGAAGTAAATATTAATGAGTATAAACCGTTGCGAGGTTCTAATTATATTCCGCTAAATGCTTATTTAAAGCAGAAGCATGCGTGCGTGAACGTAAAAAATAATGACATATTCTGTTTTAAGTGGGCTGTAATATCCGCTGTGTGTATTGTTGAAACGAATGCGGACCGAATGTCGGCTTATCAAATATCGGATATAAGCGATGATAATATTAAATTGTCCAATAATGTATGCCTTAAATTCAAAGATTTAGATTTTCCGTTGCGCGTTGAAGACGTTTCAAAGTTCGAATTCTTGAATGCCAATATTAGCATAAATGTGTTTGGACTTGATAGCGCTAATTCTATTGTCGGACCATTTTATGCTACAAAAAATGAGAAACCCATTCATATTAATCTTTTATTTTTGCAAGACGACGAAAAGAGTCATTATGTTTGGATTAAACATATTTCGAGGCTGGTGAGAAGTCAATTAACAAAAAATTCGAAAAAAATACATTTGTGTAATTATTGTTTGATTCATTTTTCGTCTGTAGAACGTCTCGGCGAACATAGAAACGAATGCGGTAAAATTGTAACGACTATGCCCGAAGAAGACAGCTGTTTTCTCGAATATAAATATATTAAACGCGAGCTCGAGACACCCTTTGTAATTTATGCAGATTTTGAATGTATTTTACAAGACTTCGATACGTGCATTCCTCGGCCTACAGAATCTTCGACCGTCAATATGCAACAGCACATTCCGTGCGCATTCGCGTACTACATAAAAAGCAGATTTGATGCTAGCTTAAACAAATTACGAATTTACAAAGGCGAAGATTCGGCCGAACAATTTGTCATATCTTTGGTGCATGATATAAAATATCTGTATAAAAACCACCTGATGAATCCCAAGCCTCTGAGTCCTTTGACCAATGAGGAGCAAAAAATGTGTAATGAATCTACCGAATGTCATATATGCAAGCAGCCATTGGGAAATGATAGAGTCATTGATCATAATCATTTTAACGGTAAATACAGGGGCGTGGCGCACAGCGCGTGTAATATCCAGTATCAGATTTCGAAATTTTTTCCTGTTTTTTTCCACAATTTTTCGGGCTATGACTGTCATTTATTTGTTAAGGCATTAAGCATAGTTGCGGGAGACATTAAGTTGATTCCTTTAAATAAGGAGCTGTACATAAGCCTATCTAAGAGAATTTTCGTTAACGAGCGAGAATCTGTAGAAATACGCTTTTTGGATTCAGCCCGATTTATGCAATGCAGTTTGGAGAAATTAGCGCAATATTTATCGCCTTCAAGTTTTGAAAGTCTAAGAGCCGTCTTTCCTGACAAACATAAATTCGATTTGCTCACTAGAAAAGGTGTATTGTGTTACGAATATCTAGATTCGTGGAGTAGATTAGATGAGACTGTTCTACCTCCGCAAATAAATTTTAATAATAAATTAACAAACTCGTATTGTTCTGATGCTGACTATCTCCATGCAAACAAAGTGTGGCAGAATTTTAGCTGTGCAAATTTATGGGATTACTTAAAAATTTATTTAATTACCGATGTCTTATTGTTGTGCGATGTTTTCGAGAATTTTAGAAGAGTTTGCTATAAAATATACGGTCTCGAAGCCTGTCATTTTTATACATCTCCCGGCTTAAGCTGGGACGCCATGTTGAAATACACGGGTATAAAATTAAAGCTGTTTACAGACATAGGCATGTATAATTTCATAAAACGAGGTATTCGAGGCGGCATCACTCAATGTTCGCATAGACATTCGCTAGCAAATAATAAATATATGGAGAATTATGATGAAACTAAACCGTCGTCTTATTTAATGTATTTAGATGCTAATAATCTTTACGGGTGGGCCATGTCTCAGGCGCTTCCATATGGCGACTTTGTGTGGATAGATAATGTCGAAGAAATTGATATTATGAATATTGCTAAAGATGCCGATGTCGGATACATTTTCGAAGTCGATTTGACGTATCCCGAATCTCTGCACGACATCCACAACGAGTTGCCATTTTGCGCCGAGAATAAATGCAGTCCGAATTCGAAATTTCCAAAACTGATATTAGATTTCGAAAACAAAACTAAATATGTAATTCATTATCGAACGCTGCAACAGTGTCTGCGACACGGGTTGAAACTCGTCAAAATACATAGAGCTTTACAGTTTAAACAGGCGTGCTGGCTAAAAAAATATATGGATCTGAATACGCATCATCGTGCGCAAGCGACAAATGAGTTTGAAAAGAACTATTTTAAGACTATGAATAATTGTACGTACGGGAAAACGATGGAAAATGTCGATAAACGCAGGGATGTAAGAATTGCCACAGAGTGGGAAAGTTACGGCCGGCGACTAGGCGCTCGAGCACTCATAAGTAAACCGAATTTTCATAGCGCGACCCAATTCACGCCGGACATGATAGCTATTCAGTTAAGTCGCGACAAAACATTGTACGACAAGCCGATATATCTCGGTTTCGTCGTTTTAGAATTGTCGAAATGGCTCATGTACGAGTTTCATTACGATTACATGAAGCCAAAATTTGGCGATAATATAATTCTAAATTACATGGACACCGACTCGTTTATTTATACAATTAAAACGGAAGATTTTTACGCCGATATAAAAGACGATATAAATGATCGCTTCGATACATCGGATTTTTCGATCGATAATCCGTATAATATCCCGCTTGTAAATAAAAAAAAGGTCGGTCTCATGAAAGATGAGAATAATGGACGCATCATGAAGGAATTCGTCGGTTTAAGATCGAAAATGTACTCCATAGATGTGGTCGGCGTTAAAGAAATTAAAAAAGCTAAAGGCATAAAGAAAACAGCAGTAGACGGATTGTGTCTGAACGATTATAGAGATTGTTTGTATAAAAAAAAAATTTTCTATAGTAATATGCTAGTGTTTAGATCTAAAATTCATAACATTTACACACAGCGGATAAATAAAATATCGTTGAGCTATTTAGACGATAAGAGGTATATAAAAGATGATGGGGTTTCGACGTATGCATGGCGTCATTACAAGATAATAAATACCGAATAAAACATATTGAATTGTAATAACACATTGTAGTATTAGTAGGATATGATAAATTGCAAATAAAACAATATATGTATTGATTAAATTGTCTTTTATTTAAAATACTTAAGCATGACGTCGTCATAATATAATCGCAAACACTACGCCATTTCGATCTATTTTGTCCGAGCGCTCGACTAAACATAGACGTGTTGTTGTTGTTGGCAAGTAGCGCTCTTAGAAAATCATCATTATAATGACTTCGACGTCGTCGTCGAACAATATCGAAAATGAATGCGATTACGCTGATCATGCGATAGTCAATATCGGCAATATATGCCGATCTGATGATAATTACGACTCGAATTACCTATTCCTGGAGCAAGTGTTTAACGAATTGGTTAAAGCGACGAGGATGGCCGAGCATACCCAAGTGCACATTTTGGTAATTTTCGCCATCAGCGAGATTAACGATCACGATCCGTCTATAGTGTACAAGATGAAGTACTTCGAGAGCGTAATAGAGGATCCGTTATGCGTATGGTTTTCGCATATCACCGATTGGATTGTCAAGCAGTGGCAGCACTTGGAGCATACTACGGGGAAGGTTCATTTGGATCGCTTGATAATGTATCCATACGATTGAAATATTTTAGAATTGTGACATTGTATAGGGGATTATTACTGTGCAAATAAAACACTATATTATACGCATTAAATTGTTTTTTATTTATTTTTTTTTTTTTTTTTACATTAATACATTACTTTTACAATAAATTGATATTAGATTATTTTCACACTAGTTTTCTTGTGTCTCCTGTTAATGGCGAATACTCGATTAATCGATCGTGAAGCAGCAGACAAAATGCCGAAGTGTTGTCCGCGATGGATCCAGCGGCGTTTTCAAATTCGATCGTCACGTCGACGGGACCGCTTTTGGTGTCTTCGTTCTGATGCGAGCAGTCAATCACGACAATGGGTGCGACATCTTTGAAATTTGCTGCGGTCAACAGAGGCCACAATTTGTGTGTCGATCCATAGTAGGAACGTTTAAATCTGGCATACATTTCGTATATCAGAGCGAAACGGTTCTCCGGATAAGAGATATTTTGTTTGTCCTGAGGATATGTCTCCGAATTTAAGTGCACTTGCACGCTGGTAAGCTGGCAGTGATTAAATTTACTAGGATTCTTTTTCGAGTTGTTCAGCTTATTTGTCTGTAAGGCGAAAATAACAAATCTAGGCTTTTCCAATTGATTGCTAGTTTTTACACGCCAAACGTTGTGAGTGCTTTTGGGAATGTTGGGATATTCGTACAGATCCCAACTTCGAAAACTTATTTGTACGGGTCTCGCACTCTGAATTGTCTGATACAGATTGAGACGTGCAGCGTCGTTTAGCACAAATTGAGGCATCTTCCATACGATTTTCGTAATGTCAAGTTTATAATCCGCAATTGCCGTAAAAACGCTGTTATTATTCGTTCTTGCTCTTGTTAAAATTAATTCGTGTCTGCAGTTGGGAATTATCTTGTTATAGTCTTCGGCAAAACCCAAGAACAATTTCAGAGGCACGCAGAAATTAAAAATTCCTTTATCCAGGTTTATGAGTCCGTTGTTTTCGATTTTCCATCCGGCGTTAAATTGTGTCGAGCTCTCGTCTTGGTCGAATGAAATGTAATTTTTTAATGAGGTGGTGATGCCCAGGTTCCGAGTACGATCAATTTCAACAGCATTTAGCTCATAACGTATGTCTTCGAACATAAAAGCCACGCAATTATTATTGAAATGCAGCTGTTCAGGGTCGGCGGGCTCTGGAAAGGTGCCATCTTGTTTTAACAGAGTGCCGTCGATATATAGAAAACTCTCGCTCGGAAGCAGAATTAAATCTTGACTTTGAACGGCAATTCGAATCGTATCGCTGGTATTGAAGGACTCTGTATACGGTAAATAATGACCGAACGTCTTCTTTTTTATCGACTCATCAAATCGGGGTATTGCCGATATGTCTAACAAGTTATTACTCATTGTATTGTTAGAGTTAATCCCAAAGACTTTAAGAATTGTTTATTTTGTTCGGTTAAGACAATAATAGACCGTTTCGTTGCAGAAGTTGCTGTCGGTGTTGTTGTTGTTGTTGATCCTTTCAAATCAGCCGCACAACTAACGTTTGCAATGGACGCTCGAACACTTTTATTTATGCTGTTGCCGTCATTAAAAATTAGCATTTTTAAAAAAAAATAAAATATCTCAAACTAAGATCTTATTTCTTCGATGTCCGCGCACCTCATAAGACGATATTCCCAGAGCATCCGTGTTTTATAGGTGCCCCTCGTCAGCCTTACTGCTCGGTTTTAAGTGCAGTCTTAATGTGATAGTTTCTTCGCGAAAATCGATCAATTTGCCGTCCTGATCGACCAAATTGATAATAATTGAACTTATGGACTTGGTGTTTACGGGTAGGTAGATTATATTCTTTGGCACTTCATTTATTTTATATCCCGGTAAAACATCAGGTGCGAATTCGTGAATTGTATGAACAGGCTTATCGTTCATATACGAGCCCGTAGTTATGCTGCATTCGACGCGGATAGAATTAACTTGGTTTATGTTGACAGGCAAATCAGACGCGACAATTTGGTTTGGTTGAATTACACGTTTGCTAAAGCCTAAAACTTCTCCAATCGATCGCTCCTTGTCAAAGTAAACTGGATGCGTCGTTTTGATTTCCGTCTTGAGTGTGTTAGTGTTGGCGCGAATCGTAACTGTAGGCGGTGATTGCATTCTTTTCAGCGCGCTTCTAATGTACTCTTCTATATCGTCAATTTCATACGCCCCTTCCGGTATTTCAATTATTTCATTTCCAATATGAAACAAGTTATTCCTTTTAAGGATATTGGATATAGAATTATATGTGTATAGACTAACTAAACCGCACTCATAGTCAGAATTTAATTCTATTGGCGGAAAATAATTCGCATACAAAGTGGATTGTTTTCCAGAGAAATTTAATATTCTAGCCATGGTAAAGGTTATAATAAAACTAAACGATATGCATATGGAATCCTTTATTTATACAGCACATGTAAATAAAAAATTTAAACATAAATGCCCGCATATTACAGAATCATTCGGTTGATATCTATTATAATTATACTTTATGTTCTTTCCTAGATAGCGGACGATCTGTCGGGGCGGCTTCAAGTTTCCATAGCTGTCGAAATATATTGCGCGCGCACCTCTTTTAGTGTATGCTATCCAATGGGTGCCCGGACCGTTCGACGTATCCAGATTCACAATTCCGCATTCCGTATGGCGAGGCTCGGACGGCAGAGTATCCAGCATAAACACGCCTCTAAAGTTGGGAATATATTTTGCGAACTTATATAAATCTAGCTCGTCGAGTGGTCGTCTTCTTGTCGTCGTCGTCGTCGTCGTCGGTAGCATATTTAAAAGTTTTTTGGCTTTAAATAAAGACCGAGTCCTTTTCGATACGGTTTAAGAAATAGTCCTTTGCCCATAGCAATTGTCTCCATTTTTTTGTTGTGTCGTTCGCTTTCGGACAATTGTTTTCGCGCCGTTTTTATATCGCTAACAGCTTTCGCAATACCTGCCGCGCCGCCAGATAAGGTTCCAATTGCAGATAAACCGGCGAATATTGGCAGGAGAGGTAACACCCCACCTACTTTCGGAATCGGTATCACCCGTGCTGCTGCCGTCTTCGGAAGTTTGATTAGTTTATTTTTCGCATTATTTCTTGCCGCTGCTAGCGCTAACTTAATAGCGCTTTGAATGTTTTTAGTTTTCTTGGATTTTACAACAGTCCGACGACGACGACTACGACTCCTCCTACTACTCCTCCTACTACTCCTCGTCATCGCAGCACGTAGCGTTTTAACATTTTTTTTCTTGGATTTATTAGCTCTCGCACCCATTCCCAGTTTCGCTTTTCCTTTCATAATGTTTGTCACGAACCACGCATTCGTCCGTTCTCCAAATTTCGCGTCGCTATCTTTGACTCTCTCCCAAGCTCTTTCGGCCAACCGAAGATCGGCCTGATTCCTTGCGGACGTATCTCTAGATTTAGAATACGCGATATCGTGCTCTTTGCATGCACGATCCAAAGGATTTATACCTGGATCGCCTCTAGCCAGACGTTTTTTTAATTTCGTGCCGGGACCGCAATATTGATAGCCGCCTGGGAGGTGCAACTCGAAGGGCAAATTATTTATCGCCCTGTTGAGTAAACCTTTACCTCGAACGGTCGACTTACATTTGATCGAAGGTTTTCTATGCTCAATCATTTTATAGAGATGTTGTTGTTGTTATCGAGACCATTGTTTTACATGTACTGCTGACTCATTTTAAATAGTCGCACATATATATTTTTTATTTAGTCGATAAAATGCGGTTGATCGATCAACACGATAAATTAACCATCAAAAATATCGACGTTATTCAAAACGATGATCAAACAACACAACATTTCAAACATAGTAAATTATTGCCGAACAGTATTCGCGCGATAATTGTAGGTCCCTCTAGTTGCGGTAAGACGAACGTAGTAATAGCTTTAGTTAAACATCCCAACGGTTTAAAGTTTGAAAATATTTACATATATTCGAAATCTTTATATCAGCCTAAATACGAATATCTGCAAACATTGTTTTCCGATATAAGGCAAATAGGATATCATACCTTTTCCGAACACAATGCCGTTCTGCCGCTCGAGGAGGCGAAACAAAATTCGATATTTATTTTTGACGACATTGCGTGCGAAAAGCAGGATCATATAAGATCCTACTTTTGCAGAGGACGCCATAAAGAAATCGACAGCTTTTACTTATGCCAAACATACAGCCATATTCCGAAACAATTGGTGCGCGATAATGCGAATTTATTAATTATTTTTAAGCAAGATAATTTAAATTTAAAACATATATACGAGGATCACGTCAATACGGACATGCGACTAGAACAATTTCACGAAATGTGCTCGAAATGTTGGAAGGAAAAATACGATTTCTTGGTCATCAACAAAGATTGCTCGATAGAAAACGGCCGATATCGGAAAGGATTCGATACGTTTATTTTATTATAAATAAAGCCGACACCAATCGCTCGACTCATTAGATTATCGGGAACCGCTGCCGCCGCCGCCGCCGCCGATCAAAGCTGTTATCAGGAGCTGATCGAAGCTGTTCGAAAGCTGATCGAGCCTGTTCATAGTCTGTTATAAGGCGGTATCGGGAGCTGATCAAAGCTGTTCAAAACAGATCAAAGCTGTTATCAGGAGCTGATCGAAGCTGTTCGAAAGCTGATCGAGCCTGTTCGCAGTCTGTTCATAACCTCTTCATAAGCTGTTCGTAGTAGCCGATGATTGCAAGCTGTCACGATGAAAGAAAAAGTAGTCGAGGATCTTATTATTGCACGAAACATAATTCGAAAAAAATATAAAATGCTGAAATCTGGTCGGTTAGAGAGTACGGCTCGTTGGGAAGAAATCTTGCAGCCGATTACGTCGCCTTTAAAACAATTAACGAGAAAAAATAGCGGTAAATCTGGAGCGATCACGTTTATAGATGAGCCCGAATTGCCATCGCCATCGAAAAGAAAAAAGAAGTCCAAATCGAGTTACGAACGAGCAGTAAACACGACGAGTATGCCGTCGTCGAGCATCGGCACTCCATCAATAATTCCCGCAGAGTCTATTGTCGATTCTAGCCCCGAAGAAGAATCGCCAGAAGCTTCATTAGTAGGCGAGTCATCGACAGACAGATCTATACGATTGCTCGACATAAGTAACGCAGATTTTGATAATAAGTACGGTCCTTACTTCAGCGCCGATGATGAAGTTTGGAAAATTGGCAATTCTCCTTTCGAAATGGACAATCAAAATATCTTTATTAACGACAAGGTCTACAAGCTAACAGACGGCTTGAAACTGTTAATCTTTTTTAAAGAGCCGAATCTCCAACTTTGCAATAACCGCGAGATTTCTGATTATTTAGAAATCGTTAGGGCAAGTAATGTGATGCATCGCAATTATGACGAAACACAACAGATTGCCGGCAATAAAAGTTTTAAGTATAAATTAATTAAAAATATTTCGAAAAGCATTCACACCGGCTCAGGGCTGATGGAGTTTTCAACAAATAAAACCGACTACGTATATTGGGACGATCCCAATGAACTAGTCGACAGACTTAAACTTTTATTCGCATCGCAACAAGCCGGACACAATAATCACAATAACGAAATTATCAGCATCATCGAAGAATTACGAGAGGCTAAAATTATCGTATAAAATCAGCGCTTTTGTTTTACTTTTAACATTATCGAAATGGGCATCGACAAATTCGGACGTTCTCTGGCGGCAACAACAACAAAACACCAACAACAACGAGCCGGGTTCGTTTTAAGTGTAGACGGTAACGTAGATATAAAACATAAGCGCATTTGCAATCTACGTAAACCCACCGAAAATTCCGACGCAACTAACAAATTTTATGTCGATGAGCAAATTACTCAAAGTTCAAAACTCGTTAAAACCGATACGAAATCCTATTTCGATCAGAAATTTACTCAGTCTTTGAATCCCATTAAAAACGAATTGAGACAAAAGATCATGAACACTTTCGAGTCAATTAAAAAGCTTGAAACAGCAATAAAAAAGTTGGAAAAACAATATCATGAAGTCGATATGAAAGTGACAAAAGTTGCGCAAAACCCCGTCGCTGCTGCTGCTTCGACATCGACACAAAACTTAAACTCGCAATCGATATCATCGAGTAGTGTGCGGCCATCAGCAGCGGCAACAAATACGCCTTCAACAAACAAAAGAATGAAAATAGAATGAGCAAACAACAGCTAGTAAATGAATTGCACAAACCGGCGCGTCGTAACTTTAAACGTCGTACAGTTATTCTAAAAGGTATTAACGATCTTTGGCAAGCAGATTTAGTCGAAATGGGTGAATACTCGTCCGAAAATAATGGATTCCGATATTTGCTGACAGTTATTGATGCTTTCACCAAATTTGCATGGGCTCTACCGATCAAAACCAAATCAGGACCCGAAGTGACGAACGCAATGAAGCAAATTTTAATAAAACAATCGCCTAAACATCTACAAACAGACGACGGTAAAGAATTTTATAATGTTCATTTCGGAAATTTAATGAAAAAACATGTCATCAACCATTATTCGACATTCACAACCTTAAAAGCATCGATCGTCGAACGTTTCAACCGGACACTGAAGGGCCTAATGTGGAAACAATTTAGTCTGAATGGAAATTACAAATGGACCAATATCGTTCGAGATCTCGTCAAAAAATACAATAGCACAGTTCATACGACCATCAAAATGCGCCCGTGCGATGTAAATTCGACAAACGAGAAAAAATTATTAAACACTGTCTATAGCAAAATCAAAACGCTTCCATTGCCCAAATTCAAAGTCGGAGAAAAGGTCCGCATAAGCAAATATAAACATCTTTTCGAGAAGGGTTACACGCCCAACTGGACGACGGAAATTTTTACGATTAAAACGTTCAAAAATACAAATCCTGTCACATACATTCTCAAAGACTATCAAGACAATGAAATTCGAGGCTGTTTTTACGAGCACGAACTGTTAAAGACCAAGCATCCTAATGTTTACCTCGTTCAAAAAGTTTTAAAAAAAAGCAGAAATAAAGTATACGTCAGATGGTTAGGCTTTTCTGACGCACACAATTCTTGGATTAATAAAAACGCAATTTTATAAATGAATCATTCAGATGTTTTTATCGTCGTATTATTCCTTATCAGTCCCCACAAGCGCGCGCGCGCGCACGATTAATCTTATAAAAGCGAATTCAGGCGTCGACAAAAAACTAGTCCGAACCCGCGCGTATACAGCCAGCATCTTGTACCGCGAAAGTGCCGACAGCAAAGCGAATAAATCCGATCAGCAGATAGCAGCAGCATTAACATGAAGAGTATTTATTTTATTCTTCTTATTTTACCTCTCATTATTCGACGAGGAGCAATCGGTTCACCAATTCCAATAAACCTACTGGAGCCAGATCATATTAGTCGAACGAAATTTAATGTTCAATTACCGAGCAATCAAACAGTTCAGATTAATTTATCGTTTAAACTGCTAACGCCTAGTAAATCTTTGCCGACGCTCGAACCTGCCAACTTTGTGCAACCCGACGATGAAACGTCGTCAAGTTCAAATATATCAACACCGACGACGACGAAGGCGTTAGAAACGGACGAACTATTCTCCTCTTCGGAAACTCCGCATTTAGTTACCGGCGAAGAGGCCATCGAAGACTTCAGACGACATCTAATCGATAGAGAGATGGAAATTGGCGGCATCATCGAAAGCGAACACAATTTTTATAGACATTTTAAACTTGAATACGATGAAGACGTAGTAATACCCGTTCGCTGTACTTACGATTCAAATTATTCGCAACGCTCGCTGTCAATCGAGTGTTATGAATATCGCGAAATTGGAAACGAAAGAATATTCAGCAATGGAGAGTACGAATCTGCGCTCTCTACCCGATCTCTACCCGAATACATAAATCTTAAATCCATGAAGCAAACCTATTCCATGTTAATCGCCTAAGAGCGCATACAATATTCGCTTTGTTAACAATATGTTAATGACCTACATTAAGTTTGAATAAAAACCATGTATTCTAATAGTATATCTTAATCTGACAAAAATGTTCTTGTTGAGAGCATCTGTTCTCATCCTCGCCTCCATAATAGGAGACAATTTTATAATATACCGAGCGCCTGGACTGTACAAAGCGTTTGTCTGCTTCAACGAACAAGAAAATTGGCCAGCCGAGTGGACCGAGCTGGATCCGAACATTCATAATGGTATTCCCATTTTTTATGCTGCCAATATTTCTGCAGGCGATAACAGCATTATCAAATACAAATTAAGATATTTGCACGCCAACCAAAGTTATCATGACTCGCCATGGACGCACATATTAAATTATACGACAATCGCAGCAAAAACTTCATTGCTGCACAAAGAACTTCTTCTTCTTAAGAGCAGCTCGTCGCACGAAAAAGTTGGTGATGTTCCTCCTCATCCTCCACACACGCAGAATAATACATCTACGCCGTCGGATCAACAGCAGCAGCAGCACACGATTTCATCTTTACCCTTTTATATCGGCATAGACGTTATGAATTTATTGTACATTTCATCGTTTGTAATTTACAAATTATTTTATAATAGATACTTAAGTTAATCATAATAATACCTTACAAAATATTGTAAATAGATATAAATAATAAAGCAATTTTTAAAATTATACTTTCGTTTTAATCCGACCCCCGCCCCCGCCCCCGCCCCCGCCCCACACGCACGCCCCGACCAGCCCCACGACACACACACACACACACACAAAGCACTACGTCACGCCCCGCCTAACTCTCATCGCAGATCTTGAACAAATTATTGCGCCTAAATCCCTCCACGGTTCTTGAAAATCACGACTAAATCCCTCCACGGTTACATAAAATTCAACAAAGTTGATAGTCACTTTTGGGACACCCTAAACTGCTGTTGAAAAGACAAATACACACTACTAACATTGTCCTTAGCTGCCATCTCTGTTTTTCTCGTAATTATTTCTTGTTTGTGTTTTACGATACCCAAAAGTTTGCAGCTATGTTTACGAACTAAAGGCTTTCAGTTCGAACAAAAAATGTAAATGCCTAAGTAAAAACTGCTGATAAAAAAATGTCCAAACGCAAATCAATGTATGCAATGTTGCCAATTTTTTTTTCTTTAAATGGTTCCTGAGGCCATAGGAAGCATGGTACAACATTTTTGTATCAAGATTTTCGACTTAGAATTTTACGAAGAACATCGCTCCGTGTAGCCCTTCCGCCAATTTTTACACACCCTGTATATAAAAGAGCTTGTTTGTGTGTTTGTTTGTTTGTTCGCTATAAAATCCTAGGTCCGTTGACCGATCGGGACCAAATTTTGCACAGTTACTATTTAGGACCTTGCAGATCTAACGCCAAACAAACAAGTACAAGCACATATTACCAATTAAAAAAAAAAAAAATCACTTGGACGGGATTCGATCGTACGTCGGCAAATACCTGGTCAAAACACGATACGGCGCGGTGTATTTCTCAAGTAAAGATTGTTTTGTATACAATTAGTAGGTAATAAATGTACATGAAGTATTATTTTTATTAGTACATTTTTAATTGAAACAAGACGAAAGAAAATAAATTTGAGTTATTATTCAATTTTTAAGCAATAAATAGTTATTTTTTAATGAATTATAAGAAAATGAAAAGATGATTGATCAGAGTATGTCATTTGTGTATGATTTGGAATTATTGGGCTTATTCAAGTTAAAAAAGTAATTAAAATTGTAATCGCCCGTGCAACGCCGGGTAAATCATCTTGTAACTTATAAAAGTGCCTATGAAGTAAAAATTTTTAAAACATAAATGTTCACGAAACGTGATGAAGAATTATATTAAAATTTAAGTTATTATGTACCTATATTTTCTGATATATGAAACTGTTCAAGAATTATTATAAAAACTATCAGCTGCCCGCAGCTCCGCCCACGTACGTTTTTATTTTCTCTGGGTGTAAGTTTTTGTTTTGTAAAAAAAAATTGACGAATTTGCAAAAAATCAATATCAGATAAGCAGGGGGTCTACCCAAAACCGAAAAACATGGGAAGTGGTCTACGAGAAAAAAAAGTTTGGGAACCTCTGCTTTAGACAAACAGAACGAGAACGATATTTTCATAAATAAAAACAATGAAATATTATATATTTTGCTAAATTAGCAAAATCTGTAAAATATTGAATACTAAACCGAAGGGCAATAAACAAAACAATTTCCTGTACCTTAATTCTCCTATCGGATCCAGTCTTTTTAAGTGGGGGACGGTCGGTTGGTGGAGTCTTCTCTACTTTTCCCTGTGACAGTTTTCGGAGAGGTGGTGGCAGCCATTTCCTACTGAAATAAAACACCAAGATAAGTTTCATAAAACTTAATTCTGACTTTGCCTTGAACTACTTCACGTACATACACCGTGGTTATAAGCACACTTATCACATGATAAATGATATGTATCATACATATCATTTTGTCCGTTATTAAGGTTATAATATACTACCAAAATAAAACACCATACAAATAATAGCGCCGTACAATAGAAATTAGTTATAAATTAATTATTTAAATGACTTTATTTTTATCGTTACACTTTGTTTCACATCATCACTACTGTAACATTTTATGCGAACAAATAACGACAACATTGATAATAATGTTTACAGGCATGTGTAAGAGCAGTTCAACTTCATTTTACGGTCATTAATTATAACAATTAAAATAATTATTTCATACTTTTTAAAATTTACATGTTGTTATAAAGATTTGGTAAAAAATTATCAATATTCTGATACTAGTTCATCATTTTGTAATGATATTGTTTCTATATAAAATGCATTAAGTTTATTGTCAATTATTGAAAACCAACGACTAACTCAAAAAGTGCCAAGCACAGGGACGTTAAACGTACATGCATTGTACAAACTTGAAATCCCCGATATTTATAAAGCAAACAAATTAACACTGCAATAAACTAGCACAACGAAAACAGTAGAGAGTAACTACAGTACCTCAAAATGCCACAACAACCACATGTCCGAGTAAAGAATTTTTTTAATTTTCCCATTTTCAACTAAAACTAGGTTCAGTAACCATTCAATGTCAAAAAAACCCTAATGCACACCTTTACTATTATCATATTCGTACACCTTCTTAGACAGTACGCGAGTTTTACTAAACGATAACACTTTATGACAGCCATGACAAATTTTACTACGAAACAGATAAGATTATCGGATAAGCGACAAATATTTACCAAGATATTTTAAACAATGCACGTAATTAACTTTGTTCACCATGATTTAGACTTTAGACATACTCCTCAAACGACGAACAAATAATTAATTTTCAGCTGATTGTGCTATTAACTATTACACTCATCAAAATTTCCGCTATTCACAATAGACTCACAGAAAGCCAAATGACTTTTTATTTTTATTTAAAAAAAGTACACATAGGTACTAGTATAAGCTTTTCGTAAATTGCTTACACGAACTTTAGACTATTAGGTACTAATATATTTCTTAAATCAATTTCTCATGTTTAACCCATTCACTCAACAACCAAAAGGTATGTTAGCGAACGAGTTTCAGGGGTGTCCGTCCCACTCATACTATCAAGGGAGATCAAACAGCAGTCCAGAAGGACGCTTCCGAGCTGCGACAAGTGTATTTTTATACAATCACAGTATCTTCAAAATTGATAAACTGTAACACATGGCCCCACGTGCAGTGCAAGAAAGCATGGCTATTATATAAACCTCATGATAACAACATTCCTTGTGGATTCCTTTGTGAGTTTCCACCAGGGACTAAAAACGAAAAAAATTCCGTTCGTTTCTGTTCGGAACGAAAACGAAATATATCGTTTCGTTCTAACCGAAAAAATTCCTTTTTCGTTTTCGTGAACCAAATTAATAACGGTTAAAACCGGTTTTACAATATTTTTTTGTCGTCAAAAAATCGAGGACTTTAATTTTTTTTTCTAGTCACCAAAACCCTCTACCGGGTGTTAATTAACCACCAGCCGTGAACATAGGGAATTAACATTGGTTTTAACTGTTTTTCGGATTCCTGCTCCCCAATTGAATTTATATTAAAATTAATGGCAACAATAGAAAGATAAAGTTATTGCGCATCATTTGAGACCATTAATAAGCTTAAATGTTTAATATTTAGTTAATAATTAATATTTTAAAATTGGATTAATTTTACAAATATAAGTAGCTGTCAATCTGACATTAGTTTTCATTAATTTTTTTTATTATCTGTCAATTTTTAAATCAGCGAGTTTTTTCTTTAACCATTAAAACTCTTCCTTTATTATACTTTTTTTTCTTCATTTTAATCAAAATCGTTAAAGAAATAACTCGCTGATTTAAAAATTGACAGATAATAAAAAAAATTAATGGAAACTAATGTCAGATTGACAGTCATGGCTACTTATATTTGTAAAATTAATCCAATTTTAAAATATTAATTATAAACTAAATAATAAACATTTAAGCTTAGTAATGGTCTCAAATGATGCGTAATAATTTTATCTTTCTATTGTTGCCATTAATTTTAATATAAATTCAATTATTGGGGAGCAGGAATCCGAAAAAGAGTTAAAACCAATGTTAATTCCCCATGTTCACGGCTGGTGGTTAACACCCGGTATAAATACGATAACAATAATTGCCTCTCAACTCTCAACTAAAATATAAACGATGCTCACGGACAGCATATTTTAGACTGGCGAACCGTCGCCATATTCAATTTACCAAATCGTTAAACACATTAACATTTAACCATTTTATTAAGTTTAACACCCGTAAGGTGCAAAAACACAACGTGATTAGGTTAGACATACGATCTTTATTTAAAAATATAGCAAGTGCTGATTTAAATTTGTTTTAGTACTAAAAATCTATGCATTTGAATTAAATTAGATCCTGCTGTAATTATTTAAAAAGACAAAAGAATGAATTCAAGTGGATAATTTACTAAATGTTATAAATAAAAAAGATGTTTTAAAAAAAAACGTATATTAACTTGAAATATACTTTAACTTTATAGTTTGTACATACCATACAATATACATTTTCACATTCCGTTCAATCTTACTAGCAACACATCTTCCAAATAATCTTCTTTTACATTAGTCCTTTTCGAAGTAAGAATAAATTTTACTATTATTATGTTTAAATGCAAATAAAACATACACATTGATAATATATATCCAATCAAGTGTATATTCTATATTGATGATCTAAAATATCAAATTAGAAATAGAGAATATCTGTACCGTTAATTGTGTTACACGAAATTGCAAGTATAAACAATAAAGTTGTTAATACATATTCATGTAAATATATGGAGAAAAGTGAAGCTCACTTATTTCAAGTGAGATTTTTTACTGCCTCGTGGAGTCTCCATAGCACAGAAGGTAAATTCGCGTTTGTTTAACAAATAAAATTTAAATAGCGACAAAACGGGTTAAAACCGGTTTTGGAAAATATTTATTTCGTTTTCGTTCTTGAACGAAAAATCATAATTTCGTTTTCGTTCTTAAAAAAATTTCGGTTAATTTCGTTTAACGTTTTCGTTCCGTTCTCAGTCCCTGGTTTCCACTAATACATTTTTTTATTAACGATAGAATACAATTTGCGAAGTTACCTTAGTACCTTTTTTAATCTCAGTCCAATTTTTTAGTGTATAAAAATAAATTATTTGTATTGTTAAAGACAGCCCTACTTAATATTATGCCTAGAGACTAGGGTTTCTCATATTTGATATTTTTGCTTGTCCTGGGATTCAGGGAAGAAATCGGTCTTCTTCCCGGGATCCCGAAATGTAATAAATTATGTCAATATGTTGAAATAAATAAACCGAAAAAGAAAAGGAGCGGTTTACTAGGTACTTAAAAACAACTCCAAGTCATATGATGTAATACCCCATGGTTATTATAAATAATAAAATAATATTGGAGAGAAAAACATACATTTCAGAAATATTACCTTCTATTGTTCTATTGCAATTTCATATTTATGAACACAATGATATAACTTTTACAATGAATTTTTGTTATGTGATTTAAGAAAAAAAAAAGGTCATCTATGCTTAGGTCATCTAACTTTTTCTTAATTTATTAACAAAAAGTCTTGCTGCATAAAATGCGCTCTCAGTGTCTATTGATGTGGGTGAAACTGTCTTGAAATCATCTAGCAGCAAAGAGACATCGTTTTTATCAATAAAATTTCATTGAAAAGCTATGCTGCTTCGCATTACCAGGGTGGACAAAAATAGAACTGTAAACGTATGTTGATGATTTAAACTTTGTCATGGAGACAGGACTTCTTTACGCATACTATGGGTGTACATAATTTGTTATTCTTAAGTTGAAAAACTATTTTTAAATATAAATAAAGTTTTTCCACAATTTAATGTTAGTTAAGATATTTATATAAATTCTGACAAGTATGATAGTATTACAAAAATCTGAACGGTTTTTAAATATCCTGGGATTTCCCGGGACAATTAATATTACCCGGGAAATATAAAATAGGTTAAAATGGATCGGGATCCCGGGGTGGGCGATATATCGATTAATTTTGATATCGATACATCGAAAAATCGATATATTTTCGATATTTGTGGTATGGTCAACAAATATAAGAGCGAGAAGCTTTTTTTTAGGTCACCAGTCTCTTTTTTCAGTTTTTTAGCTCCCCGTACCTTTTATACCGAAATTTCGATGTGTCGATATATCGACTTTGACTTTTTCTTGCACTTTTTTTAATCTTAAAATTAGTTTTAGACCATACACCATTTTTTATTGAGAAAAATGTTGTCTGAGAAATAAATAATATAGTTTTCCCCATTTGTTGCAGACTTTTTGAATTACGCTGTATATCGATATAATTTTGATATCGATATTCGATATCGCCCACCCCTCTACTACTAGGGACCTTTTACACTGAAGTTTCGCTTTAGCGTATCTCGAAATGACGAAATGTATTAAATGGCAACACATTGGATGGTATTCATAATAGGATTTTACAAGCATTCCCTTAGTGAGGAGAACTCAAAAATTGTCACTTACTTAACATATAGGTATAGGTATAGGTAATTTTGATAAAATTATTATTAAAACAATGTCTTTCTTGTTACTTCGTATACTAGTGAAGGTTCGCCCGTTTGCCCCGATCCGAATTAAAAATCGAAAAACTCTACGCAAAAATACGGGGTTTGCTTTAAAAAACGTACGAAAGAACGAACCAGCTCTGTGCCGAGTTTCGTTACGGTAGCTCGGACGACGGAAACGCTATCCGCGAAAAACCGAAAAAATAAAATCTCTAATGGGTTTTCTATGTAAAATGGATGTTTCGATCGGTCGACAAACTAAGTGACGCTATTTAGCTCGTGCTACCGCGAAAACGGCTTCTCGACCGTTCAAATTTTCACCGGTCGTGTTTTTCGAGTGGGAAAATGCATCCCGAAAATTTCGGCCCAATCTGACCGGCCGTTTTTCTGTTTTCACGGATTTTCATTTTTTCGATCGTTCACGGCACGGCGCATTACAGATAAGCGCTATCACGGCCGGGCAGTGCAGTGACCGGTGTTCTGTACGCTTTGGCCGTGCAAGAACAGTATGTGAAATGTGAGTGAAATTAAGTTTTAATTACTGTTAAATACAATTGACGATATCATTATTTACGTGCTCGCTGATGTCACAACAGAACAGATGGAATTAATTACAACCACAGAAATTACGACATATGAAAAGTGAAAACCGTTCTTGAAAGATGCCTATGTACAGATCTGAGTAAAAAGTTAACAGGTGATATTCTGAAAGTGGGTGATGTGGCATATTTAATTGTTTAAAATTATTTTTAGATTGTCGGCGAATGTATGAATGTTAATTATTTCCGATTAATTTATTGACAGTCCGTATACTCTGTTTTGTTTACACGTGAAGTTGCAGCCGAGCGACAGGGTTCAACTACGAGGTTTGCAGCCCCCTATACACCAACGCTTAATAATTTATAGGTAATGGGTATGAATGATTCATTTGTTTTAATAAGTTATTTGAATTTTTCACTTCGTAACTAAACAGCTGTTTTATTGCAGGTATGTTTTCAGAATTTCAAGTGAGAAGCGATTTTTTTAACAAGCACTCGTGTGTGTGCTTCAAGTACGGAGGATGAAATATTATTAACTCTTATGAAATATAGGCACGATTTTTATTACCAAACGTTACCGATGATGTTTGATGTAGACAATAGGAATAGGGTAATAACTTTTTGGACTAATCATATATATTCAAAATTAAAAACTTTACATTTTCTGTCTATAGCACGAAAAAGGTCGTAGCTTGAGTACGATTTTATTATAGACTGCACAGAAATTCTGATGGCAAGAAATCAAGATACGATAATTCAACAAGCAACTTTTTCAACTTATAAAAATACAAATTTTAATTGAACAAATTAATGAATTGGCAACTTTTTTAAATTATAGTACATAAAATGCCAACACATGGCCATTGACTAATTAAATTGTGTACTATTGTTTAATGTTAACATCTTTTAAAAATTCAATTGTAAAACAATAATTATTTAATATTTTTGTCCTTAACTACCCATTACATTAAAGATGAAACAAGTCTCTGATTAAATAAATTTTATTTTGTACGCAGTTATCAAAATGGCAAATAAAATATATAATTCTTAAGTATTTTAGCTTTAATTTAATTTTCTATTTTGTAAATGCCCTATATTTAAATTGAGAAATAAATAAACTCAGAAGGAACATGGTTTTTATCCACCTACCATAAAAAAAACAGCTTGTATTGACTATAGCAGTGTTTCTTAAACTGTGGTTTCGCGAGAATTTCATTTTGGGTCGCAAAACATATTGAAACTATTAATAAGGTTTTTGTTTATTTAACCAATCCGAAAATAATATTTTATTTATTTTAAAGGTAATGTTTTTTGTAATGAGATTTTAAGTTTTAGTTGATAAATAAATTTAATAGCCAATTCAATATTTGTTTCTTTGTAATCATAAAAATAACGGTTGTAAAGAGGGAACCGAACCGCAAAAAAACGGTTCAGTTCCGGTTACCGGCTCGATAAATTTTAATTGTTCGGTTTACGTTCCGAACCACCGGTTTATATTTTATAATGATATCGGCACCCGGTTCGGTGCCAACAGTTCATTTCCAGTTCCGGTAAAATGCTTTTTGTTTTTAATAGGAGATTTTAAAAAGTATACATTATGTAAAAATTTTATGACAACGATGCATACCGAGTGTAACTGAAATCAGGCTCACCCCCTTTTTTTCATTTAGTTTTGATTTCAGACAAACGAAATTTTAAACATGTGATATGTGCAACAATCCGTATTTTCTGAGCATATGTGCACTTCTGTACACGGTAACTTTTCGTTTTACGACGAACACAAATATATAGGGTGTTTCGTTCGAAATGGCAAAGTAGATGCGTAGTTCTATCAGAATGGTAGCCACCCAAGACTCGCGAGGCGGTGAAAAAATTTACTTTCGACGGGTACTGTACGTATGAAAAAAATGTTCGACTGCAACTGACGGGAAAGGAAATAATTGGAAATTTTGGGGTTACATAGAAAAACGTGAACAAGTTGTTTCCTTTGATTGCGCTTTCGAGCACTCCAAATCACGATGTATTTTAGGGTAAACGGACAGACAGTTGGGGGGTGGCTTTTGGACGTGGCCGTGTATCCTATGTACAGGGTGCGTAGACAGAGGTGGCTCACAAAAAAACGTTCTACATAACGATATCCCGGGAGTCCTTTGCGGCCCGGAAGTAGTTTGCGGCCCGGGAGTAGTTTGCAGCCCGGGAGTCATTTGCGATCCGGGAGTAGTTTGCGGCCCGGGAGTAGTTTGCGTCCCGGAAGTAGTTTACAGCCCGGGTGTAGTTTGCGGCCCGGGAGTCGTTTTTGCGGCCCGGAAGTCGTTTTCGGCTCGGGAGTCGTTTGCGGCCCAAGAGTAGTTTGCGGCCCGGGAGTCGTTTGTGGCCCGGGAGTCATTTGCGATCCGGGAGTCGTTTGCGGCCCGGGAGTAGTTTGCGACTGGGAAGTAGTTTGCGGCCCGGGAGTCGTTTGCGGCCCGGGAGTTGTTTGCGGTCCAGGAGTCGTTGGCGGCCCGGGAGTCGTTTGCAGCCCGGGAGTCGTTTGCGGCCTGGGAGTAGTTTGTGGCCCGGGTGTAGTTTGCGGCCCGGTAGTCGCTTGCGGCATGGGAGACTTGCGGCCCGGGAGTCGTTTGTGGCCCGGGAGTAGTTGGCGATCCGGGAGCAGTTTGCGGCCCGAGAGTCGTTTGCGGCCCGAAAGTCGTTTTCGGCTCGAGATAACTTAACGCACTTAGCCCCTATCTATCAAAATGGTAGTCACCCAAGACTCGCGAGGCGGTGCAAAAATTTACTTTTGACGGGTACTGTACGTATGAAAAAAATGTTCGACTGCAACTGACGGGAAAGGAAATAATTGGAAATTTTGGGGTTACAAAAAAAAACGTGAACAAGTTGTTTCCTTTGATTGCGCTTTCGAGCACTCCAAATCGCGATGTATTTTAGGGTAAACGGACGGACAGTTGGGGGGTGGCTTTTGGACGTGGCCGTGTATCCTATGTACAGGGTGCGTAGACAGAGGTGGCTCACAAAAAAACGTTCTACATAACGATATCCCGGGAGTCCTTTGCGGCCCGGAAGTAGTTTGCGGCCCGGGAGTCGTTTGTGGCCCGGGAGTAGTTTGCAGACCGGGAGTCATTTGCGATCCGGGAGTAGTTTGCGGCCCGGGAGTAGTTTGCGTCCCGGAACTAGTTTACAGCCCGGGTGTAGTTTGCGGCCCGGGAGTCGTTTTTGCGGCCCGGGAGTAGTTTGCGGCCCAAGAGTAGTTTGCGGCCCGGGAGTCGTTTGTGGCCCGGGAGTAGTTTGCAGCCCGGGAGTCATTTGCGATCCGGGAGTCGTTTGCGGCCTAAGAGTAGTTTGCTACCCGGGAGTCGTTTGTGGCCCGGGAGTAGTTTGCAGCCCGGGAGTCATTTGCGATCCGGTAGTCGTTTGCAGCCCGGTAGTCGTTTGCAGCCCGGAAGTCGTTTGCGGCCCGGGAGTCGTTTGCGGCTCAGAAGTAGTTTGCGGCCGGGAGTCGTTTGTGGCCAAGGAGTAGTTTGCGATCAGGGAGAAGTTTGCGGCCCGGGAGTCGTTTGCGGCCCGAAAGTCGTTTTCGGCTCGAGATAACTTAACGCACCTAAGTGCTAAGGGCTAACCCCCGCCGAGCGCGAAGCGCGAGGCGTCTGTTTTTGATTAAAGATAATTGTACGCGTTTGCTTTCTCCAAGCACTCAGCGCGAGTCGTCTATGATCGATAAAAAAAACAACGTATTTAGCTCCCATCCAGCGATAAAAGAGAATTGTACCCGTTTGTCTTCTCCGAGCGCGCATCGTGAGTCGTATCTGATTGATAAAAGAGAACTTAACGCACTTAGCGTCTGTGGGCGATTAAAGATAATTGGACCCGTTTGCCTACTCGGAGCGATTCGTCTATGATCGATAAAACAAAACTTAACGCGCTTAGCTCTTATCAAGCACGCAGCGAGAGTCGTCTGCGGGCAATACAAGGGAATTGTATCCGTTTGCCTTCCCCGAGTCGTTTGCAGCCCGGAAGTCGTTTTCGGCCCGGAAGTCGTTTGCGGCCCAGGAGTCGTTTGCGGCCCGGGAGTCGTTTGCGGCCCGGGAGTCGTTTGTGGCCTGGGAGTAGTTTGCGATCCGGAAGAAGTTTGCGGCCCGAGAGTCGTTTGCGGCCCGAAAGTCGTTTTCGGCTCGAGATAACTTAACGCACTTAGCCCTCTCCATCAAAATGGTAGTCACCCAAGACTCGCGAGGCGGTGAAAAAATTTACTTTTGACGGGTACTGTACGTATGCAAAAAATGTTCGACTGCAACTGACGGGAAAGGAAATAATTGGAAATTTTGGGGTTACAAAAAAAAACGTGAACAAGTTGTTTCCTTTGATTGCGCTTTCGAGCACTCCAAATCGCGATGTATTTTAGGGTAAACGGACGGACAGTTGGGGGCTGGCTTTTGGACGTGGCCGTGTATCCTATGTACAGGATGCGTAGACAGAGGTGGCTTACAAAAAAACGTTCTACATAACGATATCCCAGGAGTCCTTTGCGGCCCGGAAGTAGTTTGCGGCCCGCGAGTCGTTTGTGGCCCGGGAGTAGTTTGCAGCACGGGAGTCATTTGCGATCCGGGAGTAGTTTGCGGCCCGGGAGTAGTTTGCGTCCCGGAAGTAGTTTACAGCCCGGGTGTAGTTTGCGGCCCGGGAGTCGTTTTTGCAGCCCGGAAGTCGTTTTCGGCTCGGGAGTAGTTTGCGGCCCAAGAGTAGTTTGCGGCCCGGGAGTCGTTTGTGGCCCGGGAGTAGTTTCCAGCCCGGGAGTCATTTGCGATCCGGGAGTCGTTTGCTGCCCAAGAGTAGTTTGCGGCCCGGAAGTCGTGTGTGGCCCGGGAGTAGTTTGCAGCCCGGGAGTCATTTGCGATCCGGGAGTCGTTTGCAGCCCGGAAGTCGTTTGCGGCCCGGGAGTCGTTTGCGGCCCAGGAGTAGTTTGCGGCCGGGAGTCGTTTGTGGCCCGGGAGTAGTTTGCGATCAGGGAGAAGTTTGCGGCCCGGGAGTCGTTTGCGGCCCGGGAGTCGTTTGCGGCCCGAAAGTCGTTTTCGGCTCGAGATAACTTAACGCACTTAGCCCCCGCCGAGCGCGAAGCGCGAGGCGTCTGTTTTTGATTAAAGATAATTGTACGCGTTTGTTTTCTCCAAGCACTCAGCGCGAGTCGTCTATGATCGATAAAAAAACTTAACGCGTTTAGCTCCCATCGAGCGATAAAAGAGAATTGTACCCGTTTGTCTTCTCCGAGCGCGCATCGTGAGTCGTATCTGATTGATAAAAGAGAACTTAACGCACCTAGCCCCCGCCGAGCGCGCAGCGCGAGGCGACTGTTGGCGATTAAAGATAATTGGACCCGTTTGCCTACTCGATGCGATTCGTCTATGATCGATAAAACAAAACTGAACGCGCTTAGCTCTTATCAAGCACGCAGCGAGAGTCGTCTGAGGGCAATACAAGGGAATTGTATCCGTTTGCCTTCCCCGAGTCGTTTGCGTCCTGGGAGTCGTTTGTGGCCCGGGAGTAGTTTGCAGCCCGGGAGTCATTTGCGATCCGGGAGTAGTTTGCGGCCCGGCAGTTGTTTGCGTCCCGGGTGTAGTTTGCGGCCCGAAAGTCGTTTTTGCGGCCCGGGAGCCGTTTTTGCAACCCGGGAGTCGTTTTCGGCTCGGGAGTCGTTTTCGGCTCGGGAGTAGTTTGCGGCCCAAGAGTCATTTGCGGCCTTGAAGTCGTTTGCGGCCCGGAAGTCGTTTGCGGCCCAAGATGTTTGCGGCCCGGAAGTAGTTTGCAGCCCAGGAGTCGTTTGCGGCCGGTAATCGTTTGCGACCCGGAAGTCGTTTGCGGCCCGGGAGTTGTTTGCGGCCCGGGAGTTGTTTGCAGCCCTAGAGTCGTTTGCGGCCCGTGAGTCGTTTGCGGCCCGAGAGTCGTTTGCGGCCCGGGAGTAGTTTGCGGCCCGGAAGTAGTTTGCGGCCCGGGAGTTGTTTGCGGCTCGGGAGTCTTTTGCGACCCAGGAGTCGTTTGCGGCCCAGGAGTCGTTACCGGCCCGGAAGTCTTTTGTGGCCCAGGAGGAGTTTGCGGACTGGAAGTAGTTTGCAGTTCGGGAGTCGTTTGCGGCCCAGGAGTAGTTTGCAGTCCAGCAGTCGTTTGCGACCCGGGAGTCGTTTGCGGCCTGGGAGTCGTTAGCAGCCCGGAAGTTGTTTGCGGCTCGGGAGTAGTTTGCAGCCCGGGATTCATTTGCGACCTGGGAGTCGTTTGCGGCCCGGGAGTCGTTTGCGGCCTACGAGTCGTTTGCATCCCGGTAGTCATTTGCGGTTTGGAAGTAGTTTGTAACCCGGGAGTCGTTTGCGACCCGGGGGTCGTTTGCGGCCTGAGAGTCGTTTGCAGCCAGGAAGTCGTTTGCGACCCGGGAGTCGTTTGCGGCTCGGGAGTAATTTGCAGCCCGGGAGTCGTTTGCGGCCCGGGAGTCGTTTGCGGCCCGGGAGTCGTTTGCGGCTCACGAGTCGTTTGCATCCCGGGAGTCATTTGCGGTTTGGAAGTAGTTTGTAGCCCGGGAGTCGTTTGCGACCCGGGAGTCGTTTGCGGCCCGAGAGTCGTTTGCAGCCAGGAAGTCGTGCGCGACCCGGGAGTCGTTTGCGGCCCGGGAGTTGTTTGCGGCCCGGGAGTCGTTTGCGGCCCGGGAGTCGTTTTCGGCGCGGGTCGTTTGCAGCCCGGGAGTCGTTTGCAGCTCAGGAGTCGTTTGCGGCCTGGGAGTCGTTTTCGACCTGGGAGTCGTTTGCGGCCCGGGAGTGAATTGTACCTGCGTTATCCCCGCCGAGCATGCATAGCGAATTGTCTTTGATCGATAAAAGTGAATTGTATTCGCCTCTCCTCCGCCGAGCATGCAACGCGAGTCGTCTATTATCTATTAATGGAAATTATACGGGCTCGGTATTCGTTGAGCGCTTCGAGATTTATCGATGTTTTTATTTTGACGCATAGAACTTGGACGCAAAAGAGTTAATCCGGATACAGATATTTCTATAGTCTCGGAACGGCGCCGTAGGCGCCCCAGTAGGCCCGTTAGGGCCTGCTGGTTGGGATAGTATAGTGAAGGTTCGCCGTTTTGCCCGGATCGAAATTAAAAATCGAAAAACTTGACGCAAAAATACGGGGTTTGCTTTAAAAAACGTATGAAAGAACGAACTAGCTCTGTGCCGAGTTTCGTTACGGTAGCTCGGACGACGGAAACGCTATCTGCAAAAAACCGAAAAAATTAAAGCTCTTATGGATTTTTCGGCTTAAATTGCTGCTATTTTGCTCGTGGCGTCTAGACGGCGCTTTTTCTCGAGTTCAAATTTTCACAGAACGTGTTTTTCGAGTGGGAAAATGCATCCTGAAAATTTCAACCCAATCTGACCAGCCGTTTTTCTGTTTTTTCACGAATTTTCATTTTTACTACTCTGATTTTACGCGGTAATCGGCATATAGGCGTGGCGCGCATTGCCTTATCAGCAATCGTATACACCAAAATACCTGTTAGTTGTCTTCGCTTCGTCGGGTGTCATGTGCCGGTCATTCGAATTATTATTTTAGGTTATTTTATAAATGGGGAAACAAACATAAACCGCCCTTCTGGAAAAGAGCCCTGTAAAGTGTAAACGTTCCAGTAAAATATTGTGTAAAAATGCATCTTTCTCAGCAAACCACATGTTAGGTTAAGTATTTACCTATTAAGTTTGCAACTTTTTTCATTAACTCGTTAATCGCAAATCAACAGCAATTATTATTAATACTCTGAATTATATTTGCATGTCGTTATTAAAATAAATAAACAACTTTTGTGTATTTCGTAACAGTCAATAATCTTAATAAATGTTTTGTTTTAATTAACCTACTACAAAATGATACTGCATGTGTACAACTATGTAATATAACGTGTTACTCTGAATGTATTTTTAAAATACTATTGTAATCAAATATTGCATGTTTGTCTATAAATTATTGTTAAACCGGCAATAACTCAACAAATAATAGTTTTAAACATGGAACACCTCAAATGATTTTCAAAGACAATCATCTCGTCACGTCCGCGTCGGGACGGCGGCGCTCACGAGCAACCAAAGTCAAAGCGCCACGCGTCGTCGGAAAGTACAAAGTACGGGCTTCCAATTTGTAAAAAAAATATTCCCGTGGGACAGAAAATAGCTGAGCAATTGACGTTTTAATTCGTGCCCGTTTCCGAGCGCGCTCGGCCTGTTGTCATAAGGTCCATTGGTTAGCGCGCGTGCCACAATTAAAGTTTGCCAGTATTTTTATTCGACTACTGTGCCCTTCGCTACCAACACCGTCAGATTCTTCGTATTTTTTCCTTCAAGTAGGTACCTAATTTCGAGGGCTTCGAGTCGACTATCTATCGTTAAAACATTTTTTCGGTAGACAGGGCGTTGTCACATTTTGAACTTTATCGACCGCGACATTTCGATCTTTGCAATTATTGCTATTATTAGGCTACAGAAACTGATGTTCTCGGACTTTCGATGAAATAATTTTTGCATTGTGTCTAACAACGTGCATAAATATACAGGGTGTTTGCGCATAAATACCAAAGATGATGTTTTTTCCGGCCTAACCGGGAACGGTGAAGACATTCAAGAAAGGGGAAAATGTGCACACGACGGGTGCGTTTTTTTTAATAATTACCAAAAAAAAAAAGTTTCAAAAGTAGTTTTTCTTAAATGAGCTCGTGCATCGTTGATTTCAGATAGTTTTTCGGATGAAAACGATAGGGGGGTCGTAGTGACGTCAAAATATGGGAAAATAGTCCATATACGGGATGCGTCGATATAATTAGTCGATTGTCGCTTAACGGTTTGAGATAGAAAGTTGATTCAAACGCTATTTGATACAGTTTTTTCTTCCGAACACGATAAAAATATTTTCAAATATACAGGGTAAGACATTAGTGCGGGATTGGTCGATTGTCGCTTAACAGTTTGAGATAGAAAGTTGATTCAAACGCTATTTGATACAGTTTTTTCTTCCGAACACGATAAAATTATTTTCAAATATACAGGGTGAGACATTAGTGCGGGATTGGTCGATTGTCGCTTAACGGTTTGGGATAGAAAGTTGATTCAAACGCTATTTGATAGTTTTTTCTTCCGAACACGATGAAAATATTTTCAAATATACAGTTAGAGACATTAGTGCGGGATTGGTCGATTGTCGCTTAACGGTTTGAGATAGAAAGTTGATTCAAACGCTATTCGATACAGTTTTTTCTTCTGAACACAATTAAATTATTTTCAAATATACAGGGTGAGCCATTAGTGCGGGATCGGTCGATTCGCTTAACTGTTTGAGATAGAAAGTTGATTCAAACGCTATTTGATACAGTTTTTTCTTCCGAACACGATAAAAATATTTTCAAATATACAGGGTGAGACATTAGTGCGGGATTGGTCGATAGTCGCTTAACGGTTTGAGATAAAAAGTAGCTCTGGAACGAAGCCACCTACAAACATGGGACTTGCACCAAACGAAATTAAGATCAGTACACTTTGATCGAAATTGAAAAAAATTATAATAAAACAGGATTCTGAAAACATTAGCTTCGAGCTTGTGATTGATGTGTCTCTGGAACGGAGCCACCTACATACATGGGACTTGCACCAAACGAAATTAAGTTCAGTACACTTTGATCGAAATTGAAAAAAATTATAATAAAACAGGATTCTGAAAACATTAGCTTCGAGCTTGTGATTGATGTGTCTCTGGAACGGAGCCACCTACATACATGGGACTTGCACCAAACGAAATTAAGTTCAGTACACTTTCATCGAAATTGAAAAAAATTATAGTAAAATAGGATTCTGAAAACATTAGCTTCGAGCTTGTGATTGATACATCTCTGGAAGGGAGCCACCTCTAGACATGGGACTTGCACCCAAACGAAAGGTATTTCTAAAATTCTTAATACACAAAATTCCCAAAAGTTCCAAAATTCCCAAAAGTTCCAAAATTACCCAAAAGTTCCAAAATTCCCAAAAGTTCAAAAATTCTCAAAAGTTCCAAAATTCCCCAAATTTCCAAAAATCCCAAAAGTTCCAAAAATCCAAAAAATTCCAAATTCCCAAAATCTCCAAAAGTTCCAAAATTCCCCAAAGTTGACAAAAAAATTTCAAATATACAGGGTTAGTCATTAGTGCGGGATCGGTCGATTGTCGCTTGACGATTTGAGATAAAAAGTTGATTCAAACGCTATTTGATACAGTTTTTTCTTCTGAACACAATGAAACTATTTTCAAAGATACAGGGTGAGCCATTAGTGGGGGATCGGTCGCCTGTCGCTTAACGGTTTGAGATAGAAAGTTGATTCAAACGCTATTTGATACAGTTTTATCTTCCGAACGATAAAACTATTTTCAAATATACAGGGTGAGTCATTAGTGCGAGATCGGTCGATTGTCGCTTAACGGTTTGAGATAGAAAGTTGATTCAAACGCTATTTAATACAGTATTTTTCCGAACACGATAAAAATATTTTCAAATGTACAGGGTGAGTCATTAGTGGGGGATCGGTCGATTGTCGCTTAACGGTTTGAGATAGAAAGTTGATTCAAACGCTATCTGATACAGTTTTATCTTCCGAACCCGATAAAAATATTTTCAAATATACAAGGTTCGTCATTAGTGCGGGATCGGTCGATTGTCGCTTAGCGGTTTGAGATAGAAAGTTGATTCAAACGCTATTTGATACAGTTTTTTCTTCCGAACACGATAAAATATTTTCAAATATACAGCGTGAGTCATTAGTGCGGGATCGGTCGATTGTCGCTTAACGGTTTGAGATAGAAAGTTGATTCAAACGCTATTTAATACAGATTTTTTCCGAACACGATAAAAAAATTTCAAATATACAGGGTGAGTCATTAGTGCGGGATCGGTCGATTGTAGCTTAACGGTTGGAGATAAAAAGTTGATTCAAACGCTATTTGATACAGTTTTATCTTCCGAACACGATAAAATATTTTCAAATATACAGGGTGAGTCATTAGTGCGGGATCGGTCGATTGTCGCTTAACGGTTTGAGATAAAAAGTTGATTCAAACGCTATTTGATACAGTTTTATCTTCCGAACACGATAAAAACATTTTCAAATATACAGGGTGAGTCATTAGTGCGGGATCGGTCGATTGTCGCTTAGCGGTTTGAGATAGAAAGTTGATTCAAACGCTATTTGATACAGTTTTATCTTCCGAACCCGATAAAAATATTTTCAAATATACAAGGTGAGTCATTAGCGCGGGATCAGGCGATTGTCGCTTAACGGTTTGAGATAGAAAGTTGATTCAAACGCTATTTGATACAGTTTTTTTCTTCCGAACACGATAAAATATTTTCAAATATACAGGGTGAGTCATTAGTGCGGGATCGGTCGATTGTCGCTTAACGCTTTGAGATAGAAAGTTGATTCAAACGCTATTTGATACAGTTTTTTCTTCCGAACACGATAAAAACATTTTCAAATATACAGGGTGAGTCATTAGTGCGGGATCGGTCGATTGTCGCTTAACGGTTTGAGATAAAAAGTTGATTCAAACGCTATTTGATACAGTTTTATCTTCCGAACCCGATAAAAATATTTTCAAATATACAGGGTGAGTCATTAGTGCGGGATCAGGCGATTGTCGTTTAACGGTTTGATATAGAAAGTTGATTCAAACGCTATTTGATAGTTTTTTCTTCCCAACACAATTAAAGATATTTTCAAATATACAGGGTGAGACATTAGTGCGGGATCGGTCGATTGTCGCTTAACGGTTTGAGATAGAAAGTTGATTCAAACGCTATTTGATACAGTTTTTTCTTCCGAACACGATAAATATATTTTCAAATATACAGGGTGAGTCTTTAGTGCGGCCCGGGAGTAGTTTGCGGCCCGGGAGTAGTTTGCGGCCCGGGAGTAGTTTGCGGCCCGGAAGTAGTTTGCGGCCCGAGTGAGTTTGCAGCCCGGGAGTAGTTTGCAGCCCGGGAGTCGTTTGCAGCCCCGGAGTATTTTGCGGTCCGGGAGTCCTTTGCGGCTCATGAGTAGTTTGCAGTCCGGGAATAGTTTGCGGCCCGGAAGTAGTTTGCGGCCCGAGTGTAATTTGCAGCCCGGAAGTAGTTTGCAGCCCGGGAGTCGTTTGCAGCCCGGGAGTCTTTAGCGGTCCGTGAGTCGTTTGCGGCCCGGGAGTCGTTTGCAACCCGGGAATCGTTTGCGGCCCGGGAGTTGTTTGCGGCCCGGGAGTGGTTTGCGGCCCGTGTGTTGTTTGCAGCCCAGGAGTAGTTTGCAGCCCGGGAGTCTTGCAGTCCAGGAGTAGTTTGCGGCCTGGGAGTTGTTTGCGGCCTGGGAGTAGTTTGCGGCCCGAGTGTTGTTTGCAGCCCGGGAGTAGTTTGCAGCTCGGGAGTCGTTTGCAGCCCGGAAGTCTTTTGCGGCCCGGTATCGCTTGCGGCCCGGGAGTAGTTTGCGTCCTGGGAGTCGTTTGCGGCCGGGGAGTCGTTTGCGGCCCGAGAGTTGTTTGCCGCCCGGGTGTAGTTTGCAACATGGCAGTAGTTTGGGCCCTAGAGTCGGTTGGCACCCGGAAGTAGTTTGAGGCCCAAGAGTTGTTTGCGGCCCGGGAGCTGTTTGCAGCCCGGAAGTCGTTTGCAACCCGGGAGTAGTTTGCAGCCCAGAAGTAGTTTGCAGCCCGGGAGTCGTTTGCACCCCGGGAGTCGTTTGCACCCCGGGAGTAATTTGCGGTCTGGGAGTCGTTTGCGGCCCATGAGTAGTTTGCAGCCCGGGAATAGTTTGCGGCCCGGGAGTATTTTGCGGCCCGAGTGTAATTTGCGGCCCGGAAGTAGTTTGCAGCCCGGGAGTCGTTTGCAGCCCGGTAATCTTTTGCGGTTCGTGAGTCGTTTGCGGCCCGGGAGTCGTTTGCGGCCCGGAAGTAGTTTGCGGCCCGTGTGTTGTTTGCAGCCCAGGAGTAGTTTGCAGCCCGGGAGTCGTTTGCAGTCCAGGAGTAGTTTGCGGCCCGGGAATGGTTTGCGGCCTGGGAGTAGATTGCGGCCCGAGTGTTGTTTGCAGCCCAGGAGTAGTTTGCAGCTTGGGAGACGTTTGCAGCCAGGAAGTCGTTTGCAGCCCGGGAGTCGTTTGCAGCCCGGGAGTCGTTTGCAGCCCGAGTGTAGTTTGCAGCCCGGGAGTCGTTTGCAGCCTAGGAGTCTTTTGCGGCCTGGGAGTTGTTTGCGGCCCGGGAGTAGTTTGCAGCCCGAGTGTAGTTTGCAGCCCAAGAGTAGTTTGCGACTTGGGAGTCGTTTGCATCCCGGAAGTCATTTGCGGCCTGGCAGTAGTTTGCAGCCCGGGAGTCGTTTGTGACCCTGGAGTCGTTTGCGGCCCAGGAGTATTTTGCAGCCCAGGATTAGTCTGCAGCCCGAGAGTAGTTTGCGGCCCAGAAGTCGATTGCGGCCCGGGAGACGTTTGCGGCCCAGGAGTAGTTTGAGGCCTGGGAGTAGTTTGCAGCACGAAAGGAGTTTGCAGCCCGGCAGTAGTTTGCAGCCCGGGAGTCGTTTGCAGCCCGGGAGTCGTTTACAGCGCGGGGGTCTTTTGCGGTCCGGGAGTCGTTTGCGGCCCGGAAGTACTCTGCGGCCTGAGTGTAATTCGCAGTCCGGGAGTAATTTGCATCCCAAGATTCGTTTGCAGCCCGGTAGTAGTTTGCAGTACGGAAGTAGTTCGCGTCCCGAGAGTAGTTTGTGGCCCGGGAGTTGTTTGCGGCCTGGGAGTCGTTTTTTGGGACGGAAGTAGTTTGCGGTCCAGGAGTCGTTTGGGCTTGGAAGTGTTTTGCGGCCCGGGAGTAGTTTGCAGCCCGAGAGTCGCTTGCGACCCGGGAGTAGTTTGCGGCCCGGGAGTAGTTTGCAGCTCGGGAGTCGTTTGCAGCCCGGAAGTCTTTTGCGGCCCGGTATCGCTTGCGGCCCGGGAGTAGTTTGCGTCCTGGGAGTCGTTTGCGGCCGGGGAGTCGTTTGCGGCCCGAGAGTTGTTTGCCGCCCGGGTGTAGTTTGCAACATGGCAGTAGTTTGGGCCCTAGAGTCGGTTGGCACCCGGAAGTAGTTTGAGGCCCAAGAGTTGTTTGCGGCCCGGGAGCTGTTTGCAGCCCGGAAGTCGTTTGCAACCCGGGAGTAGTTTGCAGCCCAGAAGTAGTTTGCAGCCCGGGAGTCGTTTGCACCCCGGGAGTCGTTTGCACCCCGGGAGTAATTTGCGGTCTGGGAGTCGTTTGCGGCCCATGAGTAGTTTGCAGCCCGGGAATAGTTTGCGGCCCGGGAGTATTTTGCGGCCCGAGTGTAATTTGCGGCCCGGAAGTAGTTTGCAGCCCGGGAGTCGTTTGCAGCCCGGTAATCTTTTGCGGTTCGTGAGTCGTTTGCGGCCCGGGAGTCGTTTGCGGCCCGGAAGTAGTTTGCGGCCCGTGTGTTGTTTGCAGCCCAGGAGTAGTTTGCAGCCCGGGAGTCGTTTGCAGTCCAGGAGTAGTTTGCGGCCCGGGAATGGTTTGCGGCCTGGGAGTAGATTGCGGCCCGAGTGTTGTTTGCAGCCCAGGAGTAGTTTGCAGCTTGGGAGACGTTTGCAGCCAGGAAGTCGTTTGCAGCCCGGGAGTCGTTTGCAGCCCGGGAGTCGTTTGCAGCCCGAGTGTAGTTTGCAGCCCGGGAGTCGTTTGCAGCCTAGGAGTCTTTTGCGGCCTGGGAGTTGTTTGCGGCCCGGGAGTAGTTTGCAGCCCGAGTGTAGTTTGCAGCCCAAGAGTAGTTTGCGACTTGGGAGTCGTTTGCATCCCGGAAGTCATTTGCGGCCTGGCAGTAGTTTGCAGCCCGGGAGTCGTTTGTGACCCTGGAGTCGTTTGCGGCCCAGGAGTATTTTGCAGCCCAGGATTAGTCTGCAGCCCGAGAGTAGTTTGCGGCCCAGAAGTCGATTGCGGCCCGGGAGACGTTTGCGGCCCAGGAGTAGTTTGAGGCCTGGGAGTAGTTTGCAGCACGAAAGGAGTTTGCAGCCCGGCAGTAGTTTGCAGCCCGGGAGTCGTTTGCAGCCCGGGAGTCGTTTACAGCGCGGGGGTCTTTTGCGGTCCGGGAGTCGTTTGCGGCCCGGAAGTACTCTGCGGCCTGAGTGTAATTCGCAGTCCGGGAGTAATTTGCATCCCAAGATTCGTTTGCAGCCCGGTAGTAGTTTGCAGTACGGAAGTAGTTCGCGTCCCGAGAGTAGTTTGTGGCCCGGGAGTTGTTTGCGGCCTGGGAGTCGTTTTTTGGGACGGAAGTAGTTTGCGGTCCAGGAGTCGTTTGGGCTTGGAAGTGTTTTGCGGCCCGGGAGTAGTTTGCAGCCCGAGAGTCGCTTGCGACCCGGGAGTAGTTTGCGGCCCGGGAGTAGTTTGCGACCCGGGAGTCGTTTGCGGCCCAGGAGTCGTTCGCAGCCAGGGAGTAGTTTGCGGCCCGAAAGTAGTTTGCAGCCCGGCAGTAGTTTGCAGCCCGGGAGTCGTTTGCAGCCCGAGAGAGTCGTTTACAGCCCGGGGGTCTTTTGCGGTCCGGGAGTCGTTTGCGGTCCGGGAGTCGTTTGCGGCCCGGGAGTACTTTGCGGCCCGAGTGTAGTTTGCAGCCCGGGAGTAATTTGCATCCCGGGAGTCGTTTGCAGACCGGTAGTAGTTTGCAGTCAGGAAGTAGTTTGCGTCCCGAGAGTAGTTTGTGGCTCGGGAGTTGTTTGCGGCCTGGGAGTCGTTTTTTTGGTCCGGGAGTAGTTTGCGGACCGGGGGTAGTTTGCGGTCCGGGAGTCGTTTGCGGCCCCGGAGTCGTTTGCGACCCGGGAGTTCTTAGCGCCCCAGGAGTCGTTTGCGGCCCGGGAGTAGTTTGCGGCCCAGGAGTCATTTGCGGCCTGAAATAGTTTGCGGCCCAGGAGTAGTTTGGGCCCGGAAGTCTTTTGCGGCCTGGGAGTAGTTTGCAGCCCGGGAGTCGCTTGCGACCTGGGAGTAGTTTGCGGCCCGGGAGTAGTTTGCGGGCCGGGAGTCTTTTGCGGCTCAGGAGTCGTTTGCAGCCCGGGAGTAGTTTGCGGCCCGGGAGATGTTTGCGGCCCGGGAGACGTTCGCGGCCCGGGAGTAGTTTGCGGCCAGGGAGTAGTTTGCGGCCGGGGAGTCGTTTGCGGCCCGGGAGTCGTTTGCGGCCCGGGATTCGTTTGCGGCCCAGGAGTCGTTTTCGGCCCGGGAGTAGTTTGCGGAAAATAATCGAGGCTTATAATTTTTTGTTTGTAAATGTTTGTTTAGACATTCAAAATTGCGTACTAGATTTATGACGAAAATGATTGTACATAATTATATGATATAATTTAAGTGTTAGTGTGTTGTAAATTAAATAATTTATTTATATCGTGATTTTTTGCTTTGCTTATCCGTTCTTTGGTTTCTTATAAGCTAATAGATAAAACCCGACGTCATTAAATCATGGCTTGCTTCTTTTTTCATCAAAATCGTTTTTTTTTTAAAATATTAAATCCGTCTAATTTCAAAATAAATGTATCATGTGGCACATCATTAAAAAGAGAAAAAAAGAAACTGTGTGTGGTTTACAAAAGAGCGCGCATCGCGAGTCGTCTCTGATTGATAAAAGGTAACTTAACGCGCTTAGCCCCCACCAAGCGCGCAGCGCGAGGCGTCTGTGGGCGATTAACGATAATTGTACGCGTTTGCCTTCCATCCAGAGATAAAAGAGAGTTGTACCCGTTTGTCTTCTCCGAGCGCGCATCTTGAGTTGTCCCTAATCCATAAAAGAGAACTTAAGGCGCTTAGCCCCCGCCGAGCGCGCAGCACGAGGCGTCTCCGTTTAAAGATAATTGTACCCGTTTGCCTTCTCCGAGCGCGCAGCGCGAGTCGTTCATGATCGATAAAACAAAACTTAACGCGCTTAGCTCCCATCGGCGGGCAATAATAGAGAAATGTACCCGTTTGCCTTTTCCGAGCGCGAGTCGTCTATGGTTGATAAAAGACTTTTACCCGCTGAGCGCACAGAGCGAGTCTTCTATGACTAATATAATATAACTTTACGCGCTTAGTCCCCTCCGAGAGCGCAGCGCGAGTCATCTGTGTTTGATACAAGAGAATTGTACCCGCTTGCTTCCCGCCGAGTGCGCAACGCAAATCGTTTATTGTCGATAATAGTGAATTGCACCCGCTTGGCCTGCGCCGATCTTGCAGCGCGAGGCTTCGCTGATCGATAAAAGTGATTTGCACCCGCTTCACCTCCACAAAACATGCAACTTGAGTCGTCTATAATCGATAAAAGTGAATTGTATCAGCTTCACCTCCGCCGAGCGTGCAGCGCGAGTCGACTATAACCTTTTACCGAAATTTATACGGGCTCGGTTCCCATCGATGTTTTTTCTTTTTAATTGACCCATAGAACTTGGACTCGAGGGAGTTAAACCGGATCAACATAATTCTATGCTTGGAACGGCGCCGTAGGCGCCCCAGTAGGCCCGCCAGGGCCTGCTGGTCCCCTATATAATAACAGCGGTTCTCCATTTTGCCCGGTCGAGAATTAAAAATCGAAAAACTGTATGCAGCGACTTCCGGTTTGCTTTAGAATACGTATGAAAGAACGAACCAGCTTCCTGTCGATATCCGGTTGCCGTACGTTTCGAGACTGAAAAGTTATCGGTGATAAACCGCCGAAAAATTTTTCTCTTATGGGAATATTGGTTCTTCGTAGCGCCGCGGGGAAGCTTAGTTCGATGACGAAATTTTCGCGGATCGAGCGCTTATGTCGGGATAAGATTTTTCCAAAGTTTCAGCCGAATCTGATAAGCCGTTTATTTGTTTTCACCCTAAACGTGAATTTCCCTTCGTACCCCCGAACCCCGCTAACTGCCGCGGTGAGCTACCGGCAACCGGCTATGAGTGGACGTTATCTTTGCGTCAAGCACCGAGCATTCAAATTTACACGGATCCTGCCAATGTAGTTGAAAAATGTATCCTCAAAGTTTCAGCTTGATCTGATTATCCGTTTTCCTGTTTCACGATTTTTCATTCCCAAAAATTTTCCCGCGCGAAATCTACAAGGCGTTATCACAGCACAACTTAAGATTAGCCCAGTTTTGTTCGCTTCGTTAACTCAGGTGCGCGTTCTTCGAATTGTTATTATAGGTTAGTTTATAAATGGGAAAACCATCTGTAAAAGAGCAGTGTACACACGTTCCAGTAAAATATTGTGCAAAAATGCATCTTTCTCCGCAAACCACCTGTAAGTATTTAATGCTTATCAAGTTTGCATCTTTTTCCATTAACTCTTTAATCGGCAATTATTTAATACTTTGAATTATATTTGCATGCCGTTATTAAAATAAATAAACAACTTTTGTGTATTTCGATTAACAGTCTTATCATAATAAATGTTTTATTTTAATTAACCTATTAGAAAATGAAAATACAGTCTACAACAGCTATTTAAATGAAACGTGATACTATGAATGTATTTTTTGCAAGCCTACCATTGTAATTACATTAAATATTGCATGTTTGCCTATAAATTATAGTCAAACCGGCAATAACTCAACTATTACACCTCAAAAGATTTTTAAAGACAATCATCTCGTCACATCCGCGTCGGGACGGCGCGGCGTCCAAAGCGTATAAAGTCAAAACTCCACGCGTCGCAAAGTACAAAGTACGGGCTTTAGATTTGTAAAAAAAATATTCCCGTGGGACAGATAATAGCTGTGCAATTGCCGTTTTAGCGTGTTAAAGCGATATTTCGATAGACGGGGCGTTGCCATATTTTGAATATCGACCGGACATTCCGATCTTTTTAAGCATTTCTCGGACTCCATAAGATTATTTTTGCATTGTGCGCTGCAGTTCTGTATCACGACGTGTATAAATATACAGGGTAATTGCAAATGAATGTCTAAAATGTTTAACATCGAAAAATATATACCTATTATTTTCTCTCGAAACGGATAAGGATGTCGCAGTGGCGTATACAGGGTGAGTCATTAGTGGGGGATCGGTCGATTGTGGCTTTACGGTTTGAGATAGAAAGTTGATTCAAACGCTATTTGATACAGTTTTTTCTTCCGAACACGATAAAAATATTTTCAAATATACAGGGTGAGTCATTAGTGCAGGATCGGTCGATTGTCGCTTTACGGTTTGAGATAAAAAGTTGATTCAAACGCTATTTGATACAGTTTTTTCTTCCGAACACGATAAAACTATTTTCATATATACAGGGTGAGCCATTAGTGGGGAATCGATCGATTGTCGCTTTACCGTTTGAGATAGAAAGTTGATTCAAACGCTATCTGATACAGTTTTTTCTTCCGCACACGATAAAAATATTTTTAAATATACAGGATGAGTCATTAGTGCGGGATCGGTCGATTGTCGCTTAACAGTTTGAGATAGAAAGTTGATTCAAACGCTATTTAATACAGATTTTTTCCGAACACGATAAAAAAATTTCAAATATACAGGGTGAGTCATTAGTGCGGGATCGGTCGATTGTCGCTTAACAGTTTGAGATAGAAAGTTGATTCAAACGCTATTTAATACAGATTTTTTCCGAACACGATAAAAATATTTTCAAATATACAGGGTGAGTCATTAGTGCTACCCGGGAGTAGTTTGCGGCCCAAGTGTAGTTTGCAGCCCGAGAGTAGTGTGCAGCCCGGAAGTCGTTTGCGGCCCGGGGGTAGTTTGCGGCCCGGAAGTAGTTTGCGGCCCGGAAGTAGTTTGCGGCCCGGAAGTAGTTTGCGGCCCGAGTGTAATTTGCAGCCCGGGAGTAGTTTGCAGCTAGGGAGTCGTTTGCGGCCCGGGAGTCTGCATCCCGGGAGTAGTTTGCGGCCCGGGAGTACTTTGCGGCCCGGAAGTCGTTTACGGCCCGGGGGATACTTTGCGGCCCAAGTGAAATTTGCAGCGCGGGTGTCGTTTGCAGCCCAGGAGTTGTTTGCAGCCCGGGAGTCGTTTGCAGCCCAGGAGTCTTTTGCGGCCCGGGAGTAGTTTGCAGCCCGGGAATAGTTTGCAACTCAGGAGTAGTTTGCGGCCCGGGAGTAGTTTGCTGCCCAAGTGTAGTTTGCAGCCCGGGCGTAGTTTGCTGCCCAAGTATAGTTTGCAGCCCGGGCGTAGTTTGCAGCCCGGGAGTCTTTGCGGCCCGGTAGTAGTTTGCAGCCCGGGAGTAGTTTACGGCCCGGGAGTAGTTTCCAGCCCGAGTGTTGTTTGCAGCCCGGGAGTAGTTTGCAGCTCAGGAGTCGTTTGCAGCCCGGGAGTCTTTTGCCATCCGGGAGACTTTTGCGGTCCGGTAGTAGTTTGCGGCTTAAGTGTAGTTTGCAGCTCAGGAGTAGTTTGCAGCCCGGAAGTCGTGTGCAGCCCGAGAGTAGTTTGCGGCCCGGGTGTAGTTTGCGGCATAGGAGTAGTTTGGGCCCTGGAGTCGTTTGCGACCCGGAAATAGTTTGCAGGCCGGCAGTAGTTTGCGGCCCGGGGATCGTTTGCAGCTCGGAAGTCGTTTGCAGCCCGAAAGTCGTTTGCGGCCCGGGTGTCGTTTGCGGCTCGGGAGTCGTTTGCGTACCAGGAGTAGTTTGCAGCCCTGGAGTAGTTTGAAGCCCTGGAGTATTTTGCGGCCCGGGAGTAGTTTGCAGCCCAGGAATAGTTTGCAACTCAGGAGTAGTTTGCGGCCCGAGAGTCTTTTGCGACCCGGGATTCGTTTGCGACCCCGGAGTCGTTTGCAGCTCAGGTGTAGTTTGCGGCCCGGGAGTCGTTTGCGACCCGGTATCGTTTGCGGCCTGGGAGTAGTTTGCGGCCCGGAAGAGTCGTTTGCGGCCCGGGAGTCGTTTGCGGCCCGGTAGTTGTTTGTAGCCCGGGAGTGGTTTGGTCCCTGGAGTCGTTTGCGGCCCGGAAATAGTTTTCGCCCCGCAGTAGTTTGCGGCCCGGGAGTCGTTTGCAGCTCGGAAGTCGTTTGCAGCCCGAAAGTCGTTTGCATCCCGGGAGTAGTCTGCAGCCCAGGAGTAGTTTACAGCCCGGGAGTCGTTTGCGACCCGGGAGTCGTTTGCGGCTCTTGAGTAGTCTGCAGCCCGGGAGTCGTTTGCGACGCGGGTATCGTTTGCGACCTGGGAGACGTTTTTAACCCAGGTGTCGTTTGCATCCCGGGAGTCGTTTGCAACCCGAGCGTTGTTAGCGGCCCTTGAGTAGTTTGCAGCCCGGGAGTCGTTTGCAGCCCGGGATTCGTTTGCGGCCCGAAAGTCGTTTGCGGCCCGGGAGTAGTTTTCAGTCCGGGAGTAGTTTGCAGCCCGGGAGTCGTTTGCGACCCATGAGTAGTTTGCGGCCCGGGAGTTTTTGCGACCCGGGAGTCGTTTGCGGCCCGGGAGTCGTTTGCAGCTCGGGAGTCGTTTGCAGCCCGGGAGTCGTTTGCGGCATGGAAGTAGTTTGCAGCTCGGGAGTCGTTTGCAACCTGGGAGTTGTTTGCGACCCGGGAGTAGTTAGCAGCCCGGAAGTCGTTTGCGACCCGGGAGTCGTTTGCGGCCTGGTAGTCGTTTGCGGCCCGGGAGTAGTTTGCCGCCCGGGAGTCGTTTGCGAGCCGGGAGTTGTTTGCGTCCCGGGATATGTTTGCGGCCCGGGAGTAGTTTGCGGCCTGGGAGTAGTTTGCAGTTCGGGAGTCGTTTGCAGTCTAGGAGTAGTTTGCAGCCCGGATGTCGTTTGCGGCCTGGGAGTAGTTTGAAGTCCAGGAGTCGTTTGCGACCCGGTAGTCGTTTGCAGCGCGGGAGTAATTTGCCTCCCGGGAGTCGTTTACGACCCGGGAGTAGTTTGCAGCCCGGGAGTAAATTGCGGCCCGAGAGTAGTTTGCGGCCCGGAAGTAGTTTGCGGCCCTGGAGTCGTTTGCGGCCCTGGAGTAGTTTGCAGCCCGGGAGTCGTTTGCGGCCCGGGAGTAGTTTTCAGTTCGGGAGTCGATTGCGTCACGGGAGTCGTTTGCGTCCCGCGAGTGGTTTGCGGTCCGGGATTCGTTTGTAGCCCGGGACACTTTTGCGGCATGTGAGTCGTTTGCGGCCTTGAAGTAGTTTGTAGCCCAGGTGTAGTTTGCGGCCTGAGAGTCGTTTGCGGCCCGGGAGTCGTTTGCGGCCCGGGGGTCGTTTGCGGCCAGGGAGTCGTTTGCGGCCCAGGAGTAGTTTGCGGAAAATAATCGAGGCTTATAATTTTTTGTTTGTAAATGTTTATTTAGACATTCAAAGTTGCGTACTAGATTTATGACAAAAATGATTGTACATTATTATATGATATAATTTAAGTGTGTTGTGTTGTAAATAAAATAATTCATTTATATCTTAATTTTTAGCTTTGTTTAGGCGTTCTTTGGTATCTTATCAGCTAATAGATGAAACTCGACGTCAATAATTCATAGCTTGCTTATTTTTTTCATCAAAATCGTTTTTTTAATATTAGAGTCGTCTTTGATCGATAAAAGAGAACTTAACACGCTTAGCTTTCACCGAGCGCAGCGTGAGTCGTCTGTGGGCGATAAAAGAGAATGATTGTACCCGTTTGCCTTCTCCGAGAGCGAAGCGCGAGTCGTCTCTGATTGATTAAAGATAACTTAACGCACATAGCCCCCGCCGAGCGCGCAGCGCGAGGCGTCTGTGGGCGATTAAAGATAATTATACGCGTGTGCCTTCTCCGAGCACGCAGCGCGAGTCGTCTATGATCGATAAAAAAAAACTTAACGCGCTTAGCTCCATCGAGCGATAACAGAATTGTACCCGTTTGTCTTCTCCGAGCGCGCATCGTGAGTCGTCTCTGATAGATAAAAGAGAACGTGCTCAGCCCCCGCCGAGCACGCAGCGCGAGGCGTCTGTCGGCGATTAAAGATAATTGAACCCGTTTGCCTTCTCCGAACGCGAAGCGGGAGTCGTCTATAATCGATAAAACAAAACTTAACGCGCTTAGCTCCCATCGAGCGATAACAGAGAAATGTACCCGTTTGTCTTCTCCGAGCGCGCATCGTGAGTCGTCTCTGATAGATAAAAGAGAACTTAACGTGCTCAGCCCCCGCCGAGCACGCAGCGCGAGGCGTCTGTCGGTGATTAAAGATCATTGAACCCGTTTGCCTTCTCCGAACGCGCAGCACGAGTTGCCTATGATCGATCAAACAAAACTTAACGCGCTTAGCTCCCATCGAGCGCACAGAGCGAGTCGTCTGCGGGCAATAATAGAGAATTGTACCCGTTTGCCTTCTCGGAGCGCGAGTCGTCTATGATTGATAAAAAAAAATTCACCCGCTAAGCATACAGAGCGAGTCTTCTATGACCAATAAAATAGAACTTAACGCGCTCCGAGAGCGCAGCGCGAGTCATCTGTGTTTGATACAAGAGGATTGTACCCGCTTGCTTTCCGCCGAGCGCGCAACGCAAATCGTTTATTGTAGATAATAGTGAATTGTACCCGCTTGGCCTACGCCGATCGTGCAGCGCGAGTCTTCGTTGATCGATAAAAGTGAATTGCACCCGCTTCACCTCCACAAAGCATGCAACTGGAGTCGTCTATGATCGATAAAAGTGAATTGTATCAGCATCACCTCCGCCGAGCGTGCAGCGCGAGTCGTCTATCATCTTTTACCGAAATTTTTACGGGCTCGGTTCTCATCGAACGCGCAGCGACATTTATTGATGATCAATAAAATAGAGTTGACTGATGTTTTTTCTTTTTAATTGCGTGCAAGCGAGTCGTCTATGATCGATAAAAGTGAATTGTACCCGGTTCATCCCCGCCAAGCATGAAACGCGGTCTATGATCAATAAAATCGAATTGTACCCGGTTTATCCCCGCCGAGCGTGAAAGCGAGTCGTCTATGATCGATAAAAGTGAATTGTACCCAGTTCATCCCCGCCGAGCATCACCCATAGAACTTGGACTCGAGGGAGTTAAACCGGATTAACAAAATTCTATGGTCTTGAAATGGCGCCTTGGCGCCCCAGTAGGCCCGCCAGGGCCTGCTGGTTTATTCAATAAAGCATGAGCAATTAATTGAACCTTGTCCTGTAATATGCGCAAATGAGCTTTATTTTATTAAAAAAATATTCTCAATATTCAGTGCTTAAATTACGCAATTTATAAGATAAATGGTAAAATTATCTGAGTTTACGTAATAAAAATTAATAAAGTTAAAAATCTCTTATCTTCTTTTATTAAGTTTCGACACCCTCGTCTCTTTTATAGTAGAAATCTTATTATTGGCACCAACGAAAAAATTTGCATTTTTCTAGAGCAGGGGTTCTTAAACTCTTTTTGTTCCATGGACCAACCCATTTGTCAATCAGGTGAAAGCTGTGGACCCGTTCTCAAAATGACTATTTTTTCAAAATGTTTAACAACTGTATAGCATTTCGATATGAAAATATTTATTATTTCTATTCAGGACCACAGATACAGCTAATACTATTGTAATTTAATGCATTCATTCATAAGTAAAAGAAATCCAGATATCAGTTAGAAGTTGGTAAAAATTAAGATAAATTAATTTTCCCCATCAAACCTCGCGGACCCCCTGAAATCTTTCCACGGACCCTAACGAAAATAAAAATCAAATAAAGACGATTAAGTGATTTTGTATATGAAATGTATTTATGTTAGGTACGTAATTTAACAGTTAGTAGCTACATATGTACATTGAGTGCCAATTTTAAAATCACTGATATGATCTTCCTACACAAAAATCATAGAACGCAACAAAAATCTTCTCTTAAATTCCATTTTAAGTCTTATTATTTATTTACAAAATTATATAAACCTGAATAGCTTCACGATTAAGTCAAAATATTTGAAAAGTTTCATTACTGGTCTGAAATTATGACGAGCCGTTTTTACAAATGACACTCAAATACATTTAAATCTTATTAGTTTCGTTAATCTCAATGTATGCGCGTTAACCGTTGAAGAACTTAATAATTTTGTTATCTAAGCCTCAATCATGATCTTGCATATTTTAAAACGCTAATGCGGTCTAAAAATGTTCTTTGTTGTTTTTTTTTCATTTTAGTAATTTTACATGTAAATACTCGATTATCTATCCGGCATTTGTATATGGGGTGTACCCATTGGCGTAGTTAGCCTCCAGGTTTAGGGAGGGCTACAGCCCCAAGTGACTAGCATTTTTTTTTATACTAGAGTCAGTGGCGTAGGCAGAGGGAGGGGGATTAGAACGTTTCCCAATAGGGTCGTAATAAGTCGATATAGGGCCGAAGAACTGTAAATTTTGTTCTTTTTTTTTTAAATTTTGATTTAAAAATTATTTGAGGTTATAAAAATTAACCAAAATAGTGCAGTAGTGTCCAAAATAGCTTCCTCTTTCCAAAAATGTAAAAATATACAGGGTGTTCCATTTAAAATAACAAAGTTGGGGTCATTTCCGGCGAAACTGGAATTAAAACAATTGTGTGAATGTACTTAAAAAATCCGATTTTTCGCACAAATCTTATGTCTAAAATTTCATTAGTCTAAAATTAAAACTTAAGATAAAAAAGGGCTGTACCACACTTTGTTTACACCCGGTATACATAGAAAGAAGAAAAAAACTGAAGAACGTTTTTTGCACATGAAAATTTTGAATAAATTTTCATGCCACTTTAGGCAATTTTCTCTTCCATTGCATAATATAATAATAGTTATTTATGTATCAAGGCCAAAAAGTGTAACTTTTTCGGCCGCGTCTGGTTTGCAGCAAACAGGCAAGGCCGAAAAAGTACGTTTTGGCCGAGGTGCATATTACATTTTTTGTGCGAACGAATTAAAAACAATTTAAATTTTTAGTAATTTTCAAAATTATAGGTTAGAAACTACGTGACATTCTGTCACTGACAGATGGCGGCGTATGTACTGCATTACCGGCCCTCTCCTTAGCAACGGCCGTAAAAGTTACTTTTTCGGCCGTTGCTAAGGGTAACGGCCTGAAAAGTAACTTTTACGGCCGTTGCTAAGGATAGGGCCGGTAATGCAGTACTTTATGGTTGCTAACGCGTCCGTCAAACAGCTGTTTCTAGTACGATCGCACAAAAAAGATTTATTATTTTATTTAGTCATGGGTCCTTCTACTGTTAGGTGTAGGACCTTTATTAGATATTTAAAAAAAAGAAAAAACTAGATATTCGAGGTGGTAATCTTTTGTACACCCTTTATACTGAAAATCCTTAGACTTATTTACAGTGAGGGACAAGAATTTGCTGTATAAATACCTATTTTTATGTGGATAAAATAGTCTCAGACAATGTGTCTACATATCAAAAAAAGTCGATACTGTCGCTGCTAGCTACTTTTAAGGATAAAACTGAATCAGCGTAAAATAAGCGTACTTTATTCCATTTGTTTATCATTAGTAACAAACACCGGACGATTGATATTTATGCTGTCTGAGTTATATTTTTAGTACGCTTTCATTAAAGTAGGACTTTTATAATCTATAAAGGATTAAAAATGCACACAAAATTATAATTATGTGTGATAAAAGAATAAAAATACGCCGTAATGTATATAAATAATACTTTCGTTCGTTTTAAATGTTGACAATAGCTCAACGATCAACATCACAATATTGTTAGAGTTGGAAAAATTTGCAACAGGAAAATACAAAACGAAAATAAAATTAGTTATTCGTTGCTTAAACCCATTAATAGGATTTTACAAAAGATGCATCAACAAAAGTAGTTACGTAAATGAGTAGGTAGCAGCGGCGTGCGGTCCATGGATGCGTTGGATGCGGCGCATCCCCTAAAATTCACGTCAAGAATATTTTTTTCCCGTATCATATTTGAATTTCGTGTAGCTTTATTTCGCTTTGATTTTATTTTTTGTTACGTTGTAATTTTATTTATTATATACGATGTTTTGCTTGCTCGAAAATTTGCGTTATATAATCTACATCCAGCGAGCGGCTGACGAAATGCGTGCGATGCACAGCACTAACGATTGTGAGCCCGACTGAGGGAAGCTATGCTGATTGTGGATACAAAATTTGCGTTCTGGGCGCATGCGTACTGCGATGCAGTCCATAGCCTTTTGCCCGTGTTGTGGCTTACTTTAACAGCTACGGGAAGCGATTACTCTCATGGTTCCTCTGTGTTAATATGATAGGGCAGCCGCACTCCATTGTTATTACCGCACGCTGCAAAAATAATCATTTCCGTTGTAAATTGATTTTTGTTTACTTTCTTTAAATCAAGCTTCTTCTATTTAAATAAGCTTAACTCTATTTTTAGTGCACTGTTTCGCTACTTATAATTTTGCTTATTATTTAATACGACCCATAATATGGATGAAACTGTAGTTAATAATAATTGCAATTTTTGATTGAAAATTTAAAAAATATGAAAAGAATTTTCCGGATTTTCTATTACAATCACTTCAGCCAACTTATGGAAAATACTTTGATTTTATGAAGTTAAAAAGTCAATTAGTTTACGTGTACTCGACTCCCGACTTTCATTTAAAATCTATAAATTGCATAAAAGAATTAATTGTGAAAGATGAGTTAAAAGATGTTTTGACAGAAGTATTTAAATTAATACATTAATTTGCACTATACCTTCCACGAGCGCATCGGCTGAACGATCGTTTTCAACAATGAAAAGAATAAAAACATTCACCAGAAGCAGCCAAAATGACGATAGACTGTCTGCTCTCGCTTTAATATCAATTGGAAAAAAATTATTGCTAAATATGAAAAATAAAAAAAGATTGTATGATGTTGCTATAGACGAATTTTGTAAAAAAGATCGTAGAATAAAATTAATTAAAAAAAAAAATTGTTCGTTTTTTTGGACAGCATCCCCTGGTTGAAAAGTCACCGCACGCCACTGGTAGGTAGTTAGACTTTGTTACGCATTGGGTCTATATCATAATTTATAGGGTGGTAGCAGTAGCAATACATTTCTGGCCGTGCGATACGATGAGGTTAGTACCTATAATGTGTATCATCATTTTAGTATCACGCAGACTGTTCATTTTACGTATTATGAAGTGAGGAAATATCACAAAAAGGTCATCAGCAGTTGCGTGTGGATACGGTCCACCACGCCATTCTACTTTGCATATTGTAACATGAAACAAATTAAATAAGAAAAACGAAGCTACAGGTTCTTTGAACATTCCAACTGAATCATGAAGCAGCAAAGGCGTCGATACTAAAAAGGACAACAATCCTCTACATTAAATCTTGATATATTCGCCAAATGACCGCAACTAGTTAAATTATTGATAATAATCACGCAATTAAGTTGTAAAACGACGACTGCGGTGTGCATTAAAGTCTTAAATACACTTACATTAGACAAATTAATTTATTCCACTGTAGTTGGTGAAGGCTTTTAGAAATGTACTTTGTTTGTTCCATATTTAGTTAGGTCGTTAACTTGCAGTTCACAATTAATGTAGAATAATCTTTAAAAATCTAACACGCACTTTCATTTCAAGTAAAGAACTGAAAAAAGTTATACGCAAGTGTTTTAAATGATGTGCTTGCTGTAAATTTGTTTATAAATTGACGGATCAATTGTCACTTACTATTCGATTTGCCGTCTAAGTATTTTTTTATTTGCAAACTATAAAAAAAAACAAGCAAGTGGTTTTGATTTAATGAAGTGTGAAAGTAGTATAAACATTACCAAAATGTATCGGTTTAATAACACCTTCAATTATCAACCCACTATTAATCTTGTGAAAACTATCACCCTGCAAATGCTTTTTCTAATTTAAATAAAATTAAAGTAAGGTAGGTACTTATTAAACAAGTTTAATGCCCCACAAAACATTAACCTCATAATAACCTACGCGTACCACCAAATAAAATAAATATTAAACATATCGTAAAATACACGTATTCTACTTTTCTTTAGACAGCACTAATTTTTGAAGTTTTTGCTAACACATAAAAAAAACGATGCTAAATAAAAAGTCTAGTATATGTCTACTTAATCAAATTGTTTATAACTGACCTAGTAACGTAGTATGTGCTGAAACAGTTGCATCTTATAACTTTTGTTAAAGCCAACTATACAAAACTATTTGTATATTACATTAAATTTGGTGATATAGGAGCACTAAGGACCTACTTTGGCCAGTTTTTGTGAGTGTATGCCTATGTACGTACGACTTTAAGGCAGTAGTGGCTGAGACGCATGCATGTCGCTTCAATATTTTATAAGCACACTCTTATACAGAGCGTTTTTCAGTTTTTGCCTGACTAATCCTTATCTTTTAGGTGTAGCGGTTACTAAAATATTTTTAAAAAACTCATCATTTTAGGCATTATTTTCTCTTTTCAAGAAATGTTTAAAAATTGCTTTGCTATTTGAGCAATTTTACCTTGCATTTGTAGCGATAAGCGAGTTTTTAAAATGTTTCGTCTTTGCAACCATCACCAATTTCATTGTCAACCAATATGACTTGTTTTTTTTTTGTGACAGCAAATAACATTAAACTTATGGCTCGGCTGTATCGTTTAATCTTTACCCCGAACAAGACGATTTTATCTTATTGACACACGAATTCTATCTTAGTTTGGGTTAACCAATTTGTGCGCTGGCTATCTAATCAATGTTTTCGGTTCTGAGATTACTTTCTGTGGCAGTTATTGTCATGCTGATTTAAACAACGATAAATACTTAATTGTACACCAAACATTTTCGTCTCAATTTGTATTCGCTAGTAAAACGATAATGTAAGTTAGATAAAAATTAATTTGCGAATTTTCTTTGAATTAAAAAAAAACAACTTAATTATATGGTGTAACAGTTCAAGCTGAATAATAGTAAACATTTTCATGGGCCTAGGAAGATTCACCGAAAAGCAATTAACCGACAGCAATTCACCTCATACGCAATTCACCGCATCGTCGAAAAATAAATGGATATAAATTACATGAAATATATTAATCAAAGATCAGAAAGTAATATATTTATTGAAGAAATATTGTCAAACAATTATAATATAGCAACAATAAATCTTTCATTTTTTCTTAATATCTGAATATAAATGAATTTTAATTCAAATTATTTTAAAATAGTGCACCTAGTTTGACAAAAGTAACAATTCGAAAAAAGCAACTATTACAACCAAAATCGATTCAGAAAAGTTGCTTTTATCGAGTATTTACCGTATTTGGGTTAAGTCTATCAACAAGTTTTATTTGTTTCTTACTGTGTAATAATTGCTCTAGACCTGTGGATATTAATACGTAAAACAACGTTTGAGGGTCCAACCACCTTATAAAGTCATAATTAAAAACAATAAAAATATGAATAATGAGTACTTAACCCGAAAAAGTGCAGCCAATGAGCCAATGTACAGGATAGGATGGTCATTCACAATATATTACTTTCTGATCTTTGGTTAATATATTTCCTGTAATTTATATTCACTCATTTTTCGATGATGCGGTGAATTGCTTATGCGGTGAATCTTCCGGATACTCATTTTCATATTTAAATATTTAATAATTAATTTTCACATATCTTTGAATTGCGATCAACATTAAATTTTTTAATTTAATATGCATTCAACAAGATTTTATCACTTTGTTACATTTTTCGACAACAACATTTAATTCCACGACTTTAAGAAAAGGATAAATATTATGTCTAAAGACATTTAAAATCCGTTGCGATTTTTTTTCCTATGCACATTTAGACGTTGCGATTTTTTGGATTTGCGTTATGGAAAAATGATTTGTAAGAAAAATCGCAACGTCTAATATTAGCATAACTTGATTTAATAACTAAAGACGATTAAGACGATTTTGTACATTCGTTTATCTCGCGGTATCTGTGCGTTTAGAGTTTTATTTATAGGTTTTAAAAAGCTAAAATTCTACACAATTTTAAATGAAATCAAATAAACAAACCTACACCGATAAAAATAAAAAACCTTCATTTATTGCTACTTTAACTTTATGACAGTTTTATAGCATACTTTAGATTTAACAGACACCGGCCGCGGAAGTCTATGACATTTAGATTAACATACTTTATATGTATTTTCATTAAGCAACCAAAGCTAATTTTTAAACGACCACACAAATAGCTAGAAAAGTGAAGAAAAATTTATAAAATAGTATAAAAAATAAAAGCAATAAAATTATGCCAAATAAGTGCATAAACAAACAAACTATGTTATTACCTACCACATTAAACTAACAACTTTTTAAATAAACTGTAGATTGGTAAGAAAAACAAGTAATTCTTAAAACCTTTTAAAATTTTTATAAATTACTAATAATAAGTTTTGGCGTGTAAAATAAAGCACCGGAAGCAATTCTGAAATAAAGTGGAAGTTATAATGGCAAAAAAATTAACAAGATTCATGGATGAATTGTTTAACTTGGTTGCCGTGACAGGCATCCCGGGTTTAATTCCCAGCGCGAGTTGCACTTCATTATAATACGTTAATAATAGTATAAATAAAAAATAGTGTTGGCATTCATACCGTGATAATTTACATTAATTATTAAAAAATTCCTACCTGCTAAAGCCTCTTCGTTTGTTAACAGGAGAAGAAGTGTTGATAGTACCTGAGCTGTCACTGGCTGCCGCATCTGTAACAAACAAATTTAACAAATAACAAATATTATTATCTATACATAAAAATTAATGCAAATGTTGAATTTTCACATTTAAAAATAAGGAGATAGTGTCATATCAAATGTTAAGGGATAAAAAACGGGTAAATATCAAATTGATACATAAAGACTTCGTCAACGATCTAAACCAGGGCTGTTCAACTGGCGGCTCGCTTGGCATATCCAGCACGCGAAATAACTTTTGTGGCCCCCAAACATGTTACAAAAAATTATTTAAATTTACCTTTAACTTGATTTATACACAAAATTTCCTTTAGCGTTTTAGAATGTATACTCCATTGTGCCCCTCTATAACTTAAGAGGGGAAAAATGGCCCGTGTTGATTTAGAAGTTGGAATTCAAACCTACAGAACGCTACGTGTTATTCTTAAGATAAAACATGGGTATAATTTACAAAGAAATTTGGCAAACCATGATAATTTTACAAACCCAATTTTTTATTTTCTACATGAAACTTGCTTCTCACCCGCAAGCTAATAAAGAGGTTCTCCAACTAGCAACACAACATACATATGCACATGAGTATATGATTATTAGCTGTCAGAAAGTATATCCAGGTATGTGAAGCATGTCGCAACAAATATTTTAACGACCATAAATTGATTACGTTAGATAAGCCGCAATAACTTACATAAGAGGAAATAATCATTTTGATTTGATACACAGACGTTATTTTCAAGGTGAAATACGTAAAACCGTAGAAAAACAGATTAAACAATGTTCAAAATTATTTATTTCAACGCAATTCGCAACAATGTTGTATATAATTTTTTTAAATAGAAATTTGCCTGCGCAGACTTGTTTTTATAAGTAATTATTAAGTTTGCGTATTGTTTTAATTAAAAAAAATTAGGTTTCTTAACAAACATTGCCAATAATCGGAAGAAATCATTTTGGCCTCATTGTTTAATACATTTTTACATAAATAAAATAAAAAGAAATAAGCAAAATGTGTCACTGGTAAGATAATAAAAAAAGCAAACATTTATATAAAAAAATAAACAACCATCACATATCCTAATCCAATGGTTCTCAACCGTTGGGTCGCAAGACATTTTTAATGGTTTAGGTAGTAAGAAAAACAGATCGAATTCTGATTAAATAAATTAAATTTAAATTACATGTTATAAACTGTGTTTTGTTACAAGTCATTAAAAAGTATAATTCGGAATTACTTGGTTCGTTTTTTTAAAATTATTTTTTACTTCCCTCCTTATATCTACCATACTTTGAATAGCTGATAAAAGTTTTGGGTCGCCAGCAAAATATGGTAGGAATCACTGCATTAACATGTATGTGATTGACGAGCGCATTTTTTAAAAACAAAGGTAAGTATTCAAAGTGAGCCCCAAATTCATGATTTCTATTAAAAATTTACTGAGTTAGATTAGGCAAATAATAACATTATAAAAAAAATTGATTGAATTCAGGACCAAGCAGTGCAATTAAATATTTCATTCAACTTGAACAGTTTCAATTTTTATAAAAGAAAGCCAAAACTTATTTTTCTTAAAATGTTGCAGAACAATTCATTGAAAACAAGTAATAAAAGTGAATTTGGTACATGAAAGAAATAACTCCATGTATTTTTCCGTGCGATGTACAATTACATTTTATTGCATCAGAAAGCACTATCCGCCAACATTTGTAACAATTTTCTAAATTTCATTTATTTTAGAATATTTTGCTGTGTTTAAAATATACTATTCAAGGCCAGTTTCTCACCGCGTTTCATCAAGAGCCTGCCTCTGTTGCCGTTCATCTACTACAGTTGATAGAACTAAACTTACTTGCAATTATGGTTATTAACATTTCATTTACAAAGCCAGTTTTGTTTACATTAAAAATAGTATTTAAAGCTTACAAAATCTTAAAAATGAAGTCAAGCTCAAGGTTAATTAAGGATGGTACAAAAATAATTCGACTAAGAACGTCACACTCCTCTATTTTAAAATAAAGTCTTAGTTGTCATCTGCATTCGATCAGGGGAATAAAGCATTAATAGGCTATAAAAACAATTGAAAGTATACAATAAGCTGCACAAGTTATGGTACTAAAAAGTTAGTAGCCAATAAAATAATTATTACCTTTACAAAAAGTACTGTTGCTAACAATGATCAAATTATTGGCTCATTTAAAATTGAAATTAACCGTGTAATAGTTCACACTGAGTATTAAAAATATTAAAAAGCACTGACTAATGCGTAAAAAGAGTGTGTACACCGCAAGTAACACTTCTATAAACTGAGAAAAATACATCAGTCTCAAGCGTTGTGATTTTCCAGAGTAGGAACGAAAATTGTTTATTTTACATGTGACATCATCGGATGTTTCATTGCTGATGTTTATGTCGATCTACACCTTCATTACAACATCTGCAAGTTTTAATATACATTATTATGTATAAAAGAAGAATGTAAAAAATGCTTCACTCGAATTACCGAACAAATTTAGTGTAAAAATTAATTACCGTAAATTCTCCGGGATAAGACGCAACATTTTTGTTAAATTTTGTCCTTTAATTCTCGGCTGCGTTATATACCGCAAGTACTAAAAAATACGCCACTTACGATATCGAACATAATCATTGGGCTGAATCAGCGATTCCTAAAGTGGTCTATATCGACTCCCAGGGGTCAACGACGACCTGCAAGGGGTCCATTAAGCGAAAAAAAAAATTGGGGGTCCATGAAATGAAAATGGGGGTCAACGATAGTGGATCTCATATAAGCAGGTCGTGACTTTAATTTTGGCCTTCCATGACTGGAATAATCCACATACACAGATAGCACCTATTTACTTACATAATACTACCTTATAATATAAAGACGTATAACGTATAACTATCTACATAAATGATTAAAGTACCTATGAAGCAAACATTTTTAAAACATAAATGTTCATGAAACGTGATGAAGAATTATATTAAAATTTAAGTTATTAGGTATATTTTCTGATATATGAAACTGTTTAAGAATTATTATAAACTAGCAGTTGCCCGCAGCTCCGCCCGCGTACGTTTTTATTTTCTCCGCGTGTAAGTTTTTTAATTTTTTTTTAGTTTAGTTTAGTTTAAAAAAAGTTGATAAATTTGCAAAAAATCAATATCAGGTAAGCAGGGGGTCCACACAAAACCGAAAAACATGGCAAGTGGTCTACGAGACAAAACAGTTTGGGGACCTCTGGGCTAAATCAAGCATGCGTTATATACACAAGTGCATATAATAAGAGTAAGATTTTACGGTATATTCTCTCGCATCTCAACCAATTTTTGGAATAAAAATATCATTACCAATAATAATAACAATCAATTTATTGGTTTTAACACCAAATTGAGCTCTTTTGCTGTCTATATATAAATAATTTTGCAACCACATTTAAATTATAGTGCTATCGAAATATCGATATATCGAAATGTCGATATAAAAGGGGCGGGAAGCCAAAAAAGTTAGTAAAAAACTGAAAAAAGAGGCTGATGACCTAAAAAAAAAGCTTCTCGCCCTTATTTTTGTTGTCCATACCACGAAACATCGATATTTCGATATACCTATCGATATCAAAATTATATCGATAGGTATTTATCGATTTAGGGGTGGGCGACATACCCCTACTCAGCAGACACATATCGATAACTTAACCTAAACATAAACAGTACACCCTTCAGTGCTGTAATTTATGGACACAGTTCCTTCTAGCTATGTTGAGATACAGGTAAACGGTAGGCGATTGTCAAGGCGAAAATTACGTATATTTTAGTACTTGCGTATAATACGCACCTGAGTTTTTGAGAAAAAAAAAAGTAAAAATTTTACGTATTAAGCGACAGATATTACGGTACGGTAGTGATACATACGGAGATACTGTTTAATTGACGCAACCTATATTTTCCACTGCTGCAATAATGATTATTTAAAACGTACTCGTGAAAAATTTATTAAAACATTATATTTTTAATATGTTAATTTAAAGAAGATTAGCCACAAAGCGGATTTTTACTTTGTTCATAATTATATGCACGTCTCAGTTTATCAAACTAGATTGTACTGTTGTCTATAATTAATTATTGTTTATAAGTTGAACAATGAAACAGTTGTTTATAAGTCTGTAAACAAGTCACCCACATATGTTTCTTTGCTGGAACAAATCTTTGCACTTAAAAACTGAATAGTCTAATTTTTTTAACCATTATCCGCACCACTAAGAACTAAAATATGCACACACAGTATAGTTCGAAACATGACAATAAATATTAAGTATCGTAAACTATGAGCTGTAATTATCACATTTGTTAAAATTACTTTAAGTAGTCGCGTATGTTTACTTTTACAATTAATTTTAATAAGTCGTGATTTTTGCACTATCTCTCGATAAAATGAAACTTTATTCTAATTATGACAGAATATTTTGAGCACAACGTGTCAAATTTTTAGCTGGTAAAAAATTTGTTGACTTACCTAATGTTTATTTAAACAATATCATTAATATATAAGGTAAGAAAAACGCAAAAATGGAACGATAGAACTCGCTACACGTAGCAAGTATTTACATTTTTTATTTGCAACGAATTTGTTTCTTGTACACAACAAAAATAAAATAACAAGTAACTCTATAACGTGATACAATACAGTAAATTGGTTTATTAGTATTTTTTGTCACTTATAAAGTATACATTATTGTAATTAATTTATACAATACTGACAAATCATAAAAATTTCACTGTTTACAGGGGGGAACGTTTAATTACATCCGCCATAACAACCACACTATGGCACCCGTCAGGAGAACGACTTCACTCCAGGAATATAATTAGTACAACCAATTGTGTTTCATTTGATTTATAAAAATACAATATATGTTTCTTCAGTGGGTTGAGATATTCAATAAAAGTATCTTTTAAAAATAAAAGGTGCCCCGTCACTACCATCGGGTAAATACATCAAATATATCCTCATTCGTGACAAGTATATTAGGTAAATGTATCACGCACGCACTCGATAATTCAGGAAACGATTTGCAGAGATATTTTCAGACATAATCGTCAAGTTAAATATTACTTAAAGCGTCTTATTTCATATTCAAATGCAAGAAAAATTGATCTTTCATATCACAAAAGTTGATTTTATACGGATACCTACATAAAAAAATTCGCCATGCAAGTGTTAACGCAGTTTTTAGTTTTTAGTGCAAAGCAACACGTTTTATTTTTAGTATCTCTGTAATATATTATATATGTAGGCCATTTTTAAAGTTTTTTAAAATGTTGATTTTGTTGAACTTCGAACTGTATTATCCAACCCGATAAAGGTAAACAAGAATATTATAGCAAGATATGATAAGGTCATTTAATGAAATTCTTATACGAAAATGTTTGTACAATGGCTTGAAAAATATTGGAATTATGAGAGAAAAAAAAAAGTACATGGCAGCAGAGCTGGGCATTACTTAAGTATTTTTGTATTTCAGTACTTTTCCGGTACTGCAGTACATTTTAAAATTAGGTACTTAAGACTTGAATCTCAAGTATTTCGTTGAAATACTGGTACTTATTACTTGTATTAGTACTTCAGTACCACAAAAATTGCTTAAGTACTTTGTAAAATACTGCAGTACAGTGCAAAGTACTTAAGTACTTTTAGTAGACACAAGTACTTTTTAAGATATTAGGTTTTATAAGATAGGAACTGTGGTATTCAACGTGTTAAAACTTGTCTAAAGTTTTAAACACAACCCGCATTGGAGTGCATAGAATAGCTACAGTTAAAAAAGTAGTGTGTGTGTAGTAATACGGACAACAGTTTTATTAAATACTTTATTGAACTCACCCAAAAATACGCTAAAAATGTTGTTTGGGAAATTAAAAATTAATAATGCTATTAAAGATATTAATACCAAATACTTAGAAGAATACTGCTTAATCATGGAACCTCTTGCAGCAACAATTGATCTATTGCAAGGAAAACAGTCAACATACTACGGGTATATTCGGTATATATGATCAAGTTTAGTACAACTTAAAGTCAAATTTAAAACATACAACAATAATTTTAAATGCTTGTATTATCAACAGTTTACGCATTTTTTTTTTACTATTATAATTTAAATCCAGAAATAAACGACGCAATTGTTGTTACAGTGACATCACCAAACTTTAAGTTGAGATGATTCAGTGCAATAGAAAACAATGTTTACCTAACTAGAAAAGATATTCAAACGATAATAATAAATATCTAGGTACCTACATAACATTTTATTTCGTTTATGTTTCAAAAATATGTTGTATTATGTGTGAGATGTGAATATTATATAACATTTGTTTTTTCGCAAGTACTTAGCACTTTCATTTAAAAATTAAAATTTAATTTTTTTTATTATGTACCACTTTTTTATTTGTTGTTTATATAAAAATAAAATTTATATTTCGACATATTATTTTTGTTTGTTTTATATGTAGGTAAGGTACTATAGCAATTCATTCACCACGGTTAAAATAATAAACTAAAGAAAAATTTTAACTTCAATCGAAATTTTAGAAATGATAGAAAACAATTCTAAATTTTAATGAAAACCCACAATACAGTATAAAATTCTTATCAAATAACAATTTCTTATATATTCTTTACCATAAACAGGAATATTTATATTGTTGTTGCTTGTTATTAATAAATAGATATTATGTATATTTCAACTTTTGTTAAAAGATAGCACTTCATTCATAAAACTTTAAATACAAGTGGGTACATCTAAAGACTGTAGTTACAAAGCAAATTGTATAAGAAAATTTTATGTACCTATATATGCGTTATTACATTTTGTTTTAAATATTTTCTTGGCCACAATCGCTAGAAATAGTTATACAATAATTTAATAAATAATATCTGCAAAAAGTACTTGAGAAATACTTAAGTACTTTTTGCAAGTACTTGTACTTAAGAATAAGTACTTTTAAAAATAGCGGTACTGGTACTTAAAATCCAAGTACTTCTCATAAGTACTTAAGACTTAAGACTTGAGTACTTTTTGGCCAGTACTTGCCCAGCTTTGCATGGCAGTACATACTTTGGTTTTGTTATAAACATTATTTAAACTGTTATCAATACGTTGCTTAAAAAAAACATCGCGAACTGTTATCTACTTAACTATCTAAGCACATTGCAATCACATTTAGATAAAAAAAACTTCAAAGTACGTTTGCTTACTTTTAACTTAGGTAAATTCCACCTACAACATTACCACAAGTGAAAATTAAAGAGTAAGGCCAATTTGAAAAGTACGTGTTGCAAACGCGAGAACACGAAATAAATTGATTAAGAATAAGTATGTGATTATTGTAAAATAAGTTAATTTTAAATTCATTGTTTTAATTTTATGTTGCAATCGACATGGATTAAGTCTTTGATTAGATGTTAACTGTATACACTCGAAGAGTACGAATTTTATAAGTTTGTTGCATTAAAAAATACATTTACGAGTCCTTATTTAAGGGCATTATGTAATTTCTGATGTATCTATTTATTCGATAAAAAATAAACAAAATATGTTTGAAAGCAGCAACTCTCACCGCCAAAGTACAATACTAAAATAAAACAAATAAAAAGTTTCATACAGAAACGCAATCGCACATTTTAATTTTGATCTGAAAAATTAATGGGGGCAATGACTAAAACTTTAAAAAGTCATTCAATACTTCATTACATCTGTAATTAAAAAATAATGTTCATATCGTTTTAGGCAATGGACATAAAAACCCGCGGGCCTCATTGACCCCAAATTGATATTTTCTGGACCCCGCTTACTAATTAATTTGAGAAATCTATTTACATTAATATGATGAAATAGTAAAATATCATTCTACTTTTTTCACTAATTACTCGAACAAAGTGAAAAACGTGTTGCCAAAAAATGTGATCTTCACTTGTGTCAATTTTGTATATGATAATTTATATGTTGAGGCAGGAATTAACCATTACAAAGATTATAGCCCGTTGTGAAAGTATCGTTGCAGCTGAAGATCTAACCCAGCGGTTCCCAACCTTATTACCGAAAAACTCAAAAATTTTGGTAACACTATCGTATACAAGAACAATTCTCTCGCGATATATTAAGTTGTAATGAATGAGCAATCTAGCATAACGTATCAAATACATTATAATTCGGGTACCACCTACTTCTTTCTCAAGTACACTGGTTGGGACCGCTGACTAACCTATTATAATATTTTAACTTTATAAAATACTGTGATAGTACTACATTCTACAAATTTTTTTTTTTTTAAATATATAACGTTAAATGAATTTGCTTCGTAAATATTGTTTAAGCTATATAAAATATATAAAAAATAGAAGTTTAGACCAAAACAAAATCTGCCTTACCAACTGACAGATGTCAATTACCCTGTAACAGTCTTAAAACAGTTGAAAGGATTGGATAATCGTTGAAACAAGAAACACCTTGTGCAAAGTAAAAAAGGCAAAATAAGGACGTTCATTTTTAAAATTTGCAACTTTTAATTTAATACAACGTTTCGCAAAACACCTTATAATTATACACAAGCGTTTAAAACCGCTTAAAACAGATGTAGTTGTTTACACACTCAATCAACGCTAAACTCGTAAAATTTAACGAAGCATTTGTAACTCAATGAACGAATAAGTAAGTACCTACCTACAATAAATTATAGTAAAATTTACAGCAATTACGTTGTATCGATTGCCAATTTATTCACCAATTTAATATCAAAATCAAATTATAGCGAACATACACATGTAAGCACACAAAGCGTAAGCAAATATCATGCAAATATGAATTTTTAAGGTTACAACTTAAAAGTATCATTTCAAATGACACTGTTTCATTTTAGTGAGCTTTTTAGATCTACAATTTCTTTACGTTGTCGGAAATGACTATCAAACACATATTACACATTAATACCTTGCGTCAAATATTTTTGAACTCTGTCAACGACCTGTCGCATAGACAATTTCCTCCTAGGGGGTGCAGGGGAATGTGGCGGATTGGGAGAATTAGATTCCACAGAATTTGAGGCGACATCTTGATCGGTTCCACCCGTTAATATCATCACTAAGTATATAAGTTATATCACACTAACTTGTCTTTAGAAACTACTAAACTGTAAAGAAATTCAGGATATGCACTAGGTGTTAAATAAAAGTCAACAGCAATACGTTCTTCAGCGTGATTCCTGAACTAATATTAACTACTTTTATTATTTTAACAATTTTGTAATTATGACATCAGCTAAGGTTTCCTAGCGGAAGTAGATAAACGAGGTTTTTCACATGTGTTTAGATATGTGGGAGTCACATTTTTCTTGTTAATCTAAAGCATTTCAAAATAATCTGATGTTATGCAATAAAAACAGGGTAATTTTTCAAGTAATTAATTTTCAAATACCTGCACTATTTGTTCTCTATTGAGTGTTTTCTTTCCACGATAAAAATATTTTATTTTTACACGATAACAAAATTATATGAGCAAATTGTGGTTATCAAGCTCTCAATATATTATGTAGACATAAAGATAGTTTAAACAAAGTATATTTTAATTCATGTAATTATTGCAATAACATAATAAAATCAAATATTTTTAAAATTAAATTTCAATTTCATTTTAACCGAAATTGTTTTAAACCGCACTCTAAAACATTCAAAAAATAAATAAGTTTTAGTGAGTAGTAATACTTTGCAAAACTTTTAATCGTTATTATCAACTTCATGCGTAGGTACGTAAATGCTTAATATACCTAATACTAAGAAACTATACATATATTATTCACGTCTTAATGGTAAATTTCATTCAAAGTTACTATTTTTACTTTGCAATCATCGTTTCGCATGCTCTTAATATTTGTGAATTAAAATATTAAAAAAAGTAATACATATAAGTGACCTAACTATGTTACTTTATTATTGTATTGTATACACATATAATTTCAGAAAACGAAGAGTTGTCTTTTAAATTGAGGTTATGATGGAGAAAACTTTAAATGAAGTCATTAATTGATAATATATAAATTACATTAACTTTAATTATATTTATTTAATGTTAGTTTAATGGTAATTTATTCTGTATACATAAACCAATCATAACACTAGTAAACTATTACGGCAAGTAGAACGAAAATATTAATATTAAAAAAAATTTCTTCACGATTCCGAAAGTATGTTTATAATGAAATAACTGCGAAAGTTGTTTAATCGAAAATTCGAGAACATCCTGAACGTAACTTTGAACGTTCGATACAGTGAGTACAGTTAAGATAAAATCAATTACTGTACATTACAGGATTTTTGTATTCATATAGGGATTTATTACGTATGAAAGCCGGATCTACGCGATCATTCTTGCCCAAATTTGGTACAGCCATGGCGCCATGTTACCTCGACCCAACTCAACATTTCGCTAGAGCGATAAAATAATTTAAGATATAAAATTCATGTTTACGCCCTTCACATAAGGACATTTGAAAGCAAACATATACCGTATTGTAATGATTCATCGTTTCCATGAAGCGAATTCTGAAGATTATTAAAGAATAACATCAACAATAGTAGTCGGGGAACACTTTTTAAAATTAATGTTCCGTTAAATTTCTTCGCAAGACAACAACATAACAAATAAAACCAATAAGAGTTCAATCTTGGGGATAATTACAGGTAAATTAAGAGCATAGTGGGTTCTAGTGAAATGCAAGTTTAATATGACCGGTGTGATGAAGTTGTTTTGTTATAACCGGCGCCAAAAATTCCATCGTTTAAGAAGGATGAACAATTTTATTCAAGTACTATTAAAAACGAGTTTACTTACACACAAGAATTCAACAATTTTCATTACCGAACAACAAATTTGTCTTAGTCACAAGCATGAAGTAAATTTTTAACTCTACTTAATCAGGTATTGACGGCGTTTAAAATTTCGTGAACATATAAAATGTAGTCACACTCATTTGTTTTCGACAGAAAATAAAATACCAACGTAGGAAACGCGAAACATCGAAAACTAAGAGAACGAATAAGTCGGGATGTTTTACTGTTAAGTAATAATTACACGTGATTTGCGAAAATGGTCACTTCCTATATTTAAATAATATTGAAGCAGATTGAATGACAACTTAACAATCAGAAAATCCTTGCCGCTAAAGATGATAATGTTATGCAGGAAATATGCAATTTGTCATATCCTGCAAATACTTCGGATGTTTTACATATGGAACTTCCAGAACGGTAATTTGGGTCTAGTTTAAAAGATGGTTATTCCGCAAACAAAACAAGCAAAAATATTCATTTTCATTAGCAAATTTTTTGAAAGTCGCGTTGCAATAAGCCGACAAAATAAAATAGCATTACATTTTCATTTACGATCCAAATGAAATACACCAACAAAATTTTATTACTGATTGTTTAGGATAGAGATTTTGCAATTAGAAATAAAAAGTGAAACATAATTGTTCCACATGTAAGTTAAACGTGCAACGTTATCGACGATCAGCAATGGAAGGAGAGCGTGAAATTCAACTTTTCACATATAATCAAAATTTTTAAATGGCATGCACGTTTTATTCGGTTAACCTTAAAGATACTATAATCTTGTAATTAAAGGTAACAGTTTGAGGTACAACCGGTTAGCTGATGTATTCAATACTGATATAAAAGACCATTGCGCATAAAGCACGTCAAAAAAATTAAACGTCCAACATGGTGCGAAATATACATATAATAAGAGGGCGTCGATGTCTCAATAATTTTAACAATACCTGTCCAATTAAAACTGATATGCAGTTAGGCTTGCACCGAAATAAATTAAGTTTTTTAATGCAAGGAATTAATTGATTTTGACGTACTCCAGCAACAGATATGTCAGATAACGATATCAGACGTAGTTATTATATGATGTTCGATAACAATAATCTATTACATTTCACGGTTAATTAAATAACAAACGTTCACTGAAGTTGCATTATCACGACCAGCTTTTTTACCGATAATTTATATTTAAAATTTACGTGTAATATTAACTCACACAGTACTTTAAAAACGCAACAAATCTAAGGATGACATTCGCTTTTAGACCCTTAATGCAGATTGTTTTGTCCAGTTGATGACCAATAAAAATGTGACTCCAATAACAATGAATAATCACTTATTAGGTACTTAATCGTACACAATTTTTCAGGCACAACAAAACGAATACACTACAACTTAAACACCTTTTAACTTAATACAAAATAATGTCCATTAACTACCGCATTAAATAAGGAGTTATCACTAAATTCACGCGCGTACTGCGTTAACTCTAAAATACGCTAAGCCAAGTGTCTTAAAAGTGGCATCGAAGTTGGCGCCGACACAGAGAGAACAGAACTTAGCTAGTGTTGATCCGTCTCAGCCAAATCACTGTGCCAGATCGCAACGGCTATGACGTAAAGAACATAAGTGGACGCTTATCAAAGTAATGGATTTAAACATGCACCTGGTAAGTAGTAAGTACCACCCAGGTAAAATGGCAGATTAGAGACACTTTACACGAACTCTTTTTGATCTTGTAGTTTAAAATAAATTGAGTTTTTTGTGATTACAATAATAGCTTTTTGACACAAATGTTCTATACTTTTTAGTTATTTTTATCTATTTTAAAGTCTAAATTGATGCACCAATAAGTTATGTGCAAAGGGAGTTTTCACAAATGCTGGAATAATTCCAATGGAATTTAAAGAAAATACATTTACTGAATATGGAGACTTTTGGAGATAAATTATCTTACCTCACATCATTTAAGAAATAATGATTGTTTAATCTTAAGAGTTACACTGGTGGTATTATAAGTTTTTTCCCCTCAATATTTTCTGATCCGTGCTAGTAAATGTTTCAACACGGTAAACTAACAAAGGAGCTGTGTAGTTCAGTAAAAATTGTTGACATTACAGTATTCCATTGTATAAAAGTTCGGTAACTGAGCTACAACTATTTATAAAAACAACTCTAATTTAAAGTTATAAATAATAGTTTTTTAGATTAACATTAAAAGCGTTTGTACCCAAACGTGATCTTTATAACTCGAAAATTACATAAAAATTGATTAGTTTTAATTCAAGGCCGAGAATATTGTTCATTTTCTTTTATAATGAATACATTACGACATAAATGAAGACAACCCAAATAATCAATTTACCACGTTTAAAATTAACTTACATTTTAAGGCTAAACACATTCCCAGGAATATGTATTGATTATTCGTGACAAATACGTACCCCAAATAATTTAAGATCAGTACACTTTTAATATTCTAATCGAATCACAATATCCAAACACGTGGGTTAAAAAAATAACTTATCACACAAAGTGACCCGCACACCCGCATGTACACACACGCACGCACGCACACACACACGCCCACACACATAGAATAACTTATAGAAACTTTAGAACTAGAAATGTAGATTTGATTGCAAAGTAAAGTTTACCTCCTAATTATGATACAGTTCATAAAAACTCTAAATCATTTGTTGTTGCTGTGTGAATAACAGCATTAAATATAGATTTGAAGTCGAATATTTATATTTCAAAACACGGTAAACAAGAAAGAAAGCCATTTTATCAAAACAATATCTTCCAATAAGGTTATTTATATTAAACTACAAAAAATACGTATGCCGAGATAAAAATAAAATCCACTCTTACTTTTGTTCAACTCTTACAATACAATGAAGTTGGTATTTTTGTATAATATAAACACAGACGTCCACTATTTTGCGTCGTTCCAACATCGATTACGTATGTATGTACGTGTTTCTTTCTGCACATAGCGGATAAATTTAGAAAAGATGTGATTATGTCCCATACTAAAAGGACACTCAGTTCAGCTTTTGTTTATTTTGCAAGATTGGAATTGATCCAACGGTACTTATTAAAAGAGTTCAAAAATTTTTAATAAATGTAGGATTTTTATCGTTTACAAATATTAAGCCAATCTTCAATTAATAAACTTACGCTTAAAATATTAATATTAACATCGACCAACTGTTTCTGATGTGAACGCCAGATTTATATGCTCATCATAAATGTCTATAACTCTACACATAAAAAACATTTTATCCCGTACAAGATATTGATTGCGTTTTCGAAATTATTTAATATAATTTCAATTACTTACTGCGTTGATTTGAGATGGAAGATTGAAAAACTAATAAGTTAATCATGTTTGGATACACTTGAGTGGAACAAAAGTATGAAATACCTCCGCCAATTAAAATTGAGCGAAAACTTTCTTAATTTCAGTTGACGGGTAATTTTTTAAACTTACTGCCATTAAGAACATATTAACAAATTTTCCGCGAATCTAGCATGGGCATATTACAAGAGCAAAAGAACAACACATTTAAAAGTGATAAGTTATTTTTCATTAAACATAACATAAACTAAAACTAATTATCACATAATTTACAAACAAAAAGAAACATGTTAACTTGAGCTATATTTGAAATGTTCCTTAGAAAACCTTATCTAATAAAAATGCGAGTATTTTATAGAACTCAGCGTAGAAATTTCAATTACCGACAGTTACTAATCTGTGTAATAAAAACGCATAAAAAAAAACTACAGTATTTAAAAATATGCTAGAGCTAGCTGCCAAATGTACTGAACAAGAAAAATAACTAATAGAAATGAAATACGAAAAAAAAGACTCCTTTAATTTTTTGAGAATATCACTAACAATTGTTTTAGTTTATTTTTCAGTATTCTTTTATCTTCACCTGTTACTAGACTTATTATTTATTTATTGTATTTAATAGCCACACTTTTTAACACATTTAATATCATAGATGTCAATATGTAGCGCTAGGTATGACCGTGTTTAAAAGTAAGAACCAAATTTACATTGAGCAGTTCCAAAGCTACCTTAAAGTTAAAGTTAAATAATAGGTTTGTTTCAACTAATAACAAAATAATAGTAGTAATAGTGCAACTTTTGTTTGAAAAATAGTTTTATACAAATTGTAATTAAAAGTTCCACACTTTTACCCAACCCAGCGTAATGATGTAACTGGCAATACAATAACTAAACGTCCAGTCAAGAAAATATTACAAATCTATAATGGTTTGTTATCGTGATAGTAAATAGAGAGGTAGTCTTCCTACATACGCAAGTAAATACCCCACATATTCGTTAAAATTCAAACAACATTCTACAGATGGAAGTCAAAACACTTTTTTAGCTCCTACATTTATAATAGAAACCTTTTCGTTAAAATTTCTGTAGTGATCTGTAATGAATAACGGGCAATCCTGTGTTACACAAAAGGCTTACCTACAAAGAATACGCTATAATTTTTGTCATAAATGGGGGTATCAGTGGGATTAATCAAAACATTATCGTTTAGAAACTTGTAGGTAATATAAGTTTATTGATATGTGGGTGTCATTAAATACGATTGTAGGCATTTAAACTCAACACGTAAACTAAGCTCACAAACACGACCTATTATAATATAATATGGTAAATACTTTCTATTAAATTATTAGGTAGAACTGAATTATACACCGTTTAAGTTATACTCGATCAGTGTTAGAACCGACAAAACAATTAAGATATAGAAACTAACAGAATCAAATGAAAAAAAATAACAATCTAATAAATTCCTTATTTCATAAAATAATAAACTGTGTTTTGTAAAGAAAATGGAAGTTAACTTTTAAGTAAAGCTACACAAAATAAGTCAAGAACAGTAGTGTTTTTTCCCCATGTAATAAAGAGGTTTAGTAAATACAGACTTAACTGAAGTATCTTCCATACATAATACATGGTGTATGTTCAACTTGAAGATTTCGGAAACCGTTAGAGATAGGAGTATGTTTGCAGTGGGGTAGGCAGGGCGGGGTTAGGGGTAGAACTACCCCTATAGGATTGCAATAAATGGATATAGGGCCGGAGCTGTAATTTTAATGCTAAAAAACTAAAAAAAAAATGACTTGTGACCTAAAAAAAAGTCCTAGGCTCTTTTAGCATTTATTACCCCCCCCCAGAAAGTATCCTGCCTACGCCACTGGATAGTTGTATAAGCAAAGGAGTATGTTATTACGTGCTTAGGACGGATCTGAACTATAAACGTAAATGTAGCGCCCAAATCCTGAAATATCTTGAAGAACGTGAAAACAAATTACATTTTAATTATCGTTGTTTTATTAGACCAAAAACCTAATCTTATAGCGTTATTGTAATTTCACTCAGCCTGCTTAGTTTTTAAGATGCACTTGTTAAGTTTTTTTAAATACTTATGGATGTCATGTTAAATTTTTATGCTGTTTGACGACTTGCAAAATTTTACAAATAAACATGGTATTATTATTCAGATCGCTTTATTATTAATACGATTATTTATTATTTTCAATTATGTAAAAAAATTAGACATCATTGACTAAAATTTATGAAAGACATTTTAACAATCAAAAAAACGAAAATTAAATATTTGAATCTGTTTTCAACATACAGCCCAAAGACCACATCTGGATTTTGTTAAACATGCTCTAATAACTTTTTTTCAATATATTAACATTTTAGCGTATTTTAGAACTAAGAATGCGATGGTATATCATATTTAATACAATGTCGCTTGGAAATATAACTAATAAATAATGTTATTAGCAACTATGGTTTTAATATAAAGACAGATAAGTACTAAAAATTGCGATGGAATGTTTAATAATTTCGAGGTTTATTAGTCTCTGGTATATTGATACCGACTTTAGATATTTGATATCCGTTTTTACTGCTAGATTCCCTTCAGAAATTTAACATCATAATTTGCTATTATTCTTTGTAAGTTCGTTAATAATCGAGATATTTTCTCCGATAACGCGATCCAAATGGGATCCCTCTGTATATTTGTACAGTTTTTCAAAGTTTGATAATTATTGCATTCATTATAAAATTCGTTAAGTGATTGAATAAAAATCAAATATGGCGTCATACGAAATAAAAAGTTAACTATCGCATCTCAAAAACGAAGCAGACTGAGTCAATTTTAGTAAAGCCATTAAAGCAGGGACCCGAACCGAACCGGAACCGGAACTAAAACCGGAACGATCCGGATCTTTTTTCATGAACCGTGAACCGGAACTGAACCTTTTAATTAAGGGATCACAAAACCACCGAATCGAACCGAACCGACTGGTGTGAACCGGTTTAAACAGCTTCAACCGGTTCACACAACGAATCGGTCCAATTATTTTTTTTGAATGACATTGTAAATTTTTTATTTTCGTAATTTTGATTACATTTTACGAAAAATTTCAAGACAATTCAATTTATAAATATTTACTGTCATCATATTTTGCATTGAACCGAAATCGGAGCTGAACCGTTGCCGCCGAACCGGTTATCGAATCATTACAAAATAAAAACCGGTGGTTCGGAACGTAAACCGAAAAATAAAATTTATCGAACCGGTAACCGGAACTGAACCGTTATTTTTTGCGGTTCGTGTCCCTGCATTAATGCCTTTGCCTAAACCTATGAACGCCCAATCTCTAATGTTGATAATAAAAAACTTATCGTTAAAATAAAAAGTTTAAATATTTCACTTTTCTAAGAATATTTCAAAAACTAGACATTTTATAGTTTTAATCAAGATTGTTACCAAGAATATAAAACATACTTCTTTGCTAATTTAAAACCATGTACCTATCTCTAACGGTTATTATCTTGACGTTACGGCAATCTCATATTAGGCATCGTCTCGAGGTTCTGTAGAACTGGAGATTTTTTTGAAAAAAAAAACACCGACATCTGTTTGTCATTGACAGATGTCAGTGTTTTTATTTTTCATATTGTATTTATTATTGCTATTAAAAACTATCGCGCGAAATATTTCTTAAATCTGTATAAGACAGATTATCAAATTAATGCTGTTAGTACAAAACTGTTGTCCTGTATAAAAATCTTGTTGATAGTTCTAAGCTGCAAGTTATTCGTCCAAATTTTTGTCTATACGCTTAAGAACTTAAATGAACAAAATGGAAAAATACAGTTTAATTTTTCTATTTAAACAAACTTCTCATGGATAGGGTTAATTAACAGAAATATGAGTTAGAAAGATACGGACGTATTTACCTACTATAAACAAACTAGAAGTCACGATACAAGATAGCCGCATCACTTTAATAAGGTTGTGAATTATACAGAAGTCAGTTGCTTTCAAGCAATTTATCAAACTGTGTACAAGATACAAGTTTGCATAAATGGATATATAAATCTACAATTGATACGGGAAAACAATAAAACATACAGGGTGGTTCATTTATCTTTCTTATCATGATAATATTGCTCATGTTAACATCATGTATGTCGGTTTTAAATACGGGCAAAGTTCAAAATTTGCATAAGAAACACTAAAACGAAATCAGGTCTCTCACTTATCTCAACTCGTTCGTTACTGCTCAGGACAGAAAATAAAAGTGACTTTTTTCTTGTATTGTTTCTAATACTTGGAACTGCTTAATATTTTTGTTGTCCACGAAAATAGCAAAAAAATAAATAAATGACAATGAACATCTACAAAAAAAACTTACTAAATACATACCTACCTAATAAATATATTCTAAAGTAACTGTTATCGTCGATACGAATAGACGTCCTATTGTCCCATGGTAAACAAATTATTTTAAAGACCTAACAAAAGCAAATAGAAAATTATAAAAAAAATTAAATAAATTAGTTCTCAAAGCTAATGACTTTTCACTTAAATTTCAGTTATCATTGTTGCAAGAAGTACAAACCACAATTAATGCGTACACCTAAAATTTTTGGGTTACAATTTTTTTAGTTACCTCGACACAGGAAGGACCCGATTAACAAGAAACATTTTTAATCTCATGTAGCAAATAATTTAGTTCAACTTTTTTTTTTAAGCCAGAACAAAATTTAAAGTATCATTAAATAATATAGTAATTATTAGCTATATAGTTTTAGATTAAATTTTAATTAAATTTCATTATGAAAGCATTTATTCATTTACTTTTGGTAATTTTGTTCACGGCGTCAATAACTCTTTTTCCGGCGATAAAAAAACCGCAATCTTTTGCGATTAAATATTAAATGTACAAAAATTCCTTTTGTTTTTGTTAAACTGACAGCAGTCATACCTATATTAAGTTTTTAGAAATAATTTTCCTAAATCTCACTACAATTTTGTTTATAGGTAGTACGTAAAATTAAATACATACGCGCCTTTACTTTCTGAGCGAAGAGTCAAAATATATTGTAATATCGTTCTAAAAATGTCCAGAATAGTTTGCAAAACGAAAGCATTGAAAACAAATTATACAGGGTAGGATTCAAAAGTAATGAGCCTCATTTTATTCTGACGCGAGCGTACCTCGCCGCGCGCTCCACTTGTCAGCGACGGTGATGGTGGGTGTTGGCTTCACAACGCCACGGAGCTAAGTTACCTCCGAGCTTTAGGAGCGGTAGGATCAGCGTTGACGGAAACCCCTGTACGGTAGTGCGTTACACGGCGGAATGGAAAGTTCGTTAGAGCAACGGTACGCGATCAAGTTCTGCTTCCGGTTGGGTAAGTCTCCTTCCGAAACGTTCGAAATGCTTCAACAGGCGTTTGGGACTGAGACAAAACGACAAAGCTCTGAGTGGCACACCTCAAACTCACCCCGTCCCAAGAAAGCGCGGATGAGCAAATCGAAGACGAAGACCATGCTCATCGCCTTCTTCGGAGTGAAGGGATCGTCCACTACGAGTTTGTCCCGCCCGGACAGACCATGAATGCTGTTTACTACTTGGAAGTCCTGAAAAGGCTGAAAAGAAGCGTCGCGCGCAAGCGAAGGGACATCAAGGAAAGCTGGAAGCTTCACCACGATAACGCGCCCAGCCACACCGCCTTCATCGTGAGCGCCTACCTGGCCCGGGTGAACGTTCCGGTGGTCCCCCTGCCTCCCTACAGTCCGGACGTGTCGCCTCCTGACTTCTTCTTGTTTCCGCGCATAAAATCAGCGCTGAAAGGAAAACGCTTCGACTCGATCGAGGACATCCCAGCAAATGTCAAGGCAGCCCTTGCAGCCATCCCGGAACAGGCCTACGTGGACGCCTTCGAGTCATGGAAAAGCCGCCTACAAAAGTGTATTGATGCAGGAGGTGCCTATTTTGAAGACTATTACCTAGTTGTACCGATTTGCTAAATAAATTTGTCTTTTTGAACAAAGGCTCATTACTTTTGAATCCTACCCTGTATTTGGGTTAATTAAGGAATAATTAAATGATTGTGGCTTTGTAATTTTTACAAGAGTATTATTCGCTAATTAAAGAAATATTTGAATAATTACAGTTTTGGCAAATTGCGTTTTTGACAATCATTAACCTTAGGTTAACTAACAAAATTTGCTAGATTAAACCAATCAACCGTTAATTTTCGTTTAAGAACCCACTCGTCAAGTGTTTAAATATTGTAATAACTATAAATATAATAATTAAAATATGTAGCCGATTTGTGGAATAAATACATCACGATTCTAAATTGATCTTGATTAGCTTCTAAAGTGTGTACAATGAGACTGCGCTAAAATTAAAATTTTCGTGTTTGTTAGCAATCACTTTTTATACCGTTTTAACGCTAAATAACAAATACTCTTTATCACGAAACATTTTTAAATGGCTTATTTTGTACTGTATGTTACACACTCTATACATAAATAATCCCAAGTTTAAATTTTAGTACACACTAATATTGTCGAAATACCATTTACAAGTTGAAAGTTTACTAAAAAAAGTTACTGATAGTAAATTTGGCTGTTTAAAAAAATGCAATAAAATAGAATTCTACACACAATTACGCATGTGTATAAAGTATAGTTACATGTGTTATATAGGTTTAGCTCTTAAATATGTAATATAAAATTAAATGATCTTTTGCCATTTTACATGATCTGAAACTAAAAAAAAAAACTTCTCAAAACGCCCGCTGTCTGTACGCAATAATTATTCATTGCAGGAGTTAAAAAGTTTAATTAAACTTTAAATGGTGTGATGAAGCTTTATGATATCTGGAATGTAGACTTGACATGATTCCTTAAAATGGCCGTTTAAAATGGAGCGTAAATCCAAAGTTTTATTTCATTAATTTTTGATTAACTTACACGATTTTAACAAACTTTTACTTAGCCTAAAAGAGATGGCAGTCCAAGAATATTTAGCGGTACTTTTTTCAAATGTGATTTGATAATTTCGGTAATGTTTAATTTCAGGTAATAGCACATTTGCGAATGCAGTAGCATTTTTATTTCAAATTACTAAAAGTGGTTACCGTTTTGAATTTAGGTACTTCAAATGTAGTATAATTTGTTGTTTTGTATACGAACCATGTAATTAGGCAGAATAAGCAGTTGATCAAAAAACGCAGAGGGGCATAAAACAAAGGAAGTGTGTATACCAGAAATAGAAACAATTTGTGAACCATTTGAGTACATAATTAAAACTTGTGTTTTACTTTGAACAACTAATTAATAATTGGTGTACAAACATTTAGTGTATGTGGTTTTGGTATTACATTTTTTCTTTTTTCTCTGTAGGTACATAAAATTTAACATTACTTTAATTTAAAAAAAAATAAACTAAAAGGAAGTGTACTCTGACAATCCAGCGAAACAAAAATACATTAAATACGTAAATGGTTAGTGGTTACTGCTTTAAGTAGTAAAATACTTAGGGACTAGTAAGAAACAAAAACTAGATTGGTTGACCATCGAAAAAGTGTTTTTTTCAGCTAGTACTGTATAATTTAAAAAAGCGGCAAATGTCGTTAGGGAAGGTTTAAATTATGAGCGAATATTCTACTTTGTGTGTAACATACCACGCGCGAGCATGCACACGTACACATCCATAATTTTTCTTAACTTGCAAATCTTTTCATAATCTCTTTTTATACTGCATTATACCTAATCTATAAAAGTATACACCGTATACAGGGTCCCAGAACATTTTCAGCATGGGGATCTCGCTTATTATAAGAGATACAGGTTTGCTTATACATATAATATGAATTATTTACAATCAATTTTTAGTACAACATTCCTCGCACTTCAGATGTTAAAGCAAACAATATGAAAATGTTGAATTTTTTTTTTCTCTCACAACTTTTTCGTTTCTTTAGATCAATTTTATTATATAGTACTTTCTTAAGGGTATTTTTTAATGGAGAATGTAACTGTTTTCATAGATTTTTTTATCCCCTACCATTTTTAAGATATTACCTCTAACTTCATTTTTTCTTATGGGCCACGAAGTTGGCTATGACCTATGAAACAGTTTCATGTGCTTTTTTTCCCTTTTTTTAAAATGGGTTATTACTTGCTAAATCTATTTTTATAAATAAGTCACAAAATCAAGAAAAATCCTATTTACCAGTTACTTATTAAGCTATCTATAAAAATAAAAAACAACTAACTTAATTCGATAGTCTTTGTAGTAATTGTTATATTATGACTACGTTTAAAAATAACGAAAAATTTGACATATCGAGATGCTACATCCCTTGCCATAAAAACTGTGTAGAAGCTGAGCGAATATACAGAGCTGTATTCCGACAATCCCGAGAGGAGGCAACGAAGTGCGCGTAATTACAGAAATTTTGAAATAAAGTATATGGTTTCTTCGAGAAACCAAGCAAAAATCCAAAACAAATCAATGAAGAATTATTATTATCTGGTTTTACTCAGTTTCTCAACATGTCAAATTTTTCATTAGTTGTAAATGTGCCCATGATTATATGATAACAAATTTGCTACAAAGACTAACGAATTACACAACAATAATACTTCTATTAAATTCTAATATATGATACCGCAGACAATTTATCCTGTCATTTGACATTTAATTAGTTGCTTTTTGTTTCTTTTTTTCTAGATAGCTTTTGATAAGTGATTGGTAAAATACGATTTTTCTTGATTTTGTGACTTATTTATAAAATAGATATAGTAAGTAATATCTCATTAAAAAGATTTAAAAAAGCACATTTCACTGTTCTGTAACCAACTTCGCGGCCCCTATGAAAAAATGAAATTAGGCGTAATATCTCGAAAATGGTAAGTGATAAAAAAAATCTAAAATAGCAGTTACATTCTACATTAAAAAGTATCTCAAGAAAGTAATGATAACATTGATCTAATGAATAAAATAAAAAAGTTTTGAGAGAAAAAAAATTCAACATTTTCATATTTTTTGCTATAACATCTGAAGTACAAAGAATTTTGTACTTTTAAAAATTGATTGTAGCTCCTCTCATTTTTAGGAATAATTCATCTAATTTGAGCAAACCTGTATCTCTTATAATAAGCGAGATCCCCATGCTGGAAATGTTATCTGAAACCCCTGTATAAATAAGCGCAACTATTGTTTAAAATCCCTGTTTTTCTCCTAATATTTGATGTACTCAGTACTGTATTGAAACACATGTTATTGAATCAACTTGTGTTTTTATTTTCATTTTTAGCTGCCTTATCATAGATAAAATTAGGCCCAACTCTGTAACTTAAAAAATGTTGAGTTCAAAATACTAAAATTTAACACGGGCCAAATCAGAAGTAGCGAAATTGCAAAATAATAATATTGTGTCGAAGAAACTGATGTGTTTATACGATAAGTCAATCGTTGTTAGGCAAATAACACATTTTAGTTGACCACCAAGTAATTTATACTTATATTTGAAGTAAAATAAGTAGAATAAGATCAAGATAAAATCAAATCTATAAGTTATCGGCAGGCGATAAATTCTAGTTATAACCTTAAAGAATTCAAGTAACAAAAATATACTGCATTCACTGAAAGGCACAGGTAAAACAAAAACGTATTTAAAAAACTTGTTTGCAATATCAGTATTTTCAGTTATATAAATTTTTTAAGTAGATATAAACTAAACACCTAAAACTTTTCCTATTGTGTTAGTTGACATATAGTGCAATCATTACCATCTTTTGCATGATCTGCTATTTATCAGTGAGCACACATTCATAAGTTTGGACACCTTTGCTGCTAGTTTCTCCTGCGGACCAGAATTTGGCGAAGGAGAGGATGTGCGGGACACGAGATGCTGCGGGAGGTCGGGTCAAGGTCACCAGCGGCCAATCTATTGATCCCGGACGACGCCACCACCGCGGCGCTTCAAACCAGGCCCGCGCACGTGGATGGCACACGTAAATACATTACTATTGTATACGTAACACGATACCCGCAATGGAGATGCCGCATAAGTGGATGTTCCAGATAAGTGTGCAGCGACAGATATGAATAATATGAATACCACCAAAAGTAGTTATTGACTGAGATTACTAGTTCGTCTGTCACACGAAACTAACAAACTTGGTCTTACAATCATAGATTTATAATACAAACTACAAACTGTCACCTGATAAAAATATATTAGTTCTCTTAATCATTTATACATACATCCAGTATTCAAAAGCTTGAAATCATAATTTTTGGGCGTATGAGCGCACAACAATAGCGGTATATATTTACCTAAGTAAAAAAAATAAAGTTAAGGCTTTTCTATGAATTTTTTTCGGTTTTATATTTCTTTAAAATAAATCACGATTATCTGGAGTTTTTCTTCAAATTACTGCTGTATTTAAAAGTCTACAACGTATCAATAATATGCATCCATCAACCAGTGATGAGTAACTTTTACTACTTGTGATCTCTTTTTACATAAAAACTGGATGTGATCGCCAAATTAATATAAAGTAACGATATTTTACTAAATAACGATTCGTATGCATTAATTAGTTCTGGATGTTACGTTCTCAAACATTGTTTCAGCTTCGCTTTTCGCTGGTTATTTGGTAAACTCGCAAGGGTCTTTTATTAATCACAATGTATACATTTTATATTGTTATTATTACTTATACCAGGTGATTCAGTTTGACTGTCGCACCCCCATAACTTTGTTATTCTAAAAAAAAAACTTAAACTATATATTTTAGTAAACCGCAGAAAATTCTCTATACAATGACGTTCAGATATTTTTTATACGATAAAATATATCAAAATGGCGATGGTCAATTTTTGAAAATTAGTATACTTTCGTTTATGTATTCTAATGGAAAATTTAATTTTAAATCTACCATCCATTAATATAATAAACATACATAGGCGAAAAACTGAGAAAAATAACAGCGTTATAGGGGTGCGACAGTCAAACTGAATAACCTTGTATTAATTTTAACTTTGCGAAATAATTGTTTGATCACTTTGAGACTATCCAATTTTTTCATGCATATTCCAAACAAGTCATTTCAAATAGTTGCGCACCATTGCCCTAAACAATTTGCATGACATGTAAAACCTTGTCGTGTGTGATCGTTTCCAAATTTCATTATAAACAAAATGACAAAACCCAACGAATGTGACATAATTATGCCTCATTAGAATACCATGATTCCAATTAAAATTATATAATGTGAAACAAAATACTTCCATACTTAACAAAACATTGCCGCTCTATTGCTTATACGCTTATAGGCTTAAGGCTCCCCCAGACAGACGCGATATGCCTGCCGCTCGGTACGATACAGTCGGTACATAACTCGGTATGATTATCGCTGCTTACCGAAATGAGTGCCCACACAAGTGCGACACTCGGGACGTTCGGAAAAATATGCAAGTGACAGTATTTCATATACCGAAATGTTATTAGATATCGTACCGAATCGTACCGAGCGGCGCATATCGCGTCTGTCTGGGGGAGCCTTTATACGAAGCTACGTTGTTCAAACAACTATCTCCAGAGAAAATAATTAAAAAAAAAAAAATTATTAAAAAATTACTTACCGCCTTCATGATCAAGAGGTGGACGTTTGGATGGGGAACTTCTAGGTGCTGGTGGTTGTTTTAAAACTGAAAGTGGTACTAAACCTTCAGGAACATTCGACCCATCATGATCTGTACCCCTCGTAGGCATTCTAACTAAACAATAGTCCGGCTTAGACGCACACATTTCCAAGACCTCAACTTGTTGTCCTTTAGTAACACTTAACTCCTGAGGATTTGTTGCGGTGAAGTCACTCAATACCCACGTCATTTCGACAACACCCGCCTGAAAATAATAATACTGTCAGTATGGACATTGGCAAAATAAAAAAGTGTAAAAGACAAAATTACATAACTTTACAAACAATACTATTAAGCAAAGGATCTCAATCTTTTAATTACCGCGTACCATTAAAAAGAAAACCAAAAAAGTTTTAGTACCATCACCATTTACAAAAATTATTCATCCGTTGTAACGAATGAGCAATCTAGCATAACGCATCAAACACATTATATTTCGCGTACTACTTGCTTCTTTCCAAGGTACCACTGGCGGTAAGCGTACCACCGGTTGAGAATCTCTGCTATAAAGAACATATTCATATTTTTTTGTAGAGACACTTATATTTACAGTACAGTTATAATAAACTTAAAAAAAAAGCTCAATAGACATTCTGTAATCTGCCTATCACATTCAAGGAGTCCTTACAAAAAAAAGTATTTATTAGTCTTTACGTAGGTACGGGAAAGTAATCACACACAAAATTACTTCAAATAACTTTCATAACTTGTAATCTTAGCCACTTATTTTTTATTTCATTCTTAATTTATTTTTACTTATTGGCGTAATTTTGCAGAAGTGTTTTAGATAAGATAAGCGTTTGCACTTAATTAAATAAATGTTCAAACTATCTAATATCTTAATAAGTAAGACAAATATGGAAACGTCATACGTAAGTGACAATATTTTCTCTAAGTTTTATGTCAACATTTATTTACCAGTACCTAGTTAACATGTTTTGCACATTACTTCCATTTTATAAAGTTTCCCAATAAATAGATGAATGGAAGATGTCTTAACGGTATAAGGGGTAATAAATTTAAATATTCTGAGAATCTCTGTATTAAATATAAAAATATTCTTTTAAGATTAATAACAGATGCTTAGCGGCTTTGTTTTAATATACTCCTAACTCCTATTTTCTCTCTCTCAAAATTACAAAGTATTCTTTACTAAATCAATTATAATTTTTCACAAATTTAAGAATATTTAAGGTAAAACTTGGATCAAATGTTACCATGGGCGCTCAATGCATTAAAAACAGGAATGAGATTTTTTTTCCATTAAACGTATAAACAAGTTTGCCAAAAAATTAATTATACTTTCAAGAAGAATTCTGGATACAGTTGTATTTAAAAAAGTTTTAAATAATTCATAACAAGTAGTGACTGCAAACTTCCTTGGCAATTTTTTACATTAACTCGTAACAACATTTATTCAAGTTCAAGTAGAAATTATAGAAGTAAACTATCAGATACTATGTCTTATAAGGAAGAACATAAAAAATCTGAAATTATTTATTTGTTGAATACTCAACTGCTTTTGATTGATAATAAAGACATTGAATGATGTAAGAAGCAAAGGAGATGTTACCCTATGCAACTGATAAAGCGCCTTACATAATTGCTACCATATATCATCCTTGATTAATTAATTTATAAGCAAATACTATGCAACAGAATACCGTCTTCATTTGTCGATAAAACAGTACATCAAATGAGACAAAATAACGAACATATGTGCAGACATGTTTTACTAATAACCTTGGGCTCATTAAGCAATTGCTATTTTAATATTGCATTTCATATAACTCAGAAAGACATTTTTATTACTGTAAACGTATGCTATATATAATAGGCAATAATGCATTGCAAACAGACGGTGCAACTAGTAAATGCATTCGACCAAGGAAGGCACGCCTGCCTATCCGCAAGGCTGAAATGAAGTAATTTGGAAAATTAGCTTAATGCAAAATGTATTAAATCATTCATAAACATACGAACAACTACGAATCAATAATTCTCTTAACAAATGTATTACTAAAGTAAAAACGACAGGGTCTGTTTACTAAAAACACTGCAAGAACATACGTTTTTGCTAAAATAAACATTTTTTTACTACAAATTTTAATTCTTCAGTTTTCAAATGGTCATTAGATTTACTTTAACAATTTATACTATTTAGCAACATGCTTAGCTATGAATCTAAGTGGATTAATTAAACTAAAGTAGACAATAAACCTTTAAAAATGGAAAAAATATTCTATAGATGGAAGATAAATAATTACAAGAAAATTTTCCAACATGTTTGATACGTGGCGAGTATCATCATCCTATGTGGTCTTGATGTGACCCGGCAATGTAATGGAAACTAGGACATCACGTATATGGTACGTTTCAATTTAAAGCGATTGGTACAATCACTCTGACTTCAACAGTTTGAGAAAATAGGTTATATTTAGTGCAGTTGACAAGTAGAGGTTGATACTAAGTGTTAAACACGCTTTAACATAAATATCCAACGTTTTAGTAACAACAGAAACGTAACAAACCATGATTTAACGTTGGAAAATTCATTAACTCGGTTATATTATTAATTTCAAGAAATAAAAAGTCTAGAATAAGTAAAATCTAAACGCAACAGCGGATGAGAAATCTCATTAAAGAAATGGAACTCGCGAGGTTCATTTAACAGAATCGTATGGCCTGAGCTAACAGGTGTTTAATGACCTGAATCATTGACAGAATCAATCAATTTAGAGGTCTACTAACATCTGATTAGATAAATATCACTGAATGTGTTAGTACAGGTAGTACATAATACAATATGCACTCGCTACCAGCGTGCATACCCAACTACTGGAAAAAATACTATTGATCTGCAAACAACGTAATCTCATTTGAAATGTATTGATAAGATAGATGTATGAAGTTGACTGTGTAGACTTTGAAAAATATATTCTCGAATAAAATTCCGCCTCTGAATGGCATCATGATTGAAAAGTATTCGCTTCGCAAGTAGCCCGATGCTAAAATTACAGCTACTTTGTTCACCACAAAATGCTCTAAAATTGCTATAAAATAGTAGACAGCTTTAAAAATTAGTGCCTCCTTATTTACAGGTGGTCTGCTGGTAGCATTTCAGTAGCGACATCGGCCATCGATTGGCTATAAATATACGTCCGTTGACACTCAATATTGACGGCGGCATCATTCCTTGCCACCCGTCTATAAAGCGGACATGATTGGGTTTTCTAATTACGATCATGTTTTAATGATATAACGACCGGCACTTTATCAGTTACACTGTCGTATAAAAGCGGGTTTTGAACAAGTATAGGCTGTTTATTAAAGTAGTAAACTAGCAACAATCTTCATCTGTTTAATAACAATGAATATGCATTGTACAATTCAAAATCTATTAATTAAAGAGTGAGTTGCAACCTTAATAGATTAATTATATTGAAACTATTTTCTGGGGTCTGAATAAGTATTTCTTCATATTCATTCTACGGCAACGAAAAATTCTGTCAAATTTTAGTAAATAAAAAAAAAAAAACTGAAAGAAACAAGTTATTCTTATGACACTACCTTACACAACATTTAACTTTTAATAAAACACCTTATTTATTCTTTTACTGCAAGCATAAATATAATTTAGGTACACTAAAATTTCTGATATGTTCCAATATTTAAAAACAATTCTACGTGTATTTTTAAAAGACTACAGCCTTTAATTGTGATTCAAGTTTTCTTCTATAATAAAGAAATCAAAGAAAAAATTTACAAGATTCGATAATTTGTCGGTGAAATACAGATAACTACTTTCACGTATTGAAAAATTAAAACGATTCAACGAAAAACAAAGAATTGATTGGCAGAAAACACCAGTGTTTCGCGGTACACTACCTAAAAAGTTGGTACATGTTTGATGTGTTACGTACCTATAACAGTTGTAATTTTCCAGACAGAAGGAAATACCAGCATTAAATGAATGTGAACGGCTGGAAATTTGCAAAGCAATGAATGTGACGTGAATAAGTTAATTGTAAGCAATTATTTAAACAAAAAAAGACAAGTAAACGCAACGCGAAGCATACACTCTAAACAATTAACATTATGTAATATGTACCTATATAATTAGCGTGCTATTATCGATAACTCATACCGATTGAGTCGATTGAAACTTCACTTCCGGTGTACTTAGCTTTCACTGGATTTTTGGATTATTGTAATCGAACGACAATTACTGCTATACTAAATTAATATTTAACACAAAATTGTTTCAAAATTCAACTAGGTATATTGTTACTAAGACTTTTAATAAAAGAAAAACATTGCATTTAACAAATCTACGTTTCCACGGTTAAATGATTTAATTACACAAAAAGAAACTATACGTGATCAAACTACACATACACATGGAAGAAATTGCACAAAGAAGAAATTACACATGAAAAAAATTATACAGGAAAAAAATTACTCGCGGAATAAATTTTACATTGAGTTAATTACACATTTTAACTCAAGCTATAAAATAATTCCTAAAAATATTTAAAAACCGGAAACTGATCAGCATGTTACATTAATTTTTTCGAACATTCAATACCTGTCTCACTTATTTCTTTAATCTCCATAAGAATTTCAAATAATTGTTTAATTTAATGTGACAACTAAATACCAATATATTTTAATCGAATCAAAGGTAGATAAGTATTATAAAATACAAATAATAAAAGAATAAAGTTTTATCATACAAATTAAAAACTTAATATTTCAAAAAAAAAATTATATCAGTGTGAAATTTCGAATGTGTGATATTTTTTCGTTATGAAATTTATTCCGTGTGTAATTTTTGCTGTGTAATTTCTTTTTGTGTAATTTCATCTTGACACCGTTTCCACGATGCAAATACTGGATAAAAATATTAAAATCGACATTATTCTTAAATCGTGTAATTCTCAATAAATGTATTTAAGAAATAAAATGGAAATTGATCACCTACTGTCAATTAACAAAGCGGCATTTAGGCGTGGTTTATACTTAAATAATAATAAATTTAAAACAATTTTGTAAATAGACATACCCAGAAATATTATTTCTAAGAAAAAATGTGCATTATCTCATTTTTCGAAATTTTACGAGAACATACGAGTACAAAACCGGTGACACTTTTTGAAAACATCGTTCTTAGAATAATTTTAATATTGTTTAAACAGGAATTTTAAACGACTACTAAAAAATCTTGGTTTACTATATTATAACATTAAAAAAAGTGAAAGAATAATAATTAGGTGCGTAAATATAGTTTAATTTAAAACCAAAAATATGTTCTTTAGCAAACGATTTAACTCATAACAGGTTTTGTGTATACCGCCAAAGTGTATAATTCGTTATTCTATGAAATAAGTAGTCATTTCACAGAATAACTACTATAAAAAGTTAAAATATGGAATGGTTCTCTATTCTATAATTTATCTCGTTATTTCATAGAATATCTATTAAAAATGGTTAAAATATGGAATAGTTCGCTTGTCTATACTTCATCTCGTTATTCCAGAGAATAGCGGCTGCGATCTATGTATGTAAAGTGTATAATAAAATATTTTTCTTGTAGAAAACGAACGCTACATTAACAAATACCAGGGCATGAAACCGGTTAACCGTTATTTTTTGTCAGAAAAAGTGATTTTTAACCGAAACCGTTATTTTTAAAGGAAAAAAACGGTAACCTTTAACCAAAATAATAAAAAACCGTTTTTTTTTACATCTTTTTTTAATAAAAATTACGATGAAAAATACAAAATCTGTAGTAAATGCGATTAGTTTACCAAAAGTCATTACTGAACTCTTGATTGTACATTTATTATAAAATTATAAATAAATAATATCTTTTCATACTTTGCATTCCTGATCTAAATAAATTTAAAAACAGGTTAATTTAGCCGGTTTTTTAAACCGGTTTATAATTTAAATCGGTTTTTTACACTAAACCGTTTTTTTACGAATAAAACAGGTTTTTCAACAAAAACCGTTATAAAAATAAAAATCTCGATTTCGGTTAACCGTTAACCAAAATTTTTTTCGGTTTCGGGCCCTGACAAATATCAAATATAACTGTTAAGATCAGTAATAGAGGGTCTTGTTAAGGGTTCGTTCAGGCTATTTTTTCAAATAAATAATAAAAAGAAACCTAATACGCTTAAATCAATCTTTAACCTGGTCCTTGTTCTTTTGATAAGTAACAGCGAATCAGGTTACAGGTTAGTTAAAGCTCTTTTTCAAAAAAATAATGAAAATAAAGCTAATAGGTACTTTATTTTGTACAATTACGTTATTTAATATAATAACTAGGTATTGTATACCATAACTAGTTTAAGTAAGAAATAATATAAATATTCTATAACTTAACTACCGAGAACCGGTATTTCATGAAACACCTAGATATTAGGTACCTACATGTAATATCGACAATATATCCTTTTTAACGGTAATATATACACAGAAACATTGTATTGGCATATTTTTTCAATATTTAACTCTGAAAAATTATAAAATTTCGTAACAACTTCTTCATAGAAGCTCTTTATTGTGCATTTACTGGACTAATTAAGTGTCTGCTTGTCGATTTGATTTTGTTTTTTTCGACATTATCTTTCCAATTGCTTTTAAGCACCATATATATTTCAGTTTCACACGATTAGGAAGAACTTATTTTCTGATTTAAAAGTATCTACATCACTTAATTATATATAATATTTACATTATTAAAAAAGATATAGAAAAAAAATCGTTCGATAAATGCAGGGCCAATGATACCCTAAATAATCTTGGGTTAAAAATTCAAATTTCTTGATTAAGTATTTTAAGTGCTATAAAAATGTGTAAAAATGATCTATATTGTATACTAAACGAAACGTATTAATTTTTTTAGTGTTTACAGTTTACACCAAATAAAGTTTAGAGATAATTTTAAGAAATATATTGTGGTTGTAGTTGGTTATCGTTTTTCAGGATAACTTTGTAAACAGGTTTCTCTGCATTTTTAACACTTTAACACTGAATAAATTTGTATCACATTTTGTTGCACTTTAAAAGTCAACAACATTTTAAAGTAATAAGTTAATAAAATTACAAATTGGACAATCTTTGCAAAAAAGTAACTAATTTTTGTTATAATGCAAATATTATAAATTAACGAACGATATGTCTAACAAATTAGAAAATAAAGTCATAGCCAACTAGGGTTTCTCTCCCAGGATCCCGGTCTATTTTAACTTTTAACCTATTTTATATTTCCCGAGATATTTAAAAAATGATATTTTCGTTTATTTTGTGTTAAGATCTTTGGGATACAATCTATCATAACTTAGCAGAATATTTTAGAAATATCTTAACTAACATTAAATTATGGAAAATTTTTATTCTTATTTAAAAATAGTTTTTCTGCTTTAGAATAACAAATTATGTACACCCGTAGTATGCGTAAAGAAGCCCGATTTCCATGTCAAAGTTTATATTATCAAAATACGTTTACAGTTCTATTTTTGTGTTGTTCCTAGATGTTGTCAAGACAATTTCACCCACATCAACAGAGACTGAGAGAGCATTTTGTGCAGCTGGACTTTTTGTTAATAAATTAAAAGAAGGACTAAGTGACCGAAGCATAGATCACCTTTGTTTTCTTAAATAATCTTACAAAAATTAATTGTAAAAATTATATGATTGTGTTCATAAATATAAAATTGCAATAGAAAAGTAATATTTCTGTAATGTATGTTTCTCTCACCAATATTATTTTATTATTTACAATAATCATGGATCAAAATGTATTACCTACATATACGACTTGGAGATGTTTTAAAGTAATAAACCGCTCCCTTCCTTTTGTGGGTTATTTATTTCAAAATATTGACATAATTTATTACACCCCGGGATCCCGGAAAATCCCGGGTAGAAGACCAATTTCTTCCCGCAATCTCGGGACAAGCAAAAATGTCAAATGTGAAAAACCCTATAGCCAACTATTAAAGAATTAAATAAAAAAATAGAAAGTAAATGTCGAATAATCAAAACCGTAACGACTTTGCAAAAAAAGTTGATAGACTGCACCATTAAATGCCAATTAAAAATATGTTGTAAAGCAGTTCTTACGAAAATTTAAATTTGAAAATAAAAAAATTACTGCGAATAAATAGAAAAAGCATTTTGTTTTCAATGTTATGAATTCGAAACGAACAAAACATGCAAAAAATCAAATATTTATCGTTCTTAGGTTTTTACTTTATCCATTTCATTGCAATACCCCAAGCATAGATATGCACCAAAGTTAAGTAATCGAGTTTAAAACAAAGTATAGAAAAATATCAAAATAAAATAATTAATAAAAGGTCTCCTTTTCCACTGAAATAAGGGAAATCAGGAGAGTAATTTAATAGGATTGTGGTACAGAATGCCTAGAATTACCGCGACAAATAGCAATCAACACAGAGAAATCGTAAAAGTTGCTTTTTCTATCAATTATGCTTAATAAAGGTGTTGCATTCCCTAGAGAAGATGAAGACGACTGTTTCGATTGCCGATGCTGTTACCGATATACAAGAACACTGTTGGTATTCTGCCAACAAACTGATTACTTACTTTGTGAAAATACCGCTTTCATTATTGACTCTACGAGTATGAGGACATAGCATTTGTAGCGTTTCACTAAATAACGATGTAAAAAATGTATTAAAACAGGATAAAATATATTTCATCGCTAAAATATGCCACTAAATGATAATTTTTTGTGTGTACTACCGTTCATAGATTAAAAATTATTGTCTATTTTGTACTTCCGATGTATATTTTATGCAATGTGCCAATAACATTCAACATAAACGGAAGCAGATTGCAGATTTTTCTGGCTAGATCAAAATTTATTTGGATTGTTATAACACTATATTTAATTTCGCTATGCTGTAAAATTCGCGATGTTATATTTGAGAACCAGCACTCCTTAAAGTCCTACTTGATTATGATTTTATCAACTTACACACTTTTGTAACATCGGCAATAATCAATCAACAGGCCTAGCCGTTTTATTTTAACCATTAAAGTAATAAAAAAACATAAATCAAAGGCGACATAAACTTAATTGAAAATAAATCGAACTGTTTTTTTTTGTACATAAATGTTGTTCCTGACTAACTAACGGCTAGAAAAAATTGAAATTGAAAGTAGGTTCTATTACGCGAATATTTTGACTTATCATACTTATGTATCAAATGAAAGTATGTAGCATATAAAATTCCTAATAGTTGGTTGTTTAACCATTAAACACGTATACATCTTTTGCTTCATCCCCAAGTAATATACACGTGAAAGACAAAAGCGATTATTAGTCACAAATCAAAAATTATTGCATGTACGAACAAGCCATATTAAGCCGTTTACTATATGTATTAAGATTTAACAACTATCAAGTCAAGACGTGTCGAATATGCCTTGCCTTGGACCAGTATGATACTAGTAGTGCTAGGGTAGTCTGTACTACCATTACTTAATTTAATGAATCGATCTATAGTCGCAATATCAAAAATTGCAAAAGCTACGAAAATAAAATGTATCACTTCCGATTCGTAGACTGGTGGGTAATTACGGTATTAAGTAGACACATTAATCTTATAATATTGTGCCTAAAAATATGTTTACACAAAAACAATATAAAAATTAAATAAATATTGAGAAATGACAGATTTAGGTGATAACGTAATTAAGGTTTAATCTTTGCTTATCCATTTTTAAATCTTTTTTTTCAATAACTAAATTTGGCTATAAAATTATCGCAACATATATTCCACTTTCGATCGATCAATGCAGCAATTGTATAATGAAAAGTAAAGTTAAAAAATGTGTACCCTGTGAAATCTATAACATTCAAGGTGACCACAACATCAAGGTAGGTACTTATTCTTTCTTGCGAGACCACGCATCGGTTTACATCAGTAATTCAAGTGTCAGTTACATACTTACATATAAGAGATATAAATATATCTTATTATCAAAATTTCGACAAAATATTGTTAATTTAAAAAAACATTTTATTTTTTGAGCAATTAAATTTACATACAAGTATATCAGTAAAACTAAAAGTGGGATCAGTTATCTATCGTTCAGTACCAAAATGATAACATTTTTATAACTTAGGGTGTTAAGCATATTTTATTAAATTTTTGATTGATCGTTCTCATTATGTTCAGCGTTAATAATTGTTTTGAGTCGTTTTCAGATACGTAAACGTTTTCGGTAATCTTTTTACGAGAAGTAAAAAGTGGTTTATTAACTGTCACAAACATATCGAAAATTCCGGGTACAAAGTAATATTAGTGATAAATGCTGATCTTTAATTGTCAACAGCAAAAAAAAAAAACAATTTAGAATATTACCATATAAAAGACAACACAGAATATTGTACCTTACTTGGTTTCAGAATAAAAGTTAAATACAAATCAAACGTATTTCGAAATCAATGTTAAGTCAAGTTTAGGGACAATTTAGTAAAACCTAAAATTTTTAAAAATAACAATTTAATTTGACTGAGTTTCAAAAGCGAATGCGTTAAATGTGCACATATTGTTGAAATATATTTTTAGTGATTAAAGTTTTCACATTTTTAATTAGAAACTAGAAACTTTCTTTTTGCTTCAATCTTAGCAATTATAAAATTTAATGCTGAAAACCTAATGTTTGACTGAAAATTTGCCCTCTTTGAATTACACTTATTTTCATAATTAAGTGTGTTGAAAGGTGAATGAAAAGTCATTGTTGTTGGTTCAGATTATTATCGTTAAGTTTTTTAGTACCAAAACAATGTTTAATTGTAACATACACTTTCTTATATAGATAAATGTTACAAATTAAAAATTTCAAAAGTAGGAATATAAAAAAATAATTGGAATATCATCGTATTTAAAAATATTTTTTCACTAATTTGTTTAAATTTTATAAAAAGTATAAATAAAAAATTGGCAACAGTACAGTTTTAAACGAAATATTTTGTAATTGAAAACAAATCGCCGAAATCTGAGAACTCAAAGACAAACATGTATAAGTTTGCAAAATTACTCTGTGAAGAGAACACTATCCAGATTTTTAACGATATACACGTATTAATAGTTTTGTCGTCTTAATATTGGTTTTTGGCGGCTAGCAACAGAAAGATTTAGATCAGAACATTAAAATTTGCAACATATCGGCGCTTTTGTACGCAGCTGAAAATTATATTCACAAATTAATACGAATGTAATTCTGTGCTACTAAAGTAAAAATAAATAACGACACCGCAGGAAGCGACAAAATAGCAAACAAAAACCAACTACAATATAAAAAAAGAATAAGAATATAAAGTACTAGACTAGATGCGCTCATATTAACGTTTACGGGTTTATTATTTTTATGTAGCGGTTGTTGCGTAAAGCTACTTCACATATTAGGTAGGAGCAAAAGTATTTTCGTTTTTTTTTCTAGTCATCTTGGATACTAAACAATTGATAAAAGTTTGACAAGTTATATGTCAAATTAAAAAGCGCATCTTCTAGTTTAGTTTTTGTGTCAGTTAGTTTAATTGCTTGTGGTTAAAAGTTCTTTAATGTCTGAAACAAATGTTGAAGTTCTTGCAATTTTACGTCACTACTGGAAATTGGGGCGAAGCGCTGCTGATGCCGCACGAACTATACGTGATGTGGAAGGTCAGGATACTATCTCAAATCGTACTGCACAAAATTGGTATATAAAATTCAAAAACGGCGATACCAGCCTTCAAAAACAAGCTCGTTCTGGGCGGCCCTCCATGGTAGACCAGGGGGCCCTACTTCAAGCCGTCGAGGAATCGCCAGCAACAACTACTACAAATTTATCGCACGAACTTGGGCCTTCGCGATGAACTATAGGTCGCCACCTACATAAGCTAGGTAAATCCAAAAAACGCTGTAGAGAAATACCCCATGATTTGTCACCAGAGCAAGCAGAACGTCGGGTCAGTGTATGTTGAGAACTACTCAGCAACCCTCAAGACCATCGGTTCTTTCGCCGGATTGTGACCTGCGACGAAAAGTGGATCTACCTTCGTAATCCCGGTAGATCAAACCAGTGGTTAAGTAGAGGCCAACGTGGAGAACCTGTGGTAAAGCGCGGAAGATTCGAAACCAAGGTTATGCTTTGCGTCTGGTGGAATTACGAAGGTGTGGTTCACTTTGAGTTGGTTCCTGATGGTCGAGCGATCAACGCGGAACTACTGCGAGCAGCTTGATCGAGTGTACGCATCCTTACAACGAAAATACCCTGCTTTGGTCAACCGACGACGAGTGCTGTTACAGCAACACAACGCTAGACCGCATACGGCCCAAATGACCTTCCGGAAACTGGAGGATCTTGATGGAATAGAAGTGCTACCACACCCTGCATACAGTTCCGACCTAGCACCATCGGATTACCACATGTTCCGGTCAATGGCGCATTCCCTGACTGGGCGGGACTTTGCTAATGTTCAGGAAGTAGAAGAAGGGTGTCGCGAGTTCTTCGACTCTAAGTCCCAAGAATGGTACCGGAGGAGAATTGAAAACTTGGCAAAAAAATGGATTAAGACCATTCAATACAATGGACTATATTTTGATTTTTGATTTAATTTAGTTTGTTAAGAATATTAAAAATAAATATCATGTTAAAAAACGAAAATACTTTTGCTCCTACCTAATATAAATAAATACACAAAAAAACAAGTGCTCACAGAAACAAAATTTCGAAAATCGGTCTTGATAAAAATATGTTTTAAAATATAATCGCAATAATACTATATAAAAAAATGTAGGCATTCATTTACGGTAAAGTTGTAAGCATTTTTGCGTACCACGTTTTTTCGTAAATATTCGGCTTAATAAGTTCAACGATTGAAAAGTAACGTGAGCAAGTGGAACTTCCACTACATACATACCGTTAAAAATATAAATTAAACATTATATTAATAAATTCGTACAATTTGTGATTCTACTACTTTTGTTACCAGAGTTAAACTTTTTTTTTAAATTCAAATTCAATTATAAGAGACTAAGTGTTGTTGCTAATAGAAAAAAAAAAGTAACATCGAAGTGCTTAAAAGAAACGGAAACTAAAAATCACTGCTTTAAATAAAATAGTTTAGAAAAACACAGTTACCAAAACTGATATTAAATATGCATATTTCCTTTGGCTATAAACTGCAACACCTAAATCTAAAACACAGTAGCGGCTTACAAAATATACGTATTGGCAGGTTACTTGATAAAAATTAAAAAATTCTAACCAGTGCCGTTTGACTTGGTTGTCTCCTTAACAGTCGGGCTTGAAAAGAGCTGGGTGTATCTATCGTGTGTTGGCGGGTCAAAGTGGGATGAGACTGGGCCACGGAGCCCTGTCTAAACCAGGGTAAGGATATTTTCCTTTTCGCTTTTTGGGTTTTCGACGACCCCGAAGCACTACTGCTAGGATTCGACATCTTGTGAATCACTAAATTCGTTACTGTCTTAGAACCACTAAACTCACATTTTATCAAAACTAATTACATACCACAACACAACAGCCCGGACCGATTGTACCACGTGCAGTTAATCACAATTTGCTAATATGTTAATTTTTAATAATTTTATTCAGGTAATTGATTACAAACTTCACGAATTCAAAACGCTAATCAACTATATCGCGTTGAGTGAAGGTTTTAGTATGCGATTGAGTTCTATCTTCTGTATATACCATTATCGTATAACAAACCTTAAGTAACTATATTCACAATTCTACGAAATACCCGTAATATAGTGCAAGTTAAATATGGTATGTGAGATAAGATGTTCAGTAACTCAGAACTACCACTTCTGGTGATAACATGTGCTTTTTAGTGGAAGTGGTTTAAATCTGGGGCTTTACTGCACATCACAGTGTACATAATATTTATTATCGAAACTAATCAGCTACGAATAGTTAAAAACTGGGAATTTACAAACGACTATTGTTTTAATTTAACGGAGAAGTAGCACCAGATTAAATTAAAGCGTCAAAAATTCAAGATGTGCTTTTCTAAAAACTTGCAAGGAGAGCGTATTCGAATAAAGGCATTTGTGGTAGGGCGTTAAAATTATCCTTATCAGCCCTTTATTAATAAATATCACATGAGAAGCCAGCACGCACCACCAAAATGTTCAACGAATCAAAAAAGGATAAATTGTCAATATTATTAAATGTCAGTATAACTATATACGCACAATTACGTTAACTCCTAGTAAAACTTCAAACGGGATTAAAAAATACGCTTTATTCTTTCATATATGTATGTGAAAATTAAAACTATGTTTACTTATTTAATTGAAATGTGCTAAATACGTGCTCGTCCTAAATACGATAGAATTAAGTTTCACTCAAAAATCAACACGCACTTTATTTCAGCTAAAAAGATTAACGTCCTTCAAAGTTTGAGGATATCAATTTGACACTATAGAGTAAAATTGAAGACGTCGTTCCGGTAAAAGCTTAAAAATATTGATGTTATAAAATATGTCGAGGGTATTAATAAAAACTACGGTTCGTAAAGAGTTGCTGAAAACTCCGGTGATGAAAAAATAAAGACAGTGCTCGGGTCGATCCCGGCTGCAAACTGACAGTTGCTGAAGCACCGGCCGGCCCGGGAAAGGAAAGCGCCGGTCCGGAATTAACCAAGATCACAATAACGGGCGAGCGGTGCCACAACTTATTTAACAGATAAGCAGTATCAGTTTAACGAACATGAATTGATGCTTACATTCAATGCTGTCTAGTTATTAACCTTTATTACTCGCTTATAAAGTTAGTTCAAACCTGTAAAAACTAATTACTTTTTTAAAGCTAGAATAAAAAGTTATTTAATATTTTTAAGTGAGGTAACACGGAGAAACTTAAATGATACTAATTAATAACAATCGCATGTGGTCGAACAGTTATTCTCCATTTATCAGAACGACACTGAAATATAAACGTTGAATTAAAATTATGTATCCAAAAATTATTTTTTTTTAACGATTTATCGTGGTTAATTTAAGTATGTACCTTAAATAATTTTTTGTGCGATCGTACTAGAAACAGCTGTTTGACGGACGCGTTAGCAACCGTAAAGTACTGCATTACCGACCGTAAAAGTTACTTTTCAGGCCGTTACCCTTAGCAACGGCCGAAAAAGTAACTTTTACGGCCGTTGCTAAGGAGAGGGCCGGTAATGCAGTACATACGCCGTCATCTGTCAGTGACAGAATGTCTCGTAGTTTCTAACCTATAATGTTGAAAATTACTAAAAATTTAAATTGTTTTTAATTCGATCGCACAAAAAATTTAATATGCACCTCGGCCAAAACGTACTTTTTGGCCTTGATACATAAATAACTATTATACTTACATAACCACAATCAAAAATTAGACAAATCAACCGCAGTTCCTGGAGTCAAAAATAATCAAAAGCCTTAGAGCAGCGATTTCCAAACTGGGAGGCGCGGACGAGTGCAAAAGGAGGCGCGGACGAGTGCAAAAGGAGGCGCGGACGAGTGCACAAGGAGGCGCGAAAAGTTTTACAGAAATGACATATAGTAAAATTGTTATTAATTTGCCAATGACGTTTATATATATATTTTTTTGTATTAATACATTTTTTACAGTATAAAAATGTGTCTGTATTATTTTATGAAATAAAGGGGGAGAGCCAAGGTTAGATCGTTTTAAAGGGGGGGCGTAGTAACATAAAGTTTGGAAACCGCTGCCTTAGAGTGTGAGGGAAACAAATCATTGTTAAACAAAAATCAGAAAATGTCATAAAATTAGTAACGGCTACGTTTAATGTTATACATCGTAGGTAATTATTGCAGTACCTAATGATAAAAATAATTAAAATAGTTTAGGGGTTGTGTGCCGGCAGCAATAAGCGATTTTAGCTTTATTTGGTTTCCGGTACAGTAAAATTTACATCAGTACTATAATTGGCTAATTCCTGTCGACATTTTGTGTTTAAAATTGTAAAGTAATTTAGATTTTGGGCAAATATTAAAAGAATACAGGGTGATTGAAATTCGAGTTTAAGCATGGGGATCTCGCTTATTATAATAGCTAAGGTATAGGTTTAATTTGGCAAAGTTGCTGAATTCAGTGCTCATTAATAATCCGAATAGAAATTGGAAATATCTCATATGGTATCGGAGAAAATTGAAAAAAACCGGAAAATACGATTTTTGAAAATCGCCTATAACTCCTTTGAAGTATGAAATATTTCAAATGTGTAAAAACATTGTTGAAGGAACTTTTTAAGCCGAATCGGATGGGGGTCACAAATTTTTCCTAGATCGTTTCTTTTTTGTTTTATAATAACCAACATTCGCGTTTTTCTTCATTATTAAAGTTCATTTTTACGAATTTATTAATGTGACAGACAAGTAATAGACCGTAAAATCTTTTAGTTTGTTGATTGGTTGTCATGGAAACAACATAAACTACAACGACCGGCCTACTTGATTAATAATAGTTATTGTTTAAAACCTTTTTTTTTTTTTTATTTGGCAATGAATAAAGAAGTAAAATACCATGTAGATACATCAATGAATTCAGAAAAATAAATGCTATTTGATTATGTAAATAGCAAAAATTGCGCCCATAAGAAAAACTAAAGTTGGTTATCATAAAACAAAAACAAATCGTTCTGGGACAAATTTGTGACCACCATCCGATTCGGCTTAAAAAGTAGCTTGAGCAATGTTTTTACACATTTAAAATATTTTAAAAGGGAATTATAGACGATTTTTAAAAATCGTATTTTCCGGGTTTTCCTAATTTTGTCGTTTACCGTTTGAGAAATTTTTAATTTCGCTTTGGAATAATATTAAGCACGAAATTTAGCAACTTTGCCAAATTTAAACCTATACTCTAGCTATTATAATGAGCGAGATCCCCATGCTTAAACTCGAATTTCAATCACCCTGTATAAACCTGATCACCTAAAGTTACAGAATTTTCATTTATTTGTTCCATTCATTACGAATCCGCAAATCGAACACACAAAACTGCATGTGATACCATGTCTCAAAAATTATTGTGTACTTTGTTCTACTTAGTGAGTGTTTCTAGATTACAACCGTATTTTCGGAGAAGGAAGGGGTAATTTTTGTTCTGGTCCTTAACTACTCTTATCTTATCAAATAAAAGTGCACTTTATTAATCAGGATTATTTTCATTCATTTGTTAATTGGGCTATTAAGTTAATTGCGAATAACAGTATCTATAAAACAAAAAATTAAAAAAAAAAATCGTTGTGAACTATAATATTTTAAGAGTGAATAAAATGAACGTTTAGGCGTAACAAAATTGTTAATAAAACCTAAATATCACCAACTTACATTAAAAATTTTAAAGACATATTTTTACCTAAAGTTTAGCAAAATGGAACTAGCTTAAAAAAGTCCTGGTGTATTTATTACTATAATCAACAACCACCATGACACTTTTGTTAATGTTAGCTTCAGACAAATTAGTTTTAACGTGGTTAATTGATTAAATATTAATATTTTTTTAGAGTTCTGTACATGAAAATCTGATCCAAAAAAAAACAAAAACGATCGATTTTAATGACGTATCGGTACGCAAAAACAAAACACTCCATATACCGGGTGTTAACCACCAGCCGTGAACATAGAGAATTAACATTGGTTTTAACTGTTTTTCGGATTCCTTCTCCCCAATTGAATTTATATTAAAATTAATGGCAACAATAGAAAGATAAATTTATTACGCATCATTTGAGACCATTAATAAGCTTAAGGGCCGTTATTATAAACGACGAATAAGTAGTTTACTCGTGGAGTAAAATTTACTTCCGGAATAAATAGCTATTTTGAGTATTATAAACGTCAGTTAAATTTACTCGCCAAGTAAATCCCCGAAGTTAACTAACCTCTGAAAAACCACGGGATAAATTTTAACTGTCAAATAAACATAACTCTACTTTTTCATGTCAACTGCTTAGTAAATGTGACATAATAATAATTATAAAAGGTAAGTAATAAATAATTATAAGAATATCGCATATACCTACACACGATTTATGAATTTATGAGGTTGTGTTTGTTTATTTATCACTTTAATTAGTTATTTCACGGTTAACTATTTATTCGGCAATTTTCGTTTATAATAGCGGGAATAAATTTACTCGCCAAGTAAATTTATTTGAAGGTTAGCTATTCGACTATTTAACTGACGTTTATAATAACGGCCCTTAAATGTTTAATATTTAGTTTATAATTACTATTTTAAAATTGGATTAATTTTACAAATATAAGTAGCCATGACTGTTAATCTGACATTAGTTTTCATTAATTTTTTTTATTATCTGTAAATTTTTAAATCAGCGAGTTATTTCTTTAACCATTAAAACTCTTCCTCTATTATAGTTTTTTTTCTTCATTTTAATCAAAATCGTTGCTACTTATACATATTTGTAAAATTAATCCAATTTTAAAATATTAATTATAAACTAAATATTAAACATTTAAGCTTATTAATGGTCTCAAATGATGCGTAATAATTTTATCTTTCTATTGTTGTCATTAATTTTAATATAAATTCAATTGGAGAGCAGGAATCCGAAAAACAGTTAAAACCAATGTTAATTTCCTATGTTCACGGCTGGTGGTTAACACCCGGTATAGTTGAAAATAACAATAAGTTTTTGAGTTAGTAACAACAAATAACTTTTAATTACAAATTTTACACTTTTTACTACTAACAGAGTTTATAGAATATATAGGCTTGACTGGGACACTGTTTATTTCGTCTTGATACTAAAAAATGAAATACAAAGAAAATACATAAAATTTAAACTTTATAATCACAAACCTAAATTAATCAAAACTGACTTAAAAATTAACAAAACCTTTCACTTCATAACCAATTCTCAATCTTAACACGATTAATAATGCTAAGTACTAGTACATAATCAAAGATATTATTTTATTAAGATTACACTGATGCGAGCATAAAGACAGTTTTGTACAAAAAAAAGTTAAAACATTTACACACATCGACAAAGTTTTAGAAATCACGGTATATAACGAATTGCAATATTTCAACATTATTTATCGAAAATCTTAAATAATCGGTAGTAATTTCAGCAAATAAAATTACATTTACAATACGTTAGTTATATTAAAAAGGTAATTTATAACAAGATGCCTTAATTTGGTACTGATAAAACTAATTATTGCCATTTAAAAGTTTCACTTAACAATGAATTTTTTGGCCACACCCAACTTCTAATAAATTTATTTTAGATTTTTAAGTTTTAATAACAAAACGAATACGTTAACTTTCAGGATAACGACAAAAACAACAATTAAATGAAAATATCTTAATCATCTTAAAAATGTAAAGGTACCTACATGTATGTTACATTCATATACGTATATAACACAATAATCCAGCAGATCTGAGCCTTGAGCAGGTCATGACCTGGTGACATTAAGCCTGGACGAAACCGCCCTCGTACTCTGTTATTGAATCTCTCCATTGAGTGAACTTTATGCCACCAACTTACACATTTAATCGTTAATTTCCTCTGATACTGTTTATTACAGCTTTCAAATAAGCTATTAATTTAAAAAAGTCACTTACGTCACTTCACTTTGAAAACAAGTATGTAATATATTCATACAGTATATGGTATATAATAACAGAATAAACTTTAACCTGGCCACATCTTAAAATATTTTAGGATAACACAAAAAAAACGCAAAAACGATTCTTCATACGTTTTCAGAAAACATTCATCTTAGAGAAGGCGTTGCCTGTGCTGTAGTAAGCTAACACCGTTAAGTCCTTTTTAGACTATACTAATTTGGAACTATTTTTTCGTTTAAGAAAATAGCATAGAATTTTTATATAAAAATTTCATTCAAGAATTTTGCATGGAAACTCTTAATATATTTTGGTTACTTTTTAGTATCTTTTATTATATTTTGTTGGCAATTTTGAGTAACCACGTCAAATGTTTATTTATATCCTTTTTCTATGATTTATATTTTGATATTTATTTGTATATGGGTGCTTTCTGCTTATAGATAATTACAAATAAATAGAAAACTACTACTTACGGCTGCAGTACCATTAATAATGTTACTAAACAATCAATAACGAACTGATTTTTATTTCAGTTAACCTAACTCACAAATGGCATGCGGTCAGATACAAATTACAGTAAAATACGCATGCGCGCATGCTAAATATTGGCTGCAATTAGAACAGGTCCTATTTTCGTACGATTTTTTGGTTCAAGATTTTTAATTTCTGATTGACACGGTAATATAAAATCGTATGCGATTTTCTTAAACGAAAAAAAAATTGTATTAAAGTATTAAACAGACTTTAAAGCCGATTAATGAACACCCCTGGATACAGACGTAACTCTTTTATTTTCAACTCTCAACTTAACTAATAATTTTATAACAAATCTACGCACTTGATCAACAAAATACTTGTTTATACAACAAAACATTGATTGATTGATTAATATACACCATTTTAAGATTTTATGAAGGTAACGCCTAAGTAGTGGTACTCAAACTATGTTAATTGTAGCTTGCAAACGTAAAGATTTAAAAAAAATTATTGTTTAAAACATTATATAACAGCGAAAAAGAGTGTAGCAACTTTCGCGCCACATAACGGATAACCTTGAAAGCTCAGCTTTTCAACAATCGCGCACTGGTAGCGATACTACGTTTTCGAATACTATCTAGTTCTAGTAATTTCATGAGTGGTTGTATGTGTTTGTACACATAAAATTCTCCTTAACGTATTGCTCGTAAATTAAGCCCGTGACTTACAAAAGTTTGAGAACCCCTGGGTTGAAGGCTTCTCACTAGGAAGATTCTGTAGTAACTAGTAAGTGGAGATAGTCATTCGTCATTTTACATATAATAAAAGTTAAGAACTCAAATTATTTTTATACTACAACAACTCAGCAACTAACCTTTTGGATTTCAAACATTCCATATATTCATATTTTAAACAACCGGAAATTGTTTATTTGATTGTAATACTATTCAAATGTTAAATTAAATTTTAAGAGAGAGATTTTTAACATTTTTTGTTTCATGGAGTCTTCAAATAACGTTTTTTTACGAAATATTAAACTGTTATTTCTATTCGTAACCACAGATAGAGATAATATTATGTACTATAATTTAATGCATACATTTTTAAGTGAAGGAAATGCTATATTTCAGAGGTTAGTAAAAATAAAGATAATAAGTTGATTTGTTCCCTGGTTCTTCTGGTCAAAAACCCCTGTTTTAAGATCAGATTAATACTGTTTACTGCGGCAAATAAAAATTTTGCAGACGGTGACGTTTCCATTACAGTATTCATATACAGAAAGTAGGTTACTTTTAGCCGCACGAGAATATTAAAACAATTAATTAAATACATCAATTATGACAGTCATGGTCATGCAAACCAATTACCTAATTGCTTGATATAAACTCGACTAAATGGGCACCGCATTAATGTTTTCCTGCTTCTTGAAAACGAAACTATTATATAAACACCTAATGCAAACTACAGCAAATACAGTTTTAAAGGTGTCACAAATACGCAATTCCAACGAAATATCGAAAACGTTTTACCAACTGGGGCTTAAATTGTATTAATTAATAAATGCACTAAATAATTAACTAGCGGTCTTAACTTTTACCACAGTCGACATTCCTTTAATTAAAATATGTTCTCGTACACCTTGCCAAAATCGTAATATTGCCTAAACTTGTTTTCTACTTTTTCACGATTTTGTCAAAAAAACCTATATATTTTTTTGTTTAAAATGAATCGGAATCGACTACAACCAAACGGTCAATCAACTCTTTTGGTTATTTTTTTGAAACACGCAGAAGTATACTGCGATAGACGCGCTTATTTCGCGATTTTATCTAGCAATCTCTCGCAATTCGAGAAATGTTAAGTTTTTATTTTAGGGTCGATGAAGAACCAGCCATTGGAATAGATTCGTGTAGTATCAGATTATAGTTTTACTCTTTTACTGCGGTGTTTTAGATTCCATCGTAAAAAAGCATCTTGTTATGGGCTAAACTTTTCTGTAGGTACAGTACTTTCAATATAACTTGTTAAAATTTTAATTCTGCATTTGAATATCAGATTCAAATGACGGATTTTACTTAAAACTTTCGGATTACCCTTTAGATACACTTGCGTGTGTAAAACAAACGCAAACTAAATTATTTTTATGTATCCAATTTGTTGTTGTTAGCTTTAAAGATAATTTTTAAAATTATTAACGTTAAAAATAGATTAAAGAAACATTTTATGTGCGGATGCAATGAATAAAATAAATAATTTCAATAATATCGCTCCCACATGCAGGCGCCATAACGGCGCTTTCATGTGATAGAAATTGTAAATAATTCTCGGATGTTAAAAAAAAAAACGTTCATGTTTTCACGGTACAAACAGTTTTACACCCACGGCAATTAAAATAGACCATAGGTTTAAGTTTAAATTTAGTAAAACTCCTTAATTTGATGCTGATAACATCAAAATAGATTTTCGATATTTGCAAACTAAAAATGTGAAAATAATATACAGGGTGAGTCATTAGTGGCGGATCGGTCGATTGTGGCTAAATGGTTTGAGATAGAAAGTTGATTCAAACGCTATTTCATACAGTTTTTTCTTCCGAACACGATAAAAATATTTTCAAATATACAGGGTGTGCCACCTCTCTGGAACCAATAGCAACTTTTATATTTCAAATACAACACCCCATTTTTTATTTAATATTCTTGACCGCCTTCATTTTAGCTTTACATCGATATAAAATACTTCAGGTTTTTATGCGGCCTTGTCACTAAAAATAAATAATTTTCAAAATTTTTCAAGATTTTAAGTCTTTATTAAAAAAATTCTCCTGAAGTCATTTTTCGAAGCACAGAGTTGTAATTTGGTAAGGACATGCAAAAAACATTGCTCTATTAGCTCGATACGAAAAAGTTTGAATCACGCGTACAGGGTGTTCATAAATAGGTGGCAACTTCCATGATTTTCAAAAGCTTGTAACTCGAGTTTTTTAAATGCAAACCCCTGTATTTTCTTTTGTCAACGAATTCGTCTTTAAGAGAGATTCATTTTTTGTTAAGTATGTCCTATACCCAAAACTCATACTTTTCAAAATATTCGACATTTTTGCTTCTAATCGTTATTGAAGCAAATAGAGCGCCGTGGAAATCGAAAAAACTAACTGTCCACTTCACTAACGACAAAAACTTGTCATTTATGTCTTAAATTATTGCATTTTCACGATGAATTTTAATTAGTTGCTCCTTATATTTTGATTAATATGCACTTATAGGCTAACTAGTTTATTCAATGAAGTGGATTTCATATAGCAATAATTTTTTTATGTTCTATTATCTCATTTACAGAATTTATTTAATTTTTTTTTTTGTGGAAACACTATCAAAGTTCATAACAATATTAAAATTTATTTGTTTGCCAATTTATTTATTGCTTGTGTTATAAGCTAAATATCTACCTACTATTAATAATTCAATACATGAAATTGTGAATAAACCATATCAATTTGCTCTTGTAAGGCCTAGCACACACAGAGCGTTTTCTGTCGCGCGACTTGAGTCACGCGTTTGTGAAGTACTAGCAATAATAATTGCATGTACGCGTACACACATACGACGACCAAAGTCGCACGACTTCTTATCTAGCATATCCCGGAGCTTTTTTAAACATTAAAGCATCACTGAATAGGTCTCAGAAAGGGAAACAATTTGTCTAATTTAAACTTCTTTGTAGCTCTTACCGTTTACGAGATCCCAATAGTGGCCCTTCTATGTGGACCACCCTGTATATTATTAAATTTATCTATAGTGAGCACAACTAACAATGCAGAAGATACAAGTATTATTTACAAAAAATGTACCATAAATTGTTAATGCAATACAACTTTAACAAATACTAGAGCTTTGTTTTACTTGTTTAAAAAATTAACATAATATTTTTATCATTCAGTTTTCAGAATAATACAACTTAATATATGCATTGGTAAAATCCAGAAATCTAACCAGATTTGAAAGTAAAATCAAGCAGTATTAAAAAAATCTTACCTTATCGGAGTCTGTAGTATTTCCCGATCCAAATGAAGTCAATGAGTTTCTGTCAAGGTTTTCTACACTTTCATCTAGAGAGTTGCACTCCTCCATATCTCTGAAAAATACAAAAAATGTTGTAAATTATGAGCATATGCACAACATAAATGTGTAAAATAATTTTGGCGAATTTGTATGTACACCACATAGGTACACAAAATTCTACAAATAGGATACAAAAATATCGCTTACTTAATGTTACTGTCACTTTAAGAGGTACAATTTTTACTAATTAATTTATTAATTGAGGCATTCTGGAGTAAAACGAAGGTGAAAAATTGTTTTACATAAAATGTTGAAGCTGCATTTTGTTAAAAAGCATACAAGGAAAGACTGATGAGATTCTAGTACATTATGGGAAAGATCGCTGATATTACTACAACAGCGCATCTTAAATTGCCCCCCTAATAAATTGCACACTCAACTTTTCTACGCAAAACTTGCAATTTTGATAATTTTGCAGAAATAATTATGAGTTTTAAAGCCGGATCCACATCAATAAAAATTTATGTTGTATGTTGTATTTTGAAATTCAGCAAAAATTTCACTCTGGTTAAGTATTTTACCACGTAAATATTTATCTTGTGTGTTGTACGGGCCGAATCCACGTGTGCAAGTTTGTATTTATATACATTTTTTTTTTTTTTTAAGTATCTTATTTCATTATTTCGAGATATTGTTATTCGAGCAACTATGAACAGGTAAATTAAAAAATGAGACATGATTAATCACCCAAATATAGGTGTTTAGGTAGTAAAATGAAACAAAACTACAGATGCACTTACAATCAAGTCCACATTGACATTACTGTGCGACGCAAATCTCTTTGAAGTTGGCTAAAAACCGACAACACGATGGATAGCGTGCGTTGTTCGTCACGAAATTATTTGTGTGCATTTCTATGCGGCGCACAGTCCACACCAACAAAAATTTCGACGAACACGAGCAAATTTGTGTCAAATACAACGCACAACGCATATTTTTATTGATGTGGATCCGGCTCAAGACTTTTAAATGCTGTTTTTCAAAAATTATCTAGTACCGATAATCGTCCTTTTACCCTTGGACAGCCTCAATTGAATTTAATTGATTAAATGTCCAACATTTTTATATTTTCAACTAGAAGCAATGCATTAGTTAAGTTATTACTAATTAATTCATATGAAAAACAAAGTTTCAAATCTTTTTTTATCAAAACGATTAAAACTTGAAACTAACAAATAATTTTAATAATTCAATTGGTTAAATTTTAAAACATCGGCTATAAAAGCTCTTCTGTAAGAAAACTGTATGAAATTTTTTTACTCTCTTTTTTGGTTATTGTAAATTTTATCACGCATTAATAAAACAATTGCATAGATAACAACTGTCCACTTTAATTGCAATGGCAAAATTTGAAACAAACTATATCTTATAAAGTAGTCTTGGACATTAGGTTTTGAAAAACCGCTTGCATTTATTCGGTAATTACAGGAGACTGTTTTTAACTAGATAACATTTTTCCCAACTAAATCAACAACCTGGAAAATATAACTAACAAAATGTTATACTAAACATTAAACACAATCAAGTATAAATATTTGAAGAATTATTACAAAATTATCTTTAACCTGGTAAGGCACATGCTCGTGTCTGACAGTGGCAGACTTGTATTTTACAGAATAAAACTTTTAATGCCCCAATGAGACACGATCTGGTAGGAGGCTTTAAGAGGTTAAACCTGATTTTCCCCAGCTATTTCTATAACCAGGAAAATATAACAGACAAATTTAAAACTGAGCATTAAAAACAACCAAATAAAAAAAATTGAAGAACTATTATAAAATTTTTCTTGAATGAGAACATGAAATATGAAATTATTTATCATGTTAATGAATTATATAAGAGTCAGATGCACTGATTATAATACTAAATCATTTATATTTCACAGTTGTAGACATTAAAATTTTTAAAAGAATTTTGTTCTTTACTGAAATGTTTTCAAACTTAAGTTAATTATTGAATAAACCAAGTCACAAACATATTTTTGAACATCACTTTTAACCAACTTTTGGGTGTTCATATTGTTTAAAAATGTTTGCAAGTATATTTATACTTTTTTTGAAAAATATTAATACCTTTTTATTGTAAAGAATATACCAAAGATAATAATCACCTCAATTACTATGTTTGTTTGTAGAAATAACCTAAGCATACCTTATTTATTAATTTATTATTATGAATGGCATATAAATATATTTGAAATTTTGATAAGGATTAACAAAGTGTTATTATGTTTGCAATTAAGTACATTTTGTGATACTTTTAATACCGATTGCTTCGACAAAAATGTCAAAATGTATAGTATGGCATGAAAAAAACATGGTTTATTATTATAATCAACTTTTAAATTTAAAAATCTTTTGTATTAACACTCACTTATGCAGAGACTTCATGAGCAACTGATACTTCAAAATTTAAAAAAAAAATTAACAAAATATCGAAATGTTTATGCAACTGGAAAGATAAAAACATTTAATATCTAATTTTGATTTTAAACCATAGTAGTGCCATTTGAAAAAGTTTAATAACCCATTTTTATTGTACAGGGTGGGCAAATTTCGATGTTTTAATAGGGAATCTCGGTAACTATAAGAGGTATCAAAAAACGGACCGCACATCTTCGATCTCTTTTTTCGAGAAAAAGTTAATGGTGAAAACTAAAATTGGTTATCGTCTTTTGTTTTCGAGTTATCGGCGATAACTCGAATTTTCGACTTTTCGTTTTATGACTAAATCTCGCTTGTTTATGAAAATAAACAAAAATAAATTTGTACGTTCTACAGGCACTTTTTTGATAAAAATGCAGTGGCGTAAACAATTTTTCAAAAAAAAAAACGAAATTCGAGTTGTGACATAAAGTTGTATTTTTTTAAATAGAACTCATAGTTGGCTATGACTTATTTAAATTCCTTATTTTTTTGTCATTCCCAATATATAAGGGTTGATGTGTTTATTTTCAATAATACGCAAGTTACAAAGGTTTTTTAGTTTTTTTTCTTTAGACAAAATTATAGTAGGCTGTGAAAACAAAAACAAAACAAGGTGTAAAACCTTTTAAAACTCATTTGGTGCAAGTTACAAAGGTTTTGTAGTTTGTTGTTGTGATAAACATTATAAATATATAAAAATAAGGAAACAACGATAAAGTCAGAATTTGCAATAATCTAGTTTGTTGCAGTTTATCTTATGTTCAAATATTTGTAATGTTTATCACAACAACAAATTACAAAACCTTCGTAACTTGTACCAAATGAGTTTTAAAAGGTTTTACACCGTGTTTTGTTTTTGTTTTTAGAGCCTACTATAATTTTGTTTAAAAAAAAAAAACTAAAAAACCTTCGTAATTTGCGTATTATTAAAAATAAATACATCAATTCTTATATATTTGGAATGACAAAAAAATAAGGAATTTAAATAAGTCATAGCCAACTATGGGTTCTATTTAAAAAAATACAACTTTATGTCACAACTCGAATTTCGTATTTTTTTTTGAAAAATTGTTTACGCCAGTGCATTCTTATCAAAAAAGTGCCTGTAGAACGTCAAATTTATTTTTGTTTATTTTCATAAACAAGCGAGACAAAACGAAAAGTCGAAAATTCGAGTTATCGGCGATAACTCGAAAACAAAAGGCGATAACCAATTTTAGTTTTCACCATTAAGTTTTTCTCGAAAAAAAAAATTGAGGGTGCGCGGTCCGTTTTTTGATACCTCTTATAGGTAGTTACCGAGATTCCCTATTAAAACATTGAAATTTGCCCACCCTGTACATCAAATTTTTAAATATATTTTTATACCATTTTATGCAGCATTTTCTGTCATTTAATAATATAAAAGGTTTATTGAGGTACTTTTTAAAAATGAATAAGTTATTTCATGTGGTGATGATCTTAGAAACGTCCTGTGTATCGTAAAACTTGATGTAACAAGTCCTACTCCTTTTAAGAAACTATGATTTGACATATTTTCGCTTTAAGAGCCATAACCCACTGGCGCGACAGGTCGCGTTGTGTCGTGCGCGACCAGAGTTTCTATGTATTTATATGGTGTAGTGCTCAATGATGAGACGCAACTCGCTTGCTACGTGCGACAGGATTTTGAGTAGCTACACCGCCACGACTCGATTGTCGCGCACGACTTAAGATTACATGTTTGTATATGGAGCATGACTTACTGCGCTGCCAGTCGCGTGCTACATTACGTTAGTATCTTGTCCACTTAATTGTTCTGCAATCAGCCCAAGTAATTCGTCGAATGATTTAACGCTAATTCTGCAATAGTTGAAAAACTTTTCTTCGTGCTTGCGCAAATCCTTGTAAAGCAAATTGAAAGTGCCTTTTCTATGATGTTCTAAAAATATTGGATGGATCCAGTATTTACATTTTACTTTTTTGTGATGACGAATGTAGTAATGCAACAGACATGCTATCTCTTCAACCTCCATTTTCATACTACAATAGCTTCGTTCGCGGAGACAGTTCGGAACTAGTCAGAACTAGTTCAGAACCAAAACATCACGTCTCGGCATTGAAACTGACGTTTGTGGATATCAAAAATGTTTCAACTTTAATGACCCGAGCGTATTCGCAAAATTGGTGGGTTAACTCCGCCCGTTTAATGCTGAGACGTGATGTTTTGGTTCTGAACTAGTTCCGAGCTGTTTCCACGAATGAAGCTAATATTTCTTGTCATGTGTAACACGTGTAACAAGTCGCGCCAACAGAAAAGTCTGCGGCCTGTCGCGCCAGTGGCTTATGGCTCTTAATGTTACTTACATATAAAGATGTGTCTAAAATAAAGTTATATGCAAAAGCTGAATCTTACCTGCTAGATCTCTGACTGTGAGGTTTCAATTTTGCTGGACTTTTTGGCAATGATAATGGCAATGCACCACTGAAGTAGGTTTCTTGTATAACCTCACGCAATTTCTTCACCCAAAGCTGCTTGGTATCGAGCGACGATGCCCTTAACACGATACGATAATCAGAGATAGGAGCTCTACCGGTCCATACAGCAAATTTGCACTCATCACCTTCCATATGTTCCGTTACACCCAACTCTGAAGTCTGAAAAACGTACAAAGGATTTAATATTTATATAAAGTAGAAATAACATATTTCAAACAAAAAGTGTTTGTTATTGGTTTGAAATACTGGAAAAATTATTTTAAATATGGATTTAACAGAAACATATATTTTTTAAAATTTCTATCATGTTTCAATAAATTGTAAACTACATTTCAATACTACAAAGAATAAATAATTAAACATTTATATATTTCTAAATTAAACTTTATTACATTTACAATCAGAAAAAAAAAGAAGAAATATCAACACAAAAAATACATACCATTAGCTTATTTTTGTAAATATATTTGACTTTTCCAGCTGAGTCTTTAACTTCTTTGGTAAATAGGAGATATAATTCAAAGAGAAATATATGACGATCTCGCCCTTTTCTAATTAATTGTTTGGGATCCCATACACTAAATGCATCTTGTAATACAACTTCTCCCAATTTATCTGCAGACACATCACAGCCTTCTACTAGTGAGAGATGCATAGCATCATTAGCTTTCTTTGGTACATTAAGCATCACTTCCAAACCATCCTGTAAAAAAAATCACGAATACATAAAAATTTAATAAACGAACAGGCAAAACACAAGCAATTTCTAGCATTATAACTCTTTAATAAAATGAAATATTTTTCATGACAAAAATAAACTTTGCAAGACTATAATAGTATTATGTTCTGATCTTTTTTGCCACTATTTAAGATTTTTTTAAATCAAAATTGAAAATAATGATTGCCTCCCAAATAAAATGAAAAGCATGTAGTTGTTTCATAAGTCCAAAATACTTTACCTCTTTTTGAAAGATAAAAGTTTGTAGAGATCTTTTATAATAAAAAAAACTTTTGTAGTATACTTTAATGACAAATAACTTTTAACAGATAATAAACTGCAATATTTACCTTAATTTCACCTTGACCCTCCTGACAACATGACTGTAGATCTTTGAGCAAAAGTTGATATTTCGTAATGCGTTGTACAGGTTTAATTAGATATGCTGCTATAGGATGTTCAACCTTATGCTTTTTCTGAAGTTCCTCAAAATATGCCCCTCCATGTTGCACCAGCACTGTGTTTGATTCAGGCTTATTTTTGCAGTAATGGACGTACATATCAAACTTCTGTGCCCACGTGACAAAGCAATGGCCAACATCTTCAGGCATAGTTTCATATTTTTCAAGCTCTTTAAGAAATATGCAATTGTGGAAGTTATAAATTTCTTCCATGTTTCCAAAAATTATCTCCTGCTTTCCATTTAAGCTCAACGGAATGTTGTTTCCTACACACATTTCATGTAGGAAAGACTTAATACATGTTTCCAAGTCCTTCACATAAGTTCGTTCTGTTTGTAGCAACTCGGCCATAATAAATCTATAACAAAAAAGATTATAAACAAACAAACAAGAAGGTTTATGTTTTGTTAATTAGCTAATGGTTTGGGATCTTATCAATGTAAGACAAACAAGAACTTACTCTTTTCTTCTAGCAGATTTTCGTTTTTCTTCATTTAATTCCTTGAGGTCTTTAGCAGCAGCCTCTTTTACTTTTGCTTCAAGACTAGGATCAGAATTACGATCAATAGATAATTCTTTTTTCTCACTTTCTTCTGCCTGGATGCCAAGCATATCTTCCAACTGTTGTCTATAATTATCCATACGGGAACTAAAGTCCTTATACCTATTATCAACGGCTGCTACCCATTGCTTAATAGCATTGGCATGTGCATGGCCTTTTTCAACTAAACTATCGGCCAGTTGAATCAAAAGCTTCACACGTTCCCTGGTTTCTTTGGCAGTGCCTTTAAATTCATTGTGTTCTCGTAGTAAACTTTCTGTTTCTTCAATATTATTGCCTAAATTCGTTGCATGAGTTGTAAGGTAACATTCTCCAGTGTCATGAATCCACTCTATTGCTTGTTTGGCAGAGCGTTCAAAGAGTACGAACTGCTGGCATTGATCTAACCGTTTTTTGCGCTGTGTCCAGTGTTCTAAAACTCTATTTTCTTGACTCAGTAGTTTTTCCAAAATCGCTTTAACACGGGTTTCTTGGTTGCCAGTTCCTGGAGGGTAATTATAAAACTGCAGACTGCGAGTTGTGTATTTTAAAAATGTTTCCGCTGTTCGTCTAGCCAATGTGCATGCTTTTAAAAATGCTTCTTTTTGCTCTTGATGTTTATTAATTAACTGTGATATTGCTGTTGCCTTATCAATATTTACACCTTGCTGTGCATTCGCACACCAATCCTCATCTCTTTTGTATTCACGTTCTAGACTGTCTAGTACAGAACAAACTTGTTCAGCTGTTTTATAAAAGTTTAAACTAGCTGTTACAAGTTTATGTCTTTCTTCTGCACAAGTAACCAACTGCTGCCAACGTTTAGTTACTTCTTCCGATATTTCTCTAATGCTCTGTGGATCATAATGGTTCGCATTTATTAAAGCATCTGCACGATATTTGACTTGAACCGCAGAGGTGTGTGTTTTTTCAATAGCAACCTGAAACTGTTCATGTTCCTTTTTAAGCACTTCTGCATCTGATAGGCTGTTGGGTACTGTAAAACTAGCCATTAGCATGGATTCTCCATTTCTAATCCAACTAATAACTTGATTTGCATCATTTTGAAACTGACTTAGTTGGATACACTGTTCTAATTTGATTCTTTTGACTTCAGCAAGATCTTCTAAATCGACTTCCCGATCATGTAAAAACTCTAATAATACTTGTACTCTTGTTTGTGCATTATATTGTCCATCTGCCATAATACAAATTCCGGAGTTTTCAAAAACCTGAACAAGTTCTTGTCCTTGCTGGAGAATTTGGTATGTAGTATTTTGCATCTGGCTTACACTTTCATTATGCAGTCGTAAGTATTGTTCAGCTTTGGATATATCTCTTGTTAGTTCACTGTGTTGGAGTTCTTCCGACCACATTTCAAGTTGTGATGACACCTAAACAAAAATTTGTATTTGAATATGAGTAACTTTTCAATTTTTTGGAAATTACCTCAAGCGCATCTCTTTCAAAAAGTCTTAACCGTAGACAGAGATCTAATCGAAGTTTTCTTGCAGCCCAAAGCTCTTCTAAGTCACTTCTTTGTTTAGCTAATCGATCTAATGCCGCTTCAACTGCAGAAATAGATCCTGTTGTATCCATTTCACCAACAGTTCTGTAAAGAAAATTAAATTGAAACATATTTCACATGATTTGACATTATTATAGGCAATCCATGTTGGCTTGACCAAGACACATATAACTATACAGCGTCATTCAAAAAATCTGTAACAAATGGAAAAGTTTTTAATTATTGATTTGTCAGAAAATTTTATTTTTCATAAAACTTGGTGTATGGCCTAAAACTAATTAAAAGACGAAGAAAAGTTCAATAAAAATTCATATGACGCTAGATTTTAGCGATTTTAGAAATACTTGCTGGAGTAAAATGCCCTTATTTTAAAAAGGCAAAACAAAAATCTTAAGGAAAAGTAAAATAAGGGCATACTTTGATAACTACTTTTAAGACATTTCTTGTTTAGAATCTAACAAGAAGTTTCCATTTTTTTAAATTGTTTAATAAACTGTTATTTATATACAGGGTGATTGAAATTCGAGTTTAAGCATGGGGATTTCGCTTATTATAATAGCTAGAGTATAGGTTTCCATTTGGCAAAGTTGCTAAATTCGATGCTCATTGATAATCCAAAGAGAAATTGGAAATATCTCAAACGGTATCTGAGAAAATTAGGAAAAACTGGAAAATACGATTTTTGAAAATCGTCTATAACTCCTTTGGAGTATAAAATATTTCAAATGTGTAAAAACATTGCCGAAGTAACTTTTTAAGCCGAATCGGATGGTAGTCACAAATTTTTCCTCTGTCGATTCGTTTTCGTTTTATGACAACCAACTTTGTTTTTTCTTATGGGCGCAATTTTTGCTATTTACATAAACAAATAGCATTTATTTTTCTGAATCCATTGATGTATCACACATGGTATTTTACTCCTTCTTTCATTGTCAAATTTGAGAAAATGCGTTTAAAACAATAACCCTTATAAATCAGGTAGGCCGGTCGTTGTAGTTTATGTTGTTTCCATGACAACCAATCAACAAACTAAAAGTTTTGAAAGCCTGTTACTTGTCACATTAATAAATTCGTAAAAATGAACTTTAATAACGAAGAAAAACGCGATATGCTGCGAATTTTTTATTCATTGTGTATAGGAACTCGCAGCATATCGCGTTTTTCTTCGTGTTTAAGTTAATTTTTACGAATTTATTAGGGTGACAAGTAGCAGGCTATCAAAACTTTTAGTTTGTTGATTGGTTGTCATGGAAACAACATAAACTACAATGACCGGCCTACCTGATTTATAAGAGTTATTGTTTAAAACGCATTTTTTCAAATTTGACAATAAAAGAAGGAGTAAAATACCATGTGTGATAAATCAACGGATTCAGAAAAATAAATGCTATTTGATTATGTAAATAGCAAAAATTGCGCCCGTAAGAAAAAACAAAGTTGGTTGTCATAAAACAAAAACGAATCAATCTAGAAAAAATTTGTGAACTCCATCCGATTAGGCTTAAAAAGTAGCTTGGGTAATGTTTTTACACATTTGAAATATTTTATACTCCAGAGGAGTTAAAGACGATTTTCAAAAATCGTATTTTCCGGTTTTCCCCAATTTTCTCGGATACCGTTTGAGATATTTCCAATTTCTCTTTGGATTATCAATGAGCATCGAATTTAGCAACTTTGCCAAATTTAAACCTACACTCTAGCTATTAAAACAAGCGAGATCCCCATGCTTAAACTCGAATTTCAATCACCCTGGATAAATTACCCAATGGTAATATTCAGTCCTTTTTAAAAATAGAATTACTTCTATGTCAAAATCCATAACAATTTTACAGAAATCTATGTATCGAATTCGGGGATGAAACAACGTTTAAAATCGTTACGTTACTGTACAACGTTATTTATTATTTGTTTTTGTTACATAACATTATAAATAACATTTAAAAAAATGAATAGTTATGTTTTATAACGTTATGTGAATAAATATAACTTGTAAGTCTGAAATCATATTTGGGACCTTTAAAGCGTAAAATTTTAATTATTCTATTTTAATTCTCATATTAGAAGTACAAACAAGGTACCTACATCTTTAGTTTAAAAAATACTGAAATTTAATTAATAAAAAAATTACGTTTCATAAAACGTTATTGGTTATTATAACGTTATATAACGTTATTAAAATATCGTTACGTTGTTGTATTAAAAATTATTGTTGAATCGTTATCATAATGTTATCGGTTATCATTACGTTACGTTTTTCATGCCTAATCAAAATATACATCGAAAAGTGAAACAAACATTCTGTATATCTGTGTACTATGTATACGTTAAATCAACATTTAGCACACTGCACCCTTTTGGACAAGGAATGGCAGAAGGAAGATATTCCAGAACTTTTTGTTGATACAAAATAGTGCAGGTAGCGAAATGCGTAACAGACCATCCTTTAAAAGGTGTAGACATTCAATTGTTTGTACAAATTGTGCCGTTATCGTTATATACATATTTTTAACGACGGCAACAGAAAAGGTGATCAGTTATGTTGTATATTTTGAAGTACAAATTTACAAAACGAATCAAGAGATTTGTTGCATGGGTCGGTTTTTGGTAATAAAACATGTTTATAATGTTATGTAATGTTTAGGCTCTGCTGAACACGCTATAGTTTAAGGTTCCGATGAGCCAACACGCCCCTAACTACGTTGCAACTTAAAAAAGAAAACGTCTTGGAACTAATTTCCTTGCCAGAGCCCTTTGGATCTTTCCTCGGGTCGGCCACTGATCGTATAAACATAAAACTATTACTATAAAAAAAAAACACGCATATACTAACATTCATTATCCTCAATACATGTACATTGTACACAATACACAAAGCTGCAGAAAAATAAAAATTGTTTTAAAATTTACAACTTTTTTCTGTCTCTTTTACCGAGCGATAGAACATTGACGTCTAAAATAAAATCCTCTTGAGAAGAATCCACTTTTTTGATTAGGCAACTTTGGAAACTAATTTTAATTCAACGTAGTCTTTTTTAAGTTACGCGAACACAAGGAACAACATACAATATTAAACCGTCGGTATAAAAAGCAAACTGCGATTAATATGCGATGATCATATTAAAAATTATGGACCATATAAAGAATATTAGTTAAAAATAGCCTTCAGCATTTTAATTGTTTAAACTCTGTCAACCAAAACGACGTTTTTGTATAAGAACGCATTGGAAACACCTGGGAACTTTGTTAATTCGTAGTTATCTTTACTCTTGCAATGGCGTAACTACAAGAATGCAAATTTACTTCTTTTAAAATGCTTTAAAAGATGAAATTTTCACGTGTTAAGCAACGCACTTATACTTATTAACAATTAAAACTACTACAGTGCATGTATTTTTATGATCGTCAATTTTTAATATAAAGATTTCTAGTGAAACCATTCATACGATTCTAGAAATTGTTAAGGAGAACATCCCTCTGTAAAATGTGTGCTTATAACTGAATCTAATTTAAATTTAAAAAAAAATTCCACTCTGAAAATTAAACATTTCTGGCTGTCACTGCGTTTTATAATTTAAATTGTACACTTTAATATTTTACTGTTTAGAGTACAACTTGTATTCAATAATAAAACCAAAATAGTTAAACGCAATATAAATAATAGAAATAGCAACCTCTACGGTTGCCATTTGTTTGCACGACCGGTATTTTTTAATATAAATCAAAACTGAAGGCTCCAAAACAGCAAGTATCAGTGATGCTGTACTCTCCTACTTGAAATCACCAACGATAAAAACGCTGAAAACATAAAACGAAGCATCTTACAACTTTCTCGCTTTAGTAGCAACCTTTTATATCGCAAAACCTGCTTAGCTGCACGGCGTTAGATGATTCATTTTATTTTTTACGAACTAACTTGGAAGTGGGAGCAGGTATCGTTTGTTTTTTTATTCCACATATCGCAAGCAAAAACAAGTTTTACGAGTGCACATATCAACTATGCTAATCAGTTAATTAAAAAACTTGCGGCCTCTTTTACTCTTTTTTCAAAAAATGACAGACTTTATCAATAATACATCACACACAACGTTTATAACAAATAAGTTCAATACTTTAATGTTTGACAACACCCAATAAGGTAAAACAAACAAGACTCAATGCATTAAAAACATCTACAGCAGAAAACCACATACTGTGATAACTGAAGTATTAAATGTTCAATTGCCTTCCATTGCATTGGTCGCAATAGTCGATACACGCTAAGAATAAGCTTAGCTTTTGTATTGGATTAATTTCTTTCCTTGCTTTACTGTTCAAAATATTTGTGCAATATACTATTACTAAACAATATTACTTAACATATAGAAGTTTAAGGACACCAGAATCATACGAACAATATAAATTAATTCGGAATAAAACTAATTTACTGGTCAGACAAGTAAACACCGAACATTTGGAACACTTCTCTAATAGCCTGGAGGGAGACTTCTACAGTGTATACAAACAAATATGGAGTGTGATAAGAAAACAGGGTAAAGAAATAGCAGAATTGTGGGACACAAACCAAATACCTACCTGCAAAAAATGGGAAAACTATTTGAAAGCGCTATAAGAAAGTAGCAATAACAAAAAAAAAAACGAACAACCCACAAGTAAGAGACAATGTGGAAGTCCACATTGAGGAGGTGGAAAAAGCCCTAAAATCCTTAAAGATGATGTCGTCATATTTGCTGAAAACGAAGATGACCTTCATATAGTACTGCACGTTTTTAACATAACAGGAAAACAATACAACATGATAATCTCAGCAGAAAAAACAAAATGTATGACCACATCCAAAGAACCAGTTAGATGTAAACTAGAAGTGGACAGAGAAGTTATACATCAAGAACTTAAGTTTAGATGCCTTGGAATAGACATCAATAGCTATGGTAAGAGAGGATGTGCGGCATCAGGTAACGAAAGCAAATAAGGAGGCAGGCTGTCTCAATGATGTATTCTGGCATAACAAATATTTGAGGCAAGACACAAAAGCATGAATCAACAAAACAACAATCAGACCGATTATTGACCTACACATCAAAAACACGACCAAGTAGATACATCGAAAATTGAACAACTTATGGTGAAGACCACGGAAATGAAAACGCGTATTGCAAGAAAAACACTAGTAGATAGATAACGAAGTGACCACATCAGACAGTCCTGCCAGGTAGAAAAAATTAACAAATGGGTGTTGGAACGCAATAAACAAAAAAATCAACATATCAGTCGGATGGCCGATAACAGGTCAGGTCAAAATTGCCAAAGATAAATCTTCAAATGGCAGACGAAGCTTAGGACGGCCCAGAAAAAGATGGAGTGACAACCTAACCCAATATGAGGCCAAGACCGAAGAAGGAACAGGTCATGGCCTAAAATAGAAAAATGAAGAAGAAGAAGAGGAAAACTTGGCCTATTAGTGTTTTCTCATGTTTCATAAAGAAAATACGCCATTAATATTAGTTTACCGCCTATGTTGTAAAAAAAGTAAACAATTATAACAGAAAAATGATTGCTTACCACTATAACACAGTTTTTCCAGATGAAAAAGTATTGCAATTTATTGAAAATGTAATTTTTAATAAACCTATTTGCGATAAGCTCTAAAGCGTTCAGAAGAATGATGAATAAAATTTCTAAAAATATATTAACTCTTCATAACAGCAAAAATTATAAAATGCATTTACGTTAGCTTGTAGTTTATGATTTGGGCCAACTAACCCAGTTTTATCATAGTCCCGTTTAACATTTCGTTCAAATAAAATATTGACTCGTTAACACCTTAAGATTGTTTGGTCGGTAAAGTGGCATCTAATATTCATTTTAACAGTGTTCTACAAGAAAATAGCAAATTAACAAGCTTATAGGCTACCAAAATCGTCATTTACTTCTAATTACATTTATCACTTACGTGTTACGTGCAATTACTTTATTAGTAATTAGCGTATCTCTGCCTAAACTTATTATGCCTAAACGTATCTATCAATATTAGCAGACGTGTTAACTAAGATCTCACGTATACACCATTACACTTGAATGATATAACATTAATAACAGTTTGAACTTTTGAACTGACTAAATTATGTTAAATATCAATTAATTTAACGAACCGCAGAGGCCTGTCTTGGCTGCGTCTGGACTTGCGGGGGTTCGTTTTATGACAATTTTAATAGCAATGTAAAAAATAATACAAAATACGAATTATCAAAGAGGATAACATTTATGCTCTTTCAAAACGGCGTGGTAACGCTTTATAGAATACCGCTACTTTTACACTGTTTACGAACTGTAACATCCACGATTGGTAAACGTAAAAATTATATTTTGAATAAAAATATTGCTACTGCTAATTAAGAAAAAAAAATTACAAGTGCGGAGTATAACGGTGAACGTCTATGTGTCCATACACACGTACACATCGTCCTACTATTAAGGAAAGCAGAATATTGCTACGTGTTAATAAAGACATCTTCTACTTTTGTTTTTTGTTTTTTAATTCATGCTTCGGATATAATGTTACAAAGTATATACTGAAAACTGTTGCAATAAAGAAACATCAACTATTTGGGTTAACGTTTTTACTTTTTAAAAATTAACACAGCCCCAAAGTATCACAGGAAATGTACAATCGTGTGTAATGATTTTAATGAACTTTGCATCATTTATGGCAATAGATCACTGCCCAATATCGGAAATTGTCTTATATCCTGTATCATAGCAAACCTGTGTTAAAATATAAAGTTTTTTTATTTCTGTAGCACCAAAACATTACCTGAAAATTAAATCGCTTTAAATATTTATTTATTTCATTATATGTATTAACGACCATTACAATTAATTTATTCACTCATTAATATTTCACGCAGCCATTTAGAGTTTCACACGTTCTGCAGTTTATAAAAATGTTATATTTACCAATTACAAAATAACTTTGTTCGTTGATATAAGGTCTATGTTTGCTGCAATATAGCGAGTATACAATCTAATAAAATCGATCGGATTTTATTTCGTTTGTATTAAAGCGTAAAAATGATCTTTTGATGACACTGTTGCGCGAACATAATTGTTTGTTGGTGTTTGGTAAAAAACGTACTTTTGTTATATTGTGTCGTTATTCACGCTCTCATTAATAATTTTAACAAAAATACCTGTTTTCAATTTTTTTCATAGAACATTACCATGTCAATTTCTATTATTAGCAAAAGTTTCACTGATAGAAAAAAAGTAGAAAACACATCGCTTATACATCCGTAAATAAAATCTGTATTTAAATATTGTACAGACAAATAAATGTTAGGTAACATTAATAAGTTAAATTATTAAAAACGTTTCTTTTTTAAAATGATGTTTCTCTTGCAGAAGTACTGGACCACAAAAAAAAAGACCAGTCTTGAAACTGGTCTAGCGTTTCTACAAGAGACACTTTATAAAACCAGGTAATTGATTTTTATTGAAACTTATTTATACTAATATATGAATCACTTAAATCAGGGGTGGGGAACCTGTGACCTTAAGACCATAATATGTGGTGCTTTTCACGGGATCCAAATTTTATAGAACAAGTATTTTTATTAGTATTAATTCTTTTTTGCAACAGGTTTTTAACAAAATGCATACACAAAAAAGTCATTAACAGGTTAGGTAACTTTAAAAATTAAGTTATTAAATACATAGTGATTAGATTTTACGAAATAATTAACATTTTTAAGTATCCTAAACGAAGTTTCTTAAATGCGGCCTTATTTGATTACAGCTAAATTAATGCGGCCCTCCGACATGAAAAGATTCCCCTGACTTAAATAATTCAAGCATTTATCAAAGTTAAAGTTACTAATTTTCTTAAATTTTAGAACATATAAGCAAACTGTCAATTGTGATGACATCAGATGTATGACATATTTGCAATTCTTCAATTGGAACCACGTTTTCACAAAATTTGTTTCTCTTTATAAGTATACAAAAAAATATTAATACACACGAGAAGTTTTGATACAATTGGTACTGTTTTAAATGTATTAAACGTCAATTATCTAGAAAACGCGAACACGAATATAATAAAAAAGTATGTGGTATAACCAAAAACTGATCACGAAGTTTATGGTTATATTGACGAAAACAGTTGCTACAATTTTAAAATTTTGTTACTTATAAATGTAAATATGTGATTGTTTTATTGTTAAATATTATAGGATCAATTCGTTAGCCGACATAGCCAAAAAATTGTATATCTTTAAAAACAATACAGTTAAGTTGTGTCTGCAAAGCATTTACATAAATGTTGTGGACAACTAGAAAAGCTATTGTTAAATGAACTATTATTCTCTTCCTTAACAATATCCTTTTCGAAACAGACACTAATCTATTTCCTATATCAAACTTTTAACACCAATGATAAGTTATGCAGCGCTAAACATTTCTCTTTCACATACGACGCTGTAGCTCTAGGTGTTAATTATATTTAAAATACGTATCAAATACTTTTCCGCGCTACAATTTTGTGCACATAAAATCGTAAAAACAATCATTTTCACGCTTCTTGTAACACTTTAACTCGGCATTACCAAAAAAAAGTGGGTTTTAGGAGCACACCAGTAATAAACCTACGCATTGGTAATGATCATATAACAAGATTTTACAACTTAAGTTAATATTTAATGACACAGAAAACAAGACACAACTGTTGAATGTCCACGACAAAACAACAAAATGATTCGATATTTTATGTCACAACTCGAAATCAAGAACAGTTAATACATTTTTTGCTCTATATTACTACGGGAACCGAACAAAGTAATAATGGTTATTATTTAATTATAAAATAACTTTTCGGAGAAAAAACAGAACGACCATATCAACAATTACTTAATTATGTCGTAATAAGTTGAAAATGTTAAAAAACAAATTACGCAAAAAATGATACCGGTAGCTACTCCAGTTCTTACTTTCAATAAATTTACTAATCATAGGTTATTAACAATAAAAAAATTGGTAAGAGTAAATAACAATCTTCATTGTAGATATGCAATTCGTCGGTGTGACCGTGCAATTTTGTAGTCTTTTCATACAGACCAGTGTTGCGTTTACTTTCTGAATAATAAAACTTCCTAATTAAGAATAGGAACAGCTTGAAGTAATTACCTAAATTTCGTTAGCACAAGGCATACGATTCGTAATGGATAAATTAACGGTTTTAAAAATACTCTTAAGACATCGTCTTTTTGTAAACGATTTATGAAAATTGGCTGACAGTTTATTGGGATACCGCAGTTCGCCTAATGAAAATTTGTCGAATGAGGAAATTCACTCAATATATTGTTTATTGAGGTTTGTACACGACATTATTTTTATTTAGTCATGAGTTCTACTGTTAGGTGTAAGACTGTTGAGTTGTGTTGTGCTGACTTTTTTCCACGATCGCTTCTTATTTTCTTCCTCTTATGCTTCTGGTATTACAAATACCTATTCTTATTTTGTCTTTCTTATCTCTATTTTTATCATTTTTAATATCTCGTGCTTTGATTGCTATCTGTTTTTCCTTATTCATATTCGCTTTCGTATAGTGTTCGTGCCATTTTTTCCGTAACTTGTTTTCCGTCCTTAATTTTTTGGGTCTGTTTGTTGCTGTAGCTCCTCTTTCTCTTTATTCCATAGCCAGGTGTTATTATCTACGATTAGTTTTTGATAAACTACTCTGACTTTTTTGGCCTTTTTTTCTTTTTCTGCCTCTTCTGATTTTTCTTTGTATTTCTCTTTCTTTTACTGTTAGGTCATTGTCTATGTAAACGTTTTGACCTTTTAATCTGCTCTTATACTGCATTATCTTTATTTTGTCCTCCTATTTACTTATCGTTGCTACTGTCATACTTTTTCCATATTTTTGACCCACCTCATACATCTGTTTAATATTTACTTTGACTCCTAAATTTTGATCTAGAAATGCTTCCATACCTGCTGTCCCGTTACTGTTATCAAATTTTGCTCCCTTTATCACAATGTAATATTTCTTTTCTTTTTTTTCTTTTTCTTCTATTCTGTTTTCTAAGCTGTGCATCTTTATTCTAAGCTGTGCATCTTTATTCTTAGCTCTTCGTTTTCTTTTTTGTTGCAATAAATTCCTCCCTAAATGCTTTTTGTTCTTTCCTTATCTTTTTAACTTCTTCCACCAATTGGTTAATTAAGTTTACTAATTCCTCCATTTGGTCTTTTTTTTCGTTGAACCTTTGGGTTTTGCTTGATCCGGTGATTTGATTACTAGTTTGTACGTTCTGGATATTCCGCCTTCTTCTTTGTTTTTCTCTTCCTTGTCTCTTTTTTTTTATCACTACTACCCCTTGCTTTAAAAAATTTGTCCATGGATAATATTTTATTTTATATTATTTAACTTTATTTGGACACGACATACTTGTCTTAAACAAATAAATACCAATAAAATATATGCGTTTTACATACATCTTTTAAAAACTCGTTTCCCAAATGAAATTTTTGTATTAGTACTGAAACATTGTAGTGAAAATATGGCACACAATCGGTATCTTTCGGTTGACAGATTTAAACACGTGTGCACATCATTGACAGATTACACGCACAATTTAATCCAAATTGTTTCGACAATATTGACTACCGAATGAAGAAGGGATCGACGGATGTGTTTTAGGTATCCGATTAGTTCAACACGCGTACATAAAATTGGGTGGAAACTTCAGAAAACTAAAAATCTGCAAACTGTCGTTGAAAGAAACAATCAAATCATCTAGTTCTAGTTAAATACATTTACATGGCGCAATGCTGTAGTGTACATTTATTTCAATATTTCTTACAGATTTAACTAAGAGTAATAATTGTTAAAGCGCACTCTATAGAATAACACCATCTTAATACAAAAAACGATTTCGCAGCGGCATTAAACTTAATCCAGTATAAACCGTGGATTAAAATTGTAAGAAGTAACATCATTGTTGAAGTTTAATTCTTCGTTAACATTTAATACAGCTTTGTCCAACTGGGTTAACTTTAAATTGTGAACCCAAACAAATTGTTTGTGCTCATAATATAACACAAAATTGTTTGACGTAGAATTGGAAGCAGATTATTTTGTACTATTTAATAATATTATTAAAAAAAATGATCTGGCAGAAAAAAATCAAATCGATACAAAAACTTTTTGACTGGTTGAAACAGGGCCGGCGCCAGGTTATTTAGCGCCCTAGGCAAAACTTATTATAACGCCCCCTTTCACACAAATTTTCACAGAAATTAATATTTGTGACAGTACGATAATCGATAAACAATAAAATTTTATTTTTTAATATTGGTGATTACACATTTTTGCGCCCCCCCTATGGATAGCGCCCTAGGCGACCGCCTAGTTCGCCTTAATGGTAGCGCCGGCCCTGGGTTGAAGATATATTTCTATTTGTTACATCATAATAAATGATAAATAAATTTATCGATAGAAATTTAAATATTTTTAGAGCTTCAGGATTTAAGTAGACTTCGATGGCACAAATAAAACGGAAATGGTTGAGATTTCTCATTCGTGTTGCAAGCCAGTTTTACATACAAATTGTTTCTTCGCCATTTAGAGCGATGCTGACCGATGTGTTTAATATAAGCTAACACTAAAATATTATCACACACTCCGGTAACATACTTTACTAAAACCGAGATTTACAAGAACATAATTTAACACGAAACAGCTCATAAAATCTTGTTACGCAACGTAAATTTATTCTCGCGTGTCCTAAACTTAAAATCCACCAATAATTCTAAACAATTCGAATTTAAAACACACGTTGGAGTAAGATTTGTCACCGGATGCGTAATTAATTTCAAAAGTTTATTTGTTAGAGCTTAATAGCGAAAGGTGCAAATCAAAGTGAAGTTATGATGTAAATGTTTATAACTACTAAATAACACTTTCATTAATAGGTATGATCGTATTAGGAAATCCAGCTATTTTAAATATGTTTTTTCTTCATAAAATTATTCATTGCTATTAACTGATTGAGATCTTTAAAAAAATTGTATTAATAATAATGATAATATTAAGATTTAAGTTATTTTTAATTTTAAGTGTAAATATATCGACTTAGGAATGCACCGATGAGCAAATTTGCCGATTACCGATTAATATACCTTAATTTATCGGCCGATTAGTGATTTTTACATCATTCATTACGTTATGCGATTAGTGCACTTGTAACAAATAGGTGCTTATTTTAACTCAATTTTGACTTAAGTGCTCTTTTATTCTTCAGGCTTTCGCGGCAATCGTCCATGTTACAATCTTCGTTCCCGGGTTTGGAACCGCGTCTTCTTGATTTGTGTGACGTTTCGACCATCCTATGTTGGTCTTTCAAAACATAGGATGGTCGAAACGTCACACAAATCAAGAAGACGCGGTTCCAAACCCGGGAACGAAGATTGTAACATTAAGTGCTCTCTGCTCTTCTTCGTGATATACGTAAAATATATAAAACAATTAGGAAAACATTTGAAATCTAAAACGCACAAAAAAGGTTATGCCTTAAAAATGGAAAAACTCTTATTTTCCTACACTAGAGTTTAAAAGCACCTGAAATTCATTACATTCATTAAAAGTGTTTTTAGTAATTTCATTTAATTATTGCAGGATGTTTTTCCTTATTACTAGTAGGTAATTCAAAAACGGTGTTACTTGATCATTTTTTTTTTGACTTTTGCATTTAAAAAATAGCCAAATCAGCAGTGGGGCATTAAAATTTAGGATAACTGTTGAAAAATTAAACATTTTATAGGTACAGGGTGATTCTTAAATATTGCAAATAAATTCGCGAGGTAACTCCTTATCGAAAATTATGATGGGGCTTTTAGAAATATTTTTTTCCTTATACGTCTCCTTTCGGAGTTACACCCTCTCAAAGAGGAGCGTAAAGCCCTGACGGCGCCCCTTGCCACAATCGCCCGGGGGGTATTGTCCCCCTTCGCTCACCCTACACTACGCCTCTGCATTTAACAGAAGTCGATATGTATCAATGTTAAAAACGTTTGAAAATTCATAGTTCACTAGATGGAGGCAAAAATGCTATATTTTATTTCATTTCGCATATTAAAAAGATTGCTTTTTAACGTTGGCTGTGAACGATACTGCTTTGTTTTTAAAGAAAACAAAAACTTTAACTGTCAACATTATTACATTAACATAAAATACAGCAAAAATTCATTTTTTGTTTTTATTAGGTTAGGTATGCATTTTTAAAAACCTTTACGAATATTAATACATATTTAGAAAACTATCATACGTAATGTTTAATTTAGCTAAAGATATTAAGCGAAATTCCCATAGTGTTGTACGAATAATGAATGTGATAGCAAAACACAAAAAAAAAAACTTGTGTTTGTATTTACGCACCTTAACTCCTGCAATAACGCTTCTCCTTGGGTGATCGTAGAAGTACATGCATCTAAGCTTTGATCCCTGTGTTGCCCCGTCTGCTCTAAAAGTCTTTCCGTTGCTTCCAAACTGTCCGCTACACTTTCATCTCCTTGCAGCTCTTGGCGGAGTTCGTCAACCCAAGTGCTAAGCTCTTTTTCGTGGGTGTAAAACAGCACCGCTAAATCCAGTCGTCGTCGTCTCTGTTCAACTCTGGCTGCGAAGGACGTTACATGCGCTTCCAGTTCATGTGCAACGGAATAAATTTCGTCAGCGTCACATTCGCCCGTGTGGGCCAACTCCTCTGCGGCTGCAAGAAGCTTGTCTGCGTTGGTATACGTGTTCTGAAACGAAACGAACAATTGTTACAAAAATTTAATACGATAATTGCATTTATTTTTAAAAACCTTAAATCAAGTACCTACCTACTACGGCAAGTAAGGCACAATTCAAGTATTTCAAAATATATGTTGCATTTCAGCTGAATATTTCAAAGCGTATACCATCTAATTTTGGCAAAAATTTTAGGAATTACAATATTAAACGAAAAATATAAAAATTAAACACCTTTTTAGTGTAGTTTGTGGGGTATTACGCCCGATTTAAATGTGCGCCAGAATTCCCTCGAGATTCCATTGTACAAAAATGTATACCTATTACTTGGCTTTACGTTGAATAATGAACATCCGGCGGATAAAATTTTGTCACCGTAACGACTTTAACGTGGGGTGCAACTTTTTCCTAAAGTGGTAAAATATTACACATACTTGAAAAGTTATACATAAAAAGCCACCCATACTACACTACACTATAAATACCCGAACTATTAAAATCAAATGAAGCTTTTAGCATTTCTTCAAAAAGTTTTTCTATTTTTACATAGTTAATTAAGACTGTTCACTTGAACATAATGTAATAAGGAAGATAAGCGGAAAAAGCCACTTGATATGAGATTCATAGCTTAACGGCACTACACTAGTAATTACCCACTTTAAAACAAAATTATTGAATTATTAATAAATTACAGACACGAAATAATAAAAAACAACTTAAAGTTAAATGAACCGTCGCCGTCGGTAGCAGTCTGTATTAAATAAATCATAGTCACACCGACAGTACCACACATTTTATATCAAATAAGGACTCCTTTTCATGTGTAATTTTTTTTCAAATTATACATCAATTTGTCATTGTTATTAAGTAACTATGCACTTTTTATACACATCAGCAAGAAAATGTACTAAAAGTGTTAGTTATAACATTTTAAAATACTTTCGAATTATTTTTTCTCGTTATGAAAATGCCAATAACCAACAAATAAAAAAACCAACTACAAAATAACGATTGAAGTTATTGGAGTTTAAAATCATTCATTTACAATCAATTTCTGCTGTGTATCACCCGCTATAAAAAATTGCTTTTTGTCCTTTTAGTGCATTTTACAGACAATAATATTGCAACTTTGTCATAATTAGTAATAGTTGTGTATTGGTTTTGTGTCTTTACGACTCACAGAGAATCCAAAACGGTACATTTTTAATATAATGAAGTCCTACTAATGTGGTGACGTTATAACAAGTTTAAAATAAACTATCTAACAGTCAACACAGCTTGAAGTCTAACAAGACCCTGCAAACATATTTGCAGCAATATTTTTAAAACAGGGTTTGCTAGGCTTAATTAAACTCATAAATCTACGGCAAATCTAAACCAATTTCCAAGGTGTATTAAAACAAGTATGCACATATATGGGTAAAATAGGGATAAAACGAAACTACACAAATATATAATACATTTATATGTTGTATGGAAGGTATGCGAAAGTAATCCTTTGTAATTTGTTAGTCATAATATAACACAAATATGATTGGAAAATTTAATATAATATGTTTATGAAAAATATATCAACAAAAATTAGATGTAAAAGACAGTAATTATTAAAGGAACCAATATGAATTCTTAACAACAATATAATTAGTCATAAATGAAGTGCTACTAAAACGCGGAAAAAATAAATGATAACACTACACATAACTATTATAAAGTAAAACTTTGTGAACACAGTGCAAAGTTTTATGCAACATGATGGTATCAAAATATGTACAAATTTAATTTTCGCAATCACTGATCCTTTTGGACACTCAGTTTTTAAAACAAAACTTTAATCAAACCGATAAATACTGATAACCAATGCTTTATTTCACAGCATAAGTATTTAAGTAAAAAAATGGAGTAAACTGCTTTTCATTGGCTTTTTTTATTGGGTTGTTAAATAAAGCTGGCATAAAATACCCTTCATGGAGGTTTTACATCCATAGACTTTGCTATTAAAATGTGCTTTTTTACATTATTACATTCGTTTAATATTTTTTTACATAAAAGCAAAAATGTAAAAAAAGTTAATAAGTTCGATTGAATTTCTACTATCAAGGAGCATTTATATAGAACTTTTTATATGACTTGACCAAACCAGAACATTTGGGACATTAAACTTTCGCAAAATAATGTTTAACAAAAATACAACAAATTAGTAGATTCTAATAAATATGTAAACTATAATCTTAAAATTGTTAATGTAAAGTGAGACTCTAAATTGTTTGTAATCTAATTATCAACATTTATAAGCTTAAAAAAAAAATTACTACGAAAATATCGAATATCGTTATGTCGATATCGAAACATCGATATATCGATATCCGATATCGATATAATACCCCTAGTTAACACTATGAACTGAACACATTCCGTTGATGTACTAATATACTGTTGCTGTCCACATCGTATTCGGTATTAGGAAAATAATTTCACTTAGGTAACTTATAATTTATTGTATGTAAAAATGTTTAATTTATTAATTTAAATTTCTTCATACAAACTACAAAGAAACTGACATTTATATTATGATATTCTATAATTTTTTCGTTGAAATCTGCACATTTTAAATTCATGTAATTTATTCAATTTTATGTTTTCTACCATTTCTTTTATACAGTGAACTCATGCAGAATTTTTTAATGTCACGGTTGTTCTAATCCGTCTTATTATAAAAATAAATACAAGACAACTCCAATAGAAGTTGATTTTAAGCATGTTTTAAACAAATTTATCGTAAAAGTAACCAATTACATATACATATATAACAGTAAAACGCGATTTTGACAGACAGCTTAAGCGGTAAATCAAGCAAAGATGAACGGAAACAGTAAGGGATCGATAATATCCAGGGAGAGTACGTTATTGCCTGGAATTTTTTAAGTAACTTTTTTAACAGACGCACCTACAATAAATTTAATCTTTGTTCTTATATGCATAAGCGAAAACAAAAAACAAAATGTAAATCGTAATTTCCTCAGAACATTAATAATACTTTCTGAGACTTCTATCGATACATTATGAAGTGAACAACAAACTTCTCTGAATTGGACTTATTTGTAAAAGCGATACATCACGGCAAATGATAAAGAATGATGGATTTTATTTTGGGAGTGGCATACAATAAAGTAAGTATTTTCGAGGGCTGGTATCCTGATACAGAAAATTTAGCGTAAAAAATATTCCAATTCAAACAAGAAACCCCTTTATATTTATTTGTTATATAATTTACGCTGGTAGCACAAAACACCTACAACTGCAATAAAACATTAACAATAGTCCAAAGCAAAAACATTTTAGACTAATTTCTAATATTTTAATTTTGAGCGAAAGTATCTATTTCTATCCATACAAAATTTATGTAATCAATTAATTATCAGCTACTTAAGAGTTTTAACATTCAAATATTTTATTAACAGACAACTAATTATTTTACTGCTAAAATATTCAACAACCTAATAAAAATAATTTTTTCTATTGCAGTAAAATTGAAACAAAAGTTTTATTACAGCTCGTTAAAATATCTGAGTATTTAGAATATGGTAACAATAAAAAGTGGCTACCTTAACTTTATAATATTGTACGTAAGTTAAACTAACATGCAAAATATAAAAAAATATTTAGATTATATTATTGTTGTACTTTTTTTTACCGTAAGCAAATTGACTATCGCCAAGTCTATGTATTTCATAGAAGAAAAAATATTTTAACGTCATTGCATAGAAAATTACACTTTACAAAAATATAAGGTTTATTGCAAATATTTTGAGCTCAAGTTTTAACTGTACAGTAAAACCTTGGTTTGCGAGCATAATTTGTTCCGGGAACGTGTTTGTAATCCAAAGCACTCGTATATCAAAGCGAATTTCCCCATAAGAAATAATGGAAACTCAGATGATTCGTTCCAAAACCCAAAAATATTTGTATAAAAATTATTAATACAAAATACTTCTCCATACTTCTAATATTTAAATTAAATATAAATGAATCGAATGTACCTATTAATCATTTTGTAGTACGACTTTCACTGTCCCTAACGGAATCACTGCTATCGGTTGGCTCACTGGACTCTTTTTTAACTTTAATAAGGAACCTATCCAGTGACACTTGCTTTTGTCTCTTTTTGAGGATAAAGCGCACACGTACTGCTCGTATTGCAAGTCCTCGCTTGTTTATCAAATTAAAATTTATTAAATTTTTTTTCTTGGTTTGCAAAACACTTGCAAACCAAATTACTCGCAATCCAAGGTTTTTCTGTATTGTATATCGACATTTGAAACGATCGATAAGTTGCACTTGCATTTTAACTGTAAGAGAAATTACTAAAATCAAACTTGGACGTTTCCAAAAATAAAATGTAGCCATTTTTTTTTAATCAAATTCTTTTGCTATAATAGATATGCATGTACATATTTTTAAAAAAAGTGGAAACTACAGTAAAAGCGATATATATTAGGAATATTAAGGGTAATTTACATGTTAAACGATGAAATATCATTTATCGATAGTGTGATGATTTGTGTTTATTATTATGTTTTATTTGGTAACATTGGTTTTATAGTATGCATCTAATTAAAATATAACCATTTAGCCTGTACAATTATGTACAGTAATTTCAACAGAAACGTGTTGATTAAAAATCAAATGTAGACTTCGACATAATGTCATTTAAATATATCTACTGTTTGTTAAGTCAAGTAATCAAAAACTTTCAAAAAGTCAATGATCTCAAACTTGCATTTGATTGGAGCTCGATCTAATAAAACAAAAACGTGTACAGTTAACACAGTGTAAGTATTCAACAAAACTATCTTCGATGCTACTTAGCAATGCGCAGTCCACTTTAACGATAAAATTATTCGAGTTAACAAATTCCAACTGTTTGTGAACAAAAACAAACTTTTGAGATTATATTGTCCGTTTAGCGTAAAACTTGGGTACTTCTAACTGTTACATTTATCAGCATTCAGCACAGTCCAATTTAATTCGAACAATAAATGTGCAAAAGTAAAAAAAAAACATAATTTAACGTTGAATCTTTGTTCAAACTTGATCAGTAACATCAAAGTTACCAAATTTTTTTACATCGATGAATATTAATTTTAAATAACGTTTTACAACTATTTATTACCTATGTGGTAAATGTTTCAACAACCCGAGAATTATTATAAGTTATCTCGTGTAAAGATTTTTATCAGCAGTCGTGTTTAATTGCTTGAGATACGCTGGTTTTATTAAATGCAATTAAATGCTCTCGTGAGAATGGAATAGTTTACTAAAATGCAATAATCATTAGGTTCAAGGAAAACCATTACTGGAATATAATATTGCGATCTTTTACAGTTATTTATTACGTAAACATTACTTCATAACAAAATTTATTTGAAATTACATCGTGGACCTAAAACTGCTTTTAGAGCTAACATGGGCTGAAAAACATAATCTTGATGATCGAAACAATAATATGAATAACAGTATAACTAAATATAATAAATAAAAAATTGTTTTATTGGGCAACCTAAATCAATGTTGCTAACATAACATACTAAAGAAAGTACAATTTCTTTTAAAGTGCGGAATAGTAGGCATTTCGCATTCCTCCTTTGGCAAGAAACAATATTTACGTTAATTTTCAAACGCAACGTACCTTCCAAAGACTAAACGGGCGCACTCGAATTGCGGCCATTTTAATGACTTGTACTTAAGTACCACTCGAACTGCGGCCAGTAATTAAGCATGAGGGTTAAGCCGATACACGAACTGCGGACATTCTTTAATTATACCTTTCCTGGAATTTCGTATTCAGGTAAGCGGTCAGAAATGGTTGGAGTATTCCTAAATATTCACTACTTAAATTAAATGAAATTAAAAAATATAAATAAAATATTTTATTTGTCAATAATATGATAATATGTACATTGTAATTACTTAATAGGTGCATAAAATATCTACAGTCTGAAAATTTAACTACAACATTTAACAAAATCTACTCGAGAAATCAAATTGTCTTTATATTGTTCAACTTTTTTTTTCCAAATACATATGGCGATTCCGAATGTTTCTTGGTGGAGTTTGATTGATGCAATGAACACTGTTAATCTTAATATAAGAATCTGTCTCAATTTTTATGCATAAAAACGTGAATATTGGAATGTGGTGACGGATAATATAAATTGAATTTACTATGACAAGATTCACATGTTTGTAGTTCTCATAGTAAATAATTTTAGCATTAATTCTTGGAACATTAAACTAGGATCTACTCATACAATCAAGGGTTAGAAAATATCTGTACGCAGTTCGAGTGTAGGATTAACGCATGGTCATAAAAGTTGGTAATGATGGGATTAGAATGGTCGCAGTTCGTGTGCACCGGACTAAACAAACACGGAGCAAGTACATCCAACATCCATATACACATATAATTTACTCCAATCTAAAAACTCACTTCAGTTAAATATTAACAGCATAGCAGAACTGTAATCGACGTGAATGGAAATGAAATTGAAAACTAATAAAACAAGCTAAATTAAAAAAATTAAAATAAAAACAGTTTTGGTAAACTCAACATCAAAATCAACAATGACTAGAATGAAATAAAATAGAATGATATTTGAGTGGAAATTTCGCAGAATAATATTCGAAAGAATGAATGTCCAATGTGTACTTATAAGTATTCAACAAAAGAAATTATGCGATATAATCGAAGATGCGCAGGATTAGTCTATGCAGTCGAAAAACTACGCGATGCCTTGTAGTACGAATACGTTTTCATTACAATTGCTACGCATTACTACGCACGCTGTATTTAACAAAATAAAAAAACTTGCACTTCTTCGAACCACATCGGTGGCGCAATTGAGGCATTAAAAAAAGGGTAGTTTTATATTGGGGAACATAAAAAATCGAACTGGCATTTTTATTGTGCACGAAAAAGTTATTATATTATATTTATTTATCGTTAAAGTAGTAATTAAAAATTATATTTATAAGTTTTTATTCAGCTTTTACTTTCAGCAAAGTAACACAAGCTGTGTTCTTCCATTGACGATTATAGATCGGCACAGGTCTAATTTTATTACATTAAAATTATTGCCACAGCGTCTTATACTTCAAATAAATAATGTAAATTTCTATATGATCTCACTGACATCGGATAATTAAACTACAAGTAAACAAATCAATTTCAGGTGAAAACTTCATGAACCACACAGCACCACACACCTACACACTACAGATATAAAATCTTGTACATTGTGAAATATAACGTACCTACTAATGCCAAATGAAATTCGTAATTTTTTTAAATTTAGGTACTATCATGTTGTATAAAGTGAACGTAATTTGTAAATAATCGATAATATATGTTTCATGAAATAATTAGCGGCTACGTATGGCCACTAATATTTCTCAGGTAACCGTCTGATTAATAAAGTTTATTCCGTCCCTGAACAAGAAAGATTTTGAATAGAGGTCATTATTGCATCGCTATAATAGTATTTCTAAGAAACCTCAAAGAAACCTTCTAAGAGACCTTTTCTCATAACCAAGTCTTCTGTAGTTTTTATTCCGATGCATTGAAGGCAAACGTTTAACAGCAACAATCTATTACTCAATATTAAACTCTTCTATAATACGCATATACGAGTATATTAAGTTTATGTTTCGCTTCGACATCGATACAGCTGTTCAATTCAGAATAATGTTAAACTGAAAATTATTTATCTGCACATATGAGGTTTAATTAAAATCTAAACAGTACAAAATACTGAGAATACGTCACATGTTCATATCGATGGAATTAATGACTTGCTTGTCACTGTATTCGACACCGTACATACAATATATAACTTTATTGAAGTACGTCCGTATGTGCACGTGTACACCAGTTATTTAGTAAAACATATATAATAATGCTATCCAACATCTATCGCTAATAATGGCACTTGTCTTACTTGATCGGTAAATAACTCCAGAGGAGACGACACCAATACAAAATAAAGCTTTCACATCTCATCTAAATACATATAACGGTTAAATATATAAATACAGACAAAACAAACGTGTAATAAGCAATCAATAGTCGTTTAACAAGCAATTGAGACGCGCAGTGTCAAATAATGTATACCCCCCAAAACAAATTAAAGAAAAACAGTACATACAAAAAGTTCTTGAGTAAAACTTTCCATTAAAAAAAAAAGTAATCGAGCAGTAAAATGTTTTGAAACGACTGAAAAACTGCTAATCTTGATTTAAACGATTTCGTATGATGCTTATGTTATATTGTTAATTTATATTAAAAATAATAGAATTAAATTCATTTTAAAACATTCTAATAAAAAGAAGCAAACAAGTCAATATCTGAAAATAAAAAATAAAAGTTTAACTTCAAAAGTTTTAAAATAATTTCAGTTTAAAAAAACACGGTTCCGAGACTCGTCTCATAGTCAGTAGCGTTCTTAATCATAGTTTCTTTTATATTACTACTGATAAAAAAAAACTACTAACGAAGCGACGTGCCTCAAAATTGGGCTAGCATTTCCACACGAGATAAATAAAAAAAGAGACCTAGTTGATTTTTATTTAAACTTATTTACATTACATAAATGATTCAGTAAAATAATTCAAACGTTTATCAAAGCACTATTTAGTCTTATTAAATGTAACCAAATTAATTAGTGAAAAAAATTATCATACATTTAAATATAGGTACCTACTGACATTATTTTCCAAAAACCGCACCACTGTAGCTGGAGTTGCTTTGCACAAGGCATACTTTTCTGTCACATTTAAATTCAAACAATGTGAAATTACAGTCAATATTCGAGAAAAGACTCAGCAAATGCAAAGATATTTTAAATTCTATTGAAGTATTTGAACGCTATGAATGAACACCAGAGACTACTTACTATTTTGTTATGCATAACGAAGTTTATGGCTTTTTCGGAGTAGGCAAAGTAATTTCACGTGCTTCAAGTTTATACAACAAAGAGAGAGAATGAACCAAAAATTAAACCAATTTAATACAGTCAACTAAATTATAGCGCATTACCAAGAAGTATCTCAATACGTCACATATTTTTAAATGCAAATAAAAAACTACAGTAACCCATAATTAAAGCTATAATTAAATAAATTGACGAAGCCACCATATGACTTTCGCCATACCTTTTGTTTTTGTGTATGTTTCCGTATTTGTGTGTATAAAAACTTAGGTGCCGCAAGCAAGCACGCAAACATACAGAAGTAATCGAAAAATAGTCAAAACGTGTAAATCGGTTGAAATCTGGTATTTGAACATTTTCGCGATAACTATCTTTATATACGTATGGCGAAAGTAAAAACTAATAATATGTAACTCAGATAAACAGCTTCGCAAAAATCGCGATTACGTTACAATAACTATCGCGCACAGCTTAAAACGTTCTTGCTAACTCCGGAAAATCACTAGGCACTATGAACAAGTAAATAGCTGACGGCATATTATCAATTTCTAAAGCAAATCCTCTCCCCAACCAACAAGAATAAACACCACACAGAGTGTGAGATAAAGAGTGTGAGTTTGACAACGCCCGCTGCTTGAAATATTGCAAAGAATATTGCACAAGACGTCAAACATAACGTTTAAATTGATATTTTCATCTAGGGGAAACAAAATTGTTCCATGACACAACAATTTTATTAACGATTAACGCAACATTACAACTTAAATATACTTTGCCGCGCATAAAAATCGGTAAATTTTATTAAATAAATTAACTTTTTAAATGCCCTACAGTTGAACATTTGTAATGTAAAATTCAAGTTATTTATATACAAAGGTCAAATTAAGATAAATAACATTATTTGATAGAAATGTAAATTCCTGTGACTAAGAGCAACAATTATAATTAGTTTTGAAGCTTATTAACAGTGACAAAAAATATGAAATTTAGTTTAAAATGCAGTTCATTGGTTAAATTTAAAAAGTACCTATAAGGATAGTTAGGTACACTAAACAACGTTTAATATGAAAATTTGTTTGAACTTAGAAAAACAGCGCACTTATGAAAATTGTGTATAACAGAATTAAAAAAATGAGAGAACGTAGTTAAAAAAAAAATAATAGCAATAATGAACATATCTTAAACTGTAAATAATACACATTATACGTACTAAAATAAATGCCAATTTTAACAAATTTAACCCTCTATACGATTTTATAGATATGTATTATAAAGTACATGAGCTCTGAAAGCTTTGAACAGCGTAGCGTAAACTCAAATTATACTAAGTGCTTTCATGAGACCATGCTGTCACAAATTTCTCATTAGTCTACAAAGCAATATCCTAGAAATGAAACATTCCGTTACAGAAGGACAACTGAAAATCTTTAAAACAGAGAACGATACTGAAACTCACAACTTAAGTGACGCATAACTTAACACAGGAACAGCCATATAGCCATACAAAAAATTTAACAAAGCATAAAACAAGATAATGAAGCAAGCGGGGTGAGATATAAGGAGATAGCAATCGATCGTGAAAACTGAACAGGGCAAAGGTCCCCAAACAATTCTCGGGTCCAGGATCAGGACACGAACTGTTGCCCAAGGTCAACGGCCTACTACAGCTCAGCAACGAAATTACAATCACGGTAGATTTACTTTAAATCGAATTCGCGAAATACACCAAAATAACTTTCGTATTTCAAGAAGTTTCAAATGCGGTTAACAATATTATTAACTCATTAAATAATGTTGTAAACAAAACTAAAGCCTCGCACAGTATCTTATATTTTTTAAGTTACACACAGAAACTAACAACGTAAGCTCTTGATTCACACCATAGATACATTTATAAACAAATAACACCGCTCTCAAATTAAGCATTCGCGTATTTTTAGTTGGCTTGGGATTTCTTTTTACTGTTATCAATTATCAACATGTAGTAAAAGAATTGCGTACACAATTATAATTAAATTAAATTGTAATGTAAGCATGAGCGATTAGGTCATGCAAATCTCCAAAGTTCTCCGCTCGCTTTATAGTGGATTATCGACATGGATATTAATTAATTCCAAAATTAATTATCACCAGAGCAACCACAACACTATTCGAATATGCTTTCACTCCCCACAAATATTTCATGATGGGAAAGCGTTTCATATTGATTGACATGAGAAACAATAAAAATGTCGTAAACAACACACTACAATTAATTGTTATTCTAAAGAATATAAAATAAAAAATAATGGATTCGTGTTGAACAAAAAATGTATTGTAAGTGACTAACCGAATTGCAAATAAATTGATGGCCTCTAATTAAATTAATTCAACTATATCGATCAATTATAGCAATAACGATCATAACAATAGTCGATAAATGATTTTGTACGAAACATGGCAAAATAAGGAAGGCATATTTCGTCGCTTAAATGCAGAACTATAAAACAACTGCATTTTCAACTATTTTACAGTAAACTTGTTACGGACTCAATTTTCATAAAAGTTAGTGCATCGATTTTTCTTAACTACCACAAAAAAAGACGTCATGTGTTTGTTTTATATGATATAGTGAGCTTGACATTTTTGAAATAATCTTTTAAAGATGGTTGTAAGGACAATTTCTGAATTTTTTAATTTGACACATATCAAAAAGATAATAGAGGGGTGTCTTGTTAATTTGAGTTTGGAGCTATTTTTAGCTAGGAGACGAATGTGCCAACAACCTTCATAACCACTAATAATACAGGATGATTGACGCAAAAAGATGTGGACGTTTGTTAATTTACACCTTTTAAGAGAGGGACGAACATTTATTGGAAAAATATTTGGTTATTCTTTCGTAAGTTGTTTAAAAGTTAAACATTATATTTATAAATAACAACAAGAACAAACAAAAAAATGTAAGATAATAACATGATCTCATCGTAAATGATCTGAATATTTTTAATACTAAGTAATAAAATTTTTGTAGCTTTTACGATCTGGTTTGTGTCAGTACATTAATGAAGAAGAGAAAATATTTTTGAATGTTTCTTGTCAATTTAAATAGATAGGAACACAATCAATAGGTTATTAGTTTTGAACAGATTCTTGAAGTGAATCAAAAATATCGTAATTTTTTATATCGCAAACAAAGATAATTCGCAGCCAAGTGTTATATCAATTCAGCGAACATTTTTCTGTGAAGGCATTTGAAGTATGTTGTTGTGTATAATATATCTGCAAAAATTACAGACGTCTCAAAACAAAGAAAAGCGATTATCGGATTGCTACCATATCAAAAATATTTTGAAAATGACTAGCTCGTTTTAAGCGATGTTTTACACTTCACATAATTCAAAAACATTCCAAGAAAGTTTACGAACGTTCATTGGATAACGATTCAAATCAACATCAATAAATTGTCCTGATATTCAAGTGATTGTTTCTTTTAAAAAGCTTGGGAAGAGGTGAGTACAACAATTACGGCAAAATAGAGGCGCTAGTAGTTTATCGCTATGCAACAAATAGTACTTATAAAAAAATCAATTGCCAGATGGAGATACTTTTACATAGGATGAAATTAAAACCTGTAAAATTACTTTAATAAATTATATAGATATCATTTAATACACTAATTAACAACTTTTTTTATTGAATTTAGTTCTCAGCAACACGAATTGGAAAACTTCGATAACATAGTCGATACCAACCATAATTTTCTTTAACAATAAATTCATGAAATATTTTAAATAAACAATTCATAATTTAATAAAAAGAGATAACGTCTCGCAGTGTCAAGTTGCGTTGCAATTTTTGGTTATTAAATAACTATAATTCGCATCGTGCAACTTTGATTTATTTGTCTCCCAGCGATCATAGTTATGTTAGGGTGAAACATAAAACGGATGTAGAGAATACGAACGGAATTGCTTCGTAAATATGGGCAACAAGGTAATTTGCTTTCTACGTAATTATTGTATAAGGTCCTTATTCCAAAGATATTAAATCTACAGAGGCATCGCGAGATAAGCTGACAGGCGAAGAAGAAAGCAGAAATAAGAATTGTATTAAACTCAATTCCACAACAGGGCTATTTTCTGAAACTGACATTACATCTGAGATTAGTTATTAAACTGCATTGTGATTGCTAAAGCAAGAAAATCCGCGAATGATTTAATAAACGGTGATTTTTGCATTACAAATCGTTTTCTTACTATTAGTCTATAGAAGGGGTGGCCAACTTGATTGTTGTCGCGTTCGTCCTTTATTACCTATATCAAATGTAGTCGCGATATACACGTGACAAGACACTTTTTAATGCAACTTTCAATTACAATTGAATTAAAAATCAACTGGACAATGACGTTTAGTGAATAAAACAAAAGTTCGACAGATTAAGTCTTGAAACAGACCTTTACATACGAATGGCACCTTCGTCTTGATAGTTTAACCTTTTGCAATGGTAGTTTGTATTTTTTTAAATTTGTGTTATTAACTATAATTAAAACTGCAAATACGGCCGCGATTGACCAAAACCATTTTTGTAGGACGCAATGCCAAACAAGTTTGTGTACTATTGGTGAACACTAAAGTGCAAAAAATGATTCATAATTAATTACCTATTGTGCATTTTCTTGTTTCTTATTTATAGTGACACGTGCAAAAGAATTCACCAAGCACGATATGTTACACGCAAAACATTAGTCATATATTAAAACTTCTCAACCTGAATACTATAATTATCTAGAAAACGATTCGTTATGACATTTCGGCAAAAGTTCAGTTTAGCCGTAGGGAGTTAGTGTTCAACACCTATGAATAATTTCAATTATTTCTACGTAGCTTTCCAATGATTTTATTTACAGAGGAACTTTTATAAATACTTACGGTATATTTTGTTGTTTAAAGTCTTATACAGGGTGGCCATTTCCTACCGCGTTAGATGGGTAACTTTATTATTATAAAACTTGCAGTTAGCAAAATTGGACAGAATAAAAAAAAAAAATAACCAGTGTTGTCAAAAATTCTGAGAAAACCAAATAGAATTAAAAAACAATTAAATTTGTTAACACAAATATTGACTTAAATTTTTTTTGTAAAAATAATTTATAGGAGTAATTTTTAGACACTTTCATTATTAATAATTAAGGCACTAGGTTAAGCGGTTACCGATCTAACTGACACATGAGTTGTTATAGGTATTTTTAGTAGTTTTTGAAAAAAATAAGTTAGTGTGTAGGTGTTACCAAACAATTCATAAGAAGCTTTGTTAAAAATTAAGTTTTAATTTATTAACTAATTGCAAGTTACATTTCTTGTGTTTAAGCATATGCAAAAACTATTTATAATGATGACGTTTTTCATTCAAAATTACATACGTTGCTATGTGTTTCATGCGAACACACATGAAGTTTTTACGGTTTTCCCCCTCAACAATGTATAGTAATTTGACAAACAACTAATTTAAATTTGTATAATCTATACGATTTTTTTAAAGATTTGCCCATTTTTCTCTCATTATTAAAAACTACTGATATTACATAGATCATAGAGTATAACAAATAAGGAAAAAATCTTTTTTTAACTACAGAGAACTATGGTTGCCATTTAAAAAAACGTATATAGAGAATGAATACCACCAACTTTTCAACTTAAAATATAGCATTAGCGTATTAATCACAATGTACATGAAATTATCTACCTATTTACAATTTTTGTTTATCGGGTCCTAGTTAAAAACATACTTTTTGCCAATTTTTTTAAAGATAGTACGACAGATTTTTTTTAGTCATTCGATTTCTTTTGTAAGTCTGCCCAATTTTGCTCATTTAATAAACTCTCCAACTCTTATGGTAATAAAGATACCCATGCAACGCAGTGGAGAATTGTCACCCTGTGTAAATACTAAATATTGATTATTTACATCTGAATATTAGTTTTAAATCATACTTGCGCTTTTATGTATGTTTGTTTTCGCATTGTTCACTGAAACGAATGGCTAATATTTACTTATACGGCAGTATTTTCGTACTCATGCATTTACTATTGATATACTTTAGAGCAGCTGCAAGAGAACACAAAAGCGATGATGGTCACAATTAACTGCGGCACAAACAGTCTCTAATCGTAATGTTACGACAACGACTACCTCAATTTCCTCTTATTGCTACCACCTACCGTAATCTCCCCCATATGCCGTTACCTCCACTAAGAATGCGCTGTGTCGTAGTAAAGTAAATGAACTATTGTGTAATCAAAAAGGGGAAAAACTGTACATAGAGTAGGTATAGAGTTGGGTGCCGAACAAGTAAAGTTCCAAATAGTGCAACAAAGTGCTAAAAACCGGAAAAGTATGAAAAATTGCAAATCTTGAAAATTTAAAAACTCGTCTTTCGTTATTACGATTTTTTCAATTTTAATTATTGTTGTTGACAGTATGATTCAAATAATACTAACAGGTCTCTATTTTTGGATTCATACTATATTATTTACGAGGAAGATAAATTAACTGCATTATACTGAAGGGATGGATAACTTGATTGACTGCAAGAGTAATTTCATCTTATCAATCCAACTGTCCACCAACCCCAATTTAGACGCACGTGTAACAAACAAATAATCTAATTTTTCTACAGCGTGCAAGAAGAAGTGAGGAAAGGGCCATTATTGAATTAGGATATCATTTGGTGGCGTTGGGCACTCTAATAATAAAAGAATCATGTGGAAACATTATTCAAGAATATTTTAAAACAGAATTACAACACGAGTTCCCCTTTTCAAAGCACGCACTCCAATTATTTCCACGACCTTAATGTATTAAACCGCCACCGATGTCAAGGATAAACAATTATTAAATATTTTGCTATTTGCAGCAAAACACTGTCAAAAGTGTTTCTGGAAAATCAATCAACTTTTATTTAAGTACCGGAATTTGTTTCATATTATCCGATCTATTTATTCTCTGTACCGATGAATCAATCACGAAAAAGAAAGTAATCAAGATGCCATAATCAATCCATGTAAACGCTACCGCATACAAAAGTAATTATAAAAATTTTCTAATTAGTGCGCTAATTAACTATTGGCGAAGCTAATTGCGTTTACTTCATGACAAACTTATTTTCAACACAAATACTAGGAAAAAAATTGAAGAGTCTAAATATGCCTACGAACTATTTACTTTCACGGAAATTTGTGCGTGACTCGCACATGATATCGAAGCGCAACACTGAATCGCATTATATCGTACCTTAATTTCGATTCACAACGCTTCAGTAATCTGAAAGCTCCTCGAGGTTTTAACTTAATAAAGGGACTAAGTGCAAACACCGAATTCAATGCAAATTACTTATTACAAACTTCACTCCGCTACAGTTAACGGCAATTTATTGCAAGACTCCATACTAATTTTAGTAAACTCGATTGTAACGGGATATCGTTACATTATTGCAACATGCGTTTTAAATATTAGGATTCATTATCAACCATAACCGTAGTACAATAATACAAACGGTATTTTAAAACGATCATAACTACGGATGTTGTTTGGTCGCATGTGTATATCATGCAGATATATTTAAACACCGATTATATGCAACTTTAAACAAATAAATACATGACTAATTTGTCAGTCTCATACAATGCTTAATGCTATCGTGTATCTGTAGTTCACCGACGACGACGACTACATAATGAAAGTACTGCACCATATGACGATGAATAATCTGACGACAATTGGTGAACATATTAATCATTATTGTGTAAAATTTACAAGTACGATAGTATATCAATCGAGAGCAGCTATAATTAAATACATTTTACGCTTTAAATAAAATCAAATAAAGCAAAAATCTACATTTTACTATGAACAATGATAATAAATAAATTATTAAGATTTTTTATGTTAGACGAAAAACTTATCTCACACAATTCAGAGAACCTCGATCACTATAATTGGAGATTTAATGAAAGGCGACTTCCCTTCTAAACAATAGTTCCTTTCATCCTCTTCAGCTTCTGCCATCATTGCCCTCAGTAAAAGTTAATCTGGTTAAATTTTTATTTAATTATTTATTAGTTTCTTTCAGGACTTGGAACGGATTATTTAAATTTTAATTTAATTGCTATAAAAAAAAATTATTCTATATTCGTCCGATTCAGTAATACGTCCATGCCTTAGGAACGGATTAACACGTTCACTGTCCAAGCATTTTTTTTAAATCCGACGGCACATGTCCACCTACTTTAACAACATATCCAAATGGTTTCGAATTACAAAAATGACTTTCATGAGTCATATGTGATACAAAATATTTGCTCAATAAGCTTCATTTTACGTCATACAACCATTTCAGAGTCTTTAACTGCACGTTATATTCACATTTATATTTGACATTTGTCAAATAGTCACGTATGCTTCATGGGCGTGCAAATGAACACGCCTCTTGAGCCATATATCACTCATGGACAGTGAACGTGTTATATGATAAATATAGACGATCAACTTTGTTACAAATATTATTACATCAAATCGGGAAGAACTTTAACCTAGTGTCCACTTTCAAACAAAAATATTTTTTTTGCGAATGAGTATTTACCGTTTCGATTACTTGTAGTTTGGACAATTGGTTATAATTGTGTTAAATAAATTGTTGAGTCAGAAGAAGCACGGAAATTCATAAAAAAAGCAACAATTGAATTTTGAAATTTTTGTGTAGCTACACGATTAGGTTTTTTTTTTAACAATTTTCGGAATTATCGGGTAATTATTGGCATTTGGTCTACAGTGCATCGCAGTTTTTCCAAAAGCAACTCTCCTTAACGTTTAAGTTCATTCTCAATTTATGAGCCTGTCTGAAACGCGAATCCTTGAAAAAAGTAACCCAACTTTGTCACCGAAAATGGACATTCTATTGATTTATAGCTGTTTATAGCCTACTGTACGACACATAAACGAAACGAAAATCTGCACAAACGACACCTTTGCATTATTAAACTTGTGTCTTCGATGTTAGCATTCAGGTACGTTTAAAGACTTGGTATTTCGATTTTTAGCCTGTAGTATGGGGATGTAAATTACTGGAATGCCGCCCATCTAGTTACCAAGACAGACGAAACTGATTTCCTTGGTCGTATTTTATTCATGGTACACCATTTCGTACGAGCTTCACAATGTTGTCAAATTGTTCGCGTAATTTTTTTATACTGTTAGGTACATAATTATTTATAATCTCGATAGTGTGAAAATCAAAAATCTATAAAGAATGTTAATTACACCACAATATGTTTACTATTTGATTTTCTAAAATTTGAAACAATCGCATATTTTGGCAAAACAAAAGCAATACTGTTATAATGTAAATCGTACAATATTTTTGAAAATTAATTTTTAGAAGACGTCAACTTGTTTCGGTAATGTTGAAGAAATATATTCGTTTTTTAAAAAACAAGTTTGCCTTTGACAAGGCTTTTTTTCAAACGCAATAAAACAAAACTAATTATTAACCATTTATTATTGTGCTTTGTGCTATGATATCTTTCACTGTCCATTTTAAAATTTGAAACAAACAATTTTTCACAAATAAATACGTCTCAAATCACCACTAAAATCTACTGTATTCATACAGTCGAAAACTTATTTAAATAAACATTTTATTTCAATATACGTATTAAAAACCAACAACGTTTAATACTTCACTTGCTGTTGATACCATGAACTGATTAAATTTAGTAATAGACGCTTTGTTCTTTAAACAATTTTATGAAGATTGGTATTTTTACTGGAGTAACAATGTTCTGTTCAATAAAAAAGTGGTAACAACATTCTTTAAAATTATGTCAATTTTGGTTAAAATCAAACGTCTTAACTAATTCCAGTTTTAACTCCCAAAGAGCGATAATTTCCAATCATTTATCACGCTTTAAAAGTACTGTAACTACAGCTTTATTAAAAATCAAATTATTAAAACATAACTTTTTATTGATAACATAACAATAACACCCTTGAATATATGAATAAATAAAACAATAAAATTATTTTTGAAACAAAAATGTTTTGTAAAAATATGCTCATAAATTGCAATGAAATAAATACTTGGGCACATTAAAAAAAAAAAAAACCTAGATAACATCCATATTAGTTTACGAACTTTTATTATGTAAAAAACAACGAGATAAGGTCGCACTATCAAATACACCTTGTTTTTAACGAAATATTAAAATATAATGAATCAAATAGAGTAATAAAAAGTGATTCTATACAGTTTCTTGTCCAGGTTTCTTTGCCTAAGTTACTATACCTACCAGAACAAGAATCAAGGGCTTAAATCGCCATCGCTACACGTAATCTTGCAAGAATTTCTGATTAGAATTCAACGTATGATGCATCAACTTTTTATTAGTGTTACTACAACAGCGACTGTTCCAGGTAAGATTCGCAAGCCAGCCGAATGTTATTCAAAGCAAAATTTGCTAGCCCTTTTCAAAACCCCTCATACGGTAAGGCAAAACATAAAACAAAACTATTTTAGTGGATATTCCAGCACAATTCTTATTGAACAAATAGTTGTGTGTGTTTCTGACGCGGGTTACGTCAAAGTAAAACAGAGGTGCCAGGAAAACTTCATTGTATTGCGCTGACAGCCCCCTTACATAAGTAACATAGACGTTTAGAATAAGCGAGGAACAGTTGAGTATGATAGGCTTGAAAGAATATTAACAAATAAAAAGCTAGAGACTTATTATAAAAAGTAAATTTCGCAATATCTTTATTATATTTATATAAACACGTGAGTTCTATTAGATAATGTGTATTGACTTTTTTATATGTTTAATTAAAGTTGCTGTAGAAAATGATTACCCTGGTGATAACAACGAATCTAGCAAATTTATATGGCAGCAATTTGCTTTAAAAAAGTCCATTCTGACGCAATTTGTGTTACTACAATGTTAAACTTTTATTCTTGTTTGTCGTTAAAATAAAAATTGCAACAATATCGCTTTATTAAATGGCGCTGTAGGTACTCATTTTCGACGACAATTATATGCTCATATTTCCTGTGTTTAATATTGTTCGAGTAAATTGTCATTTAATTAGCGTAAATAATGAAATCTGCTATGACAAGGGTGCTATTGTTCGAAGGTTGTTATTGAAATTGAAGTTGTTTAAGTTTGACATTTATAGCCACTACATTTCAAGCAAGATAGTTTTGTAAATTTTGATACATAGTATATTGTTTCACAGATACCATCATTAAATTGGCTAATTATAATGCGGTTAATGCGCTACAAATTTATTTCGTTTGAGGTTAATAAAAGTACCGCATCGGGCAATCTCGTATAGGAGATATCCCAAATATCTCAAGAAATGTTTTACATCTTTTAACAGTGCATTTTCTTAATTTTGAAAACTTTCTTGAAACGACCATACTTTTTTTTCAGATTAGTAGGTCTTCTGATAACAGTATATTCCCGTTTGCTACCTTATTTTATAATTATTTAAATGTATAGGTACACTTTGCAAATAAAGATACTTAGTTTAATTATACGAGGTAGTAATTTGAATACCTTAAAAGTACTTAAAATTTTTATATCTAAGACGGGATATTAATCTTCTAGGTTAAGTGTTAAGTACATTTTAAGTTGCACAAGTTTTAACTAACGTTTTTTGGACGAAAGTTTAAAACTAATCGAAGTGAAGATATTCAAGATCAAAACCGATAACACTTTTTACCAGATCACCAAAAACTAAATTTTCAAATTCACAATAATTTTAATAGTGTAATAGATTTAAAAGCTAGATATAAATACTGCACTCTGTTACAGTAAAGAAACAATTTAACATCAATACAGGTAGCACCTAATAAGGACGAAAACAATTTTCTACAGCTACATGATTTATATTTGACATAATTTGTAAGTGGATGTGTAGGTATGGCCAAACTAGTTTGGAATGACTTAAAATGTAAATTATTGATTTTCACCTATTAATAACAACCATTGACTACCATTTAGCAGTCATATGCAAATAAGTAGATAAAAATCACACATCGCAACATTAAAAAAATACTCTGTTATTGCTTAATTAAATCAATGTTCCTTACAATTATTTACGTTTCTTTTCTAATCAAACAAGGCCACGTAGTTTTTAAAACTGGTAACATAAAATATAAAAGCAATAATCTGTATAGGTATATACAAGGCGATCTATAAGAAATGGTAAGCATTAGAAAGAATATTCCAATATCAGCTATAGTCAGCGTCAAGTCTAATGGCGAGCGATGGTAGTATTTACGCGCAAAGGACGCTACAATATGGTCCACGGACCTTAAAACCATTGGCGGGTAGGTACATCAATACAACTAAGCAAGTAGGTGTGTTCAATTCCAATTGTGTTTAGTGCGCACCCCCACCGCTCGCCATTAGACTTGACGCTCACTATACTCAGCGGTACTTTAAATTTTAATAAAAAAATTTAGTTATTACATATTTAAATACTTAACATCTCATATGTGCTCATTACAAAATTGGCATGTTCACACACTGTTTTTTTCCCAAATTAAGTAAATTTATGTACGGTACTACAAACTACACATAAATCATTGTGCAGTATGAGAGTACAAGTAGTATTTCCATAACAAATGTATGTGCTAATTAAACGACAGTGTGTATCTATATAAATTTTGAATATTAAAAATGTACATAAAATAGTTTAAACAAACAATTTTGTTATAATGTAACAAAACAAAAAACGAATGTTTAGTTACATTCTAACTTTGTTACATCGTATCATATCGTAACTTTAGAAATTATTTGGTATTTCTAACAGCTTGGAGCTATTTTTTAAGTGTTTATCCAATGTTGTTCCTCAAACGTTTGATAACCTCAATAAATGCCAAAAATTAACAAAAACTACTAAATAATTATCAACTAGTGCAGAATTAATAAAGCAGTCAGTCAACCCCTCTGATTTAACGCAACACGAAAAGTATGGTTTAGAAATTATTATTTTTTTCTATTTGCTATTTGTATAAAACTACCCATGTATGAGAAGCTTAGTAGAGTAAATTTTATTAACCATTAAACTCTTGTATAAGTTATGGTATGGATTTAATACTTAAACTTTATTTATTATAAGGTATTGATTGCTAAATACTTTTAACAGAAAGGATATTGAACTCAAACAGACAAGAATTTTTTAAATTAAATTAATGCAGTAAATTATTATCAATATTGATTAACGCATTTATATTTAGCTTGTATTAAACATAATTTAAACTAACGCAAAAAATAGTGGTCCCAGAAGACCTTCTTGTGTAATAATCTGTGAAAGATAGTTATCTGCTTGTTAACCTTCTTGTGAAAATTATAATTTTAATTAACTTCCTTCGTATTAAAAAATAATATGAAATATTTAATATTTCAAACCGATAACACATGAAAAATTTGCTTACCAATTAATTTTGTACCCTACAAGCAACTTAATCCGTACAAGAAACACGCAGCAGGATTGACAAATTCCTGCAGGACACGTAAACACCGAAAACGCATTCCATCATACAAAAACATCGCACGCAACTTTTATATTTCACATTTTATTTGAATTACTTATGTTATTAGGAAGCTAAAGTGCGTAAACTTTTAATTTGCTTTAGGCACGTGAACTCACGTAGCATGCAGAGTTTAAATTCCCGGCTTATTCGCTGGGGAACCGTTCGTCCACTGTTGGAATGCTTACAACCGTCAACGTTCAACGGTAGCTGGTGGAGCCGGTAAACGCTAAAGACCGTGCGCGCGCAGATCGCCGAAGAACATTAGCGATGTTTGATGTTAACCAGATAAAAGTTTTGATTAATCGTACGATTGTATCAACTTAAAAAACTTGCACTAATTACAGCAATAATTTTAAAATAATCATTAGCTAAAAGTTTAATTACTATATACAACACCATTACAAATTACAACTTACAACTATTGAATAAAATTAGTTTATGTATAAAGTGAAGATATTAGCTGGTATACGAATGCTTTATTTATAACAATAGTATAATAATTGACGTTATCTTTGACAGCAAAAAAAAAAGCGTGCTACGTTGTGAAATGCGAAAAAAAAGCTTAAAAATGACGTTTCAAATTTGAGTTATTAAGTTTCACAAAGAACCGACTTTTAAACCTCTTACAGAAAAAGACTAATTACTGATGTAAACAAAACAGTGGAAGAGATCTAACAACACAAAACAATCGAAGTATAGATTACGGCTGTTGTATTTATTTACTATACCAAAGATGTTTTCATTTAAACATGTTTGTAAATCAAATAAACATTTTCTTTATTTGCATATGATAGACGTCGCACGAATATATCAGTCACTGACTGTGAAGCCAAACTGATCAAGTCCATGAAATAAAATAAAATTAAAATTGATGAACTTATAAATACTGCTTTTTGAAATGTAAGTGGTAAAAGAGGTAGTAACTCCGGCACTTTTATACGGAAGTGAAACGTGAATACTCAAACAAAAATAGTAGCCGAGTGAACGCAGCAGAAATGAGATTTATAAGAAAAATCCAAGGAAAAACAGGAAAAAAAAATAAAATCAGAAATGAAACATATAGAGAAAAATTAGAGATAAAATCAATTGATACAAAAATACCAGAAAGATAGCTGGGATGGTTGGGTCACATTTATAGGATGAAAGATGAAAGGTTAAGCAGAAAAGCCTATGAAGCAAGATCACAAGGAAAAAACAAAAGTGATAGACCGAGAAAAACCTGGCAACGCGAAGTTAAAAAAGCAGCAACGGATAAAAACATCAAATGGAAAGACATAAACAAGCTTGCACAAGACAGAAAAACATGGAAAAAAGTCAGCACAACTCAATAGTCCAACACCTAGTAGAAGGACTCATGACTAAATAAAATAAAATACAAACAAGATATTGTTTTGTTTAAAAAATCCATGACAAATATCTCGGCTATCGTTACTAATATCTACAAAAAATGCCGAAGGAAATAATTTTGTTAGATTTTGTTTGCTATTTAATAGTGATAGTCAAATTTTTATTTATAAATTACAGTGCGAGATATTTGTTTGTTTTTTTAAATGGCAGTCTTGGTTACGACTTAAATATAAAAAATATTTTTTCCTCTTTACAATGATATGACATTTTATAAGTTTATTTACAAAAATAAGCAAAATAACTTAAAAATATTCAATATCTAAGATAAAAATCAACATTGCCATGGCAAAAACAATAACCGACTTCAATTGTTTTATTTCCTATTTAACCAACCCTGTATTTTTATTATTTACGGAAATATGTCACATAGAAAAGGGAAACACCCTGTACAAAAATCATAGAATAAATATACCAAAAACTGACATGGCTTTTAAAATATGTTGACTGGTATAAGAAGACCTGCACGGTTCTGCCTTTTCATGAATAAATAGAATGAGCGAAGTCAACTGTTTTATTTCAGAAAACTTACGCACTAATCATGTGCTTAAATACTCAAATTAACAAAATTGTAAAAAGTAGTGTTGGTCAGTTTGGCTTCTGAAAAGCTCATTTGTGTTTAAAAACTTTATTTGGGTGAGGGAGGTAAAAAAAAGGTTTTCTTCCTTTACACTCCCAGTGTAAGGTGTATGTACAATTACAAGACTTTTATATTCGTATAGAAAAATATCAAATCATTACAGACATTATTCGTAAGTATAAACTAATAAAGTCTGGCAACAATAGTAAAGTTTATTAATAATTCAAATCACTGTTTACTGTATAGGTATTGGCTTCGAATATCTTCTCGTACGTTTCGAGCATAATCATTAACATAGGCTGCTTCGTATACTAACAAAATGAAATCTATAATTATGAAGAATAATCGAAAACTCATGCACAAAATTAATTTAAGCAATAAATCGCACAACGACCAAAACAGACATAAATGTAATTTCAACATGGAACACAACAAACATACCTATGTAAATAGGCGTATCCTTTTTGCACGTGTAATCTTAACAGAGTTAAGAGAAATTTAATATAGTATCTTTCAATTCCGTAATTAAGATGTTAAGACGAACTGACCCACATTCAAAACATTTTTCAGATAATATGGCACAACAACCAATTGGCGACATAAGTAAGTCATCCTGTATAAGTATAACATTAGAAAAAAAGAAAAGCGTACAGATTTATTTAAACGAAAACCTAATACGGCGAATTAAATTAATAAAAATTAAATAAAATTAGGCTCATAGGGCAAATTAATTTGCTTTTTATAAGATTATTTAAGTTGCCGTGAAAGTAACGATTAGAATTTAATATCAAGAACATAAATCAAAAATTAATTGCTAAACGGAAAATATTAATCGCTAAATGAATCACTACGCCATTAAAAGATAATTGTTAAACATGTTAGGAACTTGATCGACGCATCTATCATCAGTGATTAATTCGTGTTGGTACAGTGTGATAATGCGAGTATTAATAATCGGACACACAAACACAACACCATTGTTAAAAGCATATTTTGAAGCTCCAACATCGACGATTCGTAGAATTTTGAATGAGTTACAAAATATTTGTCTCTGATAACGAAAAGATTGATGACATACAAGTATTATTAAACATAATTACCCCAATAGCAACACACTTCAAAATACTACCACAGAAAACAATTTCTTTAATAAAAAAAGCAGTATAATGTAATTACAAGGTAATTACGTTTCAAGTGGGATAACAAGTGATTGACACAAATGAAACCCTAGAAAATAAAAATATGTACTTTAAATTTAACAAGCTAACAATCTCTTCAGGTTAATACAAATATTAAATTATAACTTTAAAGTCTTGTGTAAGTTCAAGTTAAATTCATGGATCATCTACTTTTAAGTTATTAGGAACAGTAGAATGATTGTGATAAGTTCCGTTCTCTTGCATATACATTTTCTGGGTGGTCCACCTTCAATGGAATTAAACGGGATTTCGGTCGTTAACCAAGCAACCGATAACTGAGCAAATTATTGAGTCTTTTTACAGACATTTAGGGGTACCATTGATAAATCCTTTTTTTATGCCTCAAACTAAATCTTCAAATTTTTTACATAACTTCTTATAAAACATGAATTTTTTGTCATTTTAAAATAGTTTAGAGTTTCTTACGCTTTTTTTTTTTAATTTACACTGTAGACAAAGTTAGCCACTGGTTATAAGTCATCACGCTGTCACATTAAATTTTGTTTTGTAACAGCAAAAGTTGCAATTTGCGACTTGCGACTTGCAGAAAGTCTATGTAACTTAATGACAGGAACAATTTCATTCATTAAAAGTTGAAGTCTCCTCCTCCCTATACATTTTTGACATAAATATCGAATTTTGAATTTGGTCTTTGCTTGACAGCGGCAATACAAATTTGATGGACAGTTACACGTGCAAACAATTTACGATTGCTGACAGTAATTGCACAGCTCGACCTGGACAAACGGCTTTATATCAATATGCAAAATACGATAATTAACACTGACTTTGATTATTCGCAGAACCCCTCTTAACAATAAATTATTATTACTTTGACATTTGACAATGCAAATTAAATACCCACCTAATTAAAATATTTTATCTTACACACAAAATTGAAATTGAACATCAATTTGCAGATCGAAGACTACAGGTTATAAAAAGAAATTTAAAACGTCAAACCAAAATCCTTTTGAAAAAAAGAAATAATAATTCAAAATATAATTCGATACATATTAATTTAACTGGTAACAAAATAAAACATGAAAAATATGTATTTACAAAAATTTTAACTTAATTAATTACAAACATTATTTACAGCACGGAAGAAACAAATTTCGTGTCTATATTTTATTTTGATTTACTCCACACCTAACTTTAATAGATATTTGAACATGATATATCTACCTACTTACAAAAAACCGTTGTAACATTACATTTTGTTTGTAATTTTTGCCAAACTCGATGATGATAAAACGCCAAAACAATACGTACGATTTTGTTAAATGAAGTGAATGTTGTTCGTAACAAACGCAGTTTATTATTGGAAGATTCTTAAATCCCATAGCTTCTTTTATTATGCTGATTTTTGGATACAACGTTCCGATAACATAAACTTGTTGTCTCTAATTGTATGATCAGACAATGCGATTTTTACTAATTATTAGGTCCGTGCCAATGAATGTTAAGAGTGGATCCAAGTCTAAGTATTTGTAGGTTTTTAGTAACTACAATAAATGGTTAGCGAAAATCTGATTCAGGTCTCTCCGGCTACTTAGCAGTTTTCGTTGTCATACTTTGAACGAAAATTCCAATATTTAAATTTTACAAATTTTCCACATCATTTTCAATCATTTCATTATTATTTTATCGGTTGTGAAGTTGAACTGAATTGTCCACCGTTTTACTGCTTTTTCACTTACAGTTAAAACAGTGCTAAAGATGCATGTCACGATGGTTAATTTCTAAATGTTGGTGATGTCTAGATACTTTATAAGATAATGTAGAAAAATGTCAATTACATAAATACGAATTGAAGCCTTCGATACACATAGCACTGGTTCTAGGAACGTGTACAATGATTCTTAAACAGTAATTATGCTACATCACCCCAGGAAATTAGCGAACTATTCATAACAGTATTAATTAAGCATGTTTGTTTAAAGATACGAAACAGTTCTCAAATATCACTGATTTACTTATACGTACGTATATACATACAGATTACAATTCATTTTAAGAAATGACACAAGATACGCTAGCTTCTTGAAAACTCAACAGCAATTTTAAAATATACATTTTAATAATTAATAAAGAAATGAATAACCAGAAAGTTAAAAGCTTCCTCTTGTCACACGTAACACGTAAACCCTAAAACACTGTATGAAATTCTTAAGTAGAGCAGCTGGTTGCTGATTGCAGTCATTCAAGCGCAAGTAAATATTTGCCTACTAAAAGTGTAGCTAGGTACGTACTAGTAAATGGCGAGCTTTGTATGCACATCGTTAAGGTTCGTTTACCGAAAAAACAATTTCAAACTGCAGTTTAAAACAAACGACGCGTAAAATGCGATTTCGAAGTGCATGACTGCAAGAGAAATGTTCTGAATTACGAGAAGTGTAAATTGGTTTAGATAATGCGTTTAACACATTGTGGTACATGTCTAATGAAGGACCTTAAAAAATGTGCATTCAATATTACTTCAACAATAGGTATAAAAATTACTTAATTGTTTCATTGAAATTTTTAAGATATCAATTTAACGTAGGACGTTTAAATAAAATTTCCAAACTCAACACTGACAAAACGAATTTCTCGTTTTTCTTTAAGACTAAATTTCCTGTCTTAACTCTAGCTAGGGGCTCTTACAAAAGAACTATTATAATATTCTGTGGATATCACTTAGCACCACAGAGGGTTTACCATTCACTCAAAGAACCTATTATCGATCACAATGGCCCGCCCTCACGCCCAGCACATATTACACACCATTGAAACCGAAATGTTATGCAAACTACAAAATGATGCATTATTGTCACTTATAAAACCTGAAAAGTAAAAACCTACTGATTTAAAACACAAGATTTATCGGTAAGTTGTCGACTTGCAAATAAAAACAAGAAGTGCTACGAGTGCAAATAAAGTATCGAATGCATTTTTACGTATCTTGGAATTACTTTTCCGAAGTAGTTTGTGTATCAGTTATGTCGAATGTCAATTTATTTTAATATTTAAGTTAGGTATTGTTACAGTATGGTTCATTTACATAAGGCCAGCGTCGGATTTACACTATAAGCTAGACAAACTTTAGCTTAAGACCTCTCTTGGAAGGACCTCACAATGTTGTCCTGGGCCTCACAATTTTTAGAGACGAAAATATTTTTTTAAATTTTATCGTCACCGGGACAACAGGGGCTCCAAAAAAGTGAAGCTTTGGGCTTCAATCGTATTAAATCCGGCACTGATAAGGGTTTCTCAAACTTTTCTATTCATCGGCGACCCCTTTTCAGACACATTTTTTCACGACCCTTCAGCCTTCACTCAATGTCATAAATGCAAATTGGTACTCACACCGTAGACTGTAGGTATATAAAATGGCGATTTACCGGTTTTTGCGCATACCTTTTGGCATGAACACTGAGTGAACTTTCTTTGCGCAAATCGCGTTTATGAAACCCTGTTCGGGCGAACCTCTTTTGCGCGTTTGTTGGAATTTGACGAGAGCGGCTTATATTCCAGCAGTTCCAAAACTTTCGCGTGTGTTGAGGCAGCAGTGTGACTAAAAGCCACAACTAAATGTTACCGTAACCTCTCATAAATTTACGCGACCCTTAATTTATTGCAAACTCAAATTCATCTTTTTTATTTATGAACTAATTAGCGTATAATATTTATAGGTAGGGTGACCACACGTCCCGGTTTTCCGGGATTGTCCCGGTTTTAAGTAGATTGTCCCGGCGTCCCGAAAAATGTTTACGGGACCGTCGATTGTCCCGGTTTTTACATTAAATTCTGCAATTGTAAGAAAGGCTCTTCGCGCGCAAGCAGCGTTTGAAACTATATTTTAAAACTAATGGGGGTAATAACATGAGTCATGATCGTGCGGACCTGCGTGTGTGATAAACATTTTGTTGGTCGCTAGTTTAGTCGTCATTCAACATTTCGCACGTTATTAAGGTTCAACCAGCAACCACACCAACCAAGCGCGCTGAACCGCGCAATACGTTCGAGAACGTTGCAGTTCGTGCTATTTGGACGCGGTTTGGTGTCCAAATCAGACGATCAACGTTATGCGCTGTTCCGCGCGGCGCGGCGCAACTCGGCGCGCTTGGTCTGGACGCCCCTTAACATTTCACATTTCAGTGCACTGTTTCTGGAAACACCAATTATTAAATCAATTCTAAAAATCAAGTTAATTCAATCCAATTATGTTGAATTAAAGATAAATCAAACTAAAAGAGGAAGGCGAAAAAAAAAGTAATTTCGCGTTTTTTTTTTAAATAGCTGCCCGCGACTGCGATAAAGGAGTATGGGTAATTTATGCTTGTAGGACACCGGCGTGGCTGTCAGGTATTAACGCTACGTTCACATGTAAGCGTTTGGGAGTAAAACTCATCATAAAGGCCCCCACAGACGCTCAGGATTTTTACTCAGGCCAGGCTGTACAGGCCGATTTGCGCAAACCGGCCTGTGCCTTTCTGGTCTCCACACACACTCAGTCCATCGTGCTGACATTTATTTATTCAGTTAAAGTTTGATTAGTTTGGCAACCAGTTCAAAAAAATGGTTCCCCGACCACTTTATGCACTTCTGCTTGCTTGTGCAATTAAAAAAAAGAATGATGAAAAAAGAAAAGAGAGAGAGAAGTAAATGGTCAAAAGACTGGCTACTTAAGAGAAATATGTATTCTCATATTAATTTACTTGCTGAGTTGAAACTTGAAAAAGAGGATTGGTTTAACTATTTCAGAATGGACGAGGAAACGTATCTGCAGCTACTCAAGATGGTTTCTTCGGTAATAAAAAAACAAGATACATGCATGAGTAAGTCAATTTCATGTCACGAACGATTAACAGCAAACCTACGATTTCTAGCTACTGGTCGAACAAAATAACTGAATGTCACTGTGTTCTCTTTACTAAAAAAAAAAATCGAAAAATTGATAACAATGATAACTGAACTGAGCAAATGGACTGAACTGCCCACACATGTTCAGACTTGTACGGTATGCGCAGGCCAAATATCAAGCAGGTCTGATATCGCTCAGGCCAGGCAAGAGGCCTGCACAGCCGGCCTTTTGTGTCCACACACTCCGGTCTGCCTGCGCAAATCAGGTTTGCGCAGGCAGACCGGAGTGAAATCCTGAGCGTCTGTGGGGAACTTTACAAGTGAACACAGCGTTCATATGACAGCCACGCCGGTCTCCTACTAGCATAAATTACCCATACTCCTTTATCGCAGTCGCGGGCAGCTACTTAAAAAAAAAACGCGAAATTACTTTTTTTTTCGCCTTCCTCTTTTAGGACCGGTAGCCGTCGATAAATGCTATTAGCGAATCTTTTTTTGAGACCATAGTCATCGTGTAGGCACAAAATCAAAAACAACTGAGCAAACTGTACGATAAATTGCATAAACTGTGCAGGTTATCGTGCAAAAGAGGGTTCGAATGCACAGACTTTTTATCTGCGTAAAAACCTGTCTAAACTGCGCAATTCACACAGTTTATCGCTCAGACATGACGTCACACGTGATAAACTGCACAGATAAACGGAAGGTGTGTAGTCCCCTTTACAAGCATAAATTACCACTCCCCCCCCGCAAGTCCGCCGCTGGTGGTGTGCCGGTATGGTCAATAAAGGTGGGCCGCGTATATCGGACAATTAGTTACTATCACTTAAAATATGGAATTTTTTAACCATTACATATGGCGCAATGCAAGTTATTTCAACTGGGGCAAAAATCATGACTTCGGGATCAAAATTTATTAAGACTAATAGTACAACCGAAAAATTATTTTTAAAAAGGGGCATTTTTAGGGTGTAAAAACACAACTTGAATTGTTTAATGAAAATGTACACACGATCTATATCCTATATTTAATAACATAGGCAATTCCTTTTTTCTACTAAAAAAACTATGCATTTGAATTAAATTCGATGCTGCCATAACTAATTTTTAAAAAACAATTAATTACAATGCTTAATTCGTTATCGTTTAAAATAATAAATTTTAGATAAAGTGACTAAATTAGTTTAGATTAGTAAAATAATTTATTCACCTCGTTTTCCATCCTAAACGAAAAATTGAATTTTTTGCTCCATTTGGGTTCTTATTATAAATCTGGTTAATTTACTTGTTTTCGTTCTGTTTTTAGACTCTAATGGTAACCAACTCTTAATAAAATTATGTGACGAAATTGATTTACTGTGTTTTAATATTAAACAATCAAGTGATTCGGCATATTAATTTTATTTTTACATTTTCTGATTGAACCCGTCTGTTGCTTCGCGCAACCCTTTGGGAAAAGCTAGTCTATGACAGTACATTGTATTATATTTAATTTTAAATGATTGAATATGGGATATTTGATGTACAAACATATGTAGATCACTAAAAACTTTCCAACATTTTCTTTGTTAAATTCATTTTCACTCACATTAAACAAAACTTTATGTTCTGAATTCTAACTATTTAATTAATAGGGTAATCAAATTTTATAAAAAAGTTTCATTAGGTATTATTTTTATCGTAATTGTGTAAAAATTGCACAGTTAACGTATAGCATATAAAAATGTAGATATTTTGTGATACGGTATTTCACTTTAAAACGTTTCAATTGCCTTGACATGCTTTTTTGGAAACTTATTTTTATTTATGTATTGTACCTATTAACATTTCCATTAAAGTTTGCTTGTTTTATGATGACTTTTTCAGCAATATTCTGTTTCATAAGCTCCAATAAATTTTAAAATGGGTTAAGTCTGGCCAATTGCTAGACCAAGCTAGTAATTTTTTCCTTCTAGTACTTGCTTGATGACAAAGTGTGCTGTCATGCATAAAATTATACTTTTTGATTGGGTAACCATTGCCGAAGTCAAGTGTCACACAGGTTACAAAACTTTTTTGTATTGCTCTTCTGCTCTTCATTATTTCACTAAAAATATAGTCATTTTGTACACTTGCCGCTGATCATTGAGCAAACCATTTACTGTTGGTATGACACAATCAGTATAAGATTTTTTGCTTGAATGACTTCCAAGTAATAACTAGTTGTCTGCGAGAATTTGAAAAGTAGACTCATTTAACCAATAATGTAATACAAAAGTCCTACATCTGGCAGTAGGGGGACTTACGACAACATAAAAATATAATGCAAAAAATATTACATTGCAATACAGGAAAATTTTGAATACTTGTGTGACACCTCAACTTTGGCAATGCAAAAAGTAGATTTTTGTGCATGGCGGCAGCATACCTTGTCATAAATAGGTACTTAAAAAAAAATAGACCTACATAGTTCGACTTGGTAATTCCCTAGACATGAAGAACCCCATCAAAAATTTATTGGAGCTCATGAAATGGGATATTGTAAAAAAAGTTTTGTTTATTTTCATAAACAAGTGAGATATGGTCATAAAACGAAGAGTCGAAAAATCGAGTTATCGGCGATAACTCGAAAACAAAAGACAACTAATTTTAGTTTTCACCATTAACTTTTTCTCGAAAAAAGAGATCGAGGATGCGCGGTCCGTTTTTTGATACCTCTTATAGTTACCGAGATTCCCTATTAAAACATTGAAATTTGCCCACCCTGTACATGGTACCAAAATCGATAAATAAAACTTATAGCCCAAATTAGCATTGAAAGCATGTCGAGGCAATTAAAGCCAATTTAAAATTAAAAGCTGGATTATAAAATATTAATGTTTTCGCATACTACAATATCCTTTTGCAATTTTTACACTAATTATAACAATAATACCTTACGATAATGTTGTGTAGTAAGGATGGCGCCAAAGAACCCCATGTTAACGTTAAGAGAAAAGTTAAAAGTGATTTAAGTTTATGGCAAAGAAAAACTCAGAAAAGAGTGTACATTAGCACAATATAATGTATGTAGGCAATATTTACCTATTTGTATTAGGCGGACACCTCCTATAAGCCGACATACAATCGGCGACCAATGATGTCCGCCTATGAGAGATTCCACTGTATTTAATTTGTTAGGGAACATTTTGAAATTGTAAAACATGAAAAATACCATGACAAAATGGTCGAAAAGGCAAGAAAACTTAATCAAAGAACACGCGGTGTTCAGAAAATGGAGATTTCAATATACCGCAAATACTTAATTTTTAAATTTTTTTAATAAACATAGTTTTACTTTGAATATACTAATACTTTATTACTTATATGACTCACCTGAACAACATTTTCAAAATGCTCATGACTCTTTTGGTAAACTCTAGCTTTTTGTAGGTTTCTTCCAATCCCTGTATTTTTTCTTATAAAAACTTCTCCATGATTTGTAAGCCAATCCAATACCTACAACAATGAAAAAAATTAGAACCAAATTAAAACCAAAATTAGAGTCATTATAATATTTAACTAACAACTAAGGATAATCATCTCATACCTGTTTAACATCTTCTTGAAATAATCTTAAAGCCAAACGTTGATGTAACTTAATTTTCTTTGCATGCCACTTTTGTTCAAGAGCACGATGATGGTTAAGTATCTGATGTATAACGGCCAACACATGACTAGCACCTTCACTATAATCAGCGGCAGGATTACCACCTGGTCTGTTTTCATAATTACTCGATCCATCTCCCTAAACACCACACAAAAATTATTCTTAAAAACGTAATCAAACAATTCTTAGATTAAATTACTCTAAAATCCACCACCAACTAGAACTTGACATTCTACTTTAGAAATCAATCAAATATTTACTGTGATTGCAAATGACTTTGAATCACCATTTTCGATTTATTAAAAATATAAAGTAACAAGGAGAAAACATCATTCTCTGTGTAGTTACAAATTCAAAAGCCATTTGAAAAGACAGAGAAAGTTACAAACTGTAAAGATAAGTACCTATACTACAATTATGACTAAAAGAATATTATAAAGCAATAAGAAACATATTTACATGTTTTCGTTCAGTTCCTGGTTGATTGCAGACCTGAACCAAGTGATCTAGCTGATAGAGAAGTTTCTTACTGGTGCTATGAACCTGTCACCAACCAACACCCCAGCATTAGAACAAAGTTGAATAGATAATTTACAAAATATTTGTTAGACCAAGGATTTAATGTTACTGACTGCATTTGGAAAATATAGTTGTAATGAGAACATAAATAATTTATAACCTATAGAATAAAACTACACATATTTTGCTGATACTTTAGGTACTATTATAGCAATCAGTAATTAGGTTTAATATGGAGTATCATTCATTATATAAGGTCCAACAAAAATTTGTTAAAATGCTCCTAGATAAAAACGTATTTTGTCAGACCCTATATAAATTTTTAAAAAAATACACAAGCATTGAATTAACATCAAAAGTAGCAAAGAAAATTTACCATTAGATATAAAAATTAACAATGATAAAACCACTTAAATTTAAACAGTGAAGTTAATTAACATCACCTTATGACAAATAAATTTGAAAGATTAACCACACTAATATTAGTATACTTTTTGATAAAAGATCGATCATGTTTATTAAGTAAGTAGTAACCAAGAAGTAGTTCCCTTTCCAGGAAAGTTTCCCCAAATTTCAAGCTGTAAAATAATTTAAATCATACATTTGCAATATTGCCATTTCGATCAGGAACATCTGTAGAAGGCGTTGTTAAACTATGGCACACTTGTAGCATCACATCGAGTCCATTTAATAATGTCTGATATGAGTTGTAAACCTAAAAGTCATTTACATTCTTACTTACTATCTATCTGGTAATTTATTTAGACAATTTATAGATGATACTTTAATGTTAAATTACCACAAAAGAATAAATTAGTCAAAATTTACTTTCAAGTAAGCATGGTATCACAGTTTTGTCAGTAGTCTTTTGAACTAATACATGATCCCATTCAAAAACGTATTATTTAGATGCAGTTTTTAAAATTATGTGAAAACTATGAAGTGAAGCGGCATCAAAGAGAAAAGCTTTCAGTTACATAAATGTTTTCAAAAGAGACAAAACATGAAATAGAAAATTATTTGTTTAAAATGTTTATGTTAATTTGTTTCTTATTTATTATAATAAACAAGCGGCAACAATGTGTACAAATTAGAACACATAATGAGCATCAACAGTATTTTAAATTTGGTTTATTCGTTATTCTTCTTTTATTTGGCAGAAATTATGTCAAAAATTTATTATTTATGAAACACAAATCATTTAATTCACACACTAGGAGGAATAATTTACCAAAAATGTATTCACACACACTACCATAAAATTATAAAAAATATATTTTGAGAAAAACAAATTATGAAACAGAATCGTAGGGGAAACTTTAAAAGCCTATGAGTATGCTTTTGTTTTTTGTGACACGCATGGATTTTATAAGCAACACCAAAACAATTACTTTGCTTTAGTCAGTCAATGTTCCCTTATTTGAAAAGTTACATACATTTAACGCATTTTTTTTTCAGCAACTTTTCCTATTTGGCAAACATTTAAGTAAGTTCTAATAATAATAGACATAAAGCCATGGTTGTTTAAGTTAAAACCCTCCAGTCCTGTAACTTCTAAATTTTAAGGCATAGTGTGCTGGTGTTTACTGTAAAATATGTAAAGGGTCCTTTTAAATATTCTATGGGATTTTAAACAATAATATTCAATTTTAAAATTATATTTTATAATTTATTTTCAGTTTCTAAATAGCATCCTATATTTTTTTAAATATTAAAACGCTTCTGAAACTCCTGCCACGTGATCTATATTTGTATATCACTTGAATGTTTTAATAGAATTGATGTACAGAACAGACAAACACAAGCTAAATAAACTAAAAATATAAGTAATAATAAGGTAAGTTTTTTTGCAAGATTAGCTGATTTTTGTATACAGCTTTTGAACTTATGTTTTATACTTTATTTCCATCACTACACTACATCAAAGACTTCTAATTACCTTTTACTACTAATATTTGATTTTTTTATAAGAAAAAAAAATTGATAAAACATATTTCTGTTGTTAATCATATAATAGTGAATTTAAAAAGATAAAATAATCTACATACTTAAAAATCAGCAATATATTAAACAAAAACATTTTAAAGAATATCTAAGAAAAAATTTAATTTATGTAAAATAAAATCACATATTTAGAAGAACTTGTTATCAATACTATATATTTTAAAATAAAGTAACAGGGCTGGCACGTTTTCATGAGGACAACTATGTAACATACCAAATTGTCGAAAAAGATATTCTGTAATTTACTTTTGTTTGTGATACACAAATTCAGAATATATTTCAACAAATAGTTTTGTAGTACCTGACAAACTATTATTTATGGATAGGATTATATTGTTAAAAATCATTAACAAACAAAAAATTATCAATAACTTTTTGTCTTGTATGTTGCTAAGTATAGTATATCCCATTTAAAATTGCTCACAGCGGATTAAGAAGAGGCAGAACTAAACGAAACAAATGCACAATCTCCGTCTCTTTCTTTAAATATTATTTGTGTTTACAATTCACTCTACGCCAATGAAAGTTGTAATCTAATTGAAGGCAGATTCATGAAGATTATTGCAAGCAGTCGAAATTTGATCCCTAACTATAGGTTCAATAGGGTTTAATTTGTTCTTAGGTAAAAGAAAATTAATATCTGTATCAGTGTTTCCCAAAAGTTTTTGCTTGTAAACAATTATAATTTAAAATCTATTATAGCGTATATAAGGTAATAAGCTTTTAGCGAGAACTTGTTTAGAACTGCAGCATTATGGTCATTATGCTCAAAGAAAAGCAATTAGGAAGATGTGCTATGCGATTATGATTTTAGGTGTTGTGCCATACAAATCATTTAAGGTTTATAATCCAAGATTGTGTATGTACGTGGGTTGTTCCAACTGCTTAAGCCGATATGAGAAGTCTTATATGGGATATACTATATTTAGATGTGAACTGTTGGATCTAAAATTTCACTACTTTTAATTTAAAAAAATAACAATCGTTATTGTTATTGTGGTTTTAATGATAATTTTCGAACCCAAACAAAATATTTAATAGAATAAAACTAGTAAGCTTTGGAAATATCTTAAACATTTGTTCTAAATTTTGACACAATGCTAATTTCACGTTTAAGTTATCAATTTGCTCTTGCAAACTAAAATTCATTATGGAAATGTAACAATTCAAGAAATAAATGACAAGTTTTTGATGTTAGCTAAGTGAACAGTCAGTTTTTTCGATTTCCACGGCACTCTATTTGCTTCAATAACAATTTGAAGAATAAATGTCGAATATCTCGAAAAGTATGAGTTTTGGGTATTGGACATACTTAACAAAAAATGAAGCTCTCTTAAAGACGAATTTGATGACATAAAAAAATACAGGGGTGTGCATTTTAAAAAATTGAGTTATGGAGCTTTTGAAAATCATGGAAGATGCCACCTATTTATGAACACCCTGTACGCATGATTCAAACTTTTTCATATCGAGCTAATAGAGCAATGTTTTCTGCATGTCCTTACCAAATTACAACGTTGTACTTCGAAAATTAACTTCAGGAGAATTTTTTGAATAAAGACTTAAAACCTTGAAAAATTATGAAATTTGTTTTTTAGTGACAAGGCCGCATACAAACCTATAATATTTTATATTGATGCAAGGTTAAAATAAAGGCGATCATAAATATTAAATAAAAAATGGGGTGTTGTATTTGAAATATAAAAGATGCCATTAGTTCCAGAGAGGTGACTCACCCTGTATATTTGAAAATATTTTTATCGTGTTCGGTAAAAAAAACTGTTGAATCAACTTTCTATCTCAAACCGTTTAGCCACAATCGACCGATCCCGCACTAATGACCTGTATAAAAGTGTTATAAAGTTTTATTTTTTAGGCCAATACAAAAGAAACTGCTAATAAACATGTATACCTAAAACCTAAAAGTGAACACTTAATATTTAAGAAGTATTATTATTAATAATCTACTGCTGCTATAAACAAGATATTTATTGTAAAATGACTTTGATATGTCATAATGTGTATTAAAAAATATACAATATAAAAAAATTTAGCAGAGTTTTTTTACACTAGCCCATAAATAAATAATTTTTATGGCCTTTTATGTAACAAAGAAATTTGTTTCAAATGTTTGTTTTTCTTTAAATTAACTTATTATCAGACAAAAATTAAAGTGTAAAGGTGAAAATGGAATTTATTCTATTCGACATTAAAAACAAATTTTCGAAATATTTCCAAAGACAACTAGTTTTATTATATTAAATATTTTGTTTGCGATAACTCAAGACATAATCGACCTGTAATGATTTTTAAAGATAATTACTTAATCGATAAGAAAATGTTAAAATATATTAGGGGTTCCATTTTAAAAAACTGACTTATACGTGTTTGAAGTTTAGCCAAATGGACCGGGCAAAAGAAACATCCAGTATAATATTTTAAAACTTTAACTAGTCAACAACCATTATGATACTATTGTGAATTAGGGTATCAAACGGATCATTCTGATATTGCTAAGTTGTGAAATATTAATATTTTTTTTTTAGTCCTTCTGTCAATATTTTCGTAAAAACTAAAATAACTCAAAAACTATTGAGTTTAGGTACAAAAGACCTATCACATTTTTGAAAAAAAATTTAATTTTGCACCTATAAAATACAATATATATACAGGGTGTTCTATTTCAGAAAACAAAGTGACGTATCAGTACGCAAAACAAAACACTCTGTACCATTGAAAATAATTTAAGGTTATGTAGTAAATAACTACAGGATGAGATATAGACCAGTTACGTTACTTTTTATACACACTGTATGTATAAGTATAATTCACAAATTATTTTAAAAAAATTAAAAGTGGTGCAATTTTATATCTAACACATCCTTGGCATTAGTAATTAATTTACAGAAGTGTATTAACTTCTTCAATTAATGTTTATTCACCTTAAAACTAAATTTAAATCCTCAAAAATTAAATTTTAATCACATCTTTTATTTGAAATTTAAAGTGCTTATGACCATAATCAGCATAAAATTAGAAGTATATATTTGTTTTTAAAATTGCAAATTACCTCAGTATAAGCCTGGCACATGGACTCGTATAAATTTTGATGCTGGTGAATTGTATTCTCTAACATTATAATTTCAGGAGGAACATTAATATTTTCACAGGCTCCATTCCAAGCAGGCACATTGTCTACATATTGTTCGGCTTTATGGTGAAATATAACGGAAAGAGCCAACACTGCAGTTCGTTCATCTAAACCAGCTGCAAAATCTTTCCATGTTCGATCTAAACGATTGGCCACAGACCTTATATGAGTGGCTGCGTAATGGCCACCTTCAATTAAACGACTAGCAACGGACAATATCCTATTGATATTGACATAAACATTCATTGAACTCATAGTAAAATGTTGGTGTTCTTCTTGAAGTTGTTTAGCAACTTGATACGAGTGGCCGATTTCAACATAATTTAATAGGAACACATCACGGTTATGGCAAATCCAATCGAACATCTGTAAAAAAAAATAGAATATTTGATAATTCACTTCTATATTTTAATGTAAAAACGAAATAAGTCGGTTGAGAAAAGAATATTATTAGTGATTATTAATAGTAATGCAATAAAGGGCACAAAATTAAGTGAAACACCATTATTTTCAGAGCTTGAGGATGCAAATCTAACGAAATGGTGTGTAGGTGTAGTTAGTATACTCTTTTAGTAGTTGGAACATGTTAAAATAAACTGAATAATATTTTTATTATATTTGTTTTTTAAGTTGACTTATACATAAATATATCTTAAGTCTTAAGGTGTTTATAGTAGATTTATATTATCCCAACAAACGGTGGGTGTGATGTTCCTATGCATATGTCAAGAATTTTTTAATCTTATCACTCTAAATTTCTTTTTATATATCATCCTCCTTATGCTAAAACCACGAATGTGCAAAAATTGCGATTTTAGCCCAAGTGCAGATCTGAAGTTGGTTTATCATTACCAACATTCTGCCATAACCTCGAATGTGTAGCTATGTCATCGTAGCAGTAAATAAGTTTAAATAAATTAATTAGCTAAATTTTAAATTGGTTTTCAAACTTCAAGCGCATTTTTCTCAAAACTAGTAAAATGCACATCAATTGTTTTGGCATAAGGGGGACGATATGATACATTATCTGGCTCTTTGGAACGTTTTTACTGGTTAAATCAATTATATATTTACTTTTTGAAATAACATAATTCATTTGCAAAAAAAGTTGCTGTGCTGTCCGTATGGAAAATATGTGTCCCATAAGGTTTTACTATCGGGACTTGTAATGTCTCTTGATCAAAACCAATAACAAATGTACAATAAATATGCTTATCTTGGTATAAAAACATTTTTTTTCTCAAGTGGCCCTTAAACTTTATAAAATAAATTTTTAATAACGAATGAAATCACAGTCACGAAAGGTTCAAAAGAAATAGTTAATAATTTGATTTACCTTCTCACAATCTTGCTCAAACAGCCTAAGTTGAAAACACTGATCCAATTTAAGTTTTTTATGGTGCCAAAGTTGAAGTAGATGTTGTTGTGAAGCATGAATGGCATCTAAATTTTGTAGTACTAAAGCTTTAACATCAGCATCCGAAGTACCAATCACTGGGGAATCAGGATCTTTTCTTTCACCTCCACCACTTTGGCCTGTATCACTTCCACAAACTTTTTGCAACAGCCTCTGACCTGAAAGCAAACATTGTAAATGAAATAAAAACAACAGATGTATTCACTTTTAACAATCTATGTTCATTTATGGAGAATAAAACAAAACATGCTCACCTCCTATTTTCTTATGTTTTTAAATTAAACAAACAAAATTTTAAATATGTAATATGTGTATAAAACCAGACTATCTGAACACATGCACATTTGTACAACATTTATATGAGCATAACTCTGTTATTTCAAATGGAACACTATGTACATTTTTACATAATTGAATAGTGGAAGCAATTTTTAATACAATTACTTTGTTTTAAAAACTTTTTTAAAACCTCAAATAATGTTTTGACCAATCTTAATTTTTTTAATTAGCTGTGTCGTGACTTGCATGAATTAAATTTCATTATGTTATCAAACGTCCCAAAAATATTTTATAAATTTTAATTGACATTTAGGTTACTTTCATTGGCGTTGAATGTCGCAAAATTGTTTTTTTTTTGGCAAAAATTCAATTTTTTTAACAGTAAAAGAGTGGCTCTTGCAGTTATTTCAATAGACCATATTCTAAGAAATTCAAAACATCAATAATTATTTGTATTTTTATTACTTAAGAGTCTGCTACGAAAATCTAAAATTATTACTTAGACTTGTAGGGAATCCGGATTCGGGATATTGTGTTAATTGTAGTACAATGTGCTAAAGCTGCTGTAGTTTTTTTTTAAACTAAGAAGTCAAAAGGTTAAGTTAATAATAATTTTTTTTCAAAAGTTTCACTTTTTGTTTTTTCCCTGAAAGTTTTTTGTAATTTTAGGTTTTTGATGATCGTTGTAAGATGTGTATTATGCGAATAACTTTGCTGGTATAAAAATGCTACTATAGAAGCATAGGAAAGCAGTTTTAAAGAATTATGTAGGTACTTGATAAAAGAACAGTAATTTAACCATAAGTGAAGATACAGTTCTAAAGACATTACCACGTATTTAGAGTTGACAGTCTACTTGACTAAAATTTTAATACAAATATCGCTTGCGTATTGTAAATTCTGAGAATATTAACACGCTTATTCACGAACAAATTTAATAACAAATGTGAAAATACAGCAAGTAGCATTTTTATGCAGAAATAACATCTTAAAACATAACACTATCAAGGCGGCAATTATGTATTTCCATACGCTCCGGGCTCCGCCATTTTAACGAATGTCAAAGGGTAACACGCAAATAAGAACCTAAGACCAATTTAATATAAGTAAATAATCACCCTGTGACCACATTAATAATTTTACGCATAATTTAGAGCAGATTGTCTTATCGTGTAACGCCCAGTGCACCGATGGACCGAAGGGTCGCTTTGAATAAATGAGTTTTACTTTATTTTATGGTCTATTGTCTATTCTATATTCGGAGCCGCATGAAAAGTTGGAACATTCAAATATGGAATGTTCAAATCTAGAAAATGCACCGGTAGAATCATTCAAATCGTGAATCGTTTAACGCTGGAATCATGCAGCGCGGGAATCGCTCATCGCAAGAACGCTCAAATCTGGAATCCAGAAATTAACAATTTTTGCTGCCCTCTATATGAGAACAGTGGAAGTTCGTTTTATATTTTGATTTATCCAATATCCATTGTATAGTGAAAGATGAAAATATCGTGTTAATGTAACTGAAGGGCTACAAATTGGGGAAAAGTTGCGTAATTATAATGCTTAGTTAATTTCAAAAAGGAAGTAACTTATGAAAAGCAATAAAAGACATAGCACGTTCTAATTATTTTTGAATGAAATACTAATAAATATATTTTTGACACAGTCCAAATATAATTTCAATTTAATTGTTTAGTCAGTTAAGTTTCGCCGCGTTATTTTATCTTAATGGAATACAATGGCGCTAGACACAAATTTTGAAATTATCATATCATGCCCTTTATGCCAAAACAATGAATGTGCATTTTAATAGTTTTGAGAAGATACGCTTTAAGTTTGAAAACCAATATAAAATTTAGCAAAATAATTTGTTTAAACTTTGTTTACTTGCTAAGCATTATAATTACGCAACTTTGCCCCAATTTTTAGGCCTTCAGTTACATTAACATTTACACAATGTTTTTATCTTCTACTATACAATGGTTAAATCAAAATATAAAACGAACTTTGGCTGTTGTCATATAGAGGGCAGCAAAAATTGTTAATTTCTGGATTCCAGATTTGAGCGTTCTTGCGATGAGCGATTCCCGCGCTGCATGATTCCAGCGTTGAACGATTCAAGATTTGAATGATTCTACCGGCGCATTTTCCAGATTTGAGTATTCCATATTTAAATGTTCCAGATATGAATGGCTTACCCTATATTCTATATAATACAATCATTTACGCATCGTAGATAAAATGAAGTCACTGTTTACTTTTACTTATTGCTGAAGTATTTATTTAACACATACAGAGAAAAATGTGTAAGTACATATTATTTTTCCTTTATCCCATTTAAATGGAAAAAAATTGTGTTACCTCCATAAAAAATAAAACAGCTACTAAGATGTTATCAATTAAATCGCTTTTTATGGAAGGATATCTTGACTTCTTCATCATTTTATCTTATAAGGGGCATGATAGGCGCATTTAACAAAATATGAATGTTTCAATCCAAATGCAGTTTGTAAGGCTAGTCATAGTTGGGAGTCAATTTTGGATGAAAATTTCATATCTAAATTCCATCAATACAAAGAAAATACAAAACTTTTACAAATGTTTCTTCTTATTTGTAGTACAACAGTCTAACAAAAGTTTATGCTTTGGATCAGTCACGATCAGAATGCTAAAGAACTAGAAAAATACACACGAGTAGCTTCTGTTAAATATGGATAACACACTGCAATGCATTCCTGATCAGTCAAAAAGGAATGCTTTAAACTTAAAGCTTTAAACGTTTCAATCAATATCAAATAATTTATTGTTGAACAGCAGTAACTAAGCAACGATAAATAAACATATTATTTCTTTTTACAAGCTCATTTTTTTGTTAACGCCAGCAGTATTTAGTTGTGGATAATAATGCAAACGTTAAACTAACTTAAAAAGGCTTTTAATTGTACACCCAGTCGCTAGTGTCTTCACATTAGGTAAGTATTGTCTAAATCAGGGATTTACTATGGAAGGCCACTTCTCAATTCGAAATTTGTAACCAGGCCGCACATTATTATCCCCCCCCCCTGCGATTTTACATAAATACAAATATTGAAAATTTTGCAAAGAATGTTAATTTCCCAAATTGTCTCTTAAATATAAATTTATTTTATTTACCGTACATATTACTCGTATATAATTATTTACATGCTATGTTTGTGTGTTTTAAAACACAAAGTGATGTCTATAGGGTTTTAATTTGAATCTACAATTAAATGGCCGAAAAAAAGATACATTAGATTATGTCATATAGTAAACTGTAAAATAAATCGAGAAAACGAATTATAAAAAATATGAAATCAGTAAAAAGGCCGCACGAAAAACCTCAAAAGGCCGCATGCGGCCTTAAGGCCGCAGGTTCCCCACCCCTGGTCTAAATAGTCTAAATTCATAGGCGTCCGTAGGGGGGAGCAAATGGGGCACTTGCCGCCGCCCCCCGGGATCGAGTAAAAAATTTTACAAATTATAATCGTAAAATTAAAACCTTAGGTTAGAAAGGTCGGATTTTTATGACTGCAACATAAATTGCCCTCCCCGTGGAAAATGTTCTGCGGACGCCCATGTCTAAATTATAAGTAAAATAAATGAATATTAACATTATCTTTAACTAACTGTAAAGAACTTCGTATATATCATGTTAGTACTTCGATTTGTGTTAGTTAGTTCAACATTTTTTAAGATAATTTTGAGTTTATGATATGTTTATACTGCAAATAATTAGTTCGGTAAGTAACACTAACATTGTATCTAATGAATAGACATAAACAAACTTTAGTTTTCCTTGAATTGTAATATTAAAAATGCGTTTGGTATTTGACAACTGATTCCTATGGTTTTATTAGACGATCCTGTTTTAATGCTTTTAAGTCAACCGCAAAATTCTCTGCTTATGACAGTTTACATCAAAATTGTTTAATGGATGCGGGTCAAATTCTCCCAATTTATGGAATTGCAAAAATCAATGTCTGTATCATTCCTATTTTTATTTCGTTCAAAAACAAACAACTAAATTGCTCCAATTTCAACAAAGTAGGTACGAACACAGACTTACTTCACAACTCCCAGGTTTCAATTAAAATAGGAACTTGCTAAATCAAGTTATTTATTAGCTGCCGTTTCAAAGATAATTTCGATCAAGTAACATTATCTTGAAAAAATTAAAATATACAACGTAAAGGCTTTTCATACGAAAAAATTAACAATATCACACGAAATAAAAATATTTATTCAAGCAATTTTGTAAGAATGTCAACTAAACTTTAAATACAATTGAATTTTTAAGAAATATCTAACTTCGTTCTATACAAACTTCTTTAAACTGCAGGAAAAGGAACATTTTCTTTTCAAATTAAAGTCAAAATATTCGTTTTTGAGATTATACATTCAGATTTGTAAAATACCAAATTTTAATTATATTCAAAATGTGAATATATCTCATGTAAAGATTAATGGATATTGACAAAAATCATAATGCGATCGGCCTCATTAACACCACTGAAGTATACAGCATCGTTGGTAGTTAATTTTTTTGCAATTCTAAATGCGGTACCTACTGTTTACTAGTATGCTAAAGTGAAATTGCTTTTACAGTAGGTACCAGTAAACTAGATTTCGTTAAAATCTCAATTAATTGCAACTTTGCAATAACTTAGTTTAGGTTGAGGTAAAGGATACCCGTTAACTTAATATAAGTAACGATATTATTTAATTGCTTTACATATAAATATGACTTTACGAGTGCTTCTTCTACACGTCTGCTTAATTTGCAGTAAACTATGATCAGATATTAATGTCACAATGCGTTTAAAACTGTCACGAGAACTATTTAATTATCCAATGTTACATACATAAGTACATCTAAGCGAACTGCTGTCTGGTGAAGAGTTAAAGCGCGAACTAATGACGTGAGAATTATCACTATAGCAACTCTTCGTGACAATAAAACTGGCACTAGACACATATTATAATCGATTAATTACTACCTCTCTACATATAAATAATATCGATGAATTACATTTTATAGAAAACCATTGGGATTTTGATGCTTACTTTACGATTTATGTACAAATAGTAAAAGCATTTTTAAATTAATATGAGTGGTATGCTTTATGTATGTTATTTATATAAACCTAAATGATATATACTACTACTATTAATCAATTAATTAAAAATTAATTACCGCCGAACAAAGTATCGATAGAGTTCATTTGTTTCAATTAAACTGGAAGTTCATGAGTCTTGCGAGTATAATAACGAATAAGAACGGAATTTGGAAAATATTTCATTGTGATTTATAGAACTGAACATGTTCACTGTAATTCGTGTTATTTTTTATCATTTCCATTAATTTTAGATATACCAAAACATGCATTATCGATAAAGTACGCCTAACTGTTCATCCAAGCTTTCTAGTTATTCAAAAATAATATTTACTGGATACACGTATCATGAGAGAGCTATCTTGTATAAAAATTACAAATCCTGTTATAGATTCGTTAAGTCAGAATAATTGAAAAAGTTTTTTACGAATGTGGGCATGGGGTAAAAGCAATACCATTTCGTAATGAAGATATGACTACATCAGGGGAGAAACAACACCGCGTTAAATTATCACAGCTATATCAACAAAAATATTTTAAATGTTGTGCGGTTCTATTATTCATTCCAAAGTTAAATTAAGACGAAGCAAATTTTATAAAATTGATGAAGATAAGTGACCGTAGGTAAGCAATAAAAATATTTTTAGTAAGAACACCTTATTTTCACGTGCTTTAATTTTTCATATATGTAGGCATAATATAAGCATATTGTTGTGGCCCTCAGCAATAGCTCAAAACCGCTGCTTTAATATCGCCTTGTTATCAGCAAAACACTCCAATTAACAAAGTAACAAAGTACAGTGCTGTATATAGTTTAACATTTTTTTACTGTGATATATCGAAGATGTGCATTACCAAGGCAACAAAAACTTAATCTTTTATTATAATGAACGATAGAGTATATTTGAAATAATGTATATTTAATTCAACTTTAAGATAAACTGCAGTTCAATGCTGTAACATCGTCAATAGTCCTACTAAACAAAATTGAGTGAACCAATTATGCAAAAATCGCTCAGGCATGTTTATTAAATGTAACAAACAATAGCAGACATAACAAAATTATTCTTTTAAAAACTAAAACTGGAACAAGCATATAGTATGAACATGAACGTAGGTAAAACGACACTTTACATAACCTCTACATGAATATTATTTCCGAATAAAATTACATGAATTTACAAAACAACAATAACAAGCTAATGTGATCACTTAGTGACACATATTAATATTTACGTTTTATACTGCCATGATATTTACATAAAAACCCAATTTATTTAATGGGGCGTCTTTCTGATAGCACAGTACATAGACATACTAACTCCTGTTTATTCAAAAAAGAATACTGTATAACAGATATAAAATTCGATTATAGTTATAGTCACAATAAATATATTTTGATTTTAATCTAAATGTTCAATAAAAAAGACAACAATTTGAAAAATATTTGTGCAATCGGAATTAGTGGTTAAATTTTAAATCACTTAATTTTGTTGTTTAAATTATTTTGAAAACGGATTATTATTTAATAATAAAAAACTTTAACTTGCAGTTTCTCTAAATGTTCCATGTACACATGTGCAGGGTGGTCTAAATTCAAGTTCTTGTAGGTTATCTCAGCGATTGATAGTTACTGGAAATCTAATTTAGGTCTCTGGGGCTACTTTTCCAAATAAATTCATGTGTCATAGGATTCATTATAGCAGTTTTCGTTTTTTAAATTTGAAATTGAAATTGAAAATTTCACGATTTGGAAAATCTCCCGTATGTTCCTGATTTTTAATTATTGAACAAATGTTGTTAGGTGTTTGATGCTTATTTTTAAGTAGAATTTGATAAATGATTCAGATTGCCTACTTCTGACGGTGACGATCATAATTTCTGAGATATTAAGCATATATTGAAAAAAATATATATCACATTTCAAAAAATATATACTTTTTTGTGCGATCGTACTAGAAACAGCTGTTTGACGGACGCGTTAGCAACCATAAAGTACTGCATTACCGGCCCTATCCTTAGCAACGGCCGTAAAAGTTACTTTTCAGGCCGTTACCCTTAGCAACGGCCGAAAAAGTAACTTTTACTGCCGTTGCTAAGGAGAGGGCCGGTAATGCAGTACATACGCCGTCATGTGTCAGTGACAGAATGTCACGTAGTTTCTAACCTATAATTTTGAAAATTACTAAAAATTTTAATTGTTTTTAATTCGATCGCACAAAAAATGTAATATGCACCTCGGCCAAAACGTACTTTTTCGGCCTTGCCGACCAGACGCGGCCGAAAAAGTTACACTTTTTGGTCTTGACACATAAATAACTATTATATGGTATACCAAAAAATATATATGTATATATGGTTACTTTTCTGTAAAATACTAGTATTTTATAAAATCAAAATATGCTTGTTGTTGGCAAAAAAACAACGGTAAAATACCATATCAGAGTTAATTAACGTATAGGCTGTAAGCATATTACGCCGATGTATTTCAAAGTATTTAAGCAATTTTTGTGTTGGTTTATTTTTTGAACATATTATTTATAAATTTGAGACAGGACTGATGTTTGCATTAAAAATGTAACGAACGGACATATACCTCTGATTTATGTTACACCCAGCTTCATGGAAAATAAAATTTGTTCTTTGCAACATATTACTTAAAATAAACTAAGTAAAAACGTTTAGGTATCTTTTCGTAATGTTCATATAATGAACCCAATATCAGACTTTGCCAAAAATTACTAAAAATGCGGGGACAAATAATAAGGTTAATGATTAAAAAATTAACTGTATATATTAAATTCACTTAATTCTAAATATGTATATATAAAACGAGTTAAGCGACATTATTTTAAAATCAATTGTGTTTTTATATTGTCTTTTAATTCATGACATACTGTGACTATGATTATTTCATTAAAATAACCATATTGGTCAGTGAGTAGAAACATTATAAGTTTGCTTCACATCTCACGAAGTTAAATTGTTACAAAAATCGGAGTTATTAATCAAGTTATATTTTTAACTTTCAAAAATTTTTGCTATAAGGACATATGGACAGCAGAAAAACGAAAACCGCTACTACAAATCTGATGACACAAGTGTAAAATCGAAAATGTAGACCTAGAACCTCAAATCAGATTTTCGCCAACTATTATAGTGACAAATTCGTTACAAATATTTGAATTTGAACCACTAGGTGTATTTTATAAAATTAAAGAATTTAAAAATACAAGCAGCATTAAAGCAATTTCAAAATTCCTGACAAACGACACCATTTTACTAATAATACGTTTTACACAAATTTCAAATTGTGGCGATATGTGTACTGTTCAATATTTCCTGCTGCTCTGTTGCTTACGCACCCGCTAGTGTGTAAATTAGTTTTGATAACATCTCTGTTTACATTCTATAAAAACTTCTACAGCATATTTTGGTGATTACACCTTAATATATCTTTTTGCACTCGGCGTGTCATATAAATCTAATACTAGTAACAATATGTAAATATGAACGACATGCATGTGCCGTCTGTCAGCAGATGTAGTGACAAGATCGTGCTGGGAATATATTTGGGTTTCGAAGGTTAGAAATAGAATGCTATTATTGTAACAGCTATTGACTGCTTATGTTTACAATCTTCATACATGTCTTTACTAACAAACATTATGCAAATTACAGAATCTGAAAGACGATATTCGAAAAATAAAAATAAAATACACCGCTGTTAAAAAAATAGTAGAGATATGTTCATAGGAGTAGAAAACAATCAAATTCTTAATACATTCTGGAACACGACTACTAATTTAAAACTGTGAATTACACGTAAAAATTATCACCCAATTAACGAATAAAATAAAAATAATATAACACCTACAATGCAGAAATTAGGTAATTTAAATTACGTAGAAAAGGAACACGTTATAATGACTAAATTTAAAGATCGACACAATGATTCCGGATGTTTCATTAAAAAAATTAGAAGACTATAAAACAAGAACATAGCGTTACGTGCACAAGTTTCAAAAATAATTATGTATACAGTAAAACTACAAAAACTTTGAGATGTAACTGTAAAATATACTTTAACTTTTAATGCATGTAATACATACAGCAGGTTTTCCCAAAGTGTTGCCAGCGCAGCGTACCAACTACCGCCCGTGAACTTAAGTTGTGTGGCCGTCTACAAATTTCAGAATTTTTATTGCAAAATACAATAGTGCGTTTGGGACAGTAATGTATAACAAATTTGGAACTAAGTTATCTCTTCTCTTAGATAAAATATAAACATACTTTCATCAAAATATAAAAATATACTTCAATTGGAGCATTAAAGTGATTGTTAAATAATTTTACCTACTACCAATTCACTTGGATTTATTTTAAGCCCCTCGATCAACTTTATTATTTTGTGATGAAACCGACTACTCTAGGACATCCTTGCAAAATTAACTGGCTATTGCTATCAACGCTCTAAAACGCCACGATCATGCCAAATGACCCGCAAGCAAAGAATTTTTTGATTAAATGACCCCTTTGTCATAAAATTTGGAAACTCTACTGCAAATTGCTTTTCGTTATTAACTTTAACAGAACATATGCGGCACACATATGCAATATTGTTTTAATTAAAACGCTATTGCTATATTTAATCCATTTTATGCAATTATTTACGACGCTGATTATAATACCGACTAAAATAAATAACAAAAGCATTTTGCACCTGCGTCATTCATCTTATTTTAATGCGCGTGTAGTACGTACAAAAACGAAACATTTTTCAATTTAAGAAAGCTTCACTTTTTAAAAATAATTTACATCTACATAGCTATTTCATATTCGTACAGGTTTACTTTACGTTATATGGTATTGATTTGCATATTTGGTTTTCCTAAAAATCTGAATACTCTAAACTAAATCAACAAACCTGAATTTGAAGGAAGAACACGAACAAAACTGAACATTTTTAGCTTAGGCGTCACATGAGATGATACAGATTCTTAGTTCCGCAATCTGATTATCGTATTTAATTATAAAATAATCTTGACAATACTATTAATTTAGTACGCTTGATATTTGTAAAACCTCTTTACGTTACAACAATATTAAATAAGAGACTTGAACTCAACCCACTATTTATTATTTATAATAAATTGCGCAAAAGCATCCTACAGGTTTGCTGATTTCCAAACAATTCATCAACCTACGCGTTAAACATTATAAATAAACTACCAATGAAATAAGTTGTACTTTTTCCTTATTTTAGTTTAACCTAGCGAACGTCAGCTTAACAATTAATTACTAATCAAGGTGTCGCTGGCATGTAATAGTAAATGGTAGCGTAATTTCTTGCAAGAACTAAAAAAAATTGAAAGCTATATCTGCAAGCAAACATTTTAAACTGACCAAACTCGGTAACCATTAAAACCTATCATAATCCTTTTTGTTTAAGTTACAAAACATCATTAGACATTTCAACTAAAAATATTATAGTAATAAAAAAAAATTATCTTGTAAATCTGTTTAATTAAAACTGAATTGACTATTACTAAATCACAAGATTCAAAAATCTAACCAAATAACAAATAGTGTATTTCATTAAACATGTAACACGCTTTAGGCTTTGTAATGATTCAGTTTTTGACTGTCGCACTCCTATAACTTTTATTGTAAGAGGAAATTTGTTGTCTTCTCTATGTAACTCGCAAAAGCAATTTCCATTTTGAATTCAATGATCACAAAATAATGATTTTTCATCGAAAAATTATGAAACACATTTACTCAAGTTCTAAATTGTCAATTACTACTGCAAGCGTGTTTTGTCTTGTCAAATACGATTTTGTAAAAAAAAAAAAAGATTTAAACTCATTTTTATTAAAATGTTGCTTATCTTTGACTATTTTTTTAATAAGATTTAAAATTAAATCCATCAGAAGCAATACAAAGAACTATAGTGTGTGATTTAAAAAAAAATAATAGACTTTCGCCAGTCTGAACATTTCATTGTAGAAAAAACAATTTAAGGTTATTTGTAAGAAAAATTCCTGCAATTTACAAAATTACAAGGTTTACTGGAGTACAAAGTTATAGAGTTGCGACAGTCAAACTGAATGACTCGGTATTGAAAGCGAAGCTTTTATTAAAAGTCCTTTTCTGTGTGGAATTTTTACGTAAACTAACACTTTCATAAATAATCATTTTGCAATTTAAGTTAGTTTTTGATTTCTAACCATTTAACAGTGTTATGTTTTATAAACGAAAATTTTGTTGATGAAAAAAGGGTGAAGCAATTAAATACAGTGAATGATATATAAAACGCGACAAACAGATTAGGCAGAAATTACTTTCAAAGATTAAAAAAATCTTAATATGGTATGGTTCATTTTTTAAAGTTATTCATGTGACTAAATATGTGATCTGCTGCTTGATTACCTTTCTTGGAGTAAAAAAGCAACACCAAAGGAGATTAGTGTAGAGAGAAAATTATAGAATTCGAGACACATTCTTCAAGCAGTGTTTTGCAAGTTTGTACTTTTTGACATTGACATTTGCGTTATAAGGACCATTGTTTTTTCAATAACATATAAATGGACTAGCTCATTAAACTGCGCGCCATATTTTATCCCACTATTTTTCATACAGTTTTTATATACACATACTGTATACGGCAGCCACACCTGTTAGTTTTAAGGCAATAAGTTATTTCAGAACTAGACAAAATAGGTTTAGCCACCTATTTTAAATTGCCCTCAGGAGTACTTTATGCTTTTCCTTCGTAACTTCATGAACCGGACGTTTCTAATAGGACCACTACATTTTCGCTCCATGTATAAGCCTGTTTTTTTTTAAACAAGCTTTTTATGCTATTAGGGTAAATAATATTAACCAACCAAGTCACTTTAACAAGAATATATAATTACGTAAACAACATACTTACACATAAATTTGGAATATTTCTGAGATAATTTGTCAGTAAAGCACAGCGCCGCACGTATTAGCGTTTTTTTGCTCATAATACTTGTCGCTTCCTTAATTGAATTCAAGATCAAAATCGCTTACCCAATAAATCAATATCCTCCACCGGCGCCTTCATAATTTTCTTCTTCATTTCATTATGCATATCGATACCGTGTTTAGCTCCACTAACGTCATCAGCAAAATCGTTCCTGGCAAGATCTTCCTGCAGGTCGTCTAGACGATCCAGAAGGTCCGCCGCCTGCCAAACAAACTCTTCTACCGCTAAACGAGTTTCCAGCCAACTAGAGTGATCGTACGTTAATGTTCCTTCCAAATCAGAGGTTAACTGAGTGGTATCTATTATCTTCGGCAAGGCTTCTACACTTATCATATTTGTCTGAAAAAAGCACAAAAGTAAACATTAAACCATCGCCCATCAATATAAAAAGATAAAAACTATAATCTCGCTTAGAACACAATTTAACAATACTTTTATAGAATATGCGGATGTAACAATTAAGATGCATTGTCTTTTTGGGTACATGATTAAGCTCATAAAAGATGCACGCTTAGTTGGGAGAATTAATTTTTAATAAAGTAGACGCCGTTTACTGTGATCACTTCGGGGTAGGTTTATCTAATTAATATCAACAACAAAGTATATTAAAAAGCAAAAGAACAGCGTAGCTCATAGGTTCTGAGCAAAAATGTGTACATAACAAACAAACTACCGTAATTTAAAATTTTGATAAATTACTGCAGTAATTTACCGTTTTTTATTATTATTTTTAATTCTCTGATATTTTATTGTTGTGATTGATAATTTACGATCGTAAATTTATTACTTTTGATTTCTGTATTTAATATGTAGGTAATTAAACTATGAATAATTAATTAAAAATATTTTTTTTTAAATTTAATTTTTTTAATTTTAAACATCAAAACGTTAAAACTTATAACATACAAAATTAAAAAACGTAATATAAATTAATAGGTAAAATCTTTTTTGGTTAATTTTCATTCAATTCTGATTCAAAATTACAATTTGTATCATATTCACTAATTGACATTAACTCTTTTTATGCAAAGGCACTTGATTCCTGAGAAGCGCAAGGTTCTTCCTCATTTTGAAATAAAGTTTTGGGTTCACTTAGTTTTAAATTATAATGAACAAATACTAGCTTTGCGGCTCTTTCATTTGTTCCTAAGTTAGTTTGTTTTTTTATTATGAATATTGCCAAAACCAGATAAATATATTTTTATGGCACGCGTTGTTCCACGACAATTTAATAGTTCTGTAGCTACTTTGCTTAAACTCGTAGTTAAGCAAAGTGACTTCCACCACAAAACAGATTTAAATGTACCTGAACTTAAAGCGGTCCATAGAAAATCTTTTGCAAAAAGTTTTTCCTTTGCTTGTTACAAAGCCACCTCAGTCATTACTTGACCTAATTAAATGTGACGATAATTTGTTAATATAAGTAAGCGCATCTATATATTCATCATTGCTTAAGTTTTTATCCATGTATTTAGCGTCAAGTAAATTTGTAGCAAAATAAACTGGTCAAAGAGCCATTTGCTTTAGTTTTTGTAAAGAATCTTAAACTACATCTAAATGCAATAACGGACAATTTTCGTTAAAGATTGAATTTAAATTTATAAAATCTTAGATATACGTGATTTGGACGTTTGTATTTCAATAATATATTTAGAAATTGGTTGGAAAGATGGTACATTGTGTCTACATTCTGCCAAAACGGCTGCGAGCTGTACGTAGGGTATATCCCGAATTATGTGGTAATTATTGGTACTTTAAAATGGTAAATTACGGATTAATTACGTTAGTTAATTTCGTAATTTACGGCGTAAATTACGACTCACATCACTTGATACAAGGTGTCCACCCAGTGCATTTTTCCTTCATATTTGGTTTATTATTCAAAATAGGAAAAAAAAACAAGACAAAATTTGTTAAAGATCATAAGGTACATAACTTAAAATTATTTCGAGCTATAACGAGTGTTTTGTTTTCGCATACCGATATGTAACTTTTTAACTTTGAATACAACACCCTGTAATACTTATGGTTCACTTTTTGGGTTCCAAATTAAATTGGCTGTAAAAAATGTTCCTACGTTTTTGAAAAATATTTACAGATGCAGATCTTTGACTAAATATTCATATTAAGCGATTTAATAATGCCAATGTAAAATATTTTGGAAGTTTCGTTAACAACACTCTTATAGTGCCTTCGGAATAGTTAAACTTTAAAAATCACACAGTGTTTAGTTTGCTCGGTCAATTTAGCGGAATTTTAAACACGATTTTTTTTAGAATAACCTGTTTTTTTACATATTTGTGTAAATAATTCAATTGTCTTTAAAAAAATTATGGTTTTCTCAGTCTAAAACTAATAGTTCTCGAGTTATCGCTGTTTTAATGACAATTTTAGGTAAACATGTAATTTTTGACAAAATTAAAATAGTAGGCTTTAAAAAATTGTGAAAAATAATACGTTTAATTTCAATTTTACTTTAAGGCTGTAAAGTTCTATCGTTTGCCAAATTAATTTAAAAAAATAATTTTTCTTATAGCTGTTTAATTCTTATTATAATAGCAGAAAACTTGTAGTAAACTAACTTTCTACTAATATGAAAAAACCTGACGAATTACAATTTAAATATAACATAAGCATAGCTCTAATAATATGTTATTTTAATGCTATTGAGAAAAAGAAACAATTAATCCCTAGGGACAGCAAACATTAACATATCGAGAGCTTGTAAATCTTGGAGAGTCTACTTTTAGATATTCCAACTAGCACCAATAATTGTTTTAATAAATAGACTATTTGTGTCTACTTTGATTAAGAGGAAACAACCATGTCCTAATTTTTTTTTTGAATTAACCTATTAAATAATGAAAATGTATAGTCTAAAATTGAAATTGAAATTAAACGTATTACTCAGCATATTTTTTACAACCTTTTCAAAGCCTTCTATTTTTATTCTATCAAATATTACATGTTAACTTATAAGTTATCATTAAAACAGCGATAACTCGAGAAATATTAGTTTTAGACATAAAACACTATGAATGCTTTTAATGACAATTAAACTATCTACATAAAATAGTACCATTTTTTTAAAATTCCGTATGATAAACCTGATATGAAAGAAATATGCACTAGGTGAACACCCTGCATAAATCTGTACAAACAAATAAAATTATATTCAAAAATTATAAAACACAAAGTTACGCAATATGTGCAAATGTAACTGTTTTTTTTTTCATTTACAGGATTTGTAAAAAATAAACATAATTAAAAACAATTGGATTAAAAAGTTATTTAAAAAATACCGAAACGCTATCTCATCCAAGAATAGAATGTTGTACAATTGATTATATTATCAGTTAATACAAGTAAGTATTCGGATTAGGATAAAAAAATGTCGGTAATGAATTTAACTCCAATAATGTGTTTTACATTAAAAATGTAATATTAAAAAGCAGGGCCGGATATAAGGGTGTGCAGAGTGTGCACCGCTAGCCGTTTAGGGTTTACGGGGCCGTGAGCGAAAATAAAAACAAAAACAGCCTGGAGACCTAAAAAAAAGCTCCTCGCCCTCATTCAAGAAATGCCTAGCGGGCGGGATCTGTATACATGCACACGGCAGGCCGGCCCCGCGCTTGGATCCCGCTAAGTATTTCTTGGTATGGATAAAATGAGGGCGAGGAACTTTTTTTTTTTAAGATCACCAGTAGGGATGGATCGCCCCCGAAATTTCGATATCGAATTGCAATTATATCGATATATCGAAATGTCGATATAAAAGTTGTAAAAAACTGAAAATAGAGACTGGTGACCTTAAAAAAAAAGCTTCTCGCCCTTATTTCTGTTGTCCATACCACGAAATATCGATATCCGATATTTCGATATATCGATATCAAAATTATATCCTAGTCACTAGCCTGTTTTTTCAATTTTTAAGTACCATTTTACTTTAACTCGGCCCTTTATCAAAATATCCGGCCCCGCATTTATTTTCGGCCACGGCCCCGCATTTATTTTCGGCCACGGTCCCGCAAACCCTAGGACCGTCTCTGTTAAAGGGCGATATGTGCACAACCAAATATTGACGAGTGAGAGGAGTAGATAAGTTCAAAGGAAAATATTATCTTAAGTAATGAAACCGCGTATCCATTGGACGTGTGCTCGTATGCAGCACAGCTAAATTATTATTTCTGTTTATCGCTTGAGTCGGCTCTCGGCTGCTTCCTTACGCATATGTGATGAAAACTGGCTTCTAGCATTTTAACAACTTTTTCTCGCTTCTTTACTCTTATCCAGATTAAAATCTTTTTCCGAGATTTTTCGCTTATCGCCTACTTCCAATACACTTTTCTTGACACATATTAAATATTAATTTCTCTTAATCAATTCAATTTCGATTGCAAATACTCGTAACATTGCAGTGATACTTTCATTTAGTTAAGAGATTTTTAATTCGCTATTAATTATTACAATCCGTCGAAAGTTGCAAATTTCATTAGAAATTGCATAGGTATCTGATGCATTTTTCGCTTAGCGTTAAACGTCAGTGTGAGATACACTGTTAAATGGCAACTAAGTTCGTGTTATTTAATCAGTTACAATTAATTGCCGACTATAAAATAGCGCGGAATGCTGCGCATTTAGATAAAATAAATTACTTCAAACACAACCCATTTAGTGGTTAACCTATAATAAATGAGCCAACTACCTACCTACCATACTGGAAGAGTTCGGTTACCATATTCTCTAACCAAACCAAAACGACTTCCTACATACTTTTAATTTTAACAGAAAAGTACGTTTTAATTAGGGTAAAAAAATTTGCAAATCTGTTTTTAAAGAAAACCTACTGACTCACTCGTTTTTACTGTTTTTACGTGAAACAAATATATTCATTAGGCAGCAACTGCTATAAAAAATAGGAAAAAAATTGTTAACCTTTCTATAGCTACACGAAGTTTAATATTTGACTGCCCTACTGTTAATAGCTCTTTAGGTGTGAGCATAAATACGATATAAAACACGATAACGAAACTTTATATTATAAGTTAGGCCCAATAAACTAATAATGTTTACACTTAATCGCACTGATCCAGTAATATTTGACATAAAGCAAGGAAAATAATGACTAGCTTTTGTTTATAGTAAATAGCATTAAAAGCACAATTTTATATCTATTTAAATTCCTAAAGCATACTTAAAGATCTTAGCCATATCTCAAGTTTTTCGCTGAAATGCAAATAATTTATTTGACTGATGCGAAAATGTTTTTATTGTAGCCATTTGCCTTTACTTTTTATAAAAGCGAATTTTATAACACTCCAGTTACAAAGATATTGCTGCCAACTCGTGAGTTTCATTTCATACATTTTACATAAATAGGTAACATAGATTTTCCTCGTTTCTAGGACCGACTACTTACGGTACTGTTTTTATAATCAACAAAACAAAGGCCTCTTATCCGTTAATATTAAAACATTTAAGTTATTTGAGCTACATAGTGAGAAACATTAATTGTTGAAAAAAAAGTTTATTGTTCAAGATAGAATTTGTTTTTCTCTTTCAAAGACATATTTAAATAAATATATGGCGTTCCTGAGGAAATCCTAAGTTGACCGTCATTTCTTCGACACTAAGTGTGCAGTGCAAAAACTCAAATCGCCACTTCTTTTGGCAATGTGCAAAATAAAGAATTTTATTCAAGTTAACTGAATTTTTCGTTACATTTGAATGTCGTTACAAATTATTATACGTAGTTAAAATTACAACGTAAATTTTTACTGATTTAACCAGCTCTCTATCTCTTATATTGGCCCGAACGAGGTGCTGCACCCTGTTCACAGTTGTCAACAGTATATTCTTATTTTACGCAATATTAAAAAAAAATATTTTACATTTTCATTTCAAGTACTTTAACTACTTCAAACACAAACATTGGTTCTAAATATTATCAAAGTAAAGGTATTTAAAACTCATATTCTTACCTCAAATTTGTACTTATGTGAACCAAGTGATGTTCTCTGTTTCTGCCAAAAGTTATCAGGTTTGACGATGATTGCTTGATGAACGACGCCTGGAGGGAAATGTTCATGCAAAACTTTGAGTATAGGTTTTACAGTTGACCACGTTGCTCCCCGCATATCCACTAGAACCGTAAAACCCAGAACCCGAGCTTCGTCACTGCAACATAAAATACAAATAGTTTAACAGAAGCCAAAAAGCTAATTGATTTCAAATAAACAAAAGTCAATAAAAGTTATATACCAGTAGTAAAGATTATTACATGTTTAATTAAAAACATCTGCATGAAGTAAAAATGTTTAATATATATTCTCAATTTTTTCTTTATACAATTTTAACAAACAATCAACAGAAACGTTATGTACCAATATTCCGATGAGGATAAAAGCGAACGTGCCTTTAAATGTGTTTCTTATTGTTACGTAAAACTAATAGAAATATTATTAAATCTTTCATAAAGTGCAACCAACCATGAAAATAAAATATTTAAATTTCTAGAAACAGAATTAGCAAAATTAATTGCAATTTTGAATTAAGTCGTTAACATCTGTTTCACTGCAACAGATGCTACGCAAAATTTCACTTAAAACTCGATTAATTGCAACTGATGTTTCCTCCCGACCCTTAAAATCTGCAGCATTTATACATTCCACTGTTGTCAAACGCACAATGTTACTTACACATTCTAAACAAAACAATTGCCAAAACGGATAAGATTAATTACAGTTGATTTATTTAATTGATGAAATTAATCTTATTTTAAATAGTATTGTTACAAAAAAAATCAAAGTAGAAACGACTATATCAAATACTGAACAAACAAAAGCTGAAAGCAAGCTCACATACAAAACGATACGAACACCAGAATAAACAATATAAGTCTCAAAAGTAGTTCATTTACTTTTTCAATATTTTATTAAGTTTTAATTTCCAATACTATGATAAACTAACATTATCTCTTTTATTGTATAATTTGGATATGACAGTGGTATAAGTCAGAATATTTTAAAGTCTACCTACAATCAACTTTTTGTGCAGTCTAAATTATTATTTTGAATATTGAGTTTAATATAGCCGTAAGTTTAAGACCGCTGTTAACAAAGAATACAATCAATAGCAACACTTTTCAATATCATTTTTATTATTTTAATTTAATTAACAAACAAGGATTTATATCTTAAAGCTTCTGAAATTGAAAAACTGGAAAAATTACTTCGCCATTAACAAATATGATATAGTAAAATTAGAATTATATTGTAACCGCAGTTGATAAATTATAATATATTTGCATAGAAAGTGAGAATTGCAATGAACATTTACATTCAAGGAAAATGAACCAAACGAGCAGCAATATGCAAATGAATTGAAAAAAAAGTTCTTCCTAAATACACAAAACAAGTTATAACCAATGCTGTTTCTTTTCATATTGCAAACTTAGTTAATAAGTTTTTTGTAAGACCGCGCAATACTTTTAAATGGCGGAGTTATACGTTTCATTTAAGCTTTGAAAAAGTATGGAAAAATATTGATAAGGAGCGGGAGGATAAGGCAAAGAAACGAGATAAACAAAAGAACATTCAAGATCAGTAAAGAACACAAAAACTGACGTTGGAATACAATCGCATTTGAAAAAATTCTCTGCAAGTTGCAAAAAAATTTGCTTTTAAGGAACACAGATCAAAACCAGACAGAGAGATCAATTTTTAATAATAATATATCGAAAAAGGGATTCTAATGGAGCAAGTTCCGTGTAATATTTAAATTTTGCATACACGCACATCGAATTTGTAACAAAGATGTGAAAACACACATGGACAAAATTAAGAATCACATATTTCCGATTTCATAAATTGTCATCACGCAATTTAACTTCTTTCCTGTAGAAGAATGATCGGACTGATCAATAAGTGAAACCATGGAGAAAGTTTTATATTTAAATAAATATTTTTTTTACTTTTTAAAACGATTTTTGTGACAACAGATTTAAACAAAACAGTTTCTTGATCAGTAAATTACAAGTTGAATAGTATAATTCATATACGGAAGGGAGAACATCGCATAATGTCACTAAATGTACTCGCGAGCGAGCGATATTTTAAATATTTGTCATTTAACCCCAAACAGCATAGCTCGCGAACAACAGCTTCGAAATTCCTAAAATATTTAAGCTCAGCTGTGATGATAAACTCTAATAACCGCTGCCCTGTGTACCTTAAGTTGCCCTTAATCATTATTACACACCGCTGTAACATATACTACCAATTTATACTATGAGAGCAAAGCAATTTTATTAAAGCTAGATATTAACATTCCTCGTTAATTTATTCGCAATTGCAGTTCCACTTAACCAAATTCAAGTGAAATTTAAATACACTTGTAATGATAAACAGTGCCAAAAAAACTTTACCAGTTTTACATGTTAGTCGCAAAGAATCATCTCATTCTAATATCTGCATTACGAAACAATCAAAAGAATAAAACATTCTTCCCAAACCTGTAAGAAATAATATTACTATCTTTAAAAACTGCTACAGAAGTGCCAAGCTTATACAATCATAATTGGTAATAAATATAGACCTAAGTGAGGCAGGTATTTGTATTTAAACAATGATTATCCCAGTTTGTATATTTGCTGATGAACGTTATCCACCATAAACGGTTTATTTTAATTTTAAAATTTTACTTAAAAAGAAACTTAAATAAATCTCCCAAAATAATTTTTTATGATTTATTATACCTATGTAACAAAACGTATAAAAAATTTATTACAAATTCAACAATATTTATTTATACAGTAATTTATAGTTTTAATTAAACAAGAAATTATCAAAAATTTAAAATTGCAATTTAGATATAAAACATTTCTAATTTAAATATCATAACACCTTGCTATAAATTTAATAAACTTTCCACTGTCGTGTAAGACAGAAGGAAAGTTAATCTACAATTACTTTTAATGATCAACGTATCTAGTGTGCTACACATACATATTTTTACGTTTTTTAACATGTTCAAAACGAAAAGAAACAAAAAATATTTAATATTTAATAAAACCTTGTTTACATGTTTTCGCATCGTCTGCTTCCAGAAGATAAAACAAATAATATCGCTATTACGCTGCCCATCTTCACTTAATACCGGAGCTTTGTAATTAATGTTTCCAGCTTATTTTTTAATAACCATTAAATAACTCTCAACGCCACCCTGCTTCCGGATTTTAAGGAATTCAGATCAAACACGACCCAAACTTCAGAAATGAAATTACTTCGGCCAGCTACACGAATAGGAAGCGAAACATCGAAATCAGAGAACTAAACATACGAAACTTTAATGAAAAAGTCACGTGACGAATAACAACGTTGAAAGTACACTTATAACGCATACCTAAACAAAAAATAATAAAATCTTTTTTCACGTTTATTTCCCAAACCATTTAGAATATTTTCAAAAACTTTGCACCATTTACTTACAAAGGATGCGCGCATTGGTAAATAGAAGAATTTCGATTTTATCTTTGACGGTTTCATAGCCAACGTGATCGCGCAAAAATTACCTTCATTTTTTAATTTGTTCCCTATTTTTCCACCGTAAATCATCAATGACACGTTGACACGTATATAACTCTGCAAAACATTTACTTTTGATGGTCTTAATGTAGTAAACGCACGCTGGATCAGATTCTAGCGACATCTCGTAACCCTTCCTTGTGAGTAATATTTAAATGTATGCATTTATCCTAGTTTATTTATTAAGTACATTACTTCTCATATTAGCTCTATTCCTGTTTTTGATCTAATGTCTATTTACAAAATGGTTTACCACTATTGGTGCAGAAAACCATTAAAGCGAAACAACAGCCAAAACTAAACAACAAAAAACATGATACCAAAAAATACGAAAGTTACAAAGTTACCACTTTTCACTCAATTAGCAAAGTTAAAGCATCAAATTAAAGCACGAAATTTAATGACGACATTAATAATACCGACTGAGAAATTTGCATCTGTTGCCACCCATTATTCGCCAAAGCTTACTCTAAGAAATTGAATGGCAAGCACATGCTTATGGCTGTACAATTATGTGTGCACATGAGTGTTTTACAAGGTGGCAATACTATTGTGTTTCTTCAAGAATCCGTCAAAGGCCAGCAATGGCTTATTAACATATGTTTACGCTCACAATTTTTTATTAAGCCATGGTCTCTGTTTTAATACACCTTTTTATCTCATAACACGTTCACTTAAAAACTTTGGTGTAGTAATCAACAAATTTGAAAATTATTGACCCTAAGTAGGTTGATTCGCAAGATGAATAGTTCAGTTTCCCGTAAATAAATAAAGTATACTGCAAATAGGCCAATTTATACACATATTTTTCAGTATAATTTTAACTATTATTTTTTGATAACCAAAACTTGACTTCAAAACGGTAACCTATTACGAAACCAAAAATCCAATGTTTGTGAACAATTAATTACATATCTTTAGCAACAATTATAAATAATAATCATCTACAAATCTTTTATTGTCAAATCAAGTTTAAAACCAGCCCTATATTTAGCAGTGCTGAAATTATTACCTCTAAGTATTACCACACGTATTGATCTACCGGCAGCAATGAATACAATCAGTTTGCCGTAAAGCGTTTTACGTGAAAAAAAAATATGAAAAGCGACAATGTACAATGTGTCTTGACCAAAAAGTTACATTTTCCCTATTTTATTAAGATTGTCCACTACTGCGATCATATAACTGATGAAATTATAATGGAAAACCAAACGGCGACACTTAAAAATCTAATTTAACACGTATATAACGAAAAAGTTTTCCCTAACGATGAAACAAACGTGCTATCGTTCTAGTTACGGCAATCTTATTTAGGTTTGAGACTTTTGCAAAATTTTATTTTTAGCGTAAGATGATGCAGTTTTCCCTACATCTTTAAACGTTAACATTTTAAAACAGATTTTAGTACCACACTTGCTTCGCAATTTTAACTCTTTCAAGAAGAAAATTCATAATTTTTTAATGACCAAAAAATTACTTAATCTTATACACCAAAATTACAAGGTGATTAAACCTTTGTCAAGTCGTCGTCAAAGCAACAGTTAAATTAACTTGTGTTCATAGTAAGTTACGTAGATTATAGGGAATGATAATGTGTTTTTTGTGGCAGACTGATAAACACGAGTTTATTCAAAATAGAAAAATTATTTATTAAATTAAAAAAATAATTTAAAGAGGCCACAAACAGCTGAAATTAATAAAGTACGGAAAGTTTTACTCGCCGTTATTTTTTCGTTCGATATTTTATACATTATAGGTTGAAAATTCTTACGTCCCAAGCGAGTCAAAGGGTGTAGTTAACTTTATTTGCAAAAATAAGTGTATGCGGCTACTGGCGGACGAAGCTTTTAGAACCCTAAACAGATAGAAAAACGTGCTTCCGCTCGCCAGTGTTATAAGAACGATTTATCGATTGACCACAAAATTGCCCGTGACATTGATTTGAAGACACTTGTTGCTAATTTTGCGAAAATTAAAATATGCACAGTTATTTTTTCATTAAATTTAATTCATATCACTTTTGGAGGGGCACAGTCAGTAACAAACTAAAACATCCGGATTGCACCCCCTCTCTGTGCACACAACTAAATAACGAATTAACAAACGACTAAACTTTGTTTTACGCCTTTTTTGTCTGTGATTGATAAAAGAGAATTGTAATCACCCGTGCAACGCCGGGTAAATCGCCTAGTATGATATAAAAGAGCTTGTTTGTTTGTTTGTGTGTTTGTTTGTTCGCTATAGAATCTTAGGTCCGTTGACCGATCGGGACCAAATTTTGCACAGTTACTATGTAGAACCCAACGGATTAAACGTCGTATAAAGAACGGCCGGGAACAGCCGGGAACGTCCGCCGACCGCGAACGCGGAGTGCAAGTAGTCTGTGATTGATAAAAGAGAATTGTAATCACCCGTGCAACGCAAGGTAAATCAGCTAGTATTTTATATTGTTCATAAAAGTGGGTACTCATTGCAAAATTTTATATAAATTATAACGTTCTTGTTTTAAATTGATTTGTTTATTTAAATTATCGATCGACAATGAAAGTGTTTAAGATTATTTTAAAATAAAAAAATTAGAGCTGTCAGAATAATCATCATTCTAATACAATATTATTGAATGTTTGATAAGTAGTAATAATAAAATTAACCACAACAGATAAACAACACTTGTGCATAAAATAATACTGAACAAATGCACGCTCTGTCACAAAATTGTTAAAAATAAATTACACAATAGCGTTTTGCCATTAAGGTTCATTTTATTTCACGATCTATTCCAGGGATGGCAAATAGGATTTGTGTGCCAAAATAAGATAAAATTTAATACAAATTTCTCCCCCTGCCAGTACCTAACCTAACCTAACCTAACCTAACCTACCTACCTACCAGAAACAACCGTCAGTTATTTCGTTCAGTAGTGCCAACGTCATGATTTTATGTGTCACTAAATACATATGCAATCAAAAGTTCCGTGCATCACTACAGTTGGTATTTTATATGTATAGTAATGATCAAATTATTGTATCGATGTAAGAAGAGTTGTTATTTTCTGGTATTTTTATTTTTTTGATATTTAAATAACATGCAGTAATAAGCATACTAATTAAAAATAAACAAAACATTTCGAAAAGTTTCAAATTTTAAAAACAAATTTATTCATAGAATTCTTTAGGGTGCCGTCGAAAATAACTCGCGTGCCAAGTTTGGCACGCGTGCCACCTATTTGCCATCCCTGAATCTATTCTATTGTTTTTATAGCAGGCGTTTGTTCCTGTTCATGCAATAAATGTAAATCTAAATAAAATGAAGAATTATTTATTTATTTAATATTGTTTGTAACGTCATTTACAAAACTGTTATAAAAAGACGAAAAATAAGAAAGTTTCATTGTTTTATACACGTACAGTTTTTTTTTCTTCCTCAAAAGTAAGCAACACTAGTATATCTTTGTTATAATTTTTTCCCATAATAATAAATATTTCCATAAAACAGTGAAAGTAATATTTAAAAAACTAATTTTGTTTGTAAGTGGTATCGCGAAGTATATGTACGTAGTACGTACGCATAAATCAATATTTCGTTTGTTATTTATTATAAAGGAAAAGAACTAAATTAACAGTAATAATCAAACGACAACGAATAATAAATTAGTATTTCATAGTTAAGCATTCGCTGGAACGAAACATTATACTGTTACTTCCGCATTATTTAAAACAAACACGAACTACTTCACCAAAATTTAAAAACCTGTAAGTAGACCAAGAAAGCAAACCTGCAACGGTCAGAAGATAACTCAACGAATATAAAATAAAAAATTCGCAGAATTGATATTAAGGTTAATGTAGCCAAATAATTCTTAACGATTATCTGCTTTACTATTATATAACTGCATTCAGATATTTAAACGCACATGCAACAACAAAAAAGATTACATTTAGTTACTTAAATATTTTTCATAAAATTGGCTAGCTTCTTACCAATATATTTCAAATTTCAAGTCTTCTGAGAAGTTACTACTACATATTGTATAATAACAAACTAGTCGTACTATGTTCATGCGCCAAAATTGCTGCAGACAACTGGCGCTAGCAAATATACGAATTTTACAAAGTACAAAAAAATGTATTACCAACTGCAACTTGACTTGTAAGTATATATTCCAAATTGTCAATTTATTTTTTTCTTCGCAGAATCTTCTGCAAGTTTACAGACCAGTTTTTCCTAATCGTCATATTGAATTCGTCGTTTTCAATGAAATCTCTAACATAGTTATTGTTATATGTGCTTTGCAAAATGAGACAGTAGAAACATTATCTTTTTTAAGCTTTAGTAAGTCATATATTCGTTAAAGCGTATTAAATAAAAATTAAAGATAAGTATTGGTTCGGCAGTGATAAAACCAAGCTCTTATATGTTGCAAAATCAATTTCATGTAAGTGATGCTCTGATAAATTATTTTCAAAAGCAAGGTTAATGTTTACACAAAAAAAACGTCTTTTAGGACAGTTTCTACTTGGATAAAATTTTTAATATTAGTTTAATTCAGTTACATTAAAGTCTTGGAGATTAAACAATTAAGATGTCTGATAACATATAAAAAATAACTTAACTGTACCTATGTGCCTTATCATACGAAAATAAAAAATGTTTATTTTATTATGTCTACGCCATCACAAAATACATTTAAAAAACAAAAATTATGCATTTTCACTTGTGAATTATTTCTTGAAACACTTATCTCATTCAATTTAAATATAACAAGAAAATTTCACAAAATATTTATTAAAACAACAGAAAGTATTGCGTGATTTAAATAACATCGTTAGCATTAGTTCCACCGTTTTAAATTATAATCTGTACTAAAATTATTTAATGTTTTACTAAAAATAATTTTAGTTGTTATTTTTAGAGCGTATAAAGCAGCACTAGGGTAACAAACATATTTTTTTAGTTTAAAAACACTCATTAAAAATATTTGTTGTTTACGGAAACCATAACAGTCACAGAGTATACACAATAAATTGGTGGGTTATCACATAATTCTTGGTGCCCTATGAATAAAAGATAATTAAATGTGAATATCAATGCATGTCAATAGGTTTGTAAAGTCACCATTAAATTTCTGCTATCCACTTAACTTTATATCTTTTTAAGTGTCATAAAATTAGCTGCAAATTACGTAATATAAAAGAACTTAAGTAATTAATGGGTTTGCATGTCTTTGTAGTTAAATAAATTTCAGCTAACAATACGCACAATAATTATGCTTGCTACTTACTACAGACATATAACCTAACATGGCACACATACTTATCTGACAAAAATGAGCTAAGGTTTTGTAGAATTAAATAATCAAGGTCTTTTCCAACTTCCACTACTTATTTAAAACCCCTAAGTAGATAATATATGCGTATAAAACCAAATTAATTAAAGATGCCAACATGTTTAAATCGGTTTTAACTTTGTTATTTCATGTGAAACACCTCGTACTTATATTTTTACATTTTTGGAATGACAATACAATTTTTAATACAGCTGCACTATTTTGGGGAATTTTTATAACCTTAAATAATAATTTAACAAAAATTTAGTTCCTTTGACGAATTGTGAATTATAACACTAGCTCCTAATAAAAATGCACGTTATTGGTAAGCTGAATCCGTTAGAAAATGCACTTTCCATTAAAAAAAATTAACTATTTGTCTAAAAACTGATTTTGCAACATTTACAGACGATTAAAGTGAGTTGAATGTTGATTAAAATTTACAAAAACATTTTTTAAACATTTGTTGACCATCAAAATTACCAAGACAAACTTAATAAAAAAAATTAATTGTAGTAAAAAAAAACTTTTTGAGTTTATAAAAATTGACCGTAATAGTGCAGTTTTATTAAAAATTGTACATTCTTTCCAAAAATGTAAATATACATAGTGGACCAAATTCGAATGTTTTACGGATTAGTTAACAAAATCTGATACCAGTCCTGGGTTATCACATTTTTTATATCGCTTTCCATTTTGGCACTACAAACGAAAAATGAAATTTGATCCTTTTTGAACATTTACTATAACTTCTTTATTTATTAAAATAGAACAAAATGTTATAGACGTTTTTTATACCGATTTTTATGCTTAATTTTAAAACTCAATTCATTTTTTTTAGCGACTTTGACTTTTGAGATATGAAGTAAACTCTTATTGTTTTAAATGGAAACCCTAGCTGGCCATGACTTTAGGTATATGAAAGAGAATTTTTTTAGATCTAAAAAATATATGGTTTTATACAATCGTTGCAAAAAATAACCGAGATATAATGGCTAATTTTGTGAAAATTTTAACATCAAAGTTTGCCATAATTTCGTAAACAAGTGATGTTGGCAATTATCAAACAACTAAACATCATTTCTGCAGCAGCCGCTACGTTTTTATCACTTACAATGTAAACTTATAACATATTGAACTTTTTAAAGTGTTCAAATTTAGATATGTTCACAATACCACAATAAACAGTTTACTTCGATATTACGTTTAGTTGTTTGATATTCGCAAACATCACTTGTTCACGAAATCATGGCAAACTTTGATAATGAAATTTTTACAAAATTAGCCATATCTCGGTTAATTTTTGCAGCAAATACATAAAACTATATATTTTTTAAGAGCCAAAAAAAATCTTTTTCATATATGTATAGTCACGGCCAACTAGAGCTTTAAAAAAATTTAAGTTTACTTCATATCTCGATACTCAAGGTCGCAAAAAATGTTAATTTAGTTATTAAATTAAGCATAAAAATCTGTATAAGAAACCTTTATAACATTTTGTTTTATTTTAATAAATAAAAAAGTTAAAGTGAATTTTCAAAAATGATGAAATTTCATTTTTCGTCTTTAGTGCCAAAATGTAAAGCGATGTAAAAATTTTAATTACACAGGCGTTCTTTTCTCAAAAAAGTAGCCCAGGAGCCCAATATTACATTTTCGCTAACTATAACGGTAACCGAGATACTCCGTAAAACATTCGAATTTAGTCCACCCTGTATACGGGGTGTTCTATTTGAAATTACAAAGTTGGGACAATTTTCGGCAAAACCGGAAGTAACATAATGGTATACAGGGTGTCCCAGCCAAGACGAATTATTCGATAGCTCTATTATTAGTTATATTATTAAAAACAGTTAAATATAAAAGTTGTTTGTAATCATTTACTACATAACCTAAAATTTTCAACCTGACCAAACATGTTTTTTTTTATATGGAACACCCTGTATATTTTGTAATTTTTTGATGTAAAATTAAATTCTCTTTCAAAAATATTATAGGTTGTTTATGTCTAAAATGAACCGTTTTTGAGTTATTAACGTTTTTTTTTGAAAATTTTGACAGATGCAGACCTTTATAAAAATATTTATATTTATTAACACAACACCAAAGCAATTTACTCTGGTAATTTATTAGACAATAGTGTCATAGTGATTTTTGACTAGTTAAATTTTAAAAATAATATACAGGGTGTTCGTTATACTCGGTCCATTTCGCTAAACTTTAAACGCATATAAATCTTTTTTTTTTTAATGGAACATCCTATATATTTTTACATTTTCTTGTAGAAAATTTAATTATCTTTCAAAGTTGTTAAGCAATATCGGTAGTAGCCTTTGAAAATTCAAAACAATTTGTATGAACTGTCAACCAGAACAATTATTCGGTACAATTTCCACTATTATGCCACTAAAAATCAATATTTTTTAAGAGTTGTAGATACACAGCATAAATGGCAACAAATGACACCAGAATGCTGTGTATCTACAGTTCTTAACAAATATAGATTTTTAGTGGCATAATAGTGAAAATGGTGCCGATTGATTGTTCTGGTTGACAGTTCATGCAAATTTTCCTGAATTTTCAAAGGCTACTATCGATATTTTAGGTAAAATACTCGCAAATAATTATAAGAAACGAAATAACTTCAAAAATATAATATTTAGACATAAAACATGCTTAACAACTTTGAAAGATAATTAAATTTTCTACAAAAATATGTAAAAATATATAGGGTGTTCCATAAAAAAAAGATTTATATGCGTTTAAAGTTTAGCGAAATGGATCGAGTATAACGAACACCCTGTATATTATTTTTAAAATGTAACTAGTCAACAATCACTATGACACTTTTGTCTAATAAATTACCAGAGTAAATTGCTCTGGTGTTGTTATGTTAATAAATATAAATATTTTTATAAAGGTCTGCATCTGTCAAAATTTTCAAAAAAACGTTAAGAACTCAAAAACGGTTTATTTTAGACATAAACAGCCTATAATATTTTTGAAAGAAAATTTAATTTTACATTCAAAAATTACAAAATATACAAATTGTTCCATATAAAAAAACAATGTTTGGTATCAGAGCGCAAAAACAAAACACTGTATAGTTGAAAATAATTTTAGGTTATGTAGTAAATGATTACAAACAACTTTTATATTTAAATTTTTTTAATATTATTACTAATAACAGAGCTATCGAATAATTCGTCTTAGCTGGGACACACTGTATATTTGTTCAGACAATCTGGTTTTTGGAATATATTATATGTCTAAAAATTCATTTGCTTAAAACAAAACTAAAGAAAAAGAGAGTGAGCCTGATTTTGTTTACATCCGGTATAGGGTATACAGATATATACTGAAAAATATTTATCATAATGTAACTGTTTAAAAACTCTTTCCTCTTTTAAAAAATGTAATATCTGAAATACCAATGTTAAAGTCATTTCCGACGAGACCGGAAATTAATTAGAAATGTTGACGAGTTGAATTAATCGAGTTTTATGCACATATCGTACATCAAAAATTAATATAACTATAGAAAATAAGAGGATGGGAGTCTGATTTCATTTACACCGTAATAAACATTAATTTAGTCTTAAAACCACAACAATTACACAGTTGCCAGCTGAAAGTTTGTTAGCAACTATATTTACCAAATTGAATACCTGTTAAATATTGTGTTTAATAATTTTTTTAATAGTGTGTTGTACTAAGGCGTACATTTCATTTCATGTTTGTGTTTAGCATAAAATATAAACGCAGTTTAACCTTTATTGTCTTTTAATGTTTACGGCCCTTCCGTTGATAATGAGCTTTCGGAAATTTGAAGGGCGTAATTAAGATTTTTGCCGATGGCGCTTCTACCCTTTAGGCCTTAGGCAACTGGCAGCTTTACCCGGAAATGATTTTAAAATTGGCAATGACCTGTTAGAGCAAACGTCTATACAATTAAAAATCAATATTTCAAAAATGTATACACAAATATATTTTTAAATTGTTGAATAACCCAATACTTTTTAAATATTTATAACCAATAAAACATATCATCTTTTTTACTTTATTTATTTTTAGATAGCACTTAATCAACTTAGTTCACAATATAACGGTTACATTTGTTTACTTAGAAAATAATTACATTTTATTCGCATATATAAATATCTCATACTACTTGGCTTCAATTAACTCGTGAACACCTTTTCTTGTTTATTTTCCCGCAGGATGATAAGTGCTCACTAGAATCAGAGTTGGAAGCGAAAACTCTGCAAGCTAGATTTTAATGATCCAAACATATTCCATTACTACTACTAAAGGGTTCATGCTAAGGGTGTTAGTTTGTGCCAAAAGTACCCACGTCATCATTAAAAAAAACGGAACAACACAATAAAACAAGAACAGGACAAACCAGAACTTCCATAAAATAATCAAATTTAGTTCTATGGGACAAACGAATTACAAAAAAAATACTAAAACAATAATAAACACCATAGTAAGCAATAACATGGCATATTGAACTAAAAACTGTGACTGTCATACAACAAAACAAAAAATGCCGTATATTTGACATTTTAAATATTTCGTTTAACACTAATTAATTTTAAGTTAATGTTAGTTTTAAACTTTTTTATTCTAAAGAAAATGTTTGATCAGTTAAAAAATTTAATTTAGGGCACCCTAAAGATGCTATAGAATAATATTTAGAAAAACAAAAAGTAGACTTGGTATTACTTACTTTTTCAGTGCGTTAACTTATATTGCAATAATACAGTTCAAAGTAGGACAGTAAAAATTAACAACTTGCCTAGTTATTTCCCATTTGTTTAACTTAGGGAAAATATTTTTATAAGCAGAGATCACGTGATTAGATTGACCAATTTTTATCAACCCTATATAAATGTTTTTAACACATAGCACATAATTTATTGAAGTTAAAAATAAAATGAAATAAAGACACGGAATACGAGCAAACCACCGTTTGTATAATGTAAATAATAAATGTATTATCATAAACATCTTGTACGTACATGTCTATAAACATCTACCCACCAAACCATATTTCACTCCGCTTTTAAGTAAGAGGTACGGTGCAGATTATCAACGTAGTAGTAGATTTCATCATAATACAGGTCTGAATTATGCGGCCAGAATTAATCTATTTTAGTCTCGTCATAAATTTCAGTTCCTTTACACTGGAATACACCGTTCATCTGCAGAAAAGTCGGCGCCGCTTTGACCGAGGATTCATTCGAATCTGACTTTTGCAACCTATCCAAAGCACCCCACAGATCGCCAATATTTTCAATCGCGAAGCAATTGCCAAGTTTCTTTGCAAAACAAAAGAAAATTTATCCTTTCGAATTTCAAATATGACTTCTTATACATTATATGAATTACAAATTGCTGTGTTGAACACATTAAATTAAAAAAAAAAACGTACCTAAAAATATTAATATATTACTTTTATAAATATAACAAAGCTTTATTTTACGTCTGCATAATCAAGAGTTTAGTGAAATTGAAGTGTCCTCGTTATATACCTATTAACACAAACTGTTTTACAATACAAATTACTAGTGAATGTACGGGGTGGACCAAATTCGATTGTTTTACGGGGTATCTCGGTTACCGTAGTAGTCTCTTGGACTATTTTTATAAGAAAAGAACGCCTGTGTAATAAGATTTTTTATATCGCTTTCCATTTTGGCAGTACAGACAAAAAATTCAATTTCATCATTTTTGAAAATATACTATGACTTCTTTATTTATTGAAATAGCACTAAATGTTATACAGGTGTTCTATACAAATTTTTATCATTAATTTAAAAAAATATATATTTTTAGCAACCTTGTTTTTGGAAATAAGAAGCCAACTTATACTTCTTTAAATGTTCGCCATGACTTTATATGAAAGAGCTTTTTTTGGCTTTTTAAAAATATATAGTTTTTTATATTTGCTGCAAAAAATAATCGAGATATGGCTAATTTTGTGAGCATTCTATCATCAAAGTTTGCCATGATTTAGTAAACAAGTGATGTTTACAATTTATACAACAGAGGAACGTTATATCCAAGTAAATTTTTAAACTTTTAAGCAAATACGTATATTTGTTTGTATTTTTTACTGTTTATGGTGGCATTTTGAAAACAGCAAAATTTGAAGATCTTGTAAAATTTAATATGTTAGATGTGTACACTGTAAATAGTAAAACGTAGCGGCTGGTGCAGCATTTACATAGAAATTATGTTTAGTTGTTTTTTAATTGCATACATCACTTGTTACGAAATCATGGCACACTTTGATAATTTATTTATTTATCCGTTCCTCTTCTACCATACAGTGTAGAGGATTAGGCGTTCAGCCCGGCTTTTTCTTACATACGTCCTTCCATTTTTTCTGTCTTTAGCGATCTCAATGGCACTGTTCCACTCGCTGTCCCTCTTCGCTAGTACCTCCGACACTTGGTTATCCCACGTTTTTCTGGGGCGTCCTCTTCCTTTTTTCTTCACCTTAACTTTCCATACTTTCTTTGCCGTCCTTGTGTCCGGCATCCTCACCATATGTTCCCACCAACTTAGCTGCTTTCTTTCTATCTTTTCTTGTAATGACTCTACCCCCAGGAGCTCTCTTATTATTTCATTCTTTATTCTATCCCTCTTTGTTACCCCTAGTGTCCTTCTCAGGAATTTCATCTCGCATGCTGTCAGCATGGATTTATGTCTCTCTGTTAGGTTCCATGACTCAGCTCCATATACCAAAACTGGTACAAAAACTGTGTTGTATATTTTAATTTTTGTCGGTCCACTAACTTCCCTCTTATTTATAAAAGGCTTTTGCAATGCATAGAATACCCTGTTTACCGCGTTTATACGGTTGTTTATCTCCCTATCCATGTATCCATCGTTCTCTATCATCGAACGCAGATATTTTATGCATTCCACTTGTCTTATTGAATCATTATCGATTGTTATCTTCTTTAACATTTCGGGTTTAATGTTATCTATTCCAGCGGCCTTCCCATTTTTTAACATCCTTGGTGCAACTTTGACTTCTTCTGACGAAATTCCTCTTGGTATTCATTAAACACTCTAGCCATTTTTTCTTGATTGTTCATCCTTTCTTCCGCTTCATCTATCTGTTCTGTTCCTTCCAACACCTCACTAAAATATTCTTGCCATACTTTGATACTTAAATTTTCAAAAATTAGCCATATCTCGGTTATTTTTTGCAAAAATATATAAAACTACATATTTTTGAAAGCTACAAAAATGCTCTTTCATATAAAGTGATGGTCAACTGTTTTTTTTTCCTTCTTTTTTTAAATGTACTTCATATCTCCAACAACAAGATCACAAAAAAAAACATTAATTTTGTTTTTAAATTTATCATAAAAATCTGTATAATATAAAGTATATCTAACATTTAATTCTATTTTAATAAATAAAGAAGACATTTTTAAAATGGATGAAGTTTAATTTTTCGTCTGTATAGTGCCAAAATAGAAAGCGGTTTAAAAAATCTGATTACACAGGCGTTCTTTTCTCAAAAAAATAGCCCAAGAGACCATAATCAGATTTTCGATTTTATCGTAACCGAGATACCCAGTAAAACATTCGAATTTGGTCTACCCTGTACAGCGGGGGTGTCAAAATCAATGGCTAACTTGGGCCACACAAACAAGGTTTAACTTAAGGTGGGCCGCAAAAAAAATAATTTTGGTTTAATAATTGATCAGTGTGCAAAATAAGATAAAATTAATACAAATTTTTTCCCGTGCCAGTACCTACATTTCATACGAAGGTATTCAATATTCAAAGCTAGTTAGGTTAGGTCGCTTGCAACTTTTTCAAAAGTTAGTTGGGTTAGACCGCTTGCAACTTTTTCAACACAAAATTTATTCATAGAATTTTTTTTAGGTGCCGTCGAAAATCCCTCGCCTCGCGTGCAGCCAGGTTTAGTTTGGCATGCGTGCCACCTATGCCATCCCTGTATTATTGTGTGCCGATATATTGGTCGGGCCGCAAAAATGTTCGTTGCGGGCCGCGGGCCGCGAGTTTGACACCCCTGCTGTACAGTTTTATTAAATAAAAATGAAAATAAATCAAATTATTTACCAGAATTTGGGTTATTTCAGTGATAAATATATTTATCAATAATACCTACTAATTTAATTAATTAACAATAATAATATTTGTACTGCACATTACAATGAAACTAGAAATTACTTATACATTTTTAACAAACAAGACCTACTTATACCCGCATTTAGTTTTACCTAAGACATCTAAAAAGCTCTTCTTTTAAGCAATAAATCAATAACCAGCTAGGTTATAAAAATATTTCTGAAGGCATGTGGTATTGTAAGGCGTTAAGCTAAAGCTGACTTAGCTTATGTGTAGTTCAAATCCTTTCTATTTTTAGTTCCAGGTGCTCAAAAAAGCTTCAACTACACATTGTTACGATACATACGGCAGTAACATGCATCTCGATTCAACTTTTTAAAATTGTACTTGATAAGAACTTTTAAAACATGAAAACAACGCAGAAACGAACACTCCATTCGCGAGTCAACGAAACGCAAACAACGTGGCATAATTGAAAACCATAATTGTCACGAAGTTTATATCCAACTTGGTTAAATATTAAAATTAAATTGTGTTTAACCAAGCATGTAATGCCACGCAAATTCAAAAGCCCGAGTTGGAGTCTTAACGCATATTCCAAGAAGCAAACCATTTAATTTGGTAAAGCTGTTAACTTTAATTTTTAATAAACATAATTTACTTCCAATTACTTTCCGTCGAACAGAAATTTTCATTTAAAAAATAAACCTGAGATAAAATTACTGCTGATATTTCACGCTTAGACACTAACTTAAACACACTGTTTTGGAGCGAATAACCATTAAGGCCTTGATTTCTAAAACGACTGATGGCGCTATGGCGCTACCGCACGCAACAGTTCGTTAATGAAATATGTTTTTAAAATACCATGGATCTTACGCACCAATTTTCTTTAAAGCGACTTCCGTTACACGCGCATTGTTGGAATTTTAAAGAGATAAAATTACATTATTAAGTAAAACTCGCTGCACGTTCAGTAACAATCAAGGAATTTTGGATACAAAATAGGTTAACCGCTAACAATCAGTATAAAATTCATTCAATTTAAACGCATTCGTATTTTTTACAAACCAAAATTCTATGCTATTAACCTTTCAAAAAATTATTTAATGCTTGTATAAAAGTAAACGTTATTAATTAATTTTGCTTATTAAACAAAAATATAAAACTAAAAATCGAATGCACTTCCACTAAAGCGTATACGTTAAAATTTACAAATATGCATTAACATTTAATTAGTCCTTCTAATTTACATATCTGTAATTAGTCCGATACACTTACAAAATATTTATTGCAAAATGGCTTTTAATAAACGGCGAAACATTAATATAACTTTATTCTGCTGCAATAAAATAAAAAATCCAACAAAAACATTCTGAGCTAATATTAGGTGTACCTATCTACCAACCATTTAAAGGTGAAATTAGATAGGTACCTGACTCAGAATAAACTTCGGTGCTTCACAAATTCACAGATTTGCTGCTAAGGAAGCGATAAATTTGTTCACAAGCTGAACTAACGAGCAATTCTCAAATATACGTTTATATAAGACTCGACTGTGACTAAATATAATTTTGACTTAAAGCTTCTACACTTGTACGTTTAACTCTCGAGTAGAATTCAAAATAAAATATCAAAATTGTATCTAAAACCAACATTGCTCAAAACTAATTCGGGTGAAGGTTAAACTTTAAACTATCACAAATTTCTTTGAAATAATAGAATTAAGAAGTAATATTATCAAAAAGAGCAAGTTAATAACTATTCATTAAATCGCAAAGATAGAAGTAGCTATAAGGACGTATATACAAGATGGTGCATTTTTCGATGCTCAGTATCTTGAAAACGGAAAGAGATACAAGGTCGGTTGAATTAGAGAAAAGTTGCACATTTTTATGGCCATTGAGAATCTGAAAAGAAATTCTGGATATTTTGATTCGTTTTTGATTTATTACAAAAAAAAAACTGAAAAATGTGATTTTAGAAAAATATTATTATCTTCCCTACCGTTAACGCTATTTAATTTAAACTTGGTAACTTTATGTTTTTGACCGTCCTGGGTTTGATGACCTTATCAGAAATTTTCTAAGCCTTCTAGATTTTAAGTTGCGATAGTCAACATTTTTATTTCTTATTGCCGCCATATTGGATTTTTACACCATCAGACAGACAAAAAAAAATCGCTTTTCAGATTGGTAACCAACATACCTTTTTCTTCTAAGAAATTTGTTGAAATTTGAAAATTTTTATAAATAATTCATGAATTCGAGAATGGTCTGAAAAACAATTGGCACTATGATATAAATAAAAGACAGAACATTTTATTGGTCTAATGGTAACGAAATGACAATAACTTTTTAAAACACCAGATAAATAATTATTTAAATTGTTTAAAATGCGCGCCGTTATCTATGATGCAGTGGTTAGTCCTCAAATTAATTTCGTCCACTGCTTTTAGGATAGTCTGTCTCGGAATAGAGTCGAATGCATTTTTGATTTTACATCGAAGATGTTCAATATTTTCCGTTAGGGTTGCATAAACATCTTTTACATTGCCCCACAAAAAGTAATCTATAGGCGTTAAACATGGCGATCGTGGAGGGCAATGCACAGGACTAAACGTACCAAGCCATGAATTTTGAAAGCTGGCATTTAAATATTCTCTTACAATGCGGGCCTTGTGAGGACCAGCTCCATCTTACTGAAACCACTGATGATTTTGAATTGTTAATAATGGCAAATCGCCTAACATATCTTCTACATTTGTTTCCAACAACCTCAATTTCGTTATCATTAGACCAATAAAATGTTATGTCTTTTATTTATATCATAGTTTCAATTGTTTTTCAGACCATTCTCGATTTTATAAATTATTTATACAAATTTTCAAATTTCAACAAGTTTTTAAAGAAAAAGGTTATGTTGGTTACCAATCTTAAAAGCGAATTTTTTTGTCTGTCTGATGGTGTAAAAATCCAATATGGCGGCAATAAGAAATAAATATGTTGACTATCGCAACTTGAAATCTAGAAGGCTTAGAAAATTTCTGATAATGTTATCAAACCCAGGACGGTCAAAAACATAAAGTTACCAAGTTTAAATGAGATAGCGTCAATGGTAGGGAAGATAATAATATTTTTCTAAAATCACATTTTTCAGTTTTTTTGTAATAAATCAAAAACGAATCAAAATATACAGGATTTCTTTTCAGATTCTTAATCGCCATAAAAATGTGCAACTTTTCTCTAATTTAACCGACCTTGTATCTCTTACCGTTTCCAAGATAGCAATGGTGAGCATCGAAAAGTGCACCACCCTGTATACCATCTGTTTTATAAAAAGGGTCCGAGAGTATAAAAGCCGTATTCACTATTTTACGCGAATATTTATTAATAAATATTGCCATCAATTATCTTTCACAATTTCCTACATGCATACGATTATACTGAAGCCATTGACCTTTTTAAATGATTAAGGTGAATATTTCTCTAGCATATTTTTATATTCAAAGGTTTCCTCAATAATACCATTAATACGATTAGATTAAATGAGAACAAAAAGTTTACCAATAGAGACCGCTAAGCTACAAAAATTTAATTCCGTCTATGTTATGTTGACGCGATAGCAGGTCAAGCAATTCACGTACATGCATTTTTGATACAAAGGTACATACATTCATTTTATACAATTTTGATACTGTATTACATGTTATAATTACAGTAAAATTATGTTTTATGCAATATTATCGTACGAATTGACATGTTTAACACAAACATCTTTGTAACCATTAACAAACACGAAACGAACATACATTTTGAGTACTACCAAAATCATTAAATCTAAATTGTACAAAATATTGGTTCGTCAAATACCAACACAAATAAATAAACGAAGGTGGCTTTCATAATCTCTAAATGCAAAAATTAAACGTATAATAAGGTTAGTAGTGTGTGGCGCATTTAAAACTCTCGTTTCAAAATTTTAGTTTTTCAACAATGTGATGAAAGCTAACAATTGTTAAATTGTTTGGTTTATGGTTTATGAAAGGTAGTTTTTGAAATGCTCGCCATTTGAGGACAAGTTACAAGACTTCGAAAAACGTTCGAAAGGATTCTGCGGAGAATTAATGTTGTTTGCCTTCTGATGACTTTTTTTTAACTAATTGGTTAAACCATCTTTGTAAATTTTATCCTTAAAATAACCCCACAAGAAAATAAGGGGGCCATTCGATTCATTCACCAGAATAGTTTAATGCGTCCAAACTGATAAAACGTTGTTAAAAAATATGAAATATAGCTGGAGTTCGGTGCGTACGAAAGACATCATATATAAACCAAGAACTATCCACTTTGCTCGACCATTCCGGAACGAATCTTTCAGTAAATAATTTTGAACAACTGTCTCCTGGCACCATTTCTCACATAAAATATGTTCCATTAATTTCATCCATGTTAATCGCTGCCTAAACGTGTACTTAATCACGCAAACTGCAGTGAAATCTGGCCTATGTGTGTTCCAAAATTAAATAAGTTGCTTGTTTAGGTTTAGATATTCAAAAAGATTAAAATAGGCTTCGTCACTGAACCACTTGATCTCTTTTTTTTCGGTTTTTTAAATCACTTAATTTGAAAATTTTATCTCTTGGCTTGATTTCTGACTGTACCGGGTGATTCAGTTTGACTGTCGCACCCCTATAACTTTGTAAGTATTGAGAATAACCCCAACAAACCTTATATTTTTGGAAAAGGCGAGAAATTCTCTACTGAGTGATGTGTTTTTGTTACCTCTACGATGACGTATGTCAAATCCGCGATAGGCAACTGTTTTTTTTTTTAATTACATAGTATACATTTTTTTGTTGATTCGGATAGAGAATTTAATTCTGAATCCGACCATGTACTCAAAAAGTAGGCATACATTTAAAAAAAATGAGAAAAATCAGCAGTGGCGGCCATGTTGAATACATTAAAATCTAATTTTTTATGTCGGCGTTTATTATTTGTTTTTATTTCTATTAAAAATTAATTTATAATACATTTCCATTGATAGTTACCGCATAATTTTAAGATTTGATCGTTTTTTGTTATGTTAAATAGACTGTTTGCTATGATTTGAATAAACTTTGAACTGATTTTTCTCGAAAATTTTCTCATGTATACATACTTTTTGAGTACATGGTCGGATTCAGAATTAAATTCTCTATCCGAATCAACCAAAAAATGTATACTATGTAATTTCAAAAAAAAAAAACAGTTGCCTATCGCGGATTTGATATACGTCATCGTAGAGGTAACAAAAACACATCACTTAATAGAGAATTTCTCGCCGATTTCAAATATATAAGGTTTTTTGGTTATTTTCAATACTTACAAAGTAATAGGGGTGCGACAGTCAAACTGAATCACCTGGTATAGGAATGTTGTATGATGGCTTTAGACCAAGTTCGTTTTCCATTATTATTTTAATGCAACGCCGTAAAACTCCAGTTTGGGCCACTATTTTAAGATAGGATGTTTTTGACCCTTTTTCTGTCATTTTTCTTGCTATTTCTAGTGTAACAACATTCCATGTTAGTCCAATATGGATCCTTCATATCGCCATTTCGCCACAATCATGTCGTGTTATGTGCATTCTAGTTGTAACTACCAGTTGGCACACACTCTTCGACGAGGAATATTTTTTTTTCGGTGATGTATTTTGGCATCTTGATTTAAATTTAATGATTTTTAAAGGGGTCTATTACGTTTTTAAAAAACTTCTATGTAAAAAATACACCCACTTGCTAAAAAACACAACACTTTTCAAGAAAGGAAGTGGTTTGATCAGAAGACCCTGTTTAAAACTTAACTTTTAAATGTGCTTCCTAGTATTTTGAAGTTAGGCATTAATTATACTTGACAAAATCTCTTGTCGTAAGTTAAAAAATTACAAATAACTGTTTTCTAAAAATTTGATGATAGACATGCACATTTAACAAGCATAATTAATTTCTAAGTCAAATCGATTTACGTTGTACAATGGAATGTATCTACGTGAATAACAAAGGATTTCCAGTATATTTAAGAATTTGTTATTTCCTATTTAAATAACTCGAATGTTCTGCATAAATGCTATTTGTGGTCGATGTAATTTGTGTATCAGAGGATGTGACCACTGAGGCGTGAAAATGTAACGTAAATATAAGTAATAGTGTAGTTCCTGAAATTAATTAGGAATGGAGAGAATTTTACAAAAAAATATTCACTTAACGTACGAATTTAATTAAAATGAAAAATTGCACCCCAAAGTGTACTTTGGCCAAGTTTAGCGTACATCACACACGGGTTGGTTGGTTGGTTGCTTCATCAATTTTGTGGTTGACGAGGCGTAAAATAAAAAAGTTCATCGTTTATTCTTCTTCATAGTTATTATCCACTTTAGATAAATTACTAAACGATACACATAACAGTGAAACTTTAAAAGAGCAATTACAATTACTAGTAAAAAATTATAACTAATAAAAATAATAAAATGTTTGATACATCTTTGGATTAATAAATATCAAAAAGAGAAAAACAAAAAATAGGACTTTATCATTTTAAAAATGTACACAAATTCAAAAATATCAAAGTTAACGAAGACGACCTGTTTATATCTTATCACACACAATATATCAAAAGCGATTAAAATTTTTAAAATTAAGAAAATTTGCTTTCTCTTCAACACAAATATGTGTAAGTATATTATTCTTAGCATGAATTATATTTCCGATAACGATGATTTTCCTTGTTCTATTTCGCTTGCCAGCAAAAACCTTTAACGATATTTGTAATTTATTTACTTTTATTTCAAATATATTACACGATAGGTATGCGCATTTAACACGCATCGCCGATATTTTTAAATATCCACGCCAATAGAGGCAACTTTTATTATGCTTCGCAATTTATATTAAATATCTGCGCCATATTTCGATAAGGCTAACTTGAGGCCCGAGAAAAATATTTGGAGGTTCGCACGCAGACCGCAGTTCGCCAATAATAATGGTTAACCCTAAACTACGTTCCATGAACTTTACCAAAACCTAAGGAAATACCGTGAGTACACTGCATTTACTTTTACATATTGTGAAAGCAAATTCCAAAAAAATAATAAATTATATCATGTTACTCAATGCATTTTTCTCACGTTAATAACATAACAATACTTTTTAAGTAAGAGCAAACAATACAGAGAAATCTCTTAAAACGCGATTATACATAAACTTCCTTAAACTTATATTTATTACCAACTGTACAAATTTCAGAATAAGTACTGCAATTAAATTAAGTTCAGCAGAATTACAACAGAAACATAATGACGTTAAAAATTAATCAATATTGTTAATTTTTTATGGAAAATGAAAGAAGTAGAAAATAACATCATTTTTAAAAGTAATATCTTTTTAGCTATGGCAAAAAGTTGTGAATAGGTTTTTATTTTTGATTGTGATTAACCACTAATACTTTTTTTTTAAGTTGAATGGTTGCCCAGATACATAGGAGTTTTTATTTTAATGGCAACCATAAAAGACTTATAAAAAATCAACTTTTTCTAATTTCATTAAGATATGGTACCTAAAGTTAATTTTGATTAAAAGAAGAATTTAAAAAAAATCAAGTTTCATTCCAACCTTGGTTCACTGGTATAAGTGTAACCATATGCAAAAATATTTAACAATATGGCTTATTTCATGAAGCGGAAATTTAATGCTGTTATGTTGCTATGTGTGTGATGAAATTACTTATTATGTAACGTTATCACTTTTTTTCAAGAATAGGTATTTGGATAATACTTGAGAAACGGATAAACATTTATTTTATTATGTCGTAGTCTCAATTTTCGATTCATCAAAGTGCTAACCACGTTTTTCTTAATAATTACACGTCCTTCCTTAAAAACTACTGACATAACCAAGAAATTTATTGTCATTGAAATTTAAAAAAAAAGGTTGTAGCCAAGGATGGTCGTCACTTTAAAAAAAAAGATAACCAGTTAACTTTAGGTAATATTAGATCTTAATCAAAATCAACGTAAAATTATCTAGAATTACTTGTTTACAAGTTTTTGCCATAATTAAAAAATCATTGTTTAAAAAACTCATCACTTTTCACTTTTTTTTTAAATTTTTCTCAGAAATTTGGGAACATTGGGTACTTTTTAGACGTAAATTCTGACCAACTTTGATAATTGAACCAACTATCTTTCTCTTACAATAACAGAGTTATTCGTGTATGCGGGTAATAATTGTCACCCTGTATTAATTCGCAATATTTGCCATTTTATTTGGCTGACAAATATTTCAGCACTATCACTTTATAATACAACGTTAAGAGCAGTGGTGAGCTGTAGGGGGCTCGCGCGAGCCCTTTGTTAAATTATTCCTTAATTTGCGAGCCCCTTGTTCTTCTTGCCATTTTTTTTTTCAACATATAATTAACATTATTTTTTTGTTTTTATTTAACTATGAGCGAGCCCTTTGTTAAAAGTTTTATAGCTCACCACTGGTTAAGAGTGCAAACATTGCAACATAGGTATTTCTATTATATTAGATTTCCAATAAAGGAAGTAAGCCCACATTACACGCCTATGCACTTATATCAAATATAGCGCAATATCCGTTAATGCCAATAATCGCACAATAATAAGAGGTAATTTGGTTGAATTAACATGGCCCGAACAACGGGTTAGCTGACAACAAATAATATATTAACACCTGTAGATACTGAACAATTAGGATGATTAGCATAGCTATATTATCACAATAAGGGACTTGATATAATTCCAGCTATCTACATCTTAATAATAACTCAAACTATCGATTACATAATTATTAGTAATTAGCAATATGCATTTATCTAACTAAAGCATTAAAGTAAATTTGTTAATACATGTTAAATCGTTAAAATTAAATGTTGAAACTCTTTTATAAAACATAGGTAAATATTTTTTGTACCTTGTTCTTAAAAATTAAGGTTATTTTGCTATTTTACTTCATGTCATTTGGTAGTTCGTTTAAAACCTATCGCTCAACTCTTTCAAAGGGCGAGCTAAACTGCTTTAAAAATTGCATATAATAAAATTATAGATATATAATAATTAATTTCATAATTAACACAACGTAAATTATATATGTACAAAAAAAAAACAACAAATTAAAAAACCTTGGTAACTTGTGCCACATGAGTTTTATAAGGTTTTACACCTTGTTTTTTTTTTGTTTTCACAGCCTACTATGATTTTCTTAGAAAAAAAAACTAAAAAACCTTCATAGCTAGCGTATTATTAAAAATAAATACATCGACCCTTATATATTTGGAATGAGAAAAAAATAAGGAATTTAAATAGGTCATAGCCCTATTTAAAAAAAGGTAAGTTTGTGTCATAACTTTTTAACGGCGAGCGTTAAATTTTTTTTTTTAGTATAATCAAATTAAACATAAAAATATCTAAAAATAATCTCCATAAATATTTTCTATATTTGCAACAATAACGGAGATATGACACATTATTAATATGACAAAAAAACACTTTTTATTCAATAACTCGAAAACCGGAAATATTTTTGAAAACGGTTCTGAGTTTGTCTCAAAAAACTGCACATTTTTGGTAATTTAACCGTTTCTCTATCTTAAATACTAACCGAGATACCCATGCAATCCCATCGAATTTGGACCACCTCGTACATTACACATTATAATAAATAAATCTAGAATTATAAAGATTTGAGAATTTACTGTGCAACGAGATTTTACAACTGTCTTAATAATGCAAAGCATTTGATCATTTTGTTAATTATGTTATACTAACACACATCGTTACTTTAACATAGGGTAAATTTTCATTAAAATGGTATTATAAACAAACAACAAACTCGACTTCGAAGTAATTAACCAAAAATCGCCGTTTCGTTAAGTTTCGTTGAACAAACAACACTGGATTCGCATTAGGTAATTTTCAGTATTTATGAACTGAAGAGTCCACCACCACAACAAAACATGAACGAATTTCTACAACAGCAACGAACAAATCGATAAACAATTTACTGAGTAAGTGCGGTCATTTTTCACATGTAATTGAGTAAAACAATCAACAAACCAGTTCAAAGCTAAACAATTTGATTGATTTAACGTAAAGTACATAATACCGAAGTCAACTTATCAGTGTTTCAAATTCAAAGCTTGAAAATATTTCACTGTACCGATACTAAAGCTAACAGATTAATTTTTGTTTATGTAATTAAGCGATGGTTTTACGACCCCGAATAGTTATTTTAGAAATTATATTTATAAAACAGTATTGAGATAAATTGAATGTCATAAATCAATAATATAGGTTTGCTATATGTTTAAAAAAAACAGTATTATAAGTTTTTATTTTACTTACTTTTTTATTTATGAAAATTTTAACTATTTCAATAGATAATATATACCACCTATATAATAAGACTGATTTGGGTGGCATTTTTTGGTCCGACAAATTAGAGCAGGGGTGTACAAATTTTTCATGCCGCGTCCCTAATTTGCGCCCCAACATGGCTGGCAAGATACCAACAAAAACTTGGCTTTTTTTTGCTCTGAAATTCGCAAGTATTAATCATTTTTGATTACCCAATAAGAAAGATTACAAAAATATAACATTACAAACAAAAATATACAGTGGCGGATTAAGCGGTAAGCGGACTAAGCGGTTGCGTAGGGCCCCGGGATACCAAAGGGCCCCGAGGTCTTAAAATGTCTTCTTATTAGGGTTCAAGGAAAATGTAGTTTTTTTTTTGATATAATATTATTATATTTTGTTGTCCAAATATCATAATAATAACAGAGTTTCACCAAAGACTTTGTTATAACTCATATATTATAGTCAACATAATGATATACATATACACACCTAAGGGATACATTTTTATGAATATATCTACAAATTATGCATACGCACATTAGGGATTTTGATAAACGCAATATCTATTGCGCGTGCAACTCAGTGCACGTGAAAGAAGTGAAACATCTTTGGCGACTTCTATCTTTATTTATAATAAATAAGTAGTAAGGGGCGAAAGGGCAGAGAGAGAGAGAGAGAGAGAGAGAAAGGTTTATATTTTAAAAATGATAAAAACAATTTAATTCATCCATCTGCTAGAAGTTTGGGATCTGTCGTGGCTAATATCTGTTGGTATAGTTGGAATGATACGTTAATGAAAGAATTACGTCAAGGACTGTTTTTTTTTTGTCTACTCTAAAAATATAAATTAAACAAAATGTATTTTAGAGAAAAATCAAAGGATATGATGGTTACCGTAGAAGCTGTTCTCGAAAAACCGTCAAACGAAAGTGACTACCACACGTTTCCTTGTAAAAAAACAAATTACTAAACATTTTACATTTTATAGAGATAAGTATGATCTTTAAAATGTATGCAATAATTTTTAAATAACTAGTTATTTATGTACCAAGGCAGCAAAGTTCGACTTTTTATCACGAGTGTGGATATTATTAACCACGCGAGTGATAAAAAGGAACTTTACTGCCGAGGTTACATATTAATTTTTTTCTGCAATCGTCAAAGAAATAGCGAAAAATCAAACAAATACATAAAGTTTTACTTCATCTGTCAGATTCTCATTCTCCTGTCAAATATGTATCTTTAAACAAAAGCACGCTGAATTTTACTAAATTTAACCAAGGAGCGTAGCGCATTTTACTTTTTTACTGCCGATCGGCAGGGAATATGATTATTACAGCCGCTTTTGGGTACTTATTGAGTTAGTTTAGTGAAGATTGCAGAAAAAAAACAATGACCGAAAAAATTTATTAAAACTTACCCTACCCATCCCTGTAAAATCTGTTGCAATGACTTGGATAAAAAGTAGATATGTGTATGCGGCACTACTTTTTGAGCAGATCATATTTCATGTGTCATTTTACATGCAGGTAATGTAAGCTTGAAACAGTGGTGGCAGTGTGTCTCATTCATGAAATTTCAATTTACGTCTACACAAACTTTTGTTGAACAACTGTTGTGGTAGCAAACATTTGTTACATAAAATAAGTGTTGACAGTTAAAGGAACGGTAAACTAAGAAACTATTTTGTTATTTGTACAATCTGGTATTTGAATAAATTTAATAATAATTTAATAAAATAATTTAAACAATAGGAATATGCAACATAAGGTGTTTGAATTTGGCGCGCAGAAAACACGATTAATAAATACGTATTTAACCTGTACATTTATTAAATCAATCCAAAAAATATTCAGCTCAGATAATAATTCGCACTAGGCGGCAATTTAAAAAACAAATTATAATCATCGACGAAATACATACCTTAAACAAGGTTGCGACAATGGAATTATTACAATGACGATTACAATTGAAACTATACTTAAGGCATAAACAATAGACGGAAGACATTGACGCCAAACAACAATAACTTATTACATACGGATTTGTTTATAACTACATACATATTAATAATACGACACAAACGATAAACTTTTTTAAGCTTAGTTAATGCTTTTTAGCTAGCGAAAAAACTTAGGTGCTTAGGTAAGTCACTGCTCATTGGTTCATTAAGCATTCAACAATATAAAATGCTATATTAATTGACAAAGAAAATCTTTTTTAAATATTTATTTTTACTGTTATTTTATTTTACTTCTAAACGTATTGTAATTAATGTAAATCCCAAATATCTCAAATACTAAATTGACATTATGCGTGACTTTATTGGAGAGTAGCAATTTTCAAATCACATACCCTTGCTTCTGTGTGCGAGAGAAGTCTGGGATTATGTAAACACAACAGGAACGTTTAAAATCAATAAAGTTATAAAATACCTACTTTCAGTACTACACAATCCCTTAAATTTTAATTAAGATTTAATTTAAAATTGTATTTCAAAAGCGTTCCAACAAATAAACAAAGAATTATGAATCCATTTCGTTGGGGTAACGATAAACTTTTAATGTAAGTCAGTGAAATTCGCAAGGCCACAAAAGAAACACTTTGAACAAAAGCAAAGATTTTTAATAACTCGCGCTAATAATTGCTTTTTATGACTATTTTTGGATTTAAAAAAAACACACATTGGTAGTAAAATAACCTTCCGTATTTAGTGCACCATATTATCAGTTAACAATTTGTTTAACGTTAACATTACTAATTGAAGTTCACTGTTTACTTCAATCAGCGTAATATCGCCGTATTAAAATTGCAGAAAAAACTGTAACAAATCAGCTATTTTTTAAAATTTTCAAAATTTCACTTTAGTTTTTTTATTTGATAGTATAAAATACGTAAGTAAAGTTATCGTTTAACGAGCGATTAGATATACATTAAGGTTAGAAGCGATATTTTCAACTCAACAAAAACTTTAACTTTACCCTTATTTATCCTTACAATAAAAGTTTACAGCTAGAATAAACCAAAATATCGTATTTCTAAACACTTAAATATAAACACATCAGCTATACTAAGTTATTTCAAGAATAATACGATTCATAAACCAGTTGTTAAATATTTATCTCTGAAATAATAACGTACTAATTCGCTATTTTTTACACATTATACAAAATATATACGAAATACTTTTAAGACCATTTTAAAAACGAAATATTCGTATCACGTTTACGATACGAATAAAAACTTCAGTTATGCAGTCATATTTTGATTTTAATGTATTATTTTGTTCCGGAAGACTCCATTTCCTGATAAATTGTATACAAGCGGAAAAGTGCATAATTTTTTCCAACAGAAGCATTCACAATTCTTAATACCAATTTCTTCACTAACATTATTTTTAAAAATTTCGTTTTTATCTAATTTTATTGTACAGTACACACTGCCCACGTGCCAAAAATAAATTATATTAATTAAAAATGACAGACCACTGCAGCCAACTATATCGCATTAAACCGCAACGTATAACGGCGTCTTCTACAACATTCTATATTATACCAACAATAAGAAATATGCATTATTTCGTTGATAACTAACTTTAAAATCAATGTAACATACAATTTACATTTACGCTTTAGATTTTTCTCAAGTAATGAAATTTATGCCAAACATAATTAATGCAAATTGCGAGCTTTACTGGATTTATATTTATCCATCGTTAAAAGTAAAGTGAATATTTATGTAACGTCAAAATCAGTTAGTATTGTACTGAAGTAATCATTACAGTAAAGTGCCTTAAATAAAATTAACTCTTAACCGCAACTGTCTTCTAACTACTGCTGTGAAATTAGATCAAGTTTATCTCAATTTGTTTATATTATAAGAGATAAAAGATATATTTCACTGCTCTAGTAACAACATAGTAGGTACCTATTAAAAATTACATTTGAAACAAATGTCTGCAGTAAAAAAAAATAAGGTACAATAAGTTTATGATAGTTAAACCTTTTACGGCTCATTGATAAAATTTACAAATACTTTAGCGTAATGTATTAAACATTAAATGAATAACAGTACCATTTATAAAAAAAAACTTTTTTTTTAAATCCCTTACACATTCTTTCTGTAAATATGAACCATTTATTTTTACTGTTTAGACTGATTTCAATTAAATTTGGCGCCACATTCGATGAACTATTGAAACTGAACATAAATTTTCTTATTAATTTATTATTACCGTCATAAACACTCTACCAAACAACTTATTTTCTAAACAAATAGTACAGGAAGGCTATCAATCATACGTTCAAATGCATTTGGGAAATTCTAAAAATCAAATATTACAAGCCTACGTTAATGACCCGACAACTTTACGACAAAAAAAGTTACGATTAAAATGTTCATCAACCGTGAATTATATTAATATTCAAAAATATGTATTAACTTGTACAAAATATACTTTCATAATACAACATAAATTAAAATAGTTTTACAACGGGTGGTCAGCTTGGTATACTCAGTAAAGGTTTGGATTTAATTTTTAAATGCATGCTGCACTTTACTATTATTTTTTATTGCCTATTGCTCCGTTGCGCAAAGTATGATTAAAGTTAAAGAGTTTCCACAGTAACGTTGTTTTTGTTACTACAGTAACGATATTTGACATTAATTTTATTCGGGCTTTGTCCGACCGGATTTGTGTGTCATATTATTAATCATTTAATGACATACACAAAAAAAAACAAATATAATAATAATCAACAAACGACAAAATGGCTCTTTACATACCCAATGAAACAAAACTATAATCACTCCTCAGTGCACAGTACAGGGTGGTCTATTTTCGATGCCTGTACAGGGTATCTCGGTTATTATCAGAGATAGAAAAAAAAACTAAGTACTTAGTCTCGATTTCTTTTTTCGAGAGGAATTCATTGCCGTAAACAGATTTTAGATATTTTTTCTAGTTTTCGAAATATAGCCAAAAACAGATTTTTAGCAATTTTCAAAAATGTTAAATATCTCGCTTTAAAAAAAAGAGAGAAAAACTTGACATTTTTTGCATGGTTTTTTGCCCTTGATAAGATAGCGATTCCAGTTTTTTACTCATATAAATATCGATATATTACCTACACCTAACTTTCGTATTTTAAATGGCACCATAGTTGGCTTTGACATAAATTGAAAGCTTACTTTTTGCGCTTTTCAAAAACATATAATTTGCTTATGGTTGCCATTTAAAATAACAAAGTTAGGTGTAATATATCGATATTTATATGCGTTAAAAAAATTTAACATTGCTATCTTATTAAGGACAAACAACCATGACTAAAATGTCTTTAAAGTTTTTCTCTATTTTTTCGTTTAAGCGAGATATTTAACATTTTTGAAAGTTGACAAAAATCGGTTTTTGGCTATTTCGAAAATTTCAAAAATCCGTTTACGGCAATGAATTCCTCTCGAAAAAAGAAATCGAGACAACGTACTTAGTTTTTTTTCTATCGCTGATAATAACCGAGATACCCTGTACAGGCATCGAAAATAGGCCACCCTGTACAATATGTTTTTATCATAAAAATAGAGGACAATGTTATAAATACTCAAAGTTGTTTTTAAAAGACACCAATTTAATAAAACAAAAAATGATCGAAATGTACTATCTACGTATATTAATCGGTCTAGCCTGTGCATTAGTTTACGCGTCGAATGAACAAAATAGAAAAAAAAATCCTTAATATACTAGAGTAACTGTCAAAATAGAGAATACCAAATTACTATTGTACCGCTGCTTTGTGCTCCGACTATAAATCATACTTTTTACGGTGTAATCAAAAACGTGTATTCAAAGTTCACGTCGCAATGCATCTGCATAGAAATTCTTGGCATTCCTAACAAAACTAAATTTTATTATGCATCAGTACTCAAAAAAAAAAAAAAAACTGTGGTAAACCGATGATAACTATTTACGCTCAATGAAGCGAATCTACGATCAGTTTTCTTAAAGCTACAGAGATACAGCTTCAAACTCAAGTCGCATCGGAATGTATTTCCGGTAAAAATATTTGCACGTACCTTGGGATGGACATTAGATATTGTAAGAGCCTTCGATAATCCTCTGGTTTTGCTCGTTCTCTGCGAGGACTAGCTGGAAAAGAGAGCAGTGGTCCTCCTCGACGATCACGGCCCCCAGTTAACACAACCAAACGCTCTTGCAATAATGGCATCAGTTCCAAAGCTCGTTGACCATCCATCGTTGCACGTCCTATAATAAAAAAATAAATTATGTACTTTAATTTATAGCATTAACTAACTTAATAAAAAAACGACATTTTATGATTAATCATGCAATGACAAGTTCTTCCATTTAATTACGACGCAAAAACGGTCATATTATAAATATTTCATTGACACTTTCATTTGAAATCATGAAAATGGAATCAATTTTTTTAAAATACATATCAAATTAAGGTGCTGCATCGGCGTATGTAACATGGGAATGCCATGCAAATTTTGTCTAATTTAAATATTGGCTTCCCTAATTATTTTACGGCAAATTTCCATGGAAGTTTCATACAGGACGTTCCAAGATAGGTACGTCTACCTGAGCAAATTTAGCGTTTTTTAATTACTCAGTTATACTTATAATGTATTTTTAAAAATGTATTCGCTAAATTTTTAAAATAGGAGCATGGCAATTTCTGCTGTTTTATTGATTATTGGTTAGTCTACAAATTATACAGAAACATTTCGGACACAATCTGAAAATTGTATTTTCCACAAAGCCACTATACTAAAAGGATTTTTTGTAGATTGCATAACTAGTCGGCAAATATGACCGTGGTTGGAGCATAATTTTGACAAATATGACAGACGTTTGACACGTAAATATTATAAAATGGTTAAATTTAAAATCAGCCAATCAAATAAAAATTACACAAGAAATATTTTTATGTCGTATCATGTTCTGTGGTCGCATCCTTTAACGACAATTTAACAACAGCACGGTCGTTATTAAAATGACTATACCTTATGCACAAAGGATAAAGTGAGGTTTGCATAATATCTAAAATTAAGTGTTAAATTATTCCAGTATATTACAAAATCGGTTTGTAAGTACATATTTAATTTTGCACAACCAACTAACCAATTAAATGATCAAAAATATTAGCAAATGTTGTTAACTTACATGATTTAACATTAATTTTCGTGTCGCGATTTTATAAAAGCCAAGCCACTACGGCTAGGGCAGTTTATATTAGGAAATTTACAGTTTTTAAACTTCAAGTTAGGACTTCAAATCTTTTCAAACTTTAATGTACGGCACAGTAAGGCTTTGCCGTTATATTTATCATTCCTTACTTTGCCAAAAAATCACTGGATAATTAAAGTGAATAATTGCTATACATCTTTACTATTCTGACAAAAAGACCGTATTGCACCCACTGTATTTCTTTAGGTATAGGTTTGTTTATGTTAGTTTTATATTACACATGTCTACAAAACACAAAAAATATATTGATATTTATAAAACAATACACAATTAAGGTAAATCGTCAGCATTAGGAAATATGATATACGTTCATGAAAAGATATAAAAATTGGTTGATTTTAAAACTGAACATTTTTCCACTTCACAACAAAACCAAACCGTACATTTAAAACCATTTAAAGCCCAGTATCAGGCTTTTGCTAATTGCACATGCACCTGAACCCTTCGATACACATAAATTTAACACACAGATCCTGAAAATGTTTTTCCAATTACTTCGCCCACTGTTACGTTCAGAATTTCAGATATTGACGGGTAGTTCATTCTTCTTTGTTTCCAAAGCTAAAACCGTCGAAACTGGGCGCCTGAGTCTCTCAAAACAAATGTTTACATTTAAGCAATGGCTAACATATCTTATAAATTTTGACTTCACGAAATTTATAACGTAAGTAAAATTATTATAGTCTACATTAACTACTAAAATAATCATTTATGTGTACATTTTAAGGTAAAATGATCTAAATAATTCAATAAACTATAATAAAACTTCAACTATAAAGGTTTATTCTCGAAAAGTTCTTAATAAATATAAGCTTTCTCAACAAATCAACTGATAGTAGGATATAGCTGAAACGCACGCACCCTTAACCTGCGAGTGTAATAAATGCGGTAAAGATTTTAAAATTTTACAGTACACGCAATGTATAGAAGTAATTTATTTTCTGTAGTAGTTGGTGGCAATTATTTGCAAATTATATTAATACAATAACGCAATATAGTAGGTACAAAAACAAACATTCTAAAATAACGGCTAGATATAATAAAATTTAGCAAAAAAAAAAATGCTTATATGGAAGAACCAAGCTTTTTGTAAGATCGTTAACTAAATTAATTAATTAAAATTTAATTCTGTTTAAACCAGTGCACAACAGACTTTAAAGAATTAGGTTTCACATACAGTAGTTTAGTTTTAGGTAGAAAAATTATTTTTAACACCGTATAAATATATTTAAAGAAACGATAATTAAGAAAATTATTTATATTATAAAACGGTTTAACACGCATGTTCTTCTAAATTCTAAACGTATATGAATTAAAGAATAAAACATTTGCAACAAAAAAAGCACCTATTAATAAGAAATAGGTAACACAACCGATAGGTAACTATGGTATATACAATTTTTTAAATAGCTATGTAACATAGTCGACAATTTTCAAACCCAATGAAAAATACTGATTTGTAAACCATTTCAATAATTGAAAAATATACCTAATCATTATGTCATTAAACATAATTTAAATTAAATACTTTCTGGGCTTTTAAAACTGCATTTATAGATCTAGTTTTAATATTTGTAATAGTGAAGAGCAAATCGCTTTTAGCATTGTTACAGAAATATAAATTCAGGCACAACTTTCAATAAAACGCATTTTTGGGTGTATCATCAAAAGCAACACAATCCAAACACTCCCACAGGAAACTGTCCGATGGACTCAATTCGGACGATCACACTAACCAGGGAATACTTATATTTTTACTGCCAAAACTGACAGAGCCAAGTTTCATACGGTTCACTCGTTTTTCTGTGTTTATTGCAAATTTTTACCAGTTTTTCTTGCTGTGTCCAACATTTAACAATTCATTGCATAAAAAAAACAATTAAAGCAATATTAATAAAATAAATATCGTGTGTTGAAGATTTGATAATTTTTTTACAACACTTTTATTAATAAGCAATTTTACGTCTTTAATAAATTTATATTAATCATCATAATATACCCATATAAATAATCTATTTTGTTCTCTGCGTTTGCAGAAAACTAATTTTTAGATTCCTACCGTTTATATATTGTTCAATTTAAAATCTACTGACCACATCAGAAGTGTTTTAGCGAGGTCAAAATATGGTAGACTTTAAATTATTATCTGCTAATTATGTTACATACCCAACTTAATATAGTCGTGTATAAAATTCATACTGGATACCCTAGCATGGGTGTACAAAGTGTATATTAACAAACCAATTAAAATTTACATAACATAATCGTATATAAAGTTTTAAGAACGTAAAACTAAAGGGTGCATAAATGAAAAAGTCACCAAATTGGCTTTGAATTTTCAACAACAATTTGGCGTAGGTCTTAAATTAATTTGATGACATTCACACTTAGGTAACCTATAAATTCAAAAATGATAGCTGTTTAGCTATGAAAACAGTTGATTTGTAAAAACGTTAGGAAAAAGCAACAATAACAACAAATTAAAGCGAAAACTCGAAACGACGCAGGCAGACGTTTGTTGTTATTCGAGAGCTGGGATTTTTCAGATGACAACTGACAATAGCCGCCTTTATACACAAGCACTTTCCTGTACGCTTTTAAGCATGGGTAAAACCGTACGAGAATTCGCGCGCGATTGAAGTTTGTTACAAAAATTTATGCACATTCTTTCGCGCAGGAAAGCGCGCCAACTGAGAAATACACGCGAAAGAACGTAGGTATGTGTAAAACTGAATCGTACACGTTTTCCATAGCGAAACTGAATCCCAGAGCGCCTGTTACCTGCACACAAGTTTTGTTATATTTTTTTTACATAAGAAATGGACGTTCAACGGAGAAATATCGCACTGGCTGTGGTTTTTGCTGGTGGCACATCTCTCCAGCTAACTCCTTTTTTTAAAATTGTAATTGGTACATGGGTTTTCGCTATATAACCAAGGCCTTAGTCTTTGTTATAATGATACTAATATTATACCTACTTAATGAATCTGCCCATACATCTATATTGAGTTGCAAGTCCTTTTCGCTTTTGGCTAATAGCAAAGGCTAGTTCTGTTAAGGATATTGGTTTTAGTTTATTCCAACCACATTCCTTAATTATATTATCCATAAGAATTATAAAGAGCAGTGGAATTAAGGTGCCTTCTTGTCTTACTCCCACTGTTGTTATAAATTCCTGGGAACTACTGTTCGCACAAAATTTCTACTACTCTTATTATAAACTCTTGATGGCGTTTAACAATCCTCCTCCAACTCTTCTTTCTTTCAATATCTTTCAGATCTTTTCCCTTAAAACTCTATCGAAGGCTTTATACAAATGGATAAAACACAAGTACCGCATCTTTGAATGATCCATTGTTTTTTTACTTAACTGTCTTAACGTAAAAATTAGATATTGCGTGCTTCTACCCGGTCTAAAGCCACATTATTGCACCTCTTCCAAATTTCTTACGGAATGTTTCCTCAATCTCTCTAAAATTCTTTTATATAATTTTTCTACAACAGTAAGAAGTGATATGTCTCTATAATTTCGTATTTTTTACCATCGCCAGTTATTGGTAATATAACAGATACCTCCCAGTCCTTTGGAGTTTCTTTTTCCTGCCATGCTTTATTTACTTACTATTTTTAGAAGCAGTTTCCTTCCATCTACTTCCATGCACTCAATCATTTCAGGTAAAACACTATCATGACCTGCTGCTTTTCCAATTTGCTTGTTGTCAGGTATAGTTTTTTGTTTTCTTTTACTTCTCTTTTGGCTTATTCGGTCCACCAGGCAGTTTGTTTCCTATTATTATTATTGCATTGTTTTATTGTCCCACATGCCCTTTCAGCAGACTTGAGACTCTATGCACCTGTTTACTATCTTGTTTTAATATTCCTACAATTTTTCCTTAAATTTTCAATAGAACCTGTTGTCCCGGATTTTTCCCAACCTTATTATAATTCTGTCATGTCAACCTTTACTTCAATCTCCTGCGCTTCTTCTGCAAGTTTTTTTGTGTGCTCTATATGCATACCTTTTATTACCAAGTTGTTTCTTTTCTTTTCCTTTGCTTGTGCTTCCAATCTGTCTTTTAATCTTTTAAATCTAATCTCATTAAATCTTTCTCTTCCTCATGCCCTTTAACATAGCTTTTACCTCCTCCATATTAATGTCCGGTTTTATTTCTGTGCCTTCCTGATTTTTTAAAATGTACAGTATGGTTACAAATGTAATGCCGTACAAGTTATATTTTGTATTCCACATGCTAACAAGAATAAAAGTATCAATTGTCATTGTTTAGACTTTACCGACTTTCAGAAGTATCAAAATATAATTTTATTGACGTTTTTCTTGGCAAAATTATGTTGGTAATTATGTATGACTGTAAAACATCAACTTAAGGTTTTTGCTAATTGTTGCAAATAAGAATTTAATCTTCAAAACAATTGACAAATTATTGCGTAGCATACGAACAGAAAAAATAACCGATTTTATAATAAATATTACAAAATTAAGGAATTTTTTGTATTTTTTTGTAGATACATCCCAGTTTACCTAATAGGTTTTACCCAGTACGAAAATTTCCTACGGGCATTAACTGATCTAATGAAAATATTCTTGTAGTCAGCGCACACATTTTCTAGTTCTAAAAATACCGTTATTATGCTTTAAATCTATAAAGATAAAACGTTTAATAATGGTTGTCTTTTGAAAAAGTTACTTAAAAAATATAAAATACACAGATCTAATTTTAATTACACCAACATTTTTTAACTGTCAGAGGTCAAATTTTTAATTAACACTACTGTGAATGCATAGTTTGAAAATATTATGTCAGTGATATACCATCATACAATGAGCTAATAAAGTAATAAACATAAAACCGAAAATAAATAAACTATGCAATATTCAGCTAATGTTATAAAACGAAATTATGAACTACTAAACAAATATGCGCACTACTGATGTGAAAATCGTGAAAGACGGGCATCCATAAATAATTCATAACAGATGTACGTAGTTTTAATATCGCACACTGCCTGCCATAATTCTTTCTTCTTTTGAGGCAAGAAGCTGAAAAATAATATTACATGTTGTTTCGAGATATGGAGTAAACATGATAAAGAACTTCAAATGGAAATTAAGGAGCAACTTACTTCAATTATTCAATTAAAATGTTAATTTTAAATTACACAAAGAATAATTATTACCAAATACATTTGTAAATGTATACGTCCTATTTTCTATTACATTTTTTTTAAATTTTGCCAATAAGGTTTTATCAACAAAAATATTAAAACAAATATTGAATAAAACTAAGGCGTCCTTCCGATTACGTATACAACGCAAAACCAAGAAAAGTATAGGGCCGGTAGGAATGGCAATGGATGTCGAATAAAGAATAACTAAATACGACTTCATTCCTATTCAAACAGCATGAGGCGGTTCGTACAATCCGATAGAAGATAAGGAAATGAAGTTAAACGTATGATTTTACAATGTACACGCTATGCGAATAAAATTAAGATTTCTTTCTCAAAGAAGTGAGTGGACACGGTGAACTTTTAAACGGTGTATAAAAAACTGATCAGCCATCAAACAGTGGGTATTATGTATCTTTATTTTGCAGTATATCCGAAACTTAAGTTGTATTCGCGAATATGTAATGTAAGTACAAAAGAACCAAATCGTTAAAACATAATTTTTGTTTAATGCCATAAAAGGTGACCGTAAATAACATACGTACATCAGAAATCAAGAAAAATAAAAGATTTAGGAAATGTACACGTTTTCACTTTATAAATAAAATTAAAAATATTAATTATACGGCTCAATGATGATGATGAAGAAGGATGTCACCTTCCATTAAAACATCAGGTAACTTCAATTCCGTTGGTCGATGTATTTTTCTGTGCTCTTCCTGACGATTCCACTAGCACTAGATTTAGCAAAGGGGCTGACAAATATAGAAGTTCCACTGTATTGGGAATACAAAAGCGAACTTTACTTTCATTTCTAACGTCTTAAAATATAATCTCAATATTTTAGAAGCGTTCTCATGACTCCGTAATGTATGACTATACATATAGGGTAATTCATAATAATTGCAACAAACTTTGGAACGTAATTCCTTATTTAATTTTAGCAGTTCTGATGAAAATTGTTCATAAAAAAATCCACTGAGGAGCTGCGCCTTTATAAAAGAGTGATAAAAAGACAGTTCTTATTGATTGTCTTAAAAATACTGATACAGAAGGGTGAACATGAAACAAGGTAATCCAAGTTGAAATCCCTAACCCAAGATTTCGAAAATTCCTGTTCGGATTGTGTTGATGTTAGTATACCTCCAACTACTTATTCTCTGCTCTGTGGTCTGTGGTGCAAAAATTGTATTAAAGACATCAAAATTTTCTTAATTTTTGTTTCATTCAATTTTTTGCAAGAAATTTGACCTTCATATTCACCTTAGTACAACTTTTTAATTTCGAATCAAGGACTTTCGACCAACATCGTTGGAGTAATTTTCTGATAACTTAAAATTTTGTTACGTGACTGAAATTAAATAATCATATAAGTTTACTTTGATTGAGTCAACAAAGTAATAAAGCTTAAGGCCTCTACTCACCTACCAATTTGTCGGTACAACCAACCGACCAATCCGATAAATTGTTTAATGTGTAGTAGTCACCCGACCAACCCGACAGTTGGACAAGTTGGAACGGTCGGGTGGCCAGACCATCCAACAAGCCAACCGCCCCACCACATTCCTCTAGATAAGGACTATTAAACCGAAAATTTAACGCTATTTATAAATTTGTTATCCACAAAATGGCATTAGAGCCAAAATAATAAAAAAAATTATGACGTGTATGCTGTTGGTTGGACAGGTCGGGAGGTGTGTAGACAACACCCAACACGGAGTTCCCAACGGTCGGCTCCGACAAGTTGGGTAATGGAGTAGAGGCCTTTAAATTTAAAAAAGACTTTATTGGTAAACCAGTTTGGCCTAAAAGCCTGACAGGCATGCAAGCAAAAACGGCACATAGACGTTGATATTCATTTAATACTACTAGGCGTATAGGTTTTGTTAATGGACACATGAAAAGGAAGTATTTGGAACACATCACAAGCAATTGTATAAGCTTCTTGGACAAAGCGAGCCCTGGGATCTAGTAAGGTCGTACCATCTGTACCAGTACAGTTACGCTACTGATAGTGATACTACGTAAGTATACGAGAAAGTAAAACTATTCTATTTCTAGGTATCAGTGGTATCATTGACATTCGGCTTAAAACTTATAAAATATACTGATACTGTCCAGCAGTTAGCTGGTTTCACGATTGAAGCAATACAGTAACCTTATAATCTACAATTTTATAATAAAGTACTGGAGAAAAAGATCAATACCCATCAACGCTCATCCTGTGCTCATTTTATTACGGAAAAATTAATAAAATAATATTGACATGAAAGAGTACAGGGAGGGCTACGTGAAAGCACTTTACGTGTCTCGATGAAAGAAAATCCGATTTGTGCAAAGTGCATGAGAGACTTGGTCTCTAATGAAAATTAATGAGGTTATATTTAGACCAACTTATATAGGGACTTCACAATTGAGCTTTCAAAGTAAACACAACAGTGTTTTAAACAAATCTGAGCGACTTCACTAATGCAGCAGATTCTATTTCGGTTAAATTGAATAAAATATTCTTCACAAACATGGAACTATTCCAAAATTGGTATAATACAGTGTTCTGTTTTTAAAACTAAATAATGCCATGTTCGCCACCACTTTCAAAATTTAAAAACTTGCGTTTATTTGAACATTAACGTAATCTTAAACTTGACAAATTAATGTGCAACGTAAATTCTTAGCAATTATATTTTTCAACACTAGATACATATACAAAGAAATGCTTCTAAACACAACTAACTTACACAAGTACCTAACACCATTTTTAACAGTTTTTAAAAGGTTATTTTTTTGTTATAGAATACATCTAACTTGGCTTATACTAAATAATATATTACAACCATAAAATTAATTAAGCATAGTCCATAGTACTCTAATAAATTAATTAACAATTACATTTACCTCATACTTTATATGTTAATGCCATGAAGTATAAATAACCAATTATGAAAACCAAGTTTAACGCACATAATTTCATTTCTTCGCACTTAAACAGCAATTTGCATTCATTTTCATGTATTAAATTGTTAATTTAATTTACAGCTTTTTTCTACACTTTGAGAGTTGAAAATTTAGGTGGCTGCTAAAGAATTTTTAATTGTTAACCACCACCATTATCTTTGCAATTACGTTACTTTTTTTTTTAAGCCCAACTCCTTAATTTCCAGAATGAAAACGTTACACTTCGCTTAATAATAAAAACATTTACAGCATTAGTATAAATAACTTTAACTAAAAATCACTTCTTTTTTTTTTTGAAGAAAACTTGTCAGAATGTGATACCAGTTTCAAGACTCTCGTCTCCTCCTTGATTACAATTCTGCAAGACCTCGTTCGAAAAATAGATAAATGATTTTTATTTAATTTATACAGGGTTCTCGTTTTTCGAGGGCCACTATGGGGATCTCGTAAACGGTAAGAGTTACGATTTCGGTTAAATTAGGGCAAAGTTGTATATTCAGGTGCTTAATAATTTGAAGCAAACAGAACATCCTAGCTCTTTTAGTTTTTGAGATATAGGGAAAAAAGTAAAAAAGTGGATTTTTGTTTTTTGCCCGTAACTTTTTCATTTGATGTCGATTGTCGAATTTCTTTCTGCAAAAACTTTTTCACGGCCACTTTTTGCAAGGAATCAAATTCCCCTATTATATTTTCCGTGCGACGTTTCGTTTTTTAAAACCATCATCAGGTCAATTTTTTGTTATGAACGCTTTATCTGATTTTAACGCCAATTTGTAGAGCATTTTTTTCTGAATTCGACAATGTATAACACTTGGCACATTTTTGAAACAATTGTTGTTAAAAATGGCAAAAACAAATACTTTATTTAAAACAAATCCTAATCGGCATGGTAAATAATTTTCTTTGTCCCTTTTTCCTTGGAAGTACGTAAGTAAACCGCATGAAATTACTATTTAAGGGATTTAATTAAAAAAATAGGTATTAATAAATATGTTAGGAATGCATTAACATATTGTTCACTTATTAGCAAATATATTAGAATATTTTCTTTGGTTAAGTAATAAATTTCTCTAAAATGTGTATTTAATACTTATTTGGCATACAATTATTTGTAACAAAATATAACGAGTTATGGCTTTTATCTGCGTTAATGACTTCTAATAAGCAAAAAGCGTAAACAGATTTCTGGACGTTTTTTGTCAACTATGAACACTTATGTTATTTGATTAAGTAAGAAAATTTTGTTACAAATAATTGTATGCCAAATAAGGATTAAATACACATTTTAGAGAAATTTATTACTTAACCAAAGAAAATGTTCTAAAAAAATTTTCTAATAAGTGAACAATGTTAATGCATTCCTAACATATTTATTAATACCTATTTTTTTAATTAAATCCCTTAAATAGTAATTTCAAGCGGTTTACTTACGTGCTTCCAAGGAAAAAGGGACAAAAACAATTATTTGCCGATTAGGATTTGTTTTAAATAAAATATTTGTTTTTGCCATTTTTAACAACAATTGTTTCAAAAATGTGCCAAGTGTTATACATTGTCGAATTCAGAAAAAAATGCTCTACAAATTGGCGTTAAAATCAGATATAGTGTTCATAAGAAAAAATTGACCTGCTGATGGTTTTAAAAAAACGAAACGTCGCACGGAAAATATAATTGGGAATTCTGATTCCTTGCAAAAAGTGGCCATGAAAAAGTTTTAACAGAAATGAAATTCGACATCAAATGAAAAAGTTACGGGTAAAAAACAAAAATCCACTTTTTTACTTTTTTCCCTATATCTCAAAAACTAAAAGAGCTAGATAAGTTCTGTTTGCTTCAAATTATTAAGCACCTGAATATACAATTTTGCCCTAATGTAACCGAAGTCGTAACTCTTACCGTTTACGAGATTCCCATAGTGGCCCTCGAAAAACGAGAACCCTGTATAATAATAAATGAATATCTTAAATAATCCAACCATTACAGCAATATTTAAAAGCATTAAAAATTATTACTGATATACGAAAGTAAATAAAATTTCGATTTTAATTAAAATATTTTGCACACTAGTATAATATAAACATAAAAATTAAGGTTATATAAACTTGGTTTATAAATCTAAATTAAAACTTTCAAAATCATAATTAAATGCGAATATCTCTGGTAAATCGATGAACATTATTCACCTGCTTTACTTAAAAAAAACATCGTTACTTAAATTTTCTTGCAAACGTTAAATGTCAACATTTTTAAAAAATTTTAATATACACATACATCCACATACACCAAAAGCTTTTTTTTTCCATAAAATTACCGTGTGGGCGACGTAGGGAAGACCTGGTGGAGCTGTGCCAGCTGTGGGGGCGTTGCTTATGTCCCTTCAGGGATTCGCCCCTACTTCGACTGGCGCTAGCCATTTACCGACATCACTGCACCACGATGCACGATCTTTATGGAAAAATATCCAGTGTCATAAACACACACATTGATTAAAAGTGTATTACATTTTACCATAGTGTGTAATACTCACGGTCACTTATTTATATATGTATATGTATGTAAATATTTGAACAAAGACTGCATTTTGCTGCTGCATCTGTATAGAAATTTAATCAAAATGATAAAAACCAGCCGTTACTACAAGCAATGTTGACCGACATCAACGAACTGCCAAAATTTATTATTGAAACCATAACATAAACAGTGTTTGTAAAACACAACGCGAATTATTGATTTATAGTTCTAAAAGTATTGTGCTACAAATATTTCAACAAAACATTTTGATACATAATTTTTTGAATTCAACAACCAATTTTTCTATTTTAATAACTAAATGTTCAAAAATTTTAAGCAAGCAATTTAAGTAAATAATTTAAAAGTATCTTAATGCAATAGCTTGCTAAATAGTTCATGATTTCTTAGTTTTTTTCAAGTTTTTTGTTCTGTATAAAATAATAATCCAATAAACTTTATTGATTGATTGCATTGTAGTAATCATTTTGAAATTTTCAAAGTTTTTAAAGAGTGATGTATTATGAGTTTTTAAATGTGATTTTGACCCTACGATGGCATAAGAACATAAATTATTAGAAGCGGGTATCCCTAAGTCGATTAACCCCTATAACTCGATTTTTTATAAGCCCCCTTCGAGAGTCAAGTTAGAGAGGTTTCACCTATATCTTTAACAGTTTTGAGATGGAAGTCTGGAAACTAGTACAGAATTTTGTCAAGAAACATTTTTGTTTTTTAATAAAACTTGTATGTAGGTACATGGATTCAAATTAAAATTGAATCATTATTAAATGACTGCAGTCAAAATGGTTATTTCTGTATTTGATAAAAATCGCCCATTTTTGTTTTGTTTTATTGTACTCAACAAGTTTATTACACGCTGCAAACCAAAACATCTTTCTTGAAAGTGACAACATATGACGAATGGACTAATCCACCTTCAGTATATAACAAAATACCATCAATTTAAAATCAACTACTTTAACATTTACTAATCTCAATACGAACACTATACATACCTAATACATATGTACAGCACGTATTTTAGCTTTTGGTAGATATTTCATAAAAATAAACACAATGCAAATCTTCTGTTTTTTACAAGTGCATGTGTTTATTGTCATAAATAAAGTAAGATACCTTGGAATTGGAACATCGATTTACCAACAAATGGTTTTGTAATGAAACGGCCATCTATTTTCAGCAACGAGGGTGAATAAACTGATTAAGTAAATACTTAAATAAACCTAAATATAGAAGATACATTGTACCTTTACTTTGTGGGTTAATAAGATAGTTGATTAACAAAAGCCATGAGCCTTAATCACAGACGGAAGGACAATCATCAAAGTAATCTACTAAATTTTTCAATTTATTGTAAGTACTTGAGCCAATAAAACAGATATTATACAGGGTGTCCCCATTATACACCGCCAAAAAGTAGGTGCATATTCTTGAGTGAAAATGGTGATTATTTGTCAAATATTTTGTTATCCGAAAATGCTTCCTTTCAAAGTTAGAGACCTCCAAAGTTGCAAGACAAAAAAATCAAAAACTCGATTACGTCCTAGCCGTTTAAGCTGGAGCTATCAAACTTGGCCGAAATGTGTAGGTGTTTCCCATTGACTTTGTGGTATAATTAGAAAGAAAACACGTAATTGGAAGTATGATTTACAGGCAGGTCATCCGCTTACCATCTTCAGAATTTTTTTCTCTGGAATAAAATTGAAAATGTCATTCGTCCATAAGAAAGTACGACTTAAGAGGAAAAAATTCGTCCCTCTTTGTTTTTTGCTGTAAACGTAGTCGTTTTCGAGAAAATTAGCGCTAAAGATGCATCGACAAACTCTGTTTATACACCTCAAATATTTTTTTTTACTAAACTCAGTTGGCTAATGTCATGCTTGACTTAAGGCTTGTTCATAACCTAACCTTTTTTTAAAAATGTCAGACACAAACTTCTATACTCTAAACGAATTAGCCGACATTCACTTAGTTTATTATGAACAAGCCTTAAGTCAAGCATGACATTAGCCAACTAAGTTTAGTAAAAAAAATATTTAAGGTGTATAAACAGAGTTTGTCGATGCATCTTTAGCGCTAATTTTCTCGAAAACGACTACGTTTACAGCAAAAAAACAAAGAGGGACGAATTTTTTCCTCTCAAGTCGTACTTTCTTATGGACGAATGACATTTTCAATTTTATTCCAGAGTAAAAAATTCTGAAGATGGTAAGCGGATGACCTGACTATAAATCATACTTCCAAATACGTGTTTTCTTTATAATTATCCCACAAAGTCAATGGGAAACACCTAAACATTTCGGCCAAGTTTGATAGCTCTAGCTTAAATGGCTAGGACGTATTCGATTTTTTGTTTTTTTTTTCTTGCAACTTTGGAGGTCTCTAACTTTGAAAGGAAGCATTTTCGGATAACAAAATATTTGACAAATGGTCATCATTTTCACTCAGGAATATGCACCTATATTTTGGCGGTGTATAATGGGGACACCCTGTATTAATGAAAATTTGGTTCAAAAATAAGTGTTCTGATGTCGATTATTGCAAAATAATGCTAGGCCACAGAAGAAGCAACATCTACATAGTTTAATAATTATATATTTGTAGGCAAAAAATTGGATCATTTAATTTACATCACTGAAATCGAGTTCTCCTAACCTGTAATGTACCACTGACCGTGATCTTCAAAGTGCTCCAGACTTGTCAAAATATCAAACATGCGTTACGTCAATTTGTGTTAATTAATCGGATTAAAATTTAATTAAATGTAAATTAATACACGTTAGACACGAAAATAGTGTACTGAATATTAATTTTTAAGGTGCTTTATATATAAAAACAAAGAAGTTAATTTATAGGCCACTTAGTTATAACCAAGAAGCGTCAAAATAAGCTAGAAGCTACAATTAATACGATTATCGAAAGTTTACTCTAATTGTAAGATGTGGCCCTTTTTTCTAATCGGCCAGTGTAGCCTAAATACTGTATGATCTAAAAGTTTTAACGTTTAATTATTTTGCAGAGTTATACAAGATATTCTACAAAAATTGCTTCAAATGACTATCTTAAAAATTGAAAATAAATATTAGCATTTAATTAAAAATTATTCAAACCATTCAAATTAAATAACGCTAAATTGTGTTTATTTTTATGCACACTAGTTATAGCTGCTATTTGGATCAAATTAATTTACCTTTAACCAGAAGCTAATGAAAATGTATGTTTGTAAATTTTCAGCATCAAACCTCCAATCAAAACAAAAACACAACACGGGTTTATTTCTGCAAAAAGTATTTACAAAGGTAATTTTTTATTTTTTTTTTAATTATTTATGTTTATCGTCCTTTAACCAATGATACTTTTTAGTTTTACATCTAAAAAAATACATCTTAAGGAAAAAGAAAAGAAACATTTCAACACAATTAATTGCTATAAACAGATATATTTCAATAAAATTCGACAATAAACTATTTCAAGTAACAGCAAAATGAATATGTAGCAATATTTCAAACATAGGTAAGCTTAAAAATAAGAAATATGTTTTTTTTTTTATAATGTTAAACCTGCATTACGTTTTTGACGTATGTGTAGTTGAAAAACATGACCTCGGTATAACAAAGAAGTAAAATGCCGCAAGTTGCTAGTCAGTAAAATATCGATTCCTCATAGTCACTCTACTCACAGCTGTACGCGTGCCAGCACTTCTAACTCCAGTTGCACCGACCCCATACTTTGCTTATTTCCACCCCAATTTCTACAGCCTTAGAAAACTCGGCACGTGTAAGAAAAACTTGATTCGGAGGATTCTGACAGACGACAATATAAAAAATATAATATTACCACCCGAAACCTACATCAAGAAGCATATGACAAATACAAAAGGGGTAGAAATGTGCGTAGGAAGACAACAAGACTTTCAGCTTTCAGTCTTTGCAGTTTTATTAAACAAAAGATGGAAAAAAACAGGAAAAACAAAAAAAAGTTCTAAAGGAGGTTTTTTTGAATTAAATATATGTAGGTACCTACGCATTTTAACGAATGTATAACTTTGATTCAGAAATACGATTTTTTCTAATTACAAATTATGGCGATATTCCTTTAAAAAATAATAGTGTTTCATATCTTGAAAAAAGTGCTTTACGATGTAGGAAGATATTATAAAACTACACAACCGAAAGGCAACTCCAATGAAAGCTATAATATTCGCCGTGAACGTACAAAACAAAACAATTAAGTACCTATAATGCATCTACACGAAACAATTTCTGATGAGACATTTTTTATTCTTTTCAGTATTCATCCATATATCCGGTAAACACATGCTATGATAGACGATACCTATAGTGCTCATGCTTGTAAAAATGGATCGTGTTAATTAATTAAAGTGCTAAAAAAGTTAAAGGTGAACTCTATATAAAACGATTTCCTATGGCCACAAACGGTTGTAACCATAAGCGTACTTGCAAATCGACGGTTTAAAGGGCACAAAGTAATATTACAACGTTATTCGATTGCAAAGATTGTTTCTTATCATTTATATTTTGCGTAACGAGACTTACATATCACCGCCATTTACTCACAATACTAAAAGCGGATGTCTAGAATAGCTTGTAGGAATGTTATCAATTCTTGTACATTTTTTTTGTCAGAAACATGACTTCAGTTGGTAAAAGCATTACCAAAGGGTACCAATTAATACCTAACTGTGTTTGTAACCTACATATTTTCCATCCAGTTTATTATTTATTGTAATATTAATATAATTCAACATACTTTAAAACGTTGATCTTGTTGTTTTCGATCCTAGTTCTTAAGAGGATCAAATAGTATATCGCGATACACGTAAATAAAGTAGCAGCACATAGTTCGCCACTTATCAATGCAAACGACAATCTAAAAAAATTATGACAGAGATATAAGTACAACAAAGTATGTTTAAAAAAGTTCAACAAAAATTCATAACACGAGATTTTAGCGTTTTTATAAATATTCGCAAAAGTAAAGTGCCCTTATTTCAAAAAACGCCTCATGAAAAAAATTGTTTAGAATTCAAAACTAATGCTAAATAAAAAAAAATTCGTCAAAATTCCAATTTTTATTTTTACAGTAATTTTAACAGTCAAAAAGTTGCAACAAATGGAAAAGTTTTTATAATATCGATTCCTCAGAAAAAAATGTTCTTGATAAAAGTTAGTGCCTGGCCTAAAACTAATTTAAAGTACTTAGATCATATAATCTATCTCGCTTTCCGGGTCCACCGAGTAAAATCGTGTGCGTTACTATGGTTACGCGCGAAATTTGAACTAAAGCGTTATTTGAACTACTAGTAGATGCAATGTACTCGGATGTTTCCGTGTCAAATATGGGAGGATATAATAACATTAGATCAGACTTAGTAAGTTTCATTGAAGTACAGTAAACACCGCTTATTAGAATCAATTGATTCAATAAACGACGATTTTAATAGCAAAAAATTCTAAATGTCATTCACGCGTCAGTCGCTAGAATAGGCTAGGTAGGAAGTACGTTACAGTTATTATCACGGTTGCGCTACGATGACAGCGGGCCCGGGCCCAAAACAAAGATAGCGTATATTGGGCCCACATAATATAGAAAGAGATAGGTTTAAAAAGGCACGTTGTACATGTCAGAAACATTGTCTTAACTATATTCCTATGGTGTTGTGTTATCCATGTAGTTTATATGATCTAAGTTAAAGTATCACGTATCACTATATTTTGGCGGTTATAGAAATATTAACAGTAGTAAGGTGCTGTTATTTTAAGAGTTAGAAGCAGGGTGGATAAAAACCATGATTAAAAAAAAATCGATTTATTTGATTTAAATCAGATTTTTTTATTTAAATCAAATGTACCATATAATCGAATTTTGTGACATATTCACATGCTATTTCTGTTTTGTGCTAATATATTTAATAACCAATATATTTAATTCAGTGGTGAATTTTTGTCAAAATGAAAAATTAAATATAATGATGAAAAAAATTGAAAAAATCAGTGCTAAATGGTGATGTTTAATTAATTATATACAGAGTGTCATTAGTGCGGGATCGGTCGATTGTGGCTAAACGGCTTGAGATATAAAGTTGATTCAAACGCCATTTTATGCAGTTTTTCTTCCAAACACGATAAAAATATTTTCAAATATACCTACAGGGTGAGTCACCTCTCTGGAACTAATAGCAACTTTTATATTTCAAATACAACACCCTATTTTTTATTTAATATTTTTGACCGCCTTAATTTTAGCTTTGCATCAATATAAAATATCTACTACAGGTTTTTATACGGCGTTTTCAAACTTTTTCAAGGTTTTAAGTCTTTATTTTAAAAAATCTCCTCAAGTTATTTTGAAGTACAGAGTTGTAATTTGGTATGGACATGCAGAAAACATTGCTCTGTTCGCTCGTTATGAAAAAGTTTGAATCACACATACAGGGGTAGGGGTGTTCATAAATAGGTGGCAACTTCCATGATTTTCAAAAGCTTGTAACTCGATTTTTTCAAATGCAAACCCCTATATTTTTTTATGTCATCGAATTCGTCTTTAAGAGAGCTTCATTTTTTGTTAAATGTGTCCTATACCCAAAAATCATACTTTTCGACATATTCGACATTTTTCTTCAAATCGTTATTGAAAGCAAATAAAGTGCCGTGGAAATCGAAAAAACTGACTGTTTACTTCGCTAACGTCAAAAACTTGTCATTTATTTTTTGAATTATTGCCTTTCCACAATGAATATTACTTTACAAGAGCAAATTGATATGGTTTATTCACCATTTCGTGTATTTAATTACTAATAGTAATAAAATTTTGTTTTATTATAAATATTATATTGTACTCATATAATCAGTGATTTAAATTGATGATTTAAAAAAAAAACACTTGATTTAAATCGATGATTTTTAAAAAAAAATCGCTTGATTTAAATCGTGATTTAAATAAACTGATTTAAATCTGCTCAACCCTGGTTAGAAGAAAGTTCATAATAAAAAGTTGTTTGAAATTTAAATATAAAATATCATTTTCCCATTATTTTTTTGTAACTCTTAAAATAAGGGAACGATCAAATTAGTTTTAGGTCATGCACAACTTTTATCAAGAATCAATTTTTCTGAAAAAACGATAATAAAATAAAAGTTTTTCATTTGTTGCAGACTTCTTGAATGACGCTGTATAATTTATAATCAAAAACGACAATTTCCACATCTAATAATCGAATTACTCTTAAGATATAATTTTAAAATAGAGTAGTAAAACTGAGATTAAAATACAGTGATTGTAATGTATTTATTTTAAAAAAGCAATATTTAAAAAAGTACGTAACAAAGATTAATTCCACAATAATATAAGTGCCAATAATCACGCTTTTTATAACGAGTAGGCAGGCATATAGTAGTTCACTGAAAGCCATCTCTGGGTCGAGAAAATTCAATAAAAGAAATTGCTACTTTTGTTTGCACCCCACGCACAAAATATTCACGAAGATAGTTTTGTTGATAGGCTTCAAAACGACCACACGCAAACACGAGCTGTCAATAGCCTCAAAATACACGAACTACAGCTAACTCGATAATAAACATGTAAGAAAGCCACAATTAGCTTCTGCAAGTAAAAGTTTTTTTTTTTCTATATTGTTATAAAAATATCAACTCCTTTAAATAAGGGAAAAAAAGATTAAACACCTAAGCAATTTTTATTCGCGCATATACACAACATTATTGTGCGCCTATTAATGTACATCAAAAATTACAATATTCTGAATAAGTTCATCAAAACGCAAACCGTTGACGTGATCAAGATACTAAAGTTATGCGCTGTTCAACTTTACTACTTATTTAATAACCTATATTAAAACGACTACAGTACAGTTGTTGATTATAAAGTGGCACACTTACAAATAGTGTAATATAACATAATGAAACTGGTTATTACGAACGTATGAGTCATTCGAAACGAAAATGCTCTTTTGGTCATCATACATAAAAAACAAAAGCATCGTAATACAGGGTCATTAAAACTACATCATTTTCAAAACAACGATATTGCAGGTCTAATGATAACCTAAATACTACCACCACGTGTAGAACAGGAAACACCGAAGGATAAAACTGTTTTAAATAAACTTACTTTACAATAATAACTAAGAGTTAACGAATAAATAAAGCAAATGAATTTTTACCACCATAAAACTTCTTTCGTTGCAAATTTCGTAAATTAAAGTAACACGTTAGACCCACAATTTTCAGCAACCTGCCTGCAACAGGTGAGCATCATCTCATAAATCATATCCCTAAATCACACGGCTAGCAAAAACGGTAACAACACCGGCATAAAATGAAAATCGAAAGTCATTTCCAATAAAAGTGGTAAAATAATCGAAATCACCAAGTTGTCAAGAAACGGCCACTGCTTTATGATTGTACTATGGCGTGATTAGCCATAACAGTTATGTTTCCCATTTCTGTACTTCATACGTTTAGTGACCATTAAGTTAAGGTTCTGTAAAAGCTTTTGGGGTTTTGACAAGCAGACCAACAGCTCCATGCGATAAAGTATTAAAAGCCACGACGGCCATTTCCTGTAGATGACAGTCGGCGACGTCAGCTTAAGCTGATGTCAGATAATCTGACGAAAATACAGAGATAAGAAAGTTCTATTCGTGTCACGCCCAGCAGAGAAAGATACAATATTGGTCGCCACAAATCATAATAACAATATCCTTACTTATATTACGTATTAAATATACATCAAAAGTATCCATAACAATATTTTATTAGTTTCCTTTATTAACTATTGATTAAAAACAAATGACAATATTACAAATAATCTTATTAAACAGAACGGAGTCATGAAACAAGAGCGATAATTAATTTCTAATATTTAACTTCACTGGTCTTGCTCCTCCACCGAAAAAGGTCGGATAAGTCTGTTTTAAACGAACAGAAAGTGTGCCTTGGAAGGATACAATTAGACAAATTATACTTTCAGCTGTTTTGCCGCGTTAACGCTTACTCTCAGGAAGCCGTAGGATATCCGAATAGAATTCTGGACATGCAATATTTTCTCGTATTTTACACAAGTGTGTGTAGATGATATCCAAACGTAGTAACTAGAATCATTTTTCTCAGAAACTGTTTAAGCTGCAACCACAATGAAATAGGATGTACATGTATTGCATAAAGGACTACTTGGAATGCAATGTGGAGTGTTACACGACCGACTGATTGTAGAGAACTTAAGATTAACCAAAGCACGGAAGGCAAATGAAGCAAAGCCTGCTTATCAGTAAGCCAACTATGAACCTTTATTATCTCACTTGTTAACCATTCCTGACCTATTCTCCGAGAAACCTCCGGTTTTAATTACTTTGGTTAATAGATAGGATCGAGGTTGCTTGAAACTTTAATTTCAGAAAGTAAGAAAAGCTTCTTTTTTTAATAGCGTTTTTCTTGTTATACCGAACGAAGCTACATAGGCCTATTAAATTATCTGACATATCGCAAGAGTTTTAATTAAAACGGTTTATCACGCAAAAGACTGCAGCTTTAGCACAACAGTTAGAAATTGTATGTATTTGTGACGAATCCATGCAATTAAGTAAGTAGAGTTAAACTGTCACATAAACACAAAGTTTTATGCCAAATGTTATGTGCATAATGTACATTTAGTAAAAGCAGTTAATCTCCTTAACCTTCTTGCCTTTTGTAAACTACCGGCTATTACTTAAACCATATGAGAAATCATAAAAAGGGAATAAAAATAAAAATTTTAACAGGCAAATACTTTTATTTAGTTACGTATTTGAAGTCTCCTATACAAGAACTTTCAACAGCTTTACTTTCACATCGAAGTTTGCACTTAATCGAAAACGTTCTGTTTTACCTTAATATGCTACGAGCACTTTTAAACAACATTTAACTAGACGATTAAACATAATTTTAACTTTTCAGCCTCATTAATATCACATGTCTGCACATCTGGTACATCGCGTCATTCAATTTTCGTATAATAACATCAAGTACGTTTAATGTACACTATTATTATCTTCGTGCAATTATAATAATTCCTCTATATCGTGTTAAATGCAATCCAGTCGTGATAAATAATTTTACTATGGAAGTTGAAGCGAAAATATGATGGGCATATAAAATGCTTTGACTGCATATAAAACACTTTAACGTGTCACTCGTGCATACTAACTTTAAAAGAATATAAAATTTAATTCTAGCATATATGAGCTGGCGTAGCTTTTACAACCAATCAGCACTGAAATACACGTCAAATCAATGTAAGATTTCATTGTCGCATATTACCATTTATTACACAGTAGAATATAGTTATATTCTATGTGTCACTGATTAAGGGTTTACAGTAGCAGTTTCATACTGTCATACGTAAAACTTTGCTGATGGTACAATACTGCTACAGTTGTAAAAATCACACTTTTCTTCCCTTTACGTCTAGATTTCGTTCAAAGATATTCCACTACATATATTTAATTTGTAGTTTATGGCGCTTGCTTGGGGGAATCACCCGATGTAATATAAGGTTAATGGCATCATTCACTAAACGAAATATACAGTAGCCTACAGCCTACACTACCCGGTACTATCCTAAACAAGTAGAATTTAAAAAAAAGTTTGTGAAGCGGATGAATAATCAAATGTAAATTGCTGCGGGTACAAAAACATGTATATTTAGTGGTTCATAATAAAGTCAGTTCGAGAACCGCTATTTTACAGTAATCACAATTTAAATTTTTTTATTAAAATACCAAATTGTATATTCACTTGTTTGAGTGCTGAGCCTACTCTTCAGGGACGAATTAATAAAAGCCGCAAAAAAGGACTTTTAATTTTTAAAAGCGTAATTTTTACTGAAAATACATTCAAAACGATGAATTAAAACAGAAATTTTAAAAAACAAAAGCGAAAAATAATGCACGCGTTTGTGGCCATTGGGCGGTAAGGGCACGTTATAAATTAAATGACTTCATACATTCGGGGCACAGGTTCATTGCATTTCTCGCATATATAACAAATTAGACAAAAATAACGCTTTGTACCCATATCCTCCATTCTTTTAAAATACTGGTTGCACATGCAATATAGAAGATAATCAATATGTAGCACATAACAATATGCGAGGTTTAGAAAAAAATTACTACCACTGTTGATAAGCGTACACAGATGTGTACGTTTACTAATCTCTTGTCAATGAGCATGAATATTGTAAATAATCTCTAAAATTTACATGGTTTATGTTAATTAAATATATTTTACATATCTTTCAACTTTTTTAAACTGAAATTATAGAGATCTTCGGTTAATAATAAAATAAATTTATTAGTATAGAAAAACGGTCAACAAATTTCAGTACCACGCTATTTATTGTGACCAGTAATATGACAATTCATGTTTGTTTGCCCATATTTCTTTTTTTTTTGTTAGCAAATATTGTAGTGATTGCCTACTTGTAGTAATTTTCATTAATTTTTTTTACCGCGGCTGACTTATAAAAAATCTAAACGTACACATATGTGCCAGTATCCCTGAAGAGGTTAAGAAAATTTTACTGATACCTGGAAAGTTTATCAGGTCCTCTGTGACCCAGTTCCAAATTATGATACAGGGGACAAATCAAGTGCTAGAAGACGACATAGTCAATTCAATAAAACAAAATCGAAATATGGACAGCTATTCACCCATTTACTTTTTATCGTTTATATTGTGTGATTAAATTATTGCGAAATGACAACTAATAATTTAATAAAAATTATATTTATTGTGCTCCTTTAATTCTTTAATATATTTTATTGACATAAGCAGCTCAGTTTAAGGCTCAAATCTAATTTTAAATATTAACCTGACCTAACCTAGTTTAATTATTATGTACCTACTTTCAATTAAATTTTAATAAAACAAACATAACACTATTAAAAATAACTACAAGAACGCTAGTACACACAAAATAAAAACCGAATCACAAAAACAAAAACTACACACGGCCATTCAAAAAGTCGGCAACAAAAAGTTTTTATTATCGATTTTTCAGAAAATTTTATTCGTGATAAAAGTTGATGCATGACCTAAAACAAATTTTTATCATGAACAAACTTTTCCGAGAAATCGATTACAAAAAACTTTTCCATGTGTTGCAAACTGTAGATTTTAAAATTACCATAAAAATAAAAACTGGAAGTTAACGTCGAATTTCATATTAAGTTAAATTTTTGAATTCTAAATAACTTTTCCTATGAACTTTTTCTGTTACTCTTAAAATAAGGACACTTTCCTGTTGCGAATACTCTAAATCGCTAAAATCTAGTGTCATATGGATTTTTATTGTACTCTTTCATCTTAAAATTAGTTTTAGACCAAGTACCAACTTTTATTACAAATAAAATTATCTAACAAATCGATAAAAAAACTTTTCCATTTGTTGCAGTTTTTTTGAATAAGGCTGTAGATATAATATTCTATGAAAATAATAAATATTGAATACAGTCATAAACCTTAAAACTCAATACCGGTCAGAGGTAACATATATTTTTGTACAAAAAAGTTCTGTTAAGCCGGGTCCACATTTGCGAGCAAAAGTGAGAGCCGAGCCTAGCGCAATCCATCATTTTAGCGAGCCTGCTAAATACCAACACTTGGCTGACCGGTTTTGTTGCACTCGCAAAACCTGTGGTCGTATTAAACTGTTAAGAGGCAGGCTCGCTGAAATGATGGATTGCGCTAGGTTCGGCTCTCACTTTTGCTCGCAAATGTGGACGAGGCTTTAAACAGATGCAAGCAAAATTAACATTTTTCTGATATACGCTAACAAATAAATTCGCCAAATAAAACATTTAATAAACGCAATTTTTCAAGCAATTGGAAAATTCATGACCAATAAAATTCAAATATAAACCAAAAAAAGTGCTTATAAATGATTATTATTATTTTATAAAATTTGATAATTTATAATATTCATGCAATAAGATCCGAATAAAATGCTTTTTACAGAACTTCGTTTTATGAATGAAATGCAAGAAGATTTTACAATCTCAAAGATTTTACGGGATATAACACTGTATTAAAGACCCTTCTCTTAAACCACCTACTTAAACGCATATAATTTTGAAGTCAACTCAAAACATCACCGTCCAATGCTTTTTTACCCTGGTGCCTTGCTACGTCACCAATATCGCATCGATTTCAGTCCAATACTAAAACTGCTTGAGGTAATAAAACGCTTCTTTTTTCACGTATTGATTTAGGGCAACGCTGATGTTATTACTAGATTATACAAAGCTGAACAAGTCTAATAATCGTAAATTCCCTACTGAATATGCTTTAATTAGCAACCATCACAATCAAAATACGATAACAAAGCAATTTAAAAGAAAACAAAGCTCATTCTACTAAGTAGTAAAAGATGTATCCCAGATAATTTATATTCAGGAACTATATCGCTCAAATTAAATTAATTTAAAATATCGTCAGCTCCCTACATAATTTTTAAACTTTAAATGATAATTATAACTGATATTTGTAAGACGTGTGTTTAAAAAACGCAAATACCGAGTCCATTTAATATGTAGAACTGACTAATACATTATTTGTGTGTATTCCTAATTTACCACTAAATTAACGTACATGTTTGTAAAATGTACAACAACAAATACAATACTCTATCTACAACCGTTGGGGGGTTAATAAGAATTATTTTGTTTTTTTGACAATAAAAGGCAACAACGATTAAATGCAAATGTGTTAACACATTAAATATCAGGTACTAATCTATACACACTGAGACGAAAATAGTTTTTCAAATATCTAAAATTATCATTGCTAATGGCACTTTTTGATACGCGCCCAAAAGTTTACGCTGTTTATTCCACAATTATTTTCGAGTTCCAATAGTTGTAACTATTAAGAAAATTTAAACTTAAGTTCTTATATAAATCTGAACAAAAATGTCGTTATCTGATCATGACAATAAAAACTGTGAAAATAAAATTTTATACTTGTGCTAAAGTAACGACAGCATCTTCATTTATTAAAGTATTTCTATCAAACCGATATCGTTTATGTCATACCACTTTTAATAAAACAAAATAAAAATAATTTAGTAAAGGACTATACCAAAACAAGTTTTTCTTTAAAGATATAAGTATTTTTATCAGTAAAACTCTAAAAAAATATGAGTATAACCGTTACAAAATTTAAACAGTAAATAAAAATTGCATGAAGAATTTTTTAGAATCCAAGTATTTTTAAATCAAAAATCATTATTAATACAGATATTTTTAACTACAAAACACTCAGAATAATAAATGCACTTTTAAAATATATAATTATATACGTATAGTCACATTAATCTTGCAAGAACAAAAACTAATCATACTTATCAAGGTTAGATCCAGTACACAAGGACGTAAATTAGGCAAATATTGAAATAATTTATTTGAGATAACGTCATAACAATAAAAAATTATTTATTAACCAAAAATGTACTTACTTTATTTGAGTTTTGCATGCATTTAATAAGCAACTATGTGCATTACAAAATGTATTAACGACAAATGTAAAAAACATTTCACAATTTACGTTTGGTACAAAAACATCAAAATTATTCATGATTTCTATATTCTTATATACCCGATATTGTCAGTGGCATTTATTTAGTCCCAACTACCCCTAAGACTCCGTTTACACCCTGTTGTCCTTTAATATCAACGTCAAATTTAACTTATTCCGTGTATGGACTGACAAAACATTTTAATACAAAGTAAATAATGTTATCATTTAATTCATAAAGTATGATAAACTAAAACCATTATGTTTTTGCTTAACAACAATATACTCCTAGGTATATTAATTAAATGTACAAAGCGAACGTGTGTGCATCTAAAGAATTGCCAAGTTTAGTTAAATGTAAAACTGTTAAGACTCAAGATGCGTCATATCTTTAAAAATAACATAAACTAACCATAATATTTTATATTAATCATCACTAATATGGGTAACAAAAGCAATTCTCCACAACATGACTTTATATTAAAACAATGACAAGTAAATTAGGCGAGTTCTAAATTAGTCACACGTTTAAACGTAATTATTAAACTTCAATCAAAAATAATCAGGATGTGAATTTTACTTCATAGTTAGATACTGCGAATTATTTTGTTCGCATCTAAACTACCATCACGCAACTGTACGAAAGCATGAACTTAAAAAATTAATATACCCACAAAAAAGACTAGTAACAGGCAGAAGTTTCGCTAAATTTAGTTACTCGTGTGGCGTCATGTAACAAACATTATAGAACATATGCAGAACTTCCAACACGAAACATCTTTTAAAAACGATAATTATAATTTACAAATCGTTTTATGCACTGAACTTCAAGATAAAGAGTCCAATTTCAAGTAAAATTACTGGAAATCTATTGCTGTTGGGCATATGATACATAGTAGGTACACCATAAGCAAATTTAAAAGTACACCAATAACAAGTTAAAACAAATTAGCTAATCAATTATAACCAGCAAATAATAAAGTGTTTTCATGCTTAAAAATTATTAACTTTCGACCAAAAAGAATTCCTGTTACTCCGTTTAATTACTTTTATAGTACAATGGGTAAAATACGTTTTTTCGTAAACTAGAAAGTGATGTTAATAACAAATTGTATTAGTATTAAACAAAGTTAGCTGTTTTAGTCATTTAAGTATTGAATTTTAAATCTGCTATATTTAAGGCTTCTATTATGATATTTTAACGTTAATTGAGCAGCTAAAACATTTAAGAACGCCTCGGCATGAAATCTTCAAATAAATAAAAAAGAATTTAAAAAACTGCTATTCAAAAAAACGACTCCATTATTAAATTAATTACTAGAATAACATCTCTTTCGTTATAAAAATTTGCAACACTTTCAAATTTAAAATTAATGTACACTTAAGTACAACTGCTTGCTTTTTTTTTAAAAAAACAAACTTACTTTTTAATTTCACAGATGCAGTACAATGCGAAAATAAAATGGAATGTTTATAAAAACTGTATCATAAAAGTTAATTAGTTATTACAGAATAAAAAAAATGTACTTTATAAAACACAAGGTATTCCTATAAGTCTAAATAAGAAGAAGCAAGTTTCGCCGGGAAATCTTTCAGAAAACAGTATGCGTAGCCTCGCAGGTGAATCATTTAATCTATTATATAAAAATGAATGTATGTATGTATGTATGTATGTTTGTATGGATGTTTGTCCTTTATGCATTCCTATACCATTCATCCGATCCTGACCAAATTTGGCACAGACAATCTATAGGACCATGGGAAGAAGATAGGCTATATAAGAATTCCCACAAGTTCCAAAAATTCCCAAAAGAACCAAAATTCCCAAAAGATCCAAATATCACAAAAGTTTCAAAATTCTCAATAGATACAAAAATTCTCAATAGATACAAAAATTCCCAAAAGATCTAAAATTCTCAAAAGGTCAAAAACGTCCACCGGGCGCGAGCGCGAAGCGCGAGTAGTCTGTGATTGATAAAAAAAATCACCGAGCGAAGCCGGGTCACTACGCTAGTTTACAATAAAAGAACATCTACTAGCTTTAGTTCTTTCATCACTCCTACAATGCGCACGTTACCATGCTGAAATACCAGTACCGACCTAATATTACTAAGAAAAATCGAGGATTTTATCTTAACGTAATAGTTTTCTCTATAGTTTACAGGCCTTAAATGTTTGCTCGCAAGGTAGTATTTAGAATTTTAGATAATACAGAACAGTATCTTTAACAATTTTAAAAATTATGTATAAAAACTAAGAACAATGTAGAAAGCACAATAAATCGTTGAAGGTTTTAAATATATTACTAAAACCATGAAAAATCATTTTCACAATACAATAACAATTTTTTTCAACAAATTTCAACCAAAAGTTTTTTGAACAAATTCTTATTTAAAACATGGACAGGTTACCAGTACAACTCTTTTCACTTATTTTTTCACATCTGCGATGTTACATCCAGGAATGGGGAGTCGGAAGAGAAATAAACGACTCCCGAGTCGGTATTTTTTAAAACCGACTCCTTCCACTAATGTTTTTTATAAAAGAATATTAAGGCAAACCCGTTAAACAGGTAAACAGGTAAATCTAAATGTGGTTCCTGTTTCCGTTCTTTAAAAAAGTTCCCTCAATATCGTTATTTTATTTTCGTTTTCGTTCTCTTCTCATCCTTGATAAAAAGTAAATCAAAGAGTCTGTAGTCGATAGTTTTTTCGACTTTCGACTCCTCCAAAAAGCCTCGACTCTTCGACTCCCGACTCCCCATACCTGGTCACACCACTGCAACTGTTTACGATACATAGATACTATTATAGTTAAAGCTATAAAACAATTTCTTTTTCATTAAAAAATCCGCGTTAGCCTTTTATTCAGAGTTGAATTATTGTTAATTATACTATACGTTACGAGTTAACATAAAAGTATTGATGTAATTCTATATTTTTAAGACAAATATGTATGAAACTTTTGCGTTTATGGTACTAAGAAAATCGATACTTTTATATAAACATCTCAGACATGTAAAGCATACATACAGACAGATTCTTTTTTAAAGAAACGAATCTTTAGTACTTTTTCATTCCTTCAACTTCGATATATCTCTGAACGATAATACATTTAGCATTTTATAACAGATATTTATAAAAAAAATTGAAAAATTAATAAATTTTTGCTTTTTATAAAACAACTATAAATTGAAGATTTTCTCAAAGTAAACTACAACATTCAATTATATAGACAGCAAAGAGCTTAAGATTTCTAAAATTAAACGTGACTAGTCAAGTATGTAAATATCGAAGAATATTTACACTTTTTTACTATACCTATTCATTATTACCAGGATAATATTTCATTGTAAAAAACTTTTTACGTTACACAAGCCATGAATGTAAAATAAAAATTGCTTTAAAAAATTTTAATATTAAATTACACATAACAAACATGATTAAAGTAATAATTCGAAATCTTTTTGTCTTGAAATGAAACGTATGTGATACAAAATTTTAATATTCAACCGTCACATAATATCAAAAAACATAAAGGGTGCTTTCATACAGATGCATCAGAGCTAATTTTCTGCAAAACTACACAGCGAACCACGTGTGTATATCAGATAATATGACTTAAGCACGTAGTACCTACATCAGGTAAAAAGATGTAGATCAAAAACAAAGATATAAAAGCTGAGGAAAACACAACACACCAAGAAAAAACAAAAGCACCAGAAGCGTAGGAATTTGACTACAAAGTCACAATCTGTTCATAAAGCAGTCAAGCTATGAACATACGCCACAAAACAGACTTCCGCAGTTAGGCACACGTTATAAAGGAATTCGAGCAACTGACGCGTCGCGACGCTGTTCTATCGGCATACACCAAGCGCAGTCGCAACTGAACGGAACAGGAAGTCGCTGATGGAAAACGTATGACGTTTCTGGAACAAGGTACTGCTAAATGCGGTTATTCACAACTTCAAAGATGTGGGTAGCTCTGGAAAATGGTCTAACACATACTTTTATTGTTTTCCATCAACTTTCTATACAGGCAAACAGAATGAAATTAAAATGTTAACTTAACGAATATACCAGACAATATTTACCGATTAAAGTATTCTTCCCGTAAACCTAAACAAATAAAATTTTGAGTGAATATCAATAATTGATCTATAAAAACTAACAATGGGAACTTGCAATTTATTTTTGAGGAAGTTGATAGAGTACAATAACAAAAAATTAAAATATATCTAATAAATAATAGGAGTAATAAAAAACTACGTAAAAACTCCTACCGGTGCCGTAACTACAGTGTATGGCCAATATGAGCCTCGCCTTAGGTGCCGATTGCTAGACGGCATCGTATGAAGCATAAATAATTTATAATTTTTTATTTAGTCGTAAGTCTACCTTCAGGTGTAGGACAGCATAATTTTAAAAAAATAAATGAAAAATAGATAAAACATTTCCAACAAAACTGTCTGTCAACCGTACGTATTAACAATTGCTGTGTTATAATATTAGTTTTTACGCGTTTTTTAAACAGTCACATGTAAGAAGTATCTGTAATAATTTTTTAAATATTTTAAATCACTTCCTAGTTTCCAGAATAAACGGTAGAGTTGTTTTATCACTTTACCTGTGATTGCATCGTATCGTGAGGTGTGACGATTATAAGTAAATTAAAAATTATTTACGCTCTACAATGGGTCAAGACAGGTTCAGTAGCTTAAATTTGCCATCAATCGCAAGCGATCTGTTTGTTGAAACAGATTTTGACGATGACATTGATTAATTTGCACATCAAAATAAAAGGAAAGTTAAACTTTAATCGATTGTTAATGTTTTGGATTTCAAATACTATTTGTATCAATTGTTTATAAAGAAATGGTGATTGTTGTTGTAATACGACGTAAAATTCATTAAGTTGCATATTTTTAATAATTTGTAATAATAATAGAGGTGAATTTGACATTTAAAACAAATTTTCGAGATATTTCCAAAGTCTACTAGCTTAATTCCATTAAATATTGTGTTTGTAATCGTAAACTATCAAGAAAACCGCAATAACTCAAGAAATACTTATTTTAGACATAGTTAATCTTTAATAGTTTTTGAAGGTAATTAAATTATCGATAAGAAAATGTAAAAATATATAGGGTGTTACATTTAAAAAAACTGACTTATTCGTGTTTGAAATTTGACCAAACGGACTGGGTACAAGAAACACCCTAAAATTTTAACTAGTCAAAAATCACTACACACTATTGTCAACTAACTAAGGTATCAAAGGAATTCGCTCTGACATAGCCAAGTTGTGAAATATCATTATTTTTTTAGACTCCTGTTTCTATCAATATTTTTATAAAAGTAAATAACTCAAAAACGACTGATTTTAGATACCTACATAAAACCTATATATTTTTTGAAAAAGAATTCAATTTTACATCTGAAGATTATAAAATATACTGGGTGTTCTATTTAAAAAAAAAAAGTGATATCGGTGCGCAAAAACAAAACACTGTGTTACTGTGTACAGATAGTTAAAAATAATTTAAGCTTGTGTAATGTAGTAAATGACCACAAACAACTGTTATTTAAAACTTCTTTTGTAAAGTTGTCACAAGACGAGATATTGATCCGTTACGTTACTTTTTGTACGCGCTGTATATGCTGTATTTATTTATTTTTTTAATTATTGCGGCTTTCGAATAAAATTAATAGTAAAATTTAAAACGGCACTTAAAATAACATTTATTAACAATTTTTATCATTTTAAATTTTAAATCATTAGTAATAGATGGGTATGTGAGAGCCGTTGTGAAAAAGTTTTGCTGGTACAACTGAATATAAAACACTAACAAGGCAGGGAAACTTGGCGTCCTTTAGCATGGAACTGGAAAACGTAATTTTCAAGTTGACTTATTGAAAACAACACAAAAAAGAGAAAACTACATTACACTGTAAATTACGTTTATGCAATAAAACACAATGAAATTACTTGCAATAGACTTTAAACTGGCCATGTATAAAACCCTAACAAATTCAATAAGTGGAAACAACAAAAAATGTTCCTACAACCAGGGATTTGGAGGTCCAATTTTTTAATTGCTCCGCTCCAGCTACGCTCCGGCATCAAAATGCCTGCTCCAGCTCCGCTCCAAATATTGTTAAAAAAAATTAAAAACGTTTTTTGATTAAAAGAAATTGTTTTCAAAAACAAAGTTTCAATTTTATTGTAAAAAATAACAATATTTGACCCTAACAAACAAGTTAAGTAAATGTTTGAAAAAACAGATTATTGATCTTCAAACGTTGAAAAAAAGGAAAAGAAGTAGTTTTTTTTTAAATTTTACATAATAAACTGGAGCAGTGGAGCAATCAAAATTATTTGCTCCGGGCTCCGCTCCTGCACCGGGCAAAAACCCACTGCTCCACTGCTCCGTGCTCCAGCTCCGTGCTCCAGCTCCGAGCTCCGCTCCAAACCCCTGCCTACAAGTTTAAACATGAGTTTCTTTACCATGACAATATACGATCAATGATTTGGTAGGCTAGTTAGTTACCTTCCCTCTTTTGCCCCAAGACATACAAAAACACAATGTGATTATCAAGTTCATTGTAGATTACAAATGCGTCTTTCTACGAATCGTTTGTTTATCCGATTCATGAATATATGATACATCTAAAAATCACTAGTAATCAAACCACGTCCGTAAACATTTCACGCGCGATAAACTACAAGAATATTGCAGCGGGCCGGTTTTGGCTATTTTTAACTTTGTAACTAAATTATTTGCTAATCATTGTTAGCCCTCCCAGAATTGAAAATATATATTATTTAATACACTGAAGTCTTACGTGAGACAAACAGCAAAACAAATCCACCGAAGAAGTAACGTGAACCAAATTTAAAGCCAGTTTCTGAGAAAATTCTGCAAATTTTTATGACATTAAATTCCTTGTAAAATGCAATTAGTAGGACTATTCATTTTCATTACCCTCCCCATAAAACTAATTCACATTTTGACTTCAGCGTTACACGAACCTTTATTTTGCATAATTGGTTCATAAGCATAGGAAAAAGAGTGATAAAATTTCGATAGATGAATATATGAGATTCAAATTAAAAACAACTAAATGAGAAAATCATCTCATTTTAAGTGTGATATACAAGAGAAACTTTATTAAAATACTTCAAATATAAATAAATTTAAAAAATGGAAGTAAAATATATTAAACTTATTTCATCTGTATACTACTTCACCTCCAAAAAGTACTACTTTAGTGTCTAGAACAAACATGAACAAAACAAATACCTACACAATACACATAGATACAAATTACGCAAAACGTTCATTTCCGCTAATTCAACGCAACTATTTAAGTTAAAAAAAAAGCCTATATAGATTATAATTTGCAAAAAACCTAGTGCCATTATAAATGTCATTAACTTGAGTAAATGAAATAAAAAACAATTTCGCCAACCCCTAGCAAGTCCAATGTTTTTATCTGTCAGTTAAACTTGTTGAGCAGGAAAACAACTTGTTAAACTTTGACATCTCTAGATGTATGGACTAACGAAAGGAAGAAACAAAAAGACAAAGCATAAACAGTAACTTCTAAAATTTACAAATCATTAACGATTTGATCATTACAATTTTATATAACGCATTATTCATTACAACAGAAGTTTTAATATATGCTTCTGTTGTACTACTTTCTACATAAAATAAAATTTCTTTCTTGTTACAAAATTAAACTGTATTTTATTTCATGGCACTACAGTTTTATGGAGTATAGTTAATAATTTTATTTTGTTCTATAACTGAATATCAAAAACATGTATTACTTATTTCCATACATAAGTAAGGAGAGAAAAATAAGGTTTATTACGATGCCATTTGAAATAATGCTGTTAATTATTCCAACATTGGATGAATGTCACCATTTTATACGACATTAGAATATCTTCATAAATGTATCTCTAATTACAAAACAAAATAAAAAAACCTTCTAAAATTAACTATTTGCTTTAAAATTTAATAAACTATGCAAATTTGTAAAGTGAAAGAATTATAAATAAGCTAAATTATTTTTTACTCAACAACATTAAACAGAAAGCCTGTAAAAAGCACATATTAAGAATGTTCACCCACCGCAGCTTACAAAACTTAAGTTTAGGATATGACGGATTAATATTTTTAAATATTAATTTGCAAAAAAAATTAGTCAACGCTAATATGAACAAAATAACCTGCAAAAAATTTTTTATTAGCAGAATAAGCTTAGAAGTATTGTTTTAGGTATTAAACGACACTGCAGAACTTGTAAATCAATACAGACGTTAGAACGGGTGGTGAAACTGAAAGTAATTACTTCTCTTTGAAAACGCATTATTAAATTACGTTGGAGTACGCTTCAGTTGGATCATGGTCGTAACTTTATTGACAATAATTGTGTCATTCTGTGCACAGTTAACTAAAAGCTTGTTACACAAAATACAAAAACATGTCAAATAAATCTCGGTTCTTGACTGCAAAATTGTAATTCTTACATACACACAAGCGACGTAAAATTGTCTGTTTACTAAGAGAGAAAGAAGGCAAACGCATCTGAATTTTCAAGATAATTTTAACTTCATATCTTCTCTTTTATTACGCGGCTTGTTCAACTGAAACCCATCTTTTATCAAATCAGCCATGGACACCAATGCAATAACGCAACTGAAATTTTGAATTATTAGTAACTAGCACGTAGCCCGTCCTAGGACGGGTATATTGTATATCTTAAATTTAAACTATTACTTTTTATAATAACATAACCTCAACCCTGATAGACGTCAAAACTGACAAATTTATTTTGTAGCTATTTTCATGCGTTATTTTGTAGCTATTTTCATGCGTTACAGAGTCACAGAGTCAGCCTGGACTTTTATATATATTTATATTTGTAGCCCAAAACACTGACAGTGTGTTAAAGTTTTAATTGCATTTTGCGTTTACATTTTTTGTTGTAAAAATGGCGTTGTTTGTAGTCGAAAATCCATCGAAGCAAAATCAGAGTGCGGTCATTCAATTTTTTTTTGGTGCTGAATGTGTTCAGTTTTTGCGGATTCATATGCGAATGAAGACTGTTTATGGGAACGCATGTATTGTGTATCTAACTGTAAAGGAATAGTACAGAAAATTTAAAAATGGGAGACAAACCAATGAACAAACCACGGTTAAGTGCAGCAATTACTGCATCAACTGAGAGCAACATGACCTGTGTGGAAGGACCCATTAGAGAAGATTGTCGTATATCCATGAGGAATATTTCAGAAATTGTCAGTATAAGTGCAGGTTCTTTACATTCCATTACTCATAAGCTGGGATACAGCAAAGTGTGTTCACAATGGATTCCTCGTCTTTTGTCTGCGGATCAAAAATGTTTTCGCAGGGGCATATCTCTACAACACCTTATAAGGTGCAGCAAAACTGGCGACGAAACTTGGTGCCACTATTACGAACCTTTCAGTAAGTTATCGTCTATGCAATGGAAACATCCAAATTCACCGGTACCAAAGAAGTTCAAAGCGCAACCATTAAAGACCTTTATTAATAGACTTTAAGGAGCGTTGTGCAACGATTAACGCACTCTAGAGCAATCAAACCTAAGCCAAACTTCATGAGGCCATTAGACGAAACCGTAGAGAAAAACTTACGCGTGGCGTCATTCTGTTGCACGACAACGCTCGCCCTCATGTCCCTTATGTTGTAAAAGACAATATACAGCGTATGAAGTGGGAAGGTTTAGACGTTTAGAGCATCCGCCCTACAAACCACATCTGTCACCATGTGATTTTTATGTCTTTAGGTTAAACTTTAAGTGAACACGGAGACCCTTTAACCGTGTCCACTCGGACCGTATTATAATTATGTAATAATACCTACGTTGCTAACTTGCAATTTTGTGTAACAGAGTCAACGGTACAGATATACGTCATCTCTTTTTAATGCGGCGATTGGACCATAGAAAGCTAATATACATTGGATTGGACAACGTGAGAAGTGCGTATAATGGTCACGTCATTTTTGAGTCTGAAAATACGACATGACGTTGATGATCTACGATTTGTAAAAACTACCGTAAATATATAAAATTCTGTTCTAAGGTTTGTAGTCATTCGCCTCGGATTGTTAAGCACTGATGTCTGCACGCGTAATTTGTTAAAATCACATTTCATAATATAAACAACAATTTTCATGCAGGTTCTGCTAAAAATCCTAGTTTTATTTGTTTTTCTATGATTGTTGCCAAATGTCCAAAATACACATTAGAAAGAAAAACATATTTTCATTTCATTTCATCGGCTTCAGTCGTTACTCATTGTGTAGATAGGAAATGCGCTATGAAGGTATTTCTACATATATGACTCGGACGCAGAAATACAGACAGCTGTGAAAGAATTTTTCAAACAGCAGCCAAGGGAATTTTATGAACAAGGTATCGGTCGCTTGGTGACACAATGGAATAATACATGCCTTAACGCAGATGGCAACTTTATTTAATTGTGTTTATAAATATTTGTTTTAACAAAAGATGGGTTTCCGTTAAACGAGTGTCGTATATAAAATCAAAAAATCAAATCACATTTAACGTAACGTAACAAAACTACCTATATTAAATTTTAATTTGCATCTTCAAGGGCCGTCAATCTAAAATAGTGTGCAAGCAAGTGTGCATATTATATCAAAAAAACCAACTTTGGATAGCGTAGTGAGTGAACCACAAAATAATCAACCAACGCAAGCCAAGATATAAATGCTTGTAATCACTGACGTACAAATACATTTTTATTGTTTACGGTAATCATTTATTTTCGAGTTAATTATTCAAACTTATTAACGACCTTAACAACCTTAATAATTAAGTTTTAATTAAATTATTGAGTTACTTTTAACCAAATTTCATCATGAACACAGATTTACACCTAAGTTAACAGCAGATCTAATTTCAAAAATTTACTAAACAAAGATGTTAACAACTTTACAAAATGTAAAGAAGTTAATTAATAAAGGCGGCAGTGTTTTGATATGCCCTACAGAATTAATTACTTTCATCCTGTCTCTCCTTCAAGAAAGTTAAAGTCGATTGTGCATGCAGTTTCCTTCATTACAGAAAACTTCTAAATATACATAAAATTTATTATCAAATATGATTTCAAGATAAATATGTTTTCCAGTGTAAATAAAATTGTTAATAACGTAATAAATAAATTCAAAGTCCTACATTATAAAATGATTATAAACAAATGTCATTGCTAACAACGTTAAAGTTTAGTGTAAATAACATATTTAAACTTGAACGATTAATTTTTTATTATATTCCAAAACGGATCACAAGTACCTACACTTATGCAAAAAATTATTAGTTTTAGTAAGTAATGATTATACGACCGACCATTTTAAATTTCGACACCCCAAAAATATTTCCGAACTTACAGATCAATAATGAAAAAGCGTATGCATCACATCACTAAATACTACTTCCGTTCACGTTATGTGCTTCTGCTTAAGTTTCTTTGTGGTAGAACATTCTCTCTAGCATCCTTTAAGATGTTCGCAAACAAAGTTGCCGTTTTATTGTAGGTTGCTTTGTGACGTTCTCTAAAGAGGCTGACGCCAATCTCTATTGGATGGTTATTGCCCTCTACTACTAGTGGCGCGATAACAATCGAAATCGCGACGCTCAAAACATCTCACCACGGGTTAGGCGTCTGTCGGTTTAAGCGAAATTTTAAACATTGCTTACAGTTTTTATTAATTTAAAATTTTCAAAAGATATACAATAGTTTCAGCAAGATCGTGCCTCACTTTTCGCGAGCTACACTGGCTCTCTTAATTATTTTTCACCTAGACCTCCAGCCTTCACAATCCGCTTGTGGACACACAATTTAATAATTAATTTTTAATAATTAATTAAAAAATAGTAGGTAACACTAAAGAATAAAAAACATTTTTTATTTAAGACCGTTGGGCGCTATATGTTGACTCGATAATTGACAAGATTGAAACTGAAACAGAAGTGCAATGGAAAATTAATTTATATTTTCATACATCAATTCAGTTTTGTATTCTATATAAGATATCTTTAGATCAGGGATGGAAAACGTAACGTAACGATACCCGATAACGTTATAATAACGATTCAACTATAATTTTGTATACAATAACGTAACGATATTTTAATAACGTTATATAACGTTATAATAACCGATAACGTTTCATTAAAAGTTATTTTGAATCGTTATTCTCTATAAATTTTATATGGCGATCTTTTTATTTTCAAAAGATATATTTTGTTTGTATTTTAGAAATTAAAATGAAATATCTCAACGTAGTTTTGTACTATGTTTTAAATTAACATTAAAATCCCAAAAATAATTTCCGAGTTACAAATAAAAATTATTTTTATGTGATGTGTTTCATAAATAATGCGATATAAATCGGGAGGTGATTACTTATCGAAAATTAAGGGGGATCTTTCATATACAATTTTTTTCTTAGACGTCTCCTTTTGGAGTTACACCCCCCGAAAGGGGATCGGTAAAATTAGGTTTTTATTTTATTTCTCAATTTGGATAAATGTAGGACAATGATATTCGGTGATGTTTTATACTTATTAAAGGGTTTTCCATAGTAATATTTTCAATCGTCTCTCACCTTCACAGGGGGCTGAAAAGTGCGAACCCTCTTGGTTTTTTTTATCAGAACTTTTTGGTGGGTTTGCAATTTAATTTTTGTTTTTGAAAACTTGATTTATTTGGATTTTTTTTTATTCTTTAACTTTTCTCGTAAAACCTACAGTTTTTGAGCAAAAAATGATGAGTGAATATGAACCATCAAATATTCGAATATAAAACGATTCATTTTGGTGGTTACCATGATGGTTTGTTTATGTTCATATTGGGGAGAACTGACGGGTGTAATTCATTTTGACGTTTACGCGGGACAACACTAAAACGCCCGTCAATTGTACCGAATATGAACATAAACAAACCATGGTAAACACCAAAATGAATCGTTTTATTTTAGAATAGTTAATGGAACATGTTCACTCATTTAATGTTTTACTCAAAAACTGTAGATTTTACGAGGAAAACTAAATAATAAAAAAACGTTCTTAATAAATCAAACTTTAAAAAAAAATTTAAACTGCAAACTTTTAACTCACCAAAAAGTTCTGATTAAAAAACCAACAGGGCTCGCGCTTTTCAGCCCCTTGTGAAGGTGAGAGACGATTGAAAATATAACTATGGGAAACCTTTTCATAATTACAAAACATCTACCAAATATCATTCTCCTATATTTATCCAAATTTGAGAAATAAAATAAAAACCTAATTTTACCGCTACTCTTTAGGGGGGTGTAACTCCGAAAGGAGACGTCTAAGGAAAAAATTATATATATATATATATAAGACCCCCCTTAATTTTCGATAAGGAATCACCTCCCGAATGTTTTCGTATTATTTAAAAAACACCCTGTTTATCATAATTTATGTAGGTAACGTTATATAACATAACAATTCATTTTTTTAATGTTATTTATACGTTATGTAACGAAAACAAATAATGAATAACGTTATACAATAACGTAACGATTTAAAACGTTATTCCATCTCTGCTTTAGATAGACTAACTTATCTTTTGAATTAAGTAAATTCTACATCATCCGACAAAAAATTTACTACTAATTTCAAGTGCAGTTAAATTACAAAGTTCATTGTTTCAAGCAGTGTATTATTATTATCATTATTGTGACATGTTCTATGCCTTTTTGGATTTTTCAGAACAAATAAAGACTACTACTACTACTACTACTAACAGTTTACGACCATATTCGCTTGTGTCCTTTACACTGATACAGTGTATTACAGTCTAGACCTTTAATTGCGAATTTAATCAACAATAATTCTCACTACAGCAGTGTACGATTACGATGCTCGATTTCTATAATATCTTAGCTCATCCGTTTACTCAGACGTAAACAACTATATTAACTAAGCCCCAGCATGCAATACCTCCATTATTTTATTATGCATTTATTGTTTATAGCCCTTACAATTACATCAATTATAAAACAAAAGATTACTTTGTTTTTGCAGCACAATAAATTATATTGATTAACTCTTAAGACGTAACAATATAACATACAATGGACAACGTTATGGAAAAAATATTAACATTCTCGCTTTAACAAACAACAAATTAACTTCACACTGCCAATATATCTCTATGTATTCTTATACCCTTGTTAAATCCAATAAATTCAGAATAGAGACGTCGATTTCTTCTAACACTTGTGATACGATGTATATTCTTTATCCTAAATTGTCGATAAGGGTAGAATAAATCAATTTTCAATGTGACGTATATTCTTGTATCGGTTTCGTAACGTGCAGCTACAGAAAGCGAGAAGAGCCAATTCTTCGATATTTACTTTATAAGTGTATTTATTTTTTATAAATAACCACAACACAAAAAAATACAGTAACAGGTAACTCATTAAATATTTTATTTTTCAAATATTATTGTTATTTTATTTTAATAGGCTTACAATACCACATTTTAAGTAAAACTTGCTACAATAAAATTTTAGATGAAGTACTGAATTTCAACAACAATTAAAAAAATAAATGAACCATTGTTTTACATGATTTAGACAATCTCATTCCAATAAGTTTCTCTTTTTATATATCTTTACTCTCGAGATTTTACTAACGGGACAGAAAATCTGTATTTTATGATTCTCTTGCTATTTTAAAAATTAATTACCTCCACTGATTTAATATAATTTCATTAAACTCTTTTGGTCATAGAGGAAACCAATATCAGTTACTTAAATATATAAATTTTGTTTAGCTTACTCTCTTGGGGAGCAGTTATTTTATACTTGAAGACTACAGTATGTAGGCGGCCTCGCAAACTATACCTAATGATAAACGAAATAACAACAAAAAACTGTTTTACATTTTAATTTTATTGAAAAACTGTCATTTGTACTTTTCGAATACATAATCTTGTCTAAAGTTAAATATTTTTATTTAGTTGCCTGTTACACCAAGTTATCGGGAATTTTAGGAGTGTCACATGACAGGAACTTATTCTTCCAACTGACAATTTTAAGCAAATACCTCTGCCATTCACAAATCATGGTTTAACATTATTAAACTTTCAAAAGTTGCACAAATATTTCTTTTCTTTATGGTATGTGCATACATCTAATCTATACAAACCAGGGACACGAAGCGTAAAAAAAAGTACTGATAGCCAGTTCAATAAATATTAATTTGTCTGTTTTTGTTTTGATTCACAGCTTTTTTTCTATTGATTCAATAACCGGTTAAAAAAAAAGAGCTGGTACCCGTTTGAGACCAATGTTTTTTTCAATTTTTAATAAAAACAGTGAAACATAAATTAAAAATTCCATCGATTGAAATTGTTGTATGAACCGGTTAACGTAATTCGGTTCGGTTTTGTTTGCGATTTAATATTTTTTACATTAAATTATAAGTTCCGTTTCGAGAAAAAATCATCGATTTGTACCTATTTTAGTTTTAGTTCCAGTTTGTTTTGGGTTTCTGATGCCTAAATAAATTAGTACCTACTTGCGTATAATTTCGTTTAAAAAATTAGAGGCTACAACACTTCATAATTAAAAAATCTTGTAGGTACATGCATTCATACAACTTCGTGGGAGGATAAAAAGCACAAAAAAAACTGAACAATAAATTGAACCCACACATAGAACTCCAATTGCGCCAACCGCTTGTGGGACGAAGCTTTACTTAAGCAGCTATAGTCACAATTATTGTATTGTAATCAACCGTTACATTTTCTTAACACCAACAAGTAAATAAAGCAATTTTCAAACACTATAAGCAAGTAATAATTCAATTACGACTTTAATTGGCCTATTTCATTTAAACAGTGACTTGTCCATCGCCTAACCGTTTTAATATTACATTAACAAGTTGTCTACTAAAACGTTATAAAAAAAAGTTGCTTGTCACAGCCAAATACCGTAATGAAACGCGGTGCACGTTCATTAAGTTTGACATTTTTGAGTAAATGGAACACATTTACTTCTACTTGTTGGGCAAGTTAAGCAGACGGTACAAAACAACAACTTTTCGTTCTGTTAAACACACATCACTTTAAATCTAAATAACTTGTATTAATAATTTAGGAAGATGATAAACAGAGAAGTTCCATTTATTTATTGGAGCAGTTTTTAAATATACAAAAGTCTCACTAGAAGTGGTCGTATATTTGTTTATAATTTAGCAGTTTTCATGGCTTGCATATGTTTCTCGACTAAAAACTGTAAAATAAGCTGTAACCAACAACAAAAACTTCTAAATAATAGTAAATAACATTATAAAGTCACATTTATTTCCGCGAAAAAAAAACTTTTATTACCTAAACAAATCTTATTGCTGCCTTATTTTCTTAACACATTAAATGATCAAGACTCCTAGAAACAAATAAGTTTCAATTATTGCCTTTTTCCTTATTAACAATTTTTGCACCGTTACGATTTCACCGAAAACTTTGTTTAAATATCATATTACCACTTGCAACACATTGTGTGTTTGTGTATAAAAAATTTAACGTTATTAAAATTAGAAAGAAATGATTTTAATGACATTTTATTAGAAAATAAACTTTATAACGTATAACAATTTTATTAGATACTGTTTCTAAGAAGAATTTATTAAACATTTTGAATTATTTAACAATGGCGTAATTTAAAATTCAAAACAAAAATCCAATACAGACTTATTATAGATCTCAACATACACTTCTACACTTCTACATAAATAAAATATTTTTATTTATATACGTTTTAATGTATGTTTACATTAACGTAAAAACTTTAATTTGAGATATTAATTAAATGGACATGATTTGTACTATCTTTTTAAGGCTCTAGCGATTGTTTATCAAAAAAATTGACAATTATAATATCTAGCATGTAGTACACACACATGGACGTCACAGTGAAAATGGCCAACGCGTGTTTAGGGGACCTCAAACTGTAATCCATCGAAATCCCGAATTCAACAATTTTCCGGTCCCCAATTCTTTCTTCTTATTTCGTATAATAACCAAATATTTGTAGTTTTAAGTTTGTTAAAATAAAATTTACATTTATAATAACGTAAAATAAATTAAAACAAAAACCCTGTAAACAGATTACATTTCATTTTTTAAATAATTAATTCATAAATAAAAAAGAAGTTAAGTATCGTTTACATTCATTACAGTTTTATACAGAACTTATTCATCACAACGATTAAAGTATTAAGTGCTGTACCAACACGAATAATGCAACAATAATAGTGGGCATTGATGATGTTTATAAATTACGGTTATAGTTAAAAAACTATCGATTGTTCTTATTGCTAACCGACAAAAACTTTTTAATGTTTACATACACATGATATTTAACATTACAAAAGTTTTGTATAAAACAAATTACGGTTCGTAACAAAAAAAAAAAAAAATTAAAAAAAAAATAATAATAATACCTAATAATAATAATAACAGCATTTTGATTAAAGGACCAAACGTTATTGTTGAAACTTCTAAATGTTATATAAATTAAATGTTATCGTAAACAACTTCCTATAAAAGACACACTGATAAGTAAGATGTAAAACCAGTAAACATAAAATAGGAAATCCAAAAAATAAATAATACACCCACTTGAAACTTCTCCAATGAGCGCAGATTCTTCATTAAATAAATAAGAATAGGGAAGCTGCAGTAGTAGAAAAATGTGGCGCAATTGTACAAAAACACTTTAACTTTATTTAAAAATATTGCAAGAATCGCACTTAACATTTTTAATTTTTGAACCTGGCAAAGAACTCTCACTGCTACAAGCAAAACGTACTGAAAGTTCACAACCTATAACCTCATTTATTATTATTTATTTATTTATTTACATCCAGTCTGTTAGTGTGACCCCTTGAGCGTGACTGCCATGGGGATTTCAAAAACCATAATAAAAGAAAAAAGAACATAAGTATAGATAAATTATACACATAAATAATAAAAATATATGGTACAATTATTGATCATCTTTTGTAAGCAGCGGTAAATATCTACAACTTGATTCTGTATTAGCTTTTAAGTATCATGTTAGTAAGCATGTTCATATTTAAATAAATCTGCATTTCTAGCTTTTACCTACATCTAATGCATTATGTTTACTAATTTCGGATATTACTTTGGCAGTTGCGTTAATGTAAACATACTCTGTAAACAATATATTACGACTATCAAAACATTCATCAATGAATTAAAATACAGCGGAAAACGTTTAACACGAAAACGCTTAACATGAAAAATCGATTAACATGAAATAATATTTTGGCCCCGGCACATGCTATGCAATTTTATACGTTTTTTTTTATAAGACGGAAAATCTGTAAATAAATTGACAAACAATTACAACATGACATGCAACAAGGAAATCTGTAATTAAATGTTTTCATCCCCAAATATAAAAGTACACTAGTACAGCTTTAACGGCACATTTAGACAAATGTGTGTCGGAGGAAGTTACTTCAATGAGTACAAAGTTGCAACATTACTAACAACAGTAAGTATAATACTAAAGCGCTAACGAAACCGCAGGTGACAAATGATTACAGTAAGTAACAGATCTTTAACGTAACGTTCTAAAGAGCAAACTTTAATTGCTAGAAGAGTATTTTATTACTACATGAAGATTAGAACAGGATGATTTTATTACATAAAAAACAAGTTCCACGCAAAAAAAATACTTTTGAAATATAAAACAAAAACTACGTAGTGATTTTATTAAACAATTGATGGCTGCTTATTATAACGAAAACTGCTACCTCTGGCTTTAAGGAATAATTTGAGCACATAACTTAAACAAAGTAGGTTAAGTAAAAAAAGTTGTATATTGGTGCGAAGAAGCAAACATTCGATTTGGATGAAAATAATTTTAGATTATGTAATATATACTAATATAAAAATGGATCCCCACAGTTACCTATTATAAATACACCGTCAGATACATATTTTATGTAATGTACTACTGTATGAATTACGTTTGTTCACGGATAAGATAATTAACAGTGGACACAAAATGAGTAACATAACACGCACAAAAATGAAAAGTATTGCTATAATATAATACTCATATGAATTACTACTTCCTAAAATTAACTTAAAATCGAAATATCTAAACACACGCGTCGCAGCAATACAACTTTTTCAAAACAACTTCAAAAATAACGTTTTTCATCAAAACCAGGGCTGTGGAGTCGGAGTTGGAGTTTAGGAGGAATTTCTGGTCAGTGGAGTCGGAGTCGGAAAAAATGTACCGACTCCTCCGAGTACAACGAAAAATTGCGAGGCGTGGTCCTTTGCCGCAAAATTTAAACTCAAATTTTAAATAATTTTTTTATGCTCATTTCTTTTTTCTTATGTTACACACGATAAAATGTCTTAGTTTTTAATTTTGTCGGAGTCAGAGTCGAACTACTAAAATTATCAGGATTCGGAGTCGGAGTAGGAGTCGACTTTTTTTTCCCGACTCCGCAGCCCTGATCAAAACTAATCAATATAACACTGAAGTACAAGCAGGTACATAAACAATGTAAGTAAGTGAACTTTCCGTAAAATAAGCTTTAAACTTACATTTATACTTTTCAAAGGTTTAATGCTTTTTCAATACCTAAAGCTAATATCCAATTTTTGTAACATAGATTCAGGTTTATACGTGACACTAAGATTTGCACAATTTAAAGGGTATTTGTAAAAAAATGCAACGTTTTTTTCCACACAAGTACCTACTTAGTTAAATATACTAATACAAAATATGCAAAGTTCTACCCACTGCCCCAAGTTTAAATATACTTTAAAATACTAAATGCGGTTTATTTTAAACATTTTTAAACTTTCAACTATTAATAACAACAAAAATAAAAACACATATACAGTTTTAAACAGCAAAAAAAAAACAATGTATTCACACTTCACAATTTTCGCTGTGAGTTTTTAAATTAATGCAAAACACATACATTTAAGAAAGAACTCCAACATTTACGTTATTTTGGCAATATCATAATATTTTATAATAAATATTATCTTTTTTTTTACATCTTTTCAAATATATAACAGAATAATTATACAAAACTGACAACGAGATAAAACATTAAACGCAATTAAAAACCTTACACAATAAATGACAAGTTCATATTTCTAAATTATTTGTTAATAAATATTGATAGATGAAATTGCATTCAATCTATAGGTTTCATTTGAAAAAATTCTTGATGTGTTATTCTTACTATTAAAAAAAAATACAATAAGTGATTTTTTTAAATTAAGCACATGAAACTATATACATTCCAAGGAACTCATTGCAACAGTAAAAGTTGCATTTTCTTTGAGGATTTTTCAACGAAATAAAAAACTAAAATGGTCCATTTAGGGAGGAAATGAAACAAAACTGACAAAAAAAAATAAACAATGCTAGACTCCCAAACCGTGAAACACTTATCTAGATGGCTCAGTTGTAATACAACTTTCTATAGTACAATCAGATTCATATTTTCCGCAATAACTTCTACTCAAAAACAATCGCACCTTTCCATGGTTTTGTAACGTAATACTATTGTCTGATATTTAGAAACCGCTCATTAATCCTGGAATAATTATTTTCAGCATACTCCAAATATATAGCATCATTGTGAATATCACACAACTTATTCTGGCGTTTTTTAACTCTACAGGCGATGTCTAGAAGGCACACAGCTGTGTATTATAATATATTCATCAGGTGACGCAACAACAGTGGAATTTAATTATGATTTGGATAGTTCTGAATGAAATTTAACCACAGACACGTATTGACGAATACCTGTTAAGCAAGGTCACAAACTATATAATTCTTAAAATATATCGTGAGACAGTAAATAATTGCAGTCAAACAATTGTCAGATTACAGCATAGACAACAAGAAAAACTTAAGCTGTAACGGTGAAACATTTTTTGAATAAATATCCACACATTTACGAGTTTTATAAAAATTCACACGTTATTATACAGTGCGTACAGAAAGGAACGTAATGGATCAATATCTCGTCTTGTGACAACTCTACAAAATTAAGTTTTAAATAAAAGTTGTTTGTGGTCATTTACTACATAACCTTAAATTATTTGGTTGGTTTTTGCGCACCGATACGTCACTTTGTTTTTTTTTTTATTGAACAACCAACATATTTTATAATTTTTAGATGTAAAATTGAATTCTCTTTCAAATATACAGGGTGTTTCAGACCACCCGTACCAGCACTTTTATTCGAAAATGCGACTTCTGACAGAGATGGGGGGAAAAACATTATGACAAAAGAGCGTATGCAGAATCGACTTACGCTATAGCGGTTTTCGTGATTAAACCGGAAGTGTCCAAATCCGGAAGTAACTTTAAAAACTTAAATAGATAGAATCATCCTGTTTTCATTGCATAATTAGAATTTTTTTTTGATTATCAGCATCGTTTGTAATTCATTGGACCTAAATCATAACAACATTTAAAACCCTATTCGCATATGTAACTGAGTTCTCTACACAATCTTTTTGTCTTTAGGTTTGTATTTAATTGAGTGAAATTTTAGACATATTGAACTGGGTTTTGAGTAGAGCATTTTATTCCAAACAAAAAGTGTCTCTCGACTTTTCTTCGTATCTACCACCGTTTGGCGCGGAATTTGATTTATTTTACCATTCTCACGAAAAAATAGCTCATAATTTCGATCTAAAAATATCGCTAATATTCGAAATAAAGAAGTAATTACCGATTTTTGCAGTTTTTAATCACAGAACATGCTTGCTAATAATGAGAGAAGAAGTTCCACTAAATTAACGATTAATGATCCACATTTTGACCATTTACTCCGCAATTTGATATTTTCTACCTATCGCGATATTTTTAGACCGAACTTATGAGCAAATTTTTCGCGAGAATGGTAAAATAAATCTAATTTCGCGCCAAACGGTGGCAGATACGAAGAAAAGTCAAGAAACACTTTTTGTTTAGAATAAAATGCTCCACCCAAAAACCAGTTCTAGTTTGATTTTGAACAAGGCCGTACTATTTTTTTTTTTAATTATAAAAACTGAACCCCCATAACTCCGCCACTGGTTGCTTGTGGGGCTTGACATTCTCACAGAATGTGGCAACCTGTGAGGTGGTGCTGTATACCAAATTTGGTTTAAATATATCGACTGGTTGGAAAACGGTTAAAAATTATAGATATTCTTTCGAAAATTTCAACACCCTGTATCTTTAAAACGAAGCGTTTATGGACCCATGTTGATGTGGAATATTCGCTTTAAAATAAGTTTTTGTATCGACTGTTGGTCCTGCTACAAAAAAGTGGACCACGCTGTATAAGCGAACGACAGAATTATTTTAGTTTTTTTTTTTTTTTAAATACACCATTTAAAGCTACCTGCTAAGTTTGGACAATGATTGATCCAGGTCTTTCTTATTTCAATGTATAGGTACATTTACCCAACATACTTTTTTTAAATTTTAGAACTGAATCAATAAAAAATGGTACAATTTTTACGTGATCTTTAAAATTTTGTTATAAAATAATTAGGAGAACCAATATTGGAACTGAACAAAATTAGCGTGGAATTTCCCTCGCTGCGTCCGCTGATGCAGCACCTGGATAGAAATTATTAATTACATATTAAACTTCAGTTTGCAAGATCTTCAACAGCGACGACACTTTAAATCACTGATTTAAATCAAATGATTTTTTTATTTAAATCAGTGATTTAAATCAAGTGATTTTTTAAGTGTATAAAACAACAAATCAAAGTAATTACAACATGAAGGTAAAAATAATTTATTTTTCATAAATTCAAAATTCAAAATTCTTTATTAATATAAACATAAACATTAATTCCCTAAAAATTAAAAATATATCTACGTCTATGCTCCAATTTTTTATTTTATACACACATTTTATATGTACCTATTGCTAATTTAAAAAAAAATAACATTGGTTTTCGAAATCACGATTTTAATCATTAATTATAATAATTATAATATTTAAAGAGAAATACTAATTTTCCTGCTTTCTCAATACCCAACCGGTTCCGTAAATTTGAGTGTACTAAACCGAAAGACGAAAACACTCGTTCAACCGATGCAGACACTGCATAGTTATTGTACTATTGGTAAAATTGTTGCAATGTCAGGAACGTCCTTCTGGGACTTCCACCACTCAACCGCGGTAACATTTTTTTAAATATTTAAAAAGTGAAAAATCAAAAATAAATTAATAATTAGAGTTACTGTACGAGGCTATGATTTTATGAACATAACTATCAGATCAGCTTAATTTTTAAACTTTTTTTCATTGTAATGTTGCTTTTGTTTACTTATTATATTCTTTTGCGTCTGGAGTAGGTACATATAATTACAATTTAATCAATTTGTAATTATGCATAATGAAATTAAAAAAAAAAAAAAAACAAATCATGATTTTTTTTAAAAATCAGTGATTTCTATTTTTTTTTAAATCATGATTTTTATCAACCCTGTTTAGAACTGAGTTATTTATCTATTTTGTAGCACTTTAATCTGATATTTGTAAAGATCAATTTTATCATTTACATAATTCAACAACACAAGACATGTTAAAATGTTGTTTTTTTTCCTTTATACTCGTTCAACGCCAAAATGATTTTTAGGACATAAAAATTAACAAGCCTTAATTAACGACACATGGAAACGTGAAGCCAAAAACCATTTTGTGAAAGTTATTAAGTTAATTCAGTAAATATTAAAAATATAGGTACCTACGTTGGTTTGAGTTGGATTCATGTATGTTAATAACGTAAAAATCACTGTATACAGGCAAGTAAACATTTCATCTATGAAAGTACATACTTACTCCGAAATCACGAAAAATGTATACAGTGTGGCTGATTTTTCATTGTCCAGCTTATATCTGCTGAAATATTAATGTTACCAAAAAAAGTTAAATGAGAAACTTATTAAACAAAAGCTGGTCTACAAAATTGTGCTAAAAATTTTATTCCATAGCCCACCAGTTTTTCGGAAAAATATCCAACTTTTGTTTTTTAATAGAACACCCTGTATATTTTTACAGAATCACATTCTAAATCAATTTCTCTTTACAATGATATATCATAAGTACCATTTTGCTTTTAAATTATGCACAATATTTCAAAAAAGGAATTATTAAAGTTGGCTGTTATATTGTTTTGTTTATTGCAAATACCTGTCAAATTTGTTTAAGTTAGCAAACACTTGTCAAATCAGACAGAAATAAGTGTAATTATAATTAAGAAAAATGTACTATACAAATAATGAAAAAATTGATGTTTCCACAGCCGACTATAATAATTCTCTTTTTTTGAAATATTGAGCATAATTTAAAAGCAAAATGGTACTTATGATAATACCATTGTGAAGAGAAATTGATTTAGAATGTGATTCTGTAAAAATATACAGGGTGTTCTATTTAAAAAACAAAAGTTGGATATTTTTTCGAAAAACTAGTAGGCTATGGAACAAAATTTTTAGCACCATTTTGTAGACCAGCTTTTGTTTAATAAGTTTCTCATTTAACTTTTTTTGGTAACATTAATATTTCAGCAGATATAAGCTGGACAATGAAAAACCAGCCACACTGTATACTTACCCAGGGGTTTGGAGCGGAGCTGGAGCGCGGAGCAGTGGAGCAATGGGTTTTTGCCCGGAGCGGGAGCGGAGCCCGGAGCAAAGAATTTTGCTTGCTCCACTGCTCCACTTTACTATTATACACTACAATTATTTTTTTTTATGAATTATTCTCATGGGTACCTATAGTATTTAATAAAATTATAAATAAACTAAATTTGATTTTTTTTTTAAGTAAAATTATTATAATGTAACTTTTCTGAATATTAATTTTCATTATTTTGTATTTGAATTTTGAAAAATTTTAAAAAACTTTTTTTTTCTTTTTTTAACTTTTTTAACTGAAGATCAATAATTTGTTCATTTATTAACTTCACTTGTTTCTTAGGGTCAAATATTGTAATTTTTGGTCCATTTCCACATATCTCATAAAATTTTAACTTTGTTTTTAAAAACAAATTTTTAAATAAAAAACTTATTTTATTAATATTTGGAGCGCGGAGCGGAGCGGGAGCAGAGCTGGAGCAGGCATCTTGATGCCGGAGCGGAGCTGGAGCGGAGCAACTAAAAAATTGGACTGCTCCAAACCTCTGTACCTACCACATACCTACTACCAAATGCACGGTAGTATTTAAGTTATCTGATTATTATGCACGATTCGTTCTTTCTGTAAGATCACGTATGAGCTAATGGACGATGGCCCGTGTTCAGTCAGACATGTCTAGAGGTCAGATTACATCTGAATGTTAAATAAAAATAAAGACTTTTCTTATTGCTGCTAATTAGGAATCATAAAATCAATTAAATGAAAATCATATTATGCACAGATTTTACTATTATCAACAACAACAAAAAACTAATAACACGTTAATGTCAACAAATTTAATTTTGGTTTAAGTTATTTTCTGGCGTTTTATAAATTGTTACCATTAAAGTGAAAGGCTTAAAGATAATTTTCAAACACAAAAACGACACTTGTTTAAATACATAAACCATGTACCCTTGTCAACGCACTAACTTGGTAATAATAATACTTATAATCTGTTACTACACGCAGCACCAAAATAGAAAATAATCAATATCTTAATGGCGATGTAATGTTACTAAATTAAAAAATAACTAAAAACCATAATTACACTACTAGACAACAAAAACTTAGAACTAAGCGATTACTAAATGTACATAATACTTTGTTTTTACGCGTAATACAAAAGAACAACAACAACAATTGGTATAAAATTCTTTATAATAATAACAATAATGATACATTACATCTCCAAATTCGCAAAATTTGTTATACATTTATTTACCACTGAACTAGACAAACTTAATGGTTTGTTTTCATTATTTGATCAACATTTTGGGCAACTCTTCGGGGAGGCTTCTGAAGAATAATATTTTTATTCTTTTTATAACAAACTGTTTACTGACGACAAATTTTTAATTGCTAATATGATTAAAAAAACTGACAAATTTTATCTCCAAAAATTTTGTAAGCATATTAATTGTGAGATGATACATTTATGGTTATAATTCTTACATGTTATAGTAGGCGTAAAATATTACTCCTATAAGATTGGGGGGGTCTATTGGTGTATTTACAATAAACAGTTTATCTTTACGATTTTTATAAAGAATATGTTATAATATATTCAAATACTTATATAAACACAGTTAATCGAAATTCCTAGCCTTACATCATAATACTCATTAATATAAAGCTTTTAAAGTGTAGTGAAAACTTTTAATATTATAAAACAAATAAGTCATGGAATCTTAAACATAAAGAATTTAACTTATCAGTAATATTTGAGCAATACAATTTCAAACAACAGTAACTTACTTAAATGTAATCTTAATTACTCACTGAACATGTATAAAATAAACGCCGGATAAATTGTCGTTAAATCAAAAATTTAAAAAAAAAAAAAAATCCAATAAGGATGAAACAGCAATCCTCTGCAATTAATATAGCAAAATAAATTTATGTATGTCATCTTGAAAGCTTAATGAGTGTAAATAATTTATGTAATCAAGTCAAATACTGATAAATAAGAACTTTTTATCTGTACTGATAATTTAAAGTGAAATCCACAATAAATAAAATCACATGAACTGTATATATTCAGAAAAAAGTAACATCGATTTACAGTGAATTAAATAATATAAACAAATATAAAATTGCATACAATAATCCAAACAAGGCTGATATTTAATGTATGTATATTAATTAGATTAACCTAAACATTCGTATGAAAATCAAGCCCACATTCTATTATTATTTATCATCTTATTTTACACTTTAAGTAGATTGTTTGGCTATTTTATACAATAACTGAATTGTAACCTTCAAGACAAGATACACATTATATCAACTATTAATTTCCTGAAATTAATTTTTAAAATATGTCATATCTTAATGTGATATAACAGTTATTTAAACTTTTGCTGGCCAAAAATACTAATTTACCTAATTCACTTTGTGAATCATCAAAATACACCATCAGTTTGTCATAGCAGTATTCCTATGTTATTATTAAACATAAAAATTACGCTGCGTTATTAATCTAATGTAGCAAAAGAACCAATAGTTCATCGGCCAAAAAATAAATCAATGTTTACTAGTTAAACCGATTTAAAAAAAAAAAAAACATTAATATACATACATACAATGTACACTTATAAACCAAAGCATTTATGTAAAAATAATGCCTACCTTTTTATGTAATCTTCAGTTATATATCCAAAACATTATCCTTGCTAAGCATTATTGTCACAATTTTAGACACTAGTTCACTTACAAAAATGTTTAATCGTCATAAAAACACATATTTGTTACATTAGCACATACAAACTCCATCTTGGCGTATATGATACTGAAGTAAATTGAAATTCCTTGTATACCATTGTATCGAATTCTTACTGGATAAAGCTTATCCCCGCCAATAACAAGTAAAGCACAACATAATTCATTATATCTATATCTGATTACTATAAAAAATAATTAAAACTAAAAAATCCAATATTAACGGTAAAATACATTCTATAATTTAAACTAAAACGTTGTTATCCGGTGATTTGGCCAATAGTTTCATAAATTGTCTAATTGAAATTGTAGACAGTAGGTATTGTAACTACAGAACATACATTGTGAGACTTTTGGAGCGAAGAGTTAGGACAATTATTATTTTGATACAAATTGTAATTTAAGTGTATGGTACTTCATAATCAGTTGTGAAGTTAAGAATTCAAAAATGAGTAGCATGCCCGTATCTTCGTCTTCGTTACTTCCATTAGGTAAGTTATGGAACTCGACAAATGATAAACTTTGTGGTTATGTATTACAATTTCCTTCTTTCTTGCTTGTTTATGTCGGTGTATTTCGCAACATAGGATTGACGTTACCATGAATACAGTGCTTTAATGTAGATTTTGTTTTTAGAATTGGTAGATAAGTGTATAGGTTCTAGAATTCACATTATAATGAAAAATGATAAGGAAATAGTGGGAACGTTGTTGGGTTTTGATGATTTTGTAAATATGCTATTAGAAGATGTAACTGAATATGAATCTACGCCAGAAGGAAGGAGGATAACGAAGTTAGACCAAATATTGTTAAATGGAAATAATATAACGATGGTAAGAAAATTTTAATAGTATATCTCGGCTAAACTTGAATAATTTCGATATAAAGATGAAGTAACCTAATCTGAAATTTTAAAATTTGAATGTATATCAGATTGCAGGGTAAAGTTGAAACAGAGTGAAAAAATTATGTCTTAATGTTCAAAAAACAAATATTTTTAACAATATCTTTCTTTGCACCACAGAACAGAATAACACAAATATGTAATCAGTAATGCACACAGACACCTTGTCTAGATAAAGTGGTTAACACACATTGCTCTGGAATTGTTTTGTTTCATATCGCACATAAGTCGTACGTACATCGAACAAAACAACTCTTAAGGCGATGACTGTACCGAAGTTAAAATGGTGCAAGCAGACATTTTTGGAATTTCGATTAAAAGATACTTCACCCAGAGTTAGTTTTCTAGAAATGTTTGATATGACTCATTTAGAATTAGATCACAACATAGGCGTCCGCAGGGGCGGGCAAACGGGGCACTTGCCCCCCCCTTGGGATTGAGAAAAAATACTACTTGTAAAAACAAATAATAACAATTAAAAAATTTAATTAAAATTTAAATGTATTATTATTTGTCTCTTATACTTTGCCCCCCCTAGGTAATTTTCTGCGAACGCCCATGGATCACAACTAATTTATACAATACAGAATCTTTTTTTTTTTTTATTGTTAAACCGTAGGTGTAAGTTGGAGAAGGTATCACCAAAGAGTGAATCTATTTATTAAATCTTATTTTTATTACATGTCAATTGACTTCAATAAAAATAACATTGATGCAATTTTCAAATTTTACTCAGTGATTTGGTAATTTTTTAATATTTAACGTTAGGTTAAATTCTTAATTTGTTAAAAATTTTCCTATTCACATTTGTTTTTTGTTTCAGCTTGTACCTGGTGGAGAAATGCCTGAATAATTTTATGTAAAAATGTTAAATTAAGTTGGGTGTAAGCATTTAATTTTTAATAAAAATAATTATAAAATTAAACATCTTACATTACACGAGTTGTTGCTTATAAAATAGTATGTTTTATATACTGTTTCTATCGAGAAAACATCTGTACATCAGTTATTTTAGGTATATTATTTGGCTATGTAAACCACATGCAGTGTGCTCCTGTACAGAGCATGAAAACCTAGATTCTATTTTTTCATATATCAGAAAAAAATCTGCGTTTGTTAATTTAAATTTAAAAATTCATTATGTGTTAAATGAGGGATGGTATTTTAATGAAAATTGTCGAAATAGGTATTTATAGTATGGTTGAATAAAAAAAAGTAGCATTCAACTGGGATTGGTTTAAGCTAATGAATATTTAAAATAGTAGTTTGAATTTCTAAGAACTGCAAGGCCTGATTGCATAAAAGTTGAACTTGGGATTAAAACACGTTAACCCTAGAACTAGGCAAAATCGCAGCATAGTTGGAGCTAATATCGCCTAGTTTTAGGGATTAACTTGTATTTTAACATCAGTGTTATTTGTGCAATCGGGCCTTAGCTCATAAAATATTGTATCCTTCAAACACACGTGGTTTAATTACAAATTTAAAATATATTCATATGACGTTCAATAAGTCAAATTTTACTAAATGTTTCTTTTGTAACATTAAAATATTGTTAATTTGTTGAGGCTTTTAATAGTATTTTAAAACTTTCTCAAATAATCTCTGAAATGTTGTTGATAACACTGTAAAACCATATTGAAATTCACTGTAGTCAATTTCAACTGCTAACTTTCTTAAGTCAGTCCTGTATGACATGACCAACACTGGCACAAAAATTCTGCCACTCACATGTTGAAATCTACAAATAAAACAACCACACAATATTTTCAGTATTGATCAAATAAATTTGGCCACTGTACGCTGATGTGGTACAAACGTTGGTAGCTAAGATGAATAATAGATTGTGATCAATTGTTGAAAGAAAAACTTTAAAAAGAGCAAATGGTGAGAAATCGTTGCTGAATTCAGTATTTATTGAAATTTTATGGCATACATTTTGGTCCCAAATTTCAAGCTGCATTTCATTCAACTATAACAATTTGGTTACCAGTTCATTTCAATCTGAATCTAATTTCAAAAGTAAATATATGAATATCCAAACCAATGTCGGGTTGAGATGGTATACGAAATTAGTATACAAATATACATTTGCCAATGTTGGATATGTCCCGTGTAGCTGGTTTTAGATAATATGCAATTTTGTAACAGTATTGGCTCTAATTAAAAATATCAATGGCACCATTCAAACATTATTTTATTCACTGCTTTTAGATTCATAAAGTACCTTGTCAATTTATGTCCCTTTAAAAGATTGTTTAGGGTTAAAAACATTAAAAGTTAGATAGAATTTTATAAATAAATATAAATTTATTAATTATTTTCACACATTGATTTTTGACAATATGAGGTATTACATTAATATACATATTGTAAACAAAACAATTATAAAATCTACACTTACACCTTGAGAAAACAATTTTAGGAACTTATGCTGTTTTATTTAAGGTACTTGAGGCAATTTTTGAATTATTTATCCATATTTAAATGTTATAATTTTAAGTAAACAGTGGTTTCTTTAACTACATTTGGTACAATTAAGATAGCAGCAAATATATGAAATCTTTTTTTTTACTATAATATTGTATTTATAATTAATTAACGGACTACTTTAAAAAAAGCAGAAATAGTTAAAATTCAGTTAATTCTAGCACATAATCAGACAATAATAAACAATATTAAATTAAAAATCAATCATTTGAGCAACCGAATATAAATCAATAATATTAACAGATTAACTCTCAAGTATTCCACAAAAAAATTCAAAATGTGCCAACAGTTTTCAAATACAGGTTTATTACATTACATTCTAGTTCTGTTAGCTACTACAATTTTTAATCAGTGGTGTACCACAAATAATATTTTTGAAAATAACTATACTATACATACAAATAGCTTTTTTGCACTCAAATGTTATAAGAAAACAGAAACATACTTGTGCATAATTCAATATTAGCGCTATAGACCTAAACTAAAAAACAAGCTGTACCAAAATATTGCATTCAACACATTATAAAGCGCGTTAGTCGATATCCGACAATTAATTTTCTACATGTGTATATGTCCACACTACTCTTTATATTCTAAAATCTAGAACTGTATTTTAAAAATTATTTAAATGCTGGATTCTACTATAACCTGCAATTTGTTCAATTATAACATGTCAAAGGCAGAGCACACATTATTTATATTTACGATCCAACATTAAGAAGAAAGGCTTGTATTTAATTGGCTCAGTAAAAAAATAACATGTTACTCTGTAAAACATACATTTGCTCAGTAACTTATGTTCAGTTTAAAATCACTTTTACTCGGTAAAACCACTATTTGTTAAAATTAAAGATTTATTTGCCAAGTAAAATATATTTTTCGTACTATAAAAACTAACTAACCTACAACCTGACCATCTCTTACTGATCAAAACAGGGTGCCCATAAAGATATGTGCAGTGGCAATAACTAAAAGTTGTTCTAATAATAAGGGGCCCTGAAATGATAAATTGCCACAAAGTAGGAAATTATTGGTAATAAATTAGATGAAACAAATTTTATGTAAAGTATTTTTATTACGTTAGTATTCTTATCAAACAATTTACTATTTTTTACTGTGCAAGTAAATAAGCAGAATTTTACTAAACAATAACAAGTTCATATTTGTACTTAGCAAAGTAGTATTTCTACCGAGTATAATATAATTTTAAACCGAGGATAAATTACTGAGCAAAACAGTATTTTTGCTAAACAAATAGTATTTTTACCGATGTAATTATTTAACTGAAAAAACTAATTTTAAGATAATTTTTTAAAAAGAATTTAATTTGTTGCAATTAAGAAATATAATAAATTTACCACGACTTTAAAAATTCGTACAAGTGTGCAACCCTCAAAAATTGTAGGCACGACTAACTTGCAATTTGTTATGACAACTCGCCAGCTAAAAAATTAGCGGGGGTAAGTGACGGGATGATACATCGAATGTAATCATGGTCAGGGTAAAAAACTTGACAGAATGAATATACATGCATAATGTATCATAAAAAATTCAAATGCATTTGGCACTCCATAGCAGTATGAGGGATGTCAGATTATCAGTAATTAAAATATTTCTATTAAAGATTTTTTTTAAATCGCGATTATGCCTTTAAATTACTTGCTCGCAAAATGTGAGTGTGCAAAAGGATTTTTCAAGGGTTGCATGTATGTATAAAATTAATGGATATTAAATGCACTTGCACTTGAAAATTTCAACATGGCACTGTACTTGTATTTAACAAATATGTAAATAAAATTATTAACTTCTATTTTTAAACGCATTAATGATTAATGTCATCAGTAAAATTCAAAATTTTTATATAATAATATTAATGAGGAATGTTTACCAAATTTATTTATTATTTAAATATTTTAATAAATAAAAATAATAATGTTATTTACTGCTGACGGAGAATTGTTCAATGACACTGATGGTGGTGGGTGCACCGATAACGTTAAATAATAAAGTAAAATATGGGCTAACATACTGCAATACTTTCATTTAATAAAAATATACATGTGTTATGCAAAACAATTAAAGTCGTTCATTGCCTGAAAAAACAAACGCTATTAAATATTTTTAAGCCCAATGGCAGTGCTCATCAATTAGGAATAGGCTATTCAGAAATAACCACAACTAATGTCAGGTGATTTAAAACACAAATTTTATGTCTGGACTTATTTCATTTTCTATTACTGTAGAATGTATAATTATTTTCTTTGATATTCTTAACAATTAAGATTAAATACTAAATGAAAATTGATTTTTAAACAATTTAAATAATCCAAATCACTCATAATGAATTAAAGTTAGATGAGTGCGAACATTAGGAAGATAAATATTGTGTTAAGCCATCTATGATGGCAGCTTTTTTTTGCTCAAGAAGTAACTTCAATGTTTGAGAGTAACACATACATAAAACATTATAATTCAATATGCATGATATTGATGGACATGATTTACTAGCACAGGCTGTCTAATCCAGATTCATGTCTGATTCACTCATCTGAATATGCATGAGTAATAAAGAATTAAAATTCGATGCTGTTATTGAAACTACAATTATGATCTACCCATTTAACCCGGGATCGGTCGCACATTGAAATTTTACTAGAGCGGTCGCGGTTCGGTCACTTCGACCAACTAACGTAAGCCTTATTATTACAAATGCAGAAGATGATGTTATGTAGGTAAAAAATGACGTAAGTAGCCTAAAATGTATTTTTATATTTATATACACATTATTACAAATTAAACTCTACTACACCCCAGTAATTAGTCCAACAAAATAAAAAATTAATATAAAAATTTAATCAGAAATTTTTAATTTTTTATTAATTTATTAAAGGCATTAGTACGCTTTTGAAGCATAACTAGATGCATGCGTAAGTTGTGAGTTATGCACAAATTTTATATTTGTCAAGTCTTTTGGACACATTAGCGACCGATCCCGGGTTAAAAACAAAGATGACTTAATTTTCTGTGAATATTGTTTTATAACTAAATTACAATAAAATAAATAAGGAATAATAATAAAAACTAATAAAATCTTAGCAAACTTAATATACTAACAAATATGTATACTTTTAGGAAATAACATAACTTTATAGCATTTTAATATAAATCTCACATATATTCAGTACCAATATTAATATCAACTACTTTTAACTTAATAAGTAAATTAATGATGACTACAATTCACAGTATCCTAATCAAAGGTGTAAAAAAATCAAAAACTAAGCAACGCTAATTTATAATGAAACCAATTAACTAATGTAGCCACCAAATGACTTTCACCATACATTGTGTGTTTGTGTGTAAAAAACTTCCTTATAAAATCAACTGAGGTCAGTAATTTCAAAATCACATCTTTTTTATGAACAATGTCATGTGGAAATACAATAAGAATGCTACTATCAATAAAACGAGACTTTTGAAACTGGTCTAGCATATTTACAAAAGTCTTTATATAAACAGGAGATTTGAAAAACAAGGTAACATAGATAATAATAAATATAAACCTACAATCTGTAACTCAATTTACATCAGTTACTCGACCAGAAAGAGTTAGTTGAAATCGGTGCACATGAACTGTAAATATCATACTAATATGATGAACGTATAAACCTTCATGTTCTTGCCTTAATCCTCAACTCTAATTGCATATTTAACAGAACCTGCCTAAGTTGATTTTCCTCAATAACTCGATTTTTATAAGCTCCCCTTAAAAGTCAAGTGAAAGAGCTTTCATCTATCATATTATAGATAGTAAGATTATATATGTTGCATTGGCAAAATTATTAAGACTAGCTTTGAGCACAACATAAATTTGTACAATAAAATGGCATTATTCATTGTCCAAGAAATTTCATCTCTTCTTACGTTTTGTTTTTTTTAAATATGTCCTTAATAAACTATTTTTTGATTTATTTTTATCAGTATTAGAACAATTTAATACTTTATCTCCAACATGTGATACTTCAATTTTCAAATGAGATTTACTTATGTTATTAAAATCTGAAATAAGGTAATCAGTTTTTCCTTCACAGCTTTTTGGTGGATTAGTTTCTATTTTAAATGGTATTTGTACTTTTTTTGGTTTTGCATGAATTAAACGTAAATGCGCCGAAACAGCAGAAGTACTTGAAAACCCAGCATCACATTTATTACAAGCATATAACAATGTTGTGTCGTGTGTCTTTTTATGGTTATACAAATCTTTAGCAGTATCATAATCGGCATTGCATGTATCACAACAAAATTTTTTGGGTTCATGTTTTTTATAATGTGCTAAAAGAGCACTCTCATGAGCACAAGGGCAACCACATATGTTACAAATTAGTTTGGGTGGTTCATGAGCAATTCTATAGTGATGTGACAGAATCTGTGCTTTATCAAAATGCAAATCACAAATTTTACAAATGTACTGTTTTTTAGGGTGAAATGTTCTTAAATCTTTTTTGTGTGTTAAATTATGATAACTAAAACTATGTTTTGAACAGCACTGCACTTTGCAAATTTTACATACATACTTTTTTACAGATTTTGCATTCCATGTTTTTTGCTCACAATTAGAATCTTCATTTTTCGATGTTAGCTCCTTGAATTCAATATTCTAAAACAAACAGAATTTTTAAATGATTATTAAAATATGGAATCAAATTTATGTAATCATATTATTAAAGATGGTAAGGTAAACAAAATTTTAGGAAGTATCATCCAGCTCAAAAGTGAAAATCATGTCCTACATGAGGAGGGATCGCTTTGACAATTAAAGTATTTTAGAAAATAAATACTTAACAAGATTATGGCTGTGATTCCACTACATATGAATGTTGATTGTATATCGACTAGAAATTTTGAACAGGGGGATCTAGAATATTTTGAATTTAACACTGTATTCAGAACTGAGAGGTATTTTTGCTCTTCATTATACATACCGCAGTGTAATAATCTTCTTCTTGTGACAAAAGTACAAAAGACTGTGATTCATCTAATACCAATGACATGTGCTGTAAATGAGCAGGATCAACAGAACCAATTTCATATAGTTCATTATTTTCGTCATCCTCTAGCTCTTCTTCAGAAGGAATGTAATAGTTTGGTTCAACACTTAATACCTCGTTTTCATTCAAGTAAATAATTTCGTTGACAGTTTGAGGCAAAACTTCTACAGTTACTTCTTGTTCTTCAACATTTTCAGTGATTGATTCCATTCCTAAAACTTATTAGTTTGTAGTCGCAAGTCCTCTGCTAACATGAGTTATCCATCCATTTTACTTAATATTCACTTAAACGCGTTATTGTTAGGCATTATGATATTGTATAATTTCTTTTAAAGCTTCTAAATTAACGTTTCCAAATATTTTTATTTACAACTGTCTGTCAAAATTACAAATGTAGAGTAACTTATGTCAAAATTGTGAAACTGAAAGTGCTTTATCTGACAACAGCCACAAGAGGTCGCATGCTGCTGATAAAAAAAATATATAAATTATACAGTGTTGCACTTGTACTATTGGTGGCCTGCTGTAAGGCGCAAATTTTTAAATGAAACAATTTGTTAATTGAGTTTTACAGGTTTTTGCACCGTATTGTTTATCGCACAAGGTTAGGAAATACTGTCTGTATTGTATACGTAGTTTAAATTTCACGAGTCTATTCTGTACCACACTGTAAGCGCTATAGGACTGTGATAGTTGTAGCAGAGCTGCATGCTACTGCAGCTTACAGTGCATTACATTTTCTAAAAATGTTTTTGAGTAAAATACAACATTTTGAATTTCAACTTGTACATTTGCTGATTAACAATATTACATATGAGACAATTTTAATGAACTTCATATTAGAATACACCTACTACTACTAATATTATTATTAAATGTGTTTTGTGTTACTAAAAAACAAGTTCACTGTTTAATACACAATACAGTCTGGTACAAAAATATACTTCAAATATCTACAACAAAAAAACGCTATAGCAGGGGTCCTCAACCGTATACCCACGAGTATCTTGACGTCTGTCTGCCCATTTATGTGTTCGTCACTTTTTTACTGCAACTAATAAATTTGATAAACAAATGTTTTTATATAATTATTAAATTTGTTCAGGAGTAATTTTTTGTATCATTTGCTTTATTTTATATCTATGCAGGGATGGCAAATAGGTGGCACGCGATTTTCGACGGCACCCTAAAGAATTGTATGAATAAATTTGTTTTTAAAATTTTAAACTTTTTTGACATGTCTCAGTTATTTTTAATTAGTACGCTAAGTATCTTTTTCTGTGTTGAAAAAGTCACCAGCGGTGTAACTTAACTAGTTTTGAAAAAGTCACCAGCGGTCTAACCTAACTAGTTTTGAAAAAGTCACCAGCGGTCTAGCCTAACTAGTTTAGAAAAAGTTACTAGTGGTCTAACCTAACCCGTGTTGAATACGTTGGCACGGGGAAAAATTTGTATTAAATTTTATGTTATTTTGGCACACTGATCAAATCCTATTTGCCATCCCTGATTCTATAGTGTACATTGTACAAGATAATAAACAATAAATTTACCAGGGACTAAAAACGAAAAAAAATCCGTTCGTTTCTGTTCGGAACGAAAACGAAATATATCGTTTTCGTTCTTTTCGTTCTAACCGAAAAAATTCTTTTTTCGTTTTCGTGAACCGAAATAATAACGGTTAAAACCGGTTTTACAATATTTTTTTTTGTCGTCAAAAAATCATTTTTTTTTCTAGTCACCACAACCCTCTATAAATACGATAACAATATTTGCGTCTCAACTAAAATATAAGCGATGACGATGGGGTTTGATTGTTTGATGCTCACGGACAGCATATTTCAGACTGGCAAACCATCGCCTTATTAAATTTACCAAATCGTTAAACACATTAACATTTAACCATTTTATTAAGTTTAACACCCGTAAGGTGCAAAAACATAACGTGATTAGATTAAATTAGACACACGATCTTTATCTAAAAATATAAAAATATAGCAAATGCTGTTTTAAATTTGTTTTTATGCATTAGAATTAAATAAGATCCTGCTGTAATTATTTAAAAAGACAAAAGAATGAATTCAAGTGGATAATTTACTAAATGTTATAAATAAAAAAGATATTTAAAAAAACTTATATTAACTTGAAATATACTTTAACTTTATAGTTTGTACATACCATACAATATACATTTTTACATTCCGTTAAATCTTACTAGCAACACCTTCCAATAAATCTTCTTTTACATTAGTCCTTTTCGAAGTAAGAATAAATTTTACTATTATTATGTCTAAACGCAAATAAAACATACACATTGATAATATATGTATATCCAATCAAGTGTATATTCTATATTGATGATCTAAAAAACAAATTAGAAATACAGAATATCTGTACCGTTAATTGTGTTACACGAAATTGCAAGTATAAACAATAAAGTTGTTAATACATATTCACGTAAAGATATGGAGTAAAGTGAAGCTCACTTATTTCAAGTGAGATTTTTTACTGCCTCGTGGAGTCTCCCCAGCACAGAAGGTAAATTCGCGTTTGTGTTTAACAAATACAATTGAAATAGCGACAAAACCGGTTAAAACCGGTTTTGGAAAATATTTATTTCGTTTTCGTTCTTGAACGAAAAATAATAATTTCGTTTTCGTTCTTAAAAAAATTTCGGTTAATTTCGTTTAACGTTTTAGTTTTCGTTCCGTTCTCAGTCCCTGATTTTAACACTCCGTTGCTCGAGCTCACTTTTGTTACGTTAGTGATCGTGTGGGATACTATGGTATCCCACTCGCAATAATAGAATTTAACGATATTTAAAAAAATATTTTCATTGTTTCTAATACAGGGTGAGTCACGACGGACGCGTCGGAGTTTTATGGCGAAACGGTTTATATTTTCCAATTTCTGTCGCTGTTAGGTTATGTAAGTCAATAAGGGCTACATTTTAAAAATATTTTCAAACATACAGGGTGCTCCAAAAAAGAGTGGCATATCAAAGTTATACTTTTTCTTATGGAACACCCTGTATATTTTTACATTTTTGGATTTCTCTTTAAATTTAATTCAAAAAATGTATAAGGTTATATGGGTCTAAAGTCAACCGTTCTCGTGAAAATTGCATTTTCATGAAAATACAGTACTTTCAAAAATTTTCAACATTTTAAAACTTTGACAAGTCTGAAGAAATTCGCTTGGAGATAAGATTGACAATAGATTATGTAACACTTTGCACCACCTACATTTTTAAAATATTGTACAGGGCGTTTTTTACGCTTGGTCAAACTTGTGAAACTTTAAACATCGATAACAATTTTTTTTTAAATACAACACCCTATATTTTTTTGCACCGTCTTATAGAAAATTTAATTCTCTTTCGAAAACATTAAGGCTGTTTGTCACCTAAAATTGATATTTTCCGAGATATCCCGATTTTATTGTTAATTAGTAGGGCAAAGTAATATTTTCAAGTAGGCTATGAAGGTAGACAGCGGTAATTTGAAACAATTAAAAGGAAAAACAAGAAACTTTTAATTTTGTCGTTTGCCTACACATTTTTTACATTTTTTTATAAGAAAGTTGTAGATTTACCATTTTTACGTTTAAATAGAGATTTTTTAAAATTATTTATGCATTTATTTATTGGACCAGTGTTATAAGATAATTACTAAATCCTATAAACCATTTTTTGTCTGTTTACGATACGATACTACGACACTCTACCGAAAACAGTACCAACCATGTTTTTTTTTTAAAATGTAAAATTAAACAAGTCAGTATTACTTTTTTTTTAATCAGCGTTCCGTTCTCGTACCTAATACATTATCAATCGGCTTTTAGGACTTGGCAAACGATCAAACTCAATTATATGAAAAATATTGTGGCCCTGATGAGAAACCTATATTTAAACGTAAAAATGGTAAATCTACAACTTTCTTATAAAAAAATGTCAAAAATGTGTAGGCAAACGACAAAATTATAAGTTTCTTGTTTTTTCTTTCAATTGTTTCAAATTACCGCTGTCTACCTTCATAGCCTACTTGAAAATATTACTTTGCCCTAATAATTAACAATAAAATCGCGATATCTCGGAAAATATCAATTTTAGGTGACAAACAGCCTTAATGTTTTCGAAAGAGAATTAAATTTTCTATAAGACGGTGCAAAAAAATATAGGGTGTTGTATTTAAAAAAAATTAGTTATCGATGTTTAAAGTTTCACAAGTTTGACCAAGCGTAAAAAACGCCCTGTACAATATTTTAAAAATGTAGGTGGTGCAAAGTGTTACATAATCTATTGTCAATCTTATCTCCAAGCGAATTTCTTCAGACTTGTCAAAGTTTTAAAATGTTGAAAATTTTTGAAAATACTGTATTTTCATGAAAATGCAATTTTCACGAGAACGGTTGACTTTAGACCCATATAACCTTATACATTTTTTGAATTAAATTTAAAGAGAAATCCAAAAATGTAAAAATATACAGGGTGTTCCATAAGAAAAAGTATAACTTTGATATGCCACTCTTTTTTGGAGCACCCTGTATGTTTGAAAATATTTTTAAAATGTAGCCCTTATTGACTTACATAATCTAACAGCGACAGAAATTGTAAAATATAAACCGTTTCGCTATAAAACTCCGACGCGTCCGTCGTGACTCACCCTGTATACATATTAAGATTTTCGACTTAGAATTTTACGAAGAAAATCGCCCCGTGTAGCCCTTCCGCCAATTTTTACACACCCTGTATAACACAAGATGGTTTACCCGGCGTTGCACGGGCGATTACAATTTTAATTACTGTTCTAACTTGATTAAGCCCAATAATTCCAAATCATACACAAATGACATACTCTGATCAATCATCTTTTCATTTTCTTATAATTCCTTAAAAAATAACTATTTATTGCTTAAAAATTAAATAATAACTCAAATTTATTTTCTTTCGTCTTGTTTCAATTAAAAATGTACTAATAAAAATAATACTTCATGTACATTTATTACTAATTGTATACAAAACAATCTTTACTTGAGAAATACACCGCGCCGTATCGTGCTATGACCAGGTATTTGCCGACGTAAGATCGAATCCCGTCCAAGTAATTTTTTTTTTTTTAATTGGTAATATGTGCTTGTACTTAAAGTTTGGCGTTAGATCTGCAAGGTCCTAAATAGTAACTGTGCAAAATTTGGTCCCGATCGGTCAACGGACCTAGGATTGTATAGCGAACAAACAAACAAACACACAAACAAGCTCTTTTATATATGTAGATAGAAGATAGAAGATGAACATTACAATTATGATAGAAATGCATTACAAAAAAAAGTAGCGTTAATGTTTATTACAATTTTCTAAATAGGTAGTCGCATTTTTCGCCTCACTCCTGGTTTCTGGCAATTCAGCGATCATATTACGTGTAGTTGTTCTTTTATTTTTTTGAAAACATGCTTTCTTCAGTGAGTAAAGTTATCTTTGTAAGTATCTACATTATATGAATCGTTATTTCTACCAGAATTGAGGTTTTGCTCTGTTTCCGATTCATGTTCGCTAAGATTTTCTCCTCCGTCTTCATAGTCTTCCAAATCACTTTCGGATTCTTCATCTTCACTGTCTTCAATATATTCTTCGTCCTCCTCAATTTCCTCTAACCACTTACACCACTGCTCTGGATTTTTACTTTGGGACATGGTCCAAGTTTCACGAAAATGAATATGTAATTGCAAACAAAAAAAAAATGCATACGTAGGAATTTCAAATGTTCAAATCGGAAGATATTATTTTAAAGAATTCAAATTATCAATAACAATCGTTTATACATATAAGGAAGCATTAATGTAATAGTAAAAACAAAAATAACATAAAAAATACCTTATGAACAAAACTCGAGCTATAAAAATAAAAATCACGTTAGTGATCGCGTGGGATACTCAGGTATCCCAAGCGTAATTTTTTTAAGTTGTCTGCTTTTATAGCACTGGTCACTGATAAGCAATAATGCAAATTAAGTCTACAAGATAAGATGAAAATGTACTGAAATGACGAAGCAGGGCCGACCCTAGGGGGGGGGCAGGTTGTGCACCGCACACGGCCCCGCGGATAGACCGGCCCCGCGCTAGCCGTCAAGGGTGCTTTTTTTTAGATCACCAGCCTGTTTTTCCAGTTTTTTAGTAACATTGTACTTTAACTCGGCCCTTTATCAAAATATCCAGCCCCGCGTTTATTTTTGCACACGGCCCCGCAAACCTAGGACCGGTTCTGTGACGAAGGCATAATACTGTGCCATTTGACAAAAATTTGCAGAAATACATCACTGGGATACTATAGTATCCCGCGCGAGCACTGGAGTGTAATGTTACACTCACACTTTTGTGAATAATATGTTTAAGCGTATGTGTGCATTATTAATTATATTTAACTATAAATATGCTTCGAGAAAGAAAATAGTGTCCACAGCACTGCTAACTGCTAGTAACCTTGAATGTACTACGGTACAAAAAAAATTCAGTGGGCTATCGGTAGACCTACCAGATTTTCGTGAAGTCACGGCCTTTTTTTTAAATCATCGCCCGTGCAAAGACGATTTTTTTATATCCTTGCTCTTTTTTGTTGCCCGCGAGGATAGATTTTACAGCAAAATCAGAACGGAGCAATTTTTTTTTAAAGAAACCAAGATAAACGTGAAACTGTGAAACCGACCGGGACACCGGGATATAACCCCAAAACCGGGGCGGTAAATCACATAATTCTAATGAACCAATAGCGTAAAATATTGCAACTCTCTAAATAGTTGAAAATTCTAATCAACTTGGTGTAGACATAATGTTAAGAAATTTGGAATATTTTCGACTTAGTTTCAAAATATGAAGTACAATATTTAGTAACTGAACAGAGTTAATTGTGAAACGGCATTATTAAAAACACACATGCACGAGATATGTTAGTTGATTAAGGATGAAAGGTCACTTTTTTAAAGATTATTTGGCAGTAAAAATAGATTACAGAACATAATTAGACAAGGTAAATCGTGTTGTGAGATTCTCACAATTAAATAGTATGAGTCATACACCCATGATATAATGTTCATTGGTATTTTATGACAGATATTTATTTAGTTTGCAATAAATATCGTAATATTTTGAATTTAAATTCCAATTTTCTTAATGAAAACTTCAAGTTTTTACTGACTAGCAAACAAACACAGTTTTTATTGAATGGTAATCAAAAGGTTTGTTTTTTTTTTTTTTTTTTAATTGAGTGTTTAAGGACGCTTCGACAGCTATGGCCATTAGCGTCCGGGAGGAGGGGGCGGGGAACAAGGAAAGGGTGGGTAAGGTAAGGGTAGGTGGAAGTACTGTCACAGCATTTGCCTATAGTAGGTAGAGGAAACCACCTGAAACCTCTACGATGACAGACGGCCGTGGGATTCGAACCCACGACCTCCCGATTAACTCGGAAGGTTGCGTACCAACCATCCACGGAGCTCGGTTCAAAAGGTTTTGTTATTTTTTTTATTATATACCTCACTTTTATTCGACTTAAAATCACGACACATTTTTTGTTCGTTCCATGGCTCAACGCCAATTGTCAATAGTGTTTTTATTAATTTTAATTAATTTTTAGACAAACTATCAAATTAAATAATTGAAGGTCGCAATTTTACGGAACGTAAAAATATCAGCAACTTTTTCTTTTAGAAGTTATTTGCTAACGTCTGTAAAGGATAAATAGTTTATTAGTTACACAGAATGGCTAATGTTAGTGTTTCATCTATCTAGCATGTTTTTTTTTTTAAAGAGTCATTGTTGGGCAACTTTTTAAAACAGGAAAATTATACCTTTATATTTAAAGATTTTAAAACTAGAAATTAGGTAAAAAGGGAAACATGGAACGCTACGTGGTTTCGAATAAAAAAATCAAGTAAGAGAAAAGTTATATTTTATTGAAATAGAATAGATAATTCATTTTTAATCACAGATGGAAATAACTATAATCTACAAAATTTGAAACAGATGTAAAATTTGTAGATAGGCAGGATTTACATGTATATCCACAATCAAATGATATTAAAAATATACCATTTCACATATCAACATTATAGAATATTGTACCATCAACAGTTGACTTACATCTTAAACATCTGTATTCACTGTAATTAAAAATATTTGGCCGTGAGTCTATGAACTATCACATCTACGCTAATCAAAACCTAAACAATCAAAAAATAATAATTATAAATAGTACCAGTGGTGTATACAGAGTGTTCCCTAAGCCTAAGGGGTATGATATTAATTACAATTAAATTATTTAAGGATGTATCTCGGCCGGCGGAATTCCGATAATAATTTGCATGAATACAGTAATAAAAAAATCTTGAAGAGCTCAAATAATATCGCAAACGTAGGAGCGTTAATTAAATAAAACATTTTAAAGATAACTACGGTCATGACCAAACCAGATGGACATTTTACGAGTGACTCAGCCCCTTTGGTCCATCCTGTATACGGCACTGAAATATACAACTATTCGAAAAGATAATAACATTATAATAAAATAATGACCCATTAGTAAATGGTTACGTATGAATATTAAGTTAAAAACTATACAGTATTATTTTTTTGGAGACGAAAATACGACTTTTGAACATCGCATAACTTACTTAGTGTATATCAATGAGCAAATGATTTGACATCACAGTCACTAAAAATAAAATTTAATGTGTGATTACCGTAAAATAACAACAAGCCTACATGAGAATAAGAAAATGGCTCCACATAAAATAATCTGGGTTGAAGTCGATCCACTTAAATCTCAAGCTCACTTAATAGCACCATATTAATCCATTGTTGGTAAGCACATACAACCCAATGATAATTAACTGTGCATTACAAACTATTGTTACTAATTACTTATTAGAACAAGTTTTGAGAACCGCATGCAACTGCAATAGGATAAGAACAAGAAATCCTTTAATTACCTATTAATACCAATACCGTCATACATTTATGCGGCACTTACAATTTGGAAATTTTAGTTAACTATAACTTTTATTAAGTATTTTGATATAAGTACTCTACATCATATAGATATGGGCACAATAATACTGAACATTGCATTTTCTTTTGGTTTGAAATATAGTTTGTTCCCATAAGTACTAATTTTGATCTTAGTTTATACTTATACTACTCTCAAGCGTTTATTACGCATCAAAACTAAAAAGTAACCAAAAGTGTTGGTTTGGTAAGCATAAGCAAAACCACACACGAAAGCTAAAAATTGTTTTTATAAACTTAATATTGTTGATTTTTACTTTGCGTGTTGAAACAATTGTGTATTTCTTTCTAGTTAATTATTCTTAACACCGATTATGCTGAAAATAGTTTTAATATTTCTATACAGCCATGCGTCATACGACGCCGGCAACTAGAAAGGGGAGGAAGTCTGCATTTTGCTTGGAAAAACGCTATTCAATAGTAAATACCAAAATTAACCAGGTAGAGGCGCTTCAACATAGAAATCTGGTTCGTCGTCATCACCATCCGCTACATCTGGTTGATTCCCATCCAGCTATAAATAAATTAAAGGAAACAATTAATAATTTTTAGTAAAAACTGTTCTATTATCAACAAACAATAAAATTCCAGATTGGTAAAAACAGTTCTATATATTTAAAATTCCTAGTTGTTCATGAATTCCGTTTATTTTTAAGATGCCAAATATCTAAGCTTATAATTTCTTATGTCTGATATTTTGAAAATTAAAGACATTTAAAAAAATGTCAAACTTGTTCCAATTAAACATTTTTAATATTTAAACCCTATTATGATTAACCTTTTGAAGACTAAAATGCATTATTATAATAAATGATTATAATTTTACGTTTATAATTTAATACAAAACAGACAAATAATTGTATTATCAACTGACGACATTGCGCTTATACAGCGTCAATCAAAAAGTCTGCAACAAATGGAAAAGTTTTTTATTACTGATTTCTCAGAAAATTTTATTCTTCATAAAAGTTGGTGCATGGTTTAAAACTAATATTAAGATAAAAAAAAAGTTCAATTAAAAATCATAGGATACTAGATTTTAGCGATTTTTGAAATATTCGCAAGAGTAAAGTGCCCTTATTTTAAGAGATACACAAGAATTTAGGGAAAACCTAAAAATAAGGCTAAATTTAAATTTTGACGGTCAAATTTCAATTTTTCTTTTTTAAGAAATTTTAACATTCAAAGTCTGCAACAAATGGAAAAGTTTTTTATTATGGATTTTTCTGAAAATTTTATTCTTGATTAAAGTTGGTGCATGGTCTAAAACTATATTGAGATTTAAAAAAGTGCAATAAAAAGTTATAGGACACGAGATTTTAGCGATTTTTGAAATATTCGCAAGATTAAAATGCCCTTATTTTAAGAGATACAAAAGAAAATTATGGGAAAGAGTTATTTAAAACCTAAAAATAGGGCTTAATTTAAAGTGTGACGGTCAAATTCCAATTTTTTTTTTAATTAAAAAATTTTAAGCACTGCTCTTGAAAATATTTCAAAAATCGCTAAAATCTAGTCTCCTATTACATTTTCTTAAACTTAAAAAAAAAAAAAACTTTTAATACGATCTTACGCGAACCATTTTGATGATTACAACAAATTCATGGTTCTTTATTTGCTACGGTTTCTATTGCCTCCGTAAAACTTTTACTAATAAAAAATAAAATTAAACGGTTGCACTGCTGTACAAGAAAGTATAAAACACCAATTTAAAATGATTTGGATTGACAAAAAAATAGTAAATTCAATCCAAGCCACTGCACGTTTGACGTTTGAAAGGATTTGTGTATAGCAGCTATAATTTATATATTATAGGCGTAGTGCTATAAATTCGTCGCGCAGCGGAGACGAATGAATGGATGCATCATCATGAGCTAGCTATATGTCCAGGGGCGGTTCTACATAGGAACATAGGGACTAATAGGACTTAAGCCATGGGCCCCCAAAAATTGAATAATTATCATACATATTTAATACTTTTTCAATAACAATGAGCATTTATCGTATAGTACAAAATATTTAATATTAATAATACAATAATAATGCTAATTTATAGTATTATTTGTTTTACTTTGATCAATGTAACATAGTTCAACACCATTTCATAAATAAATATATTTCAACTCTGATTTTGATGTTATTAAAAATGAATTTTAAACCCCAATTTAAAGATTCCTAACGTAACAAAAAATGGGGCCCCATTGGACTTCAATAAGCCCTAGGCCCCGAAAAAGCTAGATCCGCCCCTGTATGTGTCCTTCAGTTCAGTGTTTAATAGTTTGATATTTCAAAAGTACCATAATCATTTGTACTCACAGATAACTTAAAAATTACGATCCAAAAATTCGCGCCTTTTAAAATACCATTATCGTTTGATAGGTTATATTTAATTTTCGAAAAAAGTCTAGGAAAATTTTCAAGCGAAAAAGTTTCGTCTGACATTTGAATAATACAGAGTACTGTCTCTTTTTATATTATATTTTATTTTCACTTTTTAATATTTTATTTAAATGTACAAAGGAGCTTTGAACTTGGAACGGTTTGATGTTGGAACAACTTGAAACTTAAACAAACAATTCGAAGCAAATTCGGTTTTGAAAATGGACTGAAAACTCAAAAGCCTAACAAAGATTTTACGTTCTTAGCGTTTATTTGTTTCTTTTAATTATTTTTGTATTATCTTTAATAATACCTATTTATTTAGTAATAATCCTCTAATCATTATTATTGATTATTATACAATATTTTATGTATCTGGGTACTATTATAAATGGAACATTCAATTATTGAAATTAATTGTACTGTTTTATCACTATTTACCAATATGATCTGAAACAGGTGTCCAAAATGTTTTACATTGGGTTAATTTTGGGGATATAATTAGAATTGATTCAATTTACATAACATTATTACAGAGAATATTTAACTCGAAAGTCGAACCGTCTCCTTGTGTTCGAAGTTCGAGAGTCCACTGTATTTTATTTTTATGCATTCGAAACATCGCAAATTCTTACGCAGCACAGTCGCTAACAAATAACTGGTGTGAAACGATTTTTGATCTTTTGGTAGTGCTATATAGGTTTCAATCGAAATCTGTTTGTGAATTTTTGTTAAAAAATACGTTATACATAAAATTGTGTAAGATATGGCACCATTACTAAAATATGTGGGAAATATGCAGATTATGCAACTACTTATTGTCGAGAAAAAGGTTTTTATAAAATGAGAACGCAAAAAACATAAAACGTATCCGGTGACACCGTTATAGACAAAATAAAAGCACCTTGGCATAATAACCAAACATGATAACGTTGTTTAAAAATATTTATACACATATTTACATAAAATACACCACATAGCCATCAAAAAATCCACTTCACTTTTTTAGGTGTATTTTTATTTTATACTTTTGCGATATACAGGGTTAGGCAATGTTCCGGCTCATTAAAGCCTAGAGTTCTTTTAAAATCGAACCTGTTCGAAGTTTTTCAGCTAATGTTTTACTGTCTTTTCGAGTATCTACACATTATTCTGGCGTGACTAACTGTCACTGGTGACGTTATTGACAATTTGAATAAGGACTGGTACTTTTAATCTTTTTATATTTAGTAATGTGACAGATGGTTCATTTAAATAAACAAAAACGTGTAACTTTGCTTATTGTGGTAGGATTTGGTGACATAAAAATGAGCCATGCTGTTACAATAATGAAATTTAATATAAAAACAAATTAACAATCACCAAAACTTGCACAAGCCAATGTCAGAAAGTAATTTTAAGAGCCTATTTAAAAGTGCTATACACGGTGACTGAGCGATCATTACAATATCCAATATATCGTTTGTTTTGAAAATAGTCTGAGCAAACGTCATATATGATCAAATGACAGAAAAAGTTTCATACAATGGTGTAAAAAATATCCAATCCGATGAACTTTTTAAAACGTTTGTCATGATTTTTTTTTTTTTTTTAAAACGTTAAAATCTGCCAAAAAATTAATATTTTTTATTTTTGACACTAACTCCGTGTCATTTATTGCCAATTGCCACGACAGTGCTTGACATTCGGTGTCACGGCACTAGGTGTTCACAGGTTCACACGTAATATGATATATTTGAGTGTCGCGACATTAAAATAAAAATGGTCGCACTTATAACTGCAGCAACGAATGTTGTAGAACAACTATTTATTTTGAAGAAGAACAAGAAGAAGAAAAACACGGATGTTATTGATAATGCTTGAAAAACATTAGCACACTAATAAAGGCATGATAAACTGAAAATTGATGACAAATAGGCACTGAGAAAATATAAAAGTATGATAGGCTTACATCAAGTGCCACAGTTTTAATGTCAAAAGTTTGCAGTTGATGTCAGCGTCACATCGCCAATGCCACGCACAGAAATGCCACGGCACTAGCGTCATGATATTGTGGCATCGCGACATCAGGCTGTTCAGATGACGGCACTACGACATTTAATGCCACGGCATTTAGTGTCACCATGGAAAGAAGAAATCTATTGCGACCAGCTAAATTAATAATTTTTGTTTGTTTAAATATAGCAAAAAAATAGATTTTAAATCATTGCCACCGAATAAGGCAGTTTAATTTATTTTCATATTTTGTATTTTCATTAATTACTCAATTAGTAAAAAAAAAGTGCCTGATATATTAAATGATTTGCAATGCTCTTTTATTTAAAGAAATTTAATACATAAAATTTACAATAAAATAAAAAGACGTAGGTATGGGATTACATTTGTTGGTGGCGCATATGTCTCTGTATCAAAATATAAAATTGGTTTTCCGGTAAATTAGTTCAACATTTCTTATTTCACAAAATATTTTCCTTTTTTTTAACTTATGAAAAAGTTCTTTCGGCCGGTATTTAAAGTAACTATTAACGATTCAAAGAGGTACTAGACCAAGCACCTGTTATGCATTAATAACAGTGTTATTAACCCTCCCTATAAGGTGCAGTATTATGAAATCGACAAAATGAGCTTTTCCAATTATGGTTAAGTATTGTTTTTTCCGCATACCAATTAAGTTTTCAAGCCGTAGATGTAAAATAAATATGTAAATATTTTTTGTGAATGACGATAGGTGACCGGTAACATACTTGCATTTATTAAATTTTAGAACAATAAGTACCTAAATCATATTTTATAACCAGCTGTTTCCAATAAATATTTGAATAACCTACATCGTACATGTACTTCGAATATCTAGAAAAATTTCCACTTAAAAAATGAAAAGATCTTTTAAAAAGCATGTTATCGAGTTTGCACCAACAGTAAGCCATGTAAATCTACCTTATTGAACTACTGCTTTACTGCACGACCCTGAAATAACTAAGTACTCAAGCAAATAAATCGCGGTTACCGGACAACGAAGTACTTAGTTTATAACGCTGATTAGGCGCAATTGGATTATTATTTGGGCAAAGTTCACTTGACTAATGCTAATGCCTAGTATTATTAGAAAAACGTTTAAGTTGTAGCTGAAATAAGATATACAGGGTGGTCCACATAGAAGGGCCACTATTGGTATTTCGTCAACGGTAAGAGCTACAAAGAAGTTTAAATTTGACAAATTGTTCCGCTCTCTGAGATCTATTCAGTAATGCTTTATTGTTTTAAAAAAGTTCCATGTCACGCTAGATCATAAACAAAAATCAAAATGGGCATTTTTTTAAATCGTTAATAACTCGGTTATACTTGATGATAAAAAAATATTTTTGAAAAAAAAAAGACTTTTTTACGCACTGTAAAACGAAAACATTCATATGTTTCAATATTGTTTAAATTCTTGGATAAATCAAAAACTTGGATTTTTTTAAATGAAAACCAAAGTTGGCTATGACCTCATAAAACTATTGTTTTCCTCTGTTTAATAATATAAGGTAAAACGTATTTATTTTGATGTTAAGGCTCAAAACAAATAAAATTCATCAAAAAGTTTCTATGAAGCTATGGAGTGCATTGAATTTACATAATAATGAAACAAACAAATGTTTTCATTTTACAGTGCGTAAAAATATCTACAATGTTTTCCCCAAAGATATTTTTGTATGATCAAGTATAACCGAGTTAATATGTATTTAAATATCATTTTTCTGTGTTTTTTCTTTTTATTAACTATGTATATTATTGCAATGTACGTAAATTATTATTGTGACAAGTTCTACACCTTTTTTGGGATATTCAGAACAAATAAAGATTATTATTATTATTATTTTATGGATTTTAAAATAAAATTCCATTTTGATTTTTGTTTATTATCTAGCGTGCCATGAAACTTTTTTAAAGCATTAAAGCATCACTAAATAGGTCTCAGAAAGGGAAACAATTTGTCCAATTTAAACTTCTTTGTAGCTCTTACCGTTTACGAGATACTAATAGTTGCGCTTCTATGTGGACCACCCTGTATCAAAGAAAATATCTATGTTAAAAAAATATTAATAAATCATTTTACAAATTGAAACCACCAATGAACCATGTCGGCTAATCTTAAACAGTAAAGCAAAACAAAAGTCAGAAACACATACAGACATTACTAACAGAGGGGAACATTATTTTGGGAGCTAAAATTAGCCTTATTACGTGAAACTTTGAGTGACAAACATTTAACAGCCTACAGAATATGTGTACTCTGATACAGACGTAGCCAACTTTCTCGAATTACCAAAAAGCGAAACCAAGTTTTTTGAGGACAAAGTCATCTTATATGGCTAATTGACTTACCGCTCGCAATTCCCTTGCAGAAAACATACATTTCAGCTGGGCTCTTAAAGGAACCATAAGAATTAGGAAAAACGGAAATGCCAGAGATATCTTGGTAGACTTTATGATCCAGAGTGTAACTAAGCACGTTAGTTGTATTATTGTGAACAAGTGCATCTTGACTGTTTTTACCTGAAAAAAAAAGTTAATATTAAAGTATAGTTTAAGCAATTTAATTTTTTTATATATCCATACTTTTGTCAACACAAATCACACTTAACTTAAAGTTAATGTTCTTATCAAACAAATATGTAAACATTAAGTTAGGAAATTTAAAATTTGCAGTAATAAAACGTAGGGTCGGTATTTTCGTTTTCAAATTTTTAACAAAATTCAGCGCTTTCAAAATTAATTTCTTTTCACTTCTTAAGATACATTATGGTAGCAACACTGCATGTAACTGCTTGGGTATGCCTAAATAAATAAGGGGCTGTAAATGTTATCTATTCCACCCGCTTTTAAATTCTTTATTACCGAAAATAATAAAAACTTTATGTTGCAAGGTAAATTAATTCAGTTAAAGTCGTCCAGTTTTTCTGTGCTTAATATTTTTAAGTTTCAAATATGATACTTCTCCTCTAAAAATTGCTATTAACTGTAACCCTAATAATAATAATAATAATAATACACTAAAAATTAAAACTTTAAAGAAATAAATAATTAAATCTGGATAAAATAGTGCAATTCATATATAAACTACTTCGTTACCACAAAAATAATGTTTTTATAAGTAGATGTCCTAATGGCAGTTTCTATTGTAACAAAAACATACCTAGGGATTGTAAACCCCTTCCCTTTTTATGGTAGCAACGACTTTTAAATAAGATCATATCCTATTACGTGAAAACAAAAGTGTACACATATAAAATATTATTTTTTTAAAAAGATTGTTATTGGGGTTTACACGCGTTATGTTTAAATTATATGAAGCTCGACGTTTCGGCAAGCTCTCCCTTGCTATTGTCAAGAGTTTTTTGGAAAATTTAACTACTAGCCGAAGCAAAAAGTTTATACAATGTCACTGTCAATTGCCGATAGATGTCAGAGGAGAGCGTGCCGAAACGTCGAGCCTCATATAATTTAAACTTAACGCGGGTAAACCCTAATAATAATATTTAAAATTTTTAAAAACCGCGAAAACCTAAAAATAAACAATAAAATAGGTATTATGTAAACACATCAAAACTAAATTAATATTTTCTGCACCAGTTTGTTATATTCGCCTTTTTCTTTATTTTTTACGTATAGGATACAACAGCTAAAATTTACGTCCCACGAATAATAGTTACGTAATATTAAAGTGATTAATAATTATTGTATGCAATAGCAGTTTGATACAAAAACTATCTTCACATATTTTCAGACAAACATAAAGTCATTACTGGTATTAGTCAACATCGGTAATTATTTGTGAAGGTTAAAACTAAAAGACGCAGCACTTATTGGATTAGAAGCACTGCACATTCCTAGCTATTAAACACGAGTCTCAATTAAAACTAGAAAATCGATTTACTATGAGAGTAGGTATCTACCAAATATCATTTACAATATAATAAAAAAAACTGTTTACAGGGTGTCCCAAATTCGAGTAAATGCATGGGGATCTCGCTTATCTTAAGAGCTACGATGTCGGTTAAATTAGGGCAAAGTTGCGAAATTAGATGCTCAACAAATATCTGCAAAGAAAATTTTCATAGCTGTCTTAGTTCAAAAGTTATTCAAGAAAAACTGAAAAAATTGATTTTCGTTTTTTTGTTCTATTTCCTACATTTTTTAAGATATCGACAATCTGGAAGCACTTCTTCATGGCAACTTCTTACGCTTTATATTTTGAGATAACATAGAATTTCCAACAACGTTTCGTCTCTTCAGAACCATCATCAACTTCATTTTTTTAAATCCGGCGAAAATTTTTTAATGTTATAGTCGGATAGCATTTTGTCTTCTGATTACAAAGATATATGACATTAATATCTAAAATGATATTTTACCACAAAATTTTAAGAAAAACTCATTTTGTCCACATTTTGAATCAAAGAATCTTATACAAACAAAAAAAAAACAATTCTTTTGTTGTTGTTTTGTTAAAACTGTCATTTTGACATTAATATGATCTTGATTAATTGTATAATTTGCAACCAGCTAGAAATTCTTTGATATTTGTTCTTTTGTACGCAATTTTTATTTTTACTATGTTCTCGTAGTACATTTTTTATTTATTTATTTATTCGCTATCCCTTCGTGTATTGCGGAATATTGTTAAAATAATTTTTGTCAATTATGAAAAATAAAAGGTGTTACAAATATGATATTGTAATTGATTTTAATGAAGTATTGAATAAACTGTTGAAAATTAAAAAGCATGCTATGAGAAAACAAAATTTTGTGTATATTATGACATATCTCGAATTCCTTAAAAAGTGTTGATTTTCATATTTAATAAAAAAAGCACAAATTCAAAGAATTTTTAGCTGGTTGCAAGTTTATACAATTAATCAAGATCATATTAATGTCAAAGTGACCGTTTAACAGAACAACAAAATAACAAAAAAATTGTTTTGTTTTATATAGTGCTTTTTTTTGTATAAGATCATTTGATTCGAAAATTGGACAAAATGAGTTTTTCTCAAATTTTTGTGGTGAAATATCATTTAAGATATTAAGTGTTATATATCATTGAAATCAGAAGACAAAATGCTATACGACTATGAGATTAAAATTTTTTCGCCATATTTAAAAAAATGAAGTTGATGATGGTTCTGAAGGGACGAAACGTTGTTGGAACTTCTATGTTATCTCAAAATATAAAGCGTAAGAAGTTGCCATGGAGAAGTGCTTCCAGATTGTCGATATCTTAAAAAATGTAGGAAATGGGGCAAAAAAAAACGAAAATCAATTTTTTCAGTTTTTCTTGAATAACTTTTGAACTAAGACAGCTATGAAATTTTTCTTTGCAGATATTTGATGAGCATCAAATTTCGCAACTTTGCCCTAATTTAACCGACCTCGTAGCTCTTAAAATAAGCGAGATCCCCATGCATTTACTCGAATTTGGGACACCCTGTATAAACTTTCATTACTTAATAACTCATTATAAAATTTATTGTATGCTTCATTACTTAAATAGTAAATGACCAGAAAAACGGTGTAAATTCTGCATATTACACGAAAATACTAGTAAGGTTTCACTTACGACACATAAAACATGTATAACGAGTTAGAAGTATGTATTTTTGTAATGTTACGTTGCACGGAAAAGGCAAAGAATACAAAAAGTGACGACGTTTTAACATTATTTTTCTGCAATCGTCACTAAACTAGCTCAATAGGTGCCCAAAAGCGGCTGTAATAATCATTTTTACTGCCCAGACAGTACAAAAGTAAAATGCGCTACGCTCATTGGTTGGATTTAAAAAAATTGAGCGTGCTTTTGTTTAAAAATACATATTTGACAGGAGAATGAGAATCTAACAGATGAAGTGAAACTTTATATGTATTTCCTTGATTTTTCGCTAGTAGTTTGACGATTGCAGAAAAAATTTAATATGCACCTCGGCAGTAAAGTTCCTTTTTATCGCGTGGTTATTTGCCTACACACTCGTGATAAAAAGTTGAATTTTACTGCCTTGGTACATAAATAACTATTATACATATGTACAATTGGAAATTTTTACTTCTACTCCTTAAAGTGAATAGACACATGTGATCTTTAATTGTAATTAAAATCTGTGAGATTTATCGATTACAATTTAATATTGCTTTTATTAGTATTATTATCTTATTCGCACTTAAATTGGCTGCGCAACAACAAAGGCGACAACAAACAATATTAAGGCAATATATCACCAAGTGACCAACGTCATGTTGATGGTTTGTCATTTTTTTCTGGTAATTAGTTTAAAAATTTAATGACGAAACAAACCAGAATCTGAAGTTGAAAAAATAATTGAAAAAACTGGATCATAATTTTCGTCAAACTATAAAATTTAGACTAAATACACAACATTTTACATTCACACTACCGACAGAGTTAAATAAATTGCAGGGGATTTTATTCACACTCTGATTAATACCAGAAAAAAATTATACTTGTTTAAATCGATTTGCCTAATGCATTAAAGTAGATCAGTAGATATTTTATACGATAACTGTAACGTGCTGTTTTGATGCTCGATAAAAGCCAAAAGTCATTATTTGCAAAAGTGTTGATCTCAGTTTTTATTAAAATACAGTTATACTCCCAATATAAATACGCTTTATTAAAAATCACATATCTTTTTTCGAAATATTTCTTGTCTAAAAATAAGTAAAAAACCCAGTTTTAAGACTTCTGTCTCATCATTAGTTGCAATTAAAAATTAAAATACTTCGAAAAAAGTAAATGATTTTTAATAACTGTAGTTTGTGAACTATAAGACGCAATTATTTTCTTATGGTATAATATATTTTTTTTATTTTTTTTTTCATAAATTTGGAATGCATCTTATAGTCCGGCGCGTCTATTTGTCCGCAAAATACAGTAAGATTATTTATATTAATAAATAAATCACTTAAATAATCAAACAATTAATTAAATCACACTATCAACTTCCGATGACAACTTGTTAAATGAAACCATTATTTATATTATGCTATACAGGGTGTCCCAGAGTACAAATAATATTGATTCAATGATAAAGACAAAAAAGTTATGAGAGAAAAATAATTTTATTTTTTTAAATATTTTTTGCTATAATTTCTGAAGTAGGTACAGGGAATTTTGTAATTTTAAAAAGATTGTAGTTGCTCTCATACTTGAGCATAATTCATCTATAGGCAAATTAATACTCCTATCTCTTATAATAAGCAAGATCCCCACACTGAAAATGTTACCTGGGACACCGTGTAAAACATAAACCATACTATGATATTACAAAAATAATTTAAACTTTATTACAGGTTGTTTTGACCGGGTACTGAAAATATGCATATACAAATACATGTAAAACAACATGATAGTGTTAATTGCTTGCTTTTATGTGCTGCAAAAATAAATCAAATGTTTTACATTGAAAAAAAAAACATTTTTAGTCATCAAGACTTAAGCAGTGTTTTGAAAGCATTTCAGTACGATGCAAATGTAAATAAATTGGAGTAACTGTTAGTAGTAGGTACATATAATATATTGTTGTCATCAACATTCTAGAACAAACAAATGATGTACTATTGCGGGGTATAATTCCGGAAATCGTTGACGTGCTAATATAAAGTAGCACTTGGTACAGTTTTTTTTATAAGTTTACGTGTACAAAAGTAACTGTGCAATTCCCTCTGAAAGTGCACACTTCCTTTAACACCTCCACAATGTGACCAAATATGTGTATAATAGTTTAAATTTTACAGTTATTTAACGTACCGTGTATGTTATACATTATGAAGGTTAATGAACCATCAACCGATAATTAATAAATGAAATTGTCAGTTAAAAAAATGTCTATTATACCGAACTACTAATCTTAACCAATATTTCTACTATATTCTAATCATCTGTTTTTGTTGACAAAAATTTTGTTGATAAGCAAAATATTACAATTTAAATAAATAAACAATTAGTACGATTAACAATTTTTAATTTTTATTGTATCAACAAAATGACGCCATTTCATGAACTTCAAACTATTAACTTCGAACCAGCCTTGAAAAGTATCTAATTCGAAAAATATTGTAACTGAGTCGAAAAAATATAACAAAAGCATTGTAAATAATTCTTGCGAAATAATTACCAAGGGATGGAAGCAGTAAGAAAATTAAAAATAAAGAATAAAGAAACAAAGTATAAAGAATAACGAATAACGAAACGCCATATTTACAAAAATATTTGTGTGCATTTATAATCTTATGCAAAATAAGGAGCTTGATTATAAACTGTAAATCAATTCAAAATTATTCATCAGCAATAAATTTCAAAAATCAAAAAGCGTTTTTTCTTGTGCATTATTAAGGTATGAATTTCAGTAACTTGCTTTTATATTGTGTATTTTACGTAGTTACTCCATTTGTCTTTAATTAAACTTAAAATGAAGTTTTCCTAAAATATTAAAAAGTATATTATAGATTTAATTTTTCATTTCAGTTATTAAATATTAAACGCAAATTTTCTAACTTTAGGTTTCTATTACAACTTACATTACAGTAAAAGTGAAAAAAAAATTCAAATGTTAAAATCAAAGTTTGGAATGGAGAGAAACGTTTGAGTAATAATTTGGCAATCAATAAAATAATCAATTACACTGATAACGGAATAAAAAAATGCACGTTGTAAAACGTAATATAGTATATTTCTTTTAAAATTGCTCACAGCGGATTAAGAAGAGGCAGAACTAAAGGAAACAAATGCACAATCTCCGTCTCTTTCTTTAAATATTATTTGTGTTTACAATTCAGTCTACGCCAATGAAAGTTGTAATCTAATTGAATGAATATTATCGCAAGCCGTCGAAATTTGATCCCTAATTATAGGTTCGATAAGGTTTAATTTGGGTTCTTAGGTAAAAGAAAATTAATATCTGTATCAGTGTTTCCCAAAAGTTTTTGCTTGAAAACAATTATAATTTAAAATCTATTATAGCGCATATAAGGTAATAAGCTTTTAGCGAGAACTTGTTTAGAACTGCAGCATTATGGTCATTATGCTCAAAGAAAAGCAATTAGGAAGATGTGGTATACGATTATGATTTTAGGTGTTGTGCCATACAAATCATTTAAGGTTTATAATCCAAGATTGTGTATGTACCTGGGTTGTTCCAACTGCTTAAGCCGATATGGGAAGTTTTATATGAGATATACCATAGCTACGTCTTATTACATAAAACATCATTTGTAAATTTGTAAATATATGTAGGTATATTAAAAATATCTTCATCGTGATGTGTCGCAAACGATTAAGTTCAATGCTTCTTCGATTCTTTTGTATTTGAGCTGTGTGATCAAAATGGTATTTTTAACTTTTAATAGGGGTGGAGCGATCATAGTTTAGGAACATACGACACAGGGGTTTACTCTGAGCTATCCGACGAGAGAATCGCCCTTTTCTCGATGTAGCATTGAACATGGTTGAATTGAATAATACATGATTGGATAGATTTAAGTTGAGTTTTTCCAAAGTCGAGTACGTAACGGATTTGCAGGTGGTAGGTGGTGCGGGTACTTGCGCAATTTTGTAGATACATCAAGCCAGCCAGCGCATTCGTTAAAAGTAACACCACGTTGTATGTAAATACCTACGCATTTGAGTATTTGTAATAAATCATACAGTAATTTACACAGGTATATGGTAATATTGAAATATTGATTTTGAAATCGTTCGCTTGTTTCAAATTAGTGTTAATCTCACACATCATAATACATAATATAACGACCGGAAACAATTCCTTGCGCAGGCAGGGTGGTCCAAATCGAAGTATTTGCCAGGGTATATCAGTAACAGTAACTATAATAACTAGCGAAAATCTATTTTAGGTGTCTAGGGCTACTATCAAATTCGTAGTTGGGAATTTTCATTTTTCCGCTATAGGGAAATGTATAATTCTCACAGTTGTTCATTTCTAAAAATTAAATAAAATGTTTTAATTCTGATTTTAAATACTACCTTAATTTCTGAGATAGGTATGAAGCAAACTTATAGTTTTTATACGGAACCCATAGTAGATCATGACTTTGTTAAAAAGTACGTTTTCTCAGCTTTTTTATGTTATATGTTGATTGCAAAAAATAGCAAAGATATATGGTTACTTTTATGAAATATCTTGGTCGTATCATGCCATGGTTTCAGGAACATTGCATTTTTTAAAGTTATTTCGCTTATTTTTGAAAATAGACATACATAATATTATATCATTGTAAAGAGAAAAAAATTACCTTTAAATCTAAGTCATCACCTATTACGACTGCCATTTAAAAAAAAGTTGTTTTGTCAAATATCTCGCACCATAATTTATTTTAAAAAAATTGACTATCGCCATCTTATAGACAACAAAATTTACAAAAAAAATTTCCTTTGACGTTTTTGTGTATTCGCAACAATAGCCGAGATATTTAAGTTTAAAAATTTTGATCGATTTCGGTTTTTTCGTTATATCACGCAAGCCATGGAATTTTTAAACAAAACAAGATCTGTTTTGAAATACACACCTAAATAGCTAACTTTTGTCCCATTTAACCAACCTTGTATTTTCATTATTTACGGAGATAGCAATAGTGGCCCATCAAAAAGTGAAACACCCTGTATATCCAATCAAGTGTATATTCTATATTGATGATCTAAAAAACAAATTAGAAATAGAGAATATCTGTACCGTTAATTGTGTTACACGAAATTGCAAGTATAAACAATAAAGTTGTTAATACATATTCACGTAAAGATATGGAGTAAAGTGAAGCTCACTTATTTCAAGTGAGATTTTTTACTGCCTCGTGGAGTCTCCCCAGCACAGAAGGCAAATTCGCGTTTGTGTTTAACAAATAAGATTGAAATACCGACAAAACCGGTTAAAACCGGTTTTGGAAAATATTTATTTCGTTTTCGTTCTTGAACGAAAAATAATAATTTCGTTTTCGGTTTCGTTTTCGTTCTTAAAAAAATTTCGGTTAATTTCGTTTAACGTTTTCGTTCCGTTCTCAGTCCCTGGTCGTGATACAGTGCTAAAGCAGAGCATAGTGCGTAACACGACAAACTTGTGTTTTATGTTAGAAACCAAAAAAACACCAATGGGGACATCTTGCAAAAAAAATACACACCAGTTTATTCTCTTTTTAAAAATAAAGGAGAATGGTAAATTTCATCGTAAAATTTCTATTTTCACCTTGGCGAAAAAACGAAAACTGACAAAGAATACCTAGTCCTACAGACTTATATTAGCTTTCTGCCAATTATAGTAGCTACTGAGTAACTCTACAAATACTTAGAAGTTTGAACCACCCTGTACTTTTCTTTATTTCGTACTCTGTGTGTATGACATGTTCCAGACTTTTAGCATGACATAAATACACAAAAGTTAAAAAACAAATAAACTGGAGCAACAACTACTTGTCTGGGGCGTTCGCATCTAGTCAGTGACGAGCGCAGATCCAAATTACGATTATTTTTTTCTTTCATGTACCAGTAATTATTTAAAGAATCACTTAGCAGGGTGGCCATTTTCAAGGCTATCGAGGTGGATTTTACAGCGATTTAAAATACCGCGTCACGTGCTTAATAATATATCAATTTACGGTTGTAAAACTGGAGCAGACTAAACTACATTCAAAAGATAATGAACCACAATTAATAAGGTTAAACAAGATTTCAAAATAGTGTAATGGTTTTCGATACATTTTGTTTTTTATGTACATTACCGTATTTAAAAAAATCTAGTTTATGCGATTAGTCACAGTATTATTAATTTTATTTTTTTGCAAAATATTCGACATTACAAGTACCAAGATAAAACTTTTTTACAGCAAGTTCACAATCAGTGCTTCATTAATTACAAACTTTAGAATCAATATCTGGGCATGACTTAAATTAATCGATACGTTTATTTACCTTATTCAGTAACAATTGCTGTTAGTATTTTGATACAACAATCTATAAACATTTATTTTGTTTTAACTTATTTTACAGTGTGCTTGCACACTTGTTTTTACGTTTGTAAGTAGGTAGGTACATATGGAAAATTAAATATTACTCCTATATATTAACGCTGAACAATCTTTTAAACAGTTAAATGCTATTTTTAGATGATAAAAAAATTTGATCATTAAATACATTCTAGATTATTTATTACTTGTGAAAATGACTGCGAAGATAACTTGGTAACTAATTACGCAATTTAATTAAGTTTGCGTAGTGATCTAGTACTCCACGAGCAAAAAGCACCGACAGATCTCGCGACTTTTGTTTAGAACGAAAACTTGAGCGTAAGTTTCTTACGGCAATGCATTTATTAGAAAATGGAATTTATTTTTTTAGCGCAAACGTTGAAACCTATGATCTAAGGTTGAAACCGATCGCGCATGCACAAAAAATGCATTGCTCTTTGACTGTGTAAATGTTTTTAAGCTTGCTGCGATTAGATAACCGTAATCTGAAATACGGCAATCTGTTGATTAATAATGATACAATTTTATTAATAAAAATCATGTTTACCGTGGAAAAAAAAAATCATCGCCCTGTACTTCGGAAAGCAGACTAGTCGTAAATAAGTTTTAACTTAGCCCAACGCGTTTTTGATTACATGCAATTAAAATAATTCTTTCGCGATCCGTTTCAAGTAAAAAACATTAAAAGATAAATATCCTCACAACATTACATATCTAATTATGTAATTTCTTTAAAGAAAAAGACAGGCTAAACAGTCGTGTGATGCTAGTGGTTGATAAAAGCAGTAAAAAAAATCAAATTAAGATCTATTATATTACTTAGTACCTACTTAGTAACCGATAATTATTTTATTTTTTTACGAACTAAGTGAAACGAAAACAACTTTTTTTTTACATAAAAAAGAATCCATCTAAAATAGCTAGGTCCTGGAGATGCGATATACACAGGGCGATCTTTGTGATATACATTTAATAAATTGCATCAATCTTACAAAAAATTTGTTGGCAAAAGGAAAGCTGATAAATATTTTGCGCCTGTGTGTATAGCATCAAAACGGAACAGTATACATTTGCAGTGCATCTGTAAAGGACGTATACTTATTTAAATTGAGGCCACGTAACCAATACTTTTCTGAAAATTAAAGTAAATTCAACAAAAAGATGCGAATACAACACCGTTGTACACATAAAAAAAGCAATTCGTCATAATTTCGGTATGATTTTTGACATTTTTGTAACTAAAAACATTCGTGTGTTCCAGTATACATGTATTATGTAAAGTAGTAACGAACATTTCTTGTAACCGTGTAATCAGATAAAATAATGTATTAAGCAACTGATCTACGTTTATAAAATAACATTTATGGATATTATTCGATGCTGTAAGATGCTTGGGCGTTATGTTATGAACAATACAGCAGACATCTGATAATATAATAAAAGACCAAAATAAGGTCAAGAGGAGTTGTGGGGTACATGTTAGAATAAATCACGGATGGCTATTGTACATGATTCATAGCTGCATGCAAATTATGAGCTGTATTTTTTTGCTAGAATAAAAACTTAGGAATGCGCTGCTCTCAGAAATAATTAACAGATGTAATTATATTTTACTTTTTATATTTCTTGGTTCGTCTAAAATCATTATGAAAAGATAATTTATTAATTTAATTATACAATCAATTTTTGAAAATAAATTTAAACCCATTGTGTGGATTAAATTATTCAATCGATTTATCAAATTTAATCAGAAACAAGTTTGTTAATGCGTAGCCCAACTCCGGAGTGCTTTTGATAAAATGTCGATAAAACTAATTCGACAAGGTCAGACTTTTGGCGCAAATAATTGGTTTATTAACATATGAAAAATTGATGAATTATAGTTATGTATAAGGAAGCAGATACAAAACCCTTCAAACTGTCTTTGCAGCAATTAACGTTATCAAAAAACATTAGATTTAACTATAAACGTAAATATTAAATAAATACAAATTTGAGCATTTTATAAACAAATATATACAGTATTGAATAAATAATTAACTGTTTAATTTAATAACTTTGATTGCGTTAACTCGTGGGCACTGAGTCACCATGTTGTTATAATTTAGTTTTTAGTCTACTTGAATGCACTTGGGCGATGATAGTCTTTAAAAGAAAACTGACTTAACATTACGATGGCGTGGTAATTTAAAATTGCCGTTTTTCATTCGTCTATTAAAAGTCATCCTAAAGGAATTAAAGGAATTAAAGGATAAATATTTATGTATGTTCTGTCAATGTGTGGTAATTGTTATCAACAGCAACACTAATGTTAGTCAGCGATAAGATACTATTTTTTTATATAATTAACTCAACAGTACGTGTAAAAATGATATACGTGTCCTCTTTACCAATATGGTTCAAAATGTGCGTGTTTTCATTATTGATTCTTTGTACTATGCGCAGCAAGTCCAATGCCAGTAACATTCCGGTTGCCGGTATATGCCTAAATCTGGCAAACCGGCAAGCAAAATACTGTTGAACATGTAACTGGGCGATTGTATTTACTCTCTCCCTTCCGGTTTTGTGTTATTGTCTTACCCCTCCACAACCCGAATACGTCCTAATACCGACCGTTACAGTGGGGAGAGCAGCTTCGCCATCTGGATTTGACGATTAAAGTTAAGCAAGTCCCCCGTAAAACAGTTTGTGTCGTCAAGTAAATGAATGAAATTTACGTGTTTATCAGTGTTAGCTTTCGCGGTAATGAACTTACGACTGTGTCTATGTATTGTCAAGTAAATTTTATATAATTTCAGTGTATATGTGAATGTAACAAAAGAAAACAACAAAAAGACGCTGTGTTGACGGGCGTGGCTGACCAGTAAAACATTACTCATCTTTGTTGAACTGTCAATGATTGGTAAATTTAAACGCGGTTAAATAATTTTTGAAAAGTCGCGAACAATGTCAGTGTAACTGCTACAAAGGTTTTCGTAATCTTTATTGTAACAATGAGTGCCAATAATGTAAATGCTCAAGTATCTACTACGCCAACGCCAGCCACTGCTACAATAAAATCACGGCCTAATATAATGCCCAGTAGTTATATGTACACATCAAGTGCAGGATTATTAAATCGCAATTCAGAAAACAAACCAACTCCACCGCCGACACTGCCCAAATACACATCCAGTTTTAACGCAGGTAGTGGTTTTCGTGATAGAGATAAAGACAGCATTGGAGGTTCGTATAGACTAGCAAGTTTAGATAGGTTAGGTTTACGACAGAAGTATCTTGATCAAACTGTCACAACAAATGGTACGATGAATCAAACTAATGGAAATGACTCGAACAACACCGTTCAAACTACCCAAAGTAAACGAGAAATGTTCTTTAATTCTACAGATACAAGTCCGGTTAATAAAGATTCCAATCGCATTATTAAAGGATCTTCTCTAGATAAACCCCCTGAACCCCCAGCCAAATCACCACCAGAGTCAACAGTGAAAGATGATTTTGGTAAAGAAAATGAAGTTGAGACGCCTGTGAAAGAACGACCTAAAGTAAAGGAGTTGGATGGTTACGTCGGTTTCGCAAATTTACCCAATCAAGTTTACAGGAAAGCTGTAAAGAAAGGGTTTGAGTTTACGTTAATGGTTGTGGGTGAATCGGGTCTCGGAAAATCAACTTTAATAAATTCCATGTTCTTGACTGATATTTATAATCCTACAGAGTACCCTGGTCCAACACAGAGGCTCAAAAAGACTGTGGCTGTTGAAATGACCAAAGTTATGCTAAAAGAAAATGGTGTTAACTTATTACTCACTGTAGTTGACACACCGGGATTTGGAGATGCAGTAGATAATAGCAATTGTTGGGTTCCTGTTATTGAGTTTATTGAAGCAAAGTATGAAGATTATTTGAATTCTGAAGCTCGTGTTACTCGTAAGCAAGTACCTGACCAGAGGGTACATTTGTGTTTATATTTCATACAGCCATCAGGTCATGGACTCAAATCATTAGATATTGAATTTATGAAGAGGCTGTGTGATAAAGTAAACATAATTCCCATCATTGCAAAGGCTGATACATTAACAGCGGACGAATGCGCTTTATTTAAAAAGCAAATATTAAATGAAATAGCTCAACATAAAATAAAAATTTACGAATTTCCAGATACTCTTGAAGAAGATGAAGAACATAAACTAAATAAAACTTTAAGAGAAAGAGTGCCATTTGCTGTAGTAGGTTCTAATGCAGTAATAGAAGTAGAAGGTAAAAAAATGCGTGGACGAAAATATCCATGGGGAATTGCAGAAGTCGAAAATTTGGAACATTGCGACTTTATTGCTTTAAGAAACATGGTTATACGAACACATTTACAAGACTTAAAAGAAGTAACCAACAATGTACATTATGAAAATTATAGGTGCCGCAAATTAGCAGGACTCGGTGTGGATGGTAAACCATCGAGAATTTCAAATAAAAATCCTTTGGCTCAAATGGACGAAGAGAAACGAGAACATGATCTAAAAATGAAAAAAATGGAGGCCGAAATGGAGCAAGTATTTGAGATGAAAGTGCGCGAGAAAAAGCAGAAATTAAAGGACAGCGAAGCTGAGTTAACTCGTAGACATGAAGCTACCAGAAAAAGTTTAGAGCAACAGGCTAAAGAACTCGAAGAAAAACGAAGGCAGTTTGAAATGGAAAAGCAACAATGGGAACAAGAAAATCAAGTTACAATAGATGAACTTCGACGACGATCAATAGAAGGAAGTAGAGAAGCTGTAGATGGCAAAAAAGAAAAGAAAAAGAAAGGTTTATTTTAAAGTAATTATATGGCTTACTGGTGATGAACAGTAATGCCAAAAATGTTATTGGTATTTTATTTTTAAGTGGCATAAAGATATGTAACAATGAAGTAGATAGATAATTTTGAATAGTGAGACATGCTAGGTATTCAATCAGTGGAAACCAAATTAAAACCTGCCTGTTGTAATATAGTTGGCCTCAGTTGGTACTTATTTTAAACTGCCAAAGTAAACGCATCTTTCAGATAGATATTCCAAAATATGATTTCACACTATCAAATTGCCTCTCCTATATGTAATATTTTTTACAGTGACTAAATAATATGTATGTTTACAATATTTAAAGTAATTTATATATAAGATATTTAAATTTTTATATTTGTGTCCGTAAATGACATTTTGCTCCATGCATTGTGCCATTCTTTCAATTTTATTATGTATGTAAACCTGTGCAAATAAATTTTTTTTGGAAAGCTGTTGTTCATAATTACATAATGTAAAAATTAAAATAATGTTTACCCAAATTTAACAAAATTTTTAAAACCAATTTGAAATCTATGCCTAAATTAGCACAGTACTATCTACTATTAAGATATTTCACTATGCCATCATCACACTTTAACTTTTAATTGTACTGATCTAATTTTCATTTAATTCAAAACTTTCTGTGAAACGACATTCGTTATTGTATTAAATATATAATTAAGAACAGTTACGCTAAAAACGGTAAAGCTAAACGTGCAACCATTAGCATGCAATTATCCTGACAGCATTCGTTACTTTCATCCCACTAAATTATCCAAGTACAAAAACACCCACTTACACGAACAAGAACATCATTTTGTTTTACAATTCTACACATCCTCTATATTACCACACCTTTCCCTATTCATGAATCTGTAATCAGTCAAGCATAAATGCATCTTTCTTTTTCCTTACGCATGGATAATTACGAAGAATATTGAATATCTGTTATGCAACCTGAGATTATACATTCCTCGGTGCTGTAGGCAAAATAACTGATGACTGGATTACGTGGTTTTAATATTAATTATAAGGTGAAAAAATACCTTGAAATATTAAGCTCTGCTAAAAATACAACCATGCAATTATCAATGGACTATTTCAGTGAAAATAGTAAAATATATTTTAAAAACATTGTTTAAAATTTGCAATAAAAAGACTCCTGATCAGTTTATTTTATTAGTGAAATAAATGCTTGCAGTTATTTGAAAATAAAAATATTACCATTCAAACAATGTTTGGATTTAGATTGTTTTCCAAAGCTTTAAACCTTAAGAAGATTATTCATGATTAAATAACAAAACTTTGCTTGTTTCCAAGTAATTTGTTGTTTTAATGCTAACAGCAATATTTACTTTATACATGTTTCCACAAAGAATGTTTCTTTTAACTTTTAGTTTTAATTAGTCAGTGTGATTAGACTGATGTTGCATCAAAGCCAATTGTTTTAAACAAATAATAAAAGTGCTTTTATTTCCAGTATATTTCAAAGATCCACTTATAATGTGTTATATCCGTTGGACTTACGAAAACAACAAACACTTCTCCATGAGAACATTAAATTATATTAACTTGTTGATACCGCTATTGCCTGTTAGTCATTTTAGTTGGAAAATTAATTATTAGAAATATATCCAGTGCTAAGCAAAACATTGAAAATGTTTTAACGCACTAAAACAATGCAAATCAAACACCTAATTTTTGAAAGAACAGAAGTACGAGCTAATTTATTATTTGGCTGTAATACTATTGATTATTTAATGGATTGATAATAACATATTAAGCAAGCAACTATAAAAGGGAAAATATTTAAAACTGTATACGTACATCAAAATGATAATTTCTATAATTACAAGTAGTTCCTAATGGTGATAAATAAATAACCATTTATTTAACAATAAAAATGGATTATTTTTAAGCCAACTTACGAATCATAAGACTATTTTACTATTGTCAATTAACTGCTCCACAGTGCATAAAATGACATTGTGTGTTGTGAATTGTTATTTTAACAGAAAAGTTAAATTACTCAACATTCAATGTGATAAAAGTTAGGAGTATTTGTTATTGATGACTAATACTCGCTAAGGTGATCAGTATTCTTATGACTAATAAAATATTGTTACAGTTCTGATAAAAAATACATTAGACATTGTGTCAATGATGTGGAAACAATTTTGTTTATTAAGTATGTTGTGTACTACAATTATTGCTTTTCGACAAAAATTTCAGTCTCTTTAATCATCATTTCAAATGTTACATTATATTAATTATTTAAGACAATTTGTTGTTGTTTTGATGAGATATTAAACTGAATGATATTGTTTATAAAAATTTCAAATGGTTTATAAATCAAATGTTATCTAGTCAGTTTGGTTAAAAGCATTGCCAATTGAGGTGTTCTTTGCAAAAACAACACTTGTCAATTTTAGAAACTCTTCATTATCGCTACATCCGCTGCTGTTATCGTCTGTATCAATATCAGGAGCTGGAGGATCGTTAGTTACCTCGCTTATATTATAGATTACTGGGGTTATTACGAAATTATTTTGCATAAGGGATGTCGGAAATGGCGCCAATTATCCATTGAAAGTGTATTCTCAAATTTGAAAAAAAATTGACACGTGTTTTTGCAAAGAACGCCTTAGTTACTTCCTTCATACTTCTATAAATTATGTTACTGCGTGTATAACAATTTTAGAGTTCACTCATATATAACCAAATATGTGGTATCAGTATTTGCATAGCATTAAATAATAGGAGTAGAACTGTAATTATGTGAACAGTTTTTAATTTGATGTGTATAATTAGTCATGGGGTAGTTTCAAATTTAACCGATGTTAAACTCAAGATTCTATAATACACTTCTTTATTTGCCAGGGTCTGTGGGACCACATTTGTTACACTTTTCTACCTTACTAACGCTGGGTTAAAATGATTGAAATTGCCATATTTTCAGAGTTACATACAAAGAAATACGTGTATTATATATATGTTTTTAATTCAGGCTTTATCTTTATTTGCCTTTTTATATTTTAAATAACTTTGTTTTGAATAATATGACATGCTGCTTACAAAACTAGAAAAAGGATTTGTAGTCAAATTAATTTATTAGGCTATGGAAAATTAATTTTGTTTTGCAGCAAACAATAAGCAGTTCAAAGAAGTTACCACAAATGAATTCTGTACTATCTTTCAATTGATGATAAACATAATTTGTTTCAAGAGATCTTCAGTAAAAGCACTTTATATAATTTTCTCCATATTTAAACGACTGAAAGTTATGTAAATATTTTTTTAATTTTTTTTTGAAAGCTTTAAGTGTCATGAACTCAAAATTATTAGTTTTAATATTTCTGAAGTCTATTAAATGAAACAGATACAAAACAAACAACTGCTAATTCTAAGGATGCAACAAAAAAAGTGCAAAAAACTCACCTTCCTAACATAAGCAGCTTGCGGATGATGTTTGGTAGGCATAAATAGTAATCTCACTCTTTCGAAGAACTGAATGCCGTTGGTAGATGCTATTCCCATATACAAAAATACTCCACATAATACAGACATTGGTACCAATTGTAACAGTGAAGACATCAGGACTGATAGACCAACCAGCAATGAAACAATAAAAGCAGAAACCCTCTGTTCTTTAACTTCAGTGATATGTGGTTTTTCACCAGGGGCATGAGTACGAGACATCACAGTAACAGCTGAAACATGAGCAATGGAGCGTACAGTGGCGGCACACATCCACGGAGCACCCAAAAATCCACAGCCAACATTAATTAGACACAGCAAAACTATGTCTAAATGAAAACCACTTCCTTTTTTAAGTTTCCTTTCTGGTTTGTCTATAATCAGTCTAAAAAATAAGTTTCAATTAGAACAAAGTCACACTTAACAAAATATTAAAACTCACTCTGCTATATGTGTCTCCATAAACAATAATATATAAACCAACATTGCAGGTATCCCGGCAGCAAACACAATCCAAAATGGAAACTGTTGATGTGTACCAGCTGGGTTGATTATCCAACCTCTTTCTTTTGGATTAGAAGGTGATAATCCTTGTGGAACTATTAATTTATCGGTGTAGGTCTGAGGCACCATGTAATCAACGAAAACCATTACTATAATCGCTATCGGCACACCAAAATCTCCAAGAGCTCGTCTAGCCTAAAATAAAACAAACCAAAATCAAAACAGAGTTTTTGAATTAGTTACTCAAACTAAATGTTAAATAATAATACATATTGGTACTTCATATAAAAGTATAAGTAAGTAAATACTACATATGGTTTGTCACGGGTAACTTTGTTATATAAGACTAAAGAGAGTCGATTAAATTAGCTAAGTTGGGCTGAATTACTGAACATAGCTCAAAAAATTAACCAGCATTGCTAGCTTTTCAGAAACATTGTAAAAGACTTAAAAGTGTTAAAATGATGAACACAAAAAATTTTTCTAACTGTGATAGTTACAATAAAATTGTTACCAAGTAATATACAAACAAGTTTACACCTATTTTTTAAACATAATAATTTTACATTATGACTGGATACAGATAAACAGTACAAACTTGCATAGTATAATAATTGGCTTTGATTAACAAAAATATCTTTATTTTTGTTTTTATTATAGTTGGGATGTGATATGTAAGTCAATAATATTTAAAGTGGAAAAATGTGCATATCAGTTGAACATTTTTTCAAATTTAGTGCACGGTATTCGTTGTTGGAAGACTACGTAAAAGTGTTAAAATTATGTTATTTTCTGCAGAAATAATGATTTGTTATTTTGTTATAATGTGTTTAACACAGTATCAAATCAAGTTGTTGCACTGTATGTTCAAATTTATATGGATGATATATTTTTTTATTAAGTACTGTATTCTTAAACAGCGAAGAAAATACCAAATATGTTGAACATTTTCAGGGCCGGTTAAATGGAGGATGCAATGCACCTGAGCCCCCGACGTGGGGGGCCCAAGCTAGCATGTATTTAAATAATTTTGTGACGCATCATATATAGATGTCTGGCCCTGAACATTTTAAAAACAAATGCGAAGAAAAATTATTTTGTGTACGATTGTTAAAGAAATTTTACGATATCCATTATTTGCAAAATTAAAAAATGTGCCTAAACTGACTTTTAAGTGTATATTTCATAGTTGTAGGATGATATTTCCAAAACCACAGTAAAAAATGCCAATTAAACAATTTTAATTTAAATAAAAATAATAAGTTTAAAAATCAATTATTCACGGTTAAGTGGTTAACGGTCAGCGCAATTGGTTTTAAGTGTTAAGACTTTACAAATGTGATTCAAAATATATTGTTCAAAATATGACAAATGTTTTTATTAACCACTATTGCAAATGTCAGTAGATCGCCTTATATGCTCTTTTAGGTGACAATATTGCTAAAACGATTAAACATTTAAAGCTCGCATACATTTGGCTACATCTTATATACAGGGTGTCCCAGCCAAGACGAATTATGCGATAGCTCTGTTATTAGCAATAATATTAAAAAAAGTTAAATGTAAAAGTTGTTTGTTATCATTTACTACATAACCTAAGATCTTTTTCAACTATACAGTGTTTTGTTTTTGCGCTCTGATACTGAACTTTTTTTTAAAATATAGAATACCCTGTATATTTTGTAATTTTTGGATGTAAAATTAAATTCTCTTTTAAAAATATTATAGGTCATTTATGTCTAAAATGAACCGTTTTAGAGTTATTAACGTTTTTTTGAAAATCTTGACAGATTTTGTAGATACACAGCATGCTAGTGTTATTTGCTGCCATTTATGCTGTGTATCTACAACTCTTAAAAAATACGGATTTTTAGTGGCATAATAGTGGAAATTTGGCCGATTAACTGTTTTGGTTGACAGTTCATACAAATTGTTTTGAATTTTCAAAGGCTAATACCGATATTTTAGGTAAAATACTCGCAAATAATCATAAGAAACGAAATAACTTCAAAAATATTATATTTAGACATAAAACATGCTTAACAACTTTGAAAGATAATTAAATTTTCTACAAGAAAATGTAAAAATATATAGGGTGTTCCATTTAAAAAAAATGACTTACATGCGTTTAAAGTTTAGCGAAATGGACCGAGTATAACGAACACCCTGTATATTATTTTAAAAATGTAACTAGTCAACAATCACTATGACACTATTGTCTAATAAATTACCAGAGTAAATTATTGCTCTGGTGTTGTTATGTTAAATAAAGAGAATAAATTAAATGCTATATTAAAAATACAAACGCTATATAGGTATGCTATATACAAAAATCGATTTGCTATATAAAAAGGATAAACGCTATAAAGAATGGATAAACGCTATAAAGAATGGATAAACGCTATATAGAAAGAATAAACGCTATATAGAACGGATAAACGCTATATAGAAATAATAAACGCTATATAGGGAAGATAAACTCTATATAAAAAAGAAAAACGCTATATAGAAAGGATAAACGCTATATCGAAAGGCTAAATGCTATATAAAAAGGATAAACGCTGTATAGAAAGTAATAATAAATGCTATATTTTGAGTCAAGGTTTACATTAAAATTATGTTTACATGTGAGCAATTGCTTTCTTGGAAACTTGAAAGAAAGTAATGAATATGCTATAATTATGTCAGAGGGTGTAAAAAAAGTATTCTTTAAATTTTATTATTTATTAATAAATATAAAATACATTGAAAAAAAAAACGCTTTTTCTAGGTTAAAGAAAAAAATATTGAAACAGACTTAGTTATTAGGTTATTACTGGACAACTAGTGCCCTTTTAGCTTTCGCAGGACGTCTCCGTGATCTCTTTCTCCCTATTGGGACATTCTTGCCTTCCACTGGTGGAACAGTGATTTCAGCCTAATGGCAAGTCCGAGAATATGTTTACACAGATAATTTTTTAAATAGGCTGGACACTCACAAATTGCGTTTAAAAAACTTTCGGTTTTTGGTAATATAACAGTGTATTGTTCGCAACATACACTTTTGTATTCATTAAAGGTAGAACAATGGGTCAATCTAAACAGATGAATCTTCCTTAGGTGTAAACACATTTTACTGTGGTTACCATTGTTGCTATTGAGATTATGATTATTATTAGCAAAGTAACTACAGTAAAATGTGTTTACACCTAAGGAAGATTCATCTGTTTAGATTGACCCATTGGTGTTACTCATGTAATTATCTGGCAATTCTTTTACTTTCTTTCTAGGTATGATGTATTTTGTTGTACTGGATAAATCTATAGTTTTAATAGTTTTATTTTCACGTGCCCAGTTATATGATTTCGTCCATATATTTGAAGATAGAGTGGGACTATCTTTAAAACATTTTATTTTTGATTTAGGTTAGGTTAGGTTAGGTTAAATTTTCTAATGCGCAAACTCGAACTTATATTTATAGATAAGTAAATTTTCCGTATAGCAAAAATGTATTATTTTTATAGGGGGAAATGTATAGCAATTTAAATTATTTATTTTGCAAAACCGTTATAATTGTATAGCACAAGATATATAGCAAATTTAATTATTTAATATAGCATTTATCATTTTTTAATATGTCATTTGTTAATTTTGTGTATAGCAATTTTAATTTTCTTATATAGCAATAACGATTTTTATATAGCGTTTGTTAATTTTATATATAGCATTTTATTCGCATCCGTTAATAAATATGAATATTTTTATAAAGGTCTGCATCTGTCAAAATTTTCAAAAAAACGTTAATAACTCAAAAACGGTTCATTTTAGACATAAATAACCTATAATATTTTTAAAAGAGAATTTAATTTTACATCCAAAAATTGCAAAATATACTGGGTGTTCCATATAAAAAAACAATTTTTGGTATCAGAGCGCAAAAACAAAACACTGTGTATAGTTGAAAATAATTTTAGGTTATGAAGTAAATGATAACTAACAACTTTTATATTTAACTTTTTTTAATATTATCACTAATAACAGAGCTATCGAATAATTCGTCTTGGCTGGGACACCCTGTATATAAAAGAGCTTGTTTGTTTGTTCGCTATAGAATCCTAGGTCCGTTGACCGACCGGGACCAAATTTTACACAGTTACTATTTAGGACCTAGCAGATCTAACGGCAAACTTTAAGTACAAGCACATATTAAAAAAAAAATTAAAAAAAATTACTTGGACGGGATTCGATCTTACGTCGGCAAATACCTGGCCATAATACGATACGCGCGGTGTATTTCACAAGTAAAGATTGTTTTGTATACAATTAGTAATAAATGTACATGAAGTATTATTTTTATTAGTACATTTTTAATTGAAACAAGACGAAAGAAAATAAATTTGAGTTATTATTCAATTTTTAAGCAATAAATAGTTATTTATTAAGGAATTATAAGAAAATGAAAAGATGATTGATCAGAGTATGTCATTTGTGTATGATTTGGAATTGTTAGGCTTATTCAAGTTAAAAAAGTAATTAGTAAATCTGCTACTAACGAAGAGACAAGTCTCGGCCGCGCTCGCAGTCTGTGATTGATGAGAGAGAATAATTGTAATCACCCGCGCAACGCCGGGTAAATCATCTTGTGTCTAATAAATTTCCAAATAAAACCCAATATAAGTTCTTCACCATTGGGTGTCATTAAGTTTTATATATTAAACTAATTAATCATATTTACTTAAAAAAAAACTGGTGTAACATGTTCATCGAAAAACACACAATGGTGTTAGTGACTACAATTTATCATTACTCTTTTGTTTTAACTATATTTTATTTATATTTTGTATTACTTATGTGCATTGATTTGAACAAACGTAGGAACAAAGATTGATTAAGTATAGCATGAGCTGAGACAGATTTTTAAATAGTGCTCTTGTTACCTTGATTTTAATAATGTTTTCATTTTATTATGACATTAATTAATGCTAGTAATAATTATTTTAAAAAATTGCATTTATTTGAATCTACTAAATCTGTTTACTGGGCCTATAACTTTTTTTCGACATGAATTTTGCTATCAATTATTTGTTTAAATAATAGCCTCTCTAACTGTTTTTGAGTCCAAATCTACAAATATTATTTAAGGAAATATAATAAAGAAATTATGTTTCATCATTTTCTGAAAGTTCGATATAAACATAAGATTTCAAAATAGTATTATCATGTACAAAAATAGAGATGAAAAAGTATCAAGAATGGAGTCGATAATCTGTAATGCAGTTGTTTAAACTGCAGTGACATTTTCACCTTTCCAATTTACATCAGCAACAGGAAAGTTTAGCAAACTTGTCCAAACTGTCTAACTCTTAAACAAAACATAATAACTTTAAGATGGAGTTGGACCGATTATCAACTTAGGCTTGCAAAACTTATTGAAAATGACTAATTTTTATTGTTCTCTTAAACTTATTATCTTTCATTTTTCCGCACCATTTTATCCGAATTAACAGGCAAAATTTATAGACATAAATTCAAGACGTGTTGTGAAGTTCATTGTATAATAAGATATTAAAATGTTTTTTTTTTGTGTAAACCTACATAATCAATAATTATATGAATCAGACTTAGTTTACATTTTAAATACAAACATATATGATACGAATTACTAGTTTACGTTTTGAATTTATATACAGGGTGTGTAAAAATTGGCGGAAGCGCTACACGTGGCGATGTTCTTCGTAAAATTCTAAGTCGAAAATCTTAATACGAAAATGTTGTACCATGCTTGCTGTGTCTGCAAGAGGTCCTCAAAGTTTTGACATTTAGATCTTTAATAAGCGTTATTATTTAATACTTGCAAATGAAAAAGCTGCAATTTGGAATAAAATTAAATTTCGAATAGTATTTTTTCCTAGATATTGTGTTCTTCCTTTCAAAAATTGGTGTTGAAAATATGTAAATCACTGATTTGAATGAAAATAATACATATGGCAACATTGTCATTAGCTGTCATTTCTGTTTTTCTCGTAATTATTTCTAGTTTGTGTTTTACGATACCCAAAAGTTTGCAGCTATGTTTACGAACTGAAGGCTTTCAGTTCGAACAAAAATTGTAAATACCTAAGTAAAAATTGCTGATAAAAAAATGTCCAAACGCAAATCAATGTATGCAATGTTGCCAATTTTTTTTTTCTTTAAATGGTTCCTGAGGCCATAGTAAACATGGTACAACATTTTTGTATCAAGATTTTCGACTTAAAATTTTACGAAGAACATCGCCACGTGTAGAGCTTCCGCCAATTTATACACACCCTGTATAAGTATAGATAATGCATTTTACTAATTCATTAAATAAAAGCTGTATTATATATTTTTTTTGCTAATAACCAATAAAAAATGCTTTTTTGTGCGATCGTACTAGAAACAGCTGTTTGACGGACGCGTTAGCAACCATAAAGTACTGCATTACCGGCCCTATCCTTAGCAACGGCCGTAAAAGTTACTTTTCAGGCCGTTACCCTTAGCAACGGCCGAAAAAGTAACTTTTACGGCCGTTGCTAAGGAGAGGGCCGGTAATGCAGTACATACGCCGTCATCTGTCAGTGACAGAATGTCACGTAGTTTCTAACCTATAATTTTGAAAATTACTAAAAATTTAAATTGTTTTTAATTCGATCGCACAAAAAATGTAATATGCACCTCGGCCAAAATGTACTTTTCGGCCTTGTCTGTTTGCTGGCCGAGACTACGTCTCGGCCAGCAAACCAGACGCGGCCGAAAAAGTTACACTTTTTGGCCTTGATACATAAATAACTGTTACTGAAAATCCCCAGTATTCGAATATATGATTTATGTATCTCATTCTTGAATACCTACATTAATAAAAATGCGAATCTCAATAAATCTTAAAATCTCATGAAGAGTTTACAGTTATTCCAGATTTGTTAAAATTTGAAACAATCACAATTGTGTACTTAGAGAGATTAAAATTTATTTGCAGGAAGATTAAAACAGATTGTCAAGAGTTACTTTTATAAAAATTAAAATTCGAGGCATAAACACGTGAAGGCGACATAAAAACATGTTTATAATAAATGTAGATTCATAACACATTATGTTTGATAAGAAGGATTGGTGTTTACATAATTATTGCAATATTAGTGAAAAAAAAAGTTAAGTTTGCTTACGAGTATGGTTATTTGATGATTCAAGACCTAAATTAATTTATTTTTACCGCATTTTGAAAAAGATTTAATCTTTGTTTTTATACAATATTCAATAGCAGCGAAAAAATATTTATAAAGATTTTTTTTAAATGCTTTTTTATAAGCCATTTCTAATATAATACAGTTAAAGTATGTAAAAACCAGGGGTTTGGAGGAGTACAATTTTTTAATTGCTCCGCTCCAGCATTAATATGCCTGCTCCAGCTCCGCTCCATGCTACAAATGTTGATAAAATATGTAAAATAAGTTTTTTAATTAAACAATCTGTTTTTAAAAACGAAGTTTTACTTTCATCGGATATGTGTAAGTGGGCCAAAAATTACAATATTTGACCCTAACAAATAAGTGAAGTTAAATAAATGTTTGTAAAAATAAATTATTGATCTTCAAAGGTTAAGCAATTTAATGTTTTTTTTTTAAATTTTACATAATAAACGAGAAGTGGAGTAATCAAAATTATTTGCTCCGACTCCGCTCCAGCTCCGGGCAAAACCCCATTGCTCCACTGCTCCGCTCCAAACCCCTGGTAAAAACACTATACAATCATAATTACGCGCCTGGCTTAAGATATAAATAAACCGTTTCATACACAAAATGCATATTTTAGATTCAATATTAAGTTACCATCAACACCACTGTGCAAAGTCTCTGCAGCTTTTGCGTTTATAACATAACGGCCCCATTAATTTTATTAGGGAAATGTGCTCTAATTAGGCACGGGTGGAAATCCTATTAGCTAGCAATGAATATTGAAAAACGCTCGTATACTACGATAGAAGTACAACAGCTGAACTATAGTCCTTTCTTTAATTGGTATCTTGGTTGCCATAATAGTTAGCGAAAATCAGATTTTTTTCTCTTGAGTTATTTTTTTGAGATAACATGTCTGTGTTATCAGATTTTTCATATCACTTCTATTTTAGAACTACAGAAACAAAATGAAATTTCATTGGTTTTGAAAATCATAATTTCGTTTTTTATAAATATAGAACAAAATGTTTTGCACGTTTTTTATAGGCATTTTTATGCTTAATTTAAAAATATTAGTAAACATTTTTTAACGACTTTTGAGATATGAAGTAAACATATTTGTTTAATGGAAACTCTAGTAGGCTATAACTTTATATGAGGGAGTTTTTTTTTTAGCTTTTTAAAAATATATAGTTTTATATATCTGTTGCAAAAAATAACCGAGGTTTGGCTAATTTTGTGAAAATTTTATTATCACAGTTTGTCAAGATTTCGTAGACATTTGATGTGAACAATTAATAAACAACTAAACTTCATATCCAAGTAAATTTATACGTTTTAAGCAGATCCGTGTATTATTTTGTATTTTATAACTGTTTATTTTGGCATTGTGAACATTGCTAAATTTGTACACTTTGTAAACTTGAATATGTAAAAAGTTTACACTGTAAGAAATAAAAACGTAGCAGCTGCTGTAGAATTTACTTGGAAATGATGTTATTGAGGGTGTTTGTCTTAACAGGTAGAACATGAGTATCTCAAAAATAGTTAGTGATAGAAGGTTGTTGTAAGTAGAAAAATAGTGCGTTTTTACGTATTTAGTAAGAATCTAAACTGAAAATGTGCCCAGTTTTTGATATATCTTAAAATGTAGCTATATCTCGGAAATAATAATTTTGATTTTCTGCTGTTAGAATGCTTGCATAAATTACAAGTAATAAAATAATGTTTCATTTTTTTTTGTTTTCATTATAAAAATCCAATATAGCGTCCATAAGACATTTAAAAAAATGACTGTCGCATCTCAAAAACTTATCAAGCTGGGTTAATTTTAACGCTATGCGATTAAGACCTGTGATTAATTTACAAATACATTTTCAATGTTGATAATAAGAAAATTATAGTTACAATAATTAAAAATGTAAAGTGTTTTCAGGATATTTCAGGTAGCGGGCACAATTTGACCATATTTAGTTTAGATGTTTACTAAATATGTATATAAAAACACAATTCTTCACGAACTTAGCTATTATTTTTAACTATTTTGTCTTTATCGATTTCCGAGACAACGATGTTATTTACTTGAAACATAAATCCTGTCTAATTACCAATATTCAATTTCTTACCATGAGCAGAAATAGAAAATCAATTTGAAAAAAAAAGACAAAAAACAAATGAACATACATAAATTCCTTAAATTTTCTTCAAAATGGTAAAGCTAATACATATAAGAAACCACTGAACAATTCGCAACAACCGCTATTCAGTAGGCGCGTGTAACAATAGAAGCAACAATATATCATAGTCGATATCAACATAAATGATTCATTGCAAGTTTGTATTAAAATGAAACGCGCGCTGCAAAATTTATTGATTTAGCATTAAAATGTATATGAACTCTAGAGAATCTATCTATACAGGTGTAAGCTCGTATTTGATACAGAAAATTTGAAAAAAGTATAATACAGCCCTTCTATTTTTCGATTTTGGGTGTAAACCGAATTTATTCATTTTTATACTTTCTTGGCAAATTTTCTACAAGAAGCTTTAAACCATGGAAATTATTTTAAAAATGATAGGTTACGTTTACGTACGGGACGAATAAATTTATCTTTTTAAAGCGGTTTTTATCTTATAACCAACCTAGAGTTTATTTTCATCTGTGGGTCTGTTTTAACAGCAAAAATTAATGATTGATTTTTTATATTAGTAAGTTTATCGTTATTCGGGGAGGAAAAAGGGAGCACCTCTTGAAAATTTGCAGTTATCGATTTTAAAATGGCCCTTAATGAAAAAATCACTTTTTTTCTTTTCTGAAACTTGTGCCATTTGAAATTCAAGCAAATTTAACAAAACAAAACAAAAGAGGAAAGACGCGAATCCAATTTTTATGAATAGACAGATTATCGAGGTTCTAAATGTCGATATTGATACATGTTAGATACACAGAATTTATTTATATATTTTATTTTCTAGGTAAACGAATTTCAATGATTTTTATTTGTTTGCCTATTTCAAGTTATTATTTATTCACGTTTAGAGTAGCGTAATTAGTTAAGCTGAAAATTCCCTTCACCTGTCAAATTTGCGTTTTCAACCAATCACTAATCTTAAATCTTTTAGAGACTACCAATAGGAGCAATATTACACGGTAATAATTTTACATTCCTCTGCCAGAAGTTGATCCTCCTGTCAAATTTGCGTTTTCGACCAATAACAAACTCAAATTTCCTTTAAACAGCCAATAAACATAATCATACACTGATAATTTACTTTTCGCAATTAACAGATTTTCATGCGTTTATTGGTCGTTTCTAAGAAATCTGACTTTTTGATTGGTGGAAAATATAAATTTGGAGAGGGAATTGGTTCATTAATTTTTATTAAAATATAATTCTTGAATTAAAAATTAGTTATAAATGATCTATTAATAATAACAATCGCAGTAAGTAGTAGGTATACTTTAATTTATCTAAATTAAACATTTTAATTTGACAGATAGGTTAGGTGAAGGAAATTTTCTGACAAAATATAACTCGTGCATTGCAAATAATCTATAATTTTTGACAAATCTTCACTCATGCAAGTTGAAGCAGAAAAAATCACTCGTGCACTTTGTGCACTCGTGATTTTTTCAGCTCAACTTGCATTCGGGCATATTTACCAAAAATAATTATCGATAATTTTCAATGCACTTGTTATATTACTACTGATAATCATTTCAAAATTAATTTCATACATCGCTGCACCGCTATTTCTCGCATTTGCAGGACACGAAGCTAGAAATTACAAGTTTTTTACAAAAGTTCCGCGAATTTAGTGAATATTTAAAGCTTTTTTGTCTATTCGCGCGTTGTAATCCAAAAATAGTCGAAGTAGATTTAATAATTTTACTATACAGGGTGAGTGAAATTCGAGTTTAAGCATGGGGATCACGCTTATTGTAATAGCCAGAGCAGGGGTGGGCAAATCTTTTGATTGTCGGGCCACATTGCGGATGAAAATTTGACCGCGGGCCAAACAATTTCTTTTTCTAATTTTAAGTATAGTTTTTGCTAAGGAGATTATTTAATAAATTTTAAAATAAATCTAGCTGCTAGAGTATAGGTTTAAATTTGGCAGTTGCTAAATTTGGTGCTTATTAATAATTCAAAGAGAAATTGGAAATATCTCAAACGGTATCCGAGAAAATTAGGAAAAACTGGAAAATACGATTTTTGAAAATCGTCTATAACTCCTTTGGAGTATGAAATATTTCAAATGTGTAAAAACATTGCCCAAGCAACTTTTTAAGCCGAATCGGATGGTGGTCACAAATTTTTCCTAGATCGATTCGTTTTTGTTTTATGACAACCAACTTTATTTTTTCTTCTGGGCTCAATTTTTGCTATTTACATAATCAAATAGCTTTTATTTTTCTGAATTCACTGATGTATCACACATGGTATTTTACTTTTTTATTAATTGTTAAATTTAAAAAAAGAGTTTTAAACCATAATCATTATAAATCAAAAATCAGGTAGGCCGTTCGTTTTAGTTTATGTTGTTTCTATGACAACCAATCAACAAACTAAAAGTTTTGAAAGCCTATTGTCACATTTAATAGATTCGTAAAAATGAATTTCAATAACGAAGTAAAAGGCGATATGCTGCCAATTTTTTATTTATTGAATATGTATTCTATATCAACGATATGCAGAAACATATCCAGAAATAAGACAACCCTCGCACACATATTTTTGTACGTTAGACAGAAACTTAGGTAAATATTGGGCTTTTGCCAAACTTAGAGAACAATATGGCAGAACTGTTTCAGATGACAATAAAAAAAACATTTTTATTACAAACATATCCGGAAAAACACTATTTTTCTACGTTAAACAGAAACTTAAGTTTGTATAAAGCAGGTGATAACTTTATAACTTTATAGAACTGTATAAAAATTTCGCAGTATATCGCGTTTTTCTTCGTTATTAAAGTTCATTTTTACGAATCTATTAATGTGACAGGTATAGACGTTCAAAACTTTTGGTTTGATGATTGGTTGTTATGGAAACAACATAAACTACAACGACTGGCCTACCTGATTTATAATGGTTATTGTTTAAAACCCCTTTTTTTAAAAATTAATAAAGAAGTAAAATACCATGTGTGATACATCAATGAACTCAGAAAAATAAATGCTATTTGATTATGCAAATAGCAAAAATTGCGCCCATAAGAAAAAATAAAGTTGGTTGTCATAAAACAAAAACGAATCAATCTAGGAAAAATTTGTGACCACCATCCGATTCGGCTTAAAAAGTTGCTTGGGCATTGTTTTTACACATTTGAAATATTTCATACTCCAAAGGAGTTATAGACGATTTTCAAAAATCGTATTTTCCAGTTTTTCCTAATTTTCTCGGATACCGTTTGAGATATTTCCAATTTCTCTTTGGATTATTAATAGACACCAACTTTAGCAACTTTGCCAAATTTAAATCTATACTCTAGCATCTAGCTATTACAATAAGCGAGATCCCCATGCTTAAATTCGAATTTCAATCACCCTGTATATCCTGAGAAAATTCATAGCGAATGGGTCAACATAATTTTAATAAAAAAACTATGAATTAAAAAGTAAAATATTTTTCCAGTATATTTTCACATAACCTACTCAACAACATTCAAGAGTGGACTGCATTCTAGGCTGCACTGAAGGTTTGTTCCTGCAGCTAGTTTAGAACTAATTCATGTACTCTGTACTGATACCTGAGCTGGTTATTGCACATGTGTCAACAATGCGCTAAGAAATCCGCTGCTGGAACGCTTTAACGACATGCCTAATTGTAAATGACATTTGTGTCTGTTGGGTTCATAGAAATTAGCGCACCGAAAGCAACATCTTAAGAAACCAGTACTACATAGGGCTAAGAGGGCGATGCATGGCCAAGTCGTGCCGGTGTACCGGTTTCTTGAAAAAAAAATGTGCCACACTGATTTTGTTATGAAATTTGTCCGCACGGGTAACAAAAAAGGGCGAGGAGCTAAGAAAAACGTGTTTCATTGTCATTTTGTTGTAAAAAGTCTTTGTGCGGTTGATGATTATAAAAAAAGGTCGTCGTGTTTCGGTTTGAATTCACGAAAATATAGTAGGCCTACTAATTGGTCGAATTGGGAAGCGTGAATTAAAGTTAGTGTTCTGATTTTTTATTTTAAAAACATTGATCGCGAGCGTTGGCAGGCTGGATTCAGCCCGCGGACCGTAGTTTGCCAATGTTCGTCTTTGACCAATGATAATTTTTACTTTCTTTATATGTTTTTATGATCATTTTTAACAAAATCCTGCTTTTCTTATTCCAAGTCTGTATTACTATTATAAAATGTACCATGTTTAAAATTAAAGGACTCAACAATTGTTTCTCGTAAATATTTGGGAAACACGCTAGCAAAAAAAAAACCATTTAAACAAGAGAAAAGCAGAAGTCAATACTCAATACAAGAGTTGTTTGCACGTCAATTTTTAGAGTAATTCGTGACTCACTCTGTTGATATAAACGTAAAAAGTAAAAACCATAAAATATTGATTCAGTCGTAGGGATAAGCTCATAAAAATATATTCGCAAACTGAATATCAAAATTGTTTTTTACAATAAAAATAAAAACCTGTAAATAATGTAATTTAAAACTAATTATTTAATAAAGAATGTACTTACGCTTCGCCCCAAGAATTTGCTGTTTCTAAAGCGTAGTAGACAGAATGCGATGGCGAACGTCCCCAATGACAGAATGGTGCAGAAAAGGGCAGTATTTGGTTGATTAACGCGTACGGGCGCGTCTTCTATAACAAGGCGCTGAAGTGTTGAGGCAACGCTGATATTTTCTGTGTTACTTGCGTTATGCAATGAAAACACATTTGAAGACACATTTTCGTTGTAACCACTGCCATCTTCGTAATCGAAGTAGGAGTCGTTTCCGTACGAATTATTCCCAGTCGAGTTATTTCCGCTACCTGCTGCCAACAACGAATCAAATCCTCCACAGTAGTCAGCTAAAAGTGGATGTCGTCCGTAGGTAATAAACAACTGCATTGCACTTTCAACGATGAAAAACAAAGATATAAGTGAAGCAAATATTTCTTGAGTAAAACGCGTAAACAGTTTGACAAAGACACTTCCTTCGAGACAAGCCACGAATATAGCAATTATGGCTAACCACATACCTATGTACACTCGCATAGTTAAATATTCGATTCCGTTAGCTTCGCAAAACTGATACAAACTTTCATCAAACAACAATAATGGACCCGTACTTCCAACTATCACAAGAGGCTGACCAGAAAATATGGCAAAAACTATTCCAGAAAATGACGTTGCCACTAGTGTTTCTGATATCCCGACACTGTTTCGAGTTTTACCACCCATTAAACCACCAAATGTAATTGCACCGGACAACGACGCAAAATACATAAAAATAGATGCCGCAATGCACTGCGCGTTAAATCCTTGAAATATATCACTTTTAAAATGAGGGTAACGTCGCTTTAAATCGTTAATTAATCCTCCGAATGGTCGTCCTGTTCTTTCTAAAGGATTCGGATACGGAGGTGGTTTTTCTCCAAAACCACCCGCTAATAATGCCTTTGTATCTTCCCCGGGTATAGTTTTAAGCGCACTTTCTTTTCGTCGTTTTATCGCTTCGCTTTTAGCTTTTAATTCTTCGATCGGTAACAATGCTTTTCGTTCCCAATCACCGGGAGGCAATACAATGCTGTCATCTAAAAACTCGTTAATTGCGGACAAAAGAGCTTTACGATTGCTCGCTTCATAAGCAATATTGTGGAATTGTTGATTGGCCATTAGTGTTGAAATAGACCTTCCAACTTCATGATAATCTAAATTTGCTCCTACGGGACCGAGCAAGATAAAAATAAATCGAACGGGGATATTTACTTCTATTAACGATGGAATTACTACTCCCTCTGCTAATCTAATAAACGCGATAGCGGGTTGTTCTAAAAAGTCAACTTCTCCTACGAGCACACTTGTGCCTTGAGCTCCTAGAGGGATTCGTTTCAAAATAGAAGCTGACGTTTTTTTCATATCTTCTACACTGGCTGTATACATTTCTTCCTTAATATCGACAGCGTGGGATTTATCTCCTTGAATTAAACGGCCGTCGCTGTCAATGCCGTGATCGCCATTTTTCATAACCTGATGTGAGTTAACAGGACAACTTCCTTTTCTTCTGTCCATATCGTGAAGATTCTAAATTTTAAAATAAAATTTAAGCAAATGATTTACGCCTTTAAATAAAACATAAAAAAAACAACAGCAAACAGTAATATACGTGCTCAAGTCTAATTGGTGCATAATGGAAGTTATTAAGGGCAAAAACTGTTCATTTCAGAATCTCTGTTACAATGACTACGGTGGTGGACTAACAATGGCATTCTGCGTAACTGCCTCGGTTTAGACAGTCTACATACCTACTGACAAATTAACAATTATGGGAATATTTGGATGGAATAGACTACAATGATAAGCAAAATTAAAAAAATCTCTTTCAAGCAACGAGCACAGATAAGGAAGACGTTACGTGTGGAAAAGTAGGGCCGTTATGCATTACGTGCGGCGGGCGAGGAAAACCCTGTGCCGAACACGTTGAGCAGCGGGCCATGGCAAGCGTCTCGTAGGTCATACCGTCTTCCAGCCACAACGACTGCAAGCACGAACACCACATCAACATTACCACAATTATCAACTACGGCATAAATATCATATATTTCGTTAATAATCACATTCACGCATTTAATAACTTTAAAGTAGTATCTTCCAACTGTAATAACATAGCTTTTTCGGTGATATTCTCATGCTCAGCAATTTTATTTTTTGTTTATACTACTTTATAAAATAATCTTAATAGTATTGAACACAAGCGTCATTTAAGTGGAAAGTTGGGTATGCAGTTTAAATCGAAATACTTAAAACGGTATTTGCATAATTTTGGCGTAAAATTTTATAAATATCATTGTTATACAAACTGAGTCCAACTTTCTACCACATTTTTCTGTTAATTACAAAGAATTTATACAAGCAGCATAAGAAGACAACGAATGTAAGAAAAAGAATAAATGCAAAACTTTTGACATTAATTGCGTAAGACAGGCAAGGGTAAAAATATAAAACTGTTTTATATCTTGGCATAGCCATAAATAACCTTAGTCTTAGAAAATATGCAAATAAAACACAAGAAGCTTTTTAGTATTGTTACTTCTGCGCAAACACACTTGCCAATGGCATTTACATCAAAATGAATAAAAAAACTGCTCATAAGTGTACTCTCATTGTAATTGTAACGGGTGAGAGAATTTTCAGTTAAGTTGCTACGACTACGGTATCCTGTGGGATATGTTAGAGGCTTATGTGGGCTAAAAAATTCTACAATCCGTTGACGTTTTTTTATGAAAATTGATGTTTTCTTTGCTGCATGTAATAATTCTACCATATTCCAAAAACTGTTTTAGTAACGCAATTTTATGACGATGATAGAAAATTTAGTAAGAGTGAATTAACGATAACATCTACATGATCAAAATTAAAGTTTCCATTATTTATAAAATTATTTAGATCCGCAAACAGCTTCCATGATTTGTAGTGAATATGCAAACTTAAAATATTCATATAAAATGTACATAAAATAATGTAGTTATACATTTTTTTCTGTTTTGCTTGCTGTACAAAATGATTATTTTTTATTAAGTTGTCAAAAAAACTTCCAGTATCCGTTTAGACATTATGATCTAATATTTTTGTTTACGTTGTAACAAGTTTTCATCGTTTATGTTATCTTAAAATATTTTAATATTGATTTTTTCGTGTTTTTTTTTTGGAGTCTATAACACTTTTTTCAACTTTTTTTTGCAAATAAAACGTAACAGCACCACATCTTCAAAAAAGTGGCAGTGCAATCAATTTGTTACATAATTACAATCTTTTATAGAAACATTAAATTTATATTTAAGTTCATATAGTTTTCAGTACCTGCAATGAAGTGTAGCTGTGTTTCTTGGTAAACCTAAAACCTCGTTCATGGTGTTCGTTGACGTGTCGATGTCGAAGCAACAATATCCTCAAAATGTGAGCTTTATCTTCTTCACGGATAAGATCTTCTTTATACAAATCTTCAGATATACGGTACGCAATAGCCGGTAAATCCTTTTCTTCCATATCCAAATTAACCAATCCATCCTCTAGGCATCTTCTTAGATTTAAAAGAGAATGGAAACTAAGCGATGCAACGTGAGGTTTTCCCCACCGGTCAACACCTTCTTCAACATCTTCTTCGTACTTGATCCAACGGGCGGTTTCTTTCCATTCACGTTCATCAAAGCCAGTAAAAAGTTCATCCAACTGAACGAATATCTAAACATATACAAAACATATGATAAGAAGGTAAGATAAGGCACGCGCAAAAGCAAAAACAAAAAAAAAGGAGAAAACCGAGTAAATTCTTTATTCAATTTCTACACTAATTTCGAAACATTTGTAGTATTTCCTTAATTCATATTTTATTCACTTAAATCTTACGACAAATAAAGAAAAACTACGGAAAATCACGAGTCTTGACACTTATTTCTTCAAAGTCACGCCAAAACTTTAGTACAAATCCAGTAAATTTTATTTACAAATACAACATATTTATGAGCCTTTTAGTTCTTAAGTGGTGCAAGTCCATCTTTGAAATTTTGAGATAGTGAAGCTTATGCGTTGAGCTATTAATAAAAATTAAGTTATCTACATAAAGTTTGTACTGCTTTCAGTGGAATAATTTTGTAGTGAGACATTCGCAACTTTGCTACTACTTCCAGAATATATTGCAAAACCAAAATTTTCGATTTTGGAGTTTGGACTAAACTACTTGGGAACTAAGTGGTGCATTATCATTAGGTCTCAACACACAATACACGAATTGTATGTCGGATTTTATCCAAAATAGCCTCGAATAAAAAAATCAGATATACCTACCTAAGAAATATAGGTAGGTACCTTGTTCGTTTCCCTTTTTTTATTACCAAACTTTTAAATATTGAAAATAAAATTATAAATTCAGTGCATTTTTAAATAAATCATCAGCAAACTACAGCTTGTTTACTAAATACCTATAGCAAAATTACATTTTGTTAATATACAGGGTAGTCCACATAGAGTAGGGTGACCAGATGTAATTTAGCAAAACTAGGACAAAAAATTAAAAACCAGGACATTTTTGCACTTTTCAAACCAGGACAAAACCAGGACATTTTTTATCGAAAAAATTTAACGTATAAATGAGCCGTCCATTTTTCAAAACGTTCTGATTTTTGTAAATTTTTATGGATTACATTTTATTATTTTTAGTTATTTAATAGATCATTCACTCATTGCTTAGTTTTTCTACACCAGAAAGTTCTTTTTATAGCTATAATATAAGTTGCATAATTATTTCAGAAGCCATTATAAGTATATTAAGTGTCTTGATGTTTGTTTTATTGACTTAATCACTTAATCACATTGACTTTTTGAACGGCTCAAATATTGAATGTAACACAATTATTCATACAAAAATAATCAAAACACATATTCTTTAAAAAATAAATTAAATTGTATTATATTTTTTAGCTACGTTGACTTAAAAATTTAATGTAACTAGCAGGAAAACAATAACATAAAATTCTTTAATAAATATTTAAATTTTATAAACAAAATAGAAGTTTGATACTAGTCCAGTCTTGGCGGCAGATGAATATGCGTTTGGTTTGACACTAACACTACTTGTAGGTTATTTCGTGCAAGTTCGCGCGCACAGAATTCGCGCGATAAAAATTAAACCTCAAGCGCTGCAACTTTCTATTGCGAATATCATAGCACTTTTTACAAGCAACAGTAATGCCAACTGTTGCACACTATGACCAACATTTAACTAATGGTGCTCCATGAAATGACAATGAAAATTATTAATTTTTTAATTTTCTAAAAACTTATCAAAAACCCGGACACATTTTAAAAACCCGCCCGGACTTCCCCGCCGAAGCACAAAAACCGGACATGTCCGGGAAAACCCGGACGTCTGGTCACCCTAACATAGAGGGCCACTATTGGGATCTCGTAAACGGTAAGAGCTACAAAGAAGTTCAAATTAGACATCAAATCGTTTCCCTTTCTGAGACCTATCCAGTGATGCTTTAATGTTTTAAAAAAGTTCCATAACACATTATTAAAACAAATGAATGTTTTCATTTTACAGTGCGTAAAAAAATCTACAGCGTATTCCCCAAAAGTATATTTGCACCATCAAGTATAAACGAGTTACTATTGATTTAAAAAAATGCCCATTTTGATTTTTGTTTATTATCTATCTAGCATGTCATGAAACTTTTTCAAAACATTAAAGCATCACTGAATAGGTCTCAGAAAAAAGAACAATTTGTCTAATTTAAACTTCTTTGTAGCTCTTACCGTTTACGAGACCCCAATAGTGACCCTTCTAAGTGGACAACCCTGTATACACTAACCAAATACGATAAATTATTACTAAAAATATCATGTAGGATAAATTGTAAAATTGTTATTTTTTCACCTTGAATTTTAAAAACTTTGCCTCCCAAGAAATCCATAGATTATCAAATGATTTTATACTTTTTAAATTTAAATTTTTACTCAACATTTAAAAAAAAATATATGTTCGCTTGTAAATTTCGATTAGAGCATACAAGATTTTGATTTAAGTTTTGTAGAAAGCAAATAAAGGCTGTTGTAGGCGTAACACCTTGTATACTATTTTTAAGAAATTATATTCATTTGCTAGATATATCGTAAACAAAATCTGAGAATTCTAAGAGGATCGAATAAATAACATTTAAATTTGTGTCATATTTATAAAAACCGTATTGAGAGATTCACTTTTATAATCTTACCATAACAATCGCGATCAAACTCACAAACAATTCAAATAATTTTACACCTTGAAACAAAACAGCATCAAGCAAAATGTACATTATGTGGATCATAATTATGATAACTTTTGCACGGAATAATAAACGCTCATTACACTTCTATAAAAGACATAACGCTAATTACGTGATCGAAATTTGAATTTTATCGGATATACGTTATTAATAAAAAACAAAGCAAGGCCAACAGAATAATAGACGCAAAGTAAATTATTTCAAAAAGTTGTAAAAGTATACTACATTATACTAAAAGTTAACTCAGTCTTTGTCATTATGATTTAAGACGGGATTTTAAGGACGATTAAGGTCACAAAAAAATAATGCAGCATTTAATTAAATTTAGGACTAAAATATTCTTCTAATTATAAAGTTTAAATCTGCACCCGGTTTTGACGTTCACCAACATTTATATGAATGTATTACCTAAGGATAGCATTATTTATAAAATAATTTAAGAAAGCACCTGAATAATAACATAGAACAGAACAGAGAAAAAATTAATAAACCAACTTAAAAAGGTCCAAGATGAATACTTAAAGTGATAAATAGAGCCTTCCAAGTGTAATTAGTGCTCCTCGCATTTCACTTGAAAATAAAAACCAGTAGCCCAGATTTTACTACAATAATGGGAGAGAAAACGAAAATAAATTATTCGCATAATAATGCCCTTATTTTAAAAAATTGTGCTTTTTAATTTACAGAATTGAAACTCGCCCCTAAAGTGGAAGTTGACGAGTATTTTTTTTTTAAATCAAGCTTTTGGCTTTAACGTTATCAGTTTAAATTGCAAAGGCATAAAATATGTTTTTAGAGTAAATATTGTAATCGAGCGATTTAAAAAAATCTTGCACTAAGCCTATAAACCTTCCATATAACATGTTACTGCAGACACACAAATCATCGTGCAATAACGTTATTTCTACTTAATGCGCAAATAAAAGGTTATATTGTAACCCAAAACTACATAGATAACCAATTTATTAATATATTAAAAGCTTTTTAACTAGTCATTATCTCAATTATATTGTCAATATTATGATAGGAGATAAATCATTGGTATAATTTACCTCGTGTGGACTGTGATCGAACATTTTTTTCATCAAGGAATTTTGCAGTTGTTCCACGCCTCCATCTCTTCTGCCGATATGAACTACGGAAGGCCTTGAAGTCCTATGTCTTCTAAGAGCTCTTGGATCATCTGAACGATGGCTGTCTAACTGGTCCCTATCCGAATCCTTAAGGGGTAGATCTTCTGGTTGCGTAGAAATTCTTCGTCCAGAGTCTCCTGCTCGTTCAGCTCCTGTTTGCATGCGATTTGATGGATTTTCTGGGAGGGAATATTTTCGGGATTTTGAATGTCCATGTCTGCTGTAACAATATTTATGTGATAATATACTAATCTACTAACAAAAAATTAACGTTATATTTTGCAGCATAAAATTAACTTAAATTAACCAACTTAAGAATTAACATGCAGATATTCTAAACGTAAATTACTTAACACCTTACTAATGTTATTTACTTTAAATGCGTCACTGATAATTGTAACATATTATGCAACCAAAGCGTTAAGCACAAATTTTTTCTATACACATGTGTTTATTACCAATCAGTGTGGCTAATTACGAAGTTAATACAGTGTTAAAAACTCACACTTATTAATATTACTGAAAAAGTTATCAGTGTCGTTTGAAAAATAAATTTCAGTATGTATATCGAGGGTCCCATATCAGAGGGGCGTATGAGCCATCTGTAAAATTTTTCAAGAAAAGAGAAAAACTTCCTGTAAATTCAAATTCAAATATGCAATCACTTCAATTCTGTTCCTGCTTATACATATATCAAAATATGTTGAGTTTTCTCACATATAAAGATTTATATTTTTTCTTCATCTTAACACATTTTTGGCGAGGAATCTCCATTATTGTATTTTTGGCGCATACCCCCCTCTGATATGAGACCCTCGATATGTTGTATAGGCATAACGTGAAATCCGGAATTTTATAAAATGCCGGCATAATTATTGTTTTTAATAGAAACAAACCTATTAGCTTCATTTTTATAATTTATTTAAAAAAAAAACTTTAACCTGACCCTCTATTACTGATTAAATAAATGAGGGTCAGGTTAAAGTTGGTTAAATATTTTTTTTGTATAGTCACAAAAGTATGAGGTTAAAAGAAAGTCATAATTTGCTCGTTTTGACGGCTTTTCACAAAATGCCTAGGCATTTTATAAAATTCCGGATTTCACATTATGCCTACGACATGTGTCACACCATGTCAAAGAGGACCACCTCTATAAAAGGTTTAATAGTCAGTTTTTTTTTTTAAACAATAAAGCATTAAAAATTGTACTTTGGCACCCTATTTTATAACTCAGATTACACTCACAAAGCCTACTATGATTTTTTTTCGATGTCAAAATTAGCAAAATTTGTTTAGCGATTTTTTTAATCAAAAATTTGACTACACCACTGGATTCAGGATGCCGTCAAATGGGTTTGTACCAAATATCATGAAAAAGTATTTATTATTAAGAGATTAATTATTAATTCAATATTTGTGATTAAATTAGGTAATATAGATGTTCACAACGCTATGTAAAATATAAAAGTTAGAGTTACCATAAAAAAAAATATTTGAGGTAAGATTTTTTAGATAAGTAATTTCCGTTTTGTACTATTGATTTTAACGAACATTTAATATTATTACCTAAAAGTATTTGAAAATAACTTTTAATTTTAGACAAATGTGGTTGGTAGTTTCCTTGGCACTATCCTTGCGGTTATGAACTTTTAAGGTACAGTTGAATATAAAGATTTTTAATTAAATCTGAAAGTATGACGTATTTTTAACGGAAAATAATGTACCTACCTACAATTAAAAACAAATAAAATATAAATAACTATTAAAATTTTATAACTACGCTTATCTTAACTTCTACTTCAGTATGCTTTAAAAACGAAAAATAAAGTCGATAATTTTGTTTACTTTACGAAATATTACGTAAATTCGTACCACGCAAAATAATTATTAGTTATTGAAATTAGATTATAACTTAGTTTGGGAATAGCATTAAAATTGTACCGCGGGCGCTGTTTTAGTATCTTGCCTATCCGTCAAAAAACAATTTACATTAGGACCACTTAGTATTCAAGATTACCTAACAACACAAGATTTTCACATTTCAACCAAGAAGTACAAAATTGAACAGCAGAACATTCCTAGAATTACTTTTAGTATTTTTATTGATCTTCTGATCGTGTCTCGCGTTTGCAATACTTTTAGGTGCAAACTAAAATTTATTATTAAAAACTTTTTTACAGCTACTTTCTTGCACCTAATTGTTTGAATAATTTTTTACGGCAAAAGTAGTTTTGTTTTAATTTTAATCATCGTAGAGCCGATTAGAACATTTTTCTCCGATTTCAAAAATATATTACTTGGCTGTATTATTTGCATTAATCTAGACTAGAGAATTAAAAAAAAAAGTTTTTGCACATACACTTAAGTTACTCTTGAAAAACAAAAAATACTTACTTAAGTGGTGGCATTATCCAATTTGTAAATTTTATAGCCTAGTACCTACTATAAAATGTCCTTTGTCTCGACAGAATAATATGTAATATGATACAAAGTTACTGAATTTGTAATGAAAACGTTAAAAATGCATAGTTAGCTATTCGCAAACTTATATCAAAAGAAGACAACCGAATGCAAAATATTGCTTGAAATTACATTGAAACTTTGGCAAACACACGACCACAGTAATGCAAGTTGATAAAGTTGTGTATTACAAGTTAATTACAGATAATATACAGAAATTAAGTTAAAAATAATTCTGAAGTAACATACCTAATATATTTTGAATATTACATAAACAACTTTAGACTTTTTTGTATTTTAACCAATGTGTATAAAAAGTTGTAATTGTATTTAATTATCTTTTTTTGCTTCCATCCATTAAAGGATTTCAGTGAGATGACTTAAAAGAATTGCATGTTATTCAATAAAATTAAAAGAATTCCTAAACACACACAAGCACACCAAACAAAGTACATAAATGCTACTATTACAGAACTAAATTCAAGGAAAAACCGACAAAAAATCTGTTAACAAAAGTTTAAGAAAATCGTTTGGAAAAGATAAACAGTTGTATATATTTATGTAATCATACAATATAGGTACAAAGTGACAATTATTTACCGCGTTATATGCGTAACTTTCTTATTAGGAGTTAAATTGGCAAAGTTGGGCAGCACTACAACTATTAAATGTTGTTACGAATTAATCGGTGTGGCCAATTTTCTGAGAAACTGCTACAAAACTGAGAAATGACAAAAATTTTAAACCCAAATATCTATGATAAAAAATGACACTTAAATGTTTTAAGTTGAATAATTATTGAGATACGGACAACACTTACATTTTTATAAATCAAGGATAGTTAACTATAACTTCATCTAAAATTTTACTTTTTTATGCTATTGATATATGGGTTGTTAATGTACCGTTAATGGGTTTTAATAATCAAGAAAAATGTGTAAATCTTAAAGAAAAACACACAAAAGGTTTTGAAAAAAACAAATGTTTGTATGTATTTACTAAATTGTATACCGACATCAATTTCTTAAAAAAAAACGTACCTATATAAAAAGAAGTAGGTACATATTTCAAATTAGGGCTTATTATATAAAGTAAAAATTAAATTTCATTATTGTTATATTGGTACGTGTTTAATGGCAATAGGTGTGAACTTGCTGCACTGAATTTCAAAAATATATGGAAAGTCGGCAAAATTATAACAAGTTTTTTATTACTATGAAGTAGTTTAAGGACAAAGTGAACATAGAAAAACTAATCAATAATGAAACAAGATTATAAAAACGTTTAGTGCAATTAACCGTCAAACTTAAACGTTGGTATGCAAAAAAAAACTATAAAAAATATAATAACTAGATAACTAATTATTTCAAATAAAACAAAGTTTTTATAAGGCTACAGCCAACTAGGGATACCATTTATAAAATGTTAATTTAGTATGTATGTATTTTATGTAAAAACTCAACTTACATAATTTTGGTAAAAATATATATTTTTCATTATTTTAGGTAGCTACGTAAGGAGATTCGAGCGTTTGTATACCTAAATATATTTAGATGATTACATGTATAGAGCAGTATGTTGCAGGCAAATGATAAAATGTCTCCTTTCATCAAATGATTAACTTATTTGACTAAATGCAAGAATTTTGTCAAACGAATACGAACTTAAATATATTTGACTATTGACCTAGTAAAATGTTGGTTAGGTAAATTGAAATTTCACGAAAACAGAGGTAAATTGTCGTTTAAGGGTCCCGTATTAATTAAACAAAGTTTTAGGCATTAACATATCACACATCTCTATTGCTCCTTTGTTTAGGTCAGTAAGTTAGAGACAGGTTTAGGTCAGTAAAAGTTTTTTTTTTAACGCTGTGTAAAACAGAGTGGCAATTGTTGCAATAGAAGTGTGCGGTGTGGTGTTATTTTGGTGTAACAATATATGCACGAGACGATAAAACGATAAATTACCGACCAGGGGATATTACAAACTAAAGTATTTAATTAGCTAACGAACATTTTACTAAATGCCTTGATGTATTCAGCTAAACAGCTGGTAATACTTACGCATAACATATTCTGGCAGATAAAATGACGAATTTTACTGATTGCAACATAAATAACTTAAAAACAAATAAATATTACATAATATTATAATGCTTTTATATTAAGCCAGATGTTCTTGAAAATTTTTGGAAACCACTGGAATATATTATCACGACATTATTGTCAGAAGCAGTGACTGATTGCAGTTAAACTAATGCTACAGTGGAGTATAATTGGTATTAACTCGTGCGAGAGCAATCTGATATTTAATTAATTTTGTCTATTTACATTTTTTTCATATTTCTAATGGTTTTATATTTCTACTACATTTTGATGCTATGGTCTTTTGTGACTGTTGTCAAGAGGTTAATAAAAATAAGCTTTTTTTATTGGTTCGCCGAGAATGTCCGGTGGTTAGAGACCATTCAGTTGATGAAAGGATTGACGTGCAAGTTTTACGCGTAAAAAAATCAGATAAAAGGAAAATCGGCTCTTTTATGTTACTTCTTTGTTAAATATTCTGGGTTAATAAGAATTGTAAAACAAATTAGCGATTGGTGATAATGATAAAAAATTAGAAAAAAAGAAAATAAAAGGTATTTTCAAACCTTCCGCCATCAAATGTAATTTAACTTACGCATTGTATTATTGTATGGTATGTATATAGAAGCAGTTTTCATTTAGTTGTCCAATATTATCAGGGACTAAAAACGAAAAAATGTTTTGTTCGTTTCTAATCGAAAATATTTCGTTTTCGTTCGTTATGTTCCCACTAATAAAATTTCGTTTCCGTGAACCGAAATTTAATAACGGTTAAAACCGGTTTTGCCGTTTTTTTTAATCACCAAGTCGAGGACCTATTTTTTCTTAGTCACCACTCTCTTTTTACAAAATTCCGAAAAAGAACTTTCTAAAGAACGATCGCCAAATGTCAAAAGGACAGTGTCGGCAACCCTAATAATACGATGAAACCTCAATTATTCGAATAATCGATTATTTAGATTGTAAATACTTAGTATGTATTAAGGAGCCGCATGAAAAGTTGAAACATTCAAATATGGAATGTTCAAATCTGGAAAATGCACCGGCAGAATCATTCAAATCTTGAATCGTTCAACGCTGGAGTCACTCGACGCGGGAATCATGCAAAGATGGAACCGTGCAACACGGGAATCGTTCATCGCTGAAAAGCTCAAATCTGGAATCCAGAAATTAAGAATTTTTGCTGCCCTCTTTATTACAACGTCTAAGTATAATATAATTACAAAACACTTCGTTTTATATTTTATCTTAACTATTGTATAGTGGAAGATAAAAACATCGTGTTAATGGTAACTCAAGGGCTACAAATTGGGTCAAAGTTGCATAATTATAATGCTTAGTCGATTTCAAAAAGAAAGTAAAATCATATAGCAAGAGCTTTAAATTGTACTAATATAATCTCTTTTAACTAAGTAAGCTGTTTTAAACTTAAAAGTTATACGAGAATACGCCCCAACCGAAATTAAGTGTATGATAATGTTTTTAAATTCTGACACATTACCGGGATTACTTAACGAAATAATGAAAGAGACTTTAACCGTAAAATCGTTAAAAGCACTTCTAGTATAAAATTTCTGAACAATAACTGTAAACTAATGTCGTTAAATATAATAAACTAGAAGGTAGCAACTAGGGTTTATACAAAAACCGACTTTTGAAAAACCGGTTTTCGAATACCAGTTTTTCCAACAAAAAAAACGGTTAAAACCGGTTTTCGAATAGTTTTAAAAAAACAATTAAAACGTCATAAAATAATTTATATTTCATAATTTTATAAAATATAAAACAAATTTCAAATAAAACCAAATGATGACAATTAAAAATAAAATTCTAAACTTTCAACAAACCATAAATAGTTTTTTTAAAATTTGATTTTTTCTTTAGAAAACATGATTTTAAAAACACAAAACATTTACGGAATCATGACTTAATCTGGTTCGTATTTGAGATTCAAAATTACCAGATACAGAAAACACTGGTTCGCTGACTATTGAGCTGGGTCTTACTGTTTTTAAAGCTTCAAACAGTGTGCCCAAATTCTTTATCCTATTATTAGTTGATTCAAATACTGCAAATGCTGCCTTTAATGAAAAGAACAATGTCTTGAAAGAAGAAATGGAGAAATCAATTCTTAGATTTATCGAGGAACCTTTAACAAAAACAGCAAATCCAAAAACCCTTAATAATATCTTCATCTTCATCGAAATTTGTTTCCAATTCTATAGCAGAATTTGGGTAAATTCTAGATAATATTTTTCCGATAACTTGACTATATCAATTCTTGAAGCCAGCGGAATTATGTTTGATTTTTTTGTAAAAACGTTTTTTGGATTTTGCAAATGAAGCAGAAGTGTACAGATTTTTATGTAGATATTTATTTTTTACGTGTTAAATCTAGGCTTAAAAACCGGTTTTTTACTTAAAAAAACCGGTTTTTCGAATACGTAATTTTTTTCAAAAAACCGATTTTTAAAAACCGACAAACCCTAGTAGCAACACAAGTGCAGCACTAGAACTGAAATAAATTTACTTGTTTAACTTTTCTTAAAATTTAAATTCTTAAAATTTAACGCTAACAGATTTTGTAGGTTTGTTCGTATTCTCTCCAGAGAAATAAAAACTCTAAATACAAAACGGCGCTATTAGGATTTTAAACAAAATATTAAATTATAAAAGACAATTAATTTCGCGCAATGGCGTCTCCTAATCGTTATCCTGCAAACTTCACTATTTTTTTTTGTGTAGGCGTTCTTGTGCCCGGTAAACTTTGCACCCTATGTTAGAGGATCCTTTGTACAACTAAAATCAATTCCCAGGTTTCGAGATTACAGCGGGTCTCACGTTTTTTGGCTTAACGGGAAATACCAGGTCGAATTTAATTTTACTGACAATACTTCATTTATTGAAGTATTTTAGAATAAAACAACACTTAACATTTATGGTGGTATAAAATAAATCGTCTTAAGATTGTTACCAAGGGCATAACCATAGCAGGCGGTTAAAGGCTTCAATATTTCTCTCTGAATATATCTTACTACGTGTAATAGTCTACAAAAATTCTATGAAATAATATCATAAATTAATGAACGTTTAAACACGTTTTCTATCTTTAGTATTCATAGGAAAGTACAAATGTTTTGTTATAAAGATTTGCAACAATTAAGTATAACATCAATATAGAGTTATTTTAAAATACAAAAATCGAACACTACGCTTTAAAATGGTGGATACAATTTAATTATTTTTCATTGACTTTTACATAATGGTTACCATTATCGAAAAACAGTGGAATGATAGTAAGCTAACATAAAAATTCTGTAACAATTCGCTAATTGTCTTGGACTGTATGTGTACTGATGAATAGTAACTAAATTGCTAGGTACATTAACAATTTTAGTATCTAATTTTCGATAACTTACAGTAACGGTAACGATTAACTTTGAATTAGTGAATTTGTAAGCGGGAGTATAATTACTAGGGTAGTTTTGTCGTTATTACACATACCTAAGCGATTTAGTGCTTCATAAAGCATAACAGCTACAAAATGTATGAATTGTTCAAACACATATTTGCAAGTTGTTTGATCAGTTTAGCAAAAAAAGGTAGAACGGTTTTTCGCTTTTACGTTATGATTAATAATAATGTTGTAGATAATATACAAATTTCAACAATGTATGTATTCGAAAAACAAAAATTGCCGCTCAGGCAAAGACCAGAATTAAAGAAACATAATTTAAGGTAGACGAGTTATTTTTTACGACAGTTCGCAAAGTAGGCATTTAAGCACTAATCTTGCAGCGCAAATGTGCACAGTGTGCAGTGTAGTTACTTTACCGCAAGGATTATAAACCGAACAAGGTGTCACATTCGACGAAGTTCGTTGACATATTGCTACTTACAAATGTCATTCATGAAGTGGCGAATGTGCCACAGGTCACCACACATTTTGGATATCAGAAATTTACTCATATTTTATTAGACAACGAAGGTGGCAAAAATACGTTACATTAAAAATATACTTTATTGGTGTGCAACACAGTTAATTTCATATTATAAGCAGTTGAAACTTTACCGCGAATTTTTTGACTCAACTGTCCCAGTTTAGACGCCGTTTAACACCCGGCATATTAGTTATTATTTAAAAAATTAACTAAACGAACGCGGTTTGCAATATCACTTGTAACCCTCTATCGATAAGTTATTTTAAAAATGTTAAAGTTTAATACCTGGCACGCACACACACGCCTAATATACGGGTGTGTATAAATTGGCGGAAGCGCTACACGTGGCGATGTACTTCGTAAAATTCTAAGTCGAAAATCTTAATACAAAAATGTTGTACCATGCTTGCTGTGTCTGCAGGAGTTTTGACATTCAGCCCTATAATAAGCGTTATTATTTAATATTGGTCAATGAAAATTGCTGCGATTTGGAATAAAAACAAATTTCGAATAATATTTTTTCCTAGATATTGTGTTTTTCCTATTAAAAATTGGCGTTGAAAATATGTTAATCACTGATTTGAATGAAAATAATACATATGGCAACATTGTCATTAGCTGTCATCTATAACGCCAGAAAAACTGGAGCGAGTATTGCAGACGATACCTAAAAGATTGCAGCGGCTATGTTTACGAACTGAAGGCCTTCAGTTCGAACAAATATTATAAATTATTACAATTATTATCAATATAATCCATGTAATATGCATATAAATCATAGTTGATTTTGATAATCGCACGATTAAATAAAATTCAATGAAGAGTTTTTAATGTAATTGCTACATGCATTTGAGTTTCATTTTCACTTTAAGTCCCCTAAATAGTTAACGCAGAGTGTAAATAAAGATAATGAACCTTAAAAGTATCTACTCGTTAAGTAAAGACCACAACTAAGTTCTGAGTACCCGAATGTAACTTGGTGAGTGTTTAGAATACTTGAGCAACAATATAGATAGACGGAACATGAGTAAATATTTGATAGACACACTCACCAACGAAGTACCAAAACTTCCTTTCCTGTTTCCAAATTAAAGGTAACTTTTGCTAATCCCATGTAATCAGTTCCAATTAGTCATAAAATTAATAAATCTTACTGTTATCATCCCAAAAAATCCACAATATTTAAATAAAAACAATAAAAATAAGCGACTTTAAAGAAACAAAAATCAGTCGTATTTAATGGAGGTTGGATTTAAAAGGAATCGTTTTAGTGAAAGAAACCATATTTAACGTTTTGGTTAACTTTAAACGGATCTCTTTGCAGCCTGGTTTTAGTATATTAAGTTAGGTTGTAGTCGATTTTTTAGCTTTCTTGAGAGTTTATGTAACATAAAAGAACAATTGAATTAACAGACACATCTTAAGGTAAATATGTACCTTATTTTTCAGCCTTCTCTTTTGTTAATATTAAGCAGCTCACAAAACAATCTCATACGTTTATAGATTCCACTAATTTTCTTTAAGACAGATGTTACTCCAGTTAAGCAGAATATTATACAAGTTGAACATTAATCGACAGTTATTTCTCATAAAATGCTTTACATTTAAATTAATAATGCGATATTTAGCAATCGTGAAATGCGAGTGGTGTTCTTTTGTTGCAATTGTGAAAACAGTTTCTGTCGCTGGATTATGGTTAAAAAACTTTATTTTCGTAATAACTGTTTGTGGTTTCATTAAAAACAAACGCCTAACGACTATTTACCCTTATACGGAACGCCATTCTTATAAACGATTGCTCCCTAAGAGACGGCGAATATACTCATTGACAAACCTTTTGTGGGTTTTCATTACTTAGAGATAAATAGGATGAATAAGACAAAATGGAGATTATTTTACCGTGAGATAATAATATAGTATTTAACTGTTTAAGCTGACGAAATAAGAGAATAATCATGCGTAAAATAGTACAGTATTTGAGCACTGCGATATTGTACGTTTAAAATAATGGTATAGTATATGTCTTTTAAACCTGCTCACAGCGGATTAAGAAGAGGCAGAACTAAACGAAACAAATGCACAATCTCCGTCTCTTTCTTTAAATATTATTTGTGTTTACAATTCAGTCTACGCCAATGAAAGTTGTAATCTAATTGAATGAATATTATCGCAAGCAGTCGAAATTTGATCCCTAATTATAAGTTCAATAAGGTTTAATTTGGGTTCTTAGGTAAAATAAAATTAATATCTGTATCAGTGTTTCCCAAAAGTTTTTGCTTGAAAACAATTATAATTTAAAATCTATTATAGCGCAGATAAGGTAATAAGCTTTTAGCGAGAACTTGTTTAGAACTGCAGCATTATACTCAAAGAAAAGCAATTAGGAAGATGTGGATACGATTATGATTTTAGGTGTTGTGCCATAAAAATCATTTAAGGTTTATCCAAGATTGTGTATGTACCTGGGTTGTTCCAAGTGCTTAAGCCGATACGGGAAGTTTTATTTGAGATATACTATAGTAATGCTAATGCTATTATTGCTTGGAAGCCGCTTTACTTTGCTTGTTATTATGCAGTAGATTGATATCTGTTCCATCTCCTAACCTAAAGTGGCTAAAGTAATAACAGTCGACTGTCTCCAAGATGGCGGATACTAGTGAAGATGCTCAGTAGATTTGTGCCTACTAATCAACTAATCGCAATATCACAGAGAAGCATAGCGTTTGGTTTAAGGACTAATTATCTTTATATACTCGTCATTAATCACGAACTGTGTCGTTAAAATGCAAAACGTTTGTAAGACGAATGGTACTTACTATACCGTTTTCAGTTATACAAAGTAATGGAGATAGTGTTAGATAAAATTAAGGGCAATTCACAAAATGTCTGGGTTATAAGGAATCGTAAAGCTTAGTTTTAAAAACTCCGCTCATACCAAAACCGATTCCCATATTGCATATCTCTGCTTCCGTTTAAAATTTTAACATAACAAAGTCAATGCTTTCTACGGTAATTATTTAAAAAGTAATTATAATGTACTTTAAGATTGAGGCTGGGCGCTGACATGCAATTCATTAGTTCTTTAACAGTTTGATCCGCGAATGGCTACACCACGACGCTCACTTACGCAAAACTAAATCAGGAGTAGCATAGATGAGTGATTCTTAACCAGGGGGCCGCGGCCCTATGGGGAGCCGTGAAATATTTTGGGGGACCGCGAAAAATTTATAAAACGTTTTTGCTTTTTAAAATATTAAAATCTTGCTCCGTATTTTACTTTGTTTCAAACTGGTATCGTTTTGTATTAGTAATCCGAGTTCTACAGTGCAATGCAGTGCAGATTGTGGAGACGCACCACGTACTAAAATAAAGCGAGGGCAAATACGATTGACTTACAAAAAATTCAGATTAAGCAACTCCTATCCGAAATAGAGAGTTGGATTAGCAACTAACTTAATTAACAAAATAACTTAAACATAAATTCTATCACGCTCTTTGTAATTATTTCTTAGGCGCCTTGTACAAGTTTACTTTTAAAAAAATTCCAAATAGTGGAAAATAAAATTGTCAAGATACTATTTAATACATATTATTTATAACATACCATAGATTGAAAAGTTTAGTAAAAATCGAACAAGCTTAACTTATTTACAAAACACTAAAAAATAAACAAAAATCGAATGTTATCACACAAAAACTTTTCTTTGGATGAATACCAAACACGAGATGATCAGAGTTTTTATTTGCATCCTGTTTTTTCTAACATTGGCCTAAACAATCCCTATTGCTTTAAGTTTAAAAACTTTTTTTTACATTTGTTTACCTGAATATTTAAAAGATACCGGTTAAAAAAGGAGATTTGTTAGAAGCTTAAAGGAATATTATTCGTTTATCATTTATCTAGTTCGTTCCACATCTTCGGTATGTTAATATAATTTAGAATTGAATTTTTTTTTTTAATTTTGTTTTTTTTCCAGAAAAGTTGTTTATATTTTTTCCCATTTGTTTTCAAGTACTATTCTCATTCTGCACATCTATTATTTTATAAGCAAACCAAAACAAATTGTTCTGTGTTGTTTGCAACAACTTCGTTACCAGCGTAAGCTGCTTTAAAGTTGATGATAGTTTTTTTGTTGAAATAATATAACCAAATACATAAATCACTATTTTTTTTCAAGTAAAAAAATGTCCCGTCAATTTGTAAGAATTGTTTTGTTTATTATAAAGAGAATAAATAAATAATTATTAAATTATATATTTGAAAAAAATATTGTACATGCTTTTAGATTTGCAAATTGTGAGGGAAGGTACTTATACGGAAAGGTTTTTAAACGAGGCTAATTTCCGGGAGGTTGTGCTAGAACCATCGTAATTATCATTTTTGCTATAAACTAGGGGGCCGCAAAAATATTTTAGTATATTTAGGGGGCCGCAACTACTAAAAGGTTAAGAACCACTGGCATAGATCATAGATGTAAGCACACAAGCAACTAAATTGTTTTGTTTCAACATGGATTTCCACAAGTTAGCTAAAATGTGTGCTCTTGAGACGACAAGGAGAACGAAATTCAAGCTTATATGACACAAAACAGTTGTACGAAGTCGCCAAATCGTTTAGTTTGTGTCGAGACACGCACTTTTTAGTTGTTAAAATTTACAGTTATGCGCCAGTGGCATGTGAGCGCGTTCTCATATAAACACTTTGCAATGACTACTGCAACCAAACTGTTGCACAACTGATAATTGCATATCACCTTACTAGGCAGGGCTTCGAACCGTAATTTTTTTCGTTTCGGTTTTCGTTCCGGAAAAAATAACGGTTTTTTTCGGTTTTCGGTTCAGCTCCGAGTGATTACTTTTTATTTTTTTTAAATGTTTTTATTTGGTATAATAATTGGAAATAGAAGTATATAACATATGATGATAATATAATTTATTAAACGAAACATATATAAACAAAACGCGCGAGTTTGTTGAACATGTACCGTACCGTAATAAAACGATAATTTTTTTCGGTTCAGTTCCGGTTTTCGTTCCGACAAAAATAACGTTTTTTTCCGGTTTTCGGTTCAGTTCCGGTTCGAAGCCCTGTTACTAGGTAATAGGTCAATATTGAATGAGATTTTGTGACATAGTCACGTTCAATAAAAACCCAATGTAAATAGTGATAGTAAACTGTAAAAAAATTACTCTTTCTTAATTTTTTCCATAAAAGGGTTTAGATCGTTTGATCATATTTTGTGAGTTATAAATTTATTTTAATGGCATAAAGAACTTTTAAAACATATTGCCTAAAGCAGCGATTCTAAACCGGGGGACCGCGGCCCCCTGGGGGGCCGTGAAAGATTTTAAGAGGGGCCGGGAAAAATTTATAAAACGTTTTTATTTTTTAAAATATTGAAATTTAAAAAAAAGATTTTTTGTTCCTTATTTTACTCGAACCATCGGAGACATATCTTCTTAAATACATTGTAAAACTTTTGTTACTACAAACTAGGGGCCCTCGAAAATATTTTAGGATATTTGGGGGCCGCGACTACTAAAAGGTTAAGAACCACTGGCCTAAAGAACACATATTGTCATATTTAGATAAATAGTCGTATGCGGTGGAGCTATATAAAAATAATTGAAATATCTTCGTAAGATTCAACCACTCTGGTCTAGGTATACGTGTCAAAGGAATAATCTAAACTATACGCGATGAATAAATAAACACGTCAATAGTCCACTGTGTAATTGTCATCAATAACGTTTGACATTGATATTACGGTTTGCACAGACCGTATATGCTCAGGATAAACACAAAATTTTGAAGGGAATTATTAATATTATTTATGGTCTGCCCAAAAATATTATTCGATCTATTATTATATTGAAGACGGCATAGTGAAACGAAATAGAAGTAAAGCTCAAGTGTCTGGGATGGACGTAAGATGCCGGAAATGTCAACAGCAATATCAGGATGTGCTTTCCATTATAGGAGAGCGCGCGATGCAAAAGCCTAATTTAAAATAATATATTTACACTAAAACAAGTAATTCACGATAAGATATTTTTTTTTTTACATAAATTACTTGAGAATATAATAGCTGCATCGTTAACTCAGAAATAATTGCATTTTGCAAAAATTACTTAAACAATTGTTTAAAAAAAGTAAAATCCAACAATAAAAATAGCCGTTTGGTATGTAATTTTATCAGTTACGTATTGTAGAAATGTGTTGCACTGTCGGGGATTCGCAAGTTGAGCCTGTAAGGTCCGTGACTTGGGTAGACAATATCATAAAATTGTGATTCATAGCAGCCTCAGGACAGTTGGGTTGATAGAAGGTTGATAGCGACGGTTGACTTTAATATTTAAAAAAAAACGCCACATCTTGCCCTTGACGCTTGCACTTTCAAATTTCAATGAATTGAGATTGGATTTATTTAAAACGAACTCAAAAGAACATGCTGGCTGCATTAGTAAATTTAGATTGTTTCAATTGTAACCGATATTACGATTTTAACAAATGACTTATTGAATTTATTTTGACCAGTTTATATCACTTCACTGTGAACATCTTACTTAAATTTTTACTATAAAAATAATTTAAAGAAAATCACAAATACATTTTTAACCTTGTCATTATTTAGACATACTATACTATCGACTACAATTTTTATAGTTTAAAAATAACCAATTTTGTCAATTTTCTAAGAAACCTGTAAAAAACTGAAAAATGTTAAATATTTATTTTAAACATAAATGTCTTTTTAACTATGATAGACAAAAGTTTTAAATCGGTAATTTTTAAATAAACTCAAGTTGATCGTGCTGTGACTTTATTAACTTCAATAGTTAAACGGTTCTAAAAATTCACAAAATATTATTGACTTTGAAAACTGTAAATTTTTGTTTCTTTATAATTAAAAATTGTTAGACTGTTTGTCAACTTTCCATATAATTATTCTTAAGAAAACAGTTCATCAAACACATAATAACATATTAGCAAGTAATTTTCTTTACATGTAATCAGTCATAATTTGAAATATTGTTTGCACATACTTATACCAATAAACAAGGATTAACCTTTAATTTAGTAAGTAAATGCAAACATTAATCTACTACCACTACATATTACTATCCATATATTACTGAAATTGAAAGATAATAAAATAGGAGTATTTTATAACTATGGTTGCAATTTAAAAAAATGTAATTTTTGTATGTATCTCGGTAAATGTTCAACTTAATCGTAATCTAATTACAATTATAAGGTGCATAAGGATATTTGTGTTCGCGAATTTTGTCACTTTTTAGTTTTTAGCACTTTTCTGAGCAAGTTGGCAACATTAATTTTTTAAACGTTATTCATATTTTTTTGTGATTCTGTTCAATTTTATTAATTTAACCGTCTCTTATGGCAACAAAGTTACTTCTGTAGCGCGGTAAATAATCGCAGATTTATTGGTCATGCAAAATTTTACTTACAATCTTACAATATAAATTTATAAATAAATAACGAAAAGCAGAAAACATGATTTTACTATATTAGTAGTGCACAGTAATTGTTTGTTGTAAATATTCATACACGTAACTTTAAAAAACACAAGCACATTTCATATTTATAGTTAAATTTTTGTGAATACCATTTAAAGATTTTGAATGCTGCAAAAATAGCTGTAATGAAATAAAATATTTTTAAAATATATATGTATTTATTTAACAGTGTGCTTCACTTTCTTTTGTCGTAGTATATTTTATCAATTTACTCCATTTGTGTTTTGATAATAATAAATTCTGTCACAGATTACTAAGCAAGCTATTTTTGTTCGTGTTGTTGTTCACTTTTAATCCGCTTAAGAACTTTTATAAGGCAAAATCTATATCCAAGAAACAATAGAAGTACCAAATCCAACTAATGTTTGGAAAAAAGACTTTATAAGCTGAATTTAGAAATAGTATCTATGTACTACAACAAAACACCTCGTTAACAAACATTAAAAACAAGGCAATCATACCTTGATATGTATATGTAGGTATATAATTAACTTATCTTTCTGTTTCTTTTTGTTTCCTGAACAAAAGTTAATTTTTTTGATTGTTAATAAAGCCATTATTTTCATATTAATCATTTAATCATTAAATTAGCGACTGTGTTTATGTGATCGCATTGCAAGATTTTATAATTTTAAGTTTTAACGATATTTTGAAAGTGCAAGGGCCATCCTGAGAGAGATGTTTTAACTTTTAACACACCATTTTATGTTCAAATCATGATTGATCATAATGACATTGTTTACTGAATTTCTGCATTTTAAGTAACGTTTTGTTTTAATACACAAATACATTTATTCGACACATAAATAATTCTGGATGTATCAGTTAATTTTCTTAGGTAACATTTGAATAGAATTTAAAAGTAGCATATAGGTGGAAATAAAAACTACTATTATGCAGATGTGTAAAAGATATATAGTAATTCAAAAAGTCTACAACAAATGAAAAAGTTTTTATTATCAATTTCACAGAAAATTTTATTGTCCACAAAAGTTGGTGCATAGTCTGAAACTAATTTTAATATAATAAAAGTTTAATAAAAATACATATGGCACAAGATATTAGCGATTTTAGAAATATGCACGATAGTAAAGTACCCTTATTTTAAGAATTACAAAAAAAAATCATAATAAAAAGCTTCTTCAAATTTAAAAATAACAATAAATAGAAAATTCCGTTTTCCTAGGAACTTTTCTTGTAACTGTTTGTAAAATTGCTAAAATCTAGTATCACATAAATTTGTATCCATTTGTTTTTTATCTTAAAATTAATTTCATGCCATGCATCAACTTTTATTTGGAATTAATTTTTTTAAGAAATCAATAATAAAAAACCCTTTCTATTAGTTGCAGACATTTTGAATTTTGAATGACCGTGTTGATGTCAATAAAATTTAAAAAAAAGTATAATACAGAACCAGTTCGACATTTTGTGATGTCTTGCTAGTTGACAGCTTCGTCAGCATAAGCACCAATAACGCGTTTTAGTAGTAACACGACACCAAGATTTGAAAAACATTATTGCTAGTCAAGTCATTTCATCCTTTTAACACGAAATTTTCTCATATGTTCACGTGTAGAAAGTTCAGATCGTATATCAACGTATAGGGCAATAAAAATATGCAGAACTGTATTTCGTTAATAATCACTTTCCGCCAAGAAACATTAGGATGCACTTATATAAGTCAAACTGGATACGAATTGTAAAACACATCGGACATGAACGTTTATTAACTACATAAGTGCAATTTTACAAGGTGACAAGCAATTGTGATCTAAAAATGCTAATGGTTTAGTGTGATGCAATCAGAGCATCAGTAATCTAAAATATTCGTACTATAACTTAACAAAAACTCAAGATAAAAAAAATCGATACTGTTTATGAATTGTACAAAATATTGAACATTAAAGGGTAATTAACCAAATTTGCGCTTCCAAAATATTACATGTAAGTGCCTTTTGGCCCTTTTAGTCCACATTCGATGGTATTACATGGGTATCTCGCTTAATATTCAAGATAGAGAAACGGTTAAACGAGCAGTTTTTTGAGACAAACTCAAAACCGTTTTCAAGAATAATCCATCATTTCCGGTTTTTGAGTAAGAAAAAAAGTGTTTTTTTTTGTTGTTATATTAATAATGTGTCATATCTTCGTTATTGTTGTAAATATCGATAAAAATTACAAAGATTGTTTTTAGATACATTTTTATGTAAAATTCAATGATACAAAAAAAAAATTACGCTCGGCCTTAAAAAGTTATTACACAAACTTACCTTTTTTTAAATGGAAGCTATAGTTGGCTCTGACCTATTTAAATTCCTTTTTTTTTCTCAATTTAAAAATATAAGGTTTGATGTAGTTATTTTCAATAATACGCAAGTTCACAGCCTAATGTTTTCTTAAAAAAAAAAAAACTAAAAAGCCTTCGTAACTTGCGTATTATTAAAAATAACTACATCGACCTTCACCTATATGTATATTAGAAATGAGAAAAATAAGGAATTTAAATAGACCAGAGCCACCTATAGCTTCCATTTAAAAAAAGGTAAGTTTGTGTAATAACTTTTTAACGACGGGTGTAAATTTTTTTTTGCGTCATCGAATTTTACGTAAAAATATCTAAAAATGATCTTTGTTTAATTTTATCAATATCTGCAACAATAACAGAGATATGACACATTATTAATATGACCAAAAAAATTTTTTTTTCTAATAACCCAAAAACCGAAAATGATGGGATATTATTCAAAACGGTTTTGAGTTTGTCTCAAAAAACTGCTCATATAACCGTTTCTCTATCTTAAATATTGAGCGAGATACCCATGTAATCCCATCGAATTTGGACCACCCTGTTTATTTGCAAATAAATCGATCAAAAATACATATGATATTACATAAGTCTAACATTTTGATTTAATAGACAATTAATATTAAATTGTTTTTTTGTTTATATTGGTAACCAATCTGAAAAACTAATTTTTTTGTCTGTCTGTTGGTGCAAAAATTCAATATGGCGGCCATAGAAATAAAACAGTTGACTATCGCCACTTGAAATCTAGAAGGATTAGAATTTCTGTTGACGTCATCAAACCCAGGATGGTCAAAAACATAAAGTTACCAAGTTTAAGTTAAATAGCGTAAATGGTAGGGAAGATAATAATATTTTTCTAAAATCACATTTTTCACCTTTTTTGTACCTAATAAATCAAAAACGAATTAAAATATCCACGATTTCTTTTCAGATTCTCAATGGCCATAAAAATTTGCAACTTTTCTCTAATTTAACCGACCTTGTATCTCTTACCGTTTTCAAGATAGTAATGGTGAGCATCGAAAAATGCACCACCCTGTATATTAGCAAACTATAAGGACTACTATTGGGTAAACCTTAGACTAACTTTGAACATTATTAATTTAGCCCAGAATTAAACTCCTCATTGGTCTCACAGACCAGATTGCACTATTAGAATTAAGACAAAAAAAAAAATGAGCTGCGCCGTGTTTGCAAACATTATTTTTAAATGCATGAGTTGAACCATTTGCCAACTTTTAAGTTGAGTCATTGCCATATCAACGATTTGTGTACAATAATTAAACATGTACTTATTTAAATTAAAGTCACAACTGGAAGATACACTAACGAATTTTTTCAATTTTCATTAAAAGTGACAAAAAAACTACGAGGAAATTTAATCCCTTTAGACTTTTCGTTTAAAATATAGCTGATCGTTTACCTTTTTTTGTGCTTCTTTCCATCCTTTTTACTTTCATCGTCTTTATCCGTCCCATTTATAAATTGAACTTTTTTGTCTGGCGAAAAGTCTGGAGGACTTCGGTAACCTGTTGGATCAGACAATATATATTCGGATTCTGAGCTAATAGCGCCGGTGTCTTCATCTTCGTTGAGTGTAAAAGGACTTAAATGTAAAGTATCTGAATCCGTCGCTTGAAGTATAGATCCTGTACTTGACGGACTGTGTGTTGGCGATGTTACTTTAGCGGTGGATGTTGGTGAAGACGGAATATCGGTTGGAGTTTCATCAGGGGTTTCGTTTGGTGTTATATGAGGCGAAGTAATTCGGCGTTTCATAGACCTTGATGCCTTAAGTGGAACATGGGTGTGTGGATAACTTCTTTTGCGATGTACTACAAAAGAAATAATGCATCATTAAATGTAATCTATAAAAACTTTAAAAAGACAAGAATCTTTTTTACTATTAACCTAAATTTTATAATGAATAAAGCACAGTGATCCTTATTTTTTGAACGAATATAATTATATTATTTGAGGTATTTATGTATTACTATCTATGGTATAATCTTAAAATCATAAAAATCAAATAAACTGTACTAATTAAATATTATAACATCGTCAAGAAACACTCAAAAATGAGATTATACTTGTTATGCAACCGAACTAAAAGTATTTTATATACGTACTAGATTTTAAGTATGCACTTTAGCAAATTGTAGTTCTAGATCTTAAAACAGAAGAGGGTATTTAGCAAAGGCAAACGTCTACACAATGATTTTAATTGCAACGAATAATTTGTTAAAATGCAGAGGAAATTTGTCTAATGTATTTTGATTTCCTAAAATATATATAGGGCGTTTGAAATTCGAGTTTAAACATGGGGATCTCGCTTATTATAAAAGATAGAGTATAGGTTTAAATTTGGCAAAAATGCTAAATTCGATGCTCATTAATAATCCGACAAGACATTTGAAATATATCAAACTGTATCCGAGAAAGTTAGTAAAAAACGGAAAATGGGGATTTTTAAGTTTAATTATACATAAGTCATAGGGAACTTTAGGAGCATTTAAATGTCATATTTGAATAAAATTTATTTAAATAAAATTTTAAATCGTAAATATTAAAAATACATAAATGAATATAATATCCAATAACATATTGCGAACCTCTAAATCTAAATACTTTATTCTACGCACCAAATCTTTGATAATAAAGAAGATACAGGGTTGACATGATGTCATAGGAAATTTTAAAAGCTTTCTTCTAACTGAGACACCTTGAACGTCCTCTTTTTAGAATACTTGCACATAGAAAGCTTTTGTTACAAAAAATACCAATAAGAACACCATCCAAGTCGGTCTGTTTATAACTGCGCTGTACTTCACATAAAACTTTTGCGATTTCAGTACAGCATTCGTGCATTTGAACGGCACTATTCAGAATTTTTTTTACAGCAATTTAGACATTTGATTTGTACCAGTAAACCAGACGTGTATTATGTGAACTTGTGAACTTAAGCTAATTTTGTGTTTTGTTATGGAATTGTATTTCAAACATTGTATCGCCACAGCCACAGAGAAAATTGAAATAGCTACAAAGTATTTAGCAAGATCAATATGCCTACTAATGAAATTTCTCTGCTCTCTGAATTTGATATCATTTGTTGTTAGCGGCTGGGCTAAACGACTAACGGGTCTGCTGGTAACCTAATTAGAAACTTTAACGCTAAATCATTATCGGCTTCAATCGTCATATATAAAGTTATAGAAATTATAGGGCTTCTGGTATAGTATCTGAATTTCGCCCCAAAACGATTATTCAATAAAAATGAAATTTGTTAGCGACTAACCAAATGTAACATAATATTTTATGATTATGCTACAGAACATATTAAATGGGGGCAAATTGTATTAAAATTAATCTTAGGCATAGCACAACTCCTTTATAATTCAATATTAAAACAACAATAACGATTTTATTTGAACTGACCAACTCATTTTTAAAAGTTTTCTGGTGTTACAATCGTTTTTTATTGGTATTTGTTATCTCATTTTAATATATATGTAGGATACATTTTTCTGATTAACAAACCGCCAATAATGGCTATTCTAGTTATCTTACGAAATTAAACGAAATTTAACACATGCATTTAGTAGGCCACGTATGATTTTTACCAGAACCAATTGATAGTTGTCGTTTAAAGTACAAGGAGAATTGTCGAAGCACAATAATCAATTTTACGCAACAATAAACTTCTTGTTCAAGCTAGGAATCGTGCTAGCTGTCGGCCACCAGAGGGACTGGTTTAGGGACGTGACGGAAAAATCACCTTCGTTAACTTTAGAAAATGCTTAGGTTTCAAAGTTGTCTAAAGCTGGTCACTCTTGAGACCACATTCATGCTTGTCTGAACCCGAGTACGATACTATATCGCAATATTTGTAACATTTTTGTGCGACATAACTGCTAAATTTCAAAACAAGGTATCCTTGTACAATAATAATTTACCTACAGATAATCATAAAGTCATGCAGTAATCAGCGAGTAATACAACAATACATAAGTGATTCGTTTATTAATGTAAATAGGTTGAGTTAAGAAACACTTACCCCTTTTTTTTTTAAATAAAGAATCACTTTTAGAAATGTTGGGCCAGTTTTAAGGTCGTCGTTTTTCAACAAAATCAATAAATAAGATTGCTATTGATGAAGACGAAAGTTTTGAAAACTGGTCTGGATCTTCTACAAAAGATTCTTCATAAATTTTTTTTTAGCGATTTTGATGAAACACACTTGTAGATATTATAAAATACATATTGCAGCCTCTTTTGAATAAAACCTTTTTTTCGTTTAAGTTAACGCCAAGTAAAAATGATTTCTATTCGAGAATTATAAGCAGTTTTTAATCATTTTGCAGAAATTGTTGGAACATAATTTTGTTGATTTTTTAAGCCCCTTGTTGCCGTAAAAGCTGTCCTTTTGAACTTTAAATTATAGCCGCCATTCATTCTTTACGGTTACATTATTCGAAAAAAAAACAGGTGAACATGATTAACACAAATAATATCGTCTGCGAACTAAAAACCTAAAATATTTCCTATTGCGCATTTCATAAAGAGACTAAGGTACCTAGTGCTAAAATTTGTTTGATTTGTTTACGTAGATTATTTATTATATGCCTCCTATACAGGGTGTGTATAAATTGGCGGAAGCGCTACACGTGACGATGTTCTTCGTAAAATTCTAGGTCGAAAATCTTGATACAAAAATGTTGTACCATGCTTCCTATGGCCTCAGGAACCATTTAAAGAAAAAAAAAATTGGCAACATAGCATACATTGATTTGCGTTTGGACATTTTTTTATCAGCAATTTTTACTTAGGTATTTACAATTTTTGTTCGAACTGAAAGCCTTCAGTTCGTAAACATAGCTGCAAACTTTTGGGTATCGTAAAACACAAACTAGAAATAATTACGAGAAAAACAGAGATGACAGCTAATGACAATGTTGCCATATGTATTATTTTCATTCAAATCAGTGATTTACATATTTTCAACACCAATTTTTGAAAGGAAGAACACAATATCTAGGAAAAAATACCATTGGAAATTAATTTTTGTTCCAAATTGCAGCTTTTTCATTTGCAAGTATTAAATAATAACGCTTATTAAAGGACTACATGTCAAAACTTTGAGGACCTCTTGCAGACACAGCAAGCATGGTACAACATTTTCGTATTAAAATTTTCGACTTAGAATTTTAGGAAGAACATCGCCACATGTAGCGCTTCCGCCAATTTTTACACACCCTGTATATGCACTAATTTAACATTCATTAAGATAGTAACCCAACCAACCACTGTAGCAAGAGAGAATTGTTAATTTGATACTCCAATCTCAATTTAAACGGTACACCTTAATACCTTAATAGTTTATGCATTCATATTAATTTAGACATTTAAAAATTTTGAGTCTGAGCATAATATTATGCTACGAACTTCTCTTAATAGTCCTGTTAAGTTTTGAGCTTGACATTTTTTTAAAATTAGGTACTATGTGAGTATGTAATATGTAACTTGATACGAGAAAGATATAGTATAAAATATAAGTATAAAGATATCATATTTAATATACAGGGTGTCACGCAAAAAACGCCGCAAGCTGTAACTTCGTTGTTTGTGGTCCGATTTTGATGAACAAAAACCGTAATGAAATGGCTCCTCAAATACTATAAACTGAATTGGATTTCAAATTTTTTCAAGTTCAACTTAAATGTCAAACGATGGTAATTTTTTTCCAAATGGCACCATCTATTTTTTTTACTATATCTGGTAGACATTTTTTTTCTGAATTCAATGATGTAATCATAAGTGAATTTTAGTGCTAAACTAATAATAAATAAAAAATAAAAGTTTAACCAATATAGATTAGGTTTCACAAAATTTTCAAGCCTGCCGTGGGAAACAAAAAAATCTTAATCAACAAATGTCATTTAAACGTCAGTGTGGTATTTAAATTTGTACGGCCTAACATTTAAAATCATAATCGTATACCACATCTTCCTAATTGCTTTTCTTTGAGCATAATGCCCATAATGCTGCAGTTCTAAACAAGTTCTTCTTCCGGGATACCTGCTATAATAGATTTTAAATTATTGAAGTATTTGTTTTCAAGCAAAAATTTTTGGGAATCACTAATACAGATATTAATTTTCTTTTACCTATGAACCCAAATTAAACCTTATTTAACCTTTAATTAGGGATCAAATTTCGACTGCTTGCAATAATATTCATGAAGATACCTTCAGTTATTAGATTACGACGTTCATTGGTGTAGACTGAATTGTAAACTCAAATAATATTTAAAGAAAGAGACGGACATTGTGCATTTGTTTCCTTTAGCTCAGCCTCTTTTTAAGCCGATATGGGCAGTTTTATATGAAATCAACTACCTATACAGAAAAACATTCGTATTTGGTCCACCCTATACACAAAAAATAAATGAATTTTCCCCCACAACTAACTATTTCTAAAGTGTTAATAGTAGATATGTAATTGTTAAGAAATAAGAAGATGACACAAATTTAAAAATGTATAAATTGAAGCATAATTTCTCACTTTACTTTTTTGATTTTAAATTCAAGATGTGCGCATATATTGAGATAATGACACGCTGATATAATCTTAAACAAGTTTAAATTCAATGAATTTAATGCATACACTTTTGGGCACGAATTTATATTTAATTTTTGCCAACTCACACAAGTATTTATAGTAAACGAAGTACATAAGAAAGTTTAGCAATTTGAATAATTACACAGAGTGTATTGGAGTAAAATCGTTCTTTTAAGCAACTAGATAAAGCACTTAATTTACTTTGACACATGATCTCAATGAGCATAGTATTAAAAGCCCCTCGAGAAAGAACCAAGCAACTGATACAGAAAACTGTTAAACCATCTAAATTTATTATAAGGGGAAAATAATTCGAAGGTTGTACGTGAACAAAATACAAAATTTATTCCAAAACTTTACATCTGCCAATATCGAGTTTATTTCTCACGAACGTCTTAGTAACTTTTATCTTAAGCGTTTGTCATATTCGTACCGGGCAAAGCTATTTTTATTCATGTTTTAATTGATAGTACTGATTTATTTCTTTCGTTAATTGCAACTGAAGAACTGAAAAAGCTAGAAAATATTCCAACTGTATGTTGCACATAAAGTAATTTCGAAAAAGCAACTTTTAACGTTGACAACTTTTCATAAGATAGGTATTATACATCTTTGTTGCATATTTAATATGGATTAAAACGTGCTTTTTGTAATTTTCTCATGGTGAATAACGTAATGAAAAAGCTTTATTCTATAGACATTTTATTTTATTAACGTTTATAATTTAGTAGTTTAAGTAATAGCCAATCTCCGAAGCAAGCGACAGTATTCGACGGCTAAATTGCTGTCTAATAATATAAGCTGTTGTTATCTACAGCGCGGTTGAACACAACTTGCAAAATTTAATTTTATCTCAACATGGCGGTAGTTGTTTCATTGAAGATGTTATTAATTATAATTGTAATACTATACTTAACAGATATGTACGTATTATAAGCATTATAATTATAGCATTGATTATAGTTAATTAAGATAACCAAATTTATTATTATTGATGTTGGTAAAAAAATACAATTTTTCAGCGATATTAATAGAAGTTTGGCTGTTTATAAACAAATTTGCAAAAAAAGTTAAATTGTAATTTATTATCCAGCCCAGTTCCGAACTTTTTCCATTACCAAACAGATACCAGACGCTGCAAGCTATATCCATAGTTTACATTTTATAAACGTTATTTTCAGTGTAAACACTTCAATCGTTATTGTATTCCTACATACTTCATTTAATCAATATCTTGTTCAATGCGTGGTTAAATATTAAAAATTTTGTTCCTTTGACTACCCATGTAAGTTATATGCGGTCGACACGATCTTAATATTTAATTTGTTGAACACCATTTCATTATAAATTTACTCAATGCATTGTTCCACGAAGTAAAGTGGTTTAATAGTAAGAATAAATCAATATAATATTAGAACTTAGAACAGATTTTAAATCAATGTTTCGTAAAAGGCGTTTCTATAGTTAATCTCAAGAGAAAAGCTTTAAAACGTTTTAAGAATAAGTTTCGTATACAAGATTTAGTACTTCTTACAATTTTTAAGTGTTATCTTGGTAATTTCTTCGGTAATTATTGGCAATTAGTGTGCCTAACCTTCCGACGTTTTAACTATCGTACATATAACCGAGGAAACAGTTTAAAACAATAAAGGTTAACGAGTAGATTAGGACTAAAATGGTTTGGTAAAGAAGTTTGTGATTCATAAAAAGCAAAACATAACCAACGTAATAGGTATTATAGTTTACAACTCTCTAAGGCTATGTTAAAATTACACAGCAGAGCTAAAGCCAAGTTAGTTCATTATATATCTGTTGTGTAAGGTATAAATAAATATTAGTATATAACATGGTTTTGAGACTTTGTACTATCAAAATGTATGCAATGTATAAAGGTTATTTGTAAAACAGGTATTTAAAAAATCAAACGAAAATATCAGGGGTTTGGAGCAGTCCGATTTTTTAATTGCTCCGCTCCAGCTCCGCTCCGGCATCAAATTGCCTACTCGAGCTCCGCTCCATGCTCCAAATATTGTTAGCATTTTTTAAAAAGGTTTTTTGATTAAAAAAAATTGTTTTTAAAAACAAAGTTTTAAATTTTATCGGATATGTAGAAGTTAATCAAAAATAACAATATTTGACCCTAACAAACAAGTGAAGTTAAATGAATGTTTGAAAAAAAAAATATTGATTTTCAAACGTTGAAAAAAAGGGAAAAAGTAGTTTTTTTTTAAATGTACATAATAAACTGGAGCAGTGGAGCAATCAAAATAATTTGCTCCGGGCTCCGCTCCTGCTCCGGGCAAAAACCCATTGCTCCACTGCTCCGTGCTCCAGCTCTGAGCTCCGCTCCAAACCCCTGGAAAATATAGCAGAAAGTTTCATTCAAACAATTAAAACCCTTTATCTTTTTACGTCTTCCGATGTCATTTTTTAACCTCTACACTTGTTCACTTTTTGATTTTTTGTCGCCAACTTATATTTTTTTTTCCAAAAAATCTTACATAAGCAGGCTTAACTTTAAAAAAATCGTTGCGACCTCGTTTTTTTGAAGTTAAAAAATAAGAATTCACAAAAAAATTCCAACTTTCCAAACTTTAAAGTGAAATAACTCATTATTTGTAAATGTAACCCTTATTTTATTCCGCTATTCAATAGCTTTTTCCTCCTCTTCAATTTTTATAGGGAATTTCCCATGTGTAAGCCCCGTAGTTGTTGAGATATTCAATACTTTTCACAAAAGTAACCATTTAATTACATTTTTATGCACCGAAATAGGCCGCGCTGATGCAAAACAAATGCCAAAATGTAAGCAAGTGTCAATTTGGCATTACAATTTTTTTTTTATGTAGAACCGTAAAATGGTTTTTATTCCGCATTTATAATATGTTAAAAAATGCCTAAAAAAACCTGGAAGGTTTAGGAAGTGATTTGTGTCTTTCAATTTTTATTATTTCTGCGGAGGTGGTTCCCTTTCGGGTTTCTGTACTGCGACCTATTGGTCTATTGTACCCTCTGGTGATAGCCCCTTAAAGAAACCTGAATTAAAAAAGAGTAAAAAAGCTATCGAATAGCGGAATAAAATAAGGATAATTATATTTGGAAAAAATGAGTTATATATGTTATACTACTATCACTTTAAAGTTTGGAAAGTTTGGCATTTTTTTTGTGAACACCCTGTATCACTAAATTCAAATTTCTTATTATCAAAATGTTGCTCTTAAGCCGAACTAACATTATTGCTAAAACTCATTTTTTAACTTCAAAAAACGAGGTCGCAACGATATTTTAAAGTTAAGCCTGCTTATGTAAGATTTTTTTGAAGAAAAATTATAAGTTGGCAACACTGATACAAAATCAAAAAGTAATGTAGAGGTTAAAAAATTGCATCGAAAGACCTGAAAATATAAAGGTTTTTTCATTTAAAAAATCTTTGTTTTTGTTACAGCGCAAAAATGGGACACCCTGTATAGCTGAAAATAATTTTAAGACGTAGATCTTTTCAAAGCAATAATTTTATGTCTTAAGTCTGTTTTATACTACACTATTTTTTCGTTTAAGAAAATCGTATACGATTTTCTAGTACGGTGTCAATCAGAAATTACAAATCTTGAACCAAAAATTCGTATGAAATTACTGCATGCTCTAAATGCGTCCTATTTTAGAATGGGCGTGTTCTTTGGCATGGGCGCATGCGTATTCTACTGCAACTGTATCTGACCGCATGTCATTTGTGGGTTAGGTTAACTGAAACAATCAAACGATGTTAAATACTGCTTATTACCGTTATATCCCTCACAATTTATTTTGTAGGAATAAATATGTAGAATGGAACAAGCGTTAAATATACGTTAAATTTGAAAATAATTCGCTTTCTGTTGTGATCAAATTGAACATTTGACATGGTTACTCAAGGTGCCAACAAAATATGATAAAAGTTACTAAAAAGTAACCAAAATATATTGGGGTTTTCGTACCAAAAAATAGTACAGTGTAAGAGGTTCATATTTTCCATGCTAAATTCTTGAACGAAATTTTTGTATCAAAAATCGTATACGATTTTCTTAAACGAAAAAATAGTATAGTATAAAACAGTCTTTAGAGTTTTTTTTCTATTTCCTACGGGAGGGGCGTTAGGAGAGCCCGACGCACTGTAGCAGGACCCTGTATACATTTCAATATAAGAGCATTATTTATTGCAGCTGAAGTATGTTTAAACATCTGAATAAAGTATGCATTTGTAGGTATTAATAGAAGAAAGAGGATACATGTAAATAAACATTAATAAAAAATCGATTTCAGATTTTGCTGTTAGAAGTTTTCCGTTCTGTTCTGAACTGAACCGCTAAATAATTTAACTACGTAGTATTATAGTCAGTCTAATAGTCTAATGGAAACGAATAAGAAAGAACGTATAAAATAAGAGATCATATCAAGTTATTTAACATATGTTTTAAATAAATGTACCTGTAACACTTTTTAATTCAATAAATTTTAACGTCTCGTGATGCAAATTGTTACCAAATATGAAGCGTTAATATAAAAGAATAACGTGTAATGACACGATAACGTGTTAATTGTGTTAACAAATATTTGATCACTAGCAAATATGTAATAACAAGCTTCTACCAGTTTAAGTTATCGCTAATATATACTATCGACAATCGATTAATAATATTTATTAATGGCTTAACTAAAGTAATAAAATAATAATAAAAACACTTATTGTTTCATAATTTTTTAGAGTATCTTTTAATCCACTGCAAAAAAAGCTTTGAAAATTTCGTAATTTTGTGTCTTAAAACAATGTCACGTGAATGTGAAGAAAATTTCGAAAATATGTAAGCAATTTAATATTCATGCTCTTTTAAGTGTAAAATTGCAATAGCCCGCTAATTTAGGAGACCTTGGAAATCTCATGATAGCAACTTTAATAAAATGATCCAAAATTATAATAATATCACTGAAAAACGCTTTACAAAATAATACTCCTATTACAAAATTGATTAGCAGTTAAAATTACCTTCACAAGTATAATTAATACCTCACTAGGTAGAAAAAATACAGATTTATACTATTTTCATTTGTCACCGTTTGAATTATGAAAAATATTGCTGTGTTTATTAAATTAATACACTACACTAGACAAGCGTTTCTCAAACTTTTACACACGTGACCCAAATAATTTTCTAGAAATGAGAGTACGACCCATAGGGGTCTCCATCCCCGCAAGAAAATTTTTGAAAAAATACCTTCAGAATTGTCGTTTTAAAATATCTTAAAATAGGAATTTAAATTAAGTTTAAGAAACGCTGCACTAGACTATCGATCCACAGTTCCACACCACCACACCGCCAACTTGACGGTCCATGAAAAATTAAATTAGGGTTCATATTTCAAAAATGGTAAGTGACAACAAAAGTGCAAAATAATTTTAATAAAGCACCTTGAAAAGTACAAATAAAATTAATCTTGATTAAAACAAAAAAGTTATGAGAGAAAAAAGAAATTCAACATTTTCAAATTTTTGCTATTACTTCTGAAGTACGAGGAACTTTGTGCTTTTAAAAATTTATTGTAACGCCTCTCACACTCAAGAATAATTCATAAGTATAATATAAGCAAACCTGCATCTCTTACGATAAACGAGATCTCCATTATGGAAATGTTATCTGTATAATATAATGTATAATAATACATAACCCTTTCTTATAAAAAAATGTCAAAAATGTGTAGGCAAACGATAAAATTAGAAGTTTCTTGTTTTTTCTTTCAATTGTTTTATATTACCGCTGTCTACCTTCATAGCCTACTTGAGTATATTACTTTGCCCTAATAATTAACAATAAAATCGCGATATCTGGGAAAATATAAATTTTAGGTGAAAAACACTTTTGATGTTTTCGATAGAGAATTAAATTTTCTATAGGACGGTGTAAAAAAATATATATAAAAACAAAAATGAGTTATCGATGTTTAAAGTTTCAGAAGTTTGTCCAAGCGTAAAAAACGCCCTGTATAATATTTTAAAAATGTAGGTGGTGCAAAGTGTTACATAATCTATTGTCAACCTAATCTCTGTGAATTTCTTCAGACTTCTCAAAGTTTCTAAATGTTGAAAATTTTTGAAAGTACTGTATTTTCATGAAAATGCAATTTTCACGAAAACGGTTGACTTAAGATCCATTTAACTTCTAAATTTTTTTAAGTAAATTCAAAGAGGAATCCAAAAATGTAAAAATATATAGGGTGTTCCATAAGAAAAAGAATAACTTTGATACGTCACCCTTTTTTGAAACACCCTGTATGTTTGAAAATATTTTTAAAATGTAGCCCTTATTGACTTACATAATCTAACAGCGACAGAAATTGGAAAATATATACCGTTTCGCCATAAAACTCCGTGGCGTCCGTCGTGACTCACCCTGTAGAAGAAAATTCAGTATGGCGTCCATTTAAAAACAAATTGTTGTTTGTGCAAAATAAGAGATATAAAATTGTAAGTTTTTAGTTTTTTCTGTATTTTTAAAACCATTCGACTAAATAATGTTTAATAAAAATATGTGAATTCGACTTACAAATATGAAAGCTTTAAATTTATAATTCGTCATGTCCCAACGGTGAAAACTTAAACTAGAATAACTGTATATCTGTGGCAATATTGGTTGTGATTTACCGAAGAAGGTGCAACTTCTTATAAATAAGTCTTTTACATAATCACGTTTTATAATTTAAATAAATGTTTATTTGGTTGTTTTCTACAATAGCGCACAGACGAAGTGCGGATTACGTAAGCTGAAAATATTTCCAATGGATATACGTAAGCAGATGGAATATATCAAAATGAAAATCTGCATAACTTTCGTGTTTTGTGCTACTGCGTACCAGTTAAAGCGGTTTCTGCATGACAGTCTCAACTTTTTAAGATAATTTTTTTGTTACCCTTGCTCTTTATTATGTTCATGCTCATTAACTGTTAAGAATGAAGACGTTAATTCTACATCAGTTGGTATTATAATTAAAGTACACAAACTTTGGCAACAACTAATTATTTTTTGATATAATTACTAACTGGATGTTTTACCATCAAAAGCGTCCTAGACAGTAGTAAGGTTTAATTAAAGATGTAAAATGATATAAAATCGTAATTGATTTTCATATTTCAAAACAATAATTATTACATTTGTATTTGCTGCTTTGACGATCGTTTTAATTTTCTGCACAAATTCCATTTCGTGTTTATTTTAACTTGCAAATTAATGTAACACAATGCGGTAACGCTGAACCGCGCGGAAAATAACATTGTGTGCACTGTGCATCTATTTTAGTAAAAGCGAACATATTGCAGTCGAAAGAAAATTTATTGTTCAATTCAATTGTCTATTATCAGTCTACGTCTTATTCAGTATGTTGACTTGGACATTTGCGTAGGTTGCCAACTTGATTACTATACGAGTCTGGTACATTCGTACACAGACTTTAAAAAAAAGAGTTAATAAAATTTTTGTAAATGAGTAAACAATTACCATCGTTAAATAACAAAATTTCGTAAAACATCGCAAATAATACGCACTCGTATAACACGCACGGTTCATTAAGTCAAAGATTTTATGGTAAAATAGAAATTTGTGTATTACTTCAAGATTTTAGCGCCATTTTTACTGACAAACTGTTACAGAAACTAGACACTGTCCAATGTAGGATATTCCGCTATTAAAAATGAATTATTTGTTTAATACTCACGTACAGGGTGGGGCAAAAAGGTATCCCCGATTTGAAGTGGAGATTGTTTGGCCTATGTTAGGGATAGAGCAATATGCGTGGTCTCTTTAGACGCCTAAGATTACGCCATTTTTAGTTGTTACACTTCAGTCACAGTTGTCACAGTCCAAAGGGTTACAAAAATAAAAAAACTGAAGAGGCACGAAAAAGCTTTTATTTCTTAAAATTACAATGCTATTTTGATTTAAGTTTTGAAAATTACATCGCTCAAGTGACGGCCGCCAATATTGACGCAGTGTTGGAGTCTTTCCCGAAAGTTTGCCCTTTGAACTATATCCCAAGGAATCGCATTGATTTCCTGAGTTATTGCTGCCGTAAGATCATCTACATTGCGACATTGTCAGTATCGGTAGCAAGTTCAGAAAATATTTTTTTTAAATGAACAATTACAGAAACGTACATTCGCTATACGATGTATCAGGAATAATTTATCTATAGAACATGAAATTGCATCTACAATCGATATAAATGAAATAATTCACAACTTCGTTCAAGCAAAAGCCCGACAAATTATTGTTTCTTAATTTTTTTATTTCCACGTTAAAATATTAGGAGTAATCATATACATATGTACCTATGCACAAATGTATTAGTGTTAATTAATTAAAAAATTATAATATTATTTTAATAAATATCTTTGTCTAATAAATTTGCAAACAATTCCTTGTTTAAATTCCACGGTACCTATAGCTTTGTTCTCTACTTGCTGCCATTAATGTAATTACTAGATGTTTTATCATAAATTTGAAAACGGTGTGAGCATGAAACCAATACATAACGTCAAGTTAATCAATACAGTGAAAACTAGTACATTCAGTTATAGATAGACAAGATGATTTACCCGGCGTTGCACGGGTGATTACAATTATTCTCTCTTATCAATCACAGACTGCCAGCGCGGCCGAGACTCTTGTCTCTCCGTTAGTAGCAGATTTACTAATTACTTTTTTAACTTGAATAAGCCCAATAATTCCAAATCATACACAAATGACATACTCTGATCAATCATCTTTTCGTTTTCTTATAATTCCTTAAAACAATAACTATTTATTGCTTAAAAATTGAATAATACCTCAAATTTATTTTCTTTCGTCTTGTTTCAATTAAAAATGTACTAATAAAAATAATACTTCATGTACATTTATTACTAATTGTATTCAAAACAATCTTTACTTGTGAAATACACCGCGCCGTATTGTTTTATGGCCAGGTATTTGTCGACGTAAGATCGAATCCCGTCCAAGTAATTATTTTTTTTTAAATATGTGCTTGTACTTAAAGTTTGGCGTTAGATCTGCAAGGCCCTAAATAGTAACTGTGCAAAATTTGGTCCCGATCGGTCAACGGACCTAGGATTCTATAGCGAACAAACAAACAAACACACAAACAAGCTCTTTTATATATATATATAGATAGATACGTTGAAAACAATAGACAAACGAAAAATTAGTTCGGAATAATCAAAAATCTTTATAAATAAACTGCATTCATGCAGCCACCTCAACATGCTGCCTCTTTATTTACATGTCTCGTGCTATTAACGCTTGGTAATGGTTACTTTAAACAATTTAAAGTTATTAAAGTTAAGCCATATTTTTTGAAAATAATAGGTTGGCATGTTGCAGAAATAGTATACGAAACGAATGATTAAATATTCAGTTTTTAGTTACAGTTTGTGGCTCTCATTTAAACTAATAAAAATGTACTTACGACTATAATCCGATTCTCCGTATTGTCTGGGTTGGCTGGAATTAGCAGATTCGTACAGTTTTGCGACATCAAAACGTTCATGTACGTCATTTTCCATCGCAAAAACTTTGGCACACTCATCATCCAAGCGAACTTCAACATTCGGATCATTAACGCCATCGCTCTGTAAATAAAAAATTATCGTAAATAAAAAGAGGCTCGTGAAATACCTGAAATACTAAAGACAAAAAATAACATTTTTTTACAGGTACGGTTACTACATTCAATCAAAAGTTTAATAGTTTAAAACCTCCATAAAAACATGTGTTAGCTTTGTAACAAACGGTATTCATTCGGTTTCCTGAAGTTTTAATTATTTTGCAAACAGATTAGTTAAGTTTATTACAAAACCCACATGTGCTAAAGTGTGTTGATTACCTGTTGGCATCTAGTTTTCCATTAAAATACTAGTTAAATGTATAATTGATTAAGTTATGTTTTAAAGTATGTCAAAAAATTATCAAAATTAAGTGACATTAAAACAACCCTTTAAAATGACATATACCACCTATGATACTTATTACATTTGAAATGGTAATGTTTTGTTCCGTTTTTTTTTTTTAAATGATCAGATAAAACTTTACTTTTTAGAGCAGTGGTTCTTAACCTTTTAGCAGTCGCGGCCTCCTAAATATCCAAAAATATTTTCGCGGCCCCCTAGTTCATCATTATTACAATTTACATAAGAAGATATCTCTCCGATAGTTGGAGTAAAATAAGGAGCAACAAAGATTTCAGTATTTTAAAAAGTACAAACGTTTTAGAAATTTTTCGCGGCCCCCTTAAAATTCTTCACGGTCCCCCAGGGGGCCGCGGCCCCCCGGTTAAGAATCGCTTTTTTAGAGTAATAATATTATATTAAATAGCAACTGCAGTCAAACATTCTGGGAACCAGTTTAAAATCTTAACGTATAAATTTTCAGATTTGCGTGATTAGTTAATACATGATATAACAATGACAATAACAAAATTAAAATATATTTAAAGGAAGCAAAATTAGCTGCCTATTTTGGGTAATATTTAAAAATACTAATTTCTCGAGTATAGTACAGTATCGCATCATTATAAATTTAAAATGTACCATATTATTTCACAGTAAATCATTCCATGGTTTTTTATAAACGAAATACATAACCTTTTCTAGATAACATTTAAAAGTAATTTTTAAACAACAAACAAACAAAATATTGCAGAAGACCGTTTTTCAATTTAAAAAAATTTGCTCTACAATTTTTAAAGTTAATCAAAACTATAACAAATGTATAAACATACCATTTTACCATGATTCAGCAAAGAAACGGAAATTCCCTTTGCTGTTACAGTTTAATCACTATGTATTGAATTTATTACACAATCTAAAGATGAACAATGAAGATAAAACATAATATTCATGTGTACCTAATTTTACAATTACAAATTGTATCGGCTTTGATAGTTTTGAAACAATTTATTAAGAAATCGCAATTTATTTTTACATATCTTAACAAGATATTGTCTAATTTAAAGAACAAACTCTGTATTGTAGTGTTCATGAAAAAAAATTCACAGCCAGTAAAAACAATATACTTACTGAAGTATATACACATACGAGATTCAGTTGATGTAATAGGATTATAAGCTCAGTAATCTTAACTTACTCTAATCCAATTATTAGAAGCTTTAAATGAAGTTAGAACAAAACCATATATTGTAAAACTAGTTGGTCTTTAGGTTAGAATAACAAAAGTCAATTTCCCAAGGGAGTTAGACTCCAATTAGATTAAATGCACTTACATTACACATAAAACTGAAAGCAGGTAATCAAATTATAAATATTTAGTTTCCCAGCCAAGGCGAATTATTCGATAGGACTGTAATTAGTAGAAATTTAAAAAAAGTTTTCAATCAAAGTTAGGTGTTGTCATTAACTACAAAACCTTTAATTAATTGCAACTACACAGAATAGTTTGCGCACCAATACGTAACTTCGTTTATTTACATAAAACATCCTTTATATTTTGATTGCAAACCCATTTTTTTTTAAATGTAAACGTCTTCTGTATCTAAAATCAATCTTTTTAAAATTATTTACATTATTTTTTCGAAAATATTGACAGGTGCAAAGCTTTTAAATACAATTCATATTTAACAACTGGAACGGCTGACGAAATTCCTATGTAACTTAAATCGACAATATTCTTGTGGTTGTTGCCTAGTTAAATAATTAAAATAATATAGGTATGCAGGAAGTTTCTTACGATCAATTTTGTTTAAGTGTAAATACGACAATCTAATTTTTTTTATTGAATCACTATATTTTTTTAAAGTTTCTTATCCATAAATTAATTATTTTTAAAAAACATCACCCACTATTTGTCTTTAATTCGCATTTTTCGAGGTACTGCAGTTTTAACAATAAATTATATGCACACACACAATATTTAGGAGAATTAAATTAGTAGACATTAATTTTTTTTTAAATCCTGTTATGTTAAATAAAATTATTTTTTCAACAAAGTAATCAAGTTTGATTTTTGGCTGGGACGCCGTATATTAAATATATATTAGTTATTAAAACTTACGTGACTCAAACGCCGCAACACTACAAAACGACTCATGATAATAAAACTAAGCGAATTAGCAATGCTGTAGTCATATATACCGAAGGGTATTCAAAACTAATTTTGTTAAAACAAATTACAAATATTTTACTTGCGGCTTAAATAAACTGATTTCAGCTAAATACAGTGCAAACAGTAATTTACATTTTAAGAGAAGTCGCATTTGCAACGTCATTTTTGTGTCAAGGGTTGCGTATATTACATTTTAACATTGAAATTTATTACGCAAACACTGTCCTTAACGAACAAAAATTGTTTGATTCTGTTATTTCATACTATTACTCTATGTGTTATATTTAAGCATATTTCTTTTATATTTACACAGATGCAGTAACGTTATCAGGGTTTTGGCGCCTGTAAAAAGATACTAAAAAGAATATCATACCTCTATATATGTACACCTAAAAATAGATCATGAAATTAATAGTTTAAACTAAGATAATATTATTTTAATTATGAAATACAAATATAACAATAAATTGTTTAAAAACCACCATAAAAACTATGTTTCAAATTAGAACTACATGTTAGTAAGGTTCGAGGAACATTGCTCAAAGAAAACGATTGATATAAAACGTTTTCAATGTGAAACCACCTTATTGCTTGTGCTTGTTTCATAGAATGGGTAACTCGATTCGCAATTACTAGTTAAAGGGTTTCACGACAAACCAAAACAATTAAACATAACGACCAGTTCGAACTTGATCTACAGACAGCGACCAAATTTTTTTTAGTGAAAAATGCACGAAATTCATGATTTTTATCCATACTTAAATATCTTGAATAATTATTGACTTAATTACAACTGTTAGTAAATTGTTAATTTAAATTTAGTTCAAGATATTTTACAACTTCTTTCTCCGGATGACAATAAAATTAGTTTCAATTTTTTTTTTGGAATGAAATTATTAAATGCGAGAATATTATTTTTGGTTTAATATTTTGAATATCTAGTGCATAATTTTTAGTTTGGTCTAACCGTATGACTTTAACATAACCGCCTCAGCTTGCAAGATGTAAAAAGTTTTTTATACTGCTCAAAACAATCAAGGGATATTTTAAATGTTTATTGCGAACTTTTTAATGATAATGTTGATAACCCAAAAAGTTATTGAGATTATTTAACAAATAGGTAATACATATTTAATAATAGAAACTATGCCAGCATAAGTTATTTATTTGTTACAACTTTGGTTATATTTTAGAAAAAACGTGAATTAGCATTGTGTTGACATTAAAAAAATATTCAAGATATTAGTTTTATTCTATTGAATATTGTGCTGGTGCCCGTAAATTATCATTAAAACTGCATTGACTTAAAAAAATTTAATTTTAGACGTAAATGATTTTTAATAATTTTAAAGATACTCAATTATCGATAAAATAATGTAAAAAGATAGACGGTGTTCCATTTAAAAAAATTGACTTATTCGTGTTTAAAGTTTAGTTTATTGGACCGGGCATAAAAAACGCCCTGAGAATTATTTAAAAATTTTAATGAGTCAGCAATCACTATTGTCAACTACAATATCAAAAGTATGTGTTCTAACATTGCTAATTTGTGAAATATTCGAGTCCTGTTTCTGTCAATATTTTCATAAAAACTTAAATAACTCAAAAACGATTAATTTTAGGTACACATAACCTTTTGAATTTTTAAAAGAGAATTGAATTTTTCATCTTACACTTACATCTTTATACAAAACATACAGGGTGTTCTACTTAATAAAACAATGTTACGCATCGGTGCGCAAAAACAAAACACTGTGTATAGTTAAAAATAATTTAAGGTTGTGTAGTAAATGACCACAAACAACTTTAGTTGGAAACTTTTTTTTTGTTAAGTTATCACAAGATGAGATTTCGACGCGTTACGTTACTTTTTGTACACACTGTACCTCGCACTGTACAAGTTATTACTTTTCGGAGTTTAACGATAGTTGCAGTTTATTAAATTTTTAATATACATTTTTTTTAAATTACATATTATATTGTATTACCAGTGTTTTCCAAATTATTTTAGCCGCGGAACCCTTTTATAATTTTAAAAACAATACGGAATATCAATAAACTTTTAGATAAGCTATCACAATACGATTGATAAAATTTAAAAAATTCTTGAAAATGTTAAGGAAACACTCTTAATGTAATATTGATTAAGGGTAACGTTTAACAGTTTTTTAGTTTTAAAATATCAAATAATGACAGTTATTAATCTTTTTCATTTATTTAGTGGAATTCTTACTAACGTTTTACGGAACCCCAGGATTCCGCGGAACACAATTTGGGAAAAGCTGAATTAGAATAAATGATGATAAACATCATAATAATTATGGTTATGGATTTAAGGTGATATTTAAATTTTTGACTGCATGATACTTGTTCGTTTGGAGTCTAGTTTGAAATGGCTAATTTTAATTATATCTGCATGTCTGATATGCCACAAGTTTATTTAAATGTGGGTTAAACAATGCGTAAGCACTGCATTCTTAAATAAATAAAATGCATTGCTATAGAATTTGCTGTGTATAAAATGACGCTATTTATTATACTGATGCCACTTTGGATCAGTCTCTTAAAAACAATTAACACAAACTTAAGCTTTTTATTGTCTCTAGCAAAGAACAAAACACAAAATTTGCATTATGTGTATATTTTTATTTCCGAGAAGGTCTCTTACTTTAAAATAAACCAGCTTTTTAAATCTTTGATTATCGTAACTATTGTAATTTTTAAATCAAATGCTTACTTGCGATATACTGATATACTGTAATTAGAAGTTAATAAAGAATTCGTCTAAACTAAAACAATGTTCAAAAATTTCATGACTGAAATGATATTGTAAAATTTAAGGCTACTCTACAGACAATAAAAAATTGAAGGGTACTGATTTCTTTGTCACCCAGTATATTATGAAATTTTATTGCATACATTTGATATATGTCATACCTTAAAAGCGCGAAGTATTCGATTCTAGCTATGAAGCTGCAAGTTAATAATTGTTTTTTTTTATAACATGGCGTGTGACAATATGAAAATTTAATTATTGTACATAAAATTTGCCAAATTAACTACTTCTCACTAAAAAAGAAAAAATATTTATTTTATAGGAGTAATGATTTTAAAATACCTTTGATGTTTGCAATATTTTATAAATTTTAGAAGGCACACATGGAATTTTTATACACCAAGCGTTTTAAACACACTACTTGCAAAAGTGTACGTACGTAAACATTACTAGCTCAACAAGTGATAAAATTCAATTCTGATAAAACATTTAACAAGCACTATTTAAAAAAAAAAATTTGTTGCTGCTTGTTGTCGTTAATTGCCGAGCAAAATTACAGTCGATGTAGCTGTAAACTCAATTGTGTCACGAACTCTGAAATTCGCGAAATTAGAGTAATGGAACAGTCAGTTTTCTCTAACCTTGCACAATATATTTACAACAGAAATAATTATACTACTTTGTTGTTCTCAATATTTGTGTTCGTTACTTCATTTAGAATAAATAAAACAATATGCCGGGAGTATATATTCCCATCAGTTATCAAACAACACTCACTTTATTACACTTGGGAGTAATTAGAAAATAAAGCAAATCGTAAACAGTTTCATAAATTCTATGTATTATCAATTTCCCTTGATCGTTAATTTTCTCAACTAATGGAAATAGAAAGTTACGTATAAAGACATAAAATATGCTTTAATAACTGTGTGGTCCTTATTTACAATAAATTAGTTTAATTATTTGGAAAAGTTTTATGAGGCTTGCGATTGCTCATAAAGAAATTTCCCTTTTATATTTTATCGGGCAGTTTAGTCTATCTCACTCGAGGGATACAGCGAAACACTTTTTATTATAGTCCCTTGCTATCGTGTCCAAATCTGGGTCGCTTATTAGTTGAATTCAACTTTAGTTGACAGATATAAAATAATATTTAATGTCCCTAAACTTCCTGACCGTGGAATGGTTCATAATTCGACACCTAATGAGCTGTTGTAGATTAGTGTTACTAGATTAGTTTGGTTTCCACGTCCAATAGGTGAAATCAAATGCCAAAGCTCATTTCATATTCTACAAGCGACAATTTTATTTTATATCATTTATTTTTGTACTCGTACAGTTCTAAAATTATTAACACTTGCCGCTCAAGGTAATTCGGTTTCGATCCTTATCAATAAAATATGCCCCTAAATTAAATACAATGAAATATGTTAAATTTAAGCACAGAAGCAAAATTTTATGCAGGGAAATGTAACCCTTTACAAAATGTAAATCTAATTTGCTAAACCATTTTAAAATAAAAGACATAAAAACACGGAAACATTTGTTTTAGCTTTTTTGTTTTGATAAGCTTGTAGAGTAAAAGGACCATGAAAAAATATTCTCTTTAGATTTAATAATAAATAAACTATACATTTTTTTCATAGTCAAGCGCTTTTCGAGGCTATAGGCAAATAACGGGTGTCCCAAAATTTATCACCCTGCTTGTTTTGATAATAATTATTTTAATTCTAATTTTTTATTTCATTCCTTTTTGTATTATTGAGGAGCAAATAATTTTTTTTTTAACGCTAGACTCCTCAACAGCGCGCTGCAATAGTAAGGGTTTTTTATGACAGCAATTTAATTGTTTCCCGAACTGCGTAATATCAAAATATGGAGATTTAAATTGGCGCGATCACCGGATTTGACGGCCCAGTTTTATTTTTGGTGATTTTAAATCGCAAATGTACATCAACAAGCCAGCAACTCTGCAAGAACTTTAACAAAACATTAGTGACGCTGTAACACAAGAAACCCTGGGTAGAACTATGGAACGTTTAGAGTTAACGTTTTTTAAAAATTAGTTTAATAGTTATTTATGTAGCAAGGCAGTAAAGTTCGACTTTTTATCGCGAGTGTGGATATTATTTGCCGAGACGAAGTCAAGGCGAATAACCACGCGAGTGATAAAAAGGAACTTTACTGCCGAGGTGCACATTAAATTTTTTCTGCAATCGTCAAAGAAATAGCGAACAATCAAGCAAGTTTTACTTCGTCAGATTTTCATTCTCCTGTCAAATATGTATTAAACAAAAGCAGGCCCACTTTTACTAAATTCAACCAATGAGCGTTAAAAAAGTCTTTTTTGTGCGATCGTACTAGAAACAGCTGTTTGACGGACGCGTTAGCAACCATAAAGTACTGCATTACCGGCCCTATCCTTAGCAATGGCCGTAAAAGTTACTTTTCAGGCCGTTACCCTTAGCAACGGCCGAAAAAGTTACTTTTACGGCCGTTGCTAAGAAGAGGGCCGGTAATGCAGTACATACGCCGTCATCTGCCAGTGACAGAATGTCACGTAGTTTCTGACCTATAATTTTGAAAATTACTAAAAATTTAAATTGTTTTTAATAATAATTAATTAAATGTAATATGCACCTCGGCCAAAACGTACTTTAACGGCCTTGTCTGTTTGCTGGCCTCGACTACGTCTCGGCGAGCAAACCAGACGCGGCCGAAAAAGTTACACTTTTTTGCCTTGATACATAAATAACTATTACTGCCTTTTTTACTTTTTTACTGCCGATCGGCAGTGACAATGATTATTACAGCCGCTTTTGGGTACTTACTTATTGAGCTAGTTTAGTGACGATTGCAGCAAAAAGTTATTTTATCAACAAATAGGGTGATAAATTTTGGGACATCCAACACAAAAGCCTAAGGTGAGACTCGACTCTGAAAAATCTTTTCGAGTTCCAGCGAGGTGAAACGAGAATATTAATAATATCAAATCTCGTCCCTTCTCGACGTCAAAGATATCTAGACCATAAGGGAATAAAATGCAACATGGAATACACTGTTATTTCATATCATTTTGATATATTATCTTGTTATAACAATTTATATTGATAAACTTTAAGAATCTGTGGCTAAGCAACACTGATTATATAAAGTTAGAAGTAATTAATTAACGAGATAATTAATTAACAAGGTCAAACAATAATTACAAAAAAAAATATGCTTAGAGCTTAGTAAATTCTTTTATTTGGACATAATTACATACCTGTTGATATAAACAATAATAATTCAAAGAACATTTGTGCCATAAAAACAGTAATTTAGAGTTTTTATCATATTTACATTAAAAAATTCACCCGACTTTGCCTCAGGAATTAAAATTTTTATGTAATGTCATTACATTAATTAAAATTCTTATAACGCGTATTTTCTGTAAAAATGAATATTTACAAAAAAAAAACACGATACAGTGGCAATCATGGCTCACATTTTTATATCTCTATTTTCACAACGACATTCAGTCTTATCACAAGGCGACTTTGCAAACACTATCATTTGTTTTATCCCTGTGGGCGTGTAAAACAGAAGTTCGTTCGTTTATGTTGTAAACTTTACAATGATGAACAAATCAAGCGCGAATGAAATGTACAACTACACATGTTTATTTGACACTGTACCTTTTATAAACAAAAAGTATGTAGTATAATTTAGTATTTTATTTCTTATAGAGAGAAAATGGAAAACTAAACATTTTTAATTATTGGATACATCATTATAAAACTAATTAATTCATGTTTTTAGAAAATAAGTGTTGAAAAGATTAACTCAGACGTCCCTTACAACATCCAATAATATCATTTATTACAATCTTAACTGAATGGAATATCGATATTAATTACAGTATTGCCTGGGCGGTATCTAAGGGTTATATTATTTTAAACAATTTAATATTGTGAAATATACATATTATATAACAACTAAAATTTGATACAATACAATAGTACCTAGTAGTAGAAAATTTGACGAAAAATATAACATTTTACTTTTATCTTATAATTTTACGTAAAAATTGCAACGTTTTTTCAAAGTATAAATAAAAATCCTGTTATTTACACGAAATATTTAAGTTTGAATTTAAGGTTATTTTTAATTCAATACGTCTAGACCTAACAGGTGGTTTCGTGACTTAAATAATCATTTCTCACACTAATAATCAAAAATATCCTGTCTATATCGGCCAATGAAGGTCTGGTGGACTCTTCAGAATTCTAGGCTCTGCACAGTAGATTTACATTTTTTGATACAAGCAGTTGTAAACGCGTGTTCAACACCTCGTAGTTTTTTTTTATCTCCGTTGCCTCTTTTACCTTTGCAACGCAATTTTTGGCCCTTGCCACTTAATACGTTTTTCATGTCAATATACGCTCTACAGATAATAATGAAGCTACGGTTTGTTCTTACACATTCGTGTGACTACATTAACTGTAATACCGCAACCTAGAACTAAAATCATTTGGGGAAACGTGCGATATAAAACTTGTATTACACTTGATAATATTCTTAAATTAGCTTACTTTTTAACGCCACGCTACTAGGTTTGTTCTTAATTAATGTTTGTTCATAATTTTCAATAAATTAACTCAAACGCCACACAAACGTTAAATTTAAAAGGATGGACGTTGGTAAATACTTCGTTCAATAATAATAATAAATGATTCAGATTAAAATTTTGTATCAAAAATAAATTTTAATAATAAAAAAACAGATACGCGCAGTGCACTAGAATTAATAGATACGATTTCTTAACAAATCCCTAGATATTTTTTTTTTTTAGGCAATGTCTTAACAAAAATACAAGTTATTGATTATTCGATAGCTATGATTTTCAGATGTTATCATCTGTCAATCGTCACATCACGCATTTCAATACGTGCGATTTAAGAAATCACATTTCTTTTTCGTTGCGTCCTCCTTCCTTGATGATTTTTACATTTGAACACATGTTATATGTTCAGATATTCATGTCTAAAATTTGGTTTATTGAAATAAAAAAAATAAAAAGTAAAGGAAGGAAACTAATTCCATTTACACCCGGTATAACGCAGTTTATTTTCCTCTAAGATGACGTGAAACTGGTCTAACCTATTACAACAACGTGTATGTTAGTATTTAATGCAGTTTGTATAATAAAAATTATCACTTGGTTGTAAAATAAATAGTGCGATGTTTGTAGTAAATTTAAATTTGTGTTGTACACAATATTTACTAATATGCATCTATGGATCAGTCGTGAGTAACAGAGTGACAAGGTTATTTTTGCAAAATTAATAATTAAGCTTATCACTGCTAAGGGACAATAAAATTGTCTTTAATCGGGAATAAAATAACGACTAAATTCAAATTTGGAATCAAAAATTATCTATAATACATTACCACCAGTTAGAAACTGGTACGACCTTCAACTATTTGAACGAATAAAAATAATAAATTGTTTTGCTAGGCTAATAAGTACATAAAAGTTTACTGAATACTGACTGCATCTTGGATAATGCCTTTAAATACATATTTTTAGCATTATTAATAAACTGAAAACAGGGCACTTTTACATGAACTTCTTAGACCTATTTTTGTATATTTGTGTTATATAAATCAATCTGCAGAAAACATTTATTCTTTGTCAGGATAACGATAACCAATCATTCAAAAATGCTATTTTGGTTATTTTAAAAGCACGAAAGGCATTCAAGAGGTAAAATTAGACAGGTGTACTAGATAAGCTTTTGTGTTTGAATTTATACCTTTAGCTTACGTTTTGATATTGTTTCAAGAAAAATGTTGTACTTCAATTGGGTTTTTTATGATTACTTTGTAAAAACTGTATTTTTAATGTTTCTGTCAAAACTTTAATAAAGCTGTATCAATTTATGTTGCATTACTTGAAACAAAATAAGATTAGACAATTTTTTGACTAATGTAAGTACCATTTTTAATAGTACCTTGTTTAAAAACGGTTTTGTTGTTACAATATATTACTATTTAAAGTAAACAAAGACTATTCAATGCAGAATAAAAGTTGCTGTAAAGAAGTTCTTACGAAAATGTTCAGGAATGAAAAAACGTGCAACGTAAAAACAAAAAGTAGGTTTAAAATTTTTTAAATTAACTGTTGCATTTATAATAAGCGGAATCTCCATGTTTTATCATAAAATTCAAGCAACCTGTATGATTTTTAAAATTTTCATTGTACAGGATGGGCAAATTTCGATGTTTTTATAGGAAACCTCGGTACCTAACTATAAGAGTTATCGAAAAACGGACCCCGCTTCATCGATCTCTTTTTCGAGAAAAAGTTAATGGTGAATCTTCCAAAAATAGATTTATTGAGTTGTCTTCCTTATGGTAACGATTAAAATAAGTTTCACATGCAGCTTCAGAATTATTATTACTTTGAATAAAACATTCTAAAATATACTTTTCGTAATATTCGTAAGCCATTTCGTGTTTTTGAGGTACAAAAATAAAAACAATCAACAATTAAACGGAATTATTTCTGTCAAATTATCGTTAAAACAACAGAATGACAGTTTGTGTTACCAGTTATATTCATAAGCCTATTACTAGAAAAAAATAAAATACGAAAAATTACCTAATTTTTGCTATAACGTAAGGAAAATGAATAAGTCGACCGACCCCACATGATATATTATATTGCTGGAATGGGGAACAACTCCTCTTTCTCGTGATTAGTGGGTGCTGTTCCCGACGATTTTTTCAATCCCGGGAGTCGGGATTGAAAGTTCGTAAAATCCCGGGATTTCCCGGGAATCGGGAAATTTTATTTTAGATTAAAAATTTTATATTATAGAGCAATTTAATTATTTTTACTGAAAAAACATTAAAAACTTAAAAAACAAAAACATATTTGTTATTTCATTATTTTAAATTTAAAAAAAAAAAACATATTCTTTTTAAAGTGAAGCAGTAAACAAAAATACATTCATTTTTTTATTCAAGAAAGAAACAGGAAGAAAATGTTATACGTCATGTTGGTTTTTAAAAAACACAGAACATCAAGAGAATGATCAAATAGACCAACGCGTTTTTTTTTGTGCCAGAAATTGAAAAAACGCGTTCTGATTCTATCGATGTCGGCTTTATAGTCAATAACGAATCGTAAGTATCATATATACGTTTTTTGTACGTGTCTTCATTTCTGTTCCTTCATATAGTTTCAGCTCCTTTAGAATTGATAATATTGTGTCGGGTTCTACTTCTTCCATGGGTTTATTGGATGCAATTATTGCATTTGCTAAAGAGACTCTTAATGAAGATTCACTGGGGAAGTTTCATCATTCACTTCTACTAAACCACTATCACTAGGTTCCGATTCCCATTCTGTATCACCAAAAAAAATACCGGTTTACCAGATCTTTTGCATATTTAGCATTGGAGGAAATGGTAGATTTTGGAAACAACTGGCTATATTTATAAAGATTGGGTCGTCTGTTTTAAATTTTCTGGATTTTTTAGAAACATAACAAGCGAAAGAATGTCTGTGGAACGTCTTTCTGATAGTCTGTTTTTTAGCGAGACCGGGCGGCGGGAGATACCGTGTGTTTGAATTTACTATTACCATTCGATGCTAATGCACATTTTTAGCATTTTCATTGTTAATATTTCGTTTCTCATAATTGCTATCGCGCTCATCAGTCTCGTCCCGGGATTTAAAACGTGAATCCCGGGAGTGGGGATTATAAAAAAACAGCCAATTGAAAAATTGTCTACTCCACTGCATTCTTATCAAAAAAGTGCGTGTAGAACGTCAAAATTATTATTTTTTTATTTTCATAAACAAGCAAGATATAGTCATTATCGGTGATAACTCGAAAACAAAAGACGATAACCAATTTTAGTTTTCACCATTAACTTTTTCTGGAAAAAGAGATCAAGGAAGCGATACCTCTTATAGTTACCGACATTCCCTATGAAAACATCGAAATTTGCCCACCCTGTACATTAAACAAAGGCGAAGAAAATAAAATTTAACCCATTTTTCAATATTTTTTTTGATTAAATGCCTAAAGAACAAATAGTATGATATAAAATATATACACGAATCATAAAATAACAAATTTACATATTTTTTGTTCTAAATTAAAGTTGACTCAAATACATTTAAAGTTAAATTAGTGTTTTATCTATGCGTAAATTATCAGTAAAATTACACATCGCTGGTTGCTAACCCTTCACTTATCAGATGTTTAACAGTTTGCGAAGTGAGCCAATTAATGTGATACGCAATGAAGAACTATTAACTTTCTGAAAAGCAAACAATTTTATGAGAATATTATGATTTGAGGATACGTAAAATAATTCGCTGACATTAAAGTACATGAAATTAAAGTGAATTTATATGTTCCTAAACAAATAAATTGACTTTTTATTTTATTTCTATCATTCATTTAAATTAAAAAGTATTGCCTATGTCAAAAAAAAAATCTTTTACAAAAGGTTCTTCTTCATTATACGACATTATATTTTGGAGAACTGAAAATATAAACCCACTACGAAAAGGCAGAATATATAATATCAAACACGAAACTTAGCAAGGGCATAATTACAGAGGTACAAAAATAAGCTGCAGCTATAAATAGAAAGGAATAAAATAATTTTGGAGCCGATGAAAAACCGGCGGTGACGTATTGTGTAATGGTCCGATTTCGTACCAGTATCTATTCCAAAGATAGTTTGTAATAAATATCATATTTAAGAACTAATATTCGAATTATAATTATGTTTAAAAGATAATTTATTGTGGCGGAATATATTTTATTGTCATGCAAATATTAACTTAACGAATTTCGTTATTAGAAATATCGTGACTCAAAATTGTATATTGAAAGTATTGTATAATATTTTTACATGTGATTTATCAATAGAGTAATTATTTAGATTTTAAGGTGAAGTTGTTGATTATAATATGCACAGTAAGTGTCTGAGATTTTATAAATTAGCAACTTATAAATTTCACTATCATTAAGCTAACGAGAGATTTTCAATTAAAACCTTAAATCCTATGTGCCATAATTAAAGACTAGCATTTCAAAGTTTATTCCAAATATGTTAAACTCTACAGTTGAAATAGTGCACTAATTCTCAAGCATTGTTAAAAGTACCTACTATAATAACCTAATTCCAATGTAGTTAATAGCGTCAAAATCAATAAATTATTATAGAACTATAAACTATTTTTACAAAAGAATAACACAAATACGAGATTGTATACCGGGTGTAACTAAATTCTGTTACATCCCAATAATTATCTTTTGTATTAATTTATCTGCCTTTATAAAATTTAGAGTGGTATATTCCTGGAATAACATACATAAAACCGTGGTTTCAAATTGAACACCCTGTGTATTTCTACATTTTTGGAAAAATAATACATTTTAATACAACTATATCATCTTGGTTAATGTTTATAACCTTAAATACCTTATTTTTAAACAATGCTTTTTTTTAAATTTAGTGAATCGTGACCTAGATAAAGTGATTTATGTTATTTCAATAGGTGTCCGAAAACGTTTTTGTATATTTTTATTTCAATTTTGGTTTCTTTATCGGTTTTAAGGAATACGAAATCGGTTTTATGACAGAGTTTTTTTTTTAATGAAACGATAGTTGCTCATGAGGTTATTTTAAATAGAGCATTTGCTGATGAATTTGACAATATTATAGCAGTATTATATAATCATAAATAATTTTGATCAATATCTAACAAACCCAACTCTAATTAAACAAAATTTAATTTAAAACTTAATTTTTTTTTTAAAAAAGGCTGAATTAGATTATTGTCAGTTTAAGTTTTCTAAAATATGATGAATCTAAGTACGGTGATTTGTTGTACCACGGCGAAGTACTGTGGTTAAGTCGCGGCAAAGTGCTAAAACGGTTTTTCGAGCATTGCAATGAAATATAATTATTTATGGCGGAAAAATTGAAACCCATTCCAGAACTTTCGGGACCCAGTTGGTTGTGGAATCTGGCATTTCTAATACCACTGAACATCTCAATTGTCTCGATGTAAATCTAAAAGGAAATGAAAAACTCGTATATGAAATCTTTTTTGATCTGAAGTCATATAAAAAAAAATTAGAACTTTTTAAGAAACCCATGCAACCAAAGATTTTTTCACATTTTCCGTTTTGTAATTATTTGTGGAAACTAAATTAAAATTTTTTGTTAAAAACTGTGTCACAACATGAGTTAAGCGGACGTTTCCAATACTTTTACAGATATGAAAAACTATTTAATACTACTATATTTTAAGATCCATTCGACGTTGATGTGAGTATGCAATTACAATTGATAGTTTTGCAATTGTTTTATTATTTTTTGCCAGAAAATAAATAGGTCCAGCAACATCAAATGTTTCGCAAGAAAAATTGTTTCTGTAGTAGGCAGTAAGTACCTACTTACATTTGCGAAAAAAACTTTTAATTTATGAGAATAAAACAAATTAAATCAAAAATCCGCTCAAGACCGACCGACGATCATTTGATCAATTTAAAAAAAATGAGTGTTTCAAAATTGACCCCAAATATTGATAGAGTAATTCAAACATCAAAGAAACAATTGCATAGTTTTCATAAGTACTATTTTAATACATACTTCATGACGACTGGTAGTAGTTAATCCAAATTTTGAGAATACCTATTTAATTTAGCAAAACCAAAATTATATTGTTTGTTGAGTATATTGAGTTTATATTATTATAAAAAAAAGCTTTTTCGTTCAGTTATACAGTTATTATTCTTGTTATATTATTAATCTAGGTGAATAAGTTTTTTTTATCCGGCCCGCGTAGACTTTCAAGGCCCTCAAGTGGCCCACCCCTCCTCTTAAAAAGTTTGGGGACCCCTGCTATAAGCCCTATAGAATCAAAAAAGGATCCCTTTGGCCTTTGTCCTTTTTTGTAAGTGAATAGCAGTAACAATAAGTTACAGTACTAATATTAACGTTCATTTTTTTTTTACTATACATATATGATGCGTTCGCGTTATACCACAATCACACATCACGGATTCGTGTTTTTTGTATAAACTAGGAACTTAATCCAATAAAAGACTTGAAAGGCAGTTATTTTTGGCAGAACCATTTTCAAGCTAAAAATAGCAATTTAAGTTTTCAAGAGACAAACAAACACAAGAGGGCGAAAAATAAGTAGCTTTTTATGTATGAAATCTTATATTTTAGTGGATATTGATTACACCTCAGCTTTGTAAACTGTTATGAACGTTAAATGTGTTGGAACAAACAACTTTTTTGCATTAAAGATCGATATTTAAATGATAAAATTACACTAAACCCAAATCGATCTCGCTGTATAGGTAATACTTTAAAATTTGGCTTATTGTCGTCTAATCTAGATATATTGACGTCAGGGTTATTTTATGATTAAGTTTAGTTTGTATGTACATCGGTAGCCACCCCTTTTTCGACAATATGTTAAGAACCCAACACGCCCACCCGAGCTGCCAGGACGGCGATCAATTGTTAGTGGAAGTAAATTCTCTGACGTAATAACTAATCCTTTAACAATGTGGTCTACAAAGGTATGCACTTATATGATTATGAAAATTAATTGACGCCATGATGATACCTCGTAACTATGTAAGTACGCACTATTGTTGCTCGATATTCAAATGAAACGTGGAAAGTGTTTGTTTCCATATTAGGAAAATTTCATAGTTGTTTATCATACCTACTAAAAAGGTTCTCAAATAGTGTTCCAAGATTTTCTAAATTTAATATCTAATAAATACTTATTGATACAAAGATTTAGCTTTTTCTTATACATGTTTTTAACCATTTCCAATTAAGTGTAAATTGCTTTAATATTGCCTGTGTTTTTTCGATATTTTCAAATAAAGAACTGATTGCATAAGCATAAATCACTTGTTGCTAGGGTAATTATGTTGGTACATCTTTGCTATGTAAATAATTGAGAGTTGTAGTCCTAATCTGTACCTTGCTGGACTGAATACAAATTTCGCTAACAAATACGATGGATTAAAGTAAGCTATGCTAAATGTGCGTGTATTAAAGCGCAGCGTTCATAAATATTTCTGCTCTTTTTGTTGACCTTTAATTATGTGACCAAAATTTGCTGAACGGCAAAGAGGTTGTTTGCTAAACAAACTAAATTCATCATTACTGCCTGTAACATAATACTTTCCTTCTTTTAAACCGACTCCATTTAATCTCTTTAATTTTGAAAAAGTGGTACGTATATTTTAGCTATCATGGTTGAAAAATCAGAGCAAATATTGTAAGATAGTTACAAATTAAAATTTGTAAATAGAACTTAAGTGCCTTTGTAATAAGAGATTGCCGATTTATTTGACCTAAAATAAGAAGACAGCCTATTATAATAATTATGGCTATACAACTTAGCAACGCTATCTATCCCAACAGCAAAACTGCAATTATTTCACATTCACATTTATAAGCAGGGGTTTGGAGCAGTCCGATTTTTTATTTGCTCCGCTCCAGCTCCGCTCCGGCATAAAATATTGTTAAAAAAAATTCGAAAAATTTTTTGATTATAAAAAATTGTTTTTAAAAACAAAGTTTTAATTTTATCGGATATGTAGAAGTTAATCAAAAATAACAATATTTGACCCTAACAAACAGGTGAAGTTAAATGAATGTTTGAAAAAAATTATTGATTTTCAAACGTTGAAAAAAAGGGAAAAAGTAGTTTTTTTTTTAAATGTACATAATAAACTTGAGCAGTGGAGCAATCAAAATAATTTGCTCCGGGCTCCGCTCCTGCTCCGGGCAAAAACCCATTGCTCCACTGCTCCGTGCTCCAGCTCTGAGCTCCGCTCCAAACCCCTGTTTATAAGAAACGTCAAATTTGATGTAGAATTTACTGTTCCTTTGAATATATTTTAAAACGGTTAATTTGGATTACAACTGTATGGTTGATATGCTGCCATTTTATTATGATTATAAAAAACATAACACAAGATTTCCAACTACGCATTTAGAGATATCGTGAATACGCGACACATTTGGGACGCAATATAACAGGACTAAAAAATTGGTGTAGTTAATGAACGTTTAGCTGATCAAACTTCAAAATTATTGTACACTGGCAGTATTACCGCCAATCATTAATAAATTGTTAAACATCCGTATCAAAAACATAAATAACTCAAAAGTGGTTAAAGGTACAAAAGACATTTTTGAAAAAGAATTTAATTGAAAATCTAAAAATTAAAAATATTCCGGGTGTTACATTAAAAATAAACAAGTTTCATATTGGTACGCGGAAACAAAACAATCAGAAAAGGTGAAAATAATTTTTGGTTATGTAGCTCATGATCTCCAACCAATTTTGTTCTCAATAATAAACTAAATATGAAAGTAATGCGCACTAGATACAAGCCTATATATTATTAACCCTGTTTAAAGATGTTGTTTTAAGGAGACTTTTTATGGCAATCTTAATGCGCCGTTTTTACATATTTTGTCACTTTCCTTTTTTTTGTTATAGCATATAACACAGATATTTCATTTTTATTGAGATAAAATAATAAAAATATGTGGCAAAATATCACCCAATATTTTTACTGTCTAATGCTCATATTAGACGTTGCGATTTTTCTTACAAATCATTTTTCCACAACGCAAAACCAAAAAATCGCAACGTCTAAATGGGCATAGGAAAAAAAATCGTAACGGATTTTAAATGTCATAGGATTTTATTCTATTGAACATGCTCGAATTTTTCAAGGTCAAACATGTGTATTTTATTACATTTCTAGTAACTTCTGGTAATTTTTGTGCCACTATGTTGTCAAAAGGATCACATAACCTACAAAGTATACTGTTTTCTTATTTTTTTAACACGATACACATTTAATTTTACGATTGTAGTAAACAGACCACATTAGTAAAAATGCAGACATGTAGGTTATTATTGGTTATTATGCGGTTAACTGCCGGTTGGCTGTCATTTAAATGTCAGATAAATTGTGCAGCGCAGTGGCGATTTCGAATCGTACGCAAAAAAAAATCGCAAAGTGTAATGGGTCAATCTAAACAGATGAATCTTCCTTAGGTGTAAGCACATTTTGCTGTGGTTACCATTGTTGCTCTTGAGATTATGATTGTTATTAACAAAGGTAACCAAAGTAAAATTTGTTTACACCTAAGGAAGATTCATCTGTTTAGATTGACCCATAGGGGTCGTGTATTTATTTTACAAGCTGTAAATATTTTTCTTACAGATGGAAAAAAAATCGCAACGTCTTAAATATTTGGACTAGGTTTTGTTATTAACACTGTCGAAATGAGAAAACTTTATTTCTTAATTAAAGTGTGGGCAATTGAAGGTCAATCGCTTGACAAAATTTCTGAAGGGTAGCTCCGTATATCAGCAAGAAAAACAATTTAATGATTAATGATACGGCAACATTATTCTTACGTGTGCTGTAACGATGGACTACAAGTTTGTAGTAGTTATCTTTCTTTTTTTTTTACAAATTTTCCAAGGTGAAGCCACAAAACTTTGCATTTGTATGTTGGCTTTATCCTCGACACTATACTAAGAATATAAGAGGATTGTTCAATTTCAAGGGCCATTATTAGGGTTTGGCTGATTTTATAGAGCTACGAAGTTGATCAAATTTAGGTTTGGTTGCATAATTTAACATTTAGAACTAATTTATAAAGACAATCTAGATGTTTTAAACGACTTACTAGTTACTCACTATTAAATAAATTACATCAATAGGATTATATGTATTAAGTTGGCATTAGTTTTATTAACTAACATATTATGGATTAAATAAATAATGTGTGACAGTAGAGTACTACGATTTTAATTAATACACTAGAAGTGACGATTAACTTCTAAATGAGGCGTTAATTTGTAATGAATATTTCTATAAAAAAAAATAAAAGTCAAAATATACAACTTTTTTATAATACTATAATGTAAGGTGTTAATAGTGATGCTAGACAAAACGTTATTAGGTGATCGAGTGGTCGTTTATAAAAAACCTCGTGGAAACTTTTATGGCATAATAGTATACCTACACAAAAATAGCGCGTAAATTGGCCTTACATTGAACAACTGAACTTAACCAAAATGACACAATGTCGAATTACATACCCTAAATGTGACCCTTTGAAACACATAAATTATAATGCTAATTATAAAATGTTAAAATAGATTTAAACCTAAACACTGACGGGTTTAAAATAACAGCCATCATAAAATTTGAAAGCATTCTTTGTACATGTTCATCTCTGCAAATACATATACATATAGGTACATATATCGTATTTACTACAAATACATACCTACACATTTTATTATATTTGTTAATGATACCTACTTATTCAATGTAAACACCATTTTTGGAAAACTTTGCTTTATCTAGCATAAGACAAAAGCCATTAGCCTTGAAGAAATACGTTTTTGAGACTAAATTGTTTTTATTATAAGCGATTCTTAGACAACGTCTAAATGTTATATAACGTTTATTAACATGCATTATAAATTGCCACAACTACATTAACAAAAAAATATTTTGAAAATAACAAATTTCATATAATTTTTTAATGAAAAAGTTGTTGAGAATTAACAAGTTTTCCACCAGTAATTCTCACGTTTCTGTAAGTATATTTTCATAAAGCGTTAATACTTTAATGGAATGTAAGATTTATAACAAATAACGCTTATATATTTTTTATTCTTGCAGCAAAGTTATGGTTTAAAATTATGTGAATAATAAATGACTTATAATATACAACATTTGTTTGAAACAGTAAATTTTATTTTGTCATTTATATTGAAACCTTGTTTAAAGCATTCATTAATCATATTGAACGTTCGAGCGTATATTTAACTTGACAGAACCGTTTATACAACATTTAAAATAAATTGATAACCAAATATAATTTCACTTTGAATTATAATTAAAAAATTAAGCGTTGTATTTTTGTCGTTCTAAAAAGAAGTTACAGCAACGACCATAACTTTAAAACTCGGTGCTCTGTGCGTATTATTATCTTAAGATTTTTAATAAAAAGTGCAGTATTTACATTAGCGAAAACTTGTAAACCGAGGCTAAAAGATTAAATAAGAAATTTTTAAACAAGTATAAAGGGTAGTAGTATAATGAATTAGGCGATTTTAAATATTTATTACTTATATACCCACTGTGATATCCTGCTTTACATCAATAATTTTTATTTTACATCAGTGTTATTTTATTTACTTTTAAATGAATAACATTCCAACAAATGCTGACAGATCAGTTACTTCAAAAGGGCCAAGATAGGAGGATTTAACTTTAGTAAAACACATTAACGTTAAAATATTACGGTCATAACTTGGGTCCTACAACGTCAGTATTTGGGTCTCGTACATCTTAAGTAGAACATATTACTCGAACGCAAACGTGCTAACAGAAAAGACACATACAACTACGATAAAAAAAAGGGGATAACAACAGGGAACCAAAAATCTTGGACAGTCGCACTTGGGTAGTTAAGAACCAACCACCGAGAAATGTACAACCGATCGAAAATAAAGGAGTTTCTTATTAAAAACTATTGTGTTTTATTTATTTCTTACTGAGTAATAATTGCTGTAGACCTGTGTATTACGTAAAACAACGTTTGAGGTTCCAACCACCTTATAAAGACGATCACGAGCCATAATTAAAAACAATAAACATAAGAGTAATAAATACTCTCCTCCAACAGTGCAGCCTATGTACAGTACGGTCCGGCACAACACATGTCTGTCTGAAAGGGCTCTTGAAAAAAAAAAGATAAACGTATACGATAGCATTTGTGTTTATGTTTAAAAAGTTCTAAAGTGTTAAACACGATATTTCCAAAGTGATCTCCATTTCGCTGTGCACATTCTTCTAATCTTTGTCTCATGTCCTCCATCACACAGAGTAATAATATATGCACAGGAATTTAAGACACTTCGTGGCGAATTTTTTGTTTTGAGTCCCTCGATCATTGGTGTATTCTTTTAAGAGTACGACAATGGGAATTGTATAACAACAACAACAAGGCGAAGTGTCCAAACGGTCAAGTGCTTTTTGACGCCTCGGACTGTCGAGCAACCAGAGATCAACAACGCCACATGGCTCTAACAAGAAAGAGCTAAAACCCAAGGGCAAGACAATCGATGGAAATCCTACAATGTTTGTTTCCAAATCGCATCTTCAGGGAACATTCCATCGCCGCCAGGGGCGGTATTCTCAACTCCTCCTGTTCAGCGATATCACTACCGTTGAACGCGAGGGATGAACAAACCGCTGAGAATCGTATTCCCAACGTCTCCTCTCGCAGGCGCTCCATTCACGTTCAACGCGAGTGGGTAGACCCACTCCTCTTGGCAAATGCCGCTCGCTTTGCACTCAAATCGTAACCTTTGTGTGTGTGTTGTGAGTTGTTGTTTTCTTTTATTATGGATGATATTAAATTTATAAATTTAATTGAGGACTTAGAACAGGCTGAAAATGATGTGGCCGAACCTTATAATTTAATATTATTAAATTCATTTACATAGGGTTGCCAGAATATCACTTTAAAGAAACATTTTCTCTTTTTTAATTCTGATATTTCTTTTTCTTTTTTCATGTAAAAATGTTCACTTTTGTTCTCTTTTTTCAGTTACCCTTTTTTGAAATGAGAATGTTTAGTGAAGTTAATTTAATATTCGAACTTAAACTTAATGCATACAATTACAAGAATATTTCTTGTAATTATTTTTATGATGAGTTTAAAAATAATACAGATTTTCTAACGAAAAAAAAACATCGTAACATATATTACTTCAAAAATTAAATTTAATTAAAAAGGAATAAATGTATGAAAAAAATGTTTCTTAAAGAAAAAGATTCTAATAAATTTAGGTATTTAATGAATAAATATTTTTTTCTTATTAGTAATATGGAAAGGAATCTAAATAACCGATTTTATTGGGTAGAAGGCTACTTTATACTAGGAATGTTAGTTTTTAGGACGTGATTTGTCCAACCAAAGAAACTAATTTTCAATGATTTATATTATATTTATGAATATATATGTAAATAATTTTACTGATAAATGTGTAATTAGAAATAATATATAAGAATAATCTACTTTTTCTACAATTGTGCAATATTTTTCTTTTAAAATATGTTTTTCAGTTAATTCCGCAATGTTCTCTTTTTTGATTTGTATTGTGCTTTTTATACATTCAGGATTTACACAATTAAATGTCGATGAATTTCGAAAAAAATTTAGACTTTCGAGGGATACTCATTCCAATACATTTTACATACTATTTAAATTTGTAGTAATTACACTCCATTGCTTTTGGGCATCGTTATATGTAAAATTTTGTGAAAATTTGCCACTTAATAATTAACTATTCTCCCAAGAATTTCTACTAATGCTGCTTTCTGCTGCTCCGTTAATTTCCCCATAATCAATCAAAACAAAAACCACAGAACATTCAAAAACTGGCAGCAAAGTGACAGCCCATGCAAAATTCCAATGTTGCAACATCTACCCATTCGCGTCGAAGAATTGCAAAGGCAGGGGTATATGAGAATACAGAACGACCGCTTCACTCGCATTGACGAAGCTCGCTTTCATGAGCACTGCTGTTCAAAGCGAGCGAGTTGGGAATAGCGCCCCAGGTTGCCAATCTGACAACAGGCGATTATTTTTTTTTGTGGAGGAGACATTGGAACAAACAAAGAATACACCACGAAATATTTCTAATTCCTGTTGACATGTCGCGGCGTGTGATATGAAGATATGAAAAATGTATGCAGCGAAACGGAGACCACTTTAAAAATATAGTGCTCAAACTTAAAATCTTGTTGAACATAAAATCAAATGTTATTGTATATGTTTCATATTTATTTTGAACTACCTCTCCGACCTCAAATTTTTAATTAATAAATATTTAAGATTTAAAATCGTCCACTTCATTGTTCCACCCTTTACAAAGTAGTAAAAAATATTTGACAACTCATTTTGAATCCACAACTATTATACTCTATAAAGTTTTAAAAGGTAATACTGCAATACCGCAACATATTGTCAACATAATGCGATAAATTGGAAGCTCACATAATACATTTACTTAAAAACTTGTAAATTTAAAATTGCCTGTCATGCATGAAACTATCTACATATCTTAAATTTTGCAACATTATTGTATGTATAGACAAAATGGATTTAAAATAGGCTTTAATTTGTTATTAATCTAGCGAAATATGACTTTAATTAGGACATGTTAGTTTTTTACATCCAAATTGATTTAATGATAGATTCCTTCCAAGATATTTATTTCATGTATTTCGTAAAGCATATGTGGACTTTTTATTCTGTGGTAAGACAGCTGTTACTTCCAACTTCAACGTTGGGGCTTAAAGTAACAATGATCGGGGAAAGTTGTAACGGCAAAATAATTTACACAGCTCATAAGTAGGGAGTAAATATATCAGTATTGATCAACAAAATTAATATTTTATTCCAAAATACACATTAGCAAAATAAAAAATTTAAAAAAAATTCTTTGGTACAATAGAAAATGATAAGTGAACATGATCAATATTCAAAAATGCGAAACAAAAAGATACAACAAAATGGAAAATGAATCCGACAAGTTTTGTATGTTCTCATCTACGAAAAAAATCACCAATTATGTGCTAGGAGTGAACATTTGCAAGTGTAAACGTTGATTGGGATTGGTTGTAACACTGTTACTTTTGACCCCAAGTGTACACAAAACAAATTGGAGGGAATCCACAATTAACCACGATTCCAACCAATAGGCAACAAAATATAGAACATAATAATCTTGTTTTCCCTTCTTTTAGAGATCGCCTAAAAGTCACTCGACCGGTGACACAACGCTTTAACTTTTAGGCGGAAAATAGTTACTCTGGCTGGCAAAAAATTAACCTCTATGACAGATGAAAATTAGCAATGTAGGTAGGGAGGTGGATGTAAATGAACATGGCTTAGGGCGACATATAACAAAAATTAAAGAAACTATAGGCACTATTACAACCTACCCGTGTTACTTTCATCTCCGGTCTCTCCTACCTTAAATATTATGTCAATTTATCACAACTTTTAATTAATTTTTTATTGTAATTCCAGTACTGTAATTATCGATATAATTTTAACTGTCCTGTTTATTGTTAGCAAGCAATCCTCCTATTATATTGCTGTTATAGTTTCTATAAAATATTATCCGCTTTTAACAAAACTCCGACAAAAAAACACATAAATAAATTAAACATATTTTGTAAATGAGCACTACAACAAAATATTTTTTAATAATTGTTATTTATAGTTTAAAATCGGATGATTATAAACACTTAATTTACAAGTCACGACTAATAAAGGACGGATACACATGGGGTCTGATCGACTTAGCAACTAACGATGATAACAATCAGATTTTAATGTGTTACCAGCGTATGCAGTACACAGTTTAACCCTTATTAATATTCATATTCAAGTTAGTGTAAAGGGAAAACAGAAATCTGATTGACGTTTAATTTTCAAACTGGTATAATATCACTGATAATGTGAATGTTAGGTAACGATAAAATATTATATCTGACACTTACAAATTTGACCGTTCGTACGTTTAGAAGTAAATAAATCAAATAACAACGCAACATAGTGACCAATTTAGATTTTATGCAAGGTGTAAAAGCCGGTTAAAAAATACCTTTTCTACAAATAATATTTTAACAATTATTAATAACCACTTGAGTGTATTTTCGCTAGGAGCTTTTAGCCGCAACGTTGTAAACTCAGAAGTTTTAGGAATAATAGTTGTCCCAGAGATCATCACCACGTCGATTATATCGTACATATTTGTATATTTTTAAAAATAACCCCAATATACCTCAAATGTTAATATAAATAGTTCAATCAAGCATTTAGACAAGAAAATTTTCAGGAAAAAAGTAATTTTAAACTAAACTTATTTGTATTATTAAACGAATCACCTGATATTAAAACAATTTATCTTATGTTTCTAAATGGCAAAGAAAAGATGCAAACATTAACATTAAAATATTCTTAAAATATAATTACATTTTTTTTTTAAATATGGTTTTTAGGCAAAATCAGATGGTAAATTTTCTCGTCTTTTGATCATGTAAACATTTCATTACTTTTTGCATTGATTTTTCCCGAAAAAAGTCAGAATTCATGAGGTATCAGAAGCAAAAAAACAGCTATTTGTTACTTAACAACAAGTATTAGCTAACAGAAATATAAAATATTTGTTCAACCAAAAACACAAACTACCTACCATCTATCTGATTTTGATTTAAAAAACATATAGTCATTTGAAATAAAATGTAGATAATAAATCTTTTTATAAATAAATTTAAAAAATTTGATGCGATAATGAAGCCCTGTATTAATTCCGTGTTCGGCAACACCGCAAAGTCACAATGCATTTTGAGCAAACTTTATTTGGTAAAATATGATACTCACAACCTGACAGGGGTGGGAGAAAAAAGCAGCGAAGCGAAATAAAAATCATAACAGTTAATTTCAGTTTACCTAGAATACGTTGTGACTTTTGTAGATTGGTCATTGATCGAAATAATACAGCACCAGTGAAAATGTCTATTTCCAATGTCATTGTTAAAATAATTTTAAGTTGGCCAAGCGGTTATAATTTTCACAACTGATCACAGAAAAAGGCAACCAAACCAGTGGTTAATCAATTACGAAAACAATTGGAAAAAATTATTTTAAATTGCAATGACCTAATTACTTTTAATTGAATACAATATCCTATTCAAACAAAATGGACGGTAAATTAAACACATTTAAAAGCACACTGGAACAGATATCTAGAACATGTGCTAAAATATATGTTATTCCGTTCGATAAGCTGGTAAAGGTATTTTAAGGTACTGAAAACAATGGCAGGCAAGTCATGATTTTTCTGTTCTGTGTCTATAACATAATTTTAGGTATCACTTGTCGAATTGTAGAATTGTACATAAATTACAAGTTGCTCTTGCGGACACTCGTAAACAAATGAATCTGTCATAAAGTGCGTATAAAGTTCATGTAGTTAATGTTTCTGCATTTAAAACCTCGTAAAAAGCAATGCTTATTTAATAATGATGCTCCGACGCTAATAGAAGTGTCGTACACGAACAGCAGAGTCTGCGAAATTAGAATTCGACTTACATCAAATATTCTTTACTAGAAACAATCTTCGAAAGATCTCCGGTATTCGGTATACAGTTAAAAGTAAAAGCTCTGAAGAATGTGGCCTAAACATATTATAATAATAAACTGGGAGGCCATCAAATGACTTTTGCCATATATTGTATGTATCTTCGTTTGTGTATTTGTGGGTATAAAAACTTTATAGTGCCGCTCCAGGCGTTCTAACTAAGCTCATTTTTGTAAATGACTGTTTACAGCATATGAACAATCACAGAGTTCTTAAAAAATATTTAGTTTTTTATAAATCTTATTTAATTTTACAGAAATTCACTTAAGTGGAAACAAACGGTATATTACTAAAAAAATAAATTGTTGGAGCCGTTTTCGAATTAAAATTTCAAAACTTTAAATTTTAAAAATGATTTCGCAATTTTAAAATTCACCAAAAAAGTTATTAGGGTTTTTTATAGGCCCCACCATGAATTAAATAACTAAATAAAGAAAATATTTTTATTTATTACGGTTTTCTTGTAATTTTAGTAGATAACGTTATAACTTAAACACCCTGTACATAAGTTATTATTTAGAAAATCAGCTAAATGCACGCGCTTTGTGATATCCTTCTAGATTCTAGAGTACAGTTTTGACGTCTGGCAAATACACACATACAAAGAGTCAAAACGCGTTCAAGGGAACTCAAAATGTTCGTCGAAATCTGGAATTCGAAAATTTTCGCGATCACAGTACTTTCTTCGTACAATTATTTTAATATGATCGCCAAACAGCCTTTACATAAAACTGCAATTCTCAAGCTTTACTGATTTATTCTATTACTTTCTGTATAAAAAACAGCCTTTTGTGTAACTTTGCACATACAGATGGGTTCACAATTTTTAGTTAAAAATCATAAAACATACGTTATTCTTGTTTTAAATGTCACCACAAATACAAGTGTGCCAACACATACGCTACATACATGCAGACTCCATATCTTAAATCTGTTAAAATCTCAAACTCGATCTTCATCGCCAAAATAGCAATATGTTCTACTTTTATTTTTGTCGAAATCACATAATCAACAAAGTAAAGACGAAAACATGATCAAACAGAAACAAAAAAGCTTTTAATCATACTGCGTTATATTTGAAAAAAAAAAACATTTTTTCTACACTAGCGGAGAATTTTATTAGCTAAGATTGGATGGTAGGCGTACTGTTTGTCAATAGTCAGTAATTCAATATTGTTTGCTGCTATTTCAGTAAATACCTATGAAAGAACGATGGCAAATAAACAGAGGTGGTTCTTTCGATTTAAAATAACTCTTAATAACAACGTAAGTATGCTGGCAAATAAATATGCGATGTACCTAATCTTTCAAATTTAATACACAAAACGGTCCTCTTAAAATAATAAACCAATAAAATAATATCTGACACACAAGAAGTTATATGTAAGCTATAAATTAATATGAGTTTAATAAAATCTGGAATCGGTAAACATGTAAATATAGCCAAAAATAACATCCGAATAAAAAAGAATTCTAAAAATACTTGTCGATATTGAGAATTTCTTTGTCAAATGCATGAATAGAACAAAAATTCAAAATATAATGGATATTTTGAAAATCCAATAACGTTACATTACCATATTGTTTATTACTTATACAGGTTGTCCGAATTCAACAGCACCATTGGGATGCCGCTTATCAGAATAGAAAATAGATTAGTATTTTGCCAAACATATCGTTACCATAAAATTAAGTATTGATGTGTAATCGTAGCTTTTTCATTATGAAAATTTTACTAATGCGCTAAAACTTTCAATATGTTGATTCTTTACAGCTCACTTCCATTACGCAAAAATATATTAACGATTTTGATGTAATTTAAAAAAGGTTACTCAACTTTTTAATTGTGCAATCGCTTTAAAGTCAAAGGCATAGCATTTTTTTAAAAGTGATATTAAAATTTTGATACTTTTGATAATGATCTTTTCGATAAAATGTGGAAGTCTATAAAACATCATTAGTTGCAACGACATATTTTGTGACTAAATGAAAGATAATAGCAAATAATCTTATTTTTTTTTCAAAGTTAAATAAAGCAATTTTTAATAAGTTCGGTTTTTCTTAATTAAGACATGTATGTGATTGTTATATAATGATAAAAATTACACTGTCTGACGTTTTCTGGCAAAATAAGGACCGGTTGACTAAAAACATTTATAAACAAAGAATTGGAGATACATATTTCTAAACCGGCAAATAAACATTGGGTGATTTTAACATTTGAACAACTTCTGTACTGAAAAGCTTGATTATTTAATATGAATTGTCTGTCAAGTTTATGAATTAATTTTTTTACCTGTATTTTTGAAGACAAAAATTAATTTTAAAAAAATACGAATATTACGCCGTCATTAGCGCTTGCTATATTACATCTGTTAAATTAATTGGCTTGTCTGAATTGATATTAATAAATATTATGTCAAGTTTTTGCTCCTCGTATTTCTAAAACAACATTACAATGTAGACGAAATAAGCGAAGCGAAGCCTGATTTCCAAATTTAGTTACAATTTATTAAAAATCTCTTCTCGTCCAGCACATCGTTTATTATTTAGAAATGTCTGAAACGTGACAATTACTATGAAATTTCGGGCGGCCGAGGATCCACAAAAGGCGGGGTCGACTAATGCCGAATTGTCTAGATGTTAATTCTAATCAACTTACATTCGTTCTTTGTGCTATTCTGTCGTTACGAAACCACAATAAAATAATTGTGTCGTATATTTACATGCTACTCTTTTAAAAATATTATACAGGAATATATTTTAATGGCAAAGAGTTGGATAACAAACAAGCAACCATTTTTGGTTGTGTTAAGTTAAAACGAATAAAATAGATTACCAAGAAAACACTAAAAGGAATAAATCCGTGTTCCTCAAAATCATAGTTCTCTCCATTAGGCTATAAAAACGCGTTATTATTTTTTATGTGGACTTAGTAATGATTGCCAACTTAAAGGCGAGTGAGAGTAGTAGTCCCTTTGTATGTAAGGAGTTTTTTTTTAAAAACGAAATAACAGCTGTTCGTAGTAAAACAATAACAATAACGATTATGAACAGTCGTTTACATATATGATAGTTTTTTGTTAACTGGCATCATACATCTTGTGTAGCATTTTAATGTGAAATTTTTTTAAAAACCCAGTGAAAAATATTACTTTTCTGTTAATCATTGTGCAGTTCCATGGTATAATATTTTTGTACGCAAAATCATAAAAAAAAAATTAAATAAATATTGTCATCGTCTTACACCATTATTAACTTTAATATTAATTTTAATGAAATAAAATATTGTAACGACTAGTTGAAATACTGATTATTGTTTTTTTTTTTTTTTCATTTTAACGCACCTCTTGCACTCATGTGGGTCAAATTAATTTAGACATTTCAATAATTAAAAATGTAATATTCCATTTAATACTGCGCGGCTTTGTACTAACCTGGTAATGTCCAAAATTACGCAACCATTTCCAAAATTTCCCTCGAGCCCGATGCAGGAAGGAACGTTGTTGCGACAATTTTGGTTTTTCAATTGGCATGATTTAGTAGCAGCTTCATTATCGAAGTTCTATTTCGGAGCCCTCGTTTGCAGTTACACAATGTTCTTTTTGCAATGAATCGACTACTTTTATTAATATAAATCTTAATATTATCGCATATAATGCTGTTTTGCTTAATATTAACGAAATAGCTTTTTATTTAACTATGCTACTTGCTAATTTAATACTCCTATTAGTTAGGTTTTTAAAAAGTGTTATAAGTATTTTTGCGAAATTTAATTCACAAACAGTCAAACTTTTTTTTAACGTAAACGGATTAAATTATATAAATTACTATTTCCTATTTAATTTTATAACACTAACATTTTAATTAGTGTAATTTACTTTGACAACACTTTTTTACGCTTCATTGCTTTATTTTAAATTAATTGTAAAAAAAAATAAGTTTTATTTGGTATTGTTTGTGTTAATGTATCACATACCTTTGGGGTTATTTCTGTTATCTAATTTGTTACTTTAAATTGCACTACATGTATCAATAATTTCATTATTAGGTAACTCGCACATTATAAACATGTATGTATTTATTTAACTTTTCGGTAACAGTGCGCACAACCAATTTAAGAGTTATTCATCAAATCGAGATAAAGTTCGAATTTTTAATATACTTTAATAGAGTTCCCGAAAAGTTTCTTTAAAACAATTATATTTGAGTAAGAGTAACATTTCACAAAAGTAGTTAATCAAGTTCTTTAGCTTTTTAAAAATTTTAAATGTTAATTTTTCATTTAGTTTAAGTGATATTAAAAATAAAATGAAGTTTGCAAATTTTATTTATAACCTAGTAGTATACTGTTTTTGAAGTTTTATTTATAGGTTTATTAATTTTAAATACAGTTTGTTAGTAACGATGATAACAGCGATATTGATCATGTCATTGTTAAAAGCCTTGAAAAGTAAAACTAAGCACGATGCTACTGGCACGGCCGACGTTAACGTAAGCGTAACGGTAAATGTAAATGCGGCAAGTTGGGGGTGGCGCTGGAATCTGGGAAAGTCGCGTCTGACAGTCTAACGTACACTGACCTAGTGCGGTAATCTGCCGCTCCCGGACTAGATCCGGTCGATACGGGTGCGCGCATGCAATTCGAAAATGATTCCATTACCAAGGTCACTGTCAACTATCACTGAACTTGCATTTTATTCTGCACTTGCACTTGGTAATGGTTAACTTACGATGCCATTCAAGTGCATCGGCCATACACGACCTGCACTATTGGCAGTATAAATTTTGCAACCACGGAGCTCACAAACCACTTTTATTACTTATTTGACCTACATACGCATTCACGCACATTTTTTTATTAAACTGAATCAAATAGGTTGTAAGTAGAAACATCTGAGCGCTAATATTATACAATGCGGTGCAATTCCGAAAATAGTTTAAACTTCATACCTAGATTAAAACAATTTTCCAGGTTAACTAGTCCATGACACATAAAAATGCCAGAGAAATTTTGCTTATTTACTATTAAAAAACAATTGCCATCCTCAAAATTATTTAAATTTTGTTTTAAATGTAGCTTTAAAATCACATATTTTCATATGTAGGTACGAGTGGCAAAAGTAAATAAAGTTATACGTCCTGGTTTGATAATAAACAAAAAGTTAAGGTCGATATTAATTGCAAACTATTTTACTAAAGACGCAAGTAATAACGATTTTTTGTTTAATGAAAAATTATAGAATTGAGGAATTCAAAAAAGTACGATTTACTAATGGCCGGAAGTGCCGGTGCCTCAGTTAAGCAAGCATTCATTGCATATGGATCTCGAAAACAGTGAAAAGTACTGCAATTTTTTTGTAAATTAACAGAACCTGTATTGCTTACTTCTCACAAGATGCATTAACTTGAGCATCCCGTATCTTATAGAGATTATTAGATACACGAAAAGTGTCTTTAAAATTATGTTTGTATGTAACCGCTCTGGGGTTGCACAAAGCTCGGTTAAAGTTAACGAAGCATCAAATGTCGTTTCCATAGTAGCAAAAGTGATATTGCCAATGCCAAGTTACCTAGCGAGACTCATGTGCGGTTGCAAAATGCTCAACGAAGCCGTCAAACATTGTTTCAATATTAAGATCATTGTTGTCACTATGGTAACAATGTTTAGCACTTCACTTAACTTTAATCCAGCTTTGAGCAAAAACTAAGCAATAAGTACGGTTATACAAATACAAAGCACGGTTAAAGTTAACAGAGCCGTCAAACATCGTTTCCATAATAACAACAATGTTGTTGCTTAACTACCGAGAGTTAATCATAACGTTAATAACTTTGTGCCGCAAGTGAAAACAAAAATTAATTAATTATATATACAGGGTGTTTCTTAAGTATTGCAAAAAAATTCAGGAGGTGATTCCTTATCGAAAATTAAGGGGAGTCTTTCATAAAAAAAAATTCCTTAGGCGTCTCCTTTCGAAGTTACACCCCCCTAAAGGAGTGCGGTAAAATTAGGTTTTTATTTTATTTCTCAAATTTGGATATGTGTAGGAGAATGATACTTGGTAGATGTTTTATATTGATAAAAATGTTTCCCATAGTAATATTTTTAATCATCTTCCACCTTCACAGGGGGCTGAAAAGTGCGACCCCTGTTGGTTTTCTTATCAGAACTCTTTGGTGGGTTAAAATTTTTTAATTAAAAATATTTTTTAGCAAAGCTTGATTTATTTAGAAACTTTATTTGTTCTCTAGTTTATCTCGTAAAACCTACCCTTTTTGAGTAAAAAATAAAATGAGTAAACATGAATCATCAAATATTCCAATATAAAACGATTCATTTTGGTGGTTGCCATGGTTTGTTTATGTTCATGTTGGATAGAATTGACGGGTGTAATGCATTTTAAGGTTAACGCGGCGACAACGCTATAACGCCCGTCAATTCTACCCAACATGAACATAAACAAACCATGGAAACCACCAAAATGAATCGTTTTATATTGGAATATTAATTTGATGGTTCATGTTTACTCATTTTATTTTTTACTCAAAAACGGTAGGTTTTACGAGATAAACTAGAGAACAAATAAAGTTTCTAAATAAATCAAGCTTTGAAAAAAATATATTTTTAATTAAAAAAATTTAACCCAACAAAAAATTCTGATAAGAAAACCAACAGGGGTCGCACTTTTCAGCCCCCTGTGGAGGTGGGAGATGATTAAAAATATTACTATGGGGAACCTTTTAATAAATATAAAACATCTACCAAGTATCATTCTCCTACAAATATCCAAATTTGAGAAATAAAATAAAAACCTAATTTTACCGCACCCCTTTAGGGAGTGTAACTTCGAAAGGAGACGTCTAAGGAATTTTTTTTTTTATGAAAGACCCCCTTAATTTTCGATGAGGAATCACCTCTTGAATTTTTTTGCAATACTTAAGAAACACCCTGTATAATACTCGGAATTTTGTGTACAAATGCATTTTTAATAGATTTAATTAAACTCCCACACAACAAACACCAATGGCAATCATGAGAACACCAAGAAATACAGGTAAAATCAACTTTATTAATTAACTTTCAAATTGGAACCTTTTCAAACGCACTGGAATGCAATATTTTTGCACCCTAACCTTTTTAACCAAAATCTGATACAATGAACACAAAACTGTGTTAATTAAACAAATATTCTAAACATAAATTTTCTTGAATGATTTACTTTCTTAGTCCAGATAAATGACCAATAGGCCGCAGTACAGGAACCCGAAAGGGGACCACCTCCGCGGAAATAAGAAATAATAGTCCAGATAAAACTAACCAGCTCGAAAAGTGCTGCGGCAAATTAGTCATAGTTTACTAAAAGTTATTCTCAATTTCCTTTAAATTAAACAAAACAGTAAAAATGTTTTCATAATTTTACTTCATTACAGACTTCAAAGTCTAGCTGTTAAATGTTGCGACTAATCAATAAATTTACAATCTGCCGGATCAGTAACTGGTAACTGCTATAACGTTTTTGTATGATATACTGATATACAGTACAGCATAAAGGGTTACTCCAATAAGCATTAAGCCCGATTTCGCGGGAAACTGTTAAGGTTATGAAAAAGGAAACAATTATAAATCAACTTTGACGATAAAAAATAACCACAGAATTTAAGTGAACCATAAATCTGTTTGGTAGCGTTGTAACTCAACTAATAAATCTGTTGGGAAATCAGCTGGGAAATCAGAACAACTGTTTTCCAGTGTTATAGATAATATATTAACTTAATTAAGTTAAGTCAACCAAAAGTCTCTGTTAATTTGTATTAAGTAAACTTAAAAGTAACAGTAAATTCACGTCGCATTGGCTACTCGGTACTGTTTTTTTTTATAGCCAACCTTAATCGGCGACATATACTACACACTAATAAGCTGAACTAAATAAGTATTGATGACAACAAAAACAGCAAATTATTGTATAAGAAGTTTAGGAGGAGATACTGTTTCCAATATTGTCCTGACGGTGTCTTTAGTAACTTAAATATACTTCTAGCTTTAAACTTTTAAACTTCAGAAAACATTTTAGCATTTAACAGAAACTATTTACAAAATTTTAAATGATATTATAATCAAGTTGTTGTTACTAGGTCAGATTTAAATATTTACCACATTTTTGCATTGTTTTAACCAACTATTTAGGAAAGCAATAAAAATAGTTTATTATAGAAATGCGCAGCATCCTTGGTTAACTCACACAGGGTGGTTCAAATTCAAAGTATTTGTTTGGTACTTGAGTAATTACTAATAAGCAAAAATGTGACTTACATCGCTGGGATACATTTTTCGCGATAAGTGACACTAGATTTTACATTAAATAAAATATCCATTGTTCTAAAAATTTACCATACACTATATTTTTAAACATTGGACAAAATTTTATGAATGGTTTTGAAGTTTGCTTTTAAGAGAAATTTGATAGATGATTAAGATTTTTTGTTTTATTATTAATTTCTTAGATATTAAGCAAACTTATAATTTCTTATAGGAAACATATAGTAGGCCATACTGTTCTTTAATAATCTTATAAATGTGTTGCAGAAAATCATGTATATGTGGTTATTTTTGTAAAAAAAATTACCGCCATAGTGTGTTATAGATTTAAAAACATTTGAATAAATTTAAAAAAAAAATACTTACGATTTTGTAGTCATATTGTTTAACTTGTCTAAATAGTACGTATATCAAGTAATTAAATAACGTATTTACAGTAAATTTTCAAACCCTTGTTTATGCATTTTTGAGGTATTTTCTTAAAAACTAATATTGTGTCTGCTATTTTGCCTGGTAATGGATTATGAAAAACAACTGAAACGTTTTCGTATAGTTTCTCTAAATTATTATTTTACAACAGGTAAATTAAATTTCATAAAAGTTTTTTACACTTTCAATGCAAATCTCTTTCAAGTCAAATTTCCTGAAATTTTATGTTAAGTTAAAAGCTATGAACATATTTAAGTCGCTAAGGACACTCGCGGGACAATATTGGCAGCAGTATCTGTGCTCAAAGTTCTTAATGCAAATGATACTTTACTTTGTTGTTATTGCTCTTAACATTAAATATTTAATTGACATAAATAAAAAGAATTCCGAGTAGCCAACGCGACAGAAAATTAATAGTATTCTTAAATTTACTTAAAACCAGAGACTTTTGCTTGTCTTACAAGCGTAGCTAAGTAAAAATATTTATTAACACTTGTTTTACGCAAAAAATTAAATACGATAATTTTTTAGTAACAATAGTCACATTGACACAATTTTAGTCGTTGCTATAGGACACAACGTCTGAAATCAAAAATTGCTAGTGCATAATATCAAATTTGATTAACAACGTGTCCAATTTTACATTTATGTTTTAAAAGTTGACATTCGCAGAAACAGACAACACCATTTAAATTACGTGGCTATTGAATTTACCCAAGTAGTAATAATTTAATTTTAAATTGTAAAATTAGCATTTTTTTATGATGTACCTAAATTATATGGAAATACTGTTATGGAAATTGATTCTTATGTATCAACGCTTTTAGCTACGTGTATAATAACTAATTTGCTGTTGTAGATGCGAAATAACAAAATGATGATATACTAACAGTAAATATGCCTTTATAAATTAAATAATAACTAAATGACTATTGACAACTCTAAAAGCTATTTAAGCGCCAAAAAGGGAACGAGATTATAACTCAAAGTATTTCGACGATTCAAATAGAGGTAATTTATTATTTATTAATAAAATAAGCGTATCCGATTATTTAAGTAATTTCATAATCGGTTGGGAGGAATATTATTTACTGTAAGACAAGAGGACATTTAGGTAAGTAACACAAAAACTAAAAGTAACACATTTGGGAAACAGCAAAGACTAATAAAGTAAAGTTGGAGATGTTCCAACGTTAACAACGGACAACGTTCGTAAAACGAAAATTTAGTGCCTGCACGCTTCTAAAATTAAATTAATCTACATTTTAATAACACAAAATGACACATGTTCTTCCGTCAATAACATTCAATTTAACAAATTACGTTTAGAACGACTACGACGGGTCCGCGTACACAGCTCAATAAAAATAAAAAAATATTTTTATTAACACAATTTGAGTGAGGTCAACAGTCAATAAGGTCGAAGCTTTTTAATGAAAAATCTATTTGAACTGTTTAAAAGCGATAACTTTTAAAGCCATTAAATAAATGACACATCACATGTCATGGTGTTACGCGACCGCTTCGAAAATCTTACGAACGGCTTTGCAGTGGGCGATTTTAAGCAAGGTTTGTTAATTAAACAAAGAATGTTGCACACGCCTACCGAGATAAAATTAAACTATTCTTGTGTAAAACGTGTTATAATAAAATGATATTATGAAACAGAGAAAACGTAAGGTAGGTTTATCTTACAAAGTTGTGCTTGGAAAATGAAAAGCTTTTGAGAATGTAAACGTTGATGTAAGGCTCCTGCAAGCAGAGAGTTACAAACATTTTTCGTATTAAATCAAAAACCTGTAAAACCGGTTTTAATCGTAATTATTTCGGTTCACAAAAACGAAAAAGGAATTTTTTAAGTGAGAACGAAAAGAACAAAAACGATATATTTCGTTTTCGTTCCGAACAATTTTTTTTTCGTTTTTAGTCCCTGGTTGTTATACTTTATCTCTAATGCAATATTGCAAACGTTTTGTAAAAATGTTTAATTTTAAAACTTTTTTGCAGTTAATTGTTAAAATATATCTCAACATTACTAACTAACAAAATTGTTTTTGTTTCGACCTGTTAACTTAATAAATAGCTAATGTTAAAAAAAACTTTTTAGATGTTGTACTGAGCTGCACAAAGACAAATATTTATTTAAACAAGTATTAAATAGTTTATTCTAGAAGCAAAATTGCTCGATATATTTCGAAAGTTTACGAGTATCTAAAGACAATAAATGCCGGCAATATCCTTTATGTACAACGTAGTGGAAATTACCTGCGAAACGGATGCAATAAAAAAGTAATTTCAAGTTGAATTTCTTTGCCATTCAACAGTGATTTATTATATACAATTATTTTCTTTTATGTAACGCCAAAAATAAGTTCCTTGCAAACATTTGTATTTGTTGTATTTAATATAACGTGATCTGAAACTAATTGACACAATTCATTTCAACTAAGAAATTAAAAAATTAATGATGAGGTTATTGATAAAAAAATTCATGGACAATAATAATTTAAGTAATTTTTTTATTGAATGTATTTATAATCTAATTTAAATTAAATAAAACATTTACCTAAACAATTATAATTACTGTTGCAATGAATTTTACAACAATCCATTTCGTTTTTTAGACCTTTGCTGTTGGTCAAGAGACCCAAAAATAATCCATTACGCTGGCCTTAACAGTCACGCGATGACAACTCTTGTTAACAAAATTATTGTAAAATTTGTTCCCAATTTATTACTACTTTTTTTCCGGTAATATTAACTTTACTAAATTAAATGTAGGTATGTAATTCTAAAAACATTAGTCCGACAAATATTATCATACCAACAAAAACTTTTAAAAAACTTACCAGATTTGGAGCGCTGTCTTTACGAAATCCAAGAAAAGACAGCTTTCTCAAATTCGTTTGGTTTGCGTTGTTACTCATGGTCAGTACATTCACTATCACTAGGGCACGATAACACTTACTTTTAATGCACTATCTATAATATCTTATGTTTAATATGTTATTTACACTTTATACAAATTTAACAACAAAAAAGCGGAAAAAAAACAACACAAATGTACAGCAAAATCACTTATGGGAAATAAACATGGATTTTTTTCCTGGGCGATCTCCCAAGACGCGTTATAGCAAAAAGAACTTGAGTCAACATTGGGTAACCAAGGTCCGACGTTTCGAACTGTGCTAGGACACAAGAGTGATAAATCTTCTCCGTAGCGGTTGTATTCGTCTTCTAAAACGTCTTACGGTTACTCACGTAATGAATATACCTGCAAAAAAAAATAAAAATTAAGATCTAGTTGGAATAACCATTTTTAGATTTTTGACAAACAGCAATTACAATCTTTTATAGCTACAAAAAGTACTTAAATGAATGCCCAGATCTTTTACAAAAATACATAGGCCTAAAATTCACTAAACAGATAAGCCTCGGTACATGCTGTTTCTATAATTTTCAACAACACGTTTCTTTTCAGTTTTTTTGCACAGTTTGCATTAAACACATGGCATAATAAAGGTGTGTTCATTTCAGTTTCACAGAAATATAACAAATGCAAGTGTTGCTAATCTATACGCATGTCATTAGCATTCCGCTATAGAATTGTAATAAAATACATTTATAACGCTAAGACACAATACGCGTTGTTTTCTTGACAGAGTCTAATCCTTTAAACAAGTTTAAAATGATTTTTAAAAAATCTGAAGCCCAAGAAATTCCACCGGTAACCTTGGAGTATTTTTTTTTTCTAAAGCCTCTCGACTTGCATATCGTCTTTTACTCATTATTAATATTCGTTGTATTGTTGTTTATTCAACAGCAATTATTACCACAAATACAATAAATTCTGTTGCGGATACACCCAACATTAATAGTTATACGTATACTGTTGACATTAAATTATATTTTGCTTTGAAATATTAAATTATTTGTCGAGGCATTCGCTTTCAATTGCATGTTTTTTTCTTGATACTAAAATTAAGTAGCTAAAGCACGAAAAAAAAATTACATATTATTTGTGAAGATGTGATCTCAAAAAGAATATTATGCATAATGTGACACAATCAAATTATTTCTCGTTAGGACGATCAGCACCATATAATATAAAAGTATTAATTTTAATGAAGCTATAGTTGCATTTTTAATGCATTTTAACCCCACGGTGACCAAGTTATTTTGGACAGGCTGCCTCTAGACTTATGTAACATATGTTGGTCACATGAAAATAATTAATACAAAAATAGATACAAAATTGGCAACTTCATATTTTATTTTGGCGATAATTAAAAGTTTATGTATTTGGCAAAATTTGTGCATGAGATTTATGTGATTCATTATAAAGAACATGGGCATCACGGATGGGGATAAAACGATGGTTAAATTAGAAGAAAGTGTTTTAATTGCTTAAAATGAATTTAAACTGAAAATTGATACTTTGGTTTAAAAAAAACAATATGACTATCAATTTAAGTTTAATCGGTCTAAATGTGTAAACTGGATTCTAATATATAAAACCGTTTTGTAGACATAACAGAAAATAAATCTGAACACGTACAACGGTGTAATGATATTGGACGTATCGTAGATAATTTACGAGTTATGTCTTTGACTTGTGTTTAATTAAATTAAAACCCTAGTTGGGATGACATTAATTATTAGGTATATTTTCAAGCGACGATGCATTCAACCTGATATTTTACATTCAAGTATATCCCTATAGACAACTTTATTCAATAAAAGATAAATTGCGTGCACAATATTCAGATTATACCTTTGAGCTTTATATCGCAAACGAATACATACGTTTAATTTCCGTTTCAATTGTTAGATGCCCCATCAATTTGAGTCGATAATGTAGCAAAATAGCAACTTCAATAAAAACCGAAATATCTCCCCCAATAATGTCATCCAAACCGGAAACCGAAACACACACATCTGAATACTTTTTTAGAATCTGATAATTACTGTATTCGTCATAAAGTTTGTCTACTAATAGAGTAAAAATCCGCTATGGTATAAAAAAGTTAACTATCGCACCTCAAAAAGTAAACAGACAAAGTCAAGTTTACAACGCGACGTGATTAAGGACGTCGTTTTTTAACCAGGGCGCGGAGTCGGTAAAAAAAATCGACCGATTCCTGACAGTTTTAGTAGTTCGACTCCGACTCCGACAAAATTAAATACTAAGACATTTTATGGTGTGTGTGTAATATAAAAAAGAAAAAGAAATACAGGGTTGTCCACTTTTTTTGTAGCAGGACTTTAACAGTCGATAGAAAAACTTATTTTAAAGTAAATATTCCGTATCAACATGGGTCCAAAAAAGCTTCATTTTAAAGATACAGGGTGTTGAAAATTTCGAAAGAATACGGATAATGTTTAACCGTTTCTCAATCAGTAGATATATTTAAACCAAATTTGGTAACCACATTCGGTGAGAATGTCAAGCCCCACAAGGAACCAGTGGCGTAGTTGTGGGGGTTCAGTTTCAATACCTAACTTTTATAAAAAACTAGTACGGTCCTGTTGAAAATCATACTAGAACTAAATTTTGGGTAAGCATTTTATTCTAAACAAAAAATGTCTCGTGACTTTTCTTCGTATCTGTCACTGTTTGACGCGAAATTTGATTTATTTTACTATTCTCGCGAAAAATTTGCTCGTAAGTTCGATCTAAAAATATCGCTAATATTTGAAATAGAAAAGTAATTACCGATTTTTGCAGTTTTTAATAACAGAACATACTAATAATGAGGAAAGAAGTTCCGTTACATTAACAATTAATGAGCATTTACTCTGAAATCTGCAATTTTCTGCTTATCGCGATATGTTTAGATCGAACTTATGAGCAAAGTTTTTGCGAGAATAGTAAAATAAATCAAATTTCGCGGCAAACGGTGGCAGATACGAAGAAAAGTCAAGAGATACTTTTTGTTTAAAATAAAATGCTCTACCCAAAATTTAGTTCGAGTTTGATTTTAAACAGGGCCGTACTAGGTTTTTATAAAATTGATTGAAACTGAAACCCCACAACTCCGCCACTGGTAGCTTGTGGGGCTTGACATTCTCACCGAATGTGGTAACCTGTAAAGTGGGGCTGTATACCAAATTTGGTTTAAATATATCAACTGGTTCAGAAACGGTTAAACATTATCGATATTTTTAACACCCTGTATCTTTAAAATCAAGCGTTTTTGGACCCATGTTGATACGGAATATTCACTTTAAAATAAGTATCGACTGTTAAAATCGTGCTTAAAAAAAGTGGACCACCCTGTATAAAGAAATGATTTAAAATTTGAGTTTTAATTTTACGGCAAAGGACCACCTCGCAATTTTTTGTTGAACTCGGAGTTGGAGTCGGTATATTTTTTTCGACTCCGACTCCACTGACCAGAAATTCCTTCAGAACTCCGACTCCGACTCCACAGCCCTGCTTTTAACTGTATACATGAGATTTAAAATTTCTGCTGTTGTAGATAAAATTTGAAATTTTCCAGATTTTTTAGCCACGTCGTTCAATATGCATTTTTTTATGTTAAATTCTCATTAGGCACTACTTTTGTGATTTAATTATCCTTGTATATCCAACAGTTTCCTAGTTCCCCTTATTATTCATGATGAATCATATATTATATTTAAACTTTGATTAAAATAACCAACTTACTCGATAGGTAGGTACTAACATCTCATAGATGACAGGGCATTCCGATTATCATATTAGCCAAATAATGAATTATCCTTTAGTGAAGTTTTGGTACAATTTTTCAAGAACACGACTATTTTTAATACAATACATGTGAACAAAATTTACCGCGGTCCTCTATACAAAATGGCTCTTTCACGATCGTTTTAAATACGAAGAAAAACTATTTTAAAATAGGTACATTAAATTAAATGTTTTACTGTAAATTTATTGGTTTATGCAACAAAAAACTAAGAAAAGCTCATTTACGCACAACGCAAGTAAAAAAAGAGTCGGCACGTCTACTTCGAAGAGTTTGCGTTATTAGTATATTATAAACATCCGATATCTTTTAAGGTTTAACCATATCTACCACGGTAAATGTACATAAAAAGGAGACATTACCACCTCTATATTTTTTAAGACACACGGTAATATTTTATTTTGTATGGCGCAAGTATCAATAAACGAAGCGTATAAAAACTGCGAAGTTTGCAAATTTACATCGATTCTGACGATATCTATTGTAAAAGCAACAATGCAGCATCAAATACACAAATACTTACGTAATAAAAAGGTGTTTTTATTTTTAATTTATGAAGATGCCTACTTTTTAACTAAAAAACTTAGCCCGCATGTTTACAACAAACCGCACTAAAACTATCCTAATCGTGTGTTTCTGTCATTCTGCAAATATTTTCATATCAGTAAAGCGGATGTTTCTATCCAATTTAATCTTGGTACGACGAGTCTTGAAATAATATAATATACATGTGTAGTGCATTGTTAATGCTTAAGCTCCGTACTAGCCAAGAGTGTCGTATAACAAAATGCTCGCTTTTGTTATGAGTGCAATTGTTCCACACGATGAATATTCTTAATTTTATACAGACCTACTAAAATACGGCCTTGACTAGTATTATTTTTATAAGTTTTGCTGTTCCGAAATATTATGTCCGCGAGACAAAACAAATGCGCTATAATTGATGCAGGACTCGTATACAAACAAGTGTGATATACCGAAACGACTATTTCTGAAAATATTACGTGTACTTCATTTATGTTATAATCGTGTACAACAATTTTATATTGCAACATCTACTACTACAAATATTTACTGCACATACCATTTGTTATCACTAAGTACAACTGGATTATCGAAATTTTACGGTTTATTTAACCTTGAACATTTAATGTAATAAAAAATAAATTTGATAAATCTTATGGGTGGCGTGCGATTATGTCCAATGAACATCAAAAATATTGCAAAAATACTCAAAAATATATTATATTTTTATCATGGTAATAAGTTGTATTTTATTGCGTTCCAATATTTTTTTATATTATATGTAAAATAATTACAACAATTTATTTATTACCTACTTACGGACTAATGATAAATAATAGTAAATATATTTCCAAGAACTATTTACCGTTATGTTGCTAATAAGATAACCAAGAATAAATGATTCATTGAGCGTATATTTTTACAAAAAAAAAAACACGTGCTTAAGATTATTGTGATTATTTATGTTGATATTATCTGCAATTCATTCATATCACTTTTATCGCAAAACACTTGTGAAACTATTTCTTGTTAGTCAGTTTTATAATTTTTACAACAATCGGAAAACCTAAATGCGATTAAGAATTGTTTCGGACCATATACGCGAGTATTTCCCCCCTAGATTTGATTTTATCTTTAAAGAATGACAGGTAAGAATTAACATTCAAAAGATTATAATAAATAAGTTATGTTTAATAAAACAGGAATAAGTTTTGCCCACCCTGAAAGATTTAGCGGGCGCCCATGATCGTAAGACAATGGTAAAAAATGATTACAAATATGTTTGGTACGAAGTATTATAAAAACGTTCGTGTTGTGAAGTAACGTATTTATGACCAATAATGTTTAACTGATGGTAAAATAGGGTTATAATAAAAAATATATTGAAGAAGACAATCGACAAGCTTATCGATAATACTTATTATTTATGTGATGATCTAAATAAACAAAATTACAACACCCTTTCCACGACAAACTAATATAGATTTATAGCAGCTATATCAATTAGTTTATCTTTTAGTGTTGAAAAAAAAAAACAATTACCTACAGCGTAACAGTAGGTAAGTGTCCATCTTTTTTGTAACAAAAAATTAAATATACGTCTCTACTTTAATAATTAAATATACTTTAAATAACAACTATCAAATGCAAAAAAAATTCGATTTAGTTTTGAAAATGAACACATATACATATTTTGGAGTTTCTGTGTAATGCACGTAAGATTCTGCAAATACGCCAACGAAAAAATTAAGGTAAAAGTAGAAGTACAAAATGTATGTAGAAGCTTTTGATTATGTACTCCCTTTCTGAGCTATTTTAGCTTCAAATTATTGCGGTGCTTTTATCCTTGGCCTTCACAAGCCAGAAAGGAACGAATTGCTGCCATTAACAAACGAAAACTTCTACCCGTATGTCAACGAATTAAGCACATTATTTACACTGGATACGATATTTTAGTAAACAACATAAAAGTTCTCTTGTTTACATAAACGTTTCAGTGGTCTTACAATTACTTACATATAACACAGATCCGCTTTTTATGGAAAAAGATTTAATCCATAACCAAAATCAGTGAAGTAGTCAGAATACTTCCTGTTTGGATTAAAAATCGTTCTACAAAAATACTTCGTATTTTATTATTAATAAGACACTTCATGTCACTTCAACGTATGTCGGCGATACTCTTGTAATATTCACGTGTGTGATACGAACTACGTAAGTATAATTAGTGCAACTTGGGTTGCATAGATATACTAACACTAGTGTATTTGTAAATTAATAACACTCGCTAAACACAGTAGGTACTCAGAAAAATCAAACAATGACAATAATAATAGACAAAAACAAACCATATTCAACATAAGTATGAAAAACATGTTTAATGTTTCCCATCTCAAAATAAATATTTATCACAAATTAGTACAAATATGGTAAAAATATTTGATTTAAATGTGGTGTCTAATAGTAGTAATAAATTTGGATAGCTTAACATCGAATGTGCAGTACTGCATAACGCAGGAATGGAAAAGCATACCTCACACCGAAAGGTACAAGAGGAACCGATTAAGAAGAAGAAGAAGAAAATAGTATACATTTTTTTGTTGATTCGGATAGAGAATTTAATTCTGAATCCGACCATGTACTCAAAAAGTATGCATACATCAGAAAATTTTCGAGAAAAATCAGTTAAAAGTTTATTCAAATCATAGCAAACAGTCTATTTAACATAACAAAAAACGATCAAATCTTAAAAATTATACGGTAACTATCAATGGAAATGTATTAAATATTAATTTTTAATAAAAATAAAAACAAATAATAAACGCCGACATAAAAAATTATATTTTAATGTATTCAAAATGGCCGCCACTGCTGATTTTTCTCGAATTTTTTTTAATGTATGCCTACTTTTTAAGTACATGGTCGGATTCAGAATTAAATTCTCTATCCGAATCAACAAAAAAATTTATACTATGTAATTTTAAAAAAAAACAGTTGCCTATCGCGGATTTGACATACGTCATCGTAGAGGTAACAAAAACACATCACTTGATAGAGAATTTCTCGCCGATTTCAAATATATAAGGTTTGTTGGGGTTATTTTCAATACTTACAAAGTTATAGGGGTGCGACAGTCAAACTGAATCACCCGGTATATAACTAGATATTACATTCCTATTGTTTGAATTAAAAATAGATAAAAACGATTTGTTATTAACTTAATATTTGACTTTTATTTTTAAAAGACATACTTCAATCGGATTTTAATTACATAATTACTTTAGGTGCAATTTAAGAAGTTTTTATGTAAAATGGCTTTTACGTTTTATTAAAAATGATATTGTTGTGATCCGTAAAAAGATTCTCAGAGATTTATGACTTATTTACCTCTTAAAGTTATAACCTTATAACCACGTTACATATTGATAATTGATATACATACTAATTTTAAAATTTAAGTAGTTACAAAATAGTGTAAAAATAACCGAAAATTTAGACAAACAAAATAATTTTATTCATTCCTCATTGTCAGGTGAACCGCACCATCGTTCCATGGCTTTAGGTTTGTTCCAGCAAGGCTATGTACAATTCGATGAACGATCAGTAAGTGCAGTATCGATATAATGTTACGGCAACGTCTCTTTAATTGTTCAGTCGGCTGTTCCAGCAGTTATTGTATTTGCTTGCGGTTGTAGTTTGGGACGGTACAAACAGTACATGAACGAAGGTAAGAACTAGCGATAGAATTTTTACACGCATGCGCTGTACACAACTAATGTCACTTCTGGTAGCTATGCATCGACCTCCCATTCCCATGTTAGTACTGCTTTCTTAATATATATTTACACTTGCGATGTCATTTACAGGTACGCATGTCGTTAAAGCATTACGGCAGCGGCTAACTTGGATTAATACGCTAAGGCCCGATTGCATAAAAGTTGAATCTGGGATTAACCCCGGGATTGAACCACGTTAATCCTAGAACTAGGCAAAATCACAGCATAGTTGGCGCTGATATTGCCAAGTTTTAGGCGCTAACATTAATTTGTATTTTAACACTAGTGTTAGTTTGTGCAACTGGACCATATTACTCCATAGTTGAGGCAGGTGCATAAATCATTTCATGTATAAGGTTGTGAATTAGTACAAAATGCACTGCTGAAACACTGACTTTAAAGTAATATGCCTATCGGCGCAGACTTCTAGGGATGGAAAAAGCCAATCAAGATGAGCTAAGAAAAACACCCTTAAAGAAAATCCTGGAGTTTTTCAAAAACACAGGACTTCTTTAAGGGGCTATCACCAGAGGGTACAATAGACCAATAGGTCGCAGTACAGGAACCCGAAAGGGGACCACCTCCCTAAATAATACTTTAAAGTTTTATTTCCACATTATATGTAAAACCAAATGGACATTGAGCACACGTATCGAACATTTTAATTAAAAAGTTACTAAAACATCTCTTAGTATGTTGTGCACTGTCAGTACTGTCAATTTTTTTAGACTGCATGACGTAATTGACACACCTGCATTCACAGACCACGCTATTATTTTAAAAAATCACCTCACATTGATTAGTATGCAAATGACAGCCAAAATTGACAGTTACTAATTCTATCTTACATGTGTCCAACATGCAAATGAAGATGGGCGAATAAACTTATTATAAATATTTGGCATCTTACTTACTACTACGCCGAATATTTGATAGCAAACAATATTATTAACATCGATAGAATCCAAACTAAACATGATTATTTGAATTGTAAAAAGTGGATATTTATTGAAAAAATAAATCAGGTTCATCTTTTTAAATTTAAACTGATCGAATTTAAAGATTTATGATAGTTCGACACATTTACGCTGTTACATCATGCTGTACAGTTCATTATGTGCAGGGCATGAAACCGGTTTTTTAAACCGGTTTAAAAAACCGGTTAACCTTTATTTTTTGTCCAAAATGGTGATTTTTAACCGAAACCGAAACCGTTATTTTTAAAGGCAAAAAAAACGGTAACCTTTAACCAAAATAATAAAAAACCGGTTTTTTAAACATCTCTTTTTAATAAAAATTATTTTGAAAAAATACAAAATCTGTATTAAATGTGTTTAGTTTACCAAAAGTAATTACTGAATGCTTGATTGTACATATATTATAAAATTATAAATAGATAATATCTTTTTATAGTTTGCATTCCAAATCTGAATAATGTTAAAAACCGGTTAAATTAACCGGTTTTTTCAAAACCGGTTTTTTACGGAAAAAAACGGTTTTTTAACAGAAACCGTTATAAAAATAAAGTTCTTGAATTCGGTTAACCGTTAACCAAAATTTTTTTCGGTTTCTAGCCCTGATTATGTGGCTGCCAATTTGTTATTTCAAATAAAACACCGTGTATTTTTATAATTTAAAAAAGAAAACAACACATATTACAACTTTACCTGAAAAGATTGTGAATATTTTTAAAGCTCAAATAATTGACGACCATAACGTACTTATTGCTTTAAGTGTACAGGGTGGCCCAAATTCGATGGGATTGCATGGGTATCTCGCTTAATAGGGAAGATAGACAAGCGGTTAAATTACCAAAAATGGGCAGTTTTTTGGGACATTCTCAGAACCGTTTTCAAAAATATTTTATCAGTTCCGTGTTTGAGATATTACAGAACAACTGTTTTTTTGTTCTATTAAAAATGTGTCTAATCTCCGTTATTGCTGTAAATATCGAAAAAGTTTTTTAAGAATATTTTTAGATATTTTTATGTTAAGTTTGATTACATAACAAAAAAAATTACGCTCGTTGTTAAAAAGTTATTACACAAACAATTTTTTTAAATGGAAGCTATAGTTGGCTATGGCCTATTTAAATTTCTTATTTTTTTTCTGATTCTAAATACAACGCAAGTTACAAAGATTTTTCAATTTTTTTTTAAATGAAAACAAAAATTAGGTTATGAAAACAAAAAACAAAAAATCAAGAAAAACAGGAAATGATAGAATATATTTGAGAACTGTTCGGAGTTTGTCTCAAAAAACTGCACATTTTTGGTAAGTTAACCGTTTCTCTATCTTGACTATTAAGCGATATACCCATGTACCCATCGAATTTTGACCACCCTGTACAACTAGTTACATGCACAAACCGCATTTTATTAGGTGAACAAATATTAAAGGTTTGTACTTCTTTAATTAGTATTTACTGTTAAAACACCAGATTTTTATAACATATAGTTGTTTTTTAAAATCAGTAATGAAGCGCGATTATTTAAACAGTGTTTTTTACCGAACCGAATAACACCAACAAATTGATATTTTTATTAATTAAGGGGCCAATGCAAAATTGTAACTTTACTTAAAAACTTGTCGAGATAGTCTATTAATCGTAGTATAGATACTGTGCTTAACTGCAACAAAACGCAAGCTTTTGTGGACAGTGGACACATCATTATAGTATTAATTACATCAACTTTTCTTTTGTTGTGAGTATCAATATAAATAATAAACGTAATAAAAATGGATTTCTATAAAAGATTTAAAAAGTGGATAATTAGAAAGCAATGTATATATGTAGTTCGGAGAATTATTTTTTTAAAGAATATTTTAAATTTGTAAATGTATTAAATAATTATCAATCGTTTTATGCACAAATCCTCTATAAATTTCTCTTTTACTGAAAACTAAAGAAAACAGGGTGAGCCCGTTTTGATTTACACCCTGCATATTAATGCCATGTATACGGTGACCATCCGTACTGTATTATACAGTACAGTACTGTATTTTAAGGCGCTGTACTGTATAATTTAAACAGGAATAAATGTACCGTATTTTATTTTTTGTACTGTATTTTTAATGTAATGAAAATTGTGCTAAATATAACCCAATCTTTTACATAGCGCGAGCCACAAACATATATTTCAATATAATTTCCATCTTCAAAATTCGTGAGAGCAATAAAATAAACAAACTTCATCCACATTTTTTGTTCCGTTCTTCCTAAAACACATTTTTTGTTTCGGTCTACTTAAAAAAAACAACGTGAAAGCAAAAAAAAAACAATCCACCTTTTGTACTGTATTTTTGTCTAGATATAATGGGCACCGTAGCCATATAGCATATACTACAGTAATCCAAGAAGCAGTTAATCGGTATCTTACATATATGTTTAAACAATTTAGAAATGAAATTTCAAAATAAACAATATACATAGTTTTTGATTAATTTAGCAATAATTAAAGATGCATTGCTTCAAACCGTATTAAAAATAGAGGCAACTTGACTTGTATTAAAATTATAATTGTCCGACCTAAATCAAATAGGTACTTGTATGCACATGTAAGCAGCAGTTTTTTATCTTTGCTGGAATAATAAATAAAAATATTGTTGGTAATTGCATTATTTAAGCAAACAATATTATTTCTTTAAATTTCTAAAATTAAGTAGATTTGTGGACAAATATTTTTAATACTCACTGTTTTTTATAACTTTTTTGGAATTTTATATTGATGGCATCAATATTCATTAAATCTAAACTACTTTAATAAAATAAGTTATCTGTACACATTTAGAAGATAACCAATGTTTATTTATTAAACTGATTATCGGATAAAACATATATACGTACACACTTAAGATAAGACATTATATAGGGCTTAACAAAAGCAGAAATTAATCGTTATAAGATCGTAAGTACTTTTAATTTACAAGACTTTTTTATTTAATAACGCATCCTTGGTTGTTTCCGTAATCCATTTCGACTGAACAATATACGATGGTTTTAGTTATTAACGCAACTTAACACTTTTTAAGGAAAATATTATAAGTTCAAAAACTGCAAATAATTTTTGTTTGTCTTTGAACACAGACATCTTTGTTAAACGAAACTCTCCTTAATTTCGCACGTTTCGGTGTTGTTCTGAAGGTTAATAATTTCATATTTTTTTTATGAAACCCCGCGAAATGAGATCTGGTAACCTTATTTTCCTTATTTAATCCCTTGCTTATTAGATATTTTGAGGCTGCACCATTTCATATTGCACGATGTCACAATAACGTCACGTCCTTTGCAACAAAAGTTTGGAGTGGTTTATTTAATTTCTTTCAATTATGAAATAGATGCAGTTTTTTTATTTATTGAGGAATGATATATCATACCAGGTGTTACTCTCAAGTGGTTCAAGGCAAAAATTACCTAACTTAAAAAATAGCATAATAAAATGGACAAAACATCCCTTTCTATTTTTGATTTAATTAAAAACAGTATTAACTATATCAAATATCTTTCATGCAAATATTTTCCTGTTGCAATACAGCACTTCCTTTTCGTACAAAATCGTATGTAGTATGTAGTTAACTACAACTTTAAGCATATTAAATTTAAGACATAGATAATAACGAAACAATAAAAATATTTATAACACGTATCGAATGGATTATTTTTGAGTGATGTATTGTAGGGTTTACATAAGAAATAGTGTTTTATATATAAATATTAAATTTTAAAAAAAATATGAATTGTTCATAACCAATAACATCAATTTTAAAATAAGATTAAACTTCGTTTATATAGCAGCATGACACATTGTTAAAAAACAAAAAAATCAATAAAAAATTGAATTTAGTTGTTAAATTACAAAATGGTTAAAAACATCTTGGAATTGCCAATTTACCATTTAGTACAGAGTACATAGTCCCAGTAAAAACTCACCAGCACTATAACTTTTTTATTTTAAAATTTAGAGCTTTAGTGACTGTTACAAAATATTTAAATGATTCGAAGTCCGTCTTTAATGTTAATAAATTTAACGTAGATTCAATGGTTTTTAAGATATTAGATTTTTATATTTAATTTTTCAGCATACTTTAAAAACACTCCATAATAGAATTGACCTATATTTTGCGACAAACTGTTTCATGAAAACAGTAAGCCTTCAATCATTCAAAGTAGCCTGTGAAAAAAAATAATACAGCAGAAAGTAATAAAAGGTAGTAAGATAATAAGATATTTACTTTTTCCAGTTTTATAATTTTCTCAAAGGCTATTTTGATTGATCTAATGTTTGCTTCTCTCACAAGATAACTTAACGTAAACATCAGGTCAATGGTTCCAAACCTGCAGGGCGTGCTTCCTAACGAAGGCGCCAAATATCTGAAGGGGGCGCGAAGAAATTAACAGAAAAACTATTGATTGCAACCAGAAATCACCAGTGTGAAACGGGACTGATTTAAAAATAATTGGAGGACCTTTTTTTAGTCACCAATATGAAACTAGTTGGATTTTTTAGTGCCAATACATAAAAGGATTGAAAGGGGGGCGCAATAAGAAATTATATGGAAACGGGGGGCCTAGTTCAAAAAGATTGAGAAACACTGCATGAAGTGATTTAGGATTTCAAGAACTTTTAAATGAAATATATGTAAATTTATCACCAAAAGGTGAAATTTCAACCTTTTAAAATTATTTTAGGGGCCCTTTCAAGTTTTTGTACCATTTGAAAGATACAATAAAATGAAAAATAAAACATTAAAAACTTGTTAATACACATTTTCATTTAATTATGCTTTCATTTATTTTATTGTTTGTGCGCTGTTTCTTTTTTAAATTAATAGTTTACGACGCCTTACTACTTTTTGTTTTTAAATATTTTTTTCAAAGGCTAATTTGATTCATCTCTTATGGCATATTCACAAAAAAGTTCTAGCAGAAATTAAGTAAATTGTATATCATGCGATCGGGAACTCAAGAGCCTTAAAATATTATATGCGAAAGTATAGAGTGCATTTGAAATAAAAAATTGAAGAAGATTTTAAAATGAAAATTATGTCTAGTAGAATTATTTCAAAAAGCAATTTAAGCCTTCTAAATATCTTGTAGTACACACCAAAGCTCTACGCTTAAAAAAAAAGTTTACACGGCTTGAGAGTTCTAACTGAAACACCCTGTGTATCACAAACGAATAAAACACACATTAATCATTATACAATAGAATAAATCAATTTAATTCAATCTAACTTAGCTGAAGGTTGAGCGTCTATAAAATGATAAAATTGTAAACACTACCAAACGTAAATAAGCAAAACATATTAGTGATAAGTTATATTTATAATAATTATAATGAGATTATGGTTTAACAACAATATAAGCTTTATTATTTTGATATTCAGTCATAACATGCGATCCTAAATCAATTATTTAGTAATAATAATTGAAAAGATGATTGTGGTGACTAGGGATTCTGAGTCTCGACAATTTTTAAAGTCCCGGGACTCGAGACTTTTTTTTATCAAAGTCCCGGGAATTCCCGGGACTTCGAGACTTTTGCGAATTTTATTTACATACTAAAAAATAGTGGTTTAACCCGTCAAAAATGACGGAAGATTTTATGAGATACAAGAAAAATGATGATATATTCATGTACTCAAAATGCGTCGGCTATTTTCACTGTAAAAAATAAGTTTTCTTGACAGTGACATTGTTTCTGAAAGCACCCGCTACATATTTAAAATTGCTTCTTTGCATGTATCGTGATCGTGAATCGGTCGTGACAGTTGACAGAATATTTTTTTTTAAATTAAACCAAATTCACGGATTTTGTTTTTGAAGCGTTTATTTTATAAATAAAGTATAGTAGTAGGAGTAGTATTATTATTTTTAAGTTTACCTACATTCTACGGTAAATAAAGTATATATTCCCAAGTAGGTAAATGCCTATTTTAAATAAACAACAATTTTCATTAAACTTTAAAATATAAGTAAAATATATTTTTACTAATAAACTTAACAATTTTCCTTTAGCTTTAAAGCAGACAAGAAATAAACATAAATAATTAAATATGGCAGGCAAAAAATTTAAATAAAGTTAAGTTAATACTAATTGTTAGTATAAACTATAAACATAAAAAATTATGAAACAAAACATTTTTGTTAAACTCGTGGCAGTAAAATTTGTTAAAAAATTAGAAGTATAAAAAATTAATTTCAGTGTTCTGTAACATTTAGTCTCGTCTCGAGTCTCGAACTAAATGTCCCGGGACTCGAGACTAAGAATGTCCCGGGAATTCCCGGGACGTAAGTCCCGGGAAAGTCCCGGGACAGAATCCCTAATTGTGACTAACTTAATGCTGCTTTTATCAACAACCTGATTTTTTTTTTAAATTGCATTAAATACAGCGACATTCAACGAAAAACTATCCAATTAACTAACCTAATAAACGGCAACGGTAATCAACCTTAAAATTATCAAGTTTTACGTTTTGTGTCCTACATTTTAAATTTATGACCGCATCTACGCCTGTCTAATATTTCACCTATCTTGATACGCATACAGATTGCTTTATTTATGTATGAACACAGCAATATCGGTTTCTGAAACGTGTACCTTGATTACGTGTATGAATTTTAAATGTATTATTTATAAAAATATTCAAATCGAAAATGTTCACCAATTTTAAAATTACTGTTGAGGTGCAAGCAGAAAATTGCGGTTATCCATGAAATAACTAAGATATCACGAGTAAATATTTTTATTTTGGAATGTTAATGAAAATCGGGTAAATTTCAGTTAATCTGAATAAATTCCAAGTATAAACAAAATTGCGATATTAGTAAAGTGGGTTAAGGTCACACCAAAATTTGCGTATGAAAACAATATTTCCTAATTTACAATTATTGCTTTTCAATTTTAAAAATAAGAAAGTTAAGGATCATTGAATATTCATATTAATACATAATCAATTAATAATGAACGTTATTAGTTATTATATTTTGAAAAAAGACTTCTTTTATTTGCCAAACATTAACAGTTTCATTTTGGAAATGCTTATAAATTTTTGTCTTGTGGACAGTATCGCGTATTATTTTTAAAATAGTTCTTATTTTTGTGCCCGCTCTCAATGTACCTATTCTGTGTTTAAATAAACCTAGTATATCATTTTTCGATTTCTGAATTTAATATTAAATTTAAAAGTTTTTGATTATTAATTACTACTCAGAACGTGGAATTTAAATGTTACTTTTAAATAATAACCGATTGTAGCTAAACAAAGATTGACAATAAAAAGTAAAATATATCACTGTTTAGCACCCAGAAATAGGTTTTTTTTTTAACAGAAAAAAAATATTATAAAACCATATTTTCAACTTCTTGTAGCAGTATATTTATTACATTTAGAATATTAGTACGTTTATAACTCATGTGTAATTTGGCATGTCACCTCTCAGACTACCTAAGCTTTAATTTTTACGCATTTTTAATAACGTGTAAATTTGTCATTAACTAAAATTTTTAAAAATATCCAATAAAATTAAAAAAACGTAAGCAAAATACAATTATAATCAGATATAAACACATACTAATATATTACGAACAAGCTTTAAATGTTTAAACAATTAAATAGATTTCAACAAAATTTTTGTTTTAAGTAAAATAAAGTATTTAACAAAGCTTGAAACAAAAAATATTTTATAAATAGAACGATCATTACGATTTCGACTTAAGGTAGAAGATGGTTTTTCGATAAATTTATTTAATTAATTCATCATATAGTTTTGATTATTACACGGCAAATTATGGTACACAAAAATCAGTGCGTCCATAAAACTGTTAAGGTACCTATTTAAATGTTGAAAAGGAACAATAAATACCGTATATCTTGGCGTATAGTACGCACTTTGTACATAAAAACATTGCTTACCATTTTCGGGTATGTGTTAAACGCCAGGGATCAAAATGATGAGTTCAAAATTTGTGATATTGGAGGGTAGTCTCTCTTATACAGGGTATTTCGGAATTGCACGGCACTATTTTAGGTACCTATATGTTTTCTAGCACAAAATAAACAAAAAAGTTCATATAAACATATGTCTCAAATTAATTTATAACCGAGATATTGAAGGTTAAAGATTTCTGTAAAAGTCAGCTGTTAATCAAGTAGCCGTGAAGACATATTAGAAGCCTTATAACAATTGCATATCGTTTATTTGTTTGACAGGTGATTAAAAATCTGTCGATTAGTATATGTTCTGTGATTAGTATTAAACACTGTTTGTGTATGTTACTCGTCTTCTTTACTAGTTCTGTGCGTTTTCGTGTGAGTGAATACTGTGAAGACACTTCAATTTTTGATTATCATGGGAGACACCACAAATTTGTTCACTTTTGCAGAACAAACAGACAGACTTTTAACTTATGGCAAGGTAAATGGTGTTGCTGCTGTTAATCACCTGTCGAACAAATAAACGATATGCAATTGTTCTAAAGCTTCTAATATGTCTCCTCGGCTACTTGATTAACATCTGACTTTTACAGAAATAAATCTTTAACCTTCAATATCTCGGTAATAAATTAATTTGAGACATATGTTTATATGAACTTTTTTGTTTATTTTCTGCTAGAGAACTTCTTCTTACATCTATTAGACCTTCACCCTTTCGGGTGTAAGGCCTCGCCTATCTACCCTCACGGTTGTAAGGCATTGGGTGGAGTTGAGTTTTCTTATTTCTTTCCCAAGTCCTTTTTCATTGATTGTGTCATTTCCGACATCTGCTTGTTATCTTTTCTTATTTATTATTTTTACATTTATTTTCTTTCTCATGTCCTTTTTCTTTGCCTGGGTCTTTGTCCTAATATTTCTGTTATTCTCTGTCAGTTTTTTGACGATTATTGGTTTTTTGTTGTTTTATTTACTTTCAGCTTTTCCTGCTCCCTGTCCCATCTCCATTCTTTTTCATCTACTGTGATTTTTTGATATCCTATTTTCGTTGTTCTTCCTTTCTGTTTCTCTTCTCCCGCTATTTGTTTTAACTTCTTTTGAATTTCCAGTTCCTCCTTAGTCATTTCGTTGTTTATATAATTTTTTTCTTGAAGTTGTTTTAACTTATAGAGACTTGTTTTTCTAGTGGTTTGTATAGTTCTAGCTTAAAGGCCGTTTACACACACGGTTTTGCACATGGTTTTGCACGTGGTTTTGCACATGATCACGTACTCGTTTACACGTACGGTTTTGCACATGGTTTTACTGTAATCATTTGTGTCGTCAAACGCTGAGTGACTAGCTCGCTTGTATACGCATTCAATGGATGACGATGCGCATGCACAATGAATTGAAATGTAAAGAGGCTCATGCGCAGTGAACAAAACCAAGCATGCAAAACCAAGTTGCGTTTACACTCACGGTTTTGCACATATGCAAAACCAAGAAATCTAACAGCGCTAGATTCACTTGTGCAAAACCAAGGTCAATAAATTAGCGTTCACACACACGGTTTTGCACATATGCAAAACCAAGTCAGCAAAACCATGTGCAAAACCGTGTGTGTAAACGGCCTATTACATGATTTTGTTCCTCTCTGTGTGGCGTTTTTAATCTGAACTTTTATACCGGTTCCTCTTTTAATAAAGTGTTCGAATTCCTGAATAATAGGCCGTTTACACACACGGTTTTGCACATGGTTTTGCTTATGTGCAAAACCGTGTGTGTGAACGCTATTTTATTGACCTTGGTTTTGCACAAGTAAATCTAGCGCTGTTAGATTTCTTGGTTTTGCATATGTGCAAAACCGTGAGTGTAAACGCAACTTGGTTTTGCATGCTTGGTTTTGTTCACTGCGCATGAGCCACTTTACATTTCAATCCATTGTGCATGCGCATCGTCATCCATTGAATGCGTATACAAGCGAGCTAGTCACTCAGCGTTTGACGACACAAATGATTACAGTAAAACCATGTGCAAAACCGTACGTGTAAACGAGTACGTGATCATGTGCAAAACCAAGCCACAAAAACAGTGTGCAAAACCATGTGCAAAACCGTGTGTGTAAACGGCCTTTAAGGTTCTGCTTTGTCAGTTTTTATCTCCATGCCTGTCACAACGATATTGTTTTTGGATCTATCTTTTTCCAATCTTCTAACTCTATCTTCTACGGATTTTATCTTCTCTTTTATTATTTTGTTTTAGTTTTTCAGCAATTCATTTTCCTGTTTAATGCTGGCCACTCACGATCCAACGCCGCAGTACGTGTTGTACCGCAGCAGACAAACGTTTGTATGGGCGCGATTCAGCAAGATTGGATCGACGTGGACTGCAGACAACAAGTACTGCGGCGTTGGATCGTGAGTGGCCAGCATTAGTTCCTTCAGTTCTTCTTGATATGACCTCTGATCATGTTTTATTTCTTTTATATCTCTCATTATTTCCTTAATCATGTCGTGCTAGAGAACACATACCTTAAATAGTGACGTGCAATTCCGAAACACTCTGTATTATCAAGTAAAATGAGAAATAAACATTTTATTTATATTATTGCATGTTTCATTCATGCAAATCTATTTTATCTATATTGTTATGTAATGAAGACATGGAAAGCATGTTTAAAATAGAGATCTGTTCTATATTTTCAAATAGTTTACACTTGCTGGGCTACGAAAATTTTAACTTAGGTATTTATTATAATGCATATTATACGACCGGTACAAGAAAAATTAGAAAATAAGACCTCCCAAATTCAATTGCGTCCTATACGCCGAGACAGGGCCGGTCCTGGTGGAGGGGCCAAAGGCATAAATGTTAAAAAAAAATTGGCCGTACACGTTAAGGGTAACTTTTTTAATGTCACCAGGGTATTCCGCGAATATGTAATTATTTGTCACCAGGGTAACCATCATAATGGAGAGGCGAAAAGTGGGTTTTGGCGCACGGGCGGCCAATTACCCAGGACTGGCACTGCGCCGAGATATACGGTAAGTAAGTTTTATTTAAGCACATGAACTAAGAAACCACATATTTTTATAAACCATTAGAATGGATGCGTTTTTGCATTAATTAATTAATTACTTAGTGTTAAAACTCTCAATGTTCGAAGGTAAAACATGAACATTAATAATAATGTGCATTCTTTCATTTTTTTAATTTGCGCTACTATTTAACTTATGTCTTTGTTTATTCACAATAACAAACAATATTCTATATCATTTAAAACATTACAAAAATTATGTTCAAACATATTGAATAATATTTAAATTTATTGTATAAAACTAAAATCACATTTTGTTGTTAACTAACATAGAGGTATCAGATATAAAAGCCGCTTTTTCATATACATAAAATTTTCAAAGTGAAATCTACTATTCATTACACAAACCACAATCATTCGATAAAGCTTAACGAGAAATTCGAGACACAAAAGCAGAAAAAAATATCAAACATCAAAGAGAAATACTTCAAAAAGCCGTCTCATGCATAGAATACAATATTATCATAATGGTAAAAAAGATAGGTGAAAGCACCGAAATTGACGATGTAAGTATTTACTAGTTTTGGACACACATGCACACATTTATTGCAAATTATAATACTCATTCTCTCCACTTTTATTTATTGATTTGAGTTTTATTATAATAGAAAATGTAGATAGGGAAAAATTAAACGTTATGTTTTGTAGAAAACAAATGAAAAATAGTTTGAAGTTACTGCAAAACATAGATTGTAAAACAAAATAGTTGTATGCTACATTTGCTACAATACTGTTGTAGTTTGCTTACACAGCAAAGTTTACTATATATCAATTATGTACATGAACGTATTAATTTTATTGTTGTAAATAAATTAACTTAAATGCTATACCAACAAAGCGGCGCTTTCTATTATTGAGAAATTTATTCACGTATACGCAATTTTTAAGAAACAAATTTATTGATATTTGCATAACAATCACTCGATAACAAAAAATCACCAACAATTTGCGTGTACAACAAAATTTCAAGGTTTTTGTGAACATGGTACTGATTCATACTAAAATTTAAGTAGACTATTTATTAGCAGACATTTTTAAAACTGCGCCAGACAAATATCTGCGTGGTACTACCACCTACAAAAAATTTATACATATTTTTGATATTATCATAAAGAAGAATAATAAAAATTGATGTCCATACGCACAACCTGCCCAAGAACATTATTTTTTCGCCTTCTGTTCACGGTTTTCGAAGGAAGTCGTTTACATACAGAAACGTACGAAATACACAATAATTTTAAAGACAGAAACATTGATTCTAGATTCTACATCTGCACAATTTACAACATTTTTAAAATTGATAAAATAAGATGCCAAGCGCAAAGTGTAGAATTGCCTAAAACAGTAAATTCAGGTCAATTTAAAAGAAATTTGTTTCTATTTGTATCTAGAACTTTAACCACAATTTCCGAAATATTACTTAAGCATATTTTATTCATTTTTAACATAAAACCTTTAGGTTCAAACTGCTAAAAAAAATATTGCTATTTGATTTTTAATTATTAAAACAAATTTGAAAGAATAATTAAATACCACTGTTGTCTACTTTTACAGCAGCGAGCGAGTAGGTACCGTTAACCGCCTCTCTATTATGCACTCACTAACTAATTTGCACAAATTTTTGGATGAGCCAAAGGAGAGGATACACCAGCGAAGAAAATTTACATGAGGATGGACAAAACTGATGACAGTATTAAACGGCCAATCAGAATGGTCAAAAATAAATGTTTGTAAATTTAAATTTAGTGTTTTTTTCGTAATTTTACTTTAATTGCGTTGGCATGTCGATAAGAAAAACAAAAATTAAATTCCAAGTGCGAATTATGAAGAGTTTTGAATTATTGATACATATTAAATATTGTTTGTCAGTCAGTGTGGTATTTAAATGACATTTGTTGATCAAGATTTTGTTTGTTTTCCACGGCACGCTTAAAACTTTTGTGAAACCTAACCTATTTTAGTTAAACTTTTATTTTTTATTTCTTATTAGTTTTGCACTAAAATTAACTTATGATTACATTATTGAATTCAGATAAAAAATGTCCACCAGATTTAGTAAAAAAAATAGATGGTGCCATTTTGAACAAAAAATTGACTATCGTTTGACATTTAAGTTCAACTTGAAAAAAATTGAAATCCAATTCAGTTTATAGTATTTGAGGAGCCATTTCATTTAGTTTTTTGTTCACTAAAATCGGACCACAAACAACGGAGTTACAGCTTGCGGCGTTTTTTGTGTGACACCCTGTATATTCCAGTGAGCCAATAGATAGCAGTATTTTCGTTGGGGACAGTGAAGGTCGTCCTGCAGAATAATTAATAAGTTTGATTACTTTCTATCAAATATGAATAATAAAAGTATAAAAAAGTATTTGGTATTAATATTAATTTTTACATGAACATTTATTTGTTTTGGAACGAATCATCTGAGTTTCCATTTCTTCTTATGAGAAAATTCGCTTTGTAATACGAATACTTTGGATTACAAACACGTTTCAGGAACGAATTATATTCGCAAACCAAGGTTTTACTGTATTTGACCATTTTTAATCAATATTACCCTTATCCAACCTCCTATTTTTATTTCAATAAGTTTGCAATTACTACAATCCAATCTGTAATTAGGTGATTGTAAATTTTAACTACTATTTTCAGTTTTGCATCCCTCATCTTACACAATAAACAATAAGAGTGACTTGGGGTACATGTAACTGGCTGTAAATCACTATGATGATACTAACTAACCACACACCAATTATAAGTGACGCCATATATTTATTATAGTAACAAGATTAATTTCCTAAATTAACGTTGAGCTATTTAATACAACTAGACCGATTTATCAACCTTACTTTGGTGGTGTCCTGAATAAACTAAGCAAAATAACATGTTCGGTTAAACAATGTTTGATTGCGTCATTCGCCCTTTCATTCCCTTTAGTAATGCTTACTCCAGTCCGCAAAACATTGTTGGATTTAACACATGGGATATAATTGGGTACAAAACTAGAACTCAACCTAAACATTTAAAACCAAAAGCAGTATCCACGTGTACAAGTAAATGTAGAAATCTAAAGGATTCGACATTTTTTCGGGTCTAATGGGATTAAACAAATACTTTTATGACTCAATTTTTTACCTTAAATTCGCAACTTTTAGTCTTCAAGACGTTAGTCAGATATATAGGGTGATTCAGTTTTACTGTGGCACCCCTATAACTTTGTTATTTTAAGAGAAAACCCCTATAAACCTTATATTTTTATAAATCGTGGAAAATTCTTTATAGAATGGCGTTCAAATGTTTTGTCTACGATGAAATATGTCAGACTTGCGATAGTAAAATTTTTTTAAAATTACATGGTACCTATACTTTTTTTATTGATTCTGATAAAGAGTTAAATTCTAAATCCGATAGTGCATTAAAAATTTGGTACATAGGAAAATTTTTCAGAAAAACGAGTTTAAAATGTTTTTATTATTTTTTCCAAAATCGTTATGATTGACTAAATAAAATACGATCTCTATAGTAATTGACATTTTATTATAACTTGTCTAGTTGAGTTTTATTACTATTCGACGAAAAATCATTATTTTGTGAGCATTAAAGTGAAACGCCTTAAGTACACATTGAGAAGCAAATTGACAGAGATCCATTTTCAATTTAATACCCACAAAATAATGATTTTTCGTCGAAAAATAATAAAACACTATTAGAGAAGTAAAAAAATTTAATTACTACAGCGATCGTGTTTTGTTTAGTCAATAACAACGATTTTGTAAAAAATAATAAATAAATTTTAAACCTAATTTTCCCAAGTATGTCTATTTTTTTAATGCACTATCGGATTTAGAATTTAATTCCCTATCAGAATCAATGAAAAAAGTATACCATGTAATTAAAAAAAAAAAATTGCCTATCGCCAGTCTGACGTAAATCATCGCAGAAAAAACATTTTATTGTCATTCGAAAGAAAATTTTTCACGATTTACAACAATATATGGTTTACAGAGGTTTTCTTTTAAAATAACAAAGTCATAAGGGTGCGACAGTCAAACTGAATCACCCTGTATAGGTATATAAATTACTACATTTATTAAATGTAATCGTAAGCACATCTTTTAAATTTGTGAAAAATCTGAATAGGTATCAAACTGAATTGCCTTCAGTTTATTTTGGAAAACAAAAACTTAAAAAAACACTGCATTAAGTCATTATTAAATATGTAGTAGTATATTATAACGACATTTTTATTTGTTACTACCTTTTTACTTTTTGTTTTTAACATAATTAATGTAGTTTTGTGATGATAACCAGGGCTCTTTTAATAAGAAAACTGTTTATGTATTGGCTAACGTAACATTTTTGTATATAACTTTTGAAACAAAAACCTATCAACAGATTCTATACATAAGCACAACTATTTAACTGTTATTACTCGGTTATAAATAATAACACCTTTCAAATTTTTATAACTGTACGTAAAAGATTTAGTTATACACAACTTTAGAATGCATACAAGTGTACTAGTAGGTACATTGAAAGTATAAATTATACATGTGATAATTTAAATTTTTAAAAATCGTTTACACACGGTGTAGAACAACCACAACCATAATATTTTGCCCGATGAGAATGTCCTAATAAAAAAATCAGTAAAGCATAAAAGTGATAAAAAAAACAAACACATAAAATGCCTTTCTACTGCACGATCAGCAGCTTTCGAGATAACTCATATTAAAGGTTTTAATTTCACAAACTGCAACATGGTACTTTTAGTTATTTTAGCTAACGTATGAAACTTAGTTTATATCGCATTAAATGAGTCACTAGCAATCATTTTCAGCTAGAAAGGCAAGCGTTTTCGGTATCATGGCCACCGGAATTTTTGATTATTATTGACGCACGATACCAGTAGTTACAATTACGAAAGATCATTTTGAATTACCCAAACACTCAACAGATTACATTGCAAATCAATATTAGTATATAAAATCACTATCTTTGTATCACTTTATACATTCATTGAGGATTTACAGGTCGTCATAAATATTTTTCAAGATTTAAATGGCAATCGTTTACAAAATTTAATACCAAAAGCATTGTTGCAAAAACTTTGGCACCTCATCGCAAACAGTTAGATTTAATAACCTAAGAAAATTAAGATAAATATTGTTCTTACATTATAAATATTATGTATTTGCATATTTTATTAGACATTTAATAGTTTTTAACAGTTTTGCCATATTGAACTACTTTTTAAAATTAGCTCATAAGAACTCAAAATAAAAATTGCAATTTTTCATGAAAAATTTAAAAAACCAATCTACAATGTGTACAAAACGTAACGCAACGGATCAATATCTCGTCTTATAACATCACAAAAAAAAATTGAATAAAGTTGTTTGTGGTCCTTTGCTACACAACAATTTTCAAGATACTTCCAAATCCTACTAGTTTTATTTTATTAAATATTTTGTTTGCCTGAAAATTATTATGAAAACCGCAACACTTTGAGAAATATTAATTTTAGACATAAATGATTCCATATAATTTTTAAAGATAATTAAATTATTGATAAGAAAATGTAAAAATATGTAGTGTGTTCCATTTAAAAATATTGACTTATTCATGTTTGAAGTTAAGCCAAATGGACCGGGCATAAGAAACACCCTGTATATTATTTTAAAACTTTCACTAGTCAACAACCATAATGTCACTATTGTCAACTAAGGCATCAAAGGAATTCGTTTTGACATTGCTAAGTTGTGAAATATTAATATTTTTGTAGAGTCCTGTTCCTGTCAATATTTTCGTAAACACTAAAATAACTCAAAAACTTACTTCTGGTTCAATAGACATAACTTTTGTTAAAGAGAATTTAATTTTAAACCTAAAAATACAAAATATACTGATTGAAAAAAACAAAGTGACGTATCGGTGGGCAAAAACAAAAGATTGTGTACATTTTTAAATAATTTAAGGTTATGTAGCAAATGGCCACAAACAACTTTTGTTTAAAACTTTTATTAGTAATGTTATCACAAGGCGAGATTTTGACCCGTCACGTTACTTTTTGTACACACCGACACTTTATTAAAATTAATACAAGCTTTTTTTAATGTTTTGTGTGGGTAATCTACTATCACCGGTTAATAGGGTAATGCTGGTATAACGTGCAAATTTCTTTTTTTGTACCGTGCTAGCAAGTTTTAGTAATGCTCTAGTTTGTGTGCAGAGGTATATCGATATTCGAATTGATGCAAGTTGCAAGTATAAACGGAAGCGAAGCAACATACTTTTGATGCCCCAACAGAAACGTAAATACTTATAATTGTATTGGTTTTGTCTTTGTTCAATTCTTGTACAATTCTTGTTCAATTCTTGTTTATTTCTTGTTTCCTTGTTGTTATTTCGTTTAAGTTTCAATAATTTTTACAGGAGTTATTAGTATAGATAACAAATGGTCGATTATAATTATTACATACAGGTTTGATGTTTGATACTTATCAGATTGCTAAACTTAACCCAATTTATCGGAAAGTAAGTAACATAATAATCATCTCTACTTGCTCTACATCGACGTGTTTTTTATTTACTCGTGCTTGTGCAACATAAACAACTTCAGACGTAGATTATGCAAAACCAATATTGGGTTTATGCACATAATAAATAAATAAATATAAAATTATGTTATATGAAACACAAATGCTTTAAATTAATAGTTTGGTTCGAGATCATTTAAATTTAATTTTGAATTACTAAAATAGTTCATTTTAATTGTAGACATAAACAAGGGGGAGTAAACACTATTAACATATTCAAATTACTTCATACGATAAAGTTACATTTTAGATTAAATTTTAATCCTCAAACAAATAACAAAACCGATATTTTTCACTGGTTATGCTGTTGTCTGTAGCAATCTTAATAACCTTATGTCATATGGAATTCGACATAAGATGTTACAGCAACGGAGAACGGTTTCTTCATTATAAAAAATTTAAGGAATGCGACGTCTGTCCCATTTAAACACAACATTAAATCAGTTGTAAAACAATTAAGTACCAACTCATTTTCAAGACGTTGTACATAAACAAATACTTGCATATTTCTATCGAAACATGACCGAAAATTTTAATTAAGACTTTTTGTAAGTCACAGCATTACACGTTTGCATATTTTTTCGTTTGTAATGTTTAGGTACACGTAAGTGCGACGCAAACCGCCTAATAACTATTGATTGTAGTAAATTATAAGCCAATTACTGCACGAAATCAAACACAAAATATTGAAACAAGGACTGGCACTTACCTCGACGCAACTCTCATCACATATCAATATATATTCGATCAGATAAATCAGTATTTTACTATTAATTGACGAAATCAACAACTATCGACTAATCAACGCTTATTAAACGTCACCACTAGCACGTGCACCACACAACTGTTGGATATAAACTAAACTTTTCTATGTGATCTTAGCACACACTTGGTGCTATTAAAAAACGACATCAATACTTCGAATAAATATTGGCAAATGCCAGTACGATAACCGATAAAACGGGTGATTATATTTATGATATAATACCGACCTGCTATATAATTATTTAAAAGTCTAGGTCAGGTGCGCTGCTGAGAGGAATTCTTTACATACGACTTGGTACTTCATCCACGAATTACTGTAATTATATCTATGCATTACATTCTAGCAAGTAGCTGCATGTGTGCTTACAACCCGCAAAGTTGCAATCTATCAATTGTTTTGTCAAAGGAGAGATAGATGTACAACATGCCAGAAAATAACATCGACATTTAAAAACATACTGCCAAGTGTACTAAATTTAGCAAGATTTATTGTGGTTATTTTTGGGTTAATTCAACACCCACGATATGTACGATGCAAAATCTACTCATGGCGCAAGTTAAAAGATGGGCATTTTATATTTGAGATGCATATAATTATAACTCGTTTGAGGTATGCTGGTCAAAGTCAAAATCAAAAACAGACACATTAATTATCAAATTCAATGTCAAATGGTGAACAAATTTTTTGAGAAAATATTTATTTTTAATTCAAGCATTTCTTCAAGTATACATCGGAATATGAACAAAGCATGTAAGAATCTTTATGCATATAAAAATACGTGAGTGATGCGTTTTTATCTCTTATAGATAAATAAAAACCAATATTAAAAATGTCTTAAAAATTAATAAATGTTTTAGTTATCGTTATTTAATAATACAACGGACGACGAAATCGATAGTCTTGAAACTGGTCATGACAAGTGATGTGTAATTAAACTTACTTATATTCTTCAAGCATAAAAGATACTCGACAAAAACCTATTATTAGTAAGTACATAAAATCATCATCAAAAACTATATTCTTTGCGAGGGGGCGGATTAACCCTCAATATTATCTGACGTCCAGAAATAACAGCTTTGTGTTAAATTATACCTACTTTATAAAAATTTTCTTTATACCTATAAGTTTCTATAGCATTTTTTGAAAAATAAATGGTTAAAACTTTTAAGCTTGTAAAACTGTACAATTCATTTGGAGTGGAAAAAATGCACTTTTTTCTTAATTTTTATCGTACAAACTCATCAATTATTTTAAAAGTATGGATAATATGTAATATTTCTTTTTCTATACACAAAAGCGCCCAACTATTTATATTTAGGCTTTTCTCTGACATTGCATTTCGAAGATGATTTTTTTAAAACAGAAATAATTTTTTTAAAAATTGGAAATGCTGAGAATATGTTTTTGCTGCCAGGTATATTTTTGTGACAGTATTGGATTTGTTTTTATCTTTACAATTAACATAAATAAAGAAAAGAAATTGTTTCAAATAATCGTCAAAATGCGTAATACTAATCACTCTTGTAGATTTCTTTTAACTTTTTCACACTTTTTTTCTTTTCTGATATATAATTTATTTCTTTAAACAAGTTCTGCGATCATACTGTCGCAAACAACATTAAAATAATTAAAAATTGATCGTTCCGGAGAAGAAAATCAAGCGTTTTCATATTATTTCTCAGTAGCCCAAGTATTTCCTCATGTTTATCAAAAGTGTCAGATGAAATGGTTGTTGCATCTTTATTACATTAGAAAATTTGTCACGGAACTGCTTCTTTTTCCTACCCCACCTGTCACTTCCCACCAGGGCAAGAAACTGGGTTTTTAAACCGTTTAAAAAAACCGTTTAACCGTTATTTTTCGTCCGTAAAAGTGATTTTTAACCGAAACCGTTGTTTTTAATGGCAAAAAAGGTAACCGTTAACCAAAATAATTAAAACGAGTTTTTTTAACATCTTCTTTTAATGAAAGTTACTTTATAAAAATACAGATTCTGTATTAAATGCGACAAGTTTACCAGAAGTCATTAGTGAACGCTTAATTGTAGATACATAATTATATTATAAAATTATAAATAGATAATATCTTTTCATACTTTGCATTCCTAATCCAAATGTCAAAAACCGATTATTTAACCGGTTTTAAAAACCGGTAAAAACCGGTTAATAAGTTAAATCGGTTTTTTAAAGAAAACCGTTTTTTTTTTACGAAAAAATTGGTTTTTAGGCAAAAACCGTTATAAAAATAAAGTTCTCGATTTCGGTTAACCGTTAACCAATTTTGTTTTCGGTTTCGAGCTTTGCTTCCTACATATACTTGCTTTTTTGCAGACAAATTATTTACTATTGGCTAAAACGTTAAGGTCTAAGCTTCCATTATTTATGTAATTATTCATTTTTTCCTGAGCTCGGGGTCCCTGAGCCCCGGGTCCAACATCCACTTGACTCGTCACTGTTTTTGCATGATTTTAAAACATCATTTTGTTCGAATATAAAATTACTAGCACTTAGCCCGTCCTAGGACGGGAATATTGTATATCTTAAATTTAAACTATTACTTTTTATAATACCGTGAGCTGCAAGTTAGGCACTGTTATGTTACCCGTGAGTAAAAATTTACGGTTCATAAAGACTGTTTTATACTATACTATTTTTTCGTTTAAGAAAATCGTATACGATTTTTGATACAAAAATTTCGTTCAAGAATTTAGCATGGAAAATATGAACCTCTTACACTGTACTATTTTTTGGTACGAAAACCCCAATATATTTTGGTTACTTTTTAGTAACTTTTATCATATTTTGTTGGCACCTTGAGTAACCATGTCAAATGTTCAATTTGATCACAACAGAAAGCGAATTATTTTCAAATTTAACGTATATTTAACGCTTGTTCTATTCTACATATTTATTCCTACAAAATAAATTGTGAGGGATATAACGGTAATAAGTAATATTTAACATCGTTTGATTGTTTCAGTTAACCTAACCCACAAATGACATGCGGTCAGATACAGTTGCAGTAGAATACGCATGCGCCCATGCCAAAGAACACGCCCATTCTAAAATAGGACGCATTTAGAGCATGCAGTAATTTCATACGAATTTTTGGTTCAAGATTTGTAATTTCTGATTGACACCGTACTAGAAAATCGTATACGATTTTCTTAAACGAAAAAATAGTGTAGTATAAAACAGACTTTAGACACAACTCAGTCGGTCAAATGAACCCGTAGTAGTTTACTGCGTTACTATATTCATGCGTTAAGCGTTATAGAGTCACAGAGTCACAAATAGATAGACAGAGTCAGGTTGGACTTTTATATATATTTATCTTATCTAGCTTGCTCAAAGTCGTTTAATTCAAATTGATTTATGGTGCAAAAATATTTAAATAATATTTTTATAGTACAAGTATGTTCCGTAATAACATCTTCATGTCTCTAATAGGACGGTAACAGAAAAATTTAATGGAAGACATTCGGTTAAATATTTTTTTTTAAACACAGAACCTGCTGTACTTTGTTTCAAGTATAGATCAATCAGTGATTCTTTAACGTATTTTTCCACCAACTTACAAAGTAATTTATCACTGAATTAATCTGTAAAGTAAAAGCACCTAAACTCACGCTGTAAGTAACGTAACTGCCAATTGTTCAATACACAATGATTTATAAAAAAGCTAATGAAATGAATATTAAATTTGGTAAACGCTAAAGAAAATCCGTTATTATCTTCATAGTCAAATATTTACTTGCTCTTTCTTAGCTTTCGCATTAATTATTATTAAAAGACCTCTTAACTAACTCGACGAATTGTTGTTTGGCGCTTCATGAAAACTAAATTAAGTTCATCTTCATTTACAAAATAAAATATGCAAATTTGATGCGTGTCATTGTGTAATTTTAAAATATTTTCAGCTGTTTAGAAAGTATTATAGTCTATAAGGATTTCAAAAATTACTCTCATCAAAAATAAAAAGTATTGTGTTTTTAAGTTTATGAACTTTAAGTTATTCGCAAAAATTATTTTAAAAGATTCTATAATTAATCCCAAAACCATTTAATAATATCAATCCTTACTAACTAAAAATAAAACTTTTTTATTTTCCTCCTATTTTAACGGCGTTTGTATTAAATATTCATTATATTCATTGTCTTCTTTAACTATAAATATATTTCATTCGGCAAACTCCACGCACTATAATTTATTACATCTTGAAGTTAGTGCCAACCTTAAATATATTTAATGTATATCGTAACATGTGCAACGAAAATTTTAGATTAGTTTCTACATTTTTGAAAGTTAAAAGTCGTTTCTTAATTCCCAATTAAAAGTTCACAGTCAATGCATTTAAATTACTGAAATTTTATTAAATATTAAGGTAGATATTATTTTAAACTTTGTAATAAATCAATAAATACGGTTTTACACAACATTGTAGTCATTAAAGTGTCTAAAAGTATAATTTCGATGTGCATGAGTAACAATAATATATAAAAAATACAATACAATAAAATTTTAAAGGATGTTTCAAAGTATAATATAGAATATAGGATATTTTGTGGTTTAACCTATTTAGGTTTTTAGCAAAAACAACCCTCATTGATATTATACAGGGAGATCCTCATAGAAAGGCCACTATGTCAATAGAGTTCCCGTCAACTAACTAAGCTTAAAGCGAGTTAAAACATACTTAATTGAGCATGGTGATCTACAATTTGCATACAGGGTTGTCCACATAGAAGGGCCACTATTGGGATCTCGCAAACGCTAAGAACTACTAAGAAGTTTAATTTAGACAAATAGTTCCCCTTTTTGAGCCCATTCAGTGATGCTTTAATGTTTTAAAAAAGTTCCTTAGCACGCTAGATAATAAACAAAAATCAAAATGCGCATTTTTTCAAAATACAATAACTCGCTTATACTTTATGGTACAAAAATATTTTTGGGGGAAAAGTAAAATTAAAACATCCATTTGTTTCTACATTCTTTAAATTCTTAGATAAATTAGAAGCTTGCATTTTTCTAAATGAAAACCATAGTTGGCTATGTACTCTCATGAAAAAAAAAAATTTTTCCTCTTCTTGATATAAGGTTAAATGTATTTATTTTGATATTTAGGCTCAAAACTAATAAAATTCATCAAAAAGTCACTTTAAAGCTATAGAGTGCCATGAATTAAAACAATATTGAGACAAATAAATGTATCCATTTTATAGTGCGTAAAAAATCTATAGCTTTTCCCAAACATATTTTTGTACCATCAAGTACCGAGTTATTAACATTAAAAGAAAAACATTTTGATTTTTGTTAATTATCTAGCGTGCCATGGAACTTTTTTTAAAACATTAAAGCATCACTGAATAGGGCTCAAAAAGGGGAACTATTTGTGTAATTTAAACTTCTTTTAGGTCTTAGCGTTTACGAGATCCCAATAGTGGCGCTTCTATGTGGACCAACCTGTATACAAATTGTATATCGCCATGTCAATTTAGTTCTTTTAACTCGTTTCAAGCTTAGTTAGTTGACGAGAACTCTTTTATACACACTGCAATATTCAGCGTGCGTATCTATATTAATTAATGGGTGCTAGCGTGTCCAATATGTATTTTGTTTTGTCAAAATGATAAAATAAGTGTGTACAAACAAGAACAGTTATGAAGGCAACCAAAATATTTAGAAAATATGCAACAAACCGTCAAGCTGATTATGCACCTTGACCATAACCTTTAACTTATATGAAGAGTACTATTCCATAATAAATAACGCGAGAGCTAGAGTTACACAAAAAATAATAGAATATCAAGGATACGAATATTAGTCTGATGTAAACAATTCAAAATTTATTAATAAGCCTTAATTGATTCACTTTCGTTTACCAATAAAACTATCAATCTAGCAGCATTAGCTAATAAAACATGACACATTTACAATATTTAAAGTTCGTGAGTAGTATCCTACGCAAGTCAATTTATATTAATCAAAATAGCGAGATTAGTAATTTAAATTAGCTAATTTTAACTTAATTTTTTAATTTATTGAGGCATGTCGCAAACACATAAAGTAAGAAGAAATAACACGGCCAGTGAACGTTTCAATGCTATTTTTGTAATGGTTGCGCAACTCAACTTAAAGGTGTACGACCTAACCTGGATTCTAGACTGCACACAATGAAGATTGCCTTGAGCTTGCACCTTTGGCGCGTACTTACTAAATTATTATGAACTAGTTCTGAGAGTATCTCAGTCAGTGTGCATTTGGTCCGGAACTTCAGCTTTCATGACCGCGTCCGACAAAAAACTTCCACTGCGTTCCATTAAAATGTTGCTATCACTGTGCCATACAATTGAGACAAAAAAAAACAACAATAAATGATGTGAAATGGCCAAAGATAGTTAAGTGATATAACTGTAACAGACGTGCGATAATTATTACATAAAAACGAATCCTGGGCGATTTTTAAAATCACTGCTGTAAAAGTAAACGATAAAAAAGTAGATTAATAAAAACACTTCTTGGTTTCTGCTATTTCATATTTAAAGTCTTAATTCAATAGTACAAAGTTCATGAAATGCTTTGGTTTAATGTTAATGATGGAACTCGTCGAATAAGAGCGTATCGATCTATTTAAGAATGTATTATTTTTGTTTTCTGCTTATAAAAACTAAACTAGAAAAGATGCAAAAAAAAACAAAATCCACTATAAATGTATACATTTCTAGCAACAATAAAAGCAAATATAGTCATGAAATCAGTAGTGGGTTAAGCGGGTGTCGGACTTGGGGCCGCCAGGGCCCCCCCGGGCTAGGGGAAAGAAATTGATCATTACATACAGAAACGGAGCTCACACTTCAACGTCTTTGCTTGAAATAAATGTAGAAAAGGAAAACTGGGTACAATCACATAAAAAAAGCCCTTAGCCAATATCTTCAATTCAAATTTGGAAAAAAATTGTAGTGGAACGTCATCTTTATTAAAGAAAAAAAACAAATGCGAATTTTAAAAAAAGTTTGTTTAATATCTTCATTCCAAATGAAATGTACGTTTTTAGTTACAGTTTTTCAGTGTTAAAAGTTTTCGTTTATTATTATTTTTTTTTAATAATTAAGAGTAGTATATTGTTTTGATGTAATTTACATATTCATAAAACAAAGTTATGGATACTGAATTAAATTTTTTTTGTCGACCGATAAAATTTGGGGGTCCCATAAATTTTATCGCCAGGGACCCCCGGCGGGATTAATCAACCCCTGCATAATATCTAATCAACTTGGGCAACTCATTTGAAAGCTAAAGTATCCAAAATTTTAGGTAAAAAACAAAAGAAGAGAGTGTATCACGTTACTTACTTAATAGCATGTTTTAGAAAATGTTTGCAGTTTTAATGGAATTAGTGGTAAAATATAAACTGACTATGCTTAAAATCAGGAAGTTTCCTTTAGATAATTTTAGTTTGTTTTAACGTCAAAGGTAGAAGATTTCATAACGGTACATTTTTATTTTAATACAAGTAATGAAACTTTCCACGATTTACTTAAAAAAAAATAACCCAAAATGTCCACTGTTTTAAGTGCTACGCTGACACATACCATTAAATGAAATATTTATAATATCGAATCCTTATTTTAAATATATCTTAGTGTAATTAAGGACCCGAAAGTAAAGTGAAGAACTTACGATCGGCTCTCCTGTAAGACATATTCTTAAATAAGGCACGTTCACTAAACCACCTGTTGACAGACGGGAAGTTCCAGACAATAAAATACACTTCAGTGGAATTGTCCACCTGCCGCCCTAAGAGAAACGTCAGACTGGATCAGCATATTTTTGCGTCGCTACGAATTTATATGTTCAGAACAACCGCAAAAGTCAGACCCGCTGTAAAATCCGAAAGGAGTTTTAGCCTAATATTTAAAGAGCGTCCTCAACTCTACACCAGCGTATATGTGTAAAATTACATACCTAATCGAATTTTCAACATTAAAAGTATTTGTTTAGAACAATTGTTGGGAGACATTTTTCGATTATAACTCTATAATCGATTTACGAAAAACTATTAGTAAATACATAAAATTAGTCAAAACTATACAAATTTATTTATTATTATTATTATTTCCGCGGAGGTGGTCCCCTTTCGGGTTCCTGTACTGCGACCTATTGGTCATTCAAATTTATTACTTGGCTAAAAAATTAGCAAGATATTAAATGACCAAAAATATTAATCCGTATAAGACTTAGGTACACCACAAAGATGAATGATGTATCAATAGCGAAATATCTATATCTTAATTTTTAATATATGGACAAAACTAAATAAAATTCAATAACAATGATATAAAATTTAAAGCAAATAACTAATTTACCAAAATTTTCTCGACCAATACGTAAATAACATCCGCATTTGTATTAACACACTTATTTTAAAACTGAAATACCATTCCAAATAACGACTTCACAAATAACAATATTTTTTACATTTTCAGTTGCACCAAAATGTTATAAAGTCCACACTATTTCTAAATAAAACTATGCAATTAATTAATAGTCACTTAACGAAAAAGTCTTTAAAAAACATAAAAACATACCTGTAAAATTAGAACTGATACTAATTCACATACCACAGCGTAAATGTTAAATTTCAAAGTTGTCACAAAGTACTTGTTCTACTTGCAATTAAGAATTGGAACAGCTTATAGTCAAATTAGTTATGAACATCGACTAGCTACTTCGTATAAAATATACCAAATATCATAATTTAACCCAAGGTCACTTGTATTATGGGTCTGAAAAAAGTGTGCAAATGACTGGAACAATTAAGTTTTACAGAAAAACTTATCAACTTGACACCAATAACTTTAGAAGCAAAAGTTTTAATAAATTAAGTGATAGAAGACAATAATTGTGACAGGTAGTCATATGGTATTATTGGAACAGAAATGATCTTTTAAAACACTGTTTTTTTATTTACATTTAAGAAATGTATCCATAGAACCTTACTTTTATGACGTAAAACATGAACGAAATTTCATAAAACCTATCGGTAGCTAATTGTTAATTGTTGTTAAATTTAAAAACTTTTAGTTCAAACATTAAATTTATTTTAAAACGAAAAATGAAACAGCAGTTCCTAACCATAAAAAAGTGATGTGTCATAAAAACAAAATTCGATTTTTTATGAGGTTTGGCAAGCGGATATAGAGTAGGTAACCATTTATCCATTTTATTTATTTTTGATTCAAACTGTTAATACATAAATATGAGTCGCACCTATTATTACAACAGGACATCTCAACGTAAATTTATTTTAAAATTTCAGTAATATTCAAATTTCTAGAATCCTACTTCCATGAATAGCAATTACTTGTTAAATACCAACCTTCACGTTTTTATTGAAATAAAAGTGCTAAAGCGTTTTGCTGGAAAAATGTATGCATCGAAATGTACCTCAAAAATGTACTTTTTTTAAATAAAACAATAACCAATCTAATCTATTTAATCTTGTACAATAATACTATGAGATTTTTTAAATACATTTCAATAAATTTTACGAAACTCACTTTTGATTAATATTCCAAAGAATATATTGAAGTCTGAAATATTCACACTGTTTGGAACCATCTTTTAAAAACACATTTCAATATTTTGTCTTCAGGTTTGAAATTTTATGCAACGTAAGGGGTTGCATGATGAGGTACTTTTTATAATACATGTAAAAACGCAATATCGAATTGTAAAATATTTCGGTCAGCGTTTGACCTAAACCTTAAAAACATCTAATAATATTAATATAAATAATCTTAATCACCGTATCTTTTGTCATCGATAATCTCTGGTAGATATGCCAGAACATTTTAGCGGTAGGCTATTTTTTTGCAGGGGGGCGAATGAAAATTAGTTAAAAGATGACGAGGCTGAATAAATTTAGATGTAGGAGTGTCAAAAGACTTTTCTTGTCCAGATTGACCCATGGGCTTTTTATAAAATGAATTTTGTATTTTCTGTAATGTTAACTGCATTTAACGCCTAATTTCGTGCCCTTTTCTATAAAATCTACCACCAAAGTATTTGGCACTTTTCAAGTCTTTTGGTTTGTTGTCTGTTAGTTGCACATGGATACATTATCTAAATGTTTTCTTTATTTGTGCAAACGCTAAAACCAAACTTGTCTTTCACAAAAAGCAATTAATATGTAAAAAATACTTGCAGTTTGCAACTGCAAAGTAAAATGTTTGATTTAATTTATCGATATAATCGAATGTCAGCGTAACAAACCAATTTAAAACCGCCGTCACGTTTAGTTCTAAAACAATTCATAGACAACTTCTTTAAATAAATTCTTTCGTACTTGACTTCCCTCACGTACTGTGATAATCTAGTTTGTAAAACTTCACCTCACGTAAAATAATGCAGAATAATATAAGGGTAGACAGTTTATTCTAACAATATATGAGTAGGAACAAACATAAATCACTAGAGATTCAAAACAAATTTAGCTTTTGATTACCATGATTTTTAACTGCCCCGGTTTATAACCTAAACATATAGGATAGAATACACTAACGAATATATTTAGTTAATTTTGAAATTTTTTAAAATGCTAAAGAATATAAATTTCAGGAAAAAGTGTTGGATAAAAAAGGCACCCACCTCTAAACCGTTGCATGCCAAATATGGGGATTTGGATAAAGAGAATTATTTAATTGCCTGTTCAACAGTGAATGACACCATTAAAAAGAAAATTCTTTGTGTGATTTTAAATGTAAAATGGTTAAATATGAATGTACACGTATACTTGCTGAAAAGTAAATGCTACTGGTATGATCCACTCACGAATACAACAGAAAAGCTTCACAGACCTTAACCCTGATTAAAAAGTTTTAGCATAAAAGATTTATTTTTAAATTATGCAGGGTGGTCCACTTTTTTGTAGCAGGACTTTAACAGTCGATAACAAAAACTCATTATCCGTATCAACATGGGTCCATGGGCGTCCGCAGGGGGGGGAAATGGGGAACTTGCCCCCCCCCTGGAATCAAGTAAAAGTAGTACTTGTAAAGACAAATCACAAAAATTAAAAAATTTAATTACACTTTATATATATTATTGTTTGTCTTTATGCTATGCCCCCCCCTGGAAAGTTTTCTGCGGACGCCCATGCATGGGTCCATAAACGCTTCATTTTAAAGATACAGCGTGTTGAAATTTTCGAAAAAATAACGATAATGTTTAACCGTTTCTCAACCCGTAGATATATTTAAACCAAATTTTGTATACAGCACCGCCTTACAGGTTACCATATTCGGTGAGAATTTTAAGCCCCACAAGCAACCAGTGGCGAAGTTGTGGGGGTTCAGTTTCAATAGATTTTATAAAAAAACTAGTACGGCCCTGTTCAAAATCAAACTTGAATTTGTTTTTGGGTAGAGCATTTCATTGTAAAAAAAAAGTTCTCGCGAGAAATTAGCTCTTAAATTCGATCTAAAAATATCGCTAATGTTCGAAATAAAGAAGTAATTACCGATTTTTGCAGTTTTTAATAACAGAAAATAGGTACTAATTAACGTTTAATGATCCACATTTTGAACATTTACTCCGCAACTTGCAATTATCTGCTTTTCTCGATGTTTTTGGATCGAATTTTTGATCTAATTTTTCGCCAAACGGAGGGCGATACGAAGAAAAGATAGAAAACGCTTTACAATAAATTTCTTTACCCAAAAACTAGTTCAAGTTTGATTTTGAACAGGGCCGTACTAGTTTATTATAAAATTTATTGAAACTGAACCCCCACAACTCCGCCACTGGTTGCTTGTGGGGCTTGAAATTTTTACTGAATGTGGTAAACTGTAAGGTGGTGCTGTATACAAAATTTGATTTAAATATATCTACTGGTTGGGAAACGGTTAAATATAATCGATATTTTTTGGAAAATTTCAAAACCCTCTGTATCTTTAAAATGAAGCGTTTATGGACCCATGTTGATCTGGAATATTCGCTTTACAATGAGTTTTTGTATCGACTGTTAGTCCTGCTATAAAAAAGTTGACCACCCTGTATATAAATTAACATAATTAATTTAAATACAATTATTTTTATATCCGTAAAAAGCGACTTTAAACCTCAATGCTCCTGCTTTTCAACAGAATGAAGGCTTCAGGGCAAAAACAATAAAGAAAAAATGAACGCACTGGCAAAATATCTAATCTAAAAACTTTTTACAGTATTGTGCTCGACGGTTGAAGAAAATGAATTTACTAATTGTCAAATGAGCTTTCAACTAAAACTGTAATAAATGATTCAAATTTAAATTCAAGAAATACTTCTGGTTGCGATCCAATCAGCTAAAAATGAACGAGAAACGAAGCCCAAAGCTCGATTAAAGTTAATGAAGCCATAATAAATAGTTTCGATGGAAACAATGATGTGGCTTCATAAGTCAGAATTAAATTTTAATTATGCTTTTGCCTTTTGCCTTTTGCCTTTTGCCTTTTGCCTTTTGCCTTTTGCCAACAATCTTACGTAATGATTTCTCGAAAGTGGGCCTTTAAACATTCAAATAAAATCCATTACAGATTACATAAAAACATAACTTGGTGCGATATCATATGAACTTCAGTTCACATGGCAAATAGTTTATTGACAGTACTAATTGATTGTCGAAAAAAAAACTGTTTTTTATCAAACTAAAGCCAATATTGGAAGTTAACTAATTAACCGTTAGATTCAATAAGTACCAGTAAATACATATCGAGCTGGAATATTGGCGAAATGCGAATAATCAAAAGATCAAAACCTTAATAACAAAAACAGTATTTCTGAATATCTAGTTTTCAAAACTAATCAACTATCCAAGATACGAGTAGTACCATTCTTCAGGTGTGCAGGGTTGATTTCTATATTTCTGTGTAACGCAAAGATTTTTTATACCTCAGTATTAATGCTTCTATATTTTCTTATAATAAATAATAAGAAGACATTAAGATATATATCATTCAATTCTTTAAATATCAGTATTAATGTAAAAACAAGTGTAGGATTTAAAACTAGAAAAATGATCCGAAAATAACAATTATAAGAAGTATATTATTGTGATTGAAAACACATATATCTGCAACTTTCGTGAATCTATTTTTTGCGAGATTTTTCGTGTTTCGTTTCTATCCTACGTATGTATTTTTACGTAATCACATAATAATAGTTGCAGTATTTTTCCGTTTTTATTGCTAATTTAAGGGTTTTCCTAATTTTAAAGTAATATAATTGAACCTAATAAGTTTTAGAAATAAGAACGGCAATTATGAATTCATTTTCACATGTTTGGAAGAACACATGATTCTTATTGCAGGCAAGAACGAAGGTAATAAAATATACTCGATAAAGATTACTTTTATTCCATAAGCATAATTTCAAAATTTCGCTAGTCACGCGTCCGTGGGCAGGTGTACAAAACCGATACTGGCAAAAAAAAAATTCATAAGACTACAAAATTTAATTTTTTTTTATATTGTTAAATATAATCTCATGATTTCTGAGCAATTAATTACAAAAATATTTATCCGTCCGACGTCTGAGCAATATAAATAATTATTTAGAAAGAATATGAGCTATCTTTAGTTACATCTTTTAATCAAGTTCGGTCTACATCACAACAACAAAAGAAACAACCGCCTATTTTTATACAACTCCATTCAATTGTTCTAACAAATTGATTTTATGAACTGTTCACACGATTTTGATTCTTTGTGGTTTGTGCACAATATAAGGATGAGATTTTAAGTCTAGTTCCATTTACAATTATTAAAAACAAGTTATACAAAATTATTTTTATATTAATTTTTACAAAAATTAAAACAAACACTTATTCGTCTTATCATTTACTATGGCAAAGCCTATTAGTTAAATTTAAATAAAATATAAAACCAACAAGTTAAACTAAACCATGGTGTTACATGAAGTACATAAGAAGTTTCTAATAGTGTAGTTATTTTTCATTAAAGTTAGCATGAAGTTTATACAAGGTATCACTAAATAATTTTGTCAATACACTACATATGTGACGCTTGCGTAAACTGTGAAAAGAGCAGGAGATTTTTAAAGAATACGGAGACGAGGAAGAAAGAAACAGAAAAAGCTTGAAAGAGCATCCAAGGAGCACGAAAGAGACAGATATAAAACCAATCAAATAACGCTAATATGTCTTTATTAAATTTGTATTCTAAGATTCGACAGCAACATTAAAAATATAAACGAAAAAAATCTGTAGTGGTATGTGATTATTTTGATAAATCTTAGCATAATTCAGTAATTTTTGCATTTGACACGTTCTCTTGAATATATAGCAGACCCACATAATTATATGAAATTGCTTCTTGTAATTAGATATCATAATTTTGCGCTTCCTTACTGTCAAATTTTTAGACTTATTTTCATATAAATAACTGGTGCATATTTATTCTTGACAATATTCAAATGCGTCGCAAAAATAATCGACGATAAACATTTAAGAAAATATTTAAAAAACAACAATGAAAGTTTAATAGGAAAAGAGATAATGTTACTAAATAAACCAAGACAAGTTTAGCGCAAAAGAAAATTCTAAAAGAACATAAATTCTACAGCTTATAGGCTGCAAAATTCTAGCTAACAATCTGTGATCCTGTACTTGGGACGGCATCAAGTACAGCTTAGATTTAAAAAAAAACACGGATTTTGGAGCAGGAAAAATTGTATGACAGTAAAATTGGTCACAGATTATGGGGCAGCCAAAGTCTTGCATCCACAAAGAGATTTCTTTCAGGCTTCAACAAAATGTAATCTTGTATTTTACTATGTATTAACCGAAATAAAAAAATCGTCAAATGGGTAAAAGGCAGAATTTAAATCCCAAATATCGTTCAGAACTTTAACGAAAAAAAGAAAGTTTTATTTTCTTTTTATTTAGTTTTTTATTTTGAAATAATTTCATGAAACTAAATAATTATGCGATCTCGCATATAAGTAATAAATAAATATATTTGAATAGGTACAACTTTTAATTTTTCTAAAGGATTACCAACTTGTGAACGTAATATGAATTTCGAATTATTAATTTAATTATATTACACTTAATACACTTAATACGCTATAAATCCCAAATTCGAGGTTCAACATAGAGATCGCCATTATCTTAAGAGCTAAGAATTTGGTAAAATTGACGTAAAGCTACGAGATTTGGTGATTCATTCAAATCGTTACTTTTTGGATTTTTGCGGCTACCTACTTTTCTAATTCCACCAATAGTATGTTCTATCATTGTATTAAAAATTTGTAGAACTATCATTTTATACAAATGGAAACTTTATTCATGGGAAATAACAAAGTTGATAACGGTCCAAAAGACGATCGCCTGACGTAAAATTTAATTAGAACACGTATACAGAATACAAAGTTGCTTTAAGAAAATATTTTCGGTTTTTTATTATCTCTAAAACTTAACAAAACAAAACAGTAGTCGTAGTTCTTAAGATACGATAATCCAGATCCCATGTTGAGTCTTAAATTTGGAACAATCTGTTGATTACAATATATCCTTTGATTTCTTAAATAACAAAATGTAAATAGATTAATATCAATTTTTCACAAATAGTTCAAAAATATTTGACAAACGATTTTAATGAACAGACTATATAAAATAAAAAATATTAAATCTTAATTTATAGTTTTTGTACTAAAATTGGGTCCTAACTTAAGAAAAACGCAAGGCAATGTTTACAAACCCTCTAAAACCGCAGATATATTCGTCCTCTATCCATATTTCATATCCATTACACTAAGAGTATGCACTAACAATGTTCACCCTCACATGTCTCAACACGCACAATTATACCAACACAAATCTATTTACTACAATGTTATTTATTGCAACTACATTTCGAATATATAGTGGTATAATGTATACATTTACTCCGCATTGTTCAAACTAGGACGCTATTTTGCGATTAGGCGGTCTCTCTATTGTTGTGGCAGTATATATAATTTGCCATATAATTTGGGCACATGACACAAGGACAAGTTTACTTATAATTATCGTTATAAACAGCCAACTACTAAAAAAAGAACCGCTAGAGCTTAGGAAGACTCCCGCCATGTATGAAATATGTTTGCTCATGGAATAAAACCAAATATACTCACAAGATAGCTTTTGGCGGTATCGGTATACGGTTAATAAAGTAATGAACATACCAATAAAAAATTGTTTATTTCTAACCATAATGCAGGCAGACAAAATTAACTAATTAATTCTGTACAGTATTTGTGCAGAGATTCAAAAAACACACATCAAAATTGAATGGCTACTTGTTTGATGTTTGTGTTTGTGCAAGGTTTACCTACCAGAGGTGGATTTGTCTATAAGCGGATTAAGCGATTATGTCGAGAAGCCGCTTAGGACCCAGACTACTTGGGGGCCCTAGATTTTTCCGTGAGCCAACATGCATTCGTTTCTTAAACATTTTCTTTTCAAAGTGGCTGTTCAGTAGGTACTGATATATTTAGATAAGCTTTTTTAGCGCATTTTACAAATCATATGCAGGATTTTAAATCATGTTTTTAGCGTGCATGCTTTACAAACCATTTGCGAAATATAAAAAAGACAGCCTTGGAAAACAATACTGCTGTACGTGTTCGTGCACTACTATAGTTAAAAATTTAATATTCTAAGTGCACTGAATGTTTTAAGTGTAATGAATGTTCATCTTAATGTATGTTTTAAATTAATCATCAACGTAACGTAAGAATGTGAAACGAAAGATAACTTAATGTCGTGGCGTAAAAAAATGTATGCGTTCTCCCATTAATACGTCGACAACTCAAAAAGAGAAAAAGTTATACACATAAATAAAAATAGATTGTAACAACTAAAAGAAAAAGGTCTAAATACAACAATGTCATTTAATGATGTACCATCCATAGGTCGTAATCTCGCATTTTGTAATGCGCTTTGAAGTATTTGTACTTGTTTTTTTTTTAGTCTACCTGAAAATACATTATTTGTAATAGCTCAGAAACCAATTTAAAAGAAAAATAATGTTTGTAGTTGTATAAAATTATTTTTTTATGTCAGTACTTATCGGCTTTGTTCACCCGCACACGGACGCGTGACTAGCGAAATTTTGAAATGATGCTTATTGAATAAAAGTAATCTTTATCGAGTACATTACATTACTTGAAAATTAGAAGATGTTATGTTATAACTTTATAAACATAACTATTTCTCTTATAATAAGCGATATCCCCATGCTGGTTATGTAATCTGGAACACCCTGTATAAGTCACTCACTAACTTTGTTACGATCTACGTATACGGGTAGTATTATTAGTAGTATTCTGACAAATTTGGTCATCTTCGGGCGCTACCTGCCTAATAGTCGAATTCAGGTATAATCGGTAATTTCGTGTTACTCGCCAAATACTATTAATAGTCGTATGCACGCGTCTTTAGGCAGTACCCGCCCAAGTTTTAATGGTTTATTAATTAACCATTAAATGTTTAAAGTCGGATAAAAGCTTTTTAGCATTTGCTCTAAAAACTCATATACAGGGTGCACCACGACCCTGAGATTCTTCGATAGCTCCTTTATTAATGAAAATATCAAAAAATGTTTAATACAAATATTGTGCGAACCTATTTTCTACATAACCTAAAATTATTTTTAAATATACAGAGTGTTTCGTTTGACCGGCACATATAAAAATTAAATTTTTTTAAATAGAACACCCTGTATATTTTTACATTTTTGGATTCTTCTTAAAATTTACTTTAAAAAATGTATAAGGTTATATGGGTCTTAAGTCAACCGTTTTCGTAAAATTTACATTTTTGTGAAAATTTTGAGCGATACAGCACTTTCATTTTTTTTAACATTAAAGTTATTTAAAAAAGCGGTAAAATTTCGTTTAAAACTTAGATTGACAATAGATTAATTAACACTTTGCGCTAGCTACATTTTAAAAATATTATACAGGGTGTTTTTTACGCTTGGTCAAACTTGTGAAACTTTAAACATCGATAAGTCATTTTTCTTAAATGTAACACCCTGTATATTTTTACATTTTCTTGTAGAGAATTTAATTGTCTTTCGAAATTATTAAGCATGTCCTATACCTAAAGTTAATATTTTTCCAGCTATCTCAATTTTTATTAGTATTACTAAGGCAATTAAAATATTTTAAAGAGGGCCATGGACTTAAGTTGTAATTTTTCAAAGAATTTTTAAACAAAAGAATAAAAAGAGCTGCAACTTTAATTTTAGGCTAAAAATGTACCCCATTTTACCGAAATTTATCGTATAAATTGTTCAAGATTATGTCCTTGTTCTACGCACAGCCGTAGACCTTGTCTGAAAGACTCTAGCTCCCTTTATAACATTTCGGGGGTTATACCATCAAAAGCAACACGAATCCTGTTCTGCACATCTTCAGCAGTTGTTGGGGGGGTCTTGATACACCTGTTTTATGGGTCCCCACAAAAATAAATCTATAGGGGTAAGATCAGGTGACCTAGGTGGCCAGGAGATTGGTCTACCTCGCCCTATCCATCTATTAGGATATTCTGTGTTCGGCAACTGCATTACTTGCTGTGTTGCTTTTAATGGTATAACCCCCGAAATGTTATCAAGAGTGCTAGAGTCTTTGAGACCACATCTACGGCTGTGCGTAGAACATGAACAAGGATATAATTTTAAACAATTTATACGATAAATTTCGGGGAAAAGGGGTACATTATTGGACTAAAATTAAAGTTGGAGCTCTTTTTATTCTTTTGTTTAAAAATTCTTTGAAAAATTACGGTTTATGTCCATGGCCGACTTTAAAATATTTTAATTGCCTTAGTAATACTAATAAAAATCGAGATAGCTCAAAAAATATTAACTTTAGGTATAGGACATGCTTAATAATTTCGAAAGACAATTAAATTCTCTACAAGAAAATGTAAAAATATACAGGGTGTTGCATTTAAGAAAAATGACTTATCGATGTTTAAAGTTTCACAAGTTTGACCAAGCGTAAAAAACACCCTGTATAATATTTTTAAAATGTAGCTAGCGCAAAGTGTTAATTAATCTATTGTCAATCTAAGTTTTAAACGAAATTTTACCGCTTTTTTAAATAACTTTAATGTTAAAAAAAATTGAAAGTGCTGTATCGCTCAAAATTTTCACAAAAATGTAAATTTTACGAAAACGGTTGACTTAACTCTTACAGGCATGGTGGTACACGTTATGTACCACTATTTTTGTTACCAATGCTGCATGGTGGTATTGAAATTGTACCACCTAATTTAATATTTCTGCTATTCTGCACGATCGCTTAAAAACTGTACCACCTATCCCAATATGTACTGACATAACATAACTTTACGCTGCAGGTCAGAACGCGATAGAAATTGCTTGCATTGATTGTCTGTCAACTCATTTTAGTTGTATTTTGTGCCCCAGTAAAGTGTACAAAAATAATTTGTTGTAATTAGTGTAATTTTAACGAAAATAATTGTGTTTTAGTTACATCTGTCTGCTTGTGGTATGGTTTACACTTGACATTGTATTCATATTTAAAATAAGTTTTTCTTGTGTTTATTTGACAATGATTTGGTGGTACGTTATTTGTACCACTGTGAGCATTCAAACAAAATGGCAAAATACAATTTAGAAGACTTGTCATTTGCATTGAAAGATATTACAATGGATTAATTTCTTGCGGAATTTGAAGATATTCCGACTGACCACGAATCTATAATTGGTGAACTAGATGATACAGAGCAGGTAAATGAGGAAAGGGAAGTTGATTTAGAAATGGATAATTTAGAAACTTATCAAAACTATTCTGATTAGTCAGATTCTGATAGCAATATGCCATTATGTCATTTTGCTAAAAAAAATTCAACAAACAGATATTACTGAAATCAAAACTTTCCTAGGAAAGCTTACCAACCAGGGCGCGGTTAAAGATCTGGAAATTGTAGTACAAAAAAAATCAAGTAGGTATACGCACAGAATGGATGTGTTCAATATGCAAAGTGCCATTTTGTTTATCTAAATAAAAGACATGTTTTCAGGACTATCACAAAGAAGTAAAATAAAAGAAAATATTACAATTTGTGATAAATCAAGCTACTCAAAATTTCGCATTACAGGCATAGTGGTACATAGGGTGTACCACCTCACCAGGAGTTGCTGAACCCGACGAGGATGCTAAAACATATATTTTTCTTTTTTAATCTGCATCCTCCTTCAAATGTATTTAGTTTCGTTGTTAATAAATAATTTTTAATTTTGTGTGCAGCACGGGTAAAAATATGTCTACTTTTTATGTGCCTGTAAGAGTTAAGACCCATATAACCTTATACATTTTTGAAAGTAAATTTTAAGAGGAATCTAAATATGTAAAAATATACAGGGTGTTCTATTTAAAAAAATTAAATTTTTATATGTGCCGGTCAAACGAAACACTCTGTATAATTGAAAATAATTTTAGGTTATGTAGAAAATAGGTTCGCACAATATTTGTATTAAACATTTTTTGATATTTTCATTAATAAAGGAGCTATCGAAGAATCTCAGGGTCGTGGTGCACCCTGTACATATCGTAAATATAAAAATATAGGATTTAAAAAAATCTACCAAATTTCGTTCAGATCTATTTAGCGCTTCTCGATTATCAGGAATCTGACATAACAAAGAGACAAAAAACTTTGAGTACGTAGGAAGCTTTAGTAAGTAAAAAGGCGTTTATTAACATTAATTATGTCATAATATGCCACGCGAGTCATATTTCAGAAATATTTTTGATTGAAAAAAGAACAAACGAGAACATGTTTATACAAAAAAAAACTAAACCGAGTTAAAGAAACAACAAGTTTTTTTTAAGAGAGATAATCTGATAACTTGAAGCACGGTACACATAAAATTTGGATTAGTTACAAATATATCCGCTTATTCTCAGAACTTTTTTACGATATCCCGTTCTGGAATCCCTAAATTTAAGAAATACCGGAAAACAGAAAAATCGCTCTTTGAACCAGGGATGGGGAGTTCCGAGTCGGTATTTTTTAAAATCGACTCCGACTCCCCATTCCGACTCCCGGACTCCTTTCATTAAAAAGAAAACGTAATTAGTATACCGGGTGTTAACCACCAGCCGTGAACATAGGGAATTAACATTGGTTTTAACCAGGGCATGAAACCGGTTTTTTAAACCGGTTTAAAAAACCGGTTAACCTTTATTTTTTGTCCAAAATTGTGATTTTTAACCGAAACCGAAACCGTTATTTTTAAAGGCAAAAAAAAACGGTAACCTTTAACCAAAATAATAAAAAACCGGTTTTTTAAACATCTCTTTAATAAAAATTATTTTGAAAAAATACAAAATCTGTATTAAATGTGATTAGTTTACCAAAAAACGTTTACGGAAAAAACCGGTTTTTCAACAAAAACCGTTATAAAAATAAAGTTCTTGAATTCGGTTAACCGTTAACCAAAATTTTTTTCGGTTTCTAGCCCTGGTTTTAACTTATTTTCGGATTCCTGCTCCCCAATTGAGTTTATATTAAAATTAATGGTAACAATAGAAAGATAAATTTATTAGGCATCATTTGAGCCATTAATAAGCTTAAATGTTTAATATTTAGTTTATAATTAATATTTTAAAATTGGATTAATTTTACAAATATAAGTAGCCATGACAGCCAATCTGACATTTGTCTTCATTAATTTTTGTTATTATCTGTCAATTTTTAAATCAGCGAGTTATTTCTTTTTTCACCATTAAAACTCTTCCTCTATTATAGTTTTTTTTTTCATTTTAATGAAACTCGTTAAAGAAATAACTCGCTGATATAAAAATTGACAGATAATAACAAAAATTAATGAAGACAAATGTCAGATTGACAGTCATGGCTACTTATATTTGTAAAATTAATCCAATTTTAAAATATTAATTACAAACTAAAAATTAAACATTTAAGCTTATTAATGGTCTCAAATGATGCGTAATAAATTTATCTTTCTATTGTTACCATTAATTTTAATATAAATTCAATTGGGGAGCAGGAATCCGAAAAAAAGTTAAAACCAATGTTAATTCCCTATGTTCACGGCTGGTGGTTAACACCCGGTATACTTCACTACAGTGAAAGCAGTTTTTTTTTCGTTCCCAGGTGTATCTTATAATGGCGAACGGAGTTTATTTTCGTATGCTTACTAAATAATGGAGAAAATGTAAAAAAATTAAGTTTTTCAAAGTAAAAATTTAAAATTTTTTACAATTCTGTTATACCGCGTTTACCATCTAACGCGGGTTTGCAAGGTTGTATTCGACCCGCGTTATAAGCGACTTCCATTGGATTTAGTATTTTACTAAAAGTAATATAATACTGTAATCGTATACTAGGACTGTTAAATGTTAAATGTGAAAGATGAACTTGTTATAATTTTATAATAACCATACACATTTTTATGTGAAAAATATGCTATCAAAGTTACCTACATATTTTTAATGAATCCCGTTTCTGCTTATATTTACCGTAAAATCTGACGTATAATACGCATGCTTGATTTAGCCCAAAACTGTCTAGTAAAGCGGATATTTGTTTATAATATGCCCCACAACTCAACATTTTGTGTTATGACACAGGTGCTAAAAAATTGAAAGAATAATAACAAACAAAAATAGGTACGCAATAAATAAAATAAAACACATTCTATTTCGCTCCATTGTTACACTTAAATTTGACAGAAACTTGAAAAATGTAGTTTATTTTCGAAATTAAAACGATGTATTTTTTGTACTTGCAAACATTGTGCTTAATAAACAGGAATCTTGGGTAGGTTATCTTGTAAAACTAAAATTATATTAAAATATTATGGACACGTTAGCCCCCCCCCCCTTCTGCGCAAATGGGTGCCAATTTACAAAACTTATCTGCAAAATACCAATCGTTATAGGTACATTGACTTTGTAACTATCAATTTTTTAATTACTAGAGTTAATTAAACAAAATAAATTACTCTATAAAAAAAGTTTTAGCATTAGAACTATATTTCTACACACCTTGACCTTAAAAACTTGAAAATAAAGGCGCCATCAGCTTTTGAAAACTTTCAAATATCAACACGGCGCGGCGTAAGATTTGGTTGACTACAAAACTAACCCTACCGTGTATCACACGGAATCATGCGTTTTGTATTCTTGCGCTGTCTATAAACCTTACACAGTCATGTATTTTTTGAAGATAAAAATTGGACGTTCAAAGACACAACTAGTTTGTGTTACTTTAATCGTTCCCGATTCCGTTAAAAAAAAATCGACTGACATCGTTATTTTGTTTTTGTTTTAAATTTTTTATTGTGCTCTCATCCTCGAAAAAAACTAAATGCAAAAAGAGTCGGGAGTCGGTAGTTTTTTCGACTCCCGATTCCTCAAAAAAGCTCCGACTCTTCGACTTCCGACTCCCCATCCCTGCTTTGAACCCATTACAACAAATAATGGATAATAAACGTACTATTCACATGGAACTTTTTCCCAAATTATCGCGATCTAACACTACTTCTACTCGTATAATTGTAAAAATATTTTTGGTACATGTCACAGAGTCACAGGACCTCAAAAGCGTTTCCGTTTGGAACCTCTGAATCTTTAAATCTCCCACTGTGGATTACAAATCAAAAGCTGTCTTTGCGTGGTTGCGACTGTCAGCGGTGTGTGACATCTGTTCTACGTGCGTTAGAGCGACAGCGTGAAACAGTTTTAATTTATTACAACACGCCATTCGCAGAACTCATATGGGATTGAGTTTTTGTGACAAACGCTGTGAGTAGTGTTTGTAAAAGAGATTCATACAATTTTAATATATGATCTACATTTTGTGCGATTTTAAAAAAAAGACAATATTTTATTTTGTTCCATCATTTTTAACATTCAGCGAAGGTCAATTTATTGAGAATTAAAAAAAAAACTAGTGGGCAGTGAAAAATAAAATTCGCATTTTCATATTATTTACTTCTTAAACTACCCTTTGAAGTTTAATTGTCAAAGTCAAGTTGGTTAGAACCTAGATTTATTAATTTCTTAAAATAAATAGTGGAAGTTGAAAAAGTGGCGTTAGACTCGATAGCATTTTCGAAGTATTTTTTTTTTCTAAATGACAGGCGCCGAAAGACAATTCATTTTTCGATGTGTCTGCCGGCGATTAACGAAGATTAGCAAACTCCAATATTGATCAAAAAACTGCGATTAATGAAGAATGTAATGTATGCAGTTTTCTTTTAAGAGTAAGAGTCTGGTCAATGCAAATAAACTATGTAAATGCATAGAAAACCGTTACAGCGAAATGATAAACAAAAAATTGATAAAAGTAACAGACCATCCAGCGTACTCACCTGACTTGGTAATGTACGACTTTTGGTTACTTTTAAGACTTTTGTTGTAGTAGAAAGTTTTTGCCTGAGAAAGAAAATATTAACCGTGTTTTTTATTCTCAAATAAATTTAACTTGACTTTCAATCCAGCAAACTGTAAAGGCGTACCTAATTGTTATAGCATCCAAAACTGTAATCTCGACAAAGCCATTATTAATTTCAAAAATGAATTTAAGAATTGCCACATTTAGGCTGTTCGATAAAATCATTAGGCGAACTCAAAATGTATTATAAATAGCAATATATAATACACGTTCGGTTCAAATAAACCAAGTACGGTATTATCCCAATACGTAATTCATCAATAAAATAGCATAAATAAAACTATGAGCAAATGTGTAAAATTAAAAGCTGTTATCAAAAATTCTGCGTTAAAACAGGATTAATATCCACAGATACAATTATTTACAACGTAAGTATACATCAGCATCTATAACGCTATTTACAAATAAAGATTATTGTACGTCTACCGCACACCACACGTATGAAGAGGGTTCTATTATGTAGATTGTCATAATACATTATTACACCAATCGCAGTCCTCCTTTTACAGGTTTAAATGCTAATTTTCAAAGTTAATTTTAACTATCGTATTACCGCAAATTGCATGGAGAATAAGAGTAGGTATAGTTACATGGTGTCCATGAGAACAAAACATTCAGAACGTACCTTATTAGAAGCCTCTACTACCTTATACTTGCACGAAATATAACTCCAATTAACAAAAGTTAATGAAAGGCCATTATGTTAAACATTTTCACGGCCAACACAAACGCGAACTATATTAAGTATAAATATCACCTATTATTAAATAAATAAACTACTTGGAGCATACTTTTAAAAAGGGTTTAAACACCTAAAAAATTTACACTAGGTATATGCAAATAGTTTAAAAAGCTAATTTAAAAATATATCTAAAAGTAATGAAAAATGTATCGAATCATTATTGGATTTCTTAAATTTTTAGGGATTCAGGAACGGGGTATCGTAAAAAAATCCCGAAAATGAGCAAAAAGGAATTACCGCCTGGAAACGCTATTTGTAACTAATCCAAATTTTATAAATACTTTGCTTAGAGTTATCAGAGTATCTCTTTTAAAGAGAACTTGGTTGTTTAACTCGGTTTTTTTATGTACAAACATGTCTCATTTGTTCCTTTTTTCAATCAAACTTATTTTTGAAATATGACGCGTGAGGCATATTATGACATAATTCATATTAATAAAGGCCTTTTTTGATCTGATACGTTTAGTCACCTAGATTCCTTTTCGTCCAGAGGGCCATGGTTCCCAGAAAACGGTAGTAAAAATATTCTAAAACGATTACCGTAAGCAGATACCTGCGCAGAATACTGTTGTAATAATAACAAAGATAGCAATGGCACAACTCGTTAGCCGCATGTGGCTTGTAAGGCCACAAACAATTTTCCTTCTGACAAATTCACCCATGACAATTTGGTAGATGGTATTTTAATAAGCAGATTTAATAGAAACTTTTATCTGCTTTAATCTATACGTAAAAACAAATCTGTAGGAAGGTGTTCCTACTTGGAAATGTTTTCATAAAAATTTGTATTTTAGGTTGTATTTTAGGATCTGAATGAAATGTTGTAGATATGTACCTATATACATAAGTATTTAGAGCGAATTCTAAAAATATTTTATCCTACTTTAAACATTTAATTAAAACTTGGGCGGGTAGCGCCTAAAGACACCTGCATCCGACCGTTAATAGTATTTGGGTGGGTAACACGAAATTACCGAATATACCCGAATCCGACTATTAGGCAGGTAGCGCCCGAAAATGACGGAATATGTCGGAATACTAGTTATAATACTACCCGTACACGTAGACAGTAACAAACATAGTGAGTGACTTATACAGGGTGTCCCAGAGATAACAATACCAGGATGGGGATCTCGCTTATTATAAGAGATATCGGTGTTTAAAGTAGATGAATTATTCCCAAGTATGAGCGCAGTTACTATCTATTTTTAATTTTTTTGTAAGTACAAAATTCCTGGTACTTCAGAAGTTATAGCAAAAGTTATGTCATTTGACATTTAATTGGTTATCTATTGTTTTGTTTTTCATAGATAGCTTGACGTGTGATTTCTTTGTTATTGATACACACGGTTTTTCTCGATCTTCTGGGTTATTTATTAAAATACATATGGTAAGTGATATCTTCTTAGCAAGGGGTAATAATAGTATATTGTACAACTAGTGCTGAAAGTTGAATATTTGACACGAGTATGACAGTTGAGCCACTCGCCTGACGGCTCGTGGCTCAGTCATGCGAGTGTGAAATATTCTTTCAGCACGTGTTGTACACTATGCTTTTCCGACGACCAGTTAGACAAATAATCATTAATTCTGCAAAAAAGTTGTGAAAATAACATTTTTTTGACGTTGGTGACACTTGACACTTGTGAGGTTAGATTTGCTTGACAGCGCGTTTAGCGTGTGTAAAGTAGCGGAAATTGTGTGCAAAGTGCAGGAAATTGTGTGCAAAGTGCATTTTGCACACAATTTCCAGTGTCATGCGCAATTTGTCATTTTCAGTTGTAGTAAGTCGTGCGAAATTACTCGCTTTACATAGTGGTCGTCGGAAAAGCACATTTAACAATCCCACAGCCATCTTGACGCCCTATAGGAAACAATGAAATTAGGGGTGATATCTTAAAAATAGAAAGTGGTAAAAAAATCTAAAATAACAGATATTTTCTACATAAAAAAGTACCTCAAGAAGATTTAAAAAAATAAATTCAAGATGAATTTTATATTTTTTGCTAAAGCTAATAAGGTAGGTACCAGGAATTTGCACTTTTAAAAATATATAGCCAGTAACTTAATAACAATAATAATAATTTATCTAATTTAAGCAAACCTGTAGCTCTTATAATAAGTGGGTTCCCCATGGCGGAAATGTTATCTGGGGCACCCTGTATATTCTCTAATACAGAAATTCACACGAATGTGAAAAGCTAGTATGTAATGAAGTTTTTTGTGAATTAAATGTCGTAAAGGCGGCTGCCAAGCTTGTCACCCCTGAAATATACTTGTCTGCATATTTTTCAGTGGTGCTATTAAATTTAAAATGTTAATTTTTATATAGATTTATTTATTATTTAGTCATGAGTCCTTTTACTGTTAGGTGTAGGACTGTTGAGTTGTGTTGTGCTGACTTTTTTCCATGTTTTTCTGTCTTGTGCTAGCCTTTTTATGTCTTTCCATTTGATATTTCTATCTGCTTCTGCTTTTTCTCGGTCTACATATTTTGTTTTTTCCCTGTGTTTCATATACCCATTAAAAATTATTATATTTGAATTTTCTTTTTGTCGCTTTTTTTCCTATTATCTTTTACTTATACCTAAAATACATTCTATTTAATTTTTTTTAACATTTGGTAACCCTTTATGTACAATAAACAGTTGTTTAATTTGTCAGTTTTGCAAAAAAACAGATTCCAAAACTTTCTTGGTTCACTGTATCCTTCGTTATCAGTAATTTTTAGACGCAGGGTCTAATATTCTTATCTTTATCGCTGCATCATGGAAAATTCAAGTTCTCCGGAGCGCGCCCCTGAGTGTTGGCACCGGCGCACAGATTAAGAATCATTACGTGAGTTAACAAATTTTATCAAAGCTAACTTCGGTTGGTACTGAGAATATCAGGAGTAAGTGTAAAAACATATGATCTTATTCATGGTTGGAAACATTAAAAAATTCCTTACCCTTTTATGTATTTTATTAATTAGGCGATATAATTAACAGTTTTAAAAGTCGTTAATAGTGTTTTTAAAGATTTTAAAAGAAAGTCAAATTAATTTATTGGCATGAAAGCATGCAATCCCACCGCCTGTAAACAGCAAATAAAACTAGGTTGAAAATAATGGAGTTGGAAGTAGCTATTTGCGAAACACAGTTATTTGGAAAAACCATCACGTGCAAAAACAATAATCTGCTGTTGTGCTTAAACAGCAAAATTGTCTTAATAAAATGAATACAAAGACTAATGTTTATTTACGGCAATTAAATAACAAACTAAATTTATTACCTTCACGGCTAAAAACATATTTAGCCCGCCGTTCGTTACCTGTTTCGCTCTGAGTATAAAATACAGGGTGACAATTATCTACATGTGTTGTATAGGTATCTTTGTTATTATAAGAGTTACATAGTCGCTTAAGTAAGCAAAGTTGAGCTGAATTTCAAGACGAATTTAATACCATTTTGACATTTGACCTGCACCTTCAACTTTTTTAAATATTAAAAAAAAACTAAAACACACGATTTTTTTAATGGTAAATAATTACGTTAAAATCAAAATGTGACATGATTTCTCTAGATATTTTTAGGAAGATTTAGAAAAAAAAGTCATGGCAAACTTAATTTTTGAGATATAAGCCAAATTTTACTTTTTTTAATGCAACCATAGTTGGCTATAGGTTCATAAAAAACAAAATTGGTATGGGTGGTTAGATTTATCTTTAAAAATAAGTAAGTTATTACAAAACTATTCTTTTTTTAAAGTATATTTAAGTGGCCATTAAAAAGAAAAATAAACATTGCATAAATGTATTCTCTTTATTAAATATTTTAAGGATATGGTGTTTCATCAAATTTAGTAGAAGCAATATGAAAAACATATAATTTTCACCATTAACAAATAAAATAACATCTTAAATATTATATCCACAAGATAAACAATTGTCCGGTGGAATAGAATTAATTACTACCTTCATTCGAAGCTTAAGATCACGTAAGTTTGGAGAACGTGTTACAAAGAATGCTGTTAACGTTCTTCTATAAATATACCACAAGCCAAGAACACACAATATGCTTTATAGTTAGGACTTATCAAACGATCATCGTTTTAAAATGTTTATTCGATAAATGATCTAATTGCTCTTATTATAGCTAAATCATAGTCTTTGGATATTTAAACAAACAATATTTTCCATGAATAAAAATGTAAATTAAGGGCAATTTCGGTCGATTATGTATGGTTGATGCACGAAGAGCATGAAGTATTCACCTAGTTCCAACATTTTTATAACACTAATTTACGGTTTTCAGTTTCATGCATAAGTTATGATTGAACGATGATTAAATGAATATGAATTGCTTATACTATTTCCGACGGCCTGCTCGTAATTGATGCAAACTTTACCTGTAAATAATTAATGTATACTTACGAATAATTGACTGAAGTTTGAAAATAAATGAAAACATTGATGCAGTAATATTCCATTTTAGAAACACCAATGTCAAAAGATGGGTAATAAATACTGCTATAGCACACAATCCTATAAGGAAATATCAGATAATAAGCACAACACTTAGAATAAAGCAACCTGTAATCAAAAGAGAGACATACCAGGCATGCGTCCAAAGAACGGACAAAATGAACAAAGTTATCAAACACTCAAATATAGCTGCACTTAAGGGTGAGAGTGTAAAAGAAACCGAATTCTTAGCACAAATAATAATAGATTCAGCAGACAGACATAACAAGAAAAAACCCTTTGAATCATGGTTCTATTCTCAATGCAAACAGACGAAAAGAAAACTCCTTAGAAACAAAAGTTATACTGAGTATGATATAACACGCAAGAAGTACAGACAACTCATTAAAAATAAGAAAAGCACCTGTGATGAAACAACCTTAATACAAAAGCTATCCGAAGCAGAACTACAATCATGAAAAATACTCACAAAGCCCAAAATTAAGAACAATCACATATTAAGCAAAGAATGGGATAAACATTTCAAAACTTTATTTGATCAACCAAATGTCACACTCCCAGGGAAACTACCAGATATCGAAAACAATTTCTGGTTTAATTAACAGATAACGAAACAGGAAATATCCCAGGGCATCAACAAATTTAAGATAAGGAAAGCAGCAGGTTTAGACAATGTCACTAATGAACAAATCATCTTGGTTTACCCATTTCTATCCAAATGGTGGGTGGAGATCCTCGACAAAATTTTAGAAAATGGAGAAATCTCAAATACATGGAAAACCTCAAAAATTAAACATAAAAAGGAAACGGAAACCCAACTCATATAGAGGAATAGCACAAGTGCCAACTCAATTCAAACTGTTAACAAAAGTCATTAACAATAGAGTTATGAAACATTTGGAAAATACCCTCCCGCCAGAACAATTTGGATTTCGCAGAAAAAGGAGTTGCGAAGATGCCATAAACTTGATAATTCCTGAAATAAAAACAGCCACATCTCTATTACAAGGGAGCTAATACGGCGCCCTTATTGACTTTCGCAAGGCTTTTAATATGGTGGATAGAACTATTCTAAGGTCCGTCAACTTGGCCCCCCCCATTTAGATTTTATAAATTATTTTTATTGCGCTAGATTGCGCTAAGCTAGCGCCACATTGCGCCACCAATGAAAAAGCTAGCGCCTCAAAGGTAAAAAATTTACAGCACTTTGTAGTTGGGGGGGGGGGGCAGATTGACGCTAGCCCCCCCCATGTGAAAATCGGAACTTTTTTTAATTGCGCTAGATTGCGCTTAAGCTAGCGCCTCTTTGCGCCACCAATGAAAAAGCTAGCGCCTTAAAAATGACGAAGTTATGGCATTTTGAAAATTTGAAGCTACCCTTTCCCCATGTCGAATTCAAAAAATATCTTTATTGCGCTAGATTGCGCTTAGCTAGCGCCACATCGCGCCACCAATCTTAAAACTGGGGCCCAAAAATAACGAAATTATGGCATTTTGAAAATTTGAAGCTGGCCCCCCCCTATGTCGAATTCAAACGATTTCCTTATTGCGCTAGATTGCGATTAGCTAGCGCCACATCGCGCCACCAATCTTAAAGCTCGCGCCACCAATCTTAAAGCTAGCGCTCCAAAAATAACGAAGTTATGGTATTTTGAAAATTTGAAGCTAGCCTTCCTTATATCGAATTCAAACGATTTTTTTATTTGACTGATATCGCTCTAGAAATCCTCTAAGTAGCACCAAATTGAGTTACGAGTTTTATACTTGTTTTCGAAAAAGCACGTAAGAGATTTTGGGTATTTTACCTCAGGCTAATGATTTAATAGTCCTCTTTATTGCTATTTTATATGAAAAATTTGTAAATATTAAAACTGTTTCATTTGCTTGATCTAATGATTCTAATGTATAATTTTGCTATTTTAAGCAAACATTTTTACAGGGTTTGCTGCTGCACGAAGTTATATATCAGACATTTATTAAATTTTTCGTATGTTACAATCTAAGCCGATATAAAATTAAAGTTATGTTGTACTAATTAATACTTGTACATAAAAGTGTTACGCCACTGCTAATTCCAGCTTGCCTGATCCAGGAACTTCATCTTTGTTTATGGTCAAAACACTTAAGATATGTTGTGAAGCCACCCTGAGGGGTCTCGGGTTAGCTAATGCTTTTGCTAATATTGTTTAAAGGCAGAACTGCTTGTATCTCATTCAATATAATAATAAATTATTGTAATTTTTGTTTGATTTCGTTTATTATTTACAATCGACGGTAAAGTACGCCCCCGCGGCGTCTTAGTCGCGCGATCGAGCTTAACAATAGTTTATAAAAACGACCAGTAGTAGTGTCAATTGCATTATATTATTTTCTGTGATATAGTAAGTATTTTTGGGGCGCTAGCTAAGCGCAATCTAGCGCAATAAAGAAATCGTTTGAATTCGACATGGGGAGGGATAGCTTCAAATTTTCAAAATGCCATAACTTTGTCATTTTTAAGGCGCTAGCTTTTTCATTGGTGGCGCAAAGAGGCGCTAGCTTAGCGCAATCTAGCGCAATAAAGAAATTGTTTGAATTCGACATGGGGGGGCCAGCTGCAAATTTTCAAAATGCCATAACTTTGTCATTTTTAAGGCGCTAGCTTTTTTATCGGTGGCGCAAAGAGGCGCTAGCTTAGCGCAATCTAGCGCAATAAAGAAATTGTTTGAATTCGACATGGGGGGGAATAGCTTCAAATTTTCAAAATGCTATAACTTCGTCATTTTTAAGGCGCTAGCTTTTTCATTGGTGGCGCAAAGAGGCGCTAGCTTAGCGCAATCTAGCGCAATAAAGAAATTGTTTGAATTCGACATGGGGGGGGCTAGCTTCAAATTTTCAAAATGCCATAACTTCGTCATTTTTAAGGCGCTAGCTTTTTTATTGGTGGCGCAAAAAGGCGCTAGCTTAGCGCAATCTAGCGCAATTAAAATAGTTCCGATTTTCACATGGGGGGGACTAGCGTCCATCTGCCCCCCCCCCAACTACAAAGTGCTGTAAATATTTTACCTTTGAGGCGCTAGCTTTTTCATTGGTGGCGCAATGTGGCGCTAACTTAGCGCAATCTAGCGCAATAAAAATAATTTATAAAATCCAAATGGGGGGGGGCCAAGTTGACGGACCTACTATTCTATGTGAAAAACTTATTAAGCAGGGTGTTAAAGGGAAGATCGACAATATAATCCATGATATATATAAAAGTAGATAATGAGAAAGAATTATCAAATCCAATCACTCAAAAACGAGAAGTGTTATAAGAAGATACCTTGAGCCCAACACTATTCCTGGCTTTTGTACAGGACCTGCCAGACTTTATAAAAACGTACGAATCATACTCCATGTACCCAGATTACCTAGTTATATACTCTTAAGACCTCCAACACAACTTCAGATAAGTTTGAACAGCCTCAGCCTTTGTTGCGATATAAATAAACTAGTCATTAACCACACAAAGAGCAAAATGATGAAATTTTGAAAGGGAGGTAGACTCAAAAATAACGACAAAGCTTACATAGAAAACCAACAAGTCAACTTCATCAATGAATATGAATACTTAGGAGTAACATTTCAAGCAACACTAACCCTAACCAAATATATCAACGCAATTAGTAGGAAAATGGCTCAAGTGATAGGATCCTTGAAGAATGTATAACCACTGTCCAACCACTGCAATTAAGCTATACAATATAATGATCTGGCCTGCAGTAACATATTGTTTTGGATCCTTGTGCACGGTACTAAAGGCAGGGCATCTATTGCAGCTAAATGGAGTGAAGGCAAGATACCTCAAGAAATTTCTAAGCCTGCCGAAGAACGCATTTAATACTTTCACTTTTCACTTAGCAAACACAAACACGATGGGAGAAGAGATTATAGGGAAATTTAAAGGCGCAACAACACAAGCTCAGGAAAAATACGGAAAAATAATAGAAGAAAAGAATATGAAGTTTGTAGTCGAAAGTTTCACGAATGGACCAGCTTTCAACTTTCAAGGATGGACAGGTGCTAACCAGAAACAAAGACACCTAATAACCTGTGTCACCCTTCATGGGTATCACCATCTAATATGTAACAAACCACACTTCCATCATGCAGAGGAGAACTGTACTTGTTGTCTGTGTAACCGCTCAGCAGATATGTACCACCTAATAAAATGTGAAAATAGAAGGAGCCGGTCACTAAAACAATTCATTAAAGACTTATTCAAATAAATAAAATACTAACAATAATAAATATAATATTGTACTAAAAGAAAGAAATGTTATAATAGTAAGGTAGGTTAAATATATTTGTTATTATCTGCATCTGTGTGAGGCGAAATAAAAATTTATAATATAATAGTAATATTCCAAAAATTAAACTCAAAACAGGATCCGGTAATGATAAAGATTTCTGCCTTTAAAAAGTGTTTAAAATTTGAATAGAGATTATCTTGCAATCAGGAGACACCGCTAAAGCCTACTACAGCGTTCTCCTATGTAAACTGTGGCAAGTTATGGACACCCAAGGCGTAAATACATCTACACGCAAGCAATGCGAAACCTGTACAAAAACATGACAAGTTTCATAAAAATTGGACAGCAGATATCACGTAAAATCAAAATCACAAAAAGGCTTAGATAAGGATGCTGCGTAGCACCCATTTTTAACAAGTTGTATTTAAATGGGACCCTTGAAATATAGAAATATAGAAAAATGTCGCAATATGGGTTGACCTATAGAACACTAAAGAGTGAATGCAACATATGGAGACTGACGATAAATACACACCGTAAAAAAAAATTACTCGCCAAGTTTTCCAGTCTTTAGTTATTTATATTTGAGGTACTTTAATTTAAATACCTTTTTCTACTACCACTGATGTAAATTACTCTTACCGTACAGCCTGCATAAATAGTAAGCGAGTTATAACGCACGGTAAGCAAAACGCACACTTATTTAGAAAGATCGAAGTAACCTTACGTTAAAATTGACAACACAACGTAATTACACAGTGTATACAGGGTGATTGATTGAGACCGGGCATTAAAAATATATGAAGAATGAAAAAGGGTATGGATCTGAAATTTTGGTTATGACCATAATGGCATCTGATCTGTTTATTGAAAATATTTTCAAGATGGCGACACTTCCGCAAATACCGGAAGTTGGCGTCTACTTTTTTATTTTCAATACAATGGTCTATTTTTTAGTGCATTTTTGGATTCAAAACGTTATTTTAGGGGGACTTTTATTAGCATTCCCTATACCTAAGTGCAGTCATTTTTTAGATTTTTGGACTTTTTTGAAAATTTTTTGATTTTCACCGTGATGCTTAATATTATCTAACATGGCCATTTTTAAAGAAAAAACGCTTAAATTTAGACCATGCCTAGAAGAAATCTTGGACTACATCCTGGAATTTTTGCAATCGATGAATTACTTACAGGGTGTCCAAAATTTAATTTTCTTTTAATACAACTTCAGACCACTAAAACTCGTTTTTTTCAAATACAATACCCAAACTTTTTTTTCATTTTCTAATGCAAAATTACATTCTGCATCAACCTGTATTAGCGTTTCCTATACCTATCTGCAACAGTTTCCGAGTTATTAAGAATTTTTGATAGAGTTAAGAGAAATTGCAACATTTTTAAATAGTAAGCCTTGGAAATGACAGCAAATGCCAATATTAATAACTGTAAACCACTTTTATTGCGTTTGTCTGAAGCATCCATGAAAATGTATAATCAAGAGTATTCAAACACGAATATTTTGAACTTATTTTATATTCATGAAGGATGTAACAAGATTATTGAAAGAACTTGCCGCGTGGTCAGTGAGAGTTATCCTTATTTGACTGTAATGACCAGACAGAAATTTTAATGAATAGAATCAATTTTTTTTTCAATTTAGAAGAGTGAAATCTGCTTGTATTCGACCTAAGCGTGTGACAAATGATGAAACTAACAAAGTTAACATCCTGAGATATTTTAACGACCATCCTCAGCGATCAATTCGATTGGTAGCGCAAGACTCGGGTTTAACATACTATGCTGTACAAGCCACATTAAAAATACACAACTATTCGTTCACACTTTCAATAATCTTCTGAATTTGTCCAAGAATGTAAAATAAATTCAAAATATCCGTGTTTGAATACTCTTGATAATCCATTTTCATGGATACTTCAGACAAACGCGATAAAAGTGGTTGACGGTTATTAAGTATTGGCATTTGTTGTCATTTCCAAGGCCTACTATTTAAAAATGTTGCAATTACTCTTAACTTTATCAAAAATTCTTCTTCTTCTTCTTAATCGATTCCTCTTGTACCTTTCGGTGTCGAGGTATGCTTTTCCATTCCTGAGTTATGTTTCTCCAATCCTTCCCATGGTTAGCTAATTGTGGCACATCTCTCCAGCTGACTCCTTTTTCTTCTAGTTTCTTCCTCACTTCTTTTTCCCATTTTATTCTTGGTCTTCCTCTATTTCTTTTTCTCTCTATCTGCATTTTCCATCATATTTTATTAATATATGCCCTTTGTCGAGCTTTACTATTCCTTTCCCTTTTTTCGTTTCCATTAATCTTAATATTACTAATTTTCTATTGTCGAATTCCTCTACTAATTCTACTTCTTTACCTTGTATCCTTGTGGTATTCCATGTTCCTATATTTACTGTCCCTTTTCGTTGCTCATTGTCATTTATATTCCCAATGTTTCCGCTTGGGGTACTCATGTGGGAATTCCAGATTACCCCATCTTTAAACTTGCTTGTTAGTTTTTTGAACCCGAGTGTTTGTTTTCCCTTCTTTCTTGCCAATTTCTGTTCCACTCCATCCCATGTATGTAGTTGGTCGTGTACAGTTTTCTCCCTTTCATTTTGCTTTTGTTTTTCATTACCTCTAAGTTTTGCCTGCTGTTATCTAGTCTAGCTATTATGACTTTTTGCCCAGGCTTTTTTCCCACCTTATACGATTCTGTCACGTCAACTTTTGCTCCAATCTCCTTCCAAATGAATTCTTGCACTCCTTCAAGTTTTTCTTGCTGTGTGTTTATAGCTTTTACTATGTTGTTTATTTTCCTTTCTTTTTCTTGTGCTTCCGGTCTGTCTTCTAATCTTTTAATTCTCTTTTGCATGCCCTGTTTTTCCTCTTCCCCTTTTTCTTCTCTCTCTATCATTTTTTCAGTAAGTTTCCTTATTTGTTCATTGCACTCATTAAAACCTTCTCTCAACTCCTTCCTAATGCTCTCCAACATAGCTTTTACCTCCTCCATATTAATGTCCGGTTTTATTTCTGTTCTCTCTTGATAGTTAAAAATGTGCATTGTTGCTGTCAAATACTTTGTCCATTTATCACACACTATTAGATCGTTCACTTATAGTAACCGCACTCGTTTATAGTTGACGCGCTGCACTAGATTATAGCCGTGGGTCAATTACCTACGTTTCGCGCACTCAGCGTTTCCCTTAGATGTACGTTTAAACTTTTAAGTTTTTATTATTGATGTTTAAATTATGTCTTTCTTATATTAAATTCAAAATCACTTTAACTTTCACAACTATTTTTAAATGTATTAATAGCTTAGCTTCGATTCTCTTAATTGTTATTATTTCTTTTTTATTATTTCAGCTTGATGCAGAATGTAATTTTGCATTAGAAAATGAAAAAAAAGTTTGGGCATTGTATTTGAAAAAAACGAGTTTTAGTGGTCTGAAGTTGTATCAAAAGAAAATTAAATTTTGGACACCCTGTAAGTAATGCATCGATTGCAAAATATCCAGGATGTAGTCCAAGGTTTCTTCTAGGCATGGTCTAAATTTAAGCGTTTTTTCTTCAAAAATGGCGGTGGTAGATAATATTAAGCATCACGATGAAAATCGAAAAATTTTCAAAAAAGTCCAAAAATCTCAAAAATGGCTGCACTTAGGTATAGGGAATGCTAATAAAAGTCCCTCTAAAATAACGTTTTGAATCCAAATACGCAATAAAAAATAGACCATTGTATTTGAAATAAGAAAGTAGACGTCAACTTCCGGTATTTCCGGAAGTGTCGCCATATTGAAAATATTTTCATTAAACAGATCAGATGCCATTATGGTCATAACCAAAATTTTAGATCCATACCCTTTTTCATTCTTCATATATTTTTAATGCCCGGTCTCAATCAATCACCCTGTATAAATAAACCAAAAAGCCGTTATAATCGTATGTATTATGTGTTCGTAGGAAAAGTAAGCTACATAACACGAGTTGTAAAACAATTGCGCACTCGTGGAAATACGCACTCGCCGCTACGCGGCTCCGTGCGTAACTTTTCCACTCGTGCGTAATATGCTTCTTAAAACTCTTGTTATGTAATATATGTACTATTATTTAATACTAACAGTAAAAATAAAGTTTCATGACACCAAAGACCAAACAGACTAAACCTATAAACTTTAAATATTTAGGTTGTAACATTATTATACAAAGAACACTCAAAATCATTTCCATGTTGGAACAGAATCATACAGCGTGTCCCAATGTGCAGAAATTACTAGACTATAAAATATTAATACTAGCAACTTCAGTCAAAAGGAAAATTACAGTTTTAATACGGACACTGTTAGCTGAAAGTATGAAGCAAAATAAAAAAAATCTTAAATTGGACGATACTCTCTTATTTAAAGAATAACCTAATTATACTTTATATCTTATCTAGATACTTTTTATTTTGTTACAGGTAAACGTTTTAGTACATAGATAATACCTGAGCAAAAAATAATACACTGGAATTTAAAAAAAAAAAGCGAAACATTAATTAGTATTAACTAATAAGTCTTATGAAACTTGTTAAAAGTTATTGTATTTACTTAAATGATTTTCTTAATAACTTATTTCCAATCCCACTCCGATACATTCATTACGTTTGTTATTTCTTGAATTATTTGCAGGGTTATGATTGCTATTTGTTTTTTTAGATCATAATCAATCTCCATTAACTAATAACATGGCCTGAAAAAAATTTGCATTGTGCATGTGCAGAAAACGATGCTAATAATGTTAGGTGAATATTGCTATGTAATGCAATAGTAATTAAGCAGTTCTTGTGAAAAATTACTTGATATGTTTAATAAAACCTACATCACCATTACACCTTACATTATTTTGATAAATAGTACTCCTATCTACTATTTATGAACAGCGTTCTATAAAAGAATAAAATTTCGAGATAATATTTTAAAATTACTGATAGTAACGAATATCAGTCAAGTTAGTCAAATTATTTCTTCTTACTACCAGGTTAAACAGGGTGGTCCACACAGAAGGGCCACTATTGGGATATCGTAAACGGTAAGAGCTACAAAGAAGTTTAAATAAGACAAATTGTTCCCCTTTCTGAGACCTATTCAGTGATGCTTTAATGTTTTATAAAAGTTCCATGGCACGCTAGATAATAAACAAAAATCAAAATAGGAATTTTTATAAATCGTTTGTAACTCGGTTATACTTGATGGTACAAAAATATTTTTGGGGAAAAAGTTGTAGGTTTTTTACGCACTGTAAAATGAAAACATTCATTTGTTTTAATATTGTTTAAATTCATGGCACTCTGTAGCTTCATAGGGACTTTTTAAAGAATTTTATTTGTTTTGAGCCTAAACATCATAATAAACACATACATATACACCTTATGTTATTGAAAAGAGGAGGAAAAAGCTTTTTTATAAGGTAATAGCCAACTCTGGTTTTCATTTAAAACATTAAAACAATGCAAGTTTTTAATTAATCTAAGAAAAAAAAACAATATTGAAGCAAATAAATGTTTCAATTTTTTTCCCTCTTTTCAATAATATAAGGTTTAATGTGTTTATTTTGATAATTAGACTCAAAACACATAAAATTCATCAAAACGTTCCTATGAAGCTATAGAGTGCCATGAATTTAAACAATATTATAAACAAATGAATGTTTTCATTTTACAGTGCGTAAAAAAATCTACAACTTTTTCTCCAAAAATATTTTTGTACCATCAAGTGTAACCGATTATAAACGATTTAAACAATATTGAAACAAATCAACGTTTTAATTTTACAGTGCGTAAAAAAATCTATAACTTATCCCCAAAAAAGTAGTTTTGTGCCATCAAGTACAACCGAGTTATTAACGATTTAAAAAAAAATGCTTATGTTGATTTGTGGTTATTAACTAGCGAGCCATCGAACTTTTTTTTTAAACATTAAAGAATCACTGAATAGGTCTCAGAAAGGGGAACAATTTGTCTTATTTAAACTTCTTTGTAGCTCTTACAGTTTACGAGATCCCAATAGTGGCCCCTCATGTGGACCACCCTGTATATCTCATACCGTAACAGATTTTGTTGATGACTTATTAATTAACTACAGGCTTATTATAGATTTGTTTTGATTTTTAAGTGTAAAATACGATAAAAGTACTATTCCTATTGCCTATTGCATTACTTTATTCACAATAATTCCTGGAAATTTTCGAGCAAAAACGATTATGAATTAAAAAAATGTTAATGCGAACTGAATTTGTTTACGATCCTAAACCATAATTAAATAAGACTTAGCATTGTGTTAATTTACAAAAAAAAAAAAACTTAACCAGGCAAGAAGTTCCAATACTAACGAGTTAAATTAAATAAAATGCACATAATTGCCTTGACTTATTTTGGCAAACTAATTTATTATTTCCCACAAAAATATTCCGTAATTGTTTTTCTTATGCTTATAGAACCTTGATTCGTATAAAAACAATAAAAAGTCTTATTATTCTTAGACAATTACTGGCAATATGGAGAAATGTAGTTGACGGTCAGTCATTGAAAAGACATAAAGATGTTTAAATCGCTCGCGTAATTTTAAAATAAAACAAAATGCAAGCGATTACAATAACATGACATATTAAAAACATATTATGTACATGGAAACAAACAGTGTTTGCGCATCATATAATTTTTTTATTTATGTAAGCAATAATTAGAATTAGAATTTAAATATACCTAGAACGTAAAAGTAGATATGGTAGTTTTGAACTTTAAAGCTAATACAGAAAAAAATTAAAACATATTTGGCATATTTTGTTATACCAATAAAAATAAACTTTATGACATAGAAATTTTAATATTTAATTTATGTTGAACAATTCAAGTAATTTGTTTAAAATCTATTAATGAAATATAATTTTTGTTATTATTATTTGTATCTGAAACAACAAATGGAGTAACAATTTTAAAAATTAATAGCTGCAATTGATTATTTTAGGCACTATTTATTAACAAATTATATGTATACCTGACAAATGAAGGTTATTTACTTAAGTGCATTATTTACTTATGTACACATACCTAAAACAACCTTATTTTTTATTTTTTGCTCATAAGAACTTTAATACGCACCTTTACTTTACTATAAAGGGTGTCTCTAATTGAAGGCTTATCATGGTGATCTTGTTTACATTAGGAGTCGGTTAAATTAAAGTCGAATTTATGTATTTTAAAAAATCACTAAATTATCAAAGATAAACTTAATTTTTTTTCTATTCCCCTTATTTTTAGAGATATCAAAAAACTAAAAACAAACTTTTATTTCCCATACGCTGATCTAATCACATTTTGTATCATACGTTTCGTACATTTTCGACTATCATCAGGTTTGTTATTTCTTATAAACGCTGTATTGGTATTTTGTTTTAAAAGATAAAACTCGAAATTATGACAACTACGGTATAACATACTATGGAATGCAAAAGTACTGCAAAAAATCAGCATTGTCACGAAAACTAAATATAATTAAATGTAAATTGTTACATTTCAAATGGATTTTGTTTTCATGGTTAAGTTGATTTCTTAAAAAATCGCAACTTTCAGTTTCTTATTGTTAGTATTGCCTATATTTTAAATTATTAATGTGTTATTTGCAAATTTCTTTTAATCCAGATGTGTCTATTAAAATTAAAAATGAACATTATATATTTTATCAGTTCATATTTACGAAGGCTTAGAAGGGCCACCGAAAATAATATTAAAAAGGTGAAATTTCACCTTTTATCTTGAAATTTCAACTTTGTAAAAAAGGTGAAATTTCACCTTTTATCTTGAAATTTCAACTTTGTAAAAAGGTGAAATTTCACCTTTTATCTTGAAATTTCAACTTTGTAAAAAGGTGAAATTTCACCTTTTATCTTGAAATTTCAACTTTGTAAAAAGGTGAAATTTCACCTTTTATCTTAAAATTTCAACTTTGTGAAAAGGTGAAATTTCACCTTTTATCTTGAAATTTCAACTTTGTAAAAAGGTGAAATTTCATCTTTTTTCTTGAAATTTCAACTTTTCAAAAAGGTGAAATTTCACCTTCTTTCTTAATTTTTTTTTTAAAAAGGTGAAATTTCACCTTTTTGAAAAGTTGAAATTTAACTTTTCTAGGTGACGTAATTAAAGCACCTATCTCTTTTAGGAGATAAAAATTAATAAGAGTTTCATACAGTATTTTCCAAAATATATTGTCGTGTCAAATTTTTGTTTTCTTTTGTTTTTTTTAGGAGTTACGCCACCATATATTTATTTTTTAAATGGCACCATCCATATTTTTTTATACGGTTTAAAAGACTTTTTTTCTCTTTTCAACACACTAAAACTTTTAAACCCTTAGGCACATAACAAAATGTTTAAGAAGATCGCAAGAGAACAATTTTGTTTTAAAAGCGTACAATATTAATTAATTTACATTAGTAGGCTTTGAAAATAATACAAAACGGTAAAAAATGTATTACAGTAGTTTTGTGTTTACAGTTGTAACCTAATTAACTTTTTTTTAAATATTTTACCATTTTGTATTATTTTTAAGCCTACTAATGTAAATTAATTAAAAAAGTTTTAGTGCGTTGAAAAAAAAAAGAAAATGTCTTTCAAAGCGTATAAAAAAATATGTATAGTGCCATTAAAAAGAAAAAACAATATGGTGCCGTAACTCCTAAAAAATAATAGAAAACAAAAATTTGACATTAAAACATTTTGGGAAATACTGTATCAAACAACTTTTATTTGAAACTTTTTTTGATAATTCTTTCCAATAACAAAATAAGTGGGGGTGTCATAATAACAAAATAAGTAGGGGTGTCACAAGTGATGCCTCAACCTGTATATTAATTTTTATCTCCTTAAAGAGATAGGTGCTTTAATTACGTCACTTAAAAAAGTTGAAATTTCAAGAAAAAAGGTGAAATTTCACCTTTTCACAAAGTTGAAATTTCAAGATAAAAGGTGAAATTTCACCTTTTTACAAAGTTGAAATTTCAAGATAAAAGGTGAAATTTCACCTTTTTAATATTATTTTCGGTGGCCCTTCTAAGCCTTCGTATTCGTACATATTTAACCCTACGATGCACGCCTGAAAATACACTTTCACACGGCTCGGTCCTGCGAGGCCCAGGTAGATGTAATTAAAAAAAAAATTAATAGGAGTATTATTTTAGTATTTAATTTTGCTAATGCATACATAAACACTTTATAATAATTACTACTGAACCACTTAGAATAATATTTTTAACAAATGTCGCTTAAAAAATAATTTCTAAACGTTACATGAATTGCGACCATTAATCGAATTTTCATTACATTCATTGTTTTTGCATTTGACCCACACAAACATAATTTTTCGGCTAATATTGGATGGACAAGAAAAGCACCTTCTACGTTTTGGAATTCCATGTTGGTTTTCGTTGCTTTGTGGAATTGTAATGAATTTTTTCATGCACTCCTTCACACATTTTTGTAATTTAGGATTTTGTGATCGCCTTTTCATATTTGGAATTACCAGTTCTTTTGCCAAATCTTTCAAGAAAATTATTTTTTATGAGTAACGTCTGTTGTGTAATCTGAATGTTCCTTATTAAATATTATGAAGGCAGCTGGGATGGTTGGGTCACATTTATAGGATGAAAGAAGAAAGGTTAACCAGAAGAGCATATGAAGCAAGAACACAGAGAAAAAACAAACGAGGTAGACCAAGAAAAACCTGGCACGACGAAGTTAAAAAAGCAGCAGCGGATAGAAACATCAAATGGAAAGACATAAAAAGGCTAGCACAAGACAGAAAAACATGGAAAAAAATCAGCACAACACAACTCAACAGTCCTACACCTAACAGTAGAAGGACTCATGACTAAATAATAATAATGAAGGCATTTAGGGCCAAAATATCTATTACATTATAAAAAATTGCCATTGGCCAACGCTTTGGTTGACGCTTGCAAGTGTATGTCAGTATTTCCCTACTTTCTGATCCATAAGATCTACTCTGCCCTTGGTTACTTGGTTTTATTATAATAGTGTATCATTTTTTATTTTTTTTTGTCTTCTATAATACTTGGTGTATTGTGCATACTGCTAAGCAAAACAACACCTATTTTTTAGGCACATAACTAACAATTTTAATATTTTGGTAAAATCCAAATAATGATGATAGAAAAGGCCTGTTCTTGTCATCTTTCATTTCTTTAGATACACCACGTTAATTTTTCCTAATTGTGCCTACAACAGTGATTTGCTTGTCTAATAAGTATTTTGTAAGTAGTAAACTCGTAAAAAAAGTTGTCTATTGTAAGATTGAAGCCAGTATTATAAATTATACGCACTAGTGATTTTACAATTTCACAGTTTCATCAAAAGCAAAACCTTAAACAGATTCACATATCCAAACAAATTTCAAACATATTTTGCCAAAACTGTGTTGTTACTTGTCATATAAGCTGTTATTAACCTATGGGCCTCTCAAGTGCTTGATGTATGAATACGGGGTATTACTAAATAAAAATTATTAAAATAATTTGTCAAAATTTATTTGCAATATTTTTTAGAAAATATGATGTAAAAAGCATTAAGTGAGGCATTCCTGGCAAGAACTCCGAAAAAAGCTGTGGATCGATAATTACATAGATAGCTATAGGTCGCTGGGCCTCTGAGGCCCGTGATGTGCATCCTAGGTTTAAGAGCTATAAAGTCGGCTGCAAAAAAATAGTGCACTTTTATGACGTTTTAAATATTGTGTTCAAAGTTGGTCATTATCCGGCGATAGACAAAGAACTTTAAATACGGAATACGGATAACCATAGAGCAAGCTATGTGTTTAAGGACATCAAATACCTAGCGACCCACATACCAAGCAAACTTTACCGTACACTGAAAATTGTGGACCTTTCTGATTAATGCGCGGACTTGGATTATCTGGTCCATTCCATGTGTGTGTGCATATAAAAATTCCTGTGGTTATGACCAGGCACAATAAACTTAAAACTATTTGCAGGATTAAAATTATTATTTGTTTTGTTTTTCAGGTAATAAACAATCATTAACAAGTAACATAATATTTTCAAAGAAATCTGCATGTAATAACATAATTAATTATGATAGAGAATGTTATGTAATACAAGAGTAATTTATTACTACTTATTTCATAATAATTAAAACATTTAACAGTCTAAGAAAATTTATGCAAACAACTGTTTAAAAAATATGCGCTAACTTAATCCACGAAAAAAACCGAATAAATACATTTTACAGAAATAACAGCTTCTAATGAAATATAAGTCGATTTAAGCTTCTAAAAGAATTAACTTATGTCTTTTAAATATAAAGCAAGTCTTTTATGTTGAATTGTCCAAACCATAAATATTGGCCATAATGTGTTTAAAATTGCTTAAATACGAACAACTCGAAGTTTAAATCTCTAAATAACGTTATTCAATGCAAATAAGAAAATAAAAGTTTTATTTTAATTTGTTTACGATTTCAATTTTTAAATTTTGTATTCATTTAGTATTCTCATTTAGTCAATTTATTTTTGAGTAAGCATAACGGTTGAACTCATTACTTAATCAGTTTATATGAATAATAACCAGCTAATATTAATAATAACCAAATAACGCTTTCGGAAGCGTTTCCAGAAACCATTTTTTTTAAAAATATACAATAGTTTGTTCTCTAGATGCTAACAATAAATTGCAAAGTTTTAAAATCGTTAAGATATTGTTTTTTTTAATTCATTAAAAAAATCCAAAAAATAAGTTAAACATATTTTTAAACCAGGGTTGGAAAAATTCATGAATTTTTAAAAAAATTCGAAATTTTTGAATTAAATCTGAATTTTTTTAATTAATTCAGAATTTTTTGAATTTTTTGCGCAAGTCGTTATATAGGTACGTAAAAAAAGTTACAATATATGTATAGGTTCATTTATTGAGGTACAAGTTTTATTTTATGTAAAAAGTAATAAAAATATTCTACATGTAATAAAAAATAAAAGATAAATTCAAACTTAAATGAATGTCAACAAATAAATAAAACATTTCTAATTCTTAAAAATAATATAATATTCTTGGATAACTAAAACAGTTTATTTGTTTATTAATTTCATATATTAAGTGGACTTAATTATCAGAAACTTATTTTCTTTTTCTATTAAATTCTTTAAATAGAAATGTCAATTTTGCCGCTTTTTTTACACTATGACGATTTCTTAGATCAGAATGCACAAATCCAAAGGTTGAAAAAACCCTTTCAACTGCAGCTGACGATGCAACTGCTGTCATGAACTGTATTATAAGATTTTTTTGTTTTTCGGTTTCTTCATTTTGGCCTATGATACTAAATGCTGACGTCCACCACTCTGCATCAGTCATGCTGGCTAACTCATTAGGATGAAGTAGAGAATCATCAAAAGGTTTCACACGACCAATAAACTTTATAAGAATTGGTAAAATTTCTTATACTTAAAATAAGCATCCACTGCCCACTGTCAACTTTGACATAAAACTGAATCATAGCATCATAGGTATGCTGCAGAGTGCAGAATATGTGCAAGTTTTAACTTGATGTATAAACCCATTTTTAGTAAATTAAAGAAAATTATTTGGCCGCTTCTTATTGATATTTAAACCGATATTAATAAATATATTTCATTTCTTGTAGTAAAGTAAACAATAATAATTTGAATTAATTCATATGATTTTTTTAAAAAATTCATTTGAATTAATTCATGAATTAATTCATGAATTAATTCATTGAATTAATTCAACTTGAATTAATTCAAACAACCCTGTTTTAAACTACATAAAAGTGTATTTGTTCTTACAGTTTAGATTTTGATATGCTTTGCCTATTTGTATTATATTTAATAAATTAATTTTAACTCCAAATAATAATATCAATAAGCAAAATTACATGTCCCATTTCTGTCATGTACCGTACAAATTAAAAAGTATGAATCAACTAATAAATTAAAATCAATTGGAATAATTGAAATATAACAAACCATTATTCTTTTCGGTTCGGGTACTACGTACAAACAAATTAATGTATTCTATTAATGCATCACAAGAACAGCCAAAAGTTCTTCATTAACATTTAATACACAATTACAGCCAAGTTATTTAACACTTAAATGTGCATACTTTTAACAGTTTCAACATTTTTTTTTTCAAACTTACATTTAGGATCAAAACAAAATATATAATAAACTATAATACAGTTGATACATTAGCATTTTAACAACACTTTTCGTTACCCCTTCTTTACGACGACACTGGTCACAGCCATGCGACACAATCTTATTGGAAATTTTGCGTAAAAATACGTTCATGGGTTCATACATACATAGTTACACGCATGCAACGACAATTTTAATTGTCTTTTAACTAATGGTGGAAAAATGCCACTTTGACCTAAAGCATTTTACACCATAACTTTACAGAAATACTATTATCTTATGATCTGAGGCTGTCAACGTAGATGAAGAATGACAAATGACAGTCGCTCAAACACAACACTGATTTTTCATAATACTGACTGTATACAAAGTATACATCAAATACACGTGTACACGTTTTGTAAGAAAATCATTTAAATCTACGAGTTTAAATATCGCCAGAATTATTAAAACTTCATCAACATAACATAACACTTTTGAAAATCATAAAATAACGGCAACAATCTAATTTTGGTTGTCATATAAATAATAAAAGGGCTATAAATACTCACCAGCTTATCTTCATCTTTCGATGTAAGTTTCAGTCAAACCTAAACACTACTTTCTTTGAAAATTTTAAGGTGACACTTCGCAAATATTAACTGCACAAATACGCTATAGTTAGACGAGCACTTTCATACAGAAATTTAAAGAAAAGCCAACAAGTTTATACAAGATTTTAGAATGTTTATGTTCTTTTAAAACTTTTAAAACATCTAGCATCGTCCCATCTTTAACACTTTTATAGAAGTAACGTTGTAAAGGTAAAGGAAACTGCGCATAAAGCAGTACCATCTGGGAAACAAATATATAACTGAAGTTATCTACAACAGAGCGGTAAATTTAAAATTGTAGAATATTCTTGTTCACTATAATTTTTGGTTTATATGTTGCTATAACTATTCAAAACAAACAATACAAACAAAAACGTTATAGATAATATAATCACAATAAATTGTTGAAATAGTTAAGTTTAAACTTTTGATTATTTGAAACTTTAGAAGGGCCACAAAAAAGCTTAATTGAGCCAAAATTTAGTGCTAAAAGTCTGTTTAATTAAAGTACTGTGGTTTGAGACTCACAAAAATGTTTCGGTATCGATTTGAGTTCAATACGCTCAATGAACGTGGTGGAAAAATGAGTTCAGAAATATAGGCAATTCAAAAACAATTTTTAAATCTAATTTTCCGCTTATCTTATTTTGTAAACTCTAAATTCAAATTTTGTTGTAAGTTTTACTACGTCAACAATACTGATTTTTCTTGTCTTACCAGTTTGTGAGATCTTTACATTAACCACAATAAATGTTCAATCTGAAAACTTTTAAGAAGAGTTACTCAGTTTTTAGAATTGTAGAACTGCCAATATTCGCTACCTACCTGGATCTGTATTGAAGAAGTGCGGAAAATTTGTATTAATTAAATTATTTCATTTTACTATTGTTTATTAAAACATTTTTTTGCATTTTAACTCAATGCACTTGTTTGCGAATTCTATTGTAGACAGCTCAGATTGCTGTGTAAATGTGCAGATAGGTCATAAATTCTACATGGTAAATTAGCCAGTACACACTAATGAATAAAATAATTAGGTAGTTACAAAATAATGTTTTATTGAACTGCTTTTAATTTTTCACATATCAGTGAATTAACCTATTTCCATGTATTATTACTTTTGTTCCATTTTTTTACTTTGACCTTTAAGTTCCTTATTCAAAGCGGCTTCGGCGGTTAAACAGTTGTGTGCAAATATAAGAACATTTTGCAAAAGTTGCACATTTACATTTTTATGCTTGGACATACTGGAACAATTATAGGGATTATTGAGCATAAACCAAACACATTTGCAAATTGCACTAAAATAGGTTTTGAGAGGTTTGTTAAATAAAAACAGATTTTGTTATAACCAAATTATTTTAATATATTAATATGTATATGGTTGTTATTCATAATATGATTAACAAATTAATAACAACCTCAACTCAGATCACTAATTACACAGAATAATATGACATGACAATGTTTGATTTTTACATGTAACAGCACTTACTAATTATAAGCATTTATTTACAGATTAAAGGCCACATTACAAAAGCAAAAGTCCAATTTCATTCACAAAAACTTTTGGAAAACTTAGCAAATAGTGATCATCAAAACATTTATTATACAATAAGTTCATCATAAAATAAGGGTATCACTGATTTATTTTTTAAGTTATATTTAAGCAATGCTTTTGATTATAAAAACACGATAGTACGTTAGACACAGGTCGAGCGAAAATCGACATGAACAACTAAGACTCTCCAGAATATAATTCTTAATCTAACAAGAATTGTTAGTATATGTATGAACAACAATCAAATTACGTTTTTTTAAGGCTGATCTAGTATACTAATAAAAAAAAGAATGTAACAATACAAAATTACTTGTGCACGATAATCGAGAAGGTAATTAGGATGCAGAACTAAAAATATCAGGTAATAAATTAAGAACTTGACATTCTATTAAAATTGTATTAAATAAAATAATAGTAATTGGAAAAGACAAAGGATTTTATAAAACCTAATTCTTGACAGTAAAAATATAAATATATTGGTTTTCTGTTAATTTTTTCATTTAAATTTCAGAAATTCCATAAAAAAATATACTGGAAAATCTATTTCTCAAGTAGTAAATACCTGCAAATGTTTTTCAAATAAAATAAAATAAGTGCATCAATAAATGGTGTCATTTTATAAATGAACAAACTAGAAAGTTGGAAAATAAACGCAAAATATTTAGGAATATAAATAAAATCGTTTTCAATTGTAAATTGGAAAAACTAAATAATTTATTTTCAATTCTTTATGATTCCTCTTGGTTTTTGATGCACCCTTATCTAAGTTTTTTATTTTTTAAAAGATTGTGCTTTCAACATTATATACCGGGTGTAACTGAAATCAGGCTCACCCCCTTTTTTTCTTTAGTTTTGAATTTAGACAAATGAAATTTTAGACATGTAACATTTGCAAAAAACTGGATTATTTGAACATGGGTACACTTTTGTTTCACTTCCGGTTTCGCCGGAAATGACCCCAACTTTGTTATTTTAAATGGAACACCCTGTATATTTTTACATTTTGGGAAAGAGGAAACGATTTTGGATACAACTGTACCATTTTGGTTAATTTTTATAACCTCAAATAATTTTTTGACAAAAATTAAATTTTTTATTAAGTGTGCCGTGACCCGCATAAATTAAATTTTATTTTGTCAACAAGTGTCCGAAAAACGGTGTAAAAAAACCCAAAAAAAAGCATTTGTTTTGTTGCCATTTGGCATAGTCAACTATGATTATTAGGATATCTTACCAAAATCTTACAATAATTTGAAATTTTTAATGCCTGCTCCTAATAAAAATAACATGTTATTGGTATTGTTAAATTGGCCAGAAAATACTCTATTTAAATAACCGCATGCGCCACTATCGTTCCATTTAAAAAAAATTATTTTTTGTCAAAAAACCAATTTCGCAACCTTTAAGGTCTATTAAAGCAGCCCAAATGTCAATTAAAATTTACAAAACCGTTTTTCTGACACTTTTTGACATAATCAAATTTAATTTATGCGGGTCACGGCACACTTAATAAAAAATTTAATTTTTGTCAAAAAATTTAATTTTTGTCAAAAAATTATTTGAGGTTATAAAAATTTCCTCTTTCCAAAAATGTAAAAATATACAGGGTGTTCCATTTAAAATAACAAAGTTATGGCCATTTCCGGCGAAACTGGAAGTGAAACAAAAGTGTACCTATGTTCAAATAATCCAGTTTTTTGCAAATGTTACATGTCTAAAATTTCATTTGTCTAAATTCAAAACTAAAGAAAAAAAAGGAGGTCAGCCTGATTTCAGTTACACCCGGTATGTATATAAGCAAAAAATTTTTTAAATGGTCAATAAATACAATTTAATTTTTGTTACAAAAATACAACTTATTTTTTTAAGATTCATAAAGGGTTAACTATTTAAATCACTTTAAATCATTGTATTTTTAGTATATTTTTTCGATAAATATTTTCCACGAGTGTAAAAATATGTAATAAAAATTTAAAAAACTTACTCAAAAGAAACATTGAAAAGAGTTTAGATGCACCTTTAAAAAAAAAGGTACAATTTTTTTAATGAAAATTAAATTATCTTTTCAATACATCTTTTAGTGATTGATTAGTTTAGATACCCTAATATTTTAATTGAAAAAAAAAAATGAGTTAACCTAAAATTTAATTGTTGACTCGAATCATGCTTTAGTTTAAAAAAATATATATTACCTAGTACATAAATGGTAAACGAGTAAATATAAAATGTGTATAAGCTGTACAACAAGCGATTTACTATAATTAAGAAACTTTACAATAACTGTAATAAAATACATTAGTCAAATTTTTATAAATAAAAATCTTGAACATCGCAAATTCAAAAGTTAAACAATTACGTTTTGGCCATGTTATTACATATTACTTTTTTTTTACAGAGACCATTAGTATAAACTTATACTTGTAACAGTAAACAATTGTAACAAATTTAAATTAGTTGAATTAGCAAACACAACCAAGAGATAGTAATATTAATCCAGATAATGTAATAAGTCAAATATAATCACTATATTCGGATTTGAATAAATAACTAGAAATTATCTAAAAAATCGTTATAAATATTATTTGTGCAGTCATAATTAGTATTAATAGTAAAATAACTAATTAGTTCAGACTTATTAATTACATTAAAATACAATATTAGTAATAAATAATACACATTTACACAGGTGGTAATGCCCATAAAGTTGCTGTTTTATCTGCAGATGTAGAGAGAAATGAGAATTCTGAAGGATGCCAACGTCCAGATATTACTTTATCTTGATGTTGAGCGACCACAACACTTGGTAGAGGTAATGTTAGGTCTCCTAAAAATAACATCATCATTTAACATTTCATACATCACACCAGATACAAGACTAAGCATATAAAACAAGAAAAGTGTAATAAAAGAACAGGGGTTTTCAACTAAAAGGCCTAATAGTAGCAGCTAGCAGCATAAATACATATAATTATGGAATAAAATTAGTATTATAAACCAATTTAATTTCTGCCATAAACTCCATTATTAATAGTATTTAAATTGCTCCAATGCAAATAACTCTCGCTTATGGCTATAATTATGTTTCTTTAGTGGCATGACTGGCAAATTTGCTTTTAAAAGTGTTGAAAATTTATTTTTATAATTTGTTATTTTGCGTTTCTGTAAATGACTATTACTTTATTGTGAAAAATTTTACAGAAGAGACGCTGTTTTTACATTTACTTGGTTTCAACCTATTATAACAATTAAAATAAATTACGGTATATGTCAGTTACAACGAATATTAAGCATTTAATTTTTAATTTTTAATATAAAATGTTTTGAAAATTAACAAAAGTTTTGAGTAGTGATTTGTGTAATTTTTTGGTATGGAGTTATTGTTACTTGCTTATTAGTTACATTGGGCATCTGTCTTAATTTCAGTGGCGTGCGGTGGGTTTTACTGTAAGGGATGCTGTCGAACATATAAAAAATTTGGTTTTTCCTCAATAATTTATTTAAATCTTCATCTTCATCACTCACATAATATACATACTTAAATTCCGTAAACTATCATGACAACGTATTTATTATTAACTTGTACTACTAATAACTTGTAATAATCAGAAAAAGTTTTAATATTTAAAAAAAATGCAACTTCTTACTAATCTGTTATAATAAGTGGTGTACATAACTGCGAGAGAAACTCTCATATTTTTAACAAAGCTAAATAAAATTGTAACTGATAATTTGAAAAATAAAAAAATAAAATTAAGACACTCGAGCTCTGCAACTTAGTAACATAAAAAAGACTTTTCTTTTACAGACTTACATAAAAAAATTTAAGATTTATGATTGTTTTAACAAACTCTCCACTATGCAGTTGCATGTTGCATTCACGTTTAATTAAGGATGTAACTATTTATACCTACAGTATGTATGAATAATTGGCCTCATCCTTTAATTAAATCGTATCCAACAATAAACGCTAAGCGCGAACAATACTACCGCATTACCGGTGTTCGATGAACGCGTGTTTAGCTGTAGATGCTGTTTTCAAAACAGCATCTACAGCTAGCATATAGCTTCATCTACTGCTACAATACGCATGCGTTAACTTCTATATCTATGATGTTACGAGTCCACCCTAGATGCTGAGCGCTACACCGCATTCACGGGGTTAAATGAGGCAGTCAGACAAATGGGAAATATTATAAGATTTTTTTCCCCTTAACTTAAAAATGTAACTTTTAATGGACATAATAGTTGAACAATTACTCTTTACAAATTAATTTTAGAAAAACAAATTATACATTACATTAGTGTATGCAATGTTTCAAAATTTTAAGGGATGCGCCGCATCCAACGCATTCATGGACTGCACGCCACTGCTTAATTTGTTTTTTCATATATTTTTGTATAATACAATATCAAGCTTCACTGATGCAGCATTAGCTAATTGGTGACAGTTTATTTAATTATTTAATCCAAGAATGGTCATTAATTGATCATTGATAACAACTAGGGTTTCTCTTTCAGGATCCCGGTCCATTTTCATCTATTTTATATTTCCCGGGATATTTAAAAAATGTTATTTCGTTTATTTTATTATTAGTTTATTATCGTACCTTATCAGAATTTACCGTAAATGTCTTAACCATTAAATTATAGAAAAACTTTATTCCAAAATAGTTTATCTGCTTTATAATAACAAATTATGAACACCCGTAGTATACATAAAGAAGCCCGGTCTCAATGACAAAGTTTATATCATCAAAATACGTTTATACCTCTATTATTGTGTATTCTGGTAATGCGAAGCAAAAAACTTTTCAAAATGAAATTTTATTGATAAAAACAAAATCTCTTTGCCACTAGATGCTCTCAATACAATTCCACACACATCAATAAAGTCTGAGAGAGCATTTTATGCAGCAGAACTTTCTGTTAATAAATTAAGAATAGAAGTAAGAATAAGAGTGTGACCGGAATCATAGATAACCTTGATTTTCTTAACTCGTACTGCAAAAATTCATTGCAAAAATTGTCATTGCATTCATTAAGATTAAATTGCAAAAGAAATTTAATATTTCTCAAATGTATATTTTGTATTTCACCTATATTACTTTATTATTTATAATAATTCTGACGCAAAATGTATTACAATTGGAATGGAGTTGTTTTTTAATAATAATAAACCGCTTCCTTCCTTATTTAGGCTATTTCTTTTAAAATATTGACCTAATTCAATAATTCCAGGGAGCCAGGGAAATCTCGGGACAAGCAAAAGTGTTTAATATGAGAAACCCTAATAACAATAAATCTTAATTTCAGGTCAATCGCTGTAAACATGCATGCATTGACAATGTCTGTCAATTTTTTTTTTTTTTAAATGGGATTACCTATTGTTAATTTCACCATGTTGGGACTTAAACTGCATAATTGTTTTTTACACCAATTCTCAAAAATTTTCATCAAATTGTTACATAAAAATTTACCAGTGACTAAAATAAGGCGATTTTTATGCTTTTCTAACAAAAACTTTTTCTTAGAAAATTTAGCCGGTAAATGTTACTGACAATACAGCAAGAGCTGTCGAGGAATTTTGAAATGCATTGATCTTAAGGAAATTGTAATGGAAATGATTCATTCAATTTTTAATATTTAATATCACATTTTAATTGTTTAATCAGTATAAAAACTAATAATTAAAACTGAATGTTACTAACCTTGTAAATCTGTAAGTACAAGTTTGTTGTCATAGCCACCTGTTAACAAATAATATGCAGATGGAGAAAATCGTATAGATCGTACATCAGCTGAATGGGGCTTGAATGCTTGCACATTACGACCACCTCTTATATCATATAAAACACAAGAACTATCTTCATGGCCAGATACTAAGAGTCTTCCTGAGGGATCTACGCACAAACTTGCCACAGGAGATCCTTGTCTTGTTCCTGGTACTGTACAGGGCGTTACCATATTTACACAACCCCTAGTTCGTAGATCCCAGAATCGAACTGTTTTATCATGAGATCCACTAACAAACATCGCACCACCCCAGGTATATAGCGACAGGATGTGTCCAGTATGTCCACTGAGTGCCTGGAACGGTGTTCCTGTTGCACAGTCAGTTACATATATTTTACAATCTCCAGCACCACCACTTATAAGTAGGCTGGATTTATTTGAAGTATCTTCTAAAAAGCATATATCTCTAATTGTTCCATCATGCATTGATAATTCAACTTCTTCTCCTTCTAGGTTTGAGGTATCGGCATTAAAGCGCATTAGTTTAACAGTTTTGTCATTTGATCCTGTAGCCATTAAGTCACCCATAGGTGACCAAGCAAGACAGTATATAGAACCTTTATGATGTTTTGTCCGTTTAAATAAAACCATTGGTTGATATGTTTGATGGTCTTCTCTGAAAAAATATTTAAATACAAAATTTTTAAAAATGTGTCATGCTTATAATGTTAGTGAGTACGTATAAGAAATTTGAATATAAAAATATATAAATTCCCAACAATTTAACTGCAACAGAATTTAAATTTTCATTTAATTTTTGAAAATATAAATAAAATAATTTAATTTCATATATTCCTCTCTTATCTATGATAAAGCCATAAGAAAAAAAAACTGTCATACATAAAGCCTACTTATCTTAACAAAATCAAGATATATGAAATTTGTATGTTAATTTTAAAAACATAAAAGGTTATGTTTGATTTCTAAATTATTTAAAAGTCAAACACATCTCATAAGGTTAAGGCTCTATGAAAGATAATATTTATAAATATCTTGATTTTTAACATTAAGTTTTTGAATAGAACGAATACTAAATTTACGTATTTTTAATTATGAAACCATTCTTATGTTTAAAATTTGAGGAACATATTAAGCAATATAATGATTCTTAATACTGGGCAAAAGGAAAAAAAAACAATTATGCTATTTTGTTATTTAATTTGACAATAAACAAGGTTGTTTTCTAATATTTTAACATTTTCTTCAATAAGACAAGAAAGAATTTGAGTTTTGGCTATTTTTAAATTATACTTTAAATTTTTTGCAGTAAACAGAATGGTTCAAAATGATGAATTACAAAATGTACAAACTATGTACTAGGAAAATTGCACATCTTCAACTTAATCTTTAAGTATGTGCACAATCAACCTCATAGTTTTTGACTAGTGACGAAATAAATTTTGAAATCAAATTTGCATAAAGCCCACGCTAAATAAAATTATTTATTTAATTTACCTGACGTCGCTAAGCTTTGGATAAGCACATATCCGTAAAGTTTTGGAGTTAGAACCGACCGCATAAAGTTGGCCGCCAGGATGGAATTCTGCACATCGAACTGCCTGGACATCTTCAAGTGTAGTGACGCCAACAAATCTTGGTCTTGTTCCATTTGTGTCACTGTTGTCTAAATCTGTGCTTCTAGGTATTGGCTGTAACAATAATTTAAATAAGTAAACATAAGAAAACATATCCATTTAATTACCAAAAATTGATTTATTTTCAATTAATTTCTACAAAACTTTTGGCAACTAAATAAATAATTTGTGAAAATATTTTTGTTTATTTAACTTTTTAACTTTTAAAAAGTAAAAGTAAAAATAGGTATATATTTATTTGATTAATTTAAATTCATTTTTTTTTTTAAGCGACGCGACGGCTTATGATTTATAATAATTAAATGCACAATGTAAATACTCTCCCATTAAAATACATGCAAATAAAACTTACGCTGCTTAATATAAATAATACTTATTATCAATAATATTACTAATAATTTTTTGCACGTACATTTACAATATAAAATCATTTAAAAGCACAATATTTACTAAGTCTGTCAAAAACAATTGGATACAGTAAACGATGTCAATGAAAAGAAGAAATATTTTTTACGTAAGTATGTACTGAAAAAGCTGGGAAAAAGACTATTCTACAGTTACAAATTAAATTGAACATATACAGTAATTACTGCATCCAATCAGTAGTTGCGCGATTAAAACGTCTATTACCTTATTTGGTATAGGAAATATAATGTTTTTAAACAACGTTTAAAGCGGCTGGGCAAGTGCCCTTGACATTAATGAGATTTATAACTATCAACACTATTCTCAATTTTTTTTTGAAGGTTAATAAATCGACAAATACAGACCAAATATCGCACGATGTCATATTCTTCAATTAAGAAAGTAGAATAAGTATCTAAAAAGTAGTCTCTAGGTGGAAAAATATTCACCTTTAAAATACGCAAATTAAAAAGTAAAAATTCAAGAAGTAAACGACGTGTAACATACGCCAGGATTGTGTTCCACGAATACGTACAGATTTAAAAAATTCGTCATATCAATTCAAATCATTCCGAACAGCAGTTACAAAAATTAGGTATTATAAAAGTCTGTTCGTTCTTGCAAGAGTCGTCGTCTACTTGCAGCATATACATTTAATAATTATAAACAACAGAGAAAAGGAATGCAACATTAATTTTAATAAACCTACTGTTCCGTGCTACAAAGTATAATTATATTGAAGAAATATTAAGGATTTCCGTTATATATAAATTATTATTATCAAGCATCGGTTTGTTGTATTATTATACCTATTATTGATACTTTCTTTTAGAGTAAATACATGCAAATTTCGCTTATACTTACTTTTATATAGCAAAATGAACCAGTTTAGGACATAAAATCGATAAAAATAAAGCACAAATACATTATTATTGTCAACTGATTTTGTTGAACCCTTACTTAAACCACAAAAATTAACTGTTTCGTAAAGCTAACTTTTTAAAATGGTTTAGTTTTATTTATTAGAAAAGCTGGAGTTTGAAGCAAAAACAATTAATTAAACTAATAATTTTCGCGTTAATAGATTAAGACAAGTGATATCTAACACTACTTAAAAAATATTGACTTACATTAATAAAACCATAACAAAATAATATTCTTGTTTTGGAAAAACATACATTTAAAATATGTTTTACATAAGAACTAGTTACAGTATACAAAAAAGAAAGAAAAAGTTTCAACTAATACGTAAATACAAATGAAAAAGCTAGGTAAAAAATGTTAAAACATTGTGTTATATATACATTGTACATGAATTAAAAGGATTAAAGCTACATTAGCTTAGTGTATTTATGTACAACAAAATAAACTAAAAACAATATTAACATTACTTCTCTTACTTAGATAGATACCTATAGAAGTAAATAAAAGTTAAATCATTAAAGCTAAGAAAGATGTATTTTAACTTAAGCCATATAAAAAAAATTCCACGGTTACATTTTCTGAGTAATCTGATTTGTATGACCTTAATATGTATTATGATATTATGAAGTTTTTGAACGTCAGCGAAAGAAATGTATCTGTGTAAACCTGTAAACACATTTATAAAGTAAATTGAACTACCTTGATATACAAAAAATTGCTGTTACGTTAATAATAGAGACACAAAAAATTAGTATTTATATCCATTGATGCAAGCAAGACTTGTGAATCAATATTGAAAATAATGTCTTGTGAAATGGTTTTATTCTGGTATTTTCAAGCAAAATAAATTTCAGTGTCGTAGAAATACAAAATTGAAAGTTTAACTCAACCTGAACTAGATTGTTTTTGGTAAAAATCCAATATTGTAATGTTGACTTGGTTTTTAATTACGTTAATGTATAGGAATGTTCACTTTCCTATTAAATGAAAGAAATTATGAAATATTCACTATATCCGAATAAATAATCAACATAGTTTTCTAAAAAGCGCAAACTGAAGAAACTGTTAGATAAAACTGCTTATTTAATTAAACATATTACATATTGCAAATAATTGCCACTAATATCAACCTATAAACAAAGTACTACATTCATTGGTTGTTAAAATTTTAAACTTTCGAAGAGGAATTGTTTTTACGTTTCATTTAGTTAAGTTATTTTTGTGTCCACTGGTTACGTAAAGTTTAATCAATAATTACTAAACAAAAACGGGACTACAAAAATTTTAATAATAAAAAAAAACCTAGCTGAAAATTACCAACGAAACAAATTCTAACATTTATTTGAGGAGGATTGAACCAATTCAAAAATAAATTTGAAGAAATTGGTTGGATTTTAGTAATAAAATGAATATAGTTTGCTAAGATTATGATTAAATAAACCAAGTATATTATTGGCTCACAAGTAGTTTTTTGTTTTTATTTAACTATAAAACAATTGACTCATGTCACAGTAATTTAGTTGGACGAAAGGATTACCATTTAGTGGTGAATTTAATTTTCGGCAGTAAATCCTTTTCTGACTGTACTTAAGTTAATATTTTAGACCAACTACTTTTTAACTCAACGTTTTTGTAACAAAAACGATTCATTATACAAAATTTCTTTGGCATACTTAATTTTGGGACGGAAAATTTGCTTTACAATTAAAATTCATTGACAAGACAAGAGGGAAAGGAAATGCACAAGTAAATTTAAAATTCACGTTATATTTCTATCATATTGATACTAAATGCGGTGAAACTATATTATTGTAAATAACAAATATACACATACATAAATATTAGTAAATGTTGGACGAACATATTAATGCAAGCGCTAGCTAATACAGGTGGTTTTTAATGCGCAGATTTAATCCTTGACACGTCTACAGGGTCCTGCATTAGTGCGTCGGGCTTTCATAGCGCCCCGCCCGTAGGAGA